>OY747720.1:46040909-47300909 GCA_963556495.2 Valencia hispanica | reverse complement strand
CAGTTTATATTTTGGTGGCTCAGATATTGAAGCCCATGTTGTGTAGTACTGACAAGGTGCCACGTCAAAGAAAGGAAAAAGAATCTGGATTAATCTAAACCACTATTGCCATTTTCAGCAGTAGTATCATAATTACATATTTTCCTGATATTGTGCAGCCATAGCTAAAATATTATAACACTGATTGTAATACACAAACTTCAGCAAAAACATTGAACAAATGCCAGATAGAAAAACAATCTTAGTATTTTCCCCAGTCTTTGTGATCATCAAGATGTTTTTTGGTTCATGTGAGATGAGTCTTTGTCTCTTTTTCTGGTCAGCACTGGTTTTGACCTTGGACCTATCCCATGGAGCCATCTTTGCCCAGTCTCCCTTTCTTTTTGTTGAATCATGACCTCTGACCTTAACTGAGGCAGTTAGGCCTGTAGAGCTTTAGGGTGTATTCAGACCAGAAAAGTCCTTTGGTCCGGACCAAAAACGAACTTCTTTTTCTTTTTTTCCTTAGGTGGGGTTCGCATTTACACTGTACTATTTACAATTGAACTATTTTTTTAAACGCATCCACATGTGCTACAATCGGTGTTGCCATTGGACAGCAATGACTAGGTCGGCACACAGAGCACAGACCCGGAAATGGAGGAAAACAAAGAAGTCCTAGGTGCTGCATTCCTGCTCTGTATATTTGTGCTGCTATTAGAGCTGAAAAATCATATGGAGTGTCAAGAGGAGCTCCGCAACGCAACGCTCCGTTTCAAATTTTGGAACAGCGTTGGCGAATGCGTGCAGTAACCCGAAGGAGACGATGTGCTCTGGGTGCCCTGCTGACCGACAACATGCTGGCAGCACCGTGGCTAAACAGAAGACGGAGGATCAGGTATGAACTTACCTTGCTACGGTTGGCTTGTTAAGCCCAAAAAGGCACCTGTATCCTGGAATAGGTTCAGATCGACACTGGTTTGTATTCACACCTCAAGCGAACTCCACCAGAGTCTGTTTGGAAGTGGACCGAAACTACCTAAAAAAGTGGGTCTCAGTCCGGTTCTCTGATCCGTACCAGGATTCGTTTGTGTGTATTCACACCTGCATAAAAGGTCCGGACAAGTGTTTGAAATGGATCCTGGTCCGTTTAAAGTGGACCAAACAGTGCAGGTCTGAATACACCCTCAGATGTTGCTCTGGGTTCTTCTGGGACCTCTTTAATGAGTCACTGATGAGCTCTTGGAGTACTTTGTTACAAGAAGGCTCAACACTATTCCATGTATTCTCTATTTGTATACGATTCTTACTGCAGTTTACTGGAGTCTCAAAGCCTCAAAAACTGTTTTGTAAGCCCTTTCCCGACTGAAAGCTTTCAGTGACGTAGTTTAATCTATTTTTGAATGATGTTGCTTTTTGAGATCTTTTAGCTTACTTCAGGCTGTAAGACAGGTTCTACTGATCTGACTTCTAGAACCTACGGCCAGACAGTAACCAGGCCAAAACCAAGAAAATACAGCTGATTGGTTTATTCCTGATTCAACAAGAAGAAAATTAAATGGAATGAACTCGCATTGTGCTTTTTTTCCCTCAGTCAAACTGCTTGATGCCTCAAAAATCATACCACAATGTACAGTTCAAAAGTTTTGGAACCAAGGGTGCATGTGATGGAGAAGCTGGAATCAAACTCTCAACCTTTTAATTGCCAGAGGACTACTCTTGCAACTGAGGCACAGGTCCCCCACATATTTTCTTTTTAACACAGGGCAAAACTTTGTTTGGATAATTTTTTTACCCTAATTTAAATGAGCTTTTATGAAACCAAACACACAAAACCTGTAAGGGAGTAAATACTTTTTACAGCATTGCAACTGAAGAGGTTTGGTGAACCAGGGCTTCTAAAGTAAACTGACATGTTTTAAAGGGTTGTTAAACTTTTCATGGCAATACGTAAAAACAAAAAAAAACAAACGTTTTCGTGAGTTTGGGAAACAACTGTTCACAAATTTCAATTAAACAGGCAGTGCATAAATTACCCCAAACTTTCTTTGTTCGTCTGTAGTAGACCTCTCTTCAATCATCTTTTTACTTTTGACATAAAACTCTTGAAAATGTTGCTAACATACAGAACACTAACTGTTCTGGAGTCTTTACCTCATCTAGAAATTATATTTGGACCTCTGAACATCCAGCTTGATCATGACACCGAACGCTGTCCTGAGATCACCCTTTCGGAGAGCACAAAATGTAACATGAAACCGACAGAAAATAACAGGAAGGTAGATTTTCCATCAGGAGCCGAAACAAAAAAGTACTTCGTGTGTTACACAGAAACCAAGCCGTTAGATAGCAGGCTTCAGTTTGGCCATCTTGGGCCTGCAGGAGCAAACTTCACAGCGTATTAGCCAAGCGTTAGCGTGCTAGCAACGTTAGCTTGAAAATGACAATATACAGAGCATCAGTGTCTATAAGCTGCTTCATCAGGGAGCAGGAACACATTTGAATATTTAACACTCCAGACAATGCAGCACATTTACAAAAGGTCTTAAGCTTTCTAAAGAAAAATAGTACTTTATGTCATTAGCTACCGTTAGCACGGGAGCTAGCCTCAGCTGAACGTTTAGCGGTAGTTTAAAAGCGACCAGAGGCAGCTAGCTATGTGTGCAGCCTGCTAAAGGAACACAAGGAGCTCTATATTAAATCTGTATTTCAATGTGTGTTGGTTAGATATCATTACCTGGGCGGGCTCGGGCGATCACCCATCATCCCGGATGTAAATACAGGGACAGAGCTAATGATGCAAATGTTAGCTACAGCTCACACACTGACAGCGTGACCGGGCTGGAAGACACACACACACCGTTCCGAGTCCTGAACCGAGTCCCGACCTGAGCACGACTGGTTGGAACCTCTTCCGTCGTAGTTCGCCCTGATTCTCCACAGCTTCCAGTGGAGACTTGTCCTGTGTAAGACTAACTGTGTGGCTGCGTCCAGCTCGGTGCGAACAGCCTCTCCCCAGCAGCAAAATCTCGGCCTAAAACAGCCAAACCCACAAGCAGCTTTCCATCCAAATGGAAAATCCTTAAACTCCCTTTAAGAACAAAACGTGGCTCTGCGCAATGATCGTGTTGACGCTATAACATTCCTGTTACCAGTTAAACTCTACGTCTCAAACAACGCCTTGAATTTGTCGTGTTTTCCGTTGCTCGTTGTCGATTCAGGGCTGTTTCTTGTCAGCCTATTGTCAACACTGCTGGGTCCAGACCATGGCACACATTACATAAATGCACATGAACATGATAGACGCATTTTTGTCCGCGGACGACGGCGATTGGCTATAGTGCGCAGTGTCGAAGCTTCTGATTGGTCCAAGGAGCTTGCAAGTAAGTTCAGAGGGAAAGAGGTTCTGAATCCCGCTGGTTAGGTGGAGAAGAAGGGACACGAAAAAAGACCGGGGCGGAAATCAGTGTGGAGTGAGCTAGTAGTCAACGGCTCCCCCGTCATTCGCTTATATAGCCTGCCCTACAGTGTCCCGCACAACTATTTATTAATGTTTACAAATACATGTATGTATTTATTATTTTTGTGATGTCATGGAAGGGGTACAATTGGTCTGTGCAATGAAACCCCTCTGTCCAAATCAATTTTTTCCCAAAGGAGACAAATAAAGAGACTTTGACTCATACCTGTCAGGTTTTGAATTTGAAAATAAGGGAAATTTTCAGGCGCGAGCCATCCCACCACTCCAACCAAGCTCTAGTATTCATGAAAATTCCCTCTGTCACGTCTGCCAAAAAGTGTCTCACATCTGCCATTTTTGTAGCACCTAGGACCATGTAGGCTACTCAAATGCTTCAAATTTGTATCTATTTAATAGTGGGTATTGTAGTGACTTCTAACATTTGCATATTTTACGTTGTAATGTTTGAGTTAAAAATTTTCGAGCTACGCCCCCCACACTGGCAGACCTCACTCTCTCAGACAGAACATTGTTAAAATGTGTAGGACAACATACTCTCATGCTGCAGAATCTGCAGATATAGATATCTGCAATGCAGATCTATATCTATTTAGAATAACTGTGTGCTATTATATATTGTCTTACATGTACAGACCCTTTCCAAAAAGTTAGAATATCATGGAAAAGTTTATTTCCATAATTCCACACAAAATGTTAAACTTCAATAGATTATAGATTCAGGGCCCACAACTTAAACAATGTCAAGTATTTAGTTGTTTATCTGTACATAATTTGGGCTTCCGCGTCTCAACTGGGCCAAGGTGAAGAAGGACTGAACTGTTGGCCAGTGGTCCAAGGTCCCCTTTTCTGATGAAAGTAAATCGTGGTTTTCTTTTCGAGAATCAAGGTCTAAGGTTTTGGAGGAAGATAGGTGAGGAACAGAACCCCCGCTGCTTGAGGTCCAGTGTGAAATATCCACATTCAGTCATGATTTGGGGTACAATGTCTGGTGCTGGTGTTGGTAAACTCTGCTTTCTTAAATCCAAGGTCACCCCTCAGTCTACCAGAATGTTTTAGAGGACTTCATGATTCCTTCTGCTGAGGATCTGTACGGAGATGAAGATTTCATCTTCCAGCAGGACCTGGCCCCTGTCCATACCACCAGAAGCACCAAAACCTGGTTTGATGCCCATGCCATCACAGTGATTGACTGGCCAGCCAACTCACCAGACCTAAATCCCATTGAGAGACTATGGGGTATTAAAGCAACACTAAATAATTTTTTTAAACCTTAAAATAATGTTTCCGAACTCGTGTCAGTGGTTCATCAACTCATAACAGGGTGAAACGGCACTTCTGCATTCGCTTTGCGGCCTTCTATCGGCCATAACAGCACTATGTAAGCTTGGGTCGTTAGGTAGCAGTTTTGTAGTTCAAATGAGACTACAAATGCGACTTGCTTTACGGCAGGCTTCACAAAAGCCGGTAGGTGGAGCATCCTGCAAGGCTCTCTGGGTGGAGCATACTCGGCAGGTACATATAAATGGAAGATACCTAGCAGCAGGTAGCTTGAACAATTGTCATCATGACGGAGCCGAAATTGTATTCATATGTACGCCGGTGTTCCGACTATCTGTGCTACCCCTCAATCCGTGCTACCCTGTAGCACTGCTCATGCACATTTCGATGTTACGTCACAATTCGCTTACTCAGCAAATCTGTCATCAAGAATTCCTACCTGGAAGATCCATTTCGTCTGTTTTAAACAACTTGAAACTATCAGGTTATAACGTGATAGTTTCACGTTTTTACAATAAACCATCACGTAACATTGAATGTTCTGTTATATCAGATCTTCTGTTCCTTCTGTTTCTCTGCTCTGTCTTCTCAAACCCCCAGACGGTCGTGGCAGATGGCCGCTCCTACTGAGCCTGGTTCTGTTGGAGGTTTCTTCCTGTTAAAGGGGAGTTTTTCCTCTCCACCGTCGCTACATGCTTGCTCAGTATGAGGGATTGTTGAAGGATTGCTGTGGTTGGAAAGTCTGCTCAACCTCACGCCAATGACTGACGCAATCTGCTGGGATTCCTTAAATAGGAAACTTTTTAACTGATTGGAATGTTTGTATAAATTTATTGAAATGACTTCTTGTTAACTGCCTTGAGATGACATCTGTTGTGAATTGGCGCTATATACATAAACTGAATTGAATTGAATTGAATTATAAAGTGATACGGTCTAATTTCTTTATTATATGGCTGACAGCTCTATGCCGCTGTACATATGACATGCTGAAATATAGAAAATGTACCTGGGATGAAGACATTTGACACGCAACGAAGGCTGCCCAAGACATGAAAATCTGTAACGTTAGAGGGTATCGCTTGTCAATGCACGTGAATCCCCTGGTGTAACCATAACAGATTTTACGACAGTAGTAGAAAACAATACCTTTTTTCCAACTGTAGGGGGACCCCGAGAGCAAAACTTAATTCAATTTCAATTCAATTCAATTCAGTTTATTTATATAGCGCCAATTCACAACAGATGTCATCTCAAGGCACTTAACAAGAAGTCATTTCAATACATTTATACAAACATTCCAATCAGTTAAAAAGTTTCCTATTTAAGGAATCCCAGCAGATTGCCTCAGTCATTGGTGGGCCCCGTTGATGCAGACTTTCCAACAACAGCAATCCTTCAGCAATCCCTCATACTGAGCAAGCATGTAGCGACGGTGGAGAGGAAAAACTCCCCTTTAACAGGAAGAAACCTCCAACAGAACCAGGCTCAGTAGGAGCGGCCATCTGCCACGACCGTCTGGGGGTTTGAGAAGACAGAGCAGAAACACAGAAGGAACAGAAGATCTGATATAAGAGAACTTTCTATGTTACAGAAAGTAAAAAGTTGATAACAGGACACAGTGGATGTTCAGTCACTGGGAGCACCATCCCAGTCGATGCCCCCCGTCCAACAGGGCATTGCAGCCAAGCAGGATACCAGACCAGGTATATCTTCTATGGAGAGAAAAACACTGAGAGAAAACAAGGTTAACAGTCGAAATAACAGAATGTACTGTAATACAACTGGAGAGTCGTAGGAGAAAAGGAAGTAGCAGAGTGAAGAAAATTATTACGTCTGTCCTCCAGCAGTCTAAGCCTATAGCGGCAGAACTACAGAGATAGCTCAGGATGACCTTAGCCACTCTAACTATAAGCTTAATCAAAAAGGAAAGTTTTAAGCCTGGCCTTAAAAGTAAACAGAGTGTCTGCCTCACGGACTAAAGCTGGGAGCTGGTTCCACAGGAGAGGAGCCTGATAACTAAAAGATCTGCCTCCCATTCTACTTTTAGAAATCCTAGGAACTATAAGTAAACCTGCAGTCTGAGAGCGAAGGGTTCTGTTAGGAACATATGGAACAATCAGATCTCTGATGTATGATGGAGCTTGATTATTAAGGGCTTTGTATGTAAGAAGAAGGATCTTAAATTCTATTCTGGATTTAACAGGGAGCCAATGAAGGGAAGCTAAAACAGGAGAAATGTGATCTCTCTTTTTAATATTCATCAGAACTCTTGCTGCCGCATTTTGGATCAACTGAAGGCTTTTAATGGCATTTTGTGGACTACCTGATAGTAAAGAATTACAGTAGTCCAGCCTTGAGGTAACAAATGCATGGACTAGTTTCTCAGCATCACTCCTGGACAGAGTGTTTCTAATTTTAGCAATATTCCGGAGGTGAAAGAAAGAAATCCTAGAAACCTGTTTAATATGGGATTTAAATGTCAAGTCTCGGTCAAAAATAACGCAGATGTTCTTTACGTTATTACTGGGGGCCAATGTAATGCCATCCAGATGAAGTGATTGACTAATCAGTTTCTGTTTAAGAACTTCTGTTGCAAAGACAGCAACTTCTGTTTTGTCAGAATTTAAAAGCAAAAAGTTTAGATTCATCCATGTTTTTATGTCTTCCAGACATGCCTGCAATCTACCTAACTGACTGGGTTCATCAGGGTTTATGGATAAATATAGTTGTGTATCATCTGCATAGCTGTGGAAATTTATCCCATGCTGCCTAATGATTCTACCAATTGGGAGCATATATATGGTGAACAGAATTGGTCCAAGCACAGAACCCTGTGGAACTCCACAAGTAACCCTTGAGAGTGAAGAAGATTTATCATTTAGATGAACAAACTGGAATCTATCAGACAAATATGATTTAAACCAGCCTAGTGCTGTTCCTTTGATCCCTGCAACATGTTCAAGCCTTTCTAGGAGAATATTATGATCGACTGTGTCAAAAGCAGGACTGAGATCTAACAAAACCAGAACAGACACAAGTCCATTATCTGAGACCATGAGAATATCATTAGTAACCTTCACCAGTGCTGTTTCAGTGCTATGATGAGCTCTAAAACCTGACTGAAACTCTTCAAACAGCTCGTTACTGTTTAGATGCTCACAGACTTGATTAGCAACAATTTTCTCAAGGACTTTGGATAAGAAAGGAAGGTTAAATATAGGTCTGTAATTCACTAAGTCATCTTGATCAAGGGAAAGTTTCTTGAGTAAAGGTTTAATTACAGCTATTTTAAATTCCTGTGGTACGTATCCGTTTACTAAGGATAGATTCATCATATCCAAAATGGGGCCAGGAACCAAATGGAACACTTCTTTAAATAATTTGGTTGGAATTGGGTCCAACATACAAGTTGAAGGTTTAGATGAGGCTAATATTTTTGATAATTCCTTAAGCTCGACTGAATCAAAATAGCCTAAGCACAACTGAGGTTCTACAGTTCTTTCCGATACTGCCTCATTTACTGAGGAAGAAGTAATCATGTTTGGGAGGATGCCAATGATTTTATTTTTAATAGAATTAATTTTATTTATGAAGAATCCCATAAAATCATCACTGCTAAGAACTTACTTAGTGTTGCTTTAAGAGGAAAATGAGGGAACACCAGAACCAAAAAGCTAAGAAGATCCGATGGCAAGCATCAAGAAATCTGGGCTTCCATAACTCCCAGGCAATGCCACGGCGCATCGAGGCAGTGATTAAGGCAAAGGAATTCCCTACCAATTATTGACGATTGATATATCGTTTTGAAAGTACCCTATTTTGATTGGTTTGATGTGATCCTAGTTGCTTTCTTTTTTTCTGCAAACACTGAGAAGTGGTGATTTCCTCACAGTATTCAAATGTTTTTGAATTCTTCTAATTTTTTTGAATTCTTCTTTTCATATGTTTTATGAGCTGGAAGCCGAAATTATGTACAAATAAACAACCAAATACTTTAAATCGTTTAAGTTGTGGGCCCTGAATCTATAATGTATGGAAGTTTAACATTTTGAATGGAATTATGGAAATAAACTTTTCCATGATATTCAAATTTTTTGGAAAGGGTCTGTAGAGTGGGCTCGTCAGCATATATTTCTATTGCGATGGTCGAAATAATCTGCCCGCATCGGACGTGGTTGTTGTAGAATGGATGGATATCTGAGTGAAGAACGGTACCAGCACACTTCTGTTGTTTAGAGATGAAGGCATCTCTAAAAATCCCACTTCAGAACTCTGTCTGATTCTTTAATGTGCATGTACATACATGCTGGTGGAGTGGCAAGAAACACGCAGGGATTGTGGGAACTGTTGTAGGATATAAGTCTAATTACATTGATATAGTTACACTTGTTTATCACTATAGACTACAGCCACTATGTAGCACTGAGACACACCATCGCTTCCTCTGTTGGTGTCGCATCATCTTTACAGTTAAAACAAGCAGGTAGCAAAGCTGTTGCACAAGTTCTACAAATTAATTTTTTCTTTATGCCACACTGTGAGCCCTGCTAGGGGTGCCAGGTGAAATGTGAATGAAAACTAGGAATGGTAATACCCAGTAGTATTACGAGTTGTAAAAAAATGTCAGGGTGGATGGTCATTTTTTTCGCCTATTAAAAAAATCTGGATTTTCATTTTAAAAAAGGTGCTATTTATAGAGTATTTTGTATTGCCGAATTGGCCGGAATGTTAGGGGACTACAACTGAATAGCCTGCATTAGAACTGAACAAGATCGGGTGAAATGGAGGCTTTATATATCTGTGAAGCAAAGCCAATACCAGCACCTTGCAAAGAAGCCTTAGCAAATAATTGCAGTGCAAACTAGACCTATACAAAACAAAGTATTGGATTAATTTAACATGAAAGACCCAACAAAATGAGTCATTTCTATTTTATTCATTACAACCCTCACTTAATCCACATGCTCATAGCAGTTTCCAAATACTTTAGTAATCATGTTTTTTTTCTACAGTTTTTCTTGCTCTTGTTCACATTCGTCCTGATTATGGCTAAATGTCGGCACTGTCAGATGAGCTCTGACAAGGTGCACCACCTTAAATCAATAGGCTGTGTGAAGTAGATTGCTAATCTAAATTAGCTAATAAATAAATAAATTAATAAACTGTCAAAAACCTGATCATTTTTCCTAGGCCTATTATGGCTGGATGTGTAAAAAGAGTCGACATCTAGTGCAGATTCAGCAAGCCGCATGCGTGTCTTGACTGAATCACAAGTCATGTATTTTAGCAAGCTAATTAACAGGATATGGAGACAGCTAAGGTCATGATGAAAACTTCTTTAAAACTTTTACAAAACCGAGTAAAAGCATGTGGGCCTATGTAAAATGTGTTACATGCATTTAACTTCCATGAATCATGAACAAGACATGGATTTCATGTTAAATCCATCTCTTGGTCTAAAACGGGTAGCAGCCGTCTCACTCCTTTCTCACTACGGTGAAAACAAACTAGTCCCGATTTATAACGTCGATCATAAAAAAACGGCGCTATTACAGAAGGAGAACTTTTACTTTTGAACTCAGTGCGAATGTAAAGATTTTATGAAGTAAACAGTTTTTGTAGATGCCAGAAGTCGGAACGAGATGAAACAAAAGCTGGGTTCACCTGGCCTTCTCTCAGGCATTAACCAAAACAATGTTGCATCATTGCGTTTCTTGCCCCTGTGCCCCGGATTTTATTAGACTGTTAATTTTTGCTCAACATGCGGAGACCTAACATTTTCAGATGATGAAAGTATTTCATACAGGCTAAGCCTATTTATGATTTACATTTCCATACAATATTTACTGTAAAATGGAAGGGATGGAGATGGAGGATGGGACTTTTACTGGTGGGACGTTATATGTCGAATTTCCTTTTAAGGGGAGCTCCCCATCTTTGACCCCCATGTTGTGACTCTGATGTCTGTCACTCAGTTAGGCCCCACCCCCTTTTCAATGAAACGTCAATCAATCAAACTTTATTTATAAAGTTCTTTTCATACAACAATTCGATTCAATTCAGTTTATTTATATAGCGCCAATTCACAACAGATGTCATCTAAAGGCACTTAACAAGAAGTCATTTCAATACATTTATACAAACATTCCAATCAGTTAGAAAGTTTCCTATCTAAGGAATCCCAGCAGATTGCGTCAGTCATTGGCGTGGGGTTGGGCCCCTTTGATGCAGACTTTCCAACCACAGCAATCCCTCACACTGAGCAAGCATGTTGCTCAAAGTGCTTTACAGAATTAAAATGACCTCACAAAGACCACATTCCTATCCCTCCCCCAAATAATTAAAAGCATTATCACATTTACACCTCCACCCAATCCCTACCTCGTGAGCAAGCAGGGCATTACGGTAATCAATTCTTCTGGTGATAAAAGCATTTATCAGTATCTCCGTGTTGGCCCAAGAGAGAATGAGGCGGACTCTGGCAATGTTCTTTAGATTATAAAAATCTATTTTTGTAATGGTTTTAATGTGAGGGACTAAAGTCAGCTCAGAATCAAAAATGAGGCCCAGGTTCTTCACTTGTAAAGAATGATTAAATAACAGGGATTGTAGTTTTTGTAAAAGTTTCTTTCTCTGAGCCTCAGGACCGATGACTAAAACTTCAGTTTTGTCCTGGTTGAGCTGGAGAAATGTTTCTGCTAGCCAGGATTTGATGTCTAAAATGCAGTTAAAAAGTGCAACAACTGGCCGTGTGTCATCAGAAGACACGGAGATGTACAACTTTGTATTGTCAGCATAACTGTGAAAGTTCACTCCATGTTTCCCAATGACACTGCCAAGAGGCAGTATATAAAGGTTAAAAAGCACTGGGCCTAAAATTGTGGGGGGGGGGCATTATCATCTATTATCCCCTCCCCTGGGTTACGACCGCATCGTGGTGGAGGGGTTTGAGTGTCCCAATGATCCTAGGAGCTAAGTTGTCGGGGGCTTTCTGCCCCAGGTAGGTTCACCCATGGCAAACTGGTCCTAGGTGAGGGATCTGACAAAGTGCAGACCAAAGATCCCTATGATGACCACCACAAATGGACTTACGGTGCGTTCACACCAAAGCGTCAAAAATGCGCCGCACACCAAAGTTTGACGCTTGAACATTGCCAGCTTGACGCGCATCCAAAGCGAATTAGACGCCCAGCTAATTCGCAAAGTTAAGCCAGAAATACGTAACTTGTGGGAGGAGCTAGTGCCAGATGGTGTTTTTGCAAGATGGCAGCTGTTGATCTAGTGCTGGAAGAGAGAGTCTCCCTTCTCTATTTACTGTGGAAAGCAGAGCAGCGGGGTAGAGGACCTTCTTGCCGTACTTGGGTCTAGAAGTTCCTTCCCAAGCGTGAGCAGTTTGGTGAGTTTCACCACTTGCTCCAAGAGCTGCGTCTGGATGATGGCCGCTTTCAGTAGTACCATCGTATGTCCCTTGCCCAGTTTGAGAAGATGCTGTCCCGTGTCGGTCCAAGCATCGCCCACCAAGACACCAACTACAGGCACTCAATCCCACCTGCTGAGCGCCTCTCCATCTGCCTGCGGTTAGTAAAAGTTTATAATACGTGTATAATACGGTAGTCCTTTATAGATAGGTGTGCTAATATATGCTATGCTATCAGTGTATGCTGTCGGTGTTTACTGATAGCAAACTGTGGTATGGAGACCACTGTTTATAATATTTCTATTAATTCTCAGAATGTATATCTAATATAGTCCTGATTTAGTTTAATTTAGACCTGGTTTAATTCTGGTATAGAACCAGTCTAATATTTGTATATAATCCCTGCAGCTGTCAGACTATAATTGGCACACTGTAGTTGTAAAAGCTGCTATCAAATAAAGATATGGCAAAGTTAAGACATAACAGAACAGACTTTTTTGTATAATATTAACTATATATTATATGATTATTCATATAATTATAAAATATTTTATATAATATTTATATATTGTGCAATTTTGCTCTGAGATCAAGAAAGTATTTTTGAATTTGAATAATGTATTTTGTAACTACAGTACAGATAATACTATTTTTAAATGTTCTCCAGGTTCCTTGCCACCGGAGACTCCTATAGGACCATCGCGTCCAGTTTCCGAGTTGGTGTCTCCCCAGTGTGCTAGATCGTCACCTAGGTAGCGACGGCCATCTGGGACTGTCTAGTGGAGGACTACATGGCTGTACCTTCTACTGAACACTGGCGGTCCATCGCAGAGGGATTCCAGGTGGAACTTCCCTCTCTGCTGTGGAGCTCTAGATGCTCTAGGGCTCTACACTTCTGCATTGACTTGACATGCAAACCTGACGACGTTGACGCTTCCAACACGTTCGGTCTGAACGCACCGTTAGTGTTCCCTCACCCAGCGTGGGTCACTGGGGCCCCCCTCAGGAGCCAGGCCTGGAGGCGGGACACGTTGACGAGTGCCTGGTGGCCAGGCCTTTACCCATGAGGCTGGCCGGGCTCAGCCCGAAGAGGTAACATGGGCCCCCATCCCGTGAGCTCACCACCTGTGGGAGGGGCCATAGGGGTCGTGTGCAATGTAGGATAGGCGATAGCCGAAGGTGGGGACCTTAGCAGTCTGATCCTTGGCTGCAAATGCTGGCTCTTGGGACATGGAACGTCACCTCTCTGGTGGGGAAGGAGCCGGAGCTGGTGTGCGAGGTTGACAGGTTCCAACTAGACATCGTCGGACTTGCCTTGACGCATGGCTCTGGCTCTGGAACCCGTCTCCTCGAGAGCGGTTGGACTCTCTTCCACTCTGGAGTTGCCCCCGCTGAGAGGGACCAAGCTGGGGTGGGCATACTTGTTGCTCCTTATCTCGCTGTTTGTACGTTGGGGTTTACCTCGGTGAACGAGAGGGTAGCCTCCCTTCGCCTATGGGTGGGTGGATGAGTCTTGACTGTTGTTGGTGCCTATGCGCCAAATGGCAGATCAGATTACCCACCCTGTTTGGAGTCCTTGGAGGGGGTGCTCGGGGACTTCCTTGTTCTGCTGGAAAGGGTCTGAGTGAACGCTCACGTGGGGAATGACAATGAGACCTGAAGAGGTTTGGTTGGGTGTAATGGCCCCCCCGTCTGAACCCGAGTGATGTTTTGTTATTGGACTTTTGTGCCATGGATTGTCCATAATGAACACTATGTTCAAACATAAGGGTGTCCATATGTGACTTTGTTGTTGTTAATCTGATCTGCGGCCCCATGTTTTGGACACTCTGGTGAGGATAGGACCAGAGCTTTCCACTGACCACTACCTGATGGTGAATCGGCTCTGATGGTGGAGGATGCTGGACAGACCTGGAAGGCCCAAACGTGTTGTGAGGGTCTGCTGTGAACGTCTGGCACAATCTCCTGTCAGAAGGAGATTCAAGTCTCACATCTGGCAGAACTTCGAACACGTCCCAGGGGAGGCAGGGGACATTAAGTCCGATTGTTACTACCAACACTGTTTACAGTGGGGATGGTGTGCTGCTGACCTCGACACGGGACGTTTTGGGTCGGTGGATGGTATACTTCAAAGAGCTCCTCAATCCTACCAGCACGCTTTCCAATCTTGTAGCAGAGTCTGGGGACTTTGGGTCGGGCTCTCCAATCTCTGGTGCTGAAGTCACTGAGATGGTTAAAAGGCTTTGGGGGTGGATGAGATTCCCCCAGAGTTCCTTAAGGGTCTGGATGTTGTGGGTCTGTATTGGTTTACACGGGTCTGCAATATTGCGAGGACATCGGGGGCAGTTCCTTTGGATTGGCAGATCAGGGTAGTGGTCCCCCTATTTAAAAAGTGGGATTACAGAGTGTGTTCCAACTACAGGGCGATCACATTCCTGAGCCTCCCTAATAAGGTCTATTCAGGGGTTATGGAGAGGAGGGTCCGACAGATAGTCAAAACTCGGATCCAGCAGAAACAATGCAGTTTTAGTCCTGGCCGTGGAACACTGGACCAGCTCTACACCCTCAGCAGGGTCCAGGAGGGTGCGTGGGAGTTCGTCCAACCGGTCTACATGTGTTTTGTGGACTTGGAGAAGCCATTTGATCGTGTCTCTCGGGGAGTCCTTTGGGGTTTACTCCGGGAGTATGGGGTACCGGGCCCCTTGATACGGGTTGTTAGGTCCCTGTATGACGGGTGTCAAAGCTTGGTTGACACCGGTTATTGATTCTGTTCATAACTTTTTTTAAATTATATATTTTATCAATTTTACACAATCAAACAACAAAACAACTTGAACAGCAATCGCTGACATATAGAACAATAGTCAGTCACTTCCACGAAACAAATTGCCCACCATACATTGCGTCATATATCTTACATACTGTTTCCCTAAAAAAAAGGGGGGGCGGGGGAGTACATGGGTAAGCAAAATAAAAAGTAATTAGGACATATTAGCAAAAACTGAAAATGAAATGCGGTCTCCCCTACTGCAGATCAGCAAGGTCACCAGGAAGGTATTTCAGAAAGGGTTGCCCAATATTACAAAACAAATGGGTATTTCTCTTTAATGTAGCACTTAGACGCTCCAGAGGAAAGACCTTAAATTTTTCACTGTACCACTGCGTGACTGTAGGAGGTTTTTTCTTAATCCACTGGAACAGAACACATCGCCTTGCTAAAAGTAAACGTTTACACATTAGCAGCACTCATCCTGCAGATATAGGGAGCTGTCCTACACTGAAAAAAATAACATACATTTTACTTTAAAAAATCCTCGTAACAATTTGCACAAGAAATGTTTAAGTAAACTTTACTAATGTTATATCAAATACAACTTAGGGGCAATGGCCTAGTAAAATGTACCTAACGTCTGCAATTCCCCGTTTCAAATTCTTATGTAAACATTACTTGCTTAATTTCAATTAAAAAGTTCATTACTTAGATTATTTAAGTAAAATCTATTGTGTTGTTTTAGAGACAGGTGCAGATGTGTTATGAAAATATTAAGTAAATCTTGGCTATTCTAAACATGATATTAATAGGTATATTGTACATATTTTTTCCCCCCCAAGTAATATTTGACCATAGTTAATTAAATGTTACACATTTTTTTTGGTAAACCCCACTAAGCTCTTCTCCACATTAAAAATTCATACAATAAAAACCTGCATTCATGCTTTTTATTTTGTGAACAAATGGCAAACATGTGCCTTGTATATCCAGTCATACATAACCATTAATATACAGTATCCAAGAAACAGCCATGAATATAAACAGCAGCATCGCTACAACTCTATTCCACATTTGAAACTTTAAATGAATATCAACATGCTTTCATTGCTTCAATTTAACCTTATACAGTCAATGTAATGAATTTAAACTTGCAAAAAAAATGAATACACCAGAAAACAAATGCATTTCCTTTTCAAGTGGATTTTCTTTACTTAAATCTGACTGAAGAACATTAACTGGCTTGTTTGTACCAGTTGTAACTGAAATTTGTTACAAAGACCAAACCTTTTTTTCTTAGATCTTATTTTTAGATTTTTTTAAATTTTTTTACATTTTTCCACAATTGTTTTTGTACATTTGCAACTTACAAAATCAACTAAAATGTAACATGGAGAATAGCTTTTTCAAAACATGTAAACTATCATTTTGAACTATTGCACTTCAAATACACTATCAAAACCTTGATGCTCAAGAACATTCTATGTAAAAATCAGAAATGTAAACTTTCCTTTCTATTAATCTCAAACAACAAATTAAAATAGACAAACATGGAAAATACTAAAACAGAAAATTGACCACTTTGTCATCACAGTTGTGGAAGTTATCGGGAAAGTTATCAGCTTAAATCAAAGTAAACTTCTCAATGTTTTAGGTAGTGACCTCTTTATGATCAAGCACAGTTTCTTTGTTAAGTGCCTTTAGTGGTTTGGATCCCAGGATTTTATCATATACACAGATTAACATTGCCACACATAACATTATCTAACAGCATTCACAGTTCCCAGTATTAGGAACTCATGGCAGTGCATGTCTGTTGAGAACTAAAGGTGCATACAAAAAGCTCAAAATAATAATAGTAAGCCATTGTGGGAGAATAGAAGAAAATGGAGTTCACACAGCACCTTTACATTTGTTTTGTACCCAACTGCAATTGAAGGTCCTTTAGGATGTGGTTGCAGCAGAGCATTTTCGATGATAAGATTTAAGACAACAACTTTGTCTTTAAAGCCTGCGCTTTTGGGGACAACATAATGCAATCAAGTTCCAGGAACATTTTCACCTCAAAAGTATTTCGAAGTGCTGGAGGATATGCAAGATTGAGAGCATATATTAGCCCCATTAGCAGTATGCATGCCTTAGCAGTACTTCCACATTGTGTGAGCCTCTCCTGGCCCTCAAGAATGATAGAAACATCCACTGGATCCTCTCCATCAGTACCATGGACTACCAGGATCTTGAGAACGTGATATGTGGCATCACTGCGGCAGTCCTCCTGTACACAAGATTATGATTAATCACATTGAAAACAAAAATGCTCTTAACCTTTGCACCCTGTTAAAATAAAAGGGACGTTCAGAATGTTATCGACAAGAATTGCAATTTGAACCTCAGATTTCAATAAAATTATAAAGGTCAAATTATTTGTTTTTCTCCACAAAAAAGGGGTCCGTTTTAATCTGTATAATGATTTGATGAATAATTATAACAATTAACCCCTAAGGCGCCAGTTTTGATCATGTACCACTAGCAGCTTTTTCAAAAATACACTATAATTCAATATTCTCATAAAAGAAAAAGTATTTTATTTAGGGATCTACCAATATTAAATTTTTTCAAACCAAATACTTGCCGGGACCAAGAACCAATATGAGAATTAATAAATCACATTACATTATATGCACTGGTTAGGAGTGTGGATCAGAACGTCAGATGGAAGACTGAATGGTTATATGTGTGATATATCAGATGGGTCAAAAGCAGCATCTGCTACATGTAAAGCTGTAAAACTGCCACAATATTCATAAATAAGGAAAATAAAGTGGGTTTTGGTGGATTCGGTTTACAGCTTTGACAAAGCACCTATAAGCCTAAAATCAGTTGCTCTCACTGAGATACCAAGTTCAGATTATTCAGATAGCACGAGTAATGACTGTTTTTTATGTGTAAAAAAGTGGTAGGAAAACTATAGTTTAAAAATGTATTGTCTGATAATGAATTATGAATGATAATGAATCGTCTGAGATGTGTGTCTGAGTTTGCCTGATGGTGCAAGTATGGAGGTATGGTAGCGTGGACTGGTGTGTATGTTTGTTTGTGGTGGGTGGGGGTATTCACTGGGCGGTGGGGCGAGTAGGAGGGAGGGGATGGATGGGGATCAGAGGGGGTGGTATAATTGGGTGGTGGGGGTAGAGTTCAGGGTGGAAGAGGGTGCTTGGGGGGAGGCTAGTTGCGCCGGGCGGCCGTCTGGGGGGGCCTGGTCCTTCTTGGCATTATATGTGGCTTCTGCTTGGGGTGGTGGGATGGCCCCTGGTGATTGGGTCCCTGGGCTCTCTGCTTTATCTGCCTCTCGGGGGGCCGCCGCCTGGCGAGGCTGGCAGTCACTGCACCTAGCCCCCTGGGGCCTCCTCCTCTTGGCTGCTGGGGCCCACCTCTGTTGCCACCTGGGCAGACATGTGGTGTTCTCTGGGGCGGGTAGGCTGGGGTCCGCTCTCTGGGGTGGCTGCCAGTCTCCCGGGGTCCTGGAGCCCTCTAGTCTGCCTCTAATCTTTGCAGAGATCAGGTCATATCTGCATGTTCACACTGGTCACTGATCACTATTAATGCCTGATATTCTGCCCCCACATTTACTAACCTGCATGTTGACAGAGGTCATTTGGTAAAATCCTCGGACATCTGCTGATATATTCATTTTGTTGGTTTATTCAGTTATGAATTTAGTTAATTCTCATCAAAAAAATTTATTTTCGACATCCTCATCTCATTTTTTCATGTATTGTGTTGAGAAGGTGTTTTTACTCTAATTTAAAGCCTATCTTAAAGGAACAGACATTTAATTTATGACCCTGGGCTCTCTCTGAGCTCTCAGTTCACCTTCCCGCGTGCTCGTTCATTTCTGTAAAAAGTAGCAATAAGAACAACAAACAACAATTATATATTTTAACAGCGAGACATCGTTCGCTGGACTCAGTTCTAGTAACTGAGCCCAGATCTACGTCAGCTCAAAGTCTTTATTGAAACAAGTTTGCATGAAACTCCTCCCACATAGATCTTCGTTCATAGAATGGTCAGTTTCTTCACATAAGGAACAAGGCAAGGCAAGGCAATTTTATTTGTATAGCACACTTTCAACAGCAGGGTAATTCAAGGTGCTTTACATGATTTGGTGATTTAAAAAAAATACATAAAAGAAACACACATTACACATGATACACAATAAAGCAAGAGAAAAATAAAAAAAGCAAGAGAGCATGAACACATTTCATACATATGACATCAAGCATTTACTCAAAGGCAATTCTAAACAGATGGGTTTTTAGTCTCGATTTAAAGCAGTTCAGAGTTTCAGCAGCTCTACACTCGTCAGGAAGTCTGTTCCAGATAAGGGGAGCATAAAAAGTGAAAGCTGCTTCTCCATGTTTAGTTCTGAGTCTAGGGATGTTTAGTAGGCTAGAGTTGGAGGACCTGAGTGGTCTTGGTGGTTGGTACCATGACAACAGGTCTTCAACATATTTTGGTGCTAAGCCATGTAATGATTTATAAACTAGTAAAAGTATTTTAAAGTCTATTCTCTGAGCTACAGGGAGCGAGTGTAAGGACTTTAGAACTGGGGTGATGTGCTCTACTTTCCTGGTTCTAGTGAGGACGCGAGCGGCAGCGTTCTGGATCAGCTGCAGCTGTCTGATTGACTTTTTAGGCAGACCTGTGAAGATGCTGTTGCAGTAATCAATCCGACTGAAGATAAACGCATGGATGAGTTTTTCTAGGTCGTGTTGCAAAATCAGTCCTTTAATCCTAGAGATGTTCTTCAGGTGATAGAACGCTGACCTTGTTATTGCCTTTATGTGACCCTGGAGGTTCAGGTCTGAGTCCATTACTACACCTAGGTTTCGAACCTGATCAGTCGTTTCTAGCTGTATTAATTGAAGCTGTGTGCTGACTCTTGATCGTTCCTCATTGGGTCCAAAAATAATCACTTCAGTTTTGTTTCTATTCAGCTGGAGAAAGTTATGGCACATTATTCCATTAATTTGGTCAATGCATTGATTTAGGGTTTGAATGGGTTCAGAGTCACCTGGTGACATTGTAATGTAGAGCTGAGTGTCATCTGCGTAGTTATGGTAGCTAATGTTATTGGTTGCTATAATCTTGCCTAGTGGGAGCATGTAGATATTAAATAAGAGGGGCCCCAGGATGGAGCCCTGGGGCACCAGGGCTCCATCTGGTGAAAAGTTTCTGATGAAAAGTTTCCTATTGAAACATAGAAGTCCCTGTTCTTTAGGTAAGACTCGAACCAGCCAAGTACTGTACCAGAGAGTCCGACCCAGCTCTCCAGTCGTTCCAATAAAATATCATGATCAACAGTGTCAAATGCTGCACTGAGGTCCAACAGAACCAGCACTGTGGTTCTTCTACAGTCTGTATTTATACTTTGACGAGGACAGTCTCGGTGCTGTGGTGAGCGCGGAAACCAGACTGAAAAGCATCAAAACGGTTTGTCATTGTTATGAAGCCATTTAACTGCTGAAACACAGCTTTTTCAATAATCTTACTGATGAATGGAAGATTAGAGATTGGCCTGTAGTTCTGCATTAACGTGTTGTCCAGATTTTCCTTCTTTAGCAGTGGTTTAATAACTGCTGTTTTTAAAGCCTGAGGGAAGACACCTGATAGCAGTGATGAGTTCACGATTTGAACAAGATCAGAACCAATAACAGGAAGAACCTTCTTTAGAAAAGCTGTGGGTAGGATATCAAGACAGCAGGAGGAGGAGCTTAATTGGATAATGATTTTTTCAAGGCTGTTCTGGTTTAATTCGTGGAATTCAGACATTATCTCTACATTGTTGTTGATTGGGGATGGCACTGGTTGTGGGTTCGATATTGAGGTACAGATTGACCATCTAATTGTTAGAATCTTTTCAGTGAAAAAGCTGGCAAATTCATTGCAGGCCCTGGTAGAATTTAGTTCAGGGGCTACTGTCACTAAAGGATTAGTTAGTCTTTCCACTGTTGCAAATAGAGTCCGTGCATTATTAATGTTTCTGTTGATGATTTCAGAAAAGAACGATTCCCTAGCATCTTTTATAGTTAGCTGATATCTATTCAGTCTCTCTTTGTAGATCTCACAGTGAACCTGGAGTCGAGTTTTCCGCTATTTTCTCTCGGCTCGTCGACACTCTCTTTTTTCACTACGTACCAGTGGATTACTTGTCCACTGAGACTTTTTTCTACCTGAGACTACTTTCACTTTAGTTGGAGCAATGGAATCCATGATGTCTGAGATTTTCGCAAGGAAATTATCTACCAACTTATTTACTGAGTTTGAGTTGGGAGATGAGGGGGATGTGGTGGAAGGATAAATACGTTTAAAGGTTTCTACTGAACTGTCCCCTAGAAAACGCTTTTTTATAGTGGTCTTACTGTGGCTGGATAATTTAGCAGAGATGGTACTTTCAAAGAAAATACAGAAATGGTCAGATAATGCAATATTAATTACAGAGATGTCAGAAATATTTAAACCTTTGCTGATAATTAAGTCCAGAGTGTGTCCTTTATTGTGTGTTGGTTGTTTGACATGCTGGATCAGTCCGAAGTTGTGGAGAGTATCATCTAATGTTTTTGCTTGTCTATCTTGGGGGTTGTCGGTATGGATGTTAAAGTCCCCCACGATGATTAGTTGGTCATAGTCGATACATATTACAGAAAGAAGGTCATTGAAATCATTAAAGAAGTTAGAGTTAAGTTTTGGTGGTTTATATAAACTTAGAAATAACGCTTTGTTAGGCTCATTTATCTGGGTGGCTAGGTATTCAAAAGAATCAAACGTGCCCAGAGTTACCTTTTTAAAGTTCATTGAGTTGTGAAAGATGGTGGCTACACCTCCACCTCGTCTGTGTTTTCTGTTCTCGCTTAAGAAATTGTAATTTGGAGGACTAGATTCAATTAATGAAGTTGTTTCGTTATTTTCATCTAGCCAAGTTTCTGATAAAGTATTGTGATGATGGGCAGCTGAACCTTCTGACAGGTTATCAATTTGAGATTTTGTTTAATATGAGAGCGTGTGGTTAACGGTTTATGTTTCCTGCTGCTGATAATCACTGATATAGCCTCAGGGGTGCCGGGTTAATTCTGGAAGACGGTAGGGGTGGATTTATTGCCCGGTTCCCTCAAATATCAAATATCTGTAATAATCAGTGGGGGGAAGCTCCCAGGCTTGTTGACACTAGTCCCAGGCATTTGGTGTAGTCTAAGTTTAGGTGTTAATTGTGTCCCAAATTTGATTTGCTCGTTCAGTCTGTCTGTAAAGTTTCTAAATGGAGAATCATTTGATGTGGCTGAGTCACAGGAAGATGAAGACTTAATCTCTGATGGTTGTTTATCTGTTCGGTCCTGTGGTGTCATCATGACTTGCTGTTTTTGTTCTCTGATATCCATGGGCGCCTCAAGGTCAGCTTTTGGGAGCAAGTGTTTTGCTTTCTGATTTTGATAAGAAAAAATGTTTGCTGCTAAGAGCCTTACTCCGGCCTTGTTCAAATAACGCATCCCTTCTTTGAACAGATGATTAGCACTTCCAAATACTTTGAAATTATTAATAAATGTGAACGACTTCTCAGCTGATTGTTTCTTCAACCATTTATGGAGCATGCGGAGTCTGCTAAATCTTTCATCATTCCCTTCAGGGACTGGTCCGCTGATGAGGATGTTTACGTTAAGTCCATCAAGTCTCTGTAGGAGATCAGAAAAGTCTCTCTTCAGAATCTCTGATTGTCTCATCGCGATATCTGCTGATCCAGCGTGAATGACAAGCTTTTCCAAAGCAGGATGTTGGTCCAAGATTTTAGGGATTTTTTCTGATATTTCTCTCACTGTATTTTTGTAGCAGCTATAAACTTTGGTATTCTTGCTACAAAAAGCCTAAGTTCCATTAATTGATCCATCTTGTATGATAACAATCTTTGCTGGGGGGGCTCTTACTTTGTTATGTGTCCGTTTGATGCAGCTGGGTTTCTCCTGGTAGCTTTGACTGGTCCCAGGGGCTGCGTCATCTTTCGGGGAACTCAAGGCTGCAAATCTGTTTTTCAGCGGGATTCCAGGTGGAGAAATATCTCTTGTTTTTGGCTGAAACCTCTTTTGTTTACTTTTAGCAGAAGCGGCAGTTCTGGGTTCAGAGGTTTCTCTGTGCCGGAGTTTCTTTTGTTTTTTCTTCCTCGGAGAACAGGCTGGGGTTGATTTCATGCGTTTTAAAGCTGGCCAGTTTTCATTATAGTGCGGAGTTCTGCCGCTCAGACGCCTGTAAGGAGTCTCTGTGACACGGTTAGACCGATGTAACACCGGGCTGATAGGCTGTTCCCTGTTTGTATTCAACGGTAAAGTTGTGTCATTTTGTCCATAATCAGCGTGAAGATCAAAATTAATTTCCAGACGACGTAGCTACGTTTCAATGCCCTCAATTCTGTGGAGCAGTTTTTCAAAATCCTCAAAAGTAATCCAAGAAGAGATCTGGTCTAATACAGAAACTCCAGGGGCTGGGTAGATAAAGTAACTAAGAATAAGTTAAGAAAAGAAAATAAGAAAAGAAAAGCAAACAGAAAATAAAATAAAGTGAATGGATCTGGAGAGAGACAGAGAGCAGCTGCTCCTCCTTCAGCAGTCGCAGCACATGATTTACCACATTTTTGATTGTTCAGTTTCTAAGTGTTGCCACATGCACTACAGAATTAAACCCTCATACAACATTTACAGAATTTTTATTTCGTCATCTCCCTCTTTTGATCTCTTAAAAATAAGAAATCACTATATATGTAAGGAAAAACGTCAGGCATCACACTTATAGAATCATATCAATTTTGAGTCCTTCTCTGGAACTTTTCGGATCAGCAGTCAAGTCATCTTGTTCTGGCCAGGAATTGTGGTCGTCCGGCTCGCTCTTCTATGACCTAAAGTGAGAGGTTGCAAGCACATCACCTATATGCAGCTAAAGTGTATCTTTTCAGTAGCCCTGGGTTTGAAAACTCTAAGGACTGCACGCAGACCAGAGGATTGTTCTGCCCCTTTTGGGAGGGGTCTCAGCTTCTTTTCCTTCGAACCCTGCTGCCCCAGCTGGGCAGCTCTGCGCTCCAAGCTGCCCTGCCACCGGATGGTGCAGGTGTGCTGAAGTTGGAAACCTCTCAGCAGAGGGTTAAAGTAGGTTGTGTGGTCTGCTCATTGCTGTTCTGCACACGCTCTGGCTTGCTGCTCCTGGATGTCCTCTCAGGTGACTGACTCCTCAGTGGGAGTGCATTGGCTCCAGCCCATTTTTTTTTAGTATGATTATCTGAGAGATCGTGGTCTGGTTGGGTGCTGGTCTCTCACCTGGTCAACAATGCTTAAAAGAACAGCTTTCAACTAATTCGCTTTTTCTGTTTGCTTTATCCATAATTGTATCTAATTGGAGATTCATTTCTTATGCATTTGTCCTTTTTTTTATCCCTCACTCACCTCACAGTTTTAAGTAGTGCCGCACTGATCGGCCGCACTAACACAAAATCAAACTATTATCCAGACTGCTTACAAACTAAGTCTATCTGTAGAAAAAGCTAATACTTTTGCTGTATGTAAATCACAAAAATCATCATTGACGCAAAGTGCACTCTAAAAATCCTGTATCAAAAGTGAGCAACACTGGAACAACCTAGACCATAAAGAATTTTTCTTCAAAATATATAGTAGGGGTTATTGTGTAAATAAAAACTTCCAAACAAACACTAAATGCATAAACATGCCACAAGGTAAGATGAATGGGTTGTGTGCTAAAACAACCAACCGCACAAAGGTGCCAAAACAGGATGGAAAACAGGAAACATCTGGTCTTTTTGGATTGTGCGAGTGGCATGATGAGCATGAGAGACCACTCAAAAGAAAAATTATTTGCTTTGTTTCGAAAATCAACCCGCAGAAAAGGATCAGTCTAATTTTATTCATTTACACTGCTAACAGCCTAAGTTCATTAAACCTATAGTCTTATAAGATTTTACCACATCACCGACTGTTGTTGTTCATTTTTCTGAGCTGATGAAGCCCAATACTTATAAAAGAAAACTATAATTTCAACCTATTTAACCAAAAAACTGTTGAACCCTAACCAAATGCTGTTTTTTATTTATTTATCTGAAATGCTTTTAAAACGACAAATTGAAAGGCTTTGTTCTGTAAAAAATAATTGAAATTTAAGTTCCCCTTGTGCCTAAGGAACTCCTCTCTTTTTCTGAAACAGAACTGTTTCAGAAACATCCAATTATATAAGTCTCCTGTTAAACAGGTGTGACTAGATTTGCAGCCTGTTACGGAGAGATGTTATAGTTCAATAAACACCTGTATTGTAGATTAATCTCCATGTATATTTACAGTTAAGCTCAATTCCTAGATCTCAGCTGCTATACCTTTTAGAACTGCCAGGGAAAAATTAACAAAACCACTGAATCTATAATTTAATGTGTCCAATCATAACATGACCTTACCCACCCCGGTCCATGGGAAAAAAGATAATAGAACCTTATTTCAATCACTCCATAATTTGTTTTCAGTGGGCATATCGGAGCCCAGATGGGACCATGAGGGGCTGAAATATCACGCCTCCTCCTTGTGCTGTGTTGGATCTGCTCTGCAAATACAAGAAAAGAATGCTCTTTAAGTCTCAACAGAAGCACATCCACGTTCTCATTTTGAGGGTAATTGTGTAAGAGCCAAAATCCGCAAAGAATCAGCAGGTAGTCCATAGAAAAGTTCCCATCACATTCACGAAGAATGGAGCACATACTATATATTTTTCCCATGTACCCAGATTGGTGTGAAAATGTGGTCAGATTTTTATCATTTTCAAAACAAATAAATCTTTGGTCATGTCTTAAGTGTACTGGTCCAGCTTTAACTACTTACATCAATCCCATGTCACCCCGGTCTCCAATTTACCCTTACTTTTGTCATGGAAGTATATAAATTTTTACCCATATAACTTCCTGTTCGTTCATTTACTTCACGCTCAGAATTTGTCCAAATCCTGGAGAAGAGTGTAACATCTGGAAACAGATCATTAAGATTAGTGAAAGCTTCTACATATATGGGTAAATGTCCTACAGAATATGGCATCTGAGAACAAACAAAATAGTTAATAATGCTTCATTTATTTGCTAGATATCTTGCATATTGTCACCATACACTAGTTTCAAATGGGTCTCTGTGTGTCCTTTTCTGAGTGTACCAAGAAAATAAATCAGCATTCTCATGTGCTATATGTCATTCTTCTGTGAGTCTTAAAGTTCCTATGGAATAACACCACCAAAAAGCTGTAAAAATAAAAGTACTAAATAGCAGAAACACCTTCATAGTTACTATCTCTCCCTTCAAGCAGTCTCTATAGAAAAGTGGATCTCCTGGTACTCTTCACTGAGGTTGAGACAAGTAGACCATGTTGTATCCACCTCCCTTTGTAATCAGTCTTAAACACCATTTTTCTTAGACTGCTTTCCCTATATCTAGCAATGGTCTCTGCTTTTTAAAATGGATTAAGTGTATCTAACTCAGTCTCTACAGCTGTTGGTGTGGTCAAAAATACCTGGAATGGCCCCTTCCACCTGGGTGATGACCAATTTTCTGTTTACAGCTTTTAATCAGGATCCAGTCAGCTACTTTCAGCTCAATTCTTCCTGTAGGAATATAGGATCATCTTGCATATGATTAGTTTGCATTTATAACTCATGTACTTATCAGTATTTTGATCATGAAAACCCACCAGATCTTAATCAAATTGTTCTTTAGAAGAGAGTATACCAATCTAAGGAATTCTATATCTCACCCATAGATTATTTTAAATAGAATGAGGCCAATATTCCAATTAGGTATTATATGCATTTATAATTTACCAAATCAAGACAATATCCAATTTTGTCCTGTTTCTTCCATTGCTTTTTTTTCAATTTGCAACATTTTATCATAAAATCATAAATCAATTTGTAATTGTTCCTCTTATTTTAATATATCAAACTGTATAAGGTCTCGTCAAATTCGTTCCATTACTTGGTGTTATATTCATATATAACTTTATCATAACCAAACAGTATCTCCAATTCTGTTTAGTCTTATCCATGGCCTTTCTTAATCTGCTTTTAGAATCCAATTGTCTCTTAAAAATGATCTATAATCTTTGTCCTATTTTATCAATTATTTCATTCACAAAATGTGTTCCGTTACCACTATAGATCATTTGTGGATATCAAATCTAAGCATTATTTCTCTAAACAACATTTCTGCAACAGTTAGTGTATCTAAATGTTTCACTGTTAACATTACAAATCCATTAGGATAAATTATATTTTCTTACCAAATAGAGCTTCTTCAGTACAGCCTTTGTTTGCTCAAAGCTGTTTCTTAATTTTATATGAGAAGCTTTTCTTTTTTTTATGTCTGACACACGTCCACAAATTTATCAGTTTGAGAATTGAATTGTCCGTAAGAAATGCTTTAATTAATTCGCCACTAGAGGTCACCATACCCCTGTTCCTCATTGTTGGCCTAATGCCAAAAACATGCAAAGTTCAATTTGAATCTTCTGTTAGCAATAATATGGTTATTTTATCTTCATCTGATTACAAACTTCAGTTAAAACTTAAATTTTTCTTTTTTTAAGAAGAACAATTCTTTGGTAGCTTTACCGTTTCAAGAGTTTTATGAAAATCTAAAATTTGGATTGTTAATATATCCCTTACAGAGAACATGCCCAACTTCAAGTGAAATAGGAAATCTCTTCCTAACAAATTAGAAAACAATCTGGAATTAATATGATTAACACAACAGATTTTTCCTGTAGCAAAATCTATTATTTTTATTTCATTTTTCTAACAACTCAATCTCATTTTTTTTTTGTGGAAAACAAAATTCCTTTAAATTCATAATTTCGTCCTCTCGGACTTCAATAACTTCCTACAATTTTGTCAATGAGATAATCAGCAACTGATATTTCCATAACAAAACATCACATCTCTATTCATCTGCTCTTTCATAAAGATTCTACAAATTAGCTTATTATTAAGATTATATGTGGAAGAGTCTGTTGCTAATGTCCAAAACGTGGTACCCGTTTCAACTGAGACCGGGCGAGGGCCGGCAACCTCTCCCAGCCTCAGGTGAAGGTCCAGACATCTTTTCTGCTAAATCAGACTCGTAATTTCATCCAATTAGCAACAAATCCATTGAGTGTAAATATTGAAGTGCGCTCATACTCAGTGTGCTACGGTAACTAAAGTTGAATTTTGGAGTGCGTTACTACATTCTTTACTATGGTAATCCCATAACGAACATTTCTTCTCTTTTTTTCAGTCTCTAACCCAGCGCATTACAAGATTGTTTCCTTTCAACATGTATCTATCTGTCATTAAAATGTTAGAAGCAAGCATCTAAAGCTGCCGCATGTTACAAAGAATAAATCCACGTAGCCACCCAGCTGTCGCTTCCCCACAGGACCTGTAGACATCCGCCTGTATTTCAAAATAAAATCACTCTGCTCATAATCCGTCATTTTTAAACCATTTCTTTTCTTCTATATGAGAGATCTCACAGACATCCCATGAATATCATTAAAAATATTAGCTACGTTTTTTATTATTATTATTATAGAGTAACAGTTGCCGCTGCACTTAAGAAATCCCAACCTTTTGTATAGAGAGCTGCACGCAGCTCATAAAACATCCCCCTCCTTATCAGCTAGCGGGGGGAGGTGTGTTCCTTCCCTTCTGCCTTCCTGCAGTTAGATAACCTTTAACAATTTTGAAACACATGATCAATCTGGTTTCAAACAAGTCTTTCTGAGGAAGTCCATTTTACCGGTTTCTGTCGCACCCCATCACAGTTGGTTTGTTTATTAAGAGAACAACTAACGACCCATTGTTGGGGGATAGAAGGGAGGGGGTCTTGTTTATTATCAGAACAGCCCTTCCTTGAGGGGAAGGGGGTCGCTTGTTTAAGATAATTCATTTAGATCACAGTAAAGTTTACCTTACTCTTCATAGGATTTTTTTAAAATATGGAAGTAAGTTTTCTCTTTTATTTTATTTTTCTTTCGGCGGAACTTTAGGAGAAAACAAAGTTTAAAACATTTTTCATCCTCCCGAGTGCTAAAAAACACATCAGCTTCACACATGAACCCCTCCTTTTTCTCTTCTTTGCTCCTTCCAGAGGAATTCCTTTGTTTGACCGGACCTAGTTATCTTTAATCTTATTTTTTATTCCTTCATGCATCAAATTTTGTACTCACTGGCTTTCTTGTCCCTGTGAAGGAAAACCCCGTCATCAAACTGTTCCTCCCGGAGATCCAGTCTGCTCAAAGGAACAAGAAATGCCAGGGTCAAAATCGCTCTCTGATCTCTGAGTTTCGTTTTTATAGACATTCCGTGGTTTCTCAATCCACGAGCTGATCCCACTCGGCCTTCCTACGGTTCCGAACACGCAGGCTTTCAGTAAGAAGCGTCCTAGCTTACCTTAGGGCCGGCCACACTCTGAGTTTACCGACCCGGTCGGCGTCTATTTAACTCAGCAGAAACAGAAATCAACATTTACTGGAGAACCACAGACAGAACATAATTTTAGATTAGTCAATTTTGCGCCTCGTGTGTCAGCGCTTACCAAATAACTTCAGACCCGGGTCACTTCCGTCCTCCGATCCCCAGTATCTGTTGATCACAACAATTTCAACAAAATCCTATTTTTCCGAACTCACGTCTTTCCTTTGCTCCTCCAGAAATCACGTCAGGGTCCCCATTTTGTTGAGAAGGTGTTTTTACTCTAATTTAAAGCCTATCTTAAAGGAACAGACACCCATTTAATTTATGACCCTGGGCTCTCTCTGAGCTCTCATTTGACCTTCCTGCGTGCTCATTCATTTCTGTAAAAAGGAGCAATAAGAACAACAAACAATTATATATTTTAACAGAGAGATGTCGTTCGCTGGACTCAGTTCTAGTAACTGAGCCCAGATCTACGTCAGCTCAAAGTCTTTATTGAAACAAGTTTGCATGAAGCTTCTCCCACATAGATCTTCGTTCATAGAATGGTCAGTTTCTTCACATAAGGAACACATGATGTACCACATTCTTCTTGATTGTTCACTGTTTCTAAGTGTTGCCACATGCACTACAGAATTAAACCCTCATACAACATTTACAGAATTTTTATCTCGTCAATTGGTATGCATGTGTGTGTGTGTGTGTATATATATATATATATATATATATATATATATATATACTGTACATATATATAGTTCTATATATAGACTCAGCACCTCCAAATCCGAGGCCATGGTCTTGAGCCGGAAAAGGGTGGGGTGCCTTCTCCGGGTCGGGGATGGGGTCCTTCCCCAAGTGGAGGAGTTTAAGTATCTGGGGGTCTTGTTCACGAATGAGGGAAAAATGGAGCGGGAGATCGATAGACGGATTGGTGGGGCATCTGCAGTTATGCGGGCACTCTACCGGTCTGTCGTGGTGAAGAGAGAGCTGAGCCGAAAGGCGAAGCTCTCGATTTACCGGTCGATCTACGTTCCTACCCTCATCTATGGTCACGAACTCTGGGTGGTGACCGAAAGAACGAGATCACGGATACAAGCGGCTCAAATGAGTTTCCTCCGCAGAGTGTCTGGGCTCTCCCTTAGAGATAGGGTGAGAAGCTCAGTCATCCGGAGGGGGCTCAGAGTAGAGCCGCTGCTTCTCCACATCGAGAGGAGTCAGTTGAGGTGGCTCGGGCATCTGGTCAGGATGCCTCCTGGACGCCTCCCTGGTGAGGTGTTTCAGGCACGTCTCACCGGGAGGAGGCCCAGGGGAAGGCCCAGGACACGCTGGAGGGACTATGTTTCTCGGCTGGCCTGGGAGCGCCTTGGGGTTCCTCCCGAGGAGCTGGAACAAGTGGCTGGGGAGAGGGAAGTCTGGGTCTCTTTGCTTAGGCTGCTGCCCCTGCAACCCGACCCCGGATAAGCGGAAGAAAATGGATGGATGGATGGATGTATATATAGTTCTCTTACTTTCTTGAAAACATGCGGATGGTTTTGTGTCTCCTTACAGGTTGTCCAGTTTTTCCTTTTAGACAGACTGTAGATTTCTACACGGTGTATTCATATCTTTTCCTTTCTCTCCCTTCTCTGTTTATTCTCTGCCTCTATTGTTAAAGGTAACCTTTAAATTGGTCAAAATAATAATGCAAGTAAAAAGCTTACCAGGCAATCCTCAATGAGGTCTTCTTGTTTTTCACCAAGGTACAGTATGAGGCCGCAGATTACAGTTTCTCGTTTCATTTCGATGCTCAGGTTCTGTGAAAACATTTCTGTATCAATACTGCACCATCACTTATTTTAGCTAAACTACTAAAACATAACACAAGAGCAAGCAGAACTGACTAAATGTTTAAAAAATAACCACATGTGGAATTGTGGGTTGTGTTTAAGACACAGAAATACATAACAGTCCATTACTCAAAAAATGTGAATAAGTAAAATTTTCAATTCAATTCAATTCAGTTTATTTATTTAGCGCATATTCACAACAGATCTCATCTCAAGGCACTTAACAAGAAGTCATTTCAATACATTTATACAAACATTCCAATCAGTTAAAAAGTTTCCTATTTAAGGAATCCCAGCAGATTGCGTCAGTCATTGGCGTGAGGTTGGGCCCCGTTGATGCAGACTTTCCAACCACAGCAATCCTTCAGCAATCCCTCATACTGAGCAAGCATGTAGCGACGGTGGAGAGGAAAAACTCCCCTTTAACAGGAAGAAACCTCCAACAGAACAGAATTTTGAACAAACCCACCTGACGAAACTTGTGCAGAACTGGCCTAAGTTTGGTGCCCATAACACCTCCCTTTGTCTCCATCAGACCAATCAGTTTTGGTGTGTACTGGTCTAGTTTGTACAAAAAGTTCTGCTCCAGGGATATTGTTGTTATTCTCCTGAATTCCGCTTTTATCTGAATTAAAAAAATAAATAAAAGATTAGTGCAGTATGCATGTCATACATTCAATATTTTCCAAATCAATGGTACATGCACATTTGATAATATGAAACCATATTTGATAATATACATTGAAAATTAATTTACCTCAGCCTCATTAAACAAAGCCGGCCATCTCTTCCTGAAATCATTTGCAGCTGGAGTGCCGCTCACAACCTCAAGCCTTCGATATGAGAATGTTTTGGCCATCTTGTCTTGTATCACCTTGGTGTTGCTTTTCATTTTAACATCGTCAAGAAGTTCCTGTCTAAGAATTTCAAGACTGTCATTGGTTTCTCCACTTGGATGTGGAGGGAGGTAGTTCACCTCTGCTCTTTTTGGCTTCTTGCAGTTTTTTGCAGGATTTCTGTCATCAGGTGATTTTCCTCTCAATGAATTGATATTAAGCTCAGGACATGGTACTTTACGCGTTCTCATTTTTGATCTGAAATTGGCCATCTTGTACTTAACGCGCTGCTGCCATCCATACATGCCAGAAAATGAGGTTCCTGGCTCCTGTAGGCACGGATGCTTTTTTAGCAGGGCTTCAACAACTGCCAGTATTTGCAAACCTGAAGGATAGGCAGTGAATTGAAATATTTCTTCAGCAAGCTTCTCCAGAACATCTGACTTTAAGGATGGATTCTGAATGAGGGAGCCTTCTTTTTCATAAGCCTCATTTCCTTCTTGGAGAAGCAACTCAACATTATAGGAAAAGGCAGGTAATACAAAATTAATTGGCCAAGTTTGCGACCGAAACTCAGGGGGTTGTGGTAAAATAATAGTATCTGATGAACTAACTGAAGAACTGTCTTCCTGGGAGGAGTGGCCCAGGGATTCTTGAGGCGAGAAAGCAGTGTTGTCAACAGGGGTCAATGTGAGAAGTACAGATGGTTCTTCTTTAATTAGTTTTATTGTGTCTTTGTCCTTAATGTCATTTGTGGTTATAAGAGTGAAGAACTGGTTCTCAAAATGTTTGTCCATGTACATAACAGTAAAACGCCCTTCAAGTTGAAAGTGATCATGTGCAGCTGCCAAAAGTTGGTCCACTGTGCTTGGGATTCCATCTGGTAGGGGTAACTTCAGCACTTGAGTTTCTTCGAGGATAACACGTAGCTGAGCAGGAGCAGACATCTTTACTGAGTTGGTCAAGTAGAGCTAAGAGACAAAGAGAGAGAATGAATATGAATAAATGGCTAATTTGAAAAGGCAATAAAAAAAATAAAAAACATTTATTAGAATCAATTTCGGTCACCTCACACCACCTCTATGAATTTCCAAGAAGAAATCCGAAGAGGTTGAAATTTCAGCTAAACTTGTTCTATGCATGACAGCCAAATCAAAAAAATTATACCGTGTGTTCCTAATTTTTTTTCTTCACCACAAATACTAGCACCCCAAATTTCTAGGTACCTAACCATGTGTAGATGTACTGTTGATGATATACCGAGCCCTGTCAAAGTTTGGTTCACAAGTTTCTTTTGACTAAATGTTAATTGTGACCTTTTCTTAGCACCCAAATTAATTTTGTTTAACTAAATGAGTTCTACACAAAACAGTAAACATTCTGTGTCCATAGAATCTTTAAACTAAATCTGAGTTTAGTGTCATTGATATTTTGGAGGGCCGGGTATTGAACCACCAAAGGACTCTAAAGGATCACTATCAACAGAGCAAAGAACCCTCTCACAATATCAGCGTTGCTGAGATTAACACCTTCAATTACATTTTCTTTACAAGTATACAAAATGCATATAGATTAAAAACAGTCCATGATTTGGAATTAAAAATTCCAGACAAGGACACAATAAAACAAGTTACTTCCAAAATTATAGAGAAATACTGTACCTAGTTTAAAAGCAGATGTGGTGCTTCAGAAAAACCATTCGATCCCCTTCCACCGAATAGGTAACCAATGGGTAAATGTCTGTGAGTTGTGACTGCTCAATAACTTTGACTATGCTTGTGGACTCCAACTTAAAACATCTTAAATGTTCACAGTACCAAGCACTCTGCAGTTTCACTACAAACACTACACTGTCATGAACAATAACTGTTTGTAATATTTCAGCAAAGTCAGGTAACCCACCAGTGGAACCATAGACCAACATCATACCACTACTGTAACTGGTGCCCTGACATTCTGCCTTGCTGACCAAGTTAACCACCTTATCTCCAGGAAATTTGTGTGCCAAAAATTCTTGCAGATTCTCATTCACAACGTCTAATGGAACTCTAGAAACCTTTGACACAGAGAGAGCAGAGACTTTGGAACTTTGAAGGTGGAAGGCAATCATGGACTGGTGTTTTTTTGCCATTGACTTCAAAATGTTCCGAAAGCAGCTGGTCTGCCTCACCATTTATTTGAAAAAGTGGTGCTTTGCTTCGAACCTCATTGTCCACAAGGACACCAGTGGACCAAAGGATTTGATGAGATGTGGGTAATGCTCTACAAAATGGTGTTTTGGAATCAATTTCTCCTCTGGAAACACACTGGCAAATCTATGTCTGTGGTCAGAAATCAGGCTATCAAGATGACCAATACTTTCATCTGTGTGGACAGGTGACATAACCAACTCCACAACATCTTTCAGTGTGATCAACACTTGCCAGGCTTGTTCCTCCTCTGGAACTTTGCGGCCGATCATTAGAGGATGTAGCCTCAACAGGCACCAATTTTCGTGCGCATTACCACCAATGGTTTTACGGGATGCAAATGTTGGTGGAACACCCTGAGGACAATTGGTCCTGTCTTTCCACTTGTAGGGAAAAGTTTTAATTATTGTATTGAGCTCCTGAAATGAAAAATATTTTCTCTTTATCAAGATATCTAAACACAATGCCAATTCTAAAGGCACAATTCCCTCAAGCAAATCATGCAACACATCAGGTGGGTAACCTGTTGTTGCATGAAAATGTTTTAATGTTTGAGTGATTGCACACTGCCTTTTCACTCTGTGGCTATGAGTGTTATTAGCCAATGCTGCTTCAATGTCTAACTGATGTTGTTGCTTTGTTCTTACAGGAAACACCCCTGATCTGACTTCAACCTCCTTAAACTGGGATCGCTCCCCAATACAAAAATCTGCAAATATAAGACCCACTGAAACTTTCAATAAAGCCCCCAACTGAGTGTGCACCAAGATTATCTGCAGTCACAGAGAATACAGTTCCCTTTATTATTTTTCCCAAAAAGGGCAAAGATACCATCCTCTTCAAGTATTTTCAGATCATTTAATAATGGCTCTAACACCTGTATATAGCCAAATTTCTGTACATCACCTGTCTTGCACAAAATAGCTAGGTAAATAGATGACAATGAAGACCTTAATACAGCTGGAATATCAGCCAACACCCAGTAGATACAAGTTACCTTGTGTTTTTTACGAGAGATTCGCAAAGGATTGCATATCTCAAAATCATCAGAATAAAGAAGAAGTGACAGTCTTAACTCTTCTCCACAAAGAAACTCATTTTCCTTAAACTGTGAACCATCACAAAAACTGGAATATGAAAAACCAGAGTGTTCTGTACTCTTAAAGAGTTTTTCCTGAATGTCAGAATTATTTAGAATTTGGGACAAAGATTGCAGAAGTGGTATATACTGGAACGTTTTGCTTGCTTTTGCATCTAAGATGTACTCTAAAGGTTCAACAATGGAAAAATGTTTTTTAAAGTATTTACTTCTCTGGTATGCTGTAGAAAGAGGACCTCCTTCGTTAAAGGCTACACTAATAGGATTTAACTGACAAATGGCTTTGATCAAGTCTGAGATCACTGCTGGTTCAACAGTACAGTTATGATTTTCTAAGGTGTCTTGGACAATTGTTTTGATAACTGGTGCAGATGCTGAAGAAGTGATAAACTGAAGTTCCTCTACAATTTCATCTATACATCGACTAGGCACATTGAAGATGCAGTCTAGTTTGAGTAATAGTGAACCAAGCTGATCAACAATTGCTTTAACTAAATCTTCACCGTCTTTGATCAGTGTTTCTTCTGCATTAATTTCACTGCTATCAAGCAAACTGCAACTGTCTTCAGGTCCTTGTCTTAAAAGTGTCTGAAATACAGTAGGTTTAAAGTCTTCAAGGCAGTGAGGACTGTGCTTCCTACTTTTATGTGAAGAAAAAGTTGAATATATGTTGGAACTATAATCACAATCTTTAAAAACACAATATACTGTTTCAAATTTTTTTAGATGAACTGCAAGGTGCTGAAAATACTGTCTCTCTGTGTCAAAACCATGTGAATAACATACAAGACACAAAAATGAAACACTTTCCTGTACTTGTTCAGTTTGTGTATGATCTCTAGACAAATGTGCACATGATATGCCTACTGTTTCTCTCTGTTGTAACCAGTGTAGAAAGCTATCAATGTGTCCTCCTCCCTTCTCTTGAACCTTCCTCTGTATTGGCACCCTGAAAAAGAAAATAAATTTTTTTTTAATTAGATACAATACAGGAATTTTAAAACAATGTAGGAAATATTGCAAATCATCAAATATTTCGAATCATTCTTGTGTGTCCCAATCACTCCGTATGCATGACTCTTGAACACATGCAACTGCTTTCTGTGGGAACTAAGCCTCGCAGTTGATTCCACAACTGACCTGCAGTCTCTTCTCTGGATAGAAATAAAAATTTACATAAAAGCTGCAATGATTAATCAGCTGACAAAACATAACCAGCAACTAGTTGTATAATCACTTGATTATATAAACAAGTTTTTATCTTCAAGCTACCAAATTAAAAGATTCCATGCCTTTCTAAATTATATTGTTTAAAAAAACATTGTGGGTCTTATGGACTTATGGCTCAGTTTGGTTACAAAGGTATAGTAGTAGATCCTTTTATTTTTAACTAGTCTTAGGATATATATATATATATATATATATATATATATATATATATATATATATATATATATATATATATATATATATATATATATATATATATATATATATATATTTCCTAATAAAATTTAAAATATAAAATCATATTTTAAATAAAAAATATATTTTAAATTTAATCCCGCAAAAGTGTTCAAGCAGCTTGTCACGTATTTCACAGGGACTCAAGAAAAGCTACAATCATGATGCTCATGTGCCAGTTATTCATGATATTTTTAAACCAGTGTAAAAAGTGCGCCAGTGCCTGAATCAATATGTCACTGAGAAAAACATAGACAAAATATCCGCGAGTTCTTATATGTTTATCGGAAGACAAGCTGTGGAACACCTGTGTACCCTCAACTGTAGTGTTTAAAGAGTAACTAAATCCCCAAACAACTTTTTTTTGCTTCTAAACTGTATAAATGGGTCTTTACCAATGCAGGCTTTCAGTTTCTGGGGATTTTTTTACATTTTGGTGTAAACTACACTTTTTGGTCTAAAAACGTCTTAGTGCTGCCCTCTTAGGGTTGAACTGCGGCTACTGCATTTGAATTTTGTGATTGGTGGAGAGCGGTACATCTCTATGTCACAGGCATTGAGTATGTCACAGCAGCCATGGTCTCACAGACACGCCCCGTGGGTTTGGGTATAAAACTATCAGACACTGGCTAGCTTAAAACCTTAATATGAGATTATTTATTCGGACGGGTTTAACTTTTAAAAAAATTGTCATTTCTCTGCACACTTACGTTAGCCGCCACTACGCCCGTTTGCTTTTGTTTCAACGTCGTGCTCTGAGCTTGCAAAACTGTGTGAAAAACTGTTAAAACAATTGATAACTCAGCAACCTATACTTCGTTAGGCTAACACAAGACACAAGTCAAACTATTAAAGTGCATTTAGGTTTTTTTATGTCATCACTCAAAAACAAAAGAAAAATAATTACATTAAACGGGAGATACTGCGACCTTACCAAGTGACACCCTCTTTGGAAGCTGCCCCTTCTAAAGAACCTGTACAGATTAGAACGTAACAGAACCTTCGTCTGACTATGCTTCTGACCGCTCAATCCCAAAAATGCCGGTGTGTCGTACGCCTGCACGAACAGGAAATGCGCACGAACGCAAGCGCAAACACAGAAAACTTTCAGATTAAAATCTAATTAGTATTTTTGAGTATAGGTGGAGTGACGATTAAAAAGAAGAATTAAATATTATTAAGAAATGTATGGCAAGTCTTATTCTTAAATACTAATTTTTTGTCTTGACATGAATTTTTCTTTTAAATAATCAGTATTTACTTGGGAAATTAAAGTTCTAACAGAATCTTAATATTATAATGTATATGTTATAAGGGTTAATTAAATATATTCTATAGGACCACAAAGTTAGTTTTTTCAGTGAGAGATAAGTTTAGAAGAAACAAGACTGGTTCCGGTTTTACTGTTTTGTGAAAAATTGAACTAAGCTCCTGAGAAATATTCCTCCAAAACCTGGATATCAAGGGGCATCGCCAGATGCAATGATAATAGGTCCCCACTTCCTTCCCACACTTCCCACAGAAGGGGGAGACTTGGGAGTTAATCTTATTCAAAAAAAGAGGCATGCGTTGCAATCTGTGTAGTATTCTGTATTGACTCTCTCTGAGTCTATTACATGTAAAAAATTTATTTGCAGATTCAAATATACCTGACCATATATCATTATCGAGTTCGATCTCCAAATCCTTCTCCCACAACTCCCTATTTCTGTCATTATTAACGCTATTAAGATAATACAGTTTTTCATAAAAAAGTGAAATAAATGTCCTGTTATTGAAAACAGTTAAGTTAAAATTGAGATGAAGGTTATCAATTGGGCTTTCAATCGGTTGGCCTGTTGGGAGTGCAATATTGGACAGTACCATATGTCTTACCTGGAGAAAACCAAAAAAGTGACTGTGTGGTATTTGGTATTTAGCCTGAAGTTGTAAAAATGACATAAAATTACCATTTTCAATTAAATCAGCCAAAAATTATATCCCCCTTGAATGCCAATCATTAAAAATACTTTTTCCCACACCAGGAGGAAAGGTTTGATTTTGAATTATAGGTTGTAATGCTAATGAGAAGCCCCTCCTGCCAATATGCCTGGTAATATCATGCCAAATATTAAGTGTGTTAAGCAAAATGGGGTTATTTTTAACCTCTGGTATGATTTCCCTTTGTCGATTGAGATAAGACTGATAGGGGAGAAAGGAGCACAGCACCAAGCATCCACTGGGGTTTCCCCCTGGTAGAGGAAATGTTTAAGCCAGCCTGATATTATGCGGGCATGGCAAGCCCAATTATAAAACAGAAAATTCAGGAGGCCTTGACCCCCTCCTTCAACAGGTAGTTGTAAAGTCTTAATCTTTAATCTGGGTGTCTTTCCGTGCAATATGAATTTTGAGAGTGACCTTTCCATACCTGAGATGGCCTTTCTGTTTAACCTGAGTGGTAGCATTTGCATTGAATATAATATTCTGGGGAGTACGTTCATCTTAATTACGCTGATCCTACCCATCCATGACATAGGGAGATCAAACCATCTTGCAAGATCATGTTTGAGTGCTGTCAAGTTTGGTGTAAAATTTAGTTTATACAATTCCTTAATATTAGCTGATACTTTGACACCCAGGTAAACAAAGCCAGCAGTGGACCACCTGAATGGAAAATTAACAAGAGCTATATGGTCAAAATCACCCAATGGCAGGGCCTCGGATTTTTCATAATTGATTTTATACCCTGAAATTTGACCAAACTGACGAATAGTTGATACTAAAGCTCATATGGAAGTCTCTGGTCTGGTAATATACAACAATATATCATCAGCATGGAGTGATATTCTGTACTTTTAAATGGATTAAAACTTAAGCCAACAAAAGCAAATTATGGAAATCTCATAAAAATAAATAGGACTTTGACTGAACAGAAAAATAAATCTATTAAATGTGATTTATTAAACATAAGATCTCTCTCCTCAAAGACTTTTAGTAAATTACTTGATTTGTGATAATCACATTGATTTGCTTTGTCTCACAGAAACCTGGTTGCAGTAGGAGGATTATGTTGGTATAAATGAGTCAACTCCTTCCAGTCATTTAAATTTTCACATTCCTAGAAATACTGGGCGAGGAGGAGTGGCAACCATTTTTCGTTCTGATTTACTAATTAGTCCCAGAACCAATTGATAGCTACAGTTCTTTTGAACATCTAACCCTTAATTTTCCTCATCCAAGTTGCAAAACATTAAGACCATTTTTGTTTGTGGTTTTGTATCGTCCACCAGGCCCTTAGTCTTAATTCTTAGATCAGATCTCACATTTTTTATCTGATTTAGTATTAAATACTGATAGGGTCATTATAGTGGGGGACTTCGATATTCATGTGGATACTGAAAGTGATAGCCTAAATGCAGTTTTTAATGCTATTTTAGACTCAATTGGCTTTACTCAAAAAGTACAGGGATCGACCCACTTGGGTAAACACACTTTGGACCTTGTACTGACATACGGTATTGAGTGTGAGGAAATAACAGTCCACCCACAGATCCCGGTCCTGTCTGACCACTTCTTGATAACTTTTAACTCTTTTAACTCTTAAATCTGAAAGAAAATTTCATTATAGTAGAGCTTTATCAGACAATGCTGTAACAATTTTTAAAGAATCTGTTCCATTCCTACTTTCCTCAGTGTCTCAGGGTAACACAGTGGATGGCAGATATTCCATCTCTAACCCTTCAGAAATTGATGGTCTGGTTCACAGCGTTGCAACCTCATTGCGTTTGGCATTAGATAGTCTAGCCCCCTTACTACTCTCCAGTTGTATTACAGTACATTCTGTTATTTCGACTGTTAACTTTGTGTTCTCTCAGTGTTTTTCTCTCCATAGAAGATATACCTGGTCTGGTATACTGCTTGGCTGCAATACCCTGTTGGACGTGGGGCATCGACTGGGATGATGCTCCCAGTAACTGAACATCCACTGTGTCCTGTTATGAACTTTTTACTTTTTTTATCATAGAAAATACTCTTATATCAGATCTTCTGTTCCTTCTGTGTCTCTCCTCTGTCTTCTCAAACCCCCAGACGGTCGTGGCAGATGGCCGCTCCTACTGAGCCTGGTTCTGTTGGAGTTTTCTTCCTGTTAAAGGGGAGTTTTTCCTCTCCACCGTCGCTACATGGTTGCTCAGTATGAGGGATTGCTGAAGGATTGGTGTGGTTGGAAAGTCTGCCCAACCTCACGCCAATGACTGACGCAATCTGCTGGGATTCCTTAAATAGGAAACTTTTTTAACTGATTGGAATGTTTGTATAAATGTATTGAAATGACATCTTGTTAAGTGCCTTGAGATGACATCGGTTGTGAATTGGCGCTATATAAATAAACTGAATTGAACTTGATCTGGAGCATCTTGCTGCAAACCTTGAAGGATCTAAGCTTCCTCAAGAAGTACAGTCTGCTCTGTCCCTTCTTATAGATGGTTTCACTGTTCAGTCTCCAGTCCAGTCTGTTGTCAAGGTGAACTCCGAGATAGTTGTACTCCTCAACCACCTCCACTTCTTCTACCATGATGGAAACAGTGTTTGACTTATCCCTGTTTCTTCTGAAATCTACAATCATCTCCTTTGTTTTGTTCACATTCAAGGTAAGACGATTGTTTCCACACCATGTCACAAAGCGGTCCACCAGCTCTCTGTATTCTGCTTCTTGTCCATCTCTGATACACCAGACAATTGCAGAGTCATCTGAGTATTTCTGCAGATGACAGGTCTCTGATTTGTACTGGAAGTCTGAGGTGTACAGAGTGAAAAGGAATGGTGAGAGTACAGTCCCCTGTGGTGCTCCTGTGCTGCTGAGCACCTGGTTTGACACACAATTCTTCAGTCCCACAAACTGTGGTCTGTTTGTCAGGTAGTCATTTATCCAGGCTATTGCTGAGGGCTCCACCTGTGTTTTCAGGAGTTTCTGACAAAGCAAATCAGGCTGAATTGTGTTAAATGCACTGGATAAATCAACGAACATGATCCTCACAGTGCTGGCTGCTTTGTCCAGATGACAGTGGGTTGGTTGAAGCAGGTGGGATGATGGCATCTTCAACTCCAACTCCACAACGATAAGCAAACTACAGCGGGTCCTGATACGTTCTTGTTTGCTTACTCAGGGGTGCCATCAGGAGTCTCTCCAGGACCTTCATGATGTGGGATGTCAGGGCAACAGGTCTATATTCATTGATGACTGATGGGTGAGTTATCTTTGATAATGAAGAATTAAGGATTTTGCTCAGCAAAGGACTTTGAGAAACTGCTCCAGAGAATGGAGGCAAGGGAGACGAAAATACGTCGTCTTGGGGTTAACATGGAATTAAACACTGGATATGGAATTGAGACAACATTACCGATGACTACACGCAAGGAGGAAGATCCTGGCAGCCCGGTGTTAACTTGGTCCAACAGTCTCACACAGAAACCACAGAACAACGCTACTCCCTCAGCCAAAAGGCGCTTAATGGGTAGAACACCCCATTCACAGTTTGATGAACATTGGCCAGCTTTAAAGCACACTGAATCTACACCTGCTTTTTCGGTTCCGAGGAAGAAAAAAACAAAAGCCCTCAGTTCCCCTAAAGACGACGCAGCCCCTGGGACCAGTCAAGGTCACCAGGAGAAATCCAGGCACATGAAGCAGACACATAAGAAAGTAAGAACCCCCTCAGAAAAAGTTCTCATCATACATGACAGGTCAAATAATGGTATAGAAGACCAGAACACTAGAGTTTATAGCTGCTCCAAAAATACAGTGAGAGAAGTATCAGAAAAAATCCTGACAATCATAGATAAACACCCTAAACTGGAAAAGCATGTTATACACGCAGGTTCAACCGATGTAGCCAAGAACCAGTCAGATATTCTGAAGAGATACTTCTCTGATCTACTACGGAGACTTGATGAACTTAACATAAATATCTTTATCAGCGGACCAGTCCCTGAAGGGAATGATGAAAGGTACAGTAGACTTTGCATGCTCCATACATGGTTGAAGAGAAAATCTGTTGAAAAACCAATCTCATTAATCATTTTAAAAATATTTGGATGTGCCAAACATCTGTTTAAAGAAAACCAACATTATCTCAACAAGGCAGGAGTTAGACTGCTGACATCAAATATGTTCTGTTATCTAAACCAAGTCAAAATCACATTCAAACTCATTTTAACAAATAAATCCCAGGAAACTATTTAACCTTCCTATTTACAAATTTACATTCAACCTAAACAATTTAAAATAACAAAAATACAAACAAGCTAAAATTAAACAAATTGAATTCAACATCCTTCCCCCACTCTCTACAGTCCATTGGTTTTTTACTCAGTAAAGCTGATTAAGCACACCAGCTGCTCATCAGGGCTGCCCATGGGCGAGCTTCCATAACAACACCTGAACAGGTGACCTCAGTGACAGAAAAAAGTGATGAGAACAAACAAAACATATTAAACTTAAACTACTTAACTGCTCTACCAAAGTTGGGACCTATAACTGAGAAGATCAACACAAAAAATACAGAATGTAATAAACCAAAAAAAAACAAAACGAACATGATCTGTTAGTGAGGGGAAGAATATTCTCTTGGATACGGTACATTCACTGTCTGATGGGAGTGCTGCTCATTAGGCGGATGTCATGTTGCACCAGATCTGTAGTCCCTGGTTGCTCTTGGAAAAGATCAGGAGGAATTATGGCCTCCAACTCTTGCCTGTGACGCACAGGATTTCTGTTGAGGGCTGAATCTAAAAGTATTGGGTCCATGGCATGCGGCCAAGTAGTTCTCCAAAAAATGTGCTACTTGCCAAGCTGAATTTGGATTTCTGCATTTGATCCACACCCTGATCTCTGGTGACAAAGAGCAGTATAACTGTTCTAGGATGAGGATCTTGACAATTTCTTCCTTTCTCTTCTTCTCAGGGTGCATCCACTTTATATAAAGATCTTTTAGACTATCATAGAACTCTCCAGGGTTTTCATTTGCCCACACATCAGGCTCTCTGAATCGTTGTCTATATACTTCTTCATTTATCTCATATTTTGTTAAAATGGCCTCTTTTACCTTCGTATAATTACAGGAGTCCTCTGCGGCCATAGCCACATATGCTTCTCGGGCCTTTCCTGTGAGATGAGGCATCAGCCTTACTGCCCAGTCCGTATCTGGCCACTGGTATGCTGTTGTCAACCGTTCAAAGATTGTCAGATATTGTTCAATATCATCTCCCTCCTCAAGCTTTGGAACAGCTGGCTGAGCCCATCCCCTTGATGCTGGCTCACCCATGAATTGGGCTTGAAGAGCTTGATGAGCTGGTTTTCTGTTTGGCTGTAAGGGGGCTCGATTCATCATCTGACTGTGAAGAAGGAACTTCTTGAGAAAATTGTTTTCTTTTCTACTGCACTTCAAAGTCATCTTGAATGTTGTTAACTTAAACTTGGATTTTTCGCCATCTCATTTCCTGCTCAACTGCCTCTTTGTTCCATCGGTCAGTGAAGTTCCTTTGGAACTGAAGACATTCTTGTAGGATGACGGTGATAGAGTTCATATCTGTTGAAGCTGGTGTCTCTGCTCTAGACTGGAAAGCCACAGTTGTCCGCCCTGTAGCAATGCCCTGCTCAGGGAAAGAATCCCTCACACTTCAATTCAATTTCAATTCAGTTTATTTATATAGCGCCAATTCACAACAGATGTCATCTCAAGGCACTTAACAAGAAGTCATTTCAATACAATTATACAAACATTCCAATCAGTTAAAAAGTTTCCTATTTAAGGAATCCCAGCAGATTGCGTCAGTCATTGGCGTGAGGTTGACACTCTTCATAACTTGGGCCTGACCCAGCATGTCAAACAACCAACACACAATTGAGGATACACTCTGGACTTAATTATCAGCAAAGGTTTAAATATATCTGACACTCATTAATTAATATTGCATTATCTGACCATTTCTATGAAAGTACCATCTCTGTTAAACAATCTTGCCACAGTGAGACCACTGTAAAAAAGTGTTTTCTCGGGGACAGTTCAGTTGAAACCTTTAAACGTATTTACCGTCCCACCGCATGCCCCTCATCTCCCAACTCCAACTCAGTAAACAAGCTGTTAGATAATTTCCTCGCAAAAATCTCAGACATCATTGATTCCATTGCTCCAACTAAAGTGAAAGTAGTCTCAGGTAGAAAGAAGTCTAAAAGTGGACTAGTGATCCACTGCTACTTAGTGAAGGAAGGGTCGACGAGCCTAGAAAAAATGACCGAAAACTCGACTCTAGGTTCACTGTGAGATCTACAAAGAGAGACTGAACAGACATCAGTTAACTTTAAAAGATGCAAGGGAATTGTTCTTCTCAGAAATAATTAACAGAAACATTAATAATGCACAGACTCTTTTTGCAACAGTGGAAAGACTAAATAATCCTCCAGTAACAGTAGCCCCTGAACTAAAGTCTGCCAGGGCCTGCAAAGTATTTGCCAGCTTTTTCACTGAAAAGACTAACATTTAGACAGTCAGCCTGTACCTCAGTACCGAACCCACTACCAATGTCATCCCCAATCAACACCAATGTAGAGAAAGTGTCAGAATTCCATGAATTAAACAAAACAAACCTTGAAGAAATCATTAACCAATTAAGCTCTTCTTCTTGCTTTCTTGCTCTTCCCCTGTGATTATGTCTGATCTGATTCAAATAGTGAACTCATCCGTCCTGTCAGACGTCTTCCCCCAGGCTGTAAAAACAGCAGTTATTAAACCACTACTAAATAAGAATAACCTGGAGGTTTCTTCCTGTTAAAGGGGAGTTTTTCCTCTTCATTGTCGCTACATGCTTGCTAAATTTGAGGGATTGCTGAGAGATTGTGGAGGTTGGAGTCTGCATCAATGGGGCGCAATTGCCAGTCAATGACTCCATGGAATCTCCAGGGATTCCTTACATAGAAAACTAGCTAAACCTTTGAATTGATTGTAATGTTTGTATTAAAATGACTTTTCTTGTAAAGTGCCTTGAGATGACATCTGTTGTGAATTGGCGCTATATAAACTGAATTGAACACATTAATGCAGAACTACAGGCCAATCTTTAATCTTCCATTCATCAGTAAGATTTTTGAAAAAGTTGTGTTTCAACAGTTAAATAGCTTCCTAACAATGATAAACCGCTTTGAAGTTTTTCAGTCTGGTTTCCGTGTTCACAGAACAGAGACTGCCCTCGTCAAAGTTTTCAATGACATCCGCTTAAAGACAGACTGTGGTAGAACCACAGTGCTGATACTTTTTGAACTCAGTGCAGCATTTGTTACTATTGATCATGATGTACTATTGGCGTGTATGTACATTTGGGGTGCCCCAGGGCTCCATCCTGGTGCCCTTCTTATTTAATATCTACATGCTCTCACTAGCCCAGATTATAACAGCCAATAAGATTAGCTACCATAAATATGCAGATGATACTCAGCTCTACATTACAATGTCACCAGGAGACTTTGAACCCATCCAAACCCTAAGTAAATGCAATAAGCAAATCAATCAGGCCTGAAATCTAGGTGCAATCTAGGTGTAGTAATGGACTCAGACCTGAACCTCTAGGGTCACATAAATGCAATAACAAGGTTAGCCTTCTATCACCTGAAGACCATTTCTGGGATTAAAGGACTAATGTCGCAACAGGACCTAGAAAAACTCAACCAATGCGTTCATCTTTAGTCGGATTGATTACTGCAACAGCGTTCTCACAGGTCTGCCTAAAAAGTCAATCAGACAGCTCCAGCTGATCCAGAACGCTGCTGCTTGTGTGCTCCCTAGAACCAGGAAACTAGAGGACATCACCCCAGTTATACAGTCGTTACACTGGCTCCCTGTAGCTCAGAGAATAGACTTCTAAATACTGAATGGCTTAGAACCAAAGTGTGTTGAAGATCTGCTGTTACTATTCCAACCCCCTCCAGACCACTCAGGTCCTCTAATTCTAGTCTACTCAAAATCCCTAGGATTAGAACCAAACATGGAGAAGCAGCTTTTAGTTTATATGCTTCTCTAATCTGGAACAAACTTCCAGACAACCGCAAAGCTGCTGAAACACTGAATTCTTTAAAATCACAACTAAAAACTTATCTGTTTAGAGCTGCCTTTGAGTAATGCTTTGATGTATCATATGTTTTATGTGTGCTTTTTGCTTTATTGATGTTTTTATTTTATATGCTTTGTCCATGTTTTACTGCTATTTTTATTTTACCCCTAAATCATGTAAAGCACCTTGAATTACCTTGTTGAAAGTGTGATATACAAATAAAAATTGTCTTGCCTTACATGTGGCATAAAAGTAATATGGCATTTGAGAAAAAGAACATCGCACCAACAGTAAAACATGGTGGTGGTAGTGTGATGGTCTGGGCTGTTCTGCTGCTTCAGGACCTGGAACACTTGCTGTGATAAATGGAGCCATGAATTCTGCTCTCGACCAAAACATCCTGAAGGAGAACATCCGGCCATCTGTTGGTGACCTCAAGCTGAAACTAACTTGGGCTCTGCAGCAGGACAATTATCCAAAACACACCAGCAAATCCACCTCTGATAGGCTGAAGAACAACGAAATGAAGACTTTGGATATGCCTAGTCAAAGTCCTGACCTGAATCCTGGTGATATTAAAAAGGCGTTTCATACTGGAAAACTCTCAAATGTGGCTGAACTATAAACATTCTGCCAAGATGAGTGGGCCAAAATTCCTCCACAGCAAGAAAAGAACCACTGCAAGTTATTGCAAACATTTGATTCCAGTTGTTGCTGCTATGGGCGGTCCAACCAGGTATTTGGTTTAGGGGACAATCACTATGTCACACAGGGCCATGGAGGTTTGGATTGTTTTCTTCCTTAATGATATAAATACTTTAAAAACTACATTTTGTGTTTACTTGTGTTGTCTTTGACAAATATTTAAATGTGTTTGATGACAAGCATGCAAAAACATAAGAAATCAGGAAGGGGGCATACACTTTTTCACACAAATACATATGTACTTACCACTGAGTGGTTTCTGCCATGGCCAAGCCATTTCACAGGAAAGAACAGAGTTTTTGTGTCTGGAACCTTTCTGTTGTATTTTTCTACAGTCAATCTCAAGATGCCTTTCTCTTCCCTGATCTTGTGGCGAATCTTGGCACGGACTTTGTTTCCATCAGTATCTTTATAAAGACGGTGGGATCGCCTCTTGATGCTTGCTACCAGAACTTCCATTTTCCTGGCCAAGGCATCAGCAGTGCCTGTTTTTGTTCCTTAGAATAAATAAGAAAAATGTAATTTACATAAAGGTTTTTTGCAATCTCCTCTAATTATCAAACACTATTTGCTCACCTTCTGCCCACTCCTTCACATCATTGACCCAGTCACCCAGTTGACTGTCAGTCCCTGACAACTCCATTCTTAAAGACTCCAGGTTCTGAAGCTGGCTTTGGAGAGCTTTTGTGGTCTATGTTGCCAATTTCAATTAGGAAACAAATATTTAGAACACAAGAGGTGAAGGCATTTCTAAATACATCAACGGTATTGTTACCTTCTGATATCGAAAGGTCAGTGTGGTGGCTAAGTTGTGCAGTTTTAGCTGATTCCAACAGCATGTCTGTCCGTCCTCCAAACAAAATCCCCCACAATTTTTGCATTTTCCCTCATCATTGTGATATAATTGTGATTTAAGGAAAGGAGTATTTGGCCTTCTCACCTGGTTTGGAAATATATTTTGTAGTCACTGCAATCCTTGAGAGAAAGGCATTACATTGCTCCACCTCCTCCCCTAGGGTCAAACCAGCCCCATCCGGATATGCTCCACTCCACTTGACCTGAATAAAGCGCACACACGAAAATACAAATAGCTGTGTCAAAGGTGTCCATGTTGCTATGGCAGTGGTCCAACAATATGATCCTATATGTAGTCTGACTTCCATACCTCACATTTGAAATCATGAGCTTTGGCATGAAACACAGAGAAATGCCTTCATTTGAAAAAGGTGCTGCAGCTCAGGGCAACTTTTCGTCACTCGTTCCAGATGTGCCAATACTCGCAGGTAACATCCATACAAAAAAATATTATATTTCTATTGGCCAGCTTTTGTTGCAGTTCAGCGGATTAGCAAATACTTCACCCCTGAACATATTTAGAGCCCTAAGCAGCACTCCGTGTCTACACACTGCAAGCTCCAATCCCTCCTCATCCAGTTTACTGCTGGATCTGTGGGAGGTCTCTCTGGCTGCTGACCACTCCCCACCACAAACACCTCTTCCAGAAACCTAAAAAGTATAAGTTTTCCAGTTTTAGTGATCTCATAATGTTTTCATTTGACGCCTAAAGGTTACTGTAGTTATGAATGTGTAGTTATAGTCTGAAAACTTACATGTCTGGTTGTTTTGCGTATGTAGTCCACAATTCTTCCCACATCTTCATCCCTTGCAATGAAGATGTCATCAAATATAGGCGGATCCTCAGATCTTAACAGAAGAACAATAAAAACAACTTCATGATGTCTTAGGGTCAAAAGCTAGTAAGTATTACAATCAAACTTAGGTACTGATACAAAAGTTAAACTGTACATATTTCAATTCAATTCAATTCAGTTTATTTATATAGCACCAATTCACAACAGATGTCATCTCAAGGCACTTAACAAGAATTCATTTCAATACATTTATACAAACATTCCAATCAGTTAAAAAGTTTCCTATTTAAGGAATCCCAGCAGATTGCGTCAGTCATTGGCGTGAGGTTGGGCAGACTTTCCGACCACAGCAATCCTTCAGCAATCCCTCATACTGAGCAAGCATGTAGCAACGGTGGACAGGAAAAACTTCCCTTTAACAGGAAGAAACCTACAACAGAACCAGGCTCAGTAGGAGCGGCCACCTGCCACGACCGTCTGGGGGTTTGAGGAGACAGAGCAGAGACACAGAAGGAACAGAAGATCCGATATAAGAGTACTGTCTATGTTACAGAAAGTAAAAAGTTGATAACAGGACACAGTGGATGTTCAGTCACTGGGAGCACCATCCCAGTCGATGCCCCCCGTCCAACAGGGCATTCCAGCCAAGCAGGATACCAGACCAGGTATATCTTCCTTGGAGAGAAAAACACTGAGAGAACACAAAGTTAACAGTCAAAATAGCAGAATGTACTGTAATACAACTGGAGAGTAGTAGTAGAAAAGGAAGTAGCAGAGTGAAGAAAATTTGTAAGTCTGTCCTCCAGCAGTCTAAGGCTATAGCAGCATAACAGAGATAGCTCAGGATGACCATAGCCACTCTAACTATAAGCTTTATCAAAAAGGAAAGTTTTAAGCCTGGCCTTAAAAGTAAACAGAGTGTCTGCCTCACGGACTAAAGCTGGGAACTGGTTCCACAGGAGAGGAGCCTGATAACTCAAAGATCTGCCTCCCATTCTACTTTTAGAAATCCTAGGAATTACAAGTAAACCTGCAGTCTGAGAGCGAAGTGCTGTGTTGGGAACATATGAAACAATAATATTTCTGATGTATGATGGAGCTTGATTATTAAGGGCTTTTTTTGTAAGAAGAATCTTAAATTCTATTCTGGATTTAACAGGGAGCCAATGAAGGGAAGCTAAAGCAGGAGAAATGTGATCTCTCTTTTTAATATTCATCAGAACTCTTGCTGCCACATTTTGGATCAACTGAAGGCTTTTAATGGCATTTTGTGGACTACCTGATAGTAAAGAATTACAGTAGTCCAGCCTTGAGGTAACAAATGGATGGACTAGTTTCTCAGCATCACTCCTGGACAGGATGTTTCTAATTTTAGCAATACTCTGGAGGGGAAAGAAGGAAATCCTAGAGACCTGTTTAATATGGGATTTAAATGTCAAGTCTTGGTCAAAAATAACGCCGAGGTTCTTTATGTTATTACTGGGGGCCAATTTAATGCCATCCGGATGAAGTGATTGACTAATCAGTTTCTTTTTTAGATCTTCTGGTCCAAAGACAGCTACTTCTGTCTTGTCAGAATTTAAAAGCAAAAAGTTTAGATTCATCCATGTTTTTATGTCTTCCAGACATGCCTGTAATCTACCTAACTGACTGGGTTCATCAGGATTTATGGATAAATATAGTTGTGTATCATCGGCATAGCTGTGGAAATTTATCCCATGCTGTCTAATGATTCTAGCAATTGAAAGCATGTATGTAGCCGGCCCCTCTCGGCACCTTCAAGAGGGGAAAAAACAAAAATCAGCGGACCGCATGAGAGAAACCACCCACATGTTCTAGCTAACTGAACATTGGCAAATGAGCATGTTTCAGTAAAAGTTCTGCACTGGATCCAAACATACATATATAATATGAATAGTCTACAGTATGACCATAAAAACCGAGGTATGAGACTGACTGGAAGAAGTTTAAACAGTATTTTAAAAAATTTTCCCACTGTATTAAACAGAGCACTTCTCAGACTCACCTCTCCTCAACGGGGCTGCCAGCCAACTGAGGAGCAGAGCGCGAACAGTAAGTGACATCATGAAAGGAACCCGGGATCATGTCAACAAAATAAAAGCTGCCCAATAAAATAAGTGCGTCACAGTAAAAATGAAGAAAAACATTACATAACAAAATACACACAGACATAAAAGGTGGACTTTCGGTGAAATGTATAGAAATACTTTTAACACACCTGCATCCACCTCTCCTAAATTTGACCAAAGTCCCAACCAGCATGTTGAAACTATTCCAATTTACATATTGAAATATCTGCCAAAAAAACCCCTCTGAAGATCTGGCAAGGGTTCACCGTAAACTCTGAGCTTACATCTCGACTAAAAAAAAGCCACCAAAAAAAGGTTCAGAAAGAACAAAAAGGGTGATCAGGCCTTTGTTCTTGGAATCATATGATGCCGCTTACACCACACATTCCCCCACCCCTCACCGGCAAATAAACATACAGGGTACATTCAATGAAAGAGATATTGCCACTTAAACTCGGTAATCAAAAAAAATATATAGTCACCAAGTTTGATAACCCTTAAAACAATGAGAGGAGAGACTGAGATCTTCTGCTAACAGAATTAGCTGAATCTTTGAAACCAAAAGGCTTTTGAACCATTAGATTCAATGAGTCGGTTTACTTTCTTACTGACTCTACCAACTCTTGTCCTGACTACAGGTTCTCTGTTCTCTGATTTTTGTACTTCTTGTTTTGCGTCAAATCCTGAGTCACATGAAGGTGTCTGTGCATCTGCCAAATTAACTGAGACTACTGAAGGTAAACCTGCTTTTGTGTCACCCCCCAAGTCTGTAGGACACATCTGGGAGCTGGTCTCCCCTGCATATACATCTGAAGCAAGTGAGGAGTCTGGGTCAGGCTCTGCAACTAAACTGCACAGGTCACTGTCTTTGTCATAACAGTCAATTTCTCTGAGGGGGCTCTCTCTGTAGCCGTCAGTTTGCCACCTCTCACAGTTCATGCCTGGCTGATGTTGGCTTTGCCGGGGCCGTTCCAACAGTTCCTCATTGCAACTGTAAAGACTCTCATTCTCTGCTGACCTATTTAGTATCCATGAGTTTGTCCTGTCGTCTGTGCTCTCCTCCTCCAAGGTGTCAAGGGAGCCTGTCACACACGATGCTTCCTCTGTATCATCCATCTCCTCCTCAGATGTTCTGACAGGCAAGAAGCTGATGTCAAGGACTAAGTTGTGATACACTGTATTTGTGTTTCCCCTGTCATCCTCCAGTTTATATGTATGAATCTGAAGATTTATGCCTTTAACAGAGTACACTGTAGCATCCCACTTGTCAGCCAACTTTTTCTTTCCTTTTCCAACCTTTGTTTGCCAGTAACACTCTGTCTCCTATGTTCAGATGAGTGCCCTTAACTTTCTTGTTGTATCCATCTGCCTGTTTGTCCTGTTCTTTAGCAGCATGTGTTTGGGCAATTCTGGCTGCTTCATGGAGATGTGAAATTAGTGTTTACACGTAGCTTTTGTGATCAACAATCACAGGATCATGCAACACCTGTTTGAACATCACATCCACAGGGAGCCTTGGAACTCAGGCAAACATTAGCTGGAATGGGGCATGTCCTGTAGTTTCATGTATCGTTGCATTATATGCAAATGTAAGAGTCTGTATCTGCTGAGGCCATTTATGTTTCTCTTTGAGAGGCAAAGACCGAAGCATGCTGCCAAGTGTTCGATTAAACCTTTCAGTGCCTCCATTCCCCATGGGGTGGTATGCTGTGGTACGTGACTTTGAGACTCCTGATAGATTGAGGAGTTCTGCCATGAGCTCACTCTCAAAGTTCACCGCCTGGTCTGAATGGATCCGTTCTGGGAAGCCGTACACGCAGAAGACATTATCCGACAATTTCTTAGCTACTTGCTTAGCTGTCTGATTGGTGCATGGGAAAGGATGGGCCAGCTTAGTGAAGTGATCTGTCAGGACGAGTACATCAACGGAGTTCTGCTTGCTGTCCTCAGCACTCCAGAAATCCAGACAAACTAGTTCCACTGGAGCAGAGGTTCTGATGCTTAGTGGGGCTCGAGTGTGAGGGTCTGGTGATTTGGCCAGGATGCACCTTTGACAATACCTGACATACTCTTTTGTCTCAGACTCCACCTTAGGCAAGTAAAATCGTTGCCTTGCCAAATGCAGAGTCCGTGCTTGCCCCTGATGTCCAGCTGCATCATGAATACCATGTAGTGCTCGGTCTTTGAGGCTGTCAGGCAGAACAAACTGATGTCTTTTGTATTTACTGAGAGGGTCTTTAGTAACCCGGTAGAGGACACCATTCTGTCCCATTGCTTAATGAGCACCATAGGTTTTGCGTCAAACAACACTCTTTCACGGCGAGACGGTCACCTTCTATGGATGACAAATGGCAAAATCTTTGAAATAACAGGATCAGACTCCTGGCTATGCCGGAGCTCATCTAATGTGAACGCTGGTAGCGTGTCTTGGCCTGGCAGCATAAGGTCTTGAACTGACTGACATAATTCTACAGCTCTTGTCTCAACAGCCAAATTCCACTGGTCATGAATATCCAAAAGAGCCTGAACAGCCCCTACATCATAGTGAAAGTTTTGAGAGCTGGATTGGGTCTCTGCAACTCCATCTGCTGGTTTCTTCATCGTGTAGTGCTGAACCTTCAAATGGAAGGTGTCCTGGATACCGTCTTCGTTGAAGCTCACAGCTTCAGTAAGCAAGCAGTTGTACTGCTCCGTGATGAGTCTATGACTGACAGTTGTTGCAAATGGGTCTCTACTAAGAGCATCAGCTACTGTATTTTTCGTGCCAGGTATGTATTTCAGGTCAAATGTGTAGGGTGCTAGCTTGGATACCCAACGCTGCTCACATGCATCAAGTTTAGGCTTCGTCATGATGTAAGTAAGTGGATTGTTATCTGTCCACACTGTAAAAGTCTGACCTCTTAGCCAGTGGCTGAAATTCTCACATACACTCCACTTCAAAGCTAAAAACTCAAGCCTATGAGCTGGGTACCTTTTCTGAGAAGTGCTCAGAGTCTTACTGGCAAAAGCTATAGGACGTGCTTTCTTTTCTCCTGCTGGTATCTGCGACAAGACAGCACCAAGCCTGTCTAATGAAGCATCAATGGACAGGATGAGGGGAAGTGAGAAATCTGGATGTGCAAGAACAGCACAATTCAAGAGGTTCTCTTTCAGAGCAGAAAAGGATGCGTCATATTCATCCGTCCAATCGGATGGTCTAAGGTTTCTTTAGGACCCAGTATTTGTGTTTTGTTTGACTCTCCCCCTCCTCTTTTGTCCAGCAGTGAGAGCAAACAATGGCTTGGCTATGGAAGAACAACTGGGAATGAAGTGTTGGTAGTAAAATTCCATGCCAAGGAAGGATTTAATTCTTCTCACTGATGGTGTGCACCCATCCACTTCCATCAAATCAGCTTTTGTCATCTTTGTTATAACCTCAATCTTTTCTGGGTCCACAGCCACCCCACTGCCATCTATGACGTGACCCAAGAACTTGACTGAAGATCTCAAGAAGTGACACTTTTTAGGGCTTAGTTTGAGGTTGTGGAGACGTAGTCGCTGGAACACCACCTCCAGTTGCTCCAAAGCCTCAGTTGACGCGAAGACAAGTAAATCACAAAGGTAACACAGCAGACTGCTAAATTCAGATCACCAAATATGCTTAGTATCATTCGCATGAATGAAGCAGGGCTGTTGCATAGACCTTGGGGCATTCTGCTATACTCGTACAAGCCCATAGGAGTCGTGAATGCAGTGTACTTCTTGTCTTTTTCTGCCATAGGGATGTTGTAAAACCCTGAGGTCAATTCCATCGTGCTGAAAAAGGTGTTTCCCCCTAACGCAGCTAGGCAGTCAGACTGGTCTGGCAATGGATGTGCATCTTTGAGTGTCCTTGCATTAAGCCATCTGAAGTCAGTACTTATTTTCAAACTGCCATCCTTTTTCCAAACTAACACAAGGGGAGAGGCGTACTCACTCACTTGACTTTATTATTTCCTGCTCCTCCATTTCAGACAAAACCTGTCGCAGTTTTTGATAACGGGCTGGTGGGATCCGGCGGTAAGGAAGGCGGAATGGTTTCTCATCTACAAGTCGGATGCGATGCTTGAAGCCTTTCGTCTTGCCACAGTCGAGTGCGTGTTTAGAAAAGATGTCATTATACTTTTCAAGTAGTTCAACCAGCTTCACTTTCCCTGCAAGATCAGTGTTACACAAGTTAATATCAATGTCACTGAGACCGATGTGCTGTAGCCGCTGTTTAAGATCTGCAGATTTGGTGTCATCATATGTCTTTTCTTGCTGAGTTTTTTCAGGCTGACTGGTGCCCTGAAAGAGCTCAAAATCTTCCACAGCTAAACAAGAAGACACATCTGCCAGCTTAATGTTCCTCTTCAGGGTAATGGGCTTATTGGACAGGTTTGTAACTTTAACAGGGACCCACCTATCCCCCCATAATGGGGTAATGACACAGCCAACCAAAATATCGCGTGGAATGGACTTGGATGTGATGGGTTCAATGATTACTGTGCTCCCTTGAGACATGGGGACATTTTTTGGCAATTTACCCCACACCAGATATTTTTTTTTGCCAACAGGGTGACTGACTGCTGCAAATGTACGTCAATCTTGTCCGGAAGCTCCTCAGCTCTCCACCGGGAGGTGTTTGCCATTAAATCGAGAAACTGCTCACACTTGGGGAGAAGACTGCCACTGGAGACAAGATACCAATAATCACTAGTTACCTTCAGTTGATGCATGAGAAATCTTATGACATTTGTGCCTATGATTAACCCATCACGTTGACCTGGCACTACCAGAACAGGAACAACACAGGTTTCTCCATACAATTTAATTTCCACCTCATACATGCACTTAGGTTTGCTGAGTGTCCCACCGCAGCCTACCAGCACAATGTCTTGGGTGAAGGGGATGGGATCTGAGAGTGCATTCTTACTCAGCATCTCCTGCTCTGCTTTCTCACTAAGTGTGCAGGCCATGGAACCCGAATCAAGCATCCCCTGTAGGTGGAATGTGTTGTTAATGGTGACAGGAGTGTAAAACAGTTCATCATTTGGCCCCATTTTCTCTGTGTTCTGTGCTATTATTTTAGCACCTACTGGTGCAGCTGCACATGCCTTTATGTAGTGATGTTCAAGATTATCATTGCTGAGGGTCTCATCAATTTTGCCCACACTTCCCCTCACTGAATGCAGGCCAGCTAGTTTAAATGCTGGGAATTTTGTGGCGGGGGGTTTTGCTGGTTTTGAGCAGACAAGCGGTCAGGGCAATTTCTTTTGATGTGGTTTGGCTTGAAGCATGCCAAGCATAGGCGTTTCTGCCTGCAATGGGCAACAGTGGAATGTTCTTGAGACTGGCACACCCTGCATGATGAGAAGTGTGCCCCACCAGAGGGAATCGATCTGTCAATGGTCTGGTTGTTCTGTGACAATGCACGCTCAAAAAGACTCATCACGGTTTTCAGGCATCCATCATTACAAGAAGACCCACCTGCTGCACTGGTTTCTTCCTGGGCTGGTGGCTCCGCCGGTTGACATGTCATGGGGGGATCTACAAGAACAGGGGCCTGGGTATGAACTGTAACTGGTTTGAGTCATCTTGATCTGGAGAGTGCCTGTTCTCTGGATTCAATCAGGTAATGATCAATGTGTTCTTGAATCTCACTGTCTGTCCATTTATCTGGTACTTTGAACTAGAGAACAGCAGCTAAAGCAGGGTCAGGGCAGTATTTCACAAACATCATGACCGCTTCATGGCATGGGTCCTCAAGGTGGTGTCCTAACCTTTTCAGGCCTTCCTCTGCCGCATCAACTGCTTTGTTCAGCCGCACCCAATAGTCTAGAGGGGATTCTCCTGTTACAGGGACTGTGCCATAGAAATCAGCCATAGGCATACATGAGTAAGAGACGTCACTAAAATGTTGTCTGAGAATGCTATAAATGACCTCTGGGTTCTCTCAAGCTTTCAGTGAAGGACTGCTTCTTAAGGTTATCCTCACAATGTCCTTAGCTTTTCCCATCAACCTAGAGATCATCTCGGAGTGCTGCTCTTCTATTGGTATGGCACGCTTTTTAAAGTAATTCAATTCAATTCAATTCAGTTTATTTATATAGCGCCAATTCACAACAGATGTCATCTGAAGGCACTTAACAAGAAGTCATTTCAATACAATTATACAAACATTCCAATCAGTTAAAAAGTTTCCTATTTAAGGAATCCCAGCAGATTGCGTCAGTCATTGGCGTGAGGTTGGGCAGATTTCCAACCACAGCAATCCTTCAGCAATCCCTCATACTGAGCAAGCATGTAGCGACAGTGGAGAGGAAAAACTCCCCTTTAACAGGAAGAAACCTCCAACAGAACCAGGCTCAGTAGGAGCGGCCATCTGCCACGACCGTCTGGGGGTTTGAGAAGACAGAGCAGAACACAGAAGGAACAGAAGATCCGATATAAGAGAACTTTCTATGTTACAGAAAGTAAAAAGTTGATAACAGGACACAGTGGATGTTCAATTACTGAGAGGATCATCCCAGTCGATGACCCCCCGTCCAACAGGGCATTGCAGCCAAGCAGGATACCAGACCAGGTGTATCTTCGATGGGGAGAAAAACACTGAGAGAAAACAAAGTTAACAGTCGAAATAACAGAATGTACTGTAATACAACTGGAGAGTAGTAGGAGAAAAGGAAGTAGCAGAGTGAAGAAAATTGGTAAGTCTGTCCTCCAGCAGTCTAAGCCTATAGCAGCATAACTACAGAGATAGCTCAGGATGACCTAAGCCACTCTAACTATAAGCTTTATCAAAAAGGAAAGTTTTAAGCCTGGCCTTAAAAGTAAACAGAGTGTCTGCCTCACGGACTAAAGCTGGGAGCTGGTTCCACAGGAGAGGAGCCTGATAACTAAAAGATCTGCCTCCCATTCTACTTTTAGAGATCCTAGGAACTATAAGTAAACCTGCAGTCTGAGAGCGAAGTGCTCTTTTAGGAACATATGGAACAATTAGATCTCTGATGTATGATGGAGCTTGATTATTAAGGGCTTTGTATGTAAGAAGAAGGATCTTAAATTCTATTCTGGATTTAACAGGGAGCCAATGAAGGGAAGCTAAAACAGGAGAAATGTGATCTCTCTTTTTAATATTCATCAGAACTCTTGCTGCCGCATTTTGGATCAACTGAAGGCTTTTAATGGCATTTTGTGGACTACCTGATAGTAAAGAATTACAGTAGTCCAGCCTTGAGGTAACAAATGCATGGACTAGTTTCTCAGCCTCAGTACATCCTCATAATTTCTTCCCACTCACAGACAGTGGTTTTATCTGACGCTTCCCCTCTGAAAACAGGAGGTTCTCTCACATCTGACTGCAGAACTAACTTTGCTCCGGTCAAGTTAAGGTAGGTAGAGTCACGGGGTAACTGACCGACACTACACTGGGATTGTGTTATTCTGCCATCACCCTGCCCACTCTCCCCCTTAAGTTGATCCCTAATAGTCAGCCCAACCTAGTGAGCAATTTGTGTAATCAAATCATCTTACCCTGGATTAGCAGTAGCGGGGTTTTGTGAAAATGTGACATTTTGCCTGGGACTAGAAACGGCTTGGCCCACAATGCGGGTCGAACAAAAAGCAGGAGAGCCTGTACCGATAGTATCTCGATTTGGGGTGCTTGGTAATCCTCCAATCCCCCTCCCTCTCCCAAAAGCAAAGTTAAACAAAGCAGATGGAGATTTACTTTCATCCATTCTATCAAGAACATAGGTCATTTTCAACCCCTTGCTCAGTAGTCAAGTTATATAAAAAAAAACACTTTTTAAAGGATTTATAAAGGCAACAAAATCTTCTCCAAAACAGTGTATTTAAGAAAAAAAAAGAGAAAAGGTTAGGTTACCAGTTTCTCTTCACACTCTGTGTCCATTCACACATTAACATAGACTTATTTATAGCAGCAACCTCTGGTGACCAAACTGGTATTGATCCACAACTTCAGTAAGCATGTTGAATCAGTCTAAAGTAGCGTGGATCCGGGTCACGGCACCACTGTAGCCTGCCTCTCTCGGCACCCTCTACTACAGATCTGCGTTTCTTAAATCTCTTAAATCGAAGAACGAGGCGGACCCCACTGGTGGTCTGACTGATGGGTTTATTCTGTCAAAAATAAACTCATTTTAGTACAGCAACTTGTTTTGACAAGGCTTCTACATGCACACCTCTCCTCAACGGGGCTGCCAGCCAACTCAACTAGCAGGAGAAAGTGCCAACTTAAATTCCATTCATATAAAGTACATACATTATGAGTTTTCACATCAGGACAGTCACAATTTTATATTTTCTTTTAACATTCCAAATGGAAATAACCTTTAAATTTTAACAAAGATTATCAGAGCATATAATTGCATATGTTAAATTTTTTTATTTAGAAATACACTGAAAACAATTAGTAAACTCTCTTACCTGTCAAAAATAAACTCATTTCAGTACAGGAACTTGTTTTGACAAGGCTTCTACATGCACACCTTCTAGAGGGGAAGAAACAAAAATCAGCAGACCGCATGAGAGAAACCACACACATGTTCTAGCTAACTGAACATCGACAAATGAGCATGTTTCAGTAAAAGTTCTGCACTGGATCCAAACATACATATATAATATGAATAGTCTACAGTATGACCATAAAAACCGAGGTATGAGACTGACTGGAAGAAGTTTAAACAGTATTTTAAAATTTTTCCCCACTGTATTAAACAGAGCACTTCTCAGACTCACCTCTCCTCAACGGGGCTGCCAGCCAACTGAGGAGCAGAGCGCGAACAGGAAGTGACATCATGAAAGGAATCTGGGATCATGTCAACAAAATAAAAGCTGCCCAATAAAATAAGTGCATCACAGTAAAAATGAAGAAAAACATTACATAACAAAATACACACAGACATAAAAGGTGGACTTTCGGTGAAATGTATAGAAATACTTTTAGCACACCTGCTACATATATATGGTGAAAAGAATTGGTCCAAGCACAGAACGACACAACTTTACCGTTGAATACACACAGGGAACAGCCTATCAGCCCGGTGTTACAACGGTCTAACCGTGTCAAAGAGAAAACACAGGACAATGCAACTCCATCAGCAAACAGACGTCTTACTGGCAGAACTCCGCACTCTAATAAAGACTGGCCAGCTTTAAAACGCACGTAATCTTCAACCCCAGCCTGTTCTTCGAGGAAGAAAAAAAAAAAAGAAACTCCAGCACAGAGAAAGCTCTGAACCCAGACCTGCCACCTCTGCTAAAAGTAAACAAAAGAGGTTTCAGCCAAAAACAAGAGATATTTCACCACCTGGAATCCCGCTGAAAAACAGATTCGCAGCCTTGAGTTCCCCGAAAGATGACGCAGCCCCCGGGACCAGTCAAAGCCACCAGAAGAAACCCAGCCGCATCAAAGGAACACATAACTAAGTAAGAGCCCCCCCAGCAAAGATTGTTATAATACAAGACGGATTAATTAATGGAATTTAGGCTTTTTGTAGCAAGAACACCAAAGTTTATAGCTGCTACAAAAATACAGTGAGAGAAATATCAGAAAAAATCCAGAACATCTTACCAACATCCTACTTTTGAAAAACTCGTCATTCACGCTGGATCAGCAGATATCGCGAGATTCTGAAGAGAGACTTTTCTGATCTCCTACAGAGACTTGACGGACTTAACGTAAACATCCTCATCAGCGGACCAGTCCCTGAAGGGAATGATGAAAGATTTAGCAGACTCTGCATGCTCCATAAATGGTTGAAGAAACAATCAGCTGAGAAGTCGTTCACATTTATTAATAATTTCAAAGTATTTGGAAGTGCTAATCATCTGTTTAAAGCAGGCCAACGTTATCTTAACAAGGCCGGAGTAAGGCTGTTAGCAGCAAACATTTTTTCTTATCAAAATCAGAAAGCAAAACACTTGCTCCCAAAAGCTGACCGTGAGGCGCCCATGGATATCAGAGAACAAAAACACCAAGTCATGATGACACCACAGGACCGAACAGATAAACAACCTTTAGAGATTAAGTCTTCAACTTCCTGTGACTCAGCCACGTCAAATTAGTCTACATTTAGAAACTTTACAGACAGACTGAACGAGCAAATCAAATTTGGGACACAATTAACACCTAAACTTAGACTACACCAAACCCCTGGGACTAGTGTCAATAAGCCTGGGAGCTTCCCCCCACTGATTATTACAGATATTTGATATTTGAGGGAACCGGGCAGTAAATCTACCCCTACTGTCCCCCAGAACTCGCCCGGCACCCGAACCCGAACTTAGCATACCAGTGATTATCAGCAGCAGGAATCATAAACCGTTAATCACACGCTCCCATATTAAACAAAATCTAAAATTGATTACCTGTCAGAAGGTTCAGCTGCCCATCATCACAATACTTAAGTTAGCTTTATTAAACATTAGATCTCTATCCGGGAAGTCTTTTCTTATCAATGAATTCATCACTGAGCATAATTTACACGCCCTTTTTTTTATCAGAATCTTGGCTAGATGAAAATAACGAAACAACTGCATTGATAGAATCTACTCCTCCAAATTTCAATTTCTTAAGCGAGAGCAGGAAACACAGACCAGGTGGCGGTGTAGCCACCATTTTTCACAACTCAATGAACTTTAAAAAGGTAACCCTGGGCACATTTGATTCTTTTGAATACATAGTCACCCAGATAAACGAGCCTAACAAAGCTTTATTTCTAAGTTTATATAAACCACCAAAACTTAACTCTAACTTCTTTAATAATTTCAATGACCTTCTTTCTGTAATATGTATCGACTATGACCAACTAATCATTGTGGGGGATTTTAACATCCATACCGACAACCCCCAAGATAGACAAGCAAAAACATTAGATTAGACTCTCCACAACTTCGGCCTGACCCAGCATGTCAAACAACCAACACACAATAAAGGACACACTCTGGACTTAATTATCAGCAAAATATTTCCAACATCTCTGTAATTAATATTTCATTATCTGATCATTTCTGTATTTTCTTTGAAAGTACCATCTCTGCTGAATTATCCAGCCACAGTAAGACCACTATAAAAAAACGTTTTCTAGGGGACAGTTCAGTAGAAACCTTTAAACGTATTTACCCTTCCACAACATCCCCCTCATCTCCCAACTCAAACTCAGTAAATAAGCTGGTAGATAATTTCCTTGCAAAAATCTCAGACATCATGGATTCCATTGCTCCAACTAAAGTGAAAGTAGTCTCAGGTAGAAAGAAATCTCCGTGGACAAGTAATCCACTGGCACGTAGTGAAAAAAGAGAGTCGACGAGCCAAGAGAAAATGGCGGAAAACTCGACTCCAGGTTCACTGTGAGATCTAGAAAGAGAGACTGAATAGATATCAGCTAACTATAAAAGATGCTAGGGAATTGTTATTTTCTGAAATCATCAACAGAAACATTAATAATGCACGGACTCTATTTGCAACAGTGGAAAGACTAACTAATCCTTTAGTGACAGTAGCCCCAGAACTAAACTCTACCAGGGCCTGCAATGAATTTAGCCAGCTTTTTCACTGACAAGATTCTAACAATTAGACGGTCAATCTGTACCTCAATATCGAACGCACAACCAGTGCCATCCCCAATCAACAACAATGTAGAGAAAATGTCGGAATTCCACTAATTGAACCAGAACAGCCTTGAAAAAAATCATTATCCAATTAAGTTCCTCCTCCTGCTGTCTTGATATCCTACCCACAGCTTTTCTAAAGAAAGTTCTTCCTGTTATTGGTTCTGATCTTGTTCGTATAGTGAACTCATCCCTGCTATCAGGTGTCTTCCCTCCGGCTTTAAAAACAGAAGTTATTAAACCACTGCTAAAGAAGAAAAATCTGGACAAGATGTTAATGCAGGACTACAGGCCAGTCTCTAACTTCCATTCATCAGTAAGATTATTGAAAAAGCTGTGTTTCAGGAGTTAAATAGCTTCCTAAGACAAACCGTTTTGATGTTTTTCAGTCTGGTTTCTGTGCTCACCACAGCACCGAGACTGCCCTCGTCAAAGTATTCAATGACATCCGCATAAATACAGACTGTGGTAGAACCACAGTGCTGGTTCTGTTAGATCTCGGTGCAGCATTTGACACTGTTGATCATGATATTTTATTGGAACGACTGGAGAGCTGGGTTGGACTCTCTGGTACACTACTTGGCTGGTTCGAGTCTTACCTAAAGAACAGGGACTTCTAGGTTTCAATAGGAAACTTTTCACCAGAACGAACAGAAATCACATGTGGGGTGCCCCAGGGCTCCATCCTGGGGCCCCTCTTATTTAATATCTACATGCTCCCACTAGGCAAGATTATAGCAACCAATAACATTAGCTACCATAACTACGCGGATGACACTCAGCTCTACATTACAATGTCACAAGGTGACTCTGAACCCATTCAAACCCTAAATCAATGCATTGACCAAATAAATGGATGGATGTGCCATAACTTTCTCCAGCTGAATAGAAACAAAACTGAAGTAATTATTTTTGGACCCAAGGAGGAACGATCAAGAGTCAGCACACAGCTTCAGTTAATACAGCTAGAAACTACTGATCGGGCACGAAACCTAGGTGTAGTAATGGACTCAGACCTGAACCTCCAGGGTCACATAAAGGCAATAACAAGGTCAGCCTTCTATCACCTGAAGAACATTTCTAGGATTAAACGACTGATGTCGCAACAGGACCTAGAAAAACTCATCCATGCGTTTATCTTTAGTCGGATTGATTACTGCAACAGCATCTTCACAGGTCTGCCTAAAAAGTCAATCAGACAGCTGCAGCTGATCCAAAACGCTGCCGCTCGTGTCCTCACTAGAACCAGGAAAGTAGAGCACATCACCCCAGTTCTAAAGTCCTTACACTGGCTCCCTGTAGCTCAGAGAATAGACTTTAAAATACTCCTACTAGTTCATAAATCATTACATGGCTTAGCACCAAAATATGTTGAAGACCTGTTGTCACAGTACCAACCACCAAGACCACTCAGGTCCTCCAACTCTAGCCTACTAAACATCCTAGATTCAGAACTAAACAGGGAGAAGCAGCTTTCAGTTTCTATGCTCCCCTTATCTGGAACAGAGTTCCTAACGAGTGTAGAGCTGCTGAAACTCTGAACTGCTTTAAATCGAGACTAAAAACCCATCTGTTTAGAATTGCCTTCGAGTAAAAGCTTGATGTCATATGTATGAAATGTGTTCATGCTCTCTTTCTTTTTTGATCTTTCTCTTGCTTTATTGTGTATCATGTGTAATGTGTGTTTCTTTTACTTTTAATTTCCAATGTTATATTCCATGTGTTTTTTTAAATCACCAAATCATGTTAAGCACCTTGAATTACCCTGCTGTTGAAAGTGTGCTATACAAATAAAATTGCCTTGCCTTGCCTTAAAACCTGGCTGAAACTCTTCAAACAGCTCGTTACTGTTTAGATGCTCACAGACTTGATTAGCAACAATTATCTCAAGGATTTTGGATAAGAAAGGAATGTTAGATATAGGTCTGTAATTCACCAAGTCATCTTGATCAAGGGAAGGTTTCTTGAGTAAAGGTTTAATTACAGCTATTTTAAATTCTTGTGGTACGTATCCGTTTAAAAGGATAGATTCATCATATCCAAAATGGGGCCAGGAACCAAATGGAACACTTCTTTAAATAATTTGGTTGGGATTAGGTCCAACATACAAGTTGAAGGTTTAGATGAGGCTAATATTTTTGATAATTCCGAAAGCTCGACTGAATCAAAACAGCCTAAGCACAAATGAGGTTCTACAGTTCTTTCCGATGCTGCCTCATTTACTGAGGAAGAAGTAATCATGTTTGGGAGGATGCCAATGATTTTATTTTTAATAGAATTAATTTTATTTATGAAGAATCACATAAAATCATCACTGCTAAGAGCTGGGGGAATAGTTGGCTCAACAGAGCTATGACTCTGTGTAAGTTTGGCAACTGTACTAAAAAGAAACCTAGGATTGTTTTTATTCGCCTCTATTAATGATGAAAAATATGCTGTTCTAGCTTGTCGAAGGGTCTTTTTACACAGACGTAGACTGTTATTCCAGGTTAAATAGGAATCCTCTAGATGTGTAGAGCGCCATTTTCTCTCCAACTTCCTAGTATTCTGCTTTAAAGTATGCAACTCTGCGTTAAACCAAGGAGTCAGCCTCCTATGGCTAGTGTCGGCTTCTTATTATAATGTGCTCTGGAACTCACTTTTTTTTACTCAGAGAGGTGGGGGCGCCGAACTCTAAAACCCCAGCGGGAACTGTTTCAAAATAAGACCCAGAACTGAGAGACAAAGAGTAAAACAACACACACAACAACAGATATCTGTTTCAGAAAGGACGCACCTGCAGATGGGAGCCAGACAAGATCTGACTCGCTTTTCTACAAGGGTGTACCATTTTTATTTCCAAAAGAACAAAGAACATATCACATGACTCCTCTCTCCTCCGTCTACATCTTGACAGGTCATTTATTTTCTCCAGGTCTCCTGACCGTACCATGAACTCGGGTTGTAACTAGAGTTATAACTGATCCTCCCTGCTTTCAGTTCATATCTTTACTCAAGAGTTTGTTTACTTAAAACCTTAAACCCTATAAAATACTGGTAAAAGAGTCATGTTTTACTACCCTGAATAATATAAACAGGCCTATTACTTCTAAAGCTTAAAAAAGATATAATTAAAACATATGTACTGCATAATAAAAAATAGCCCCAAAAAAGTAGAATACAACAAATCCCTCTTTCAATCTATTTTTCAAATAGATTGACCACTCCTCTGTACTTCTCCTTCAGGCTCCATGTGAGGGAGTAACAGATATTGACCTTGCATATTATCACCAACAGCTTTTTCAATACACTTTGTGAGCAATGAACGTATACAAGGAATACAGCAACATCCACATAACACCATAGTTGACACAAATACTGCTAAAGAAACCATTATAGACATTGCCAGAGTCTTCCATTTACCAAACATATTATTTAACAAATTGTCCCACATTGAGGTATCTACACCTGATTGTTCTTTCAGCCTATTTGAAAGTATTCTGAGTCCTTCTACTGCCCTAGTTAATTTACCGTCTGCATTAGTATTATTAGGGATAAAAACACAACATTGATTACCAAAAAGGGAACAGACGCCACCGGTCTGAGCTAAAATCATGTCGACTGCTATTCTATTTTGAAATGCCATTAAGGAGGTGGCTTTAAGTTGCTCATGAACAGCCTCAAACCCATCTCTAGTATTATTAGCTAATTTCTGTACATTATAGTGTGTATAGTTTATTCTATCCACGTTCTTGTTCAGGGTACACCACCAACAAATACTTGATTCCCATCCTGCTGAGATCTGATTAACCAATTTATATTCGTCTGGAACACCTCTAGGAACTCCAATGGCATCAATATAAGTTGAATCATCTTCGTGGCTTAAGTCCCTCTTTCTAACATGATTATTCAAAGTGAGAAGAGTCTGGTCTCCTGTGGGATCATAAGTAAATACTGCTACTGGCATAATTAATGTAACAGGTGCACACAATCCTGTCCAATTACTAGGTAAAATGGAGCGGAGAATTTTTCCTCCACACCACCACCAGATGTCAGCACGAGCCTGAAAAGATTTAAGGAAAGTTTGAATTGAATTACAATATGTAATGTTGACTGAACCCATTAGTTTTTGTCCAGGCTCACCATTTTTGAAACAAGTAAAATTATTTGGAGCTACATTACTATCAAAGAAGGGTGGGGTAGCTCTGTTATCAGCTATAGGGAATAAATTTTCCCAGTTACTACAATCTTTTACTGGATTTTCACTAGATAGCAGGGAAACCAGACAAGTTGTGCTGAGCTCAAAAGGTGCAGGGACCACCTTGAGAACAGGTCGGGCTCCCATGCACACAACACAGTCCTGTCTCGCTTCTTTTCCGGCATGTTCTACCATAAGCAACCAATTATTAGTGGAGCCCCCCACTCCTGTCATCATTTCAAAGTAATCGTCCACAGATGGTTCTTCTTTAATTATACTACCTCTTGCTGCTGAGGCCTGATTTTGACTTACTGAGGTGGAAACATTAAGAGAGTCTTGACATATTGTAATAGGAAATTGAACATCTTTTCCCCCTTTATAAACCCAAATTATAAAGAGAGTACAACCTTCCCCCTTCTGGAGATATTTTAAGGGTAGGAGATCACTCTTAGTTAAATTAACCGTAAGAAGTAATTTATCTGCAGTCTTATCCAATTTAACCAAGGGACGCATGTGTTTTGCAAAAGAGGTAGTGGTATACCTTCTCCAGTCATATCCTAAAGGATCAGCAATTAAAGTGGACCAACTAGTATCTTTTTGATCATTTGTTATGTACCACAAGGGGTAGGTTTTATATTTACTTGCTTGTAGTCCCTTATAAACCAATGTATTTAAAGGAATAGTAATCACTGCAGATCGTCCTTTTGGTATACAAAATTGAGAAAATCCATGATGTGCCTCGGAAGTGCCGCACCGTGAAGAGGGAGATGGTTTAGCCATTAAGTTTCTTCTCTGTCTAATTGAGTGAACTCCAACCTGCGTTTGATTTGTAGAACTATTATAGGGCCATTCATCACAACAGTAAAAGATAATATTGACCAATAACACCATGCAAAAACCTGTGGCGTACAGCACCTTCTTATTTTCCCAAAGATGCATATTTCTGTCTGTGGTGTGATCCTATGTTTATTTTATCCAAAAAAGAAGGGTGTCTGTTTTTTTCTTTTTTTCTTTATCTTTACCTTTAAGCAATGTTGTTTTCTAATTTATTATTATTGTTTTTTATGTTTTAACCTAATTCTCAATATTCTTTTAGTAAAAAGCAAACTCTAGCAATTGTCACCAACCCCAAAAACATCCTACAAAAACCACATCATAATGAAAAAAGAATAAGTAAAACAAAAATTAGTAGTCAGTCAACCTGATTATACTTTAAACACTCCTTAAAATGTTTTATCTTATTACTAAAAAGTTTTATAAAACCGTAAAAACTGAATATTAAGAAAAAATCCTACAAATTAACTACTTAAAAATTCTTTGACACCCTCTTAGGCAGTGTCTAACAATCTGCACCTGTAAATAAAAATTGGTTAAACAACCTGTAAAATACAAGAAAAATGATTAATAAGTGTTCAGTCTTTATTATTTTGTTCTCTAGTCTTCGCTCTTGTTTATTTATCTGGCAGCAGGTGGCTACCAGAGTGATGAAATGATTCAGTACAGTGGACTCTTTATTTTTCCCAAAGTTACTGTCTTTTATGCAGATCGCCCTCACTGAAATGACAGTTACTTCATTAACTGAACATTTCCCCCAATAAACACAAATGCACAGACAGGCCCCGCCTCCAATAGCTTCCCCCACCGATTGTGAGGTGGTCAAAACCTGCTGTGAAATGTGTTTGATTTCTTGCGATCTTTTCTCTTCGGTACAATCCCTCTTCGAGAAAAGCAAGTCCAAATTGCTTATCTCGCCCAATTTTTGGCACATATAGATTACACTGGATGATTACAGCAACTTCAACCAATCTTCTGGGTGGGTCAGGCCCCGCCTCCTGGCTTCGGCAGTCGACACCGCCTAGTCAGAACCGACACCACCCGCTGCAAAGAGATTCTCCCAGGTCAGCAGAGAGCTGCTGCAGCGTGAGGGACATGAGGGGGTCGGAAGGAAGGAGGAGACCAGGCCCTTCAGATGCTGATGATCACTGCGAGGGTCCGGGTGCGATGAAACCTGTGGTTCTCTGCCAGCTGTAACTTTAAAGTTGAATTAGACCCCTCGATGACGCCCTGAGATTGCGGATGGTAAACAGTGCCGAACTTGTGGGTTATTCCCATCTGTTCCTCAACCTGTCGGAGATGTTTATTTTTAAAATGTGTGCCATTGTCAGACCTGATCCTAGTCGGAAAGCCATGGCACGGAATCCAGTGGTTTATCAAAGATTTCACCACTGTCTGAGCATCCTCCCGTCTTGCAGGAAAAGCTGAAACCCACGAGGTTAGTGGATCAATCATCACTAACAGGTAACGGAAACCTCTAACAGGGGTCACCATATCTGTATAGTCGATAACGACCTCCTCGCCAGGCCTGCACAAGTCCTGGAAGGCGCCCATTTCTGGCTTGATAGTAGGCTTAGGATTAAATTGACCACACACCACACATTCACTCAAAAAACGCTTAATTAAATGTGGCAGGAAGGGATACCACCAAAAACAAAGATTACGTTTCATCTGAGTGTATGACACATGTGCCGCACCATGAGCCTCCTGAAAAAGAGTAGGTTTTAACGCGGCAGGTAAAACCAAAGGGCCATCAGGCCCACGCCAAAAACCATCAGAAAAAATCGCACCTCTATCCTTCCACACAGTTATCTCCTGCGACGCAGCAGCCTGCTGTGCCAACTTCACTTCCTCAGCAAAACTGTCTGACATTTCCTGTGCTGACGTGACAATCAGCTGCGTGTGGACATGTGACAGGTAGCCTGCTGCTCCCTTCGCCGCCAAGTCTGCAGCCCTATTTCCCCACGCGTCAACTGTGTCAGCCTTGCTGTGACCCCTACACTTAAGAACAGCGAGGTTAGCTGGTAACTGTACAACATCCAAAAGCTCCATAATATCTGAATGATGGTGTACAGGTTTACCAGTAGCAGTAACAAAACCTGCTCTCTTCCACTGTGGTAATTCATAATGTATAACAGAAAACCCGTAGTTCGAATCAGTGTAAATCGTGACGTCTTTATCTCTTCCCCATTTGCATGCTTCAATAAGAGCCCTTATCTCAGCACGCTGTGCGCTCTGCTTGCCGTCCAGCTTCCCTGAAACGACAGTCTGTAGTGAATCTCCATTTTGCTCAACAACTGCAAAACCTGATCTCAACTGGCCCTGTCCATCTCTAAAACAACAACCATCTGTATAGAGCACAAAACCTGTAGGTAAGGGATCAGACCATAAATCAGGACGTATTTTTTGAGCAACAGAATTCAGCCTGACACAGTCATGCTGCTCCCCAGAGGCGGTGATTTGGTCAGCCATGTTTATTCCTTCATGCGTAAAAATAATGTTTGGTGCCTCCAAAACTCTGCTAATCCGCTGCTGACGCAAAGTAGAAAGAGTAAACGTCTCAGAATTAACCAATGCCATGACTCCATGAGATGTCAAAATATGAAGTGGATAACCCCTGACAATGTGTAAAGTTTTCTCCACTAGGTGTGCAATTCCTGCTGCATGTCTCGTGCAAGGTGGCTGTCTCATTTCGATAGCTTGCAGCTTTATGCTAAGATACATAAGAATGTATCTCTGACCACCTTTTTTCTGAAACAAAATCCCATTAAGCACCCCATCTGTTTCTGATGTGTTAAGAAAAAATGGACATGTATAGTCAGGAGTGGCTAAATCAGCTGCTTGTGCTAGAGCCTGTTTCAACTTAATAAATGCCTCCTCAGCTGGTATGTCCCATTCTAATTTAGCATGCAGATTTTTCATACCATGAGCATTTACAAGAGCCCTGAGTGGTGTGGTAAGGTTTGTGTAATTAGGCACATAATGTCTGGAAAAATTTGTCAGTCCCAGAAATGACAGCATTGATTTAACAGTGAGAGGTTTAGAATGGGCCAAAATAGCATTCTTGTGGGTGTCCGTCAGCCCAGCGCCTTGAGCGGTCACCCTTCGCCCCAGGAACTGGACTTCCTGCCTGACCAACTGAAGCTTATCGCGGGAGACTTTAAATCCCTCTTTTCCCAAATGTTGCAACACAACTAGAGTCGCTGCTATGCACTTTTCAACAGTAGGGGATGCTAAAAGTAAATCGTCCACATATTGGGTCAGTACACAGTCTGGAGGGAGCTGTACAGTGCTTAATGACTGCTTTAACACCTGATCAAAAATACCTGGGGATAAAGCAAAACCCTGCGGAAGCCTACTATAACGTAGCTTCCTGCCCCTGAATGTAAATGAAAAAATATCCCTGACAGAAGGATGGAGCGGTAAACAGAAAAATGCATTAGCCAAATCTATGCAGGTAAACCATTTTAAATCAGGAGTCAGTGATGCCAGAGCTGTATACGGATTCGGTGTAGAAATGGGAGGGGTTCTAAGGGCCTCATTAATAGCACGCAAATCATGTGCCATTCTGTATTTACCAGTACCTTGTTTTTCCACAGGAAGAATAGGGGTGTTATATGAAGAGTTTGATGGTTCTAAAACTCCAACTTCAAGTAAGCCTGCAATAGTGTCTGCAATACCTTCCTCAGCCTGAGGTTTATGTGGGTACTGCGAACGCCAGATTGGATCAGAATGTTTCATCTCAAATGTGATGGGTGTGGTTTGCACTAGACCGACATCAGTGGGACCATCTGACCACAAAGAGTCAGGCACGACCTTTAAGGCCTCCACTGCATCAGGATGATCTGTTTTTTCTCTGCCATGATTTCTAGAAAGCTGCAAATGTTCCAGAATGGTAGTATCAGAGAGCTGCGTATCTATTTTGTACATCTGAGTAGAAGGAGAAAAAGAGACTGAAGGTATCTGGGTAGAAACCCAATCCTTTAATTCAACTCCCCTCTTAACCATTCCCCCCAAATCTTTAGCTTGATGTTTCGGATGCAACAAAAGCGATATGTGTGGAAGCGCTTCAGCTTCCATCATATACCATTTATGCTGCTCTGAAGTCAGATCAGCATACAGTGCAACACCCTCCTTCCCCACAAAGCATGGACCCGAAGCCACAGACCAACTTTGGCCTTCAAGTTCTGTTTCAAATTGTTCCTGATATAAAGTAGGATCGCTTCTCTCATAGAGGAAGGTCACATGGAACGGGTCAGGCGGTGGAACAAAAGGCTGGAGTTCAAGCAGCCAAGGCTTCCAGCATCTCAGAAATTCAGCCGCAGAAGATTCACGTGCAGACATCGTAGTCAATCTGGCCCAGAAAATATCAGCCACTTGTGAAGTGTCATCGTTCAGCAAAAATTGACCACTCATGGTATCACAGCAATGCGTATGTCCATTCGGAAAAGTCACCATAAGTCCATCAGGAGTACATAGGATCGAAGCACCCAGTTTGATAAGCAGATCTCTGCCTAACAAGTTGACAGGCGTGGTTTGAGCAATGACAAAAGGATGTGATAGTCTTTGATCTCCCACTGAAACAGGCAATGGTTGAGTGATAGGGAGAATCATTGGAGCCCCAGAGATTCCAATCACAGACACTGTGTTCCCAGAAAAATTGACGTCTGGTAAAACTCTGTCCAACGTGCTGAAAGTAGCACCAGTGTCGACAAGGAATGGCAATGAATGTCCATGTACGACTATTGTGAGCATCGGATCCCCCTTTGTCCTGCTCACTAAGGTACTCTGTGGGCATTGTCAATACTGAGGCCCACTCTGTCCTCCTGGATAGGAGGGAGGAGCCATATGCTGATTCGGAGCCATATGTAGAGGTGGCTGACCGGGAGGTATAGCGCCCCCTTGTGGGTGTGGGCACTCCCTCACCCAGTGTTCATTGGAGCCACACCTGTGACAACCGTTAGCACCCGGCTGCCCTCTCCCCATGCCTCTAAAATCCCCAAACCTGGCCCTGCCACGCAACCTGCCACGAGGCTGCCATGTCCTATAAGGAGCAGTAAATGGCGGATTCGGCGCAGCTCCAGCATACATCACAGGAAAAGAAGGCAGCACTGTCGCTGATCCAACAGTAGGTGCTGCTTCAGCCACCATCTGCTTCACTTTTTTAGACTGATACAAGTCAGTCAATTTATTCTGAGCCTCTTTTAACTGCAGCTTTAACAAAGCAGTCTCCATTTTCTTATTCTCCTCAGCGTCCTTTAACGCAGAATCTTGCACGTCTTGTAAATAATATGTTACGTGTCTTTCCCATGTAGGCTGATCATAAATGTGTGAATCAGGATTCCGTTTCATTAATGTAGCAACAGACTCTGGCATGCCTGCTAAAACTGCTTCTCTAAACCAAATCCGATTATTTCCCGGATCTCGAGGGTGTTCTCCAGTAACGGCAACCCATTTATCTTTACATTTTGCCATATGTTCTGCGGGAGTAACATCAGTTGACCAGGGAAATTTCAAAATTTTAGACGCAGGCGGAGTAGGATATTTTCTTCTGACCCACTCGGCAAGATCATGTGCATGATGCGTGAATGGGGCTTCATCAAGTACACATGCTAACTGGCACTGGAGCATCATCTCATTATAATCTGTCAATGTCAACATTCTACCCATAATAGCTTTCCAATCCCCCACCGCTAAGGTTTGCCCTGAAGTCAGCTGATTTAATTTATTTATCCAACAGTTTCCTCCACCAGTCAAAGCAGGGAGTTGCAGAATGATGGCAGATATGTCAGCCATCTTCCATGGTTTGTAAATTACTGAACCATCTGATGCTCCCACTAAAGGAAGCATTAAATCAGGGCCTCCACATGCCCCCAGTGGCAACTTAGATCTGGTATTCTTAAATGGTCCCTCACTCCCCTTGTCCCCCACGTCTGCATATTTTCGACCTGTAGAACTGCTGCACATTCATCACGTTGACTGGGGCTGGCACTCCCTGAAAGGTCTGCAGCTTGACCCCTTACCACAGATGCTAATCTTTCCTGATCCTGCAGCACCCCATCCATCTGTCGCTGAACTTTAGTTAACCTGTGTTCGTGCTGCTCCATCTCATCCATCAATTTAGCATTATACGCCAAGAACAATTTATTGGTGTCCTGTTAAACCCCATGTTTTCCACATTTTCTCAGCTTTTAATTGTCTCATTTTAGCACCAGTGATGCTCTTTGCTGTTTTAGCTTTATCTGCAAAATGTTTTCCTTCCTCAAAACACATTTGTGACAAACTTCTTTTATCCTCTCCTCGGGCACCATGACGAGCCCACATGGCCGTCATAAGGCCCTGGAACTGGTTTTTATCTTTTTTACCGGGCTTATCAACTAAAACAGAATATAATTTGGAAATGTATATTAACAATTGGGCATCTAAAGTGCGCCAGTTTTGTCCTTGTGGAGCAGGGAGTAATTTATATTCGGCTGCCATTGAATATTCGTAACAAAAATCCAAAATGGATTAAAATTTAACAAAGTAGGTTATTTGTATTAACTCTATAAATTATTTATTTTAATTGATAAACTATCAATTCGTAGGCCCAAATTTATCCCAATATTAATGCAGTTAACAGTAAAGGCAGGCACAGTTTTTATTTATTTAATTTTCATTTATTTCTTTTTATAGTGAAGGGGTATATATATTATTTATTCATGCAACATTAACCTTAATAATGTTTTAGGCAAAGCCGAAACGAAGGAAAGCTAAAAAGGTTTATAACGCACTGTTTATCTTATCATTAATTTATTTATATACGGAGATTATTGCCGTTTCGTCTAAAAATCAAAGAATTCCTAATAGAGTCCGGCCTGCGCCAAAACTCGGGACACACACTTCGGTGAAACACACGAAGAAATAGAATTCTTCCAATATAAAGCAATTTTTATTTATCATTAAAACATATACCGAAAGAAATACATTTAAAACGCGCTTTGCAACACAAAATCGTCAACAGTTTGCTCAAAAAAAAAAAAACTCCGCCGGACTGACAGATCAAAGTCCGGCCCAATAAAACTTCCGGGTCACACCGCGGAATGAATACGCCGGTGCACAGATGGCTAATTCTTCACTACGATGCTAAACTTAACAAACCGTACTCATAAATAAACCAACCAAAGACAAGAACAAAATGCCTCCAACAAAACCACACTTCGCCATCAATACTCGAATGACTGTTTAACCGAGCCAAATAAATACAGTTCGGAAGCTAAGCTACCAAAGATTAGCTGTCATCATGAGCAACCTAGCTCAACCGGAAGCTAAACGTGACCGCTCCGTTACCATAAAAAAGTTATTTTATATATATTCTAAAGAGTTTACTACCAGTTATCCATAATAACAGTCCTATATATATGTGTTAGACAATGCTTTAGACGTGTTTACGTAGTTGCACAAGGTTGAACGCCTTTATTTCCAGGCGAAACTCATCCAAACTGTATGTTAGTCGTAAGCTAACTTATGGTGGTACTTTAGCTGACTGAAAATGATATTCCCTTATTCCTCTACAATGTCAAGCTTCTACGCTTATTGTCTATACAAGAAGCGCGGGCATTGTCTAGGCGTTTAAGATTCGCAGAGGAATTATGGTTTTAGATTCAGTCGGTTAGTTCCCCTAAATGAGAAGTTTATATGAGGCCGGAGTGCAATAAGCTACATGGTAGCCTTTCCTTCCGTAACCTCCACTTTCTCCAATCACACACACATTCACACTAAAAAGAAAGAAAGAAGAACAATTTTTACAATCTCATCAAACACTAACCTCTACCGGAGCCACCTAAAGCTGGACCTTTAAACACAATCCAATTCACGTGGCTCAAACGTGCGTTTGGAAGATACGCCGGCCTCTCCAAGGGAATCCGTCTCGACACAGAGAGCACACAGGCCCTAACTGGTGTCTACCTGTCAGTTTGCCAGCCCTGGAGGATTCCGACAGCGTCCCATCGGATGCGAGCGGCCAACTCTCAAGCCCTGGTCCGCACTTCGGTCGGCCCTCAACCGAAAGAACAACACGTCAACATTAAATGGAGAACGTTTAAATCGATCAATACCTATTAATTTGGTGTTAGCGCTTTTCCAGATTGATACAAAACCACCCGGGTGTTGATAAGCAAGGATCAATCCAGTCGCTCTCCGATTCTCTGTTGAACTCAAAGAAAAAACACAAAATCACTATAATTCTCACAAACACATGTATCAATCAGTTATGCCACACTCATTACTCACACTCAATCTCTCCCAGCCCTGAGAAAACTCAAAACCAAATACAATTGCCCGCATCCTCCACCATTTTGTCGGCTTCTTATCATAATGTGCTCTGGAACTCACTTTTTTTTACTCAGAGAGGTGGGGGCGCCGAACTCCAAAACCCCAGCGGGAACTGTTTCAAAATAAGACCCAGAACTGAGAGACAAAGAGTAAAACAACACACACAACAACAGATATCTGTTTCAGAAAGGACGCACCTGCAGATGGGAGCCAGACAAGATCTGACTCGCTTTTCTACAAGGGTGTACCATTTTTATTTCCAAAAGAACAAAGAACATATCACATGACTCCTCTCTCCTCCTTCTACATCTTGACAGGTCATTTATTTTCTCCAGGTCTCCTGACCGTACCATGAACTCGGGTTGTAACTAGAGTTATAACTGATCCTCCCTGCTTTCAGTTCATATCTTTACTCAAGAGTTTGTTTACTTAAAACCTTAAACCCTATAAAAAACTGGTAAAAGAGTCATGTTTTACTACCCTGAATAATATAAACAGGCCTATTACTTCTAAAGCTTAAAAAAGATATAATTAAAACATATGTACTGCATAATAAAAAATAGCCCCAAAAAAGTAGAATACAACACTAGCCACTTTCTTTTTTAAGGGGGCTACACTATCTAATGCCAAACGCAATGAGGACGTAACGCTGTGAACCAGACCATCAATTTCTGAAGTATTAGAGATGGAATTGCTGCCATCCACTGTGTTACTCTGAGACACTGAGGAAAGTAAGAATGGAACAGATTCTTTAAAAATTGTTACAGCATTGTCTGATAAAGCTTTACTATAATGAAATTTTCTTTCAAAATTAAGATGGTCAGTTAAAGTAAATTCAAAAGTTCTCAAAAAGTGGTCAGACAGGACCAGGTTATGTGGGTGGACTGTTATTTCCTCACACTCAATACCGTATGTCAGTACAAGGTCCAAAGTGTGTTTACCCGAGAGGGTCGATCCCTGTACTTTTTGAGTAAAGCCAATTGAGTCTAAAATAGCATTAAAGGCTGCATTTAGGCTATCAGTACAGTGTCCCCCAGTATAATGACCCTATCAGTATCTAATATTAAATCAGATAAAAAAATGTGAGATCTGATCCAAGAATTGAGAGTAAGGGCCTGGTGGACGATACAAAACCACAAACAAAAATGATCTTAATGTTTTGCAACTTGGATGAGGAAAATTAAGGGTTAGATGTTCAAAAGAACTGTAGCTATCAATTGGTCTGGGACTAATTAGTAAATCAGAACGAAAATGGTTGCAACTCCTCCTCCTCACCTAGTATTTCTAGGAGTGTGAAAATTTAAATGACTGGAAGGAGTTGACTCATTTACACTGACATAATCCTCCTGCTGCAACCAGATTTCTGTGAGACAAAGCAAATCAATGTGATTATCACAAATCAAGTAATTTACTAACAAAGTCTTTGAGGAGAGAGATCTTATGTTTAATAAACCCCATTTAATAGATTTATTTTTCTGTTCAGTCAAAGTATATACATAATTTGCTTTTGTTGGCTTAACTTTTAATCCATTTAATTTTGGCCATGGGCAAGACACTGTTTCTATAGGGTAATGGGTGGGTAACAGTACAGAAGCAGCAGAGAGGTGGGTTAAACTACGACTCTGCTTCCTGGTATGGACTCTGGGTTGTCAGTGTTTTGGAGGACTAATACATTTGGCTATATTCCTAGAAAGAAGAGCTGCTCCATCCAAAGTGGGATGGATGCCGTCTCTCCGGATCAGACCACGTTTTCCCCAAAATGTTCGCTAGTTATCAATGTGGCCCACATCGTTTGCAGGACACCACCTAGACAACCATTGATGGAACGACAGGATGCGGCTAAACATGTCATCACTGGTCTGATCAGGTAGGGGACCAGAAAAGATTACCAAGTCTGACATTGTTTTGGCAAACTTACACACCGAAGCAACACTAATTTTTGTGACCTCCGATTGGCGTAACCGGGTGTCATTACTCCCAGCGTGAATAACAATCTTACTGTATTTATGCTTATCTTTAGCCAGCAGTTTCAGGTAGGATTTGATGTCGCCCATTCTGGGCCCTGGCATGCATTTGACTATGGTCAATGGTGTCTCTAATGCCATGTTTCTGACTATGGAGCTGCCAATTACCAGGGTCGGCTTCTCAGCGGGTGTGTCGCTGAGCGGGGAAAATCTGTTAGAAACGTGGACCGGTTGGTGGTGGCCCGTGGGCTGGGTCCTAGAACTATGCTTCCTACATACCGTCACCCAGCCGGCCTGAGGTCCCTGCTGCGCAGGCTCTACCAGAGGACGGCTAGGGGGTTCTATCCTTGTTGGCTCCGCGCTGGGTAATGGGCTTCGGCTATCTGCTGGTTTTTCAACAGCACGGAGCCGTGCTTCTAAATTTGATACCCTCGCCTCCAAAGCTACAAAAATGTTACATTTATTACAGTTACCATTATCACTAAAGGAGGCAGGGAAGTAACTAAACATCTGACAGAGAGAGCAAGAGAGAAGAGAAGGGTTAGAGACAGGAGAGGGTTAGCATATCTGGGGTACACGCTTGTAACCTGAAGCGATCCTTGCTTAAAATTTGATCCAAGTCATATTTAACGGCTTCCCACTCAAAAACACTTTTCTTTCCTGTCTGTTAAAAATCATAAACATCAAAAAATAAAATACAGCAAAAGAATCTTACTATAGGACAAAGGTGTTGAGATCCAGTCCTCGAGGGTCAGCGTCCTCCAAATTTTAAGTGGATCTCTGACTCATCACACCCAATTCAAATAATTTGGCCATTAGCAGGACTATCCTCACTATTTGATTCAGGTGTGTTGGACCAGGGACACATCTAATAGTTGCAGGACACTGGCCACCAAAGATGGTCTTTGACACCCCTGCTACAATATATAAACCAAAGTCCTCACACGGCCACAGCGGCCAGTCCGTTGACCTAGAATTTTCAGAAATGCTTGGCAGGAGAGACCAGATGTTCTTCATTTCTTCAAACGTGAAGAAGACATCTGCTGCATACACAGTGGAAAACTGAAGAGTGGCAGGCCAGAAATCATTTAGCTTTAGGTCACGTACTCCAGCGGTCCAAGTAGCTTCACATGCCTCACACCTCAGCTCTGGCATACTCAGATCATAACGACCTAAAACAAAACACAACAACTTAGGACTCTGGTGTAAAGGTTTATTATTATTATTATTATTATTATTATTATTATTATTATTATTATTATTATTATTATTATTATTATTATCATTGTTATATGTTTAAAGGCTTTGTGGCCCCAGTGGCGTTTATTTCAGAGTGGATAGTACATTGAAGGAGGAGAGAAGCGGGGGGAAGACATGGGGTAAAGTTCCACTGACTCGAACCCGGGACAATCGCTTCAAGGACTGAGGCCTCTGTAACATGGGGCGCCTACAATTCAATTCAATTCAATTCAGTTTATTTATATAGCGCCAATTCACAACAGATGTCATCTCAAGGCACTTAACAAGAAGTCATTTCAATACAATTATACAAACATTCCAATCAGTTAAAAAGTTTCCTATTTAAGGAATCCCAGCAGATTGCGTCAGTCATTGGCGTGAGGTTGGGCAGATTTCCAACCACAGCAATCCTTCAGCAATCCCTCATACTGAGCAAGCATGTAGCGACAGTGGAGAGGAAAAACTCCCCTTTAACAGGAAGAAACCTCCAACAGAACCAGGCTCAGTAGGAGCGGCCATCTGCCACGACCGTCTGGGGGTTTGAGAAGACAGAGCAGAACACAGAAGGAACAGAAGATCCGATATAAGAGAACTTTCTATGTTACAGAAAGTAAAAAGTTGATAACAGGACACAGTGGATGTTCAATTACTGAGAGGATCATCCCAGTCGATGACCCCCGTCCAACAGGGCATTGCAGCCAAGCAGGATACCAGACCAGGTGTATCTTCGATGGGGAGAAAAACACTGAGAGAAAACAAAGTTAACAGTCGAAATAACAGAATGTACTGTAATACAACTGGAGAGTCGTAGGAGAAAAGGAAGTAGCAGAGTGAAGAAAATTGGTAAGTCTGTCCTCCAGCAGTCTAAGGCTATAGCAGCATAACAGAGATAGCTCAGGATGACCTAAGCCACTCTAACTATAAGCTTTATCAAAAAGGAAAGTTTTAAGCCTGGCCTTAAAAGTAAACAGAGTGTCTGCCTCACGGACTAAAGCTGGGAGCTGGATCCACAGGAGAGGAGCCTGATAACTAAAAGATCTGCCTCCCATTCTACTTTTAGAGATCCTAGGAACTACAAGTAAACCTGCAGTCTGAGAGCGAAGTGCTCTTTTAGGAACATATGGAACAATTAGATCTCTGATGTATGATGGAGCTTGATTATTAAGGGCTTTGTATGTAAGAAGAAGGATCTTAAATTCTATTCTGGATTTAACAGGGAGCCAATGAAGGGAAGCTAAAACAGGAGAAATGTGATCTCTCTTTTTAATATTCATCAGAACTCTTGCTGCCGCATTTTGGATCAACTGAAGGCTTTTAATGGCATTTTGTGGACTACCTGATAGTAAAGAATTACAGTAGTCCAGCCTTGAGGTAACAAATGCATGGACTAGTTTCTCAGCATCACTCCTGGACAGGATGTTTCTAATTTTAGCAATATTCCGGAGGTGAAAGAAAGAAATCCTAGAAACCTGTTTAATATGGGATTTAAATGTCAAGTCTTGGTCAAAAATAACGCCGAGGTTCTTTACGTTATTACTGGGGGACAATTTAATGCCATCCAGATGAAGTGATTGACTAATCAGTTTCTGTTTAAGAACTTCTGGTCCAAAGACACCAACTTCTGTCTTGTCAGAATTTAAAAGCAAAAAGTTTAGGGTCATCCATGCTTTTATGTCTTCCAGACATGCCTGTAATCTACCTAACTGACTGGGTTCATCAGGATTTATGGATAAATATAGTTGTGTATCATCGGCATAGCTGTGGAAATTTATCCCATGCTGTCTAATGATTCTACCAATTGGAAGCATATATATGGTGAAAAGAATTGGTCCAAGGACAGAACCCTGTGGAACTCCACAAGTAACCCTTGAGAGTGAAGATGATTTATCATTTAGATGAACAAACTGGAATCTATCAGACAAATATGATTTAAACCAGCCTAGTGCTCTTCCTTTGATCCCTGCAACATGTTCAAGCCTTTCTAAGAGAATATTATGATCGACTGTGTCAAAAGCAGCACTGAGATCTAACAAAACCAGAACAGACACCAGTCCATTATCTGAGGCCATGAGAATATCATTAGTAACCTTCACCAGTGCTGTTTCAGTGCTATGATGAGCTCTAAAACCTGACTGAAACTCTTCAAACAGCTCGTTACTGTTTAGATGTTCACAGACTTGATTAGCAACTATTTTCTCAAGGACTTTGGATAAGAAAGGAAGGTTAGATATAGGTCTGTAATTCACTAAGTCATCTTGATCAAGGGAAGGTTTCTTGAGTAAAGGTTTAATTACAGCTATTTTAAATTCCTGTGGTACGTATCCGTTTACTAAGGATAGATTCATCATATCCAAAATGGGGCCAGGAACCAAATGGAACACTTCTTTAAATAATTTGGTTGAGATTGGGTCCAAAATACAAGTTGAAGATTTAGACGAGGCTAATATTTTTGATAATTGTGAAAGCTCGACTGAATCAAAACAGCCTAAGCAATACTGAGGTTCTACAGTTCTTTCCGATACTGACTCATTTACTGAGGAAGAAGTAATCATGTTTGGGAGGGTGCCAATGATTTTATTTTTAATAAAATTTATTTTATTTATGAAGAATCTCATAAAATCATCACTGCTAAGAGCTGGGGGAATAGTTTGCTCAACAGAGCTATGACTCTGTGTAAGTTTGGCAACTGTACTAAAAAGAAACCTAGGATTGTTTTTATTCGCCTCTATTAATGATGAAAAATATGCTATTCTAGCTTGTCGAAGGGGCTTTTTATACAGCAGTAGACTGTTATTCCAGGTTAAATAGGAATCCTCTAGATGTGTAAAGCGCCATTTTCTCTCCAACTTCCTAGTATTCTGCTTTAAAGTACGCAACTCTGCGTTAAACCAAGGAGTCAGCCTCCTATGGCTAGCCACTTTCTTTTTTAATGGGGCTACACTATCTAATGCCAAACGCAATGAGGACGTAACGCTGTGAACCAGACCATCAATTTCTGAAGGGTTAGAGATAGAATTGCTGCCATCCACTGTTACTCTGAGACACTGAGGAAAGTAAGAATCGTACAGATTCTTTAAAAATTGTTACAGCATTGTCTGATAAAGTTCTACTATAATGAAATTTTCTTTCAGATTTAAGATGGTCAGTTAAAGTAAATTCAAAAGTTATCAAGAAGTGGTCAGACAGGACCGGGTTATGTGGGTGGACTGTTATTTCCTCACACTCAATACCGTATGTCAGTACAAGGTCCAAAGTGTGTTTACCTGAGTGGGTCGATCCCTGTACTTTTTGAGTAAAGCCAATTGAGTCTAAAATAGCATTAAAGGCTGCATTTAGGCTATCACTTTCAGTATCCACATGAATATTGAAGTCCCCCACTATAATAACCCTATCAGTATTTAATACTATATCAGATAAAAAATGTGAGATCTGATCCAAGAATTGAGAGTAAGGGCCTGGTGGACGATACAAAACCACAAACAAAAATGGTCTTAATGTTTTGCAACTTGGATGAGGAAAATTAAGGGTTAGATGCTCAAAAGAACTGTAGCTATCAATTGGTCTGGGACTAATTAGTAAATCAGAACGGAAAATGGCTGCAACTCCTCCTCCTCGCCCAGTATTTCTAGGAATGTGAAAATTTAAATGACTGGAAGGAGTTGACTCATTTATACTGACATAATCCTCCTGCTGCAACCAGGTTTCTTAGAGACAAAGGAAATCAATGTGATTATCACAAATCAAGTCATTTACTATCAAAGTCTTTGAGGAGAGAGATCGTATGTTTAATAAACCACATTTAATAGATTTATTTTTCTGTTCAGTCAAAGTTGTATTTATTTTTATGAGATTTCCATAATTTGCTTTTGTTGGCTTAACTTTTAATCCATTTAATTTTGGCCGTGGGCAAGACACTGTTTCTATAGGGTAATGGGTGGGTAACAGTACAGAAGCAGCAGAGAGGTGGGTTAAACTACGACTCTGCTTCCTGGTCTGGACCCTGGGTTGTCAGTGTTTTGGAGGATTAATAAATTCGGCCATATTCCTAGAAAGAAGAGCTGCTCCATCCAAAGTGGGATGGATGCCGTCTCTCCGGATCAGACCAGGTTTTTCCCAAAAAGTTCTCCAGTTATCAATGTAGCCCACATCGTTTGCAGGACACCACCTAGACAACCATTGATGGAACGACAGGATGCGGCTAAACATGTCATCACTGGTCTGATCAGGTAGGGGACCAGAAAAGATTACCAAGTCTGACATTGTTTTGGCAAACTTACACACCGAAGCAACACTAATTTTAGTGACCTCCGATTGGCGTAACCGGGTGTCATTACCGCCAGCGTGAATAACAATCTTACTGTATTTACGCTTATCCTTAGCCAGCAGTTTCAGGTAGGATTTGATGTCGCCCGTTCTGGCCCCTGGCAAACATTTGACTATGGTCAATGGTGTCTCTAATGCCACGTTTCTGACTATGGAGCTGCCAATTACCAGGGCCGGCTTCTCAGCGGGTGTGTCGCTGAGCGGGGAAAATCTGTTAGAAACGCGGACCGGTTGGTGGTGGCCCGGGGGCTGGGTCCTAGAACTATGCTTCCTACGTACAGTCACCCAGCCGCCTAGAGGTCCCGGCTGCACGGGCTCTACCGGAGGACAGCTAGGGGGTTCTATCCTTGTTGGCTCCGCGCTGGCTAATGGGCTTCGGCTATCTGCTGGTTTTTCAACAGCGCGGAGCCGTGCTTCTAATTCTGATACCCTCGCCTCCAAAGCTACAAAAATATTACATTTATTACAGTTACCATTATCACTAAAGGAGGCAGGGAAGTAACTAAACATCTGACAGAGAGAGCAAGAGAGAAGAGAAGAGTTAGAGACAGGAGAAAGAAGAGTAGCCATAGCCGCAATGAAGCTAAGCTAACTGAGCTAGCGAGACCTTCCACCCAAAGAAAAACTGTGTGAAACACGAGGAGTTCCCAAAACGTAAAGTACACCACCACAAAATGTGTGTTTTAGTGTGATTGTGTGTTAAAATAACTTAGAAAAGCCTCAGCACAGAGAAAATAAGATCAATTCAAGAGCGTTTGAACACCAAAACAGCTCCACGGAGCACAGCAGTGACAACAGGAAATGACGCAATACGGCTTACCCCGTCACCACAACCACAATAATGGTACCCAAGAGGCTGAATCTAAGATAGACCAGCAACCATTAACCATTAAGTTACACGACGCCCCAAGGTTTATTATTTTAGCATTATATCTACTTTATGTCACCAACAATTCTCTGTAGTCTGTAACAAACCTTGTAAGTATTAATTTGTAGGTGATATACACACCTTACCATCATGGCAGCGAGTGTTATTTAAAACGTAAGATGTTGGAGGCAATGGCTGGAAGAATCCAGCTGGCATGGTATCTCTATTCAATTCAATTTCAATGTGAAGGACATATTTGGTGTGTATCATCCCATCACATTTGTCGCAGAAGAAGGGGCAATCACGGCAGCAAAGGGCAGGTGGATTCGTTCCACACTGTTGGCATATGTGTGCTGACACACTTTGTTGAGCTGCCATGATATTCACCAGACGAGGTCTTTCTGCTCTCCAACTCTCTGAAAAGAGACCTTTTCTTGTGTTCTCCAGTTCAAGGCAGCAAGAGGAGCTTTTGTTAGTGATGGTTCGTTAACATCACCTGAAGCATCATTCAGTGAGCTCTGGAGTTCTGGAGAAACGACTCTTTTGACAAAAAATATTTATTTTTACAGTTTATTAAAGCATGGCATATAGTAGCTGTAAAAGCTAAAGGCAATTGCCGCAACTTTGTTACAATTGCTAAAACATGACCAACTAAAGCCTAGTTTATACTTCTCTGTCAGCAAGTTTACACCTACATGCATTGACAGAGATGTTTTCCTATTATTCTTCTCTGTTGGTGTGTCAGAGTTGCAAAGCAATTCCCCACCAGGACAGCAGGGGGAGCAGACCTTTTCTGGCGAGTCTGCCTACCACTGCAGTGATGTCTCTGGTCGATGACAGTTTATTTACTTCAGCTTGTAAACGCATTTCCACTCAAGGAGCAATGGTCGACAGAGAGCGAGTTTTGATTGAACTGGAAAGCTTTTAACTAGAAGTGCAGCTCATAGAATCCTCTAATAACGCATGTAAACAAAAACAGCGGTCTGTTTCGTTGTTCTCTACACCTCCTGGTGTTGAAAATCACCAAAAGACCAGATTAGATAAACTGGCCTTGCAATATAAAGCATCTAGTGGCCATAAACTGGATTGAGTACCAATTACATTGACTATAGAGCACCGTTCTGATGAAATGATCGGGCTGATGTTAGGCTGACCTGCGCTCTCCGTTGTGGTCAACGGATAGTTAAAAAATTGGACTCTACTCCATGCGTGTTTGCGTGAGTGATGGAGAGCCCTTGCATCAACAGGTAATGACAATGCGTGTCTCCGCAGACTGAGAAGTATAAACTAGGCTTAAGGCCACAATAAGATACATAGCAACAGTCTCTGGAGCAAAGGCCACCTCACAATGACTGGTAGAGGGACAGCTGGTCCTCTAACTGTGGCCAGCTGTTAAAATACATAGTATATCCAAAAACAATAATCAAATACACAATTTAAAAATCATATGCCAAATTCCCACTCAAAACCCGTAACTGAGCAATTACACTCAGATGCATAGTAGAAAGTATAAATACAAAACGTAGGTAGTTTAAACTGTCAGATGGATTGAGTAACAAAATGTCCATCAGTGGCTGGAAATGCACCCTTTCTGTTTCAACTGCATAACAAAACATAGTACAACTCCTCATTTGTCTTAAATTATTGACTTTTACCACGTTGCTACGTTATTTATACTAAAAATAGAATTGTATAATACAATAAAAGAAAATTGTTCTTTTGGGGAAGTTATAAACCCTCTTCAATAAATACAGGTTGGTCTTGAGAAGCTGTTAAATATAAATATGTGGAGGTAAACATTAATTGATTAATTATTTCTAATATACTTTGTGTCAAAATATCAAATGATGAATACATTGATTCACGGATATGTGTCTGCATAGTTGATATCTGTCAGTAATCATGTATAAAAAGAAGTACTAACCGTGTTGTGACTTATTTCTGGTGGATCTTGGCCTTGCATAGACTTCATTTCCATCATTGTCTCTTTTTCTCCATCTCACTGTGGGTTCAGTTATCTTTACAGGTACTGGAGCTTTTTCTTGCTGGAGATCAGCAAGCAAGTCATCAAGGTGTTGAAGCTCATCAGATATTTCCTGCTGATTGGTCTCATTATCCAGTATCATTAAAGGATCTAGGATATTAGAACCACCATAGTGAGAGACAGAAAAAAACTAACAAACACAATTATCCACAAATGACAATAAAGAGGTAGAGACACAGAGAAGAACAAGAGACAAAAATAATGGACACAATAAGGTACATATAATCTATTTACTAACAAAATACAAACAAGCGCAGACACAACACAAATGGAGAAGAACCAAAACAATAAAAGTCAGACAGCAACAGAGGAGATAGCTAAATAGGCGACAAGAACAGATATGACAGACAGATATGGCTCTTAAAAGTGCCTTCGGGAGATTTCTAAAGAAACAGATCTGGATTGGTGCAACAAGCTAATCAATGAAGAATCTGTTGAGAAAAAAAGAAGTGTTTGTTCAGAATTCAAGAGCACTTTACATATCAGTGTACCCATCATCTGTCTTCCCACCCACAGTAACGGACATCATGGACAGGTGGAGAGGATTTTGGCTTTTCTGATACGAGTTTGACTTGCCTTTAAATGGAACAGCTTGTACAGTAGATAAAAAACAACTACACATTAAATTCACAGTGACGTGAACACATCCAGACATTCAGCTGGAAAACTGATTTTAATGCAGTTCAATGAATTACCTGTGATAGGAGCTTCTAGACTGAGCCCACCATAGAAATATGGGTTGATTTTAAGCATAATGTATGGAAGCGTATGTATAGCATAAATGAAATTAAAAGGGATTAGAAGAAATGCTTTTTCATTTTCAAAATCTAGCTGCTATTTTTGACTCAAATAAAATTAAAAAGAAAAAGAAACTAGTGATGGGAATTCCAGCTCTTTTTGGAGAGCCAGTTCTTTTGGCTTGGCTCGCCATAAAGAGCCGGCTCTTTCGGCTCCCCAGATTTTCTGTTGCTTAAAGTGAATTTATCACCAAAGTTAATGCAAAACGATGTGGACCAAATGTACCAAAACAAGCGGGGGGGAATGAAAAAATTAAAAAACAGCTCCCAATGACGAGCCGGATCCCATCGTTCACTTCAAAGAGTTGACTCTTAGAGCCGGTTCATTCGCGACCGACAAGCACTAATCCAAACTGCTTTTTCATTTTACATTTCCGCATTGGTCAATCTGTAACTTAATTAAAATTAAATATAAAAGGGCATTTAAGATTTCATTTTCAAATTGCATCCCAGCAAAATAATTATAAAATTCAATTTGAAATGTCAAAGTTGAAAATTAAAATGCATAGGCAGAAATGTTTTTCATTTTCTGAATACAAATGCCATTTTTGACTCAAATAAAATTAAAAACAAATCCTCCTAACTGCTTTTTCATTTTACAATTCAACTTAGCTCGTTTGTGACCAAATTAAAAAGAATAAAGAAAAGGATATTGCTTTTTCGTTTTCATCCCTACCCCCGCAAAAATAGTAACATAATTCAAATCAAATTGGCAATCCCACACGGCGCAGGAGAATGACGTCAGGGCTCCTTCTTCTTCTTCAGTCCCCAGCCTGACCGTGCTTAGCAATCAATACGTTAGGGGGCGTTTGTGTATAGTTGATGCTGGTGAAAGAGAGGAAAAGTAACAAGAAGACAAGTGGAAAAGTATGAGAGTGTGAGCATACACATATATAAAGGCTGTGTGGTCCAAATTCAGGGGCTGCATCCTTCTAAGGACCCGTCCTACCCGGTCTACGAAGGACGTCAGGTCATTCGTTGACCAGGTGGACCACCGCATGTTAGACCACGGTCAAGTGAGCCGACACTCGGAAATACGCCGTCAAGCCAGCCGTTTATAGTAATAGCATATTACATTTCAGTTTTTCTTTTTTAATAAATTCACAAAAATTTCTACATTGCTGTTTATCTTCTGTCAAGATGGGGTGCCGAGTGTACATTAAAGGGGCTATATGCAACTTTTTCCCCAAAATAAACGTAACAATAGCCTTTTTATTTGACCATTTATGACTCAAACATCTCCTGATGAGCATACTGACACCTTGTCAGCTCACAGTGGGTGCACCTATAAGCCTGTATCCATTTTTTTCATTTTCTGTCGGGTCGGATTTTCCTGCGCGGTCTGCGAATGTGACGTCAAGCGCGTTCATGTTAAATGTTTCAGATCACTCTGCCACCACCGCTAGTCAGCACTCGCAAGCAGTTAAATGGATTATGCGAATACACAGAAGAGACCAAGGACAACTCTGACACCAACAGTAACTCCACATAAGACTAAAAAAGTTAAACCCCTGACAAGTGCCCAAAAAGATCAAGTAGACCTGGCTGGAGAATGCAGAAAGGGGCGAGGGCGGGTCAGTCATCAGATTCAATTCAATTCAATTCAGTTTATTTATATAGCGCCAATTCACAACAGATGTCATCTCAAGGCACTTAACAAGAAGTCATTTCAATACATTTATACAAACATTCCAATCAGTTAAAAAGTTTCCTATTTAAGGAATCCCAGCAGATTGCGTCAGTCATTGGCGTGAGGTTGGGCCCCGTTGATGCAGACTTTCCAACCACAGCAATCCTTCAGCAATCCCTCATACTGAGCAAGCATGTAGCGTCGGTGGAGAGGAAAAACTCCCCTTTAACAGGAAGAAACCTCCAACAGAACCAGGCTCAGTAGGAGCGGCCATCTGCCACGACCGTCTGGGGGTTTGAGAAGACAGAGCAGAAACACAGAAGGAACAGAAGATCTGATATAAGAGAACTTCTATGTTACAGAAAGTAAAAAGTTGATAATATTGTCGGCTTTTCTCACAATGTGCTCTGCAACTCACTTCCTGCTCAGAGAGGTGGGGGCGCCGAACTCCAAAAACCCCAACGGGAACTGTTTCAAAATAAGACCCAGAGCTGAGAGACAGAGAGTTACAAAAAACACACAAACTCAGATCTGTTTTGGAAAAGACGCACCTGCAGATGGGAATCAGACAAGATCCGACTGACTGACTCATTCTCTTACAGGGCTGTACCATTTTTATTTCAAGAAGAACAAAGAACATATCACGTGACTCCTCTCTCCTCCTTCTACATCTTGACAGGTCATTTATTTTCTCCAGGTCTCTTGACCTTACTATGAACTGGGTTATAACATGACTTAGAGTTATAGCTGATCCTCCCTGCTTTCAGTTCATATCTTTACTCAAGAGTTTGTTTACTTAAAACCTTCAACCCTATAAAATACTGGTAACAGAGTCATGTTTTACTACCCTGAATAATATAAACAGGCCTATTACTTCTAAAGCTTAAAAAAGATATAATTAACACATATGTACTGCATAATAAAAATAGCCTCAAAAAAGTAGAATACAACAAATCCCTCTTTCAATCTATTTTTCAAATAGATTGACCACTCCTCTGTACTTCCCCATCAGGCTCCATGTGAGGAAGCAACAGATATTGACCTTGCACATTATCACCAACAGCTTTTTCAATACACTTTGTGAGCAAAGAACGTATACAAAGAATACAACAACATCCACATAACACCATAGTTGACACAAATACTGCTAAAGAAACCATTATAGACATTGCCAGAGTCTTCCATTTACCAAACATATTATTTAACAAATTTGTCCCTCTTTCTAACCTGATCATTCAAAATGAGAAGAGTGTCTGTTTTTTTTATCCTTACCTTTAAGCAATATATTTTTAATTTATTATTATTGTTTTTTATGTTTTAACCTCATTCCCAATATTCTTTTAGTAAAAGCAAACTCTAGCAATTGTCACCAACCCTAAAAACATCCTACAAAAACCACATCATAATGAAAAAAGAATAAGTAAAACACAAATTAGTAGTCAGTCAACCTGATTATACTTTAAACACTCCTTAAAATGTTTTATCTTATTACTAAAAAAGTTTTATAAAACCGTAAATACTGAATATAAAGAAGAAAATCTTACAAATAGACTACTTAAAAATTATTTTGACACCCTCTTAGGCAGTGTCTAGCAATCTGCACCTGTAAATAAAAATCGGTTAGACAACCTGTAAAATACAAGAAAAATGATTAGTAAGTGTTCAGTCTTTATTATTTTGTTCTCTAGTCTTCGCTCTTGTTTATTTCTCTGGCAGCAGGTGGCTACCAGAGTGATGAAATGATTCAGTACAGTGGAGTCTTTATTTTCCCAAAGTTACTGTCTTTTCTGCAGATCGCCCTCACTGAAATGACAGTTACTTCATTAACTGAACATTTCCCCCAGTAAACACAAATGCACAGACAGGCCCCGCCTCCAATAGCTTCCCCCACCGATTGTGAGGTGGTCAAAACCTGCTGTGAAATGTGTTTGATTTCTTGCGATCTTTTCTCTTCGGTAAAATCCCTCTTCGAGAAAAGCAAGTCCAAATTGCTTATCTCGCCCAATTTTGTTGCACATATAGATTACACTGGATGATTACAGCAACTACAACCAATCTTCTGGGTGGGTCTGGCCCCGCCTCCTGGCTTCGGCAGTCGACACCGCCTAGTCAGAACCGACACCACCCGCTGCAAAGAGATTTTCCCAGGTCAGCAGAGAGCTGCTGCAGCGTGAGGGACAAGAGAGGGGTCGGAAGGAAAAAGGGGACCAGGCCCTTCAGATGCTGATGATCACTGCGAGGGTCCGGGTGCGATGAAACCTGAGGTTCTCTGCCAGCTGTAAATTTAAAGTTGAATTAGACCGCTCGATGACGCCCTATTTCCCCACGCGTCAACAGTGTCAGCCTTGCGGTGACCCCAATAGCAGTAACAAAACTGCTCTCCTCCACTGTGGTAATTCATAATGTATAACAGAAAACCCGTAGTTCGAATCAGTGTAAATCGTGACGTCTTTATCTCTTCCCCATTTGCATGCTTCAATAAGAGCCCTTATCTCAGCACGCTGTGCGCTCTGCTTGCCGTCCAGCTTCCCTGACACGACAGTATGTAGTGAATCTCCATTCTGCTCAACAACTGCAAAACCTGATTTTAACTGGCCCTGTCCATCTCTAAAAACAACACCCATCTGTATAGAGCAGAAAACCTGTAGATAAGGTATCAGACCGTAAATCAGAACGTATTTTTTGAGCAACAGAATTCAGCCTGACACAGTCATGCTGCTCCCCAGAGGCGGTGATTTGTTCAGCCATGTTTATTCCTTCATGCGTAAAAATAATGTTTGTGCCTCCAAAACTCTGCTAATCCGCTGCTGACGCAAAGTAACAATGTGTGAAGTTTTCTCCACTAGGTGTGCAATTCCTGCTGCATGTCTCGTGCAAGGTGGCTGTCTCATTTCGATAGCTTGCAGCTTTATGCTAAGATACATAAGAATGTATCTCTGACCACCTTTTTTCTGAAACAAAATCCCATTAAGCACCCCATCTGTTTCTGATGTGTTAAGAAAAAATGGACATGTATAGTCAGGAGTGGCTAAATCAGCTGCTTGTGCTAGAGCCTGTTTCAACTTAATAAATGCCTCCTCAGCTGGTATGTCCCATTCTAATTTAGCATGCAGATTTTTCATACCATGAGCATTTACAAGAGCCCTGAGTGGTGTGGTAAGGTTTGTGTAATTAGGCACATAATGTCTGGAAAAATTTGTCAGTCCCAGAAATGACAGCATTGATTTAACAGTGAGAGGTTTAGAATGGGCCAAAATAGCATTCTTGTGGGTGTCCGTCAGCCCAGCGCCTTGAGCGGTCACCCTTCGCCCCAGGAACTGGACTTCCTGCCTGACCAACTGAAGCTTATCGCGGGAGACTTTAAATCCCTCTTTTCCCAAATGTTGCAACACAACTAGAGTCGCTGCTATGCACTTTTCAACAGTAGGGGATGCTAAAAGTAAATCGTCCACATATTGGGTCAGTACACAGTCTGGAGGGAGCTGTACAGTGCTTAATGACTGCTTTAACACCTGATCAAAAATACCTGGGGATAAAGCAAAACCCTGCGGAAGCCTACTATAACGTAGCTTCCTGCCCCTGAATGTAAATGAAAAAATATCCCTGACAGAAGGATGGAGCGGTAAACAGAAAAATGCATTAGCCAAATCTATGCAGGTAAACCATTTTAAATCAGGAGTCAGTGATGCCAGAGCTGTATACGGATTCGGTGTAGAAATGGGAGGGGTTCTAAGGGCCTCATTAATAGCACGCAAATCATGTGCCATTCTGTATTTACCAGTACCTTGTTTTTCCACAGGAAGAATAGGGGTGTTATATGAAGAGTTTGATGGTTCTAAAACTCCAGCTTCAAGTAAGCCTGCAATAGTGTCTGCAATACCTTCCTCAGCCTGAGGTTTATGTGGGTACTGAGAACGCCAGATTGGATCAGAATGTTTCATGTCAAATGTGATGGGTGTGGTTTGCACTAGGCCAACATCAGTGGGACCATCTGACCACAAAGAGTCAGGCACGACCTTTAAGGCCTCCACTGCATCAGGATGATCTGTTTTTTCTCTGCCATGATTTCTAGAAAGCTGCAAATGTTCCAGAATGGTAGTATCAGAGAGCTGCGTGTCTATTTTGTACATCTGAGTAGAAGGAGAAAAAGAGACTGAAGATATCTGGGTGGGAACCCAATCCTTTAATTCAACTCCCCTTTTAACCATTCCCCCCAAATCTTTAGCTTGATGTTTCGGATGCAACAAAAGCGATGTGTGGAAGCGCTTCAGCTTTCATCATATACCATTTAAGCTGTTTTGAAGTGAGATGAGCATACAGTGCAATACCCTTCCTCCCCACAAAGCATGGACCCGAAGCCACAGACCAACTTTGGCCTTCAAGTTCTGTTTCAAATTGTTCCTGACATAAAGTAGGATCGCCCCTCTCATAAAGGAAGGTCACATGGAAAGGATCAGGCCGTAGAACAAAAGGCTGGAGTTCAAGCAGCCAAGGCTTCCAGCATCTCAGAAAGTCAGCCGCAGAAGATTCATGTGCAGACATCGTAGTCAATCTGGCCCAGAAAATATCAGCCACTTGTGAAGTGTCATCCTTCAGCAAAAATTGACCACTCATGGTGTCACAGCAATGCGTACGTCCATTCGGAAAAGTCACCATAAGTCCATCAGGGGTACATAGAATAGTATCACCAATTTTGATAAGCAGATCTCTGCCTAACAAGTTGACAGGCTTGGTTTGAGCAATGACAAAAGGATGTGATAGTCTTTGATCACCCACTGAAACAGGCAATGGTTGAGTTATATGGAAAGTCATTGAAGCCATATGTAGAGGTGGCTGACCGGGAGGTATAGCGCCCCCTTGTGGGTGTGGGCACTCCCTCACCCAGTGTTCATTGGAGCCACACCTGTGACAACCGTTAGCACCCGGCTGCCCTCTCCCCATGCCTCCAAAATCCCCAAACCTGGCCCTGCCACGTGACCTGCCACGAGGCTGCCATGTCCTATAAGGAGCAGTAAATGGCTTATTCGGTGCAGCTCCAGCATACATCACAGGAAAAGAAGGCAGCACTGTCGCTGATCCAACAGTAGGTGCTGCTTCAGCCACCATCTGTATCACTTTTTTTAGACTGATACAAGTCAGTCAATTTATTCTGAGCCTCTTTTAACTGTAGTTTTAACAAAGCAGTCTCCATTTTCTTATTCTCCTCAGCGTCCTTTAACGCAGATGCTCTCACTAAAGGAAGCATTAAATCAGGGCCTCCACTTGCCCCCAGTGACACCTGAGATCTGGTATTCTTAAATGGTCCTTCACTCCCCTTGTCTCCCAACGTCTGCATATTTTTGACCTGTAGAACGCTAACATCCATCACGTTGACTGGGGCTGGGACCTCTTGAAAGGTTTACAGCTTGACCCCTTACCACAGATGCTAATCTTTCCTGAAGCATTATACGCCAAAAACAATTTATCGGTGTCTTCTAATTTGTTGCTAACTAAATTTAGTAGGTGTCACTTTTCCTCCCCAGAACACATTCTGTGAGAGACTTCTCTTATACTCCCCTCGGGCACCATGACGAGCCCACCTGGCCGTCATAAGGCCCTGGAATTGGTTTTTATCTTTTTTATTTTTTACCGGGCTTATCAACTAAAACAGAATATAATTTAGAAATGTATATTAACAATTGGGCATCTAAAGTACGTCAGTTTCGTCCCTGTGGAGCAGGAAGTAACCTATATTCAGCTGCCATTGAATATTCGTAACAAAAATCCAAAATGGATTAAAAAATTTTTTTTTTTAAAATAGGTTATTTGTATTAACTCTATAAATTATTTATTTTAATTGATAAACTATCAATTCGTAGGCCCAATTTTATCCCAATATTAATGCAATTAACAGTAAAGGCAGGCACAGTTTTTATTTAATCTAATTTATTTCTTTTTATAGTGAAGGAGTTTATATATTATTTATCCATGCAACATTAACCTTAATAATGTTTTAGGCAAAGCCGAAACGAAGGAAAGCTAAAAAGGTTTATAACGCACTGTTTATCTTATCATTAATTTATTTATATACGGAGATTATTGCCGTTTCATCTAAAAATCAAAGAATTCCTAATAGAGTCCGGCCTGCGCCAAAACTCGGGATGCACTTTTTGGTGAAACACACGAAAAAATAGAATTCTCCCAATATAAGGCAATTTGTATTTATCATTAAAACATATACTGAAAGAAATACGTTTAAAACTCGCTTTGCAACACGAAAACGTCAACAGTTTGCTCCAAAAAAAAAAACTCCGCCGGACTGACAGATCAAAGTCCGGCCCAATAAAACTTCCGTGTCACACCGCGGAATGAATACGCCGGTGCACAGATGGCTAATTCTGCACTACGATGCTAAACCTAACAAACCGTACTCATAAGTAAACCAACCAAGAACAAAATGCCTCCAACAAAACCACACTTCGCCATCAATACTCGAATGACTGTTTAACCGAGCCAAATAAATACAGTTCGGAAGCTAAGCTACCAAAGATTAGCTGTCATCATGAGCAACCTAGCTCAACCGGAAGCCAAACGTGACCGCTCCGTTATCATAAAGTTATTTTATATATATTCTATAGAGTTTACTACCAGTTATCCATAATAACAGTCCTATATATATGTGTTAGACAATGCTTTAGACGTGTTTACGTAGTTGCACAAGGTTGAACGCCTTTATTTCCAGGCGAAAAACTCATCCAAACTGTGCGTTAGCCGTAAGCTAACTTATGGTGGTACTTTAGCTGACTGAAAATGATATTCCCTTATTCCTCTACAATGTCAAGCTTCTACGCTTATTGTCTGTACAAGAAGCGCGGACATTGTCTAGGCGTTTAAGATTCGCAGAAGAATTATGGTTTTAGATTCAGTCGGTTAGTTCCCCTAAATGAGAAGTTTATATGCGGCCGGAATTCAAGAAGCTAAATGGTAGCTTTTTTCCGTCACCGCGACTTCTCCAATCACACACACAAACATCCGAGAGAAAGAAAGAACAACAATTTTCACCGTCTCATCAAACACTAACCTCTACCGGAGCCACCTAAAGCCGGACCTTTAAACACAATCCAATTCACGTGGCTCAATCGTGCGTTTGGAAGATACGCCAGCCTCTCCAAGGGAATCCGTCTAGACAACAGAGAACACATAGGCTCTGCTGCTGTCTCTTCCGCTTGTCAGCCTCAGAGAATTTCCGATAGCGTCCCATCGGAAGTGAGCGGCCAACTCTCAAGCCCCCTGGTCCGTACTTTGGTCGACCCTCAACCGAAAAAACAACACGTCAACATTAAATGGAGAACGTTTAAATCGATCAATACCTATTAATTTAGTGTTAGCGCTTTTTCAGATTGATACAAAACCACCCGGGTGTTGATTAGCAAGGATCAATCCAGTCGCTCTCCGATTCTCTGTTGAACTCAAAGAAAAAACACAAAATCACTACAATTGCCACAAACACCTGTATCAATCAGTTATGCCACACTCATTACTCACACTCAATCTCTCCCAGCCCTGAGAAAACTCAAAACCAAATCAAATGCCCGCATCCTCCACCATATTGTCGGCTTTTCTCACAATGTGCTCTGCAACTCACTTCCTGCTCAGAGAGGTGGGGGCGCCGAACTCCAAAAACCCCAACGGGAACTGTTTCAAAATAAGACCCAGAGCTGAGAGACAGAGAGTTACAAAAAACACACAAACTCAGATCTGTTTTGGAAAAGACGCACCTGCAGATGGGAATCAGACAAGATCCGACTGACTGACTCATTCTCTTACAGGGCTGTACCATTTTTATTTCAAGAAGAACAAAGAACATATCACGTGACTCCTCTCTCCTCCTTCTACATCTTGACAGGTCATTTATTTTCTCCAGGTCTCTTGACCTTACTATGAACTGGGTTATAACATGACTTAGAGTTATAGCTGATCCTCCCTGCTTTCAGTTCATATCTTTACTCAAGAGTTTGTTTACTTAAAACCTTCAACCCTATAAAATACTGGTAACAGAGTCATGTTTTACTACCCTGAATAATATAAACAGGCCTATTACTTCTAAAGCTTAAAAAAGATATAATTAACACATATGTACTGCATAATAAAAATAGCCTCAAAAAAGTAGAATACAACACAGGACACAGTGGATGTTCAGTTACTGGGAGGATCATCCCAGTCGATGCCCCCTGTCCAACAGGGCATTGCAGCCAAGCAGGATACCAGACCAGGTATATCTGCTATGGAGAGAAAAACACTGAGAGAAAACAAAGTTAACAGTCGAAATAACAGAATGTACTGTAATACAACTGGAGAGTCGTAGGAGAAAAGGAAGTAGCAGAGTGAAGAAAATTGGTAAGTCTGTCCTCCAGCAGTCTAAGCCTATAGCAGCATAACTACAGAGATAGCTCAGCATGACCAAAGTCACTCTAACTATAAGCTTTATCAAAAAGGAAAGTTTTAAGCCTGGCCTTAAAAGTAAACAGAGTGTCTGCCTCACGGACTAAAGCTGGGAGCTGGTTCCACAGGAGAGGAGCCTGATAACTAAAAGATCTGCCTCCCATTCTACTTTTAGAAATCCTAGGAACTACAAGTAAACCTGCAGTCTGAGAGCGAAGGGCTCTGTTAGGAACATAAGGAACAATTAGATCTCTGATGTATAATGGAGCTTGATTATTAAGGGCTTTGTATGTAAGAAGAAGGATCTTAAATTCTATTCTGGATTTAACAGGGAGCCAATGAAGGAAAGCTAAAACAGGAGAAATGTGATCTCTCTTTTTAATATTCATCAGAACTCTTGCTGCCGCATTTTGGATCAACTGAAGGCTTTTAATGGCATTTTGTGGACTACCTGATAGTAAAGAATTACAGTAGTCCAGTCTTGAGGTAACAAATGCATGGACTAGTTTCTCAGCATCACTCCTGGACAGGATGTTTCTAATTTTAGCAATATTCCGGAGGTGAAAGACAGAAATCCTAGAAACCTGTTTAATATGGGATTTAAATGTCAAGTCTTGGTCAAAAATAACGCCGAGGTTCTTTATGTTATTACTGGGGGCCAATTTAATGCCATCCGGATGAAGTGATTGACTAATCAGTTTCTTTTTTAGATCTTCTGGTCCAAAGACAGCTACTTCTGTCTTGTCAGAATTTAAAAGCAAAAAGTTTAGATTCATCCATGTTTTTATGTCTTCCAGACATGCCTGTAATCTACCTAACTGACTGGGTTCATCAGGATTTATGGATAAATATAGTTGTGTATCATCGGCATAGCTGTGGAAATCTATCCCATGCTGTCTAATGATTCTAGCAATTGAAAGCATATATGTAGCCGGCCTCTCTCGGCACCTTCAAGAGGGGAAAAAACAAAAACATCCTGGACAGGATGTTTCTAATTTTAGCAATATTTCGGAGGTGAAAGACAGAAATCCTAGAAACCTGTTTAATATGGGATTTAAATGTCAAGTCTCGGTCAAAAATAACGCCGAGGTTCTTTACGTTATTACTGGGGGCAACTTCTGTTTTGTCAGAATTTAAAAGCAAAAGGTTTAGGGTCATCCATGTTTACCATTTACCATTATTTTATTTATTTTTCCTGTGGAAACTCTTCCTCCCTGCACACTGCCTTGTCTGTACCTCCTGGGCTTCTGTAGTCCCCTCGCCCTTCGCTCTCAGTCCCGTTTTTGTTGCTGAGGGTAAGTTGTGTGGGAAAATGCAGCAGCAATAATGTATTATTTTCTTCGGTGTATCTTGTTCTTTGTCACACACTTTATGTACTCAATCAGTTTTGTGTTGTTTTGTCCGCTAATATAATTTTAATGGATGTTTTTAGTTTCACGTTTTTGCCACGATTTTTAGCACGTAGCTGTGTAGCTTATGCAGCATTAGCCTGCTCTTCATGTGCTAACACAACATGTTGCATGTTTAGGAGCAGAGGTGCAGAGGAAGACAGAGGGACATAATGTGTGTTCTTGTCCTTCTGCAGGTATGTCTTTTTATTTAATAAGTAAGAGAAAAAAAAGGTTTCTGTTCAGCCACTCCACCCCACGTTTTATGTTCCTTTCGCCACTAGGTGGCATAGTATTTTGTAATATAAAGCTCTGCCCTGGAGTCCCATTTTGTGTTGCTGAGGGAGCAGATGTGCAGAGGAAGAGACAGAGGGACATAATGTGTGTTCTTGTCCTTCTGCAGAAATAAATAAGAAGAAACTGTGCCTTGAGTCCTCCTCCATGCCCCAACCACACATCGGTTACATAAGGAGAGGTCACGGTTTGGTCTGAGTGCCTCAGGTCCATGAGGAAAAGCCAGAAGTCATCCTGCAGGTTCAGTTCAAAAAGTAGAAGGTTCCTGCTTTTGAAAATGAAGTTTCTGCGGGTCATATCATTGCTGTGAATTTGATACAGATAAACACCATCATTGCACTATATGTACCAAATGGTACCAGAGAAACGATGTAAAATAACATGATCAGTGCCAGAAAGAATATAAAAGTAATGGCTCTCACAGAAGCACGACTTTGTGAAATGAGTAAAGTTAATCATGATCTGTTATACATTGTCAACTATAAATAGTATGTCAAAATCTCACTTTACATATTTCAGTTCACTAAGAGATTTTCACTAACAAAAGTTCCCAACTTTAGTGTGTTAAAGTGTATATGATGGTGTAACAGATTGTGCTGAGGGATTCAAAGCTGGAGGTGCTACTGTGATGCCTGTGTGGAAGGTACAGCCTTGTGCTGTCATGTGGCAGCTCCACTCTACAAGACAGGACATCACTTCCAGCTGAGGCCTACATCACTTCCCCCAGTGATCAGCTGCAAAAAAAACTGAACAAAAGTGGCATAAACCAAGGACCATGGTAACAAGCCTTTTATTACCCTTTCGTTTTATGTATGTTTATTTCTTGAATGATTCTTAAAGATGTTTTTATTTGGATACATACAGGGTATTAAACCTGGTCTGGTTAATTATATGGTCAGCATATCAACCAGACCAAGGGAGAGGAGATTGACGGAAGGAATCAGGTATGTTGTTGTGTACGAAGCTCCCATGATCACAACAATGGCTGTCTCCGGGGATTTACCTCTGGTTGAGTCCATGTTCGGTCCGGTGGAGGAGGGAAGTGTGCTGTCCTACCAGTATCGATGGTCCCCAGAACCCGTCCACACAGATGCCCTGATCGACATCAATTCAGATCATTCCCCGTGATATGGAAGTCATGCAAACTATTAAAAAAAGTAACTGTTTTTTTGCTTCTTCAATGCCTTCTTGACGTATTAATGACTTGACTACAGTACAACATAATTTAAGTTACTGTGTAGGAAATCAAATTTAAAAGTTGTTAGTGAAATGTTGCTGTATTATCCTGTTGTTTGTGATGTAATGTTTGTTAAATGAGTAATAAATTACTTGGATTAAAGCTTTTTGGTCTTTTAAATGCTTAATTTTAAAAGATAAGAGACATGACTAAAAAAGAGGGACCAAACAAAAGCAGATTACAACTTTTACTGACCACAGAAGTATTTAAACAAGGTAAGTGAGCAAAGACCTTTAAAAAAAATCTATACAAAAACTCTAGTGGACCAATGCGCAAAGTCATTTAAACAGGAAAAACTTGTCAAAGGTTTGCAGGGTGTGAGCTGTAGAATGTGATTCCATGAGAGCTCCTCTTTCTGCTTGTTGAACACTGATCATGGATTGTAAAACGACCTGAAGCAAGCCCCAAAAACACATCAGTAAGTCATATGATGGAAACCTAAAAAATGGAAAACAAATATTTAATAACACTAATAATTGTTCATAATTATATAGACAACATAATACACACAATTACCTTCAAATAAATGTATGCAAAAAATACATCAACATTAAGGAGTTTTGGTACTAAAATAGAGGACGAACTTGCTTATGTAACACACATGTGTACCATTCAAATAGCATTTCTGATAATGCATTTTAATCAGAATTATGCTACATGCAGTATTAGCTTCCATACTTGCTACTATTACACCCCAATAGTTATTTGAATAGAATGCAAATACTTTTCTGTCTCTCCCGCTCTCACACACATGCATGTGCACACGTTAACATGGGTGTCTAGATCTACCTTGTGAAAATAAAACAGGAGCAGCTCCCTTTTTAACAGCTTTCGATCTGTTTCTGATGATGGTTCACGGATATCAGAGCCGACTACACCCGGGTATGAGGCGTTACAGTGACAATCCACCTCACCATTAGGAAAAGTAAAAAAGTTCACTATTGTACTTTTAAGATACCTGGCTCTGTGGCACACAGCAGTGTTCGGCAGTTGTACCAGAAACTGGTATTTAAACTTTGACTGTTTCATCACAACTAGTCTAGCCGCTACCTAAACATAGCATGTAACATGTAGCATAGGCTAACGGAAGTATCCGCTCTGGCTGACAGTTCAGCGGAACTACGTAACTGTAGCTGTTGACGGTTAGGTAACGTCATTTACATACGTCAACAGTAAAAAAAAAACAAAGAAGGAATTATTGACCTCAACCATTAAAATACAGATAGCAACAACTTAATTGTTCCTAGGAAGATTGCAGTTCTTCCTATCTAAAATAACATTCTTACTAGTTAAAATGTATTTCTGGATATCCGAAATTAAATTATAGATAGGTAGAATAGTATTTAAATTTTTCCTATCTAAAATAAGAGTTTGTACTAGTAACAATTGAATTCTTGCTATCTGAAATTCGAACTTTTCCTAGTAAGAATTGAATTTCTCCTATCCACAATCTTCACTCTAGATAGGAAGAATGTTTTTGTGGATAGGAGCAGCTGCTAACCCCATACACATGAATGGGAAACGTGATGTCATTTGTCCTAGGAAGAATTACATTTTAGATAGGTGAAATGTTCTTTTGTACTAGGACAAATTGAATCATAGATATCTGGAAAGTTAATTCTTACTAGGAAGAATTGTCTTAAAGATATCTGGAATACATATCCAGTTTACCTATTAAATGTTAAAACGGCTACCGTAACTTTTTTAAGGATTTAGAGATATCTCAAACTTAATTTTTACTAGTACAATTGTAATTAGGAATATCCTAAAATACAATTTCTCCTAGTAACAATGCAGTTGTTGATATCTTTAATTTCAATTTTGACTAGGAAGAATGTATTTGTACTAGGATAAATTATATTATTGCTATCTAAAATAGGAATTATAGATAGGAGTGGTCATTGATTAAATGTTAAACGGCTTGCCATAAAGTCCCTCCCCCGGAGCGTTGAGGGTTTTTTTTCTTCAGTGTGAGTTTCAGAGTTCTAAATCGGAAGGCAGCGAGAGACTGCTGCCAAAAATAACGTGATGGCAACCTTGCAGTGGTGTGGACGAAAGTACGAAAGGCGGATGTTGCAAAGTTGAATTTTTTTCAGATCTCACATTACAAGGTTTAAAAAGTTTTTTGCAAACTTAACATGGTGGGAAAACAATGCCATAATTGAAACTCTGAAAATGTATACTTGAAAAACACCAAGGGGTGAAACAAGCGATTTGAATCTCTGAAAATGTGAGGCTGAAACTCTGTACTTTACATGTTGAATTTATGAAAAATAAAAATGCTAGTACAAAATTATGATTGCAGAGATTCAAAACTTATTTTCAGACTTTCAAAACTTTATTACAGGTTTTAAATTTTCAACCACTGATTTTCAAGGTTTCAAAACTTTTTCTTTCGGTTTCAGATTATGTCAGCGTTCTCACTTCATAGAAAGTGTCTTGAGATGACATCTGTTGTGAATTGATCTGAATGTTTCCTTAGATTGTTGCACCAGAATCAATCAGAGCTGTGAAGTTTTAATGAGGCTCAGAATCAACCCAACGCAAAAAGTTTAAATAATCATCTGTTTGGATCAGTTTGGATTAGCCACCCAGATACTGGAAGGTACTTAATGAAGTTAGAAAATGCATATTATTTTTCCAAAACAATTTATTAAAAAAATTTAACCGTGACATATTAATCAAAAATGTACATAAAATCCCCAAAATACCATTCAATAATAGGAATGTTTCATTGATAAAAAAAAAAAAAAATCTACAGTGCAAAGCAGAATAAAAGATCACATATTCTAATACAATTTAAAAATTGAGGGAAAGTGTTCATGATTATAAATTTCTGTAAGACAGTCTGCTCAGTATACCTCAGCCTGGTGAAAACAGTGTTTTGGGCTCTCTTTCACCGTAACCAGATAATTTGACTAAAATATATCTTATAAACAGAGAAAAGGAGCAATTGATTGTAGGACACTATCTGAAATGTTTAGGTCCATATAGAAATATATGGATCACCTTTGAAACAATGAAACACATAATTAACATTCACTTCACTAGTTATGAGAAAACATTGTGTACCTATCCTATCTGCTAAATAAAGTAATTTTCTCTGATCTACATTAAGAAAACTATATTACATGACTCAAATTGATATGATTTATCAGGAGGAAGCAGCTCAGAGTTATTTTGGTTTGATCAATGAATGAGCGAAAATTGAAATACTGTCACGTTTATTTTCTGCATTTTTTTTTCTTTCTAATTTTTTAAAATCAAAATATAACTATTTTAAACACAATTTAGTTTGTTGTATACATTTTAGTTTTAGTCCAATTTTAGACAACAAAATCTTGGTACATACTGTATTTGTCAGTTTTTAGTTTGAAAGGTATTCTTTTTTTACAGCCTCTTACATCTTTAAGGAATATTATTTCTTTACACCTCAGTGATTTTTTATCCTAAGATGAAACAGAATTAAAGCCCCATTCTTCAATACACAGAACAACTTTAAATTATGAATGGTTTCACACCAGGATTGTCAGGGGGGCTCAGTTCAATCAGACTGGGATGCCGAAAATTCTCCCACCTTTATTTGGTTTGTTTAACTTTCACTCTGCACCTTACAAAAGTAGACCAAACAACCTGGAACATATTCAATTCAGTTACCATGGTAGCTTGTTTGTGCTATTACAGGGAGCTGCCAATTGTTGACAGCTAGTGAGTATGTCAAGCTATTTTAAGATTTAATTAAAAAAAACACCTATCTCTAATTCTTTTTTTTTTACGTGTCCTGTCTGGCAGTGTGGAGCTCAGAATTGGTGTCTGAGTACCAAGTAGAGGCCCAACAGATTTACTTTCACAAGCGGACCACTACAGCTTTTGCTATAGTACTCCGCTTGATATACAGGGTGGGCCATTTATATGGATACACCGTAATAACATGAGAATGGTAGGTGATATCAAAGTCCTGTTTGTGGCACATTAGGATATGTGAGGGGGGAAACTCCTTAAGATGGGTGGTGACCATGGTGGCCATTTAGAAGTCGGCCATCTTGGATACAACTTTTGTTTTTTCAATAGGAAGAGGGCCATGTGACACATCAAACTTATTGGTAATGTCACAAGAAAAACAATGGTGTGCTTGGTTTCAACGTAACTTTATTCTTTCATGAGTTATTTACAAGTTTCTCTTTGTTCACAGCCATTGACATGTCGAAGAGGTTAACACGTGAGGAGCGGATCGAAATCGTGTTGATGTCTGGTGAACACAGTAACCGGGTCATTGCAGCAGATTTCAATGCAAGACACCCTACAAGACCACCCATCTCCCATGCTACAGTCAGCAAACTGCTTGCTAAGTTTCGTGAAACTGGTTCAGTGTTGGATTTGTCAAAATGTGGACGCAAGAAAACTGTCACTAATGAAGAAACATCAGTGGCTGTCCTAGCTTCATTCAGCAAGAGCCCACAGCGTAGCACTCGCCGCACGTCACTGGAGAGTGGCATTAGTCGAACATCCCTTTATGTTTTATGTTCGACTAATGCCACTCTCCAGTGACGTGCGGCGAGTGCTACGCTGTGGGCTCTTGCTGAAATCTGCTGCAATGACCCGGTTACTGTGTTCACCAGACATCAACACGATTTCGATCCACTCCTCACGTGTTAACCTCTTCGACATGTCAATGGCTGTGAACAAAGAGAAACTTGTAAATAACTCATGAAAGAATAAAGTTACGTTGAAACCAAGCACACCATTGTTTTTCTTGTGACATTACCAATAAGTTTGATGTGTCACATGGCCCTCTTCCTATTGAAAAAACAAAAGTTGTATCCAAGATGGCCGACTTCTAAATGGCCACCATGGTCACCACCCATCTTAAGGAGTTTCCCCCCTCACATATCCTAATGTGCCACAAACAGGACTTTGATATCACCTACCATTCTCATGTTATTACGGTGTATCCATATAAATGGCCCACCCTGTATATGTGAGAAATCTTTATTATGAATTTCTGTGGGTTTTATTTTCTGATGTTATGGACACGGAGATGGAAAATAAAGGGGAAGAAAGAAAGAAGATGAAGAAGAAAGGTAAGAAAACAAAACGTCAAGAGAGAGGGGTGAGTTGAAAATACAAGAGAAGAAGGAAAACAAAGAAAATACAGGAAAACATCGAAGTCTGCCTCCATACCCATAGGACGGCAGAGAAAGGGACAAAAACAAACAAAAAAATATGCTGGTGCATATAAGGTTTCTCCGCACGAGTGTTCGATAGCTGGAGTGAGCAGCCATCAATCCGTCTCCCAGGAATCGATGCAGACATGAAGGAGATCGGAGCCACAGACGTCCAAAGGACCCCCAGAGCCCCAGGCGGACCAGCGCAGGGCCTACCGCATCCCCCAAGAGAGGAGCAGAGGAGAACCGCTGGGGTCCAGCGGCTATGATGCAGGGGCCCGGGGGGCAGCAGTGACATGCCCACAGGCCCCGCAAGCAACCGGCTACACCAGGACGGGCCCAGGCATGGACCCAGAGAGTCGGGGCCCAGGGGCGCCCCACCCCCCAGCAGGGACCTGACCAGGGATTGGCCGACGAGGGGCCCTGTGGCATCGGGGGCGACGCCCGACCGCCATGCGCGGCCGCTACCCCAGGCCAATTCCCACCGCTGCCATCCCACTGCCCCACCCCTGCCCCACGTTGGGGCGCCCCACCGATAGCTGCAACGGATGGACGGCATCCCCAGGCCAAGCCCAGCCAGCACCTGGACACCAAGTTACACCAGCTCCAATGAACCAACTACGCATGAAACGCACAGAACAGATGATCGAACGAGTAGAGACGCCAGATCCATATCCCGCCGATCCCCCAAACAGGCATTACCCAACAATCCCTCACTCACACACTCACTTATACACTCCATACACACTCTATACTCCCAGGTCCAGGTACCGATGCCCCAGTAGAGCAACCAGCCCCTGGACCCAGGAGATGGACCCCCCCTACCTTCTAGGATGGAGACAAGCAGACTGCCAAGGGCCCCACAGTGGCAAAGCAGCCCATCAGCCCAGGTCCCTGACCAGACCACCTGTTCCTCCTCCGGACCCCAACCCCTGATGGCCAATAGCTAACAGGGTTGTGAAAAGACACCTATCCTCCATCTTCCCACTTGAGTATGGTGTTGATGCATGTTGTTATAATGTGCATTTAAAACAGAGGGGTGGGATGTGGGGAAGGCAGCCACACATCCCCCCAACCCGAGCCCTCAGTGTCTATATGCGGTTTAACAGTGGGCACTGGCACCAGAGGTGATGCTGATTGAACAGCTCCCCCTCTGGATGCCGAAAAGTGTGCCCACCCCAAAGTCCCTACATGTGTGTCTCATAAAAATGTTATAAGTGGTAGTGTCTAATTTGTACAGTAAAATTGGGATCCAGGCCCCTGAATAGCGAAGATAGAAACCCCTCTCATCCCAGTGACGTGCCCATGCCCCAAGACCCTATATGAGTGGTAAAGTGATGGAGCGGGTGGACAGAGGTGTTCGGGGATGGGGAGGGAAGGACTGGGAGACAAAATGCCTTCCCAGGGAGTCAGCTCCCCCACTAGCCACAATAGGCCCCGCTGTTCACCAGGATCCACCAGGGGAGGGAGGCCTTGGCACGTTCAACCTGGGGCCCACGGCCGCAGCACCACCAAGCCCCATGGACCCGAAGGCAGTCCCCCAAGTCCCAACCTAGAAGGAGCGCTACACCCACCCCGACATTCACTGTACTATCAGAACACAAAATACATTAGATACCCAGGTTGAGTTCAGCTCCCCTCCCCCCGTCCAAGTGCACCCCGTAGGGGGAGAGCCCCTGTCGCTAGATAGCAACAGCCTCCCCGCCAGCATAGGAGTCCCCAGCGCCACCTGCGCATCGAAGGCCCCCGCGCCCAAAACCCCGGCGACATACCTGCCCAGACCAGGAGCAAACTGATGCCCCGGGAAGCGGACCCACCAGGCCGACATCCACCACCCCCATTCCCTGGCCAAAACCCAGCCCTTGCAAAGCGACCACTGCTGTTCAATGGCTCAGCAAGCGACCAAACCCAAAGCGCCGAGCCCCCAGACCCTACCAGGCTCAGCACGGCTTTTAAAGCATTCGTGTCGTTTTATATATGAGCTAGTAAATGGTAGGTCTGAAAATGTAATCTTATTGCATAGTGTCTGTTCTACGTCTATCCAGGACTCATCTAGGTAGCTATGTTTTAACCATCTTGAGATGTATTGGAGCCTGTTGGCTAAGAAATAATAATTAAAGTTTGGTAGATCGAGGCCTCCTTTATCTTTGGTCTTCTGCAGTGTTTTTAAGCTGATACGTGTTTTTTTTTTTCCAAAGAAATTTAGAGACAGAAGAGTCCAGAGACCTAAACCAATCCAGTGATGGTTTGCTTGGGATCATTGAGAATAAGTAGTTGATTCTGGGCAAAACTATCATTTTATTGAAGCAACCCTTCCCATGAGTGATATCAGTAGGGATTTCCATCTAGCAAGATGATCTTCCACTTTTTTAAAAGTGGGATGTAGTTTAGCTTTGTTAAATCTGCCAGTCTTGGTGAGACATTGATACCTAAATAAGTAATATTCCCTGACTGCAGTTGTGTATTAATTGGATTCTGGAAAGAATAATTGATTGGAAGAACAGCGATTTTAACCAGTTTATAGAATAATCTGAAACTTTTGAGTAAGAGTTTATCAACTTGATTACCTGAGAGAAAGAGGTTTGTGAATGCTGGAGAAGAAGTAATACATCATCTGCATAAAGAGTGATTTTACGTTGTATGTTATTATGTTAGTTTGCCTGATTGCTGCAGCTAGGGGTTCAATAAAAATAGCAAACAGGGAGGGAGAGACTGCACCTCCCTGCCTGGTAACTCTCTGAAGATAAAACCTAGATCAGCTTTTCTCAAAGTGGGTGCCACGGCACACTGGGGTGCCCCCTGACTGTGTCAGGGGTGCCGCCAAAAAATTACGTAAGAAAAAAAAATAAAAATCTGACATTTCATATATAAATATATTTGAATACATAAATACATTCTTCTTCTTTTTAAACATATAAACAGATTAATAAAATTGTAAATTCATTTTAGATAAAATATATATATAAAATTAACCATAACAATCCGCCTCACGTCAGTAGCTGTCATGACGTCCCCACCGGGGTCGCGTGACTGTGCAGTTGGCTACATTGTTTTATAATTTAACCGCGAAAAAACATTTGATTTCACAAAAAGCAAGAAACAAGCAACAACATCAGGGATCGTTTTTAAAAAAGAAAAGCCCCACAATAACCGGACATTTTTGACTGTGAAATGGAGCCTCAGCCTACTACTTCCTCCACCAGCTCTGAGTCTGCACCAAAGGTCGCAAAGGTAGACAAGGCTTAAAAGAGAACCCAACAATTACCTAAAATTTGGCTTCATCAGTACTGGGGATGCAGCATGCCCTCTCCCTTTGTTTCTAATATGTGGGATGAAACTGTCAAACCAAGAGATGGTTCCGAGCAAACTTAAAAGACACCTGACTACCAATCATCCATCACTTGCTGACAAGGATGCTGAATATTTTGTTAGAAGGAAAAGTCAACAAAGCTGTCAAGAACAAATGCTGATTAAATCCGCAAAAGTCTCGGAGAAGGCACTGGAAGCTAGCTACCTTGTAGATGAAATAGTAGCTAAAACAAAGACGCCTCACACTATTGCAGAAACTGTAATTATGGCAGCATGTACAGCAATAGAGAACAAAATGCTAGGGCTCAAGCTGCAAAAGAAATTTCAAATGTCCCGCTGTCGGATTGTACAATAGGGAGGCGAATCAATAAGATGTCTGTGGACATTGAAAATGTCATTTTGGGGAAAATCAATACAAGTGGACATTTTTCTTTACAACTTGATGAGTCAACAGACGTGAGTGGGCACGCTCAGCTCTTGGCAAATGTTCGGTTTGTGGATGGGGACTGTATTAGAAAGAATTTTTTTATTTTGCAAACCGCTGCCAAACAAAACAACAGGAGAAGAACTTTATCGTGTGACAACTGAGTATCTTGAAAAGGGAGGATTGAGTTGGAAGAACTGTATTAGTATCTGTACTGATGGTGCAGCTGCAATGACGGGCTGTGCCAAAGGTTTCATTAGCAGGGCCAAACAGCAAAACCCTGACATCTGAACAACCCACTGCTTCCTTCACAGAGAGGCACTTGGTGCAAAGACACTCTCAAAAAAACTTTCGGGCATGCTTGACAGAGCGGTTGACATTGTTAATTTCATAAAGGCGCGCCCGTTAAAGAGCCGCCTGTTTTCGATTCTGTGCGAGGAAATGGGGGCAGAGCATCACAGCTTGTTGCTACACACGGCAGTCCGGTGGCTGTCATGGGGGAAGGTTTTGGGCCGATTGTGCAAGTTAAGAGAAGAACTCAGTCTTCTTGACAGAAGAGAAATCTGCATATGCAGTGCTGCTTGCAGATAAGCAATGGTGCCTAAAACTCCCGTATTTGGCTGACATCTTTAAGAACCTCAATGAACTGAATATTAAAATGCAAAGCAAAGAAGAAAACCTCTACTCATCTGACAAACTGAGTGGCTTCAGATCTAAGCTCACACTCTGGCGTTCCTTTGTGGAACAGGGCAGGCTGGATATGTTTCCCCTGTGCAATGTGCATGTAAACAGCAGCACAATTATTTTGTGAATGACTTTGCAAACCTATGCTTTTAAAGGTGCTATAAAGTTGGTATTATTATTGTTACTGACAGTTCGCAATGTGCTCTGTTCATTACTGTCCTGTCTAAATAAACAGGACATTTGCATTTACATTTGGGTTATGCAGTGTTTTTAAATTATATTTTACACTGGGGTGCCTTGAGATTTTATGCACTTTTGAAAGGTGCCCTGACTGAGAAAAGTTTGAGAAAGGCTGACCTAGATGATGTTTGGTTATTAGTCCTGATACATGCTGTTGGTGAACTGTATAATATTTTCAACCAGTTTATAAAAGAATTTCCTAACTGAATTTTAACTGAATGGAATGTTTGTATAAATGTATTGAAATGAAGTGCCTTGAGATGACATCTGTTGTGAATTGGCGCTATATAAATAAACTGAATTGAATTGAATTGGTCCAAGCACAGAACCCTGTGGAACTCCACAAGTAACCCTTGAAATTGAATATTCCAGAATTCTTTATTGAACTCTGCTGGAAATCAATCTGGGCCTGGAGCCTTTTTATTGGGCATGCTTTGGAGGGCCTCTTGGAGTTCAGCCACTGCTAGTTATCTCTAATTCTAACTGAAATCACAGTTTCTCCTAACAATAATTTAATTTCAGATAACCACAATGTAATATGTGGATAGGATGAATGTGTCATGACAACGGTAGGAAATCAAAAGCAGGTGGTAAAGTGATCAAAAGGGCTTTAATGAGATCCAAAACAGCAACGGAAAGCAACAGGGAGCCGAAGCACTATGAAAGAACAACGAAAGACAACAACCGAGTGATGAGAGGAGGACAGAAGACTATTTACACGGATAGCAATCAGAAGAACACAGAACAGAAGGTTTGATAAAGACCAGAAGACAGGCAGGTAAGAAAGAGGGAGAGAATGCATGCGCAGGATCAAGGAGGAGACACGGGGAAAACGCAAAATACTCGCAAAATAAAAAAAGTACAAAGTGCACTTGCTCTGGTGTGAACGTCTCATTGGCTATTTTTTCAGTCATTCTTATAGTAGAGAATTATTTAGTTTTCATCTAGTTGTCGTCCAGTAAAAAAAGTAGATGTCAATTTCTTTCATCAAAAAAATTGATGTATGATGCAATATAAAGTTTTTAGAAAACATACAAATGAATACATGAGATTTGTGAATTTTTATAAGGATTGTTCTCCATAATTTATAATAAAAATGCTTAACTACTAAGATAAATAACCTGATATGAAAATCTAACGTACTCAGATACATAATAATTTATTTGTGGAGATGTACTAGAATGAGGGGACAAAATAATTATATACAAGTATGAAATGAGGAAAAGTTGGCAAAGGGGTAAACTGCCCCTCACTCACAATGTTAAAGGAAAAGCTGCAGTCTATCTCAGAAAACTGGGAGAAATGTTGTCTAAAGAGAGAAGAGCATTAGGAAAAACCCTTTAGTAGTTTTTACAGTGGATTCCACTGTACATGTGTATTAGAGGGAACCTTAAATATATATGTTTCAGTAAGACACAAAAGATCTCCATCTCTAAACAAACCAATAAGCACTAAACAGTGTTAGGTTTTAAACAGCTATGAAAGTTCTTTCAGTCAGAGAGTCAAGTCAAAGGAGTAGGAGACAGTTAAATTACACTCTTTAGGACAAAGGACCACATTTCAACATCCAGTAGATTAACAAAATAGTTTCAGATTCTTCAGTCTGATAACAACATTTACCCAGTCTTGTTTTTTATTCCCTATTCCTTTTTACCTTGGTGTTAGACTTTATTTGATGTGAAAGTCATGGGGAAGTTTTCTAACAAAATCCCTTGTTTATTTTAAAGAAGCCGGTTTAACATGTTTAAAAAAATCTTTAGGCCTATTTCAGCCTTACAAAGTTACGGGGATATTAAGGGAACAGTTCAGCATTTTTAATCTGAGGTTCTGTTAACAGACAATGGTAAATTAATATCTTAGCTGCAGTTGATAATTTTGTTAGAGTCTTCATTTAGTGTTAATCCAGAGTATCTGGGCCCAGAGGATGAGGCTAAATGCTAGTCAAGACTAAAGCAGACTTCTGCTCTCTAAAAACTAACATAGCAATTTGTGTCAACACCAATTTCTAAATGTTTAGTTCATCCTCATATTTCCATTGAACAGTTATTTACACAGAAGCTGAATACACACAGTATGTACACAATGGAAATGAAGGAAAAGATGTACATAATCCGTTCTCATAAATTGTGTCTCACAGGAACTGCCCCTAACGTACGAATTTTAAGATTGGTCTTGGTCCTTCAGACTACCCATTCGCCTCAGCATTCAGCACAAATTAATCCGAATTTATACTAAAAGAACACAGCAAGAATGTTAACATTATATAGTTGAAAATATGGTAAAACGAATGTCTACATTTTCTCTAGAAATCTAGGCTAACACAGGTATATTTTCTGAACTGCACTGGACAAAGATCTTAAAAAAACAAAATCAACATGCACTGGGATCAAACTCACAATCTCTGAAGTACAAGGATTTTATCTTAATCCGTTGAGCTGCACAGTTGAAAGTGCAACAAATTTGGTAAATTAATCCAGGATATTTTATGTTTTTTTTATGTTCTTGTAATTGTTTTGTTAGATGCTGCTGATAGTTCATGTTAGAAAGAGACTTATTAGTTAAAGATGTCATTTGAATCAACTTTGTCTTGGATAGCCTCAATGATGAAATCAGGTCTATTGCACAGTGACAATCTACTGCAGGTAAGATATTAACTGCCTATAACCTTTCAATAGAACCTCACTTTAAAAGTATTTAACTATACTTTTAAACAGGCAACGGTGTAAATATTTAGCTTAACCCACCCAATACAGATGGATTTATTTTCCACAGGTTGAACTGATAAAAATAATCATTTGTAGCACTCAGGATGCACACACAGTAACTTTCAAAGCAGCTGGCTGCTCCTGATTCATCAGTCTTCTTCAAGCTAACTAGTGGCAGTTGGAAAAAATTGCAAAAATGTAAAAAAAAAAGTAAAGAGGAAGATCAGAATTAAGGCCTTAATTCATCTCAATGAGTCCGGGTCCCAACTTCCTCTAGAAGAGAAAACTCTCTGGTTTACACAGGGATGAAAAAACAGTATTGAAATGCTGCTCCTTCATTTCCTGGCTGGAGACTGACCATGCACTGGAGGTACATCCATTCAGGGGTGCTCCAAGTAGGTAAAGAGCAGTGGAACCAGGAAGAGCACACTAAAGCCCATCGTCCAATAAACAATGTAGCGGTAGGGGAGTTCTACCTCTACATGCTGCCGGGCCTTCCTCACGTCCAAGCTGGGTATCCTGAACACCCAGCACACCAGTGGAATAGTGATGGCTTTCATCAGCGCCCTTATTGCCAGCAGAACCATCACCCCCAGGACCAATCGCAGAATAGCGGCACACACTAGGCCAGCATTTAAAACAGGCACAGTAAGCGGGAGCTGATCTGGCGTCAGGTCTGGCATGAGGCCCAAGATCTGGTTTACATGGGACGCCAGGGCCACGCCAGCACCCACACCAAGGATTTGAGCGGTGTCACCTCGTGAAGTGCTCCAGGTGTCCAGGGTGAATGAGAAAAGGGCCAGGGCCAGGGGGATGGAAACAATGATTAGTGGAGCGTAGTGGCAGGTCAGGTTGAAGCTGTCGATCATGTCCAAGGCAGGAAGGAAGAAGAGCAGGATGAGGATGCTGTACAGGAGGCCAGCAATGACGTCCTGCAGGAAGCAAACACAGAAGCAGAACCTGTAAATCCACAGTATCTTTATTGTAGAAGCAGAGAAAAATAGACCAAGAATGGAATTGGTACATTTTCTCTACAGCTACAAAAAATAAATTATACTTTTTTACCGATCATTAAATGCATTTTTAGCAAAAACCTCCAAAATGTTCTGTCTATGAATGCAGAAACAGGTGCTACAATATAGGGCTGGGCGATAATTCAATAATATATTGATAGATGTGTGGTGTGATAAAAAAAGAACAGATCAATAAAAGGTTAAATAAAAAAGGGTTTCCCTTTCTTTCTTTTTTATTTATTTTTATTTCTTTTAGCTTTAATTAACTACGTTATTCCTAGTTTTTTTTTTTTATATTGTGTTTGTTCAACTTTAATTTAATATGCACCCAAAAGGCAGTTTCCTCACTTATTCAGGAGAGGAGCTGCTGGCTTTGCGTACAAAAACACAAGCAGAATTACGACAACCTATCGCGGTGGAGTTGAGGAGGAGACCCAGGGGGTGCAAAGCTGGGGCCAAGCTTAAGGCTGAGCGGGTGGAGAAACGGAGGTGCTACAAAACATTGATTCCCTGGTCCCTCTTCATGGGAAATGTGAACTCGCTGCCAAACAAGATTGACAAGCTGTCCGCACTGAACAACCAGCAGATCTACCGTGAGAGCAGCTTGCTCATCTTTACATGGTTAAACCACCTCGTACCGGATGCTAACGTGGACCTGCTGGGATTCACAGCTGTGAGAGCCGACAGAGACATGAAAGCGAGTGGTAAAAGTAAAGGTGGGGAATTCATCATGTATGTGAACAACCGTTGGTGTAACCCAGGACATATCTCCATTAAGACAGTTCTATGTTGTCAGCACCTCGAACTGACAGCCGTTAGTCTCCGGCCATATTATCTTCCGAGGGAGTTCAGTCACGTGATCACTATCTGTGTTTACATCCCTCCGAGAGCTAACGGAGCCGCTGCCTGTGAGAAAATCCACTCTGTCACAGCAAGGACACAGCACCCTGAGGCCCTGATGATTATCTCTGGGGACTTTAACCACGTCACTTTGGACTCCACTTTGGCTGTTTTCAATCAGGTTGTCAACTGTCCGACCAGAAACAACAGGACAATAGATCTACTGTATGTAAATGTAAAGGATGCATACAGAGTGACTCCCCTCCTCCCATTAGGGAAGTCTGATCACAACCTGGTGCACCTACAGCCGCTGTACAACCCACTGGTCCAAAAGAAGATGGTACAACCCGATCCATAAGGAGGTGCTTCCCTGAGATGAAAGGTGCCCTCAGAGACTGTTTCAAAGGAGCAGGGGGAAGAATGAAGAAACGAAACTCTTGAGCGACGCGGCCGGTGCTGCAAGTAACTGCACCCAGCCGCACGGGAGCGCGCACAATCGCTTCACAAAAAAACATACCTCTTTACAGTGACATACTTCTTTTTCTTAGTGCCACTTTTTAGTGGGTTGTGAGTCGTCCTTGGTCGTTTCCCAGTTGCAGAAGAGAAGAATCCGTTCTCACAATTAAATCAATGGAGGTCTGCGACCATTTTTCTTCCTCTTTTGAAGCTGTCAAGAACGTGCAAGCCGTATCAAATGACGTCACATCCGTAGGACAGCGCGGGAAATTCGAGCCCCGAACTGCAGCACGTTTTGCAGCACACAGCCAGTTTAAGAAAATGGAACGATACGTGGTTGGGCTCATTCTTTTTGGTTTATAACGCTTCATCACCCAACAGCAATAAAAACTTGGACATGGAGGTTTACTTTATTTACAAATCCTGCCCCCTGTTCCTTTAACACCACGGTCTGGGATGTGCTGATGGACCTGCATGGTAAGGACATCGAGGGGATGACACACCATTAACTTTTGCACAGATGTGGTCTCCCCTGCCAAGACAGTCTGCTGTTATCCTAATAACAAGCTGTGGGTAAACCGGGAAGTCAAAGCTATCCTCAACATAAAGAAGGCTGCTTTCAGGAGCAGAGACAGGGAGGCCATGAAGGCAGCACAGCTGGAGGCGAAGCACTGTGTGAGGGAAGCTAAGGACAGCTACTGGAGAAAGGTGGAGCAGAAGCTGAGGGACAACAACATGAGGGAGGTCTGGGAAGGTGTGAGGACCATCACAGGTTAGCACAAAGACCAGAGGTACAGAGGGGACAGCGGAGAGGGCGAATGAACTGAATGACTTCTTCAACCGGTTTAACCGGACCCTGTCCCCCCAACCCCCACCACCTCCCTCAGCACAGCCATCTCTCCTTCTTCCCTCCACACCACAACACCCCCCTTCCCCTCCTCCCCCACCTCAACACAGTCTCCACCACACTTCACCACAGACCAGGTCAGAGGTCAGCCTCCTCAGACCCCAGGTTCAGCACGCCCAGGACAGCCTGCAGTTTGTGTACGAGCCAGGTGTTGGTGTGGAGGACGCCATCCTCTACCTGCTACACCGAGCCCACTCCCATCTGGATAAGGGAAGCGGCACAGTGAGGATTCTCTTCTTGGATTCCTCTAGTGCTATCCAGCCCCCCATGCTCCGGGACAAACTGAGCAGGATGGGACTGGGCCCCCACCTGGTGGACAGGATCTCCGACTACCTCTCTGACAGGCCACAGTACGTGAGGCTGAAGGACAGCACGTCTGACAGTGTTGTCAGCAGCACTGGAGCCCCCCAGGGAACAGTGCTTACCCCTCTCCTCTTCACCCTGAACACCTCGGACTTCTGTTACAACTCGGAGCTGTGTCACCTAAAGAAGTATGCCGATGACACAACCATTGTTGGGTGCGTCAGGGATGACAGAGAGGAGGAGTATCGGAGACTGGTGGGGACTTTGCTGCATGGTGCCACACCAACCACCTACAGCTCAACACCTCTAAGACGAAGAAGCAGGTCATTGACTTTGGGAGGGCCAGACCAAAACTGCGACCATTCCTGCAAGAGGGAGCTGAGGTGGAGGTTGTGGATTCATATAAAAACCTGGGGCTGTGGCTGGATAAAAAACTGGACTGGACACACCAGCCACTTGTATGTGAAGACACAGAGCAGAATGTACTTCCTGAGGAGACTGCGGTCTTTTAACATCTGCAGCAAACTGCTGGGAATGTTTTATCAGTCTGTGGTTGCCAGCGTCCTCTTTCACACTGCGGTATAATACGATATATATATATATATATATATATATACACACACACACACACACACACACGTCTGTATTGCTACCCATATTAGGACTTTATATTGACTTCCATTCATTTTAATAGTTCCATTTATGCCTTACCCAAACCCTTACCCTAACCCTAACTATTACCAGTTTATTCCTAACCCTAACCTTAACCAAAACATAATTCACATCATACCTCTAAACCTAACCACTAACCCTGAAAAAGGGGGTCCACCATATTAGGACCAGGCTTTGGTCCCTATAAGGTCCATCGGTCTTCAGAAGGTTAGCAAATATGCCAGAGAAGGTCCTAAATAGGATAGCTATACAAGAACACACACACACACACACACACACACACAACTGTATACATATACAACTGGCTAGAAGACCATCATTGATACCCTCCATAGGATGGGTAAGCCACCAAAGTTCATAGCTATGGAGGCTGGCTGTTCACAGAGTGTTGTGTCCAAGCATATCAATGGAAAGGCTAGTGGAAGGGAAAATGTGGAAGGAGAAGATGCACCAGCAGAAGAGCTGACCGTGGGCTTCAGTGGAATATCTAACAGAGAAGATTCTTGAATCTGGCAGAGATCCAGAAAGAGTGGAATGAGGAAGAAGTCACAGCTTCAAAAACCACCCCATTCAGACGCATCCGGGAGATGGGCTACAACTGTCGGGTTCCTTGGGTCAAACCACTTCTGAGCCTGAGCCAACGTAAGAAGCTTCTCAACTGGGCCAAAGAGAAGAAGGACTGGACTGTTGGCCAGTGGTCCAAGGTCCTCTTTTCCGATGAAGATAAAGTGTGCCTTTCATTCGGGAATGAAGATCCAAGAGTTTGGAGGACCTGGCCCTGCCCATGCAGCCAGAAGCACCAAAACTTGGTCTGATGCCCATGCCATCACAGTTTCTGACTGGCCAGCCAACTCGCCGGACCAAAACACTATTGAGAATCTATGGGGTATTATCAAGAGGAAAATGAGGGGCACCGGACCCAAAAACAAAGAAGAGCTTACTGCAAGCATCTACGAAATCTGGGCTTCCATAACTCCCAGGCAATGCCACAGGCTGATTGCCTCAATGCCATGCATCGAGACAGTGATTAAGGCAAAGGGATTCCCTACCAAGTACTGGAAGTTTGACAAATCATTTTGAATATACCATATTTTGATTGATTTGATGTTATCCTAAATGCTTTCTTTCTTTTTGCAAAAACTGAGACGTACATGGTGATTTCTTCACAGTATTCTAAATTTTTGAATTCCTGTTTTCGTGCGTTTTATAAGCTGAAAGTCCAAGTTATGTACAAATAAACAACTAAATACTTTAAATCATTTAAGTTGTGGACACACACACACACACACACATATATACATATTTTATATATATATTTATATATATTTGTATATGCAGTACTGTGCAAACGTTTTTGGCAAATGTGAAAAAATGCTGTATAAAAAGAATGATTTTAGAAATATAAATACTGATTTTCTATTTTTTTAAATCAATTAAAAAAATTTAAAGTGAGTAAACAGAAGAAAAATCTAAATCAAAAAATGTTTTGGTGTAACTACCGTTTGTCTTCAAACCAGCATCAATTCTTATAGGTACACTTGCACAAAGTCAAAGATTTTTTGGATTATAGTCTGGTGTATTATCAACCAATTATACCAGAAAGGCGTTAATGTTCATCATTGTCACACGTAGGTCGAAACACAGTCATTAGCTGAAACAGAAACAGCTGTGTGGGAGGCTTAAAACTGGGTGAGGAACAGCCAAACTCTGCTACCAAGCTGAGGTTATGGAAGATAGTTTCATGTCATGGCAAGAACATCCACAGAAGATCTGTGGTTAGTTCTCCAAGATGTTTGGAACAACCTACCAGCCGAGTTCCTTCAAAAATTGTGTGCAAGTGTACCCAGAAGAACTGATGCTGTTTTGAAGGCAAAGGGTAGTCACACCAAATATTGATTTGATTTAGATGGCTCCTTTGTTCATTCACTGCTTTTTGTTGATTGATGAAAATAAATGATTAACACTTCCCTTTCCTCTTTGTTTATAGCATTTTTTCACACGTACCTAAAACTTTTGTAAAGTACTATATATACACTCAACAAAAATATTAACGCAAAACCTTTGTTTCTGCTCCCATTTTTCATGAGATGGACTTAAAGATCTAAAATTCATTCCAGATACACAATATTACCATTTCTCTCAAACATTGTTCACAAATCAGTCTAAATGTGTGATAGTGAGCACTTCTGCTTTGCTGAGATAATGCATCCCACCTCACAGGTGTGCCACATCAAGATGCTGATCTGACATCATGATTAGTGCACAGGTGTACCTTATACTGCCCAAAATAAAAGGCCACCCTGGAATGTGCAGTTTTGTCTCACAGCAAAATGCCACAGATGCCACAAGCATTGAGGGAGCGTGCAATTGGCATGCTGACAGCAGAAATGTAAACCAGATCTGTTGCTCGTGCATTGAATGTTCATTTCTCCACCATAAGCCGTCTCCAACAGCGTTTCAGAGAATGTGGCAGTACATCCAACCGGCCTCACAACCGCAGACCCCGTGTAACCACACCAGCCCAGGACCTCCACATCCAGCAGGTTCACCTCCAAGATCGTCTGAGACCAGCCACTCAGACAGCTGCTGAAACAATTGGTTTGCATAACCAAACAATTACTGCACAAACTGTCAGAAACCGTCTCAGGGAAGCTCAACTGCATGCTCGTCGTCCTCATCGGGGTCTTGACTTGACTCCAGCTCGTCGCCGTAACAGACTTGAGTGGGCAAATGCTCACATTCGATGGCGTCTGGCACGTTGGAGAGGTGTTCTCTTCACGGATGAATCTCGGTTTACATTGTTCAGGGCAGATGGCAGACAGTGTGTGTGGCGTCGTGTGGGTGAGCGCTTTGCTGATGTCAATGTTGTGGATCGAGTGGCCCATGGTGGTGGTGGGGTTATGGTATGGGCAGGCATCTGGTATGGACAAAGAACACAGGTGCATTTTATTGATGGCATTTTGAATGCACAGAGATACCGTGATGAGATCCTGAGGCCCATTGTTGTGCCATACATCCATGAACATCACCTCATGTTTCAGCAAGATAATGCTGAAACATGTTGCAAGGTTCTGTACACAATTCTTGGAAGCTGAAAATGTCCCAGTTCTTGCATGGCCAGCATACTCACCGGACATGTCACCCATTGAGCATGTTTGGGATGTCCTTGACCGGCGTATACGACAGCGTGTACCAGTTCCCACTAATATCCAACAACTTCGCACAGCCATTGAAGAGGAGTGGACCAACATTCCACAGGCCACAATTGACAATCTGATAAACTCTATGCGAAGAAGATGTGTTGCACTGCATGAGGCAAATGGTGGTCACACCAGATACTGACCGGTTCTGAGTCCCCAGACCCCCAATAAAGCAAAAAACTGCACATTCCAGGGTGGCCTTTTATTGTGGGCAGTATAAGGTACACCTGTGCACTAATCATGATGTCAGATCAGCATCTTGATGTGGCACACCTGTGAGGTGGGATGGATTATCTCAGCAAAGCAGAAGTGCTCACTATCACACATTTAGACTGATTTGTGAACAATGTTTGAGAGAAATGGTAATATTGTGTATCTGGAATTAATTTTAGATCTTTAAGTCCATCTCATGAAAAATGGGAGCAGAAGCAAAGGTGTTGCGTTTATATTTTTGTTGAGTGTATATATATATATATATATATATATATATATATATATATATATATATATAGTGAAGGCTGGAGAGCCACCATTGTGATGCCACGCCCCCCACCCTGTCAGACACACACTAATTCTATAGTCTCTTCTACAGTTTAACTAAAAACTTTGCAGGGACTGCTCTGTAAACATTGAGAATATAAGCTAACTAATGCGTATGTGCTGCACAGTGGGAAATATTTGTATATTTTTGTATTTATTTTGCATGGTTTGTTTGTGTGGATTTGGTATGTTTTGTTTGCATTTGTTTTCCCTCTGTGAAGCTCCAAGAGAAAAGCTGAACTCATCTGGATTAGTAAGAAGGATCGCAGCAATCAGCTGCTTTGTTACAGGTGCACAAAAACTTGTTAGGCTGCACATAAAAGGAGCTGAGGCAGGACAGCAAGAACGGAACCCACTGGCCGAAACACCACAGGCGATGACTGGGGCACACGTCTCCAAGAAAAATGCGAGCGGCAGACAGGCAGCACGAGACAGATGATCAGCCTGTGAGTACCGTTTCACATCTGTTTTGAGAAGCGAGCGAGGATCGGCGCACAACTTGCGCTATGTGCACTGAGTCAAGGGTGCGCAGATATTGGTGCCTGCCTTTAGTTTTCCAGCTGTTTTCGCCTGAAGGGGGGCGTGGCAAGCTGAGGGTGGAGACGTGAGAGCGTCAAAGGAGATCAGCTGTTCGCCTGTCATCCGACATAGGGGAGGAGCGTTTTGTGGAGCTGCTCGGTGGGAAGAACTTATTGTAAGGCTGTTTGTTACCTGGGAGGAGAACAACCTGGAGTAGTAGGTGGATCCTGATACAAAGACCGCCTTCCTTATGGGTGACTGAGGACAAAATCCGGACGTTGTGTTGTATTTCTTTTTTTAACTTTTTTTTCCCTCTATGTTTTCACTATGTTGTGGACTTAGCTGGAAGGTTTACTCCATTGTCCCTTTGTCTGTCAGTTAAGGCTGAGCCCTTACACATGGGCAGTTCACCCTATGTGCTCCAGAGCTAAGTTTAATGGCCATTTGTCTCCTTACACTCCATGTGCTGCCCCTCATCTTGGCCCAGAGCTAAGTTTATGACCCTCTGTCCCACTGGCTATCTGTGACTAGACCCCCCTGGAGTGAGGGCCCCCTCCCTTTCTGAACAAAACCTCAGCTTTCTGTTTGTCCCTGATCCACTTTGTGTTGTGTATAATTTTCACTGAAATATTGTTTTCTAAGATCTGTAGTAGTCAGTTGCATGCTTTAGAATAGATAGGAACTATTGACAAAATGTTTTGGCTGTAAGGTTGATCTATTTTCTTAATAAATTCCCCCTAGCTTAAAGAGAAGTTATCTGTGATTACTTGGTGTAATACGTACAATTATTGTCCACAGCGTGTGAATTTGCACCTTCAAGAAGAGACTGGATGTCTGGTCTTCTAATACAGAAGTGGTGCCCCGAATATTAATAGATGAAACTTGAACGTCATCAATAATTATATTAATATTAAATTATTGATCATAATTAATTATGGTTATGTAAACCAGACAAAAACTTGCTCACTCTGTGTCACAACATTTAAATTTGTTTCCACAGGGGCCCTGAGATAATGAATGAATATTGTGATAACCTTATGTGTCAACATAATGCTTGTTTTGACTGAACTAGAATTGAGTGGTTTTAAAAAAAGGGAAATTGGGAGCCCAAGTCATGCCCTTCTACTTTCGGTCCATGGGTCCTCTACTGCCAAAAAAAATTAATGAGTCAATGGAGCGATAAAAGTGATTTTCTGATCCCATTTGAAATGCACCATGGATTGAACATTATGATGTCTGTGAATTTGAAAGACACATTTTGATGCAGAGAAAACGGTCATTTTCGACTGGCGGCAAAAATTACTTTACGTTTTGCGTAAAAAACACTTAGTGGACTACAACTGAAGAAGGACGAAGGAAGGAGCATTAAACGTGGAGAAAACCACCATAAATGTGGACAATGGCAGCTATCCTAGGGGATAGATAGTCGGTTGAGTGAGAGTCAGCATGGAGCTCCACAAAGTCTCAGTGAGTATTGCTAGTGCTAGCTAGCGTTAGCTCAGTGACGTTATTAATGCGACTTCTGATTTGTAGGCATTTTAATTGCAATTTTTTACAATCAAATAAATCTCAAATCACTTGACGAACACAGTCCAAACGCACATCATTAGTTGTAGTTTAAATTGAGGTGCATCATATGTGTGATTCAGGACATAAGACAGAGTGGACCAGAAAATAACTTTTATCGCTCCATTGACATCCATTTTTTTTTTGTGTCAGAGGACCCATGGGCCAACAGGAAGGGGAGGAGAGTTAGGCTCCCTATAAATGTAATTCCATGAAGCTTGTTTGGAAATAAGCCAACCCAAGGAATAGGAAAACCAAAGTATCAAAGGTAATGATAAAACGAGCTGCTCAAACAAGAACCTAATGCTAAATAAAAATGGGGGAATTTAAAATGAGAAAGGAAACATGCCTAAAAACAACTCAAGTGGAATAAAACAATCTGTGACCTTCAAATTCATTTGTATAATGACATATGGTTTTATCAATTCCGTTTATTTATTTAGCGCCGATTCACAACAGATGTCATCTCAAGGCACTTTACAAAAAAGGCATTTCAATAAAAACATTCCAGTCAGTTTAAAGTTTTAGCTAGTTTTCTATTTAAGGAATCCCAGCAGATTGCACCGAGTCATTGAATGGCAGTTGTGCCCCATTGATGAAGACTCCAACAACAGCAATCCCTCATACTGAGCAAGCATGCAGCAACACATTAATTTTTCTTTGCCTGCTTTTGGAAAATGAGACATTACCAAATTACTATGCTTAAGGGGAATAAAAGCTAAATTGACAAATGTCATGGATCATGTCATTTGTCAACAAGGGGAGAGAAAATATGGTATCGGAGTTATTTAATATTCAAGGAAATATATATATATTTACAAATATAGATATTAAAGGATTTACAAGCAATCCACCAAGTCAAAGTTATTAATAGAGCACTTTCTACAATCCTGTAAAGTGACCAAAGTGCTTTACTGAAGAAAAAGACGAAACACACAAGAACTAAACAACAATAAAAGCTCAAATTTAGATAATAACAACGCAAAGAACACCCCAAAATCAACATTGAGGATAAGGGGGATGGAACAAAATAAACTATAAATTGATTTAGGTTAAAAGTCTGTCAAATGAAAGGATGAAGAGTTTAATAAATATTTAATATATTATTGTTAAAAGATGGTACTGATGGTAACATAAAGCTAAAAGGAGGACGTTTATAACTCACAGATATAAACCCTTTGTAAAGGCCCAATGCCCTGTAATTGAAAAATTGGTACACTTTAAATCAGTAAAAAATCAGCAGGCTGATCCTGATGAAGCAAAGTGAATGATTGTGAATGTTTGTCATTGACATACGCTGGATTTAGTCCTTTCTTTAGGGGTCCCTATCAATATCCCACTAAGCTGCGCGCATGCGCAGAAAATCTGCTCTGTGCAAAAAAAATCTAACCTGAACTGAAAAAACCCAATAAAAAAAACAACAAACAAATAATTAATTTTGTGCTATTTTGCAGTATGAATCAATGAGCATATGCACCAATTTACAGTTCCAGCGGTGGCCATGCACTGGTCCAATTAGAAAAACACACACTTCCCTGAACCCGTTATCCATGGTTATTTTCATTTCAATGCGGCAGAGACCTGCACACTGGCACAACAGATTAAAGATAGACACGGATGTGCAAATAAGACTAAGGTAAAAAAATAAAAAAATTAATCCAGACACAAACTCAGATCCTCCTTTTATAGGAACGGAGTGCTTTCGTCTATGCACAGAGTGGCTGACAGCGCCAAGTTTGTGCGCTGTGAAATGTGCTTGATGTATTTAGAAAGTCTGTAGTGTTTTGGTGGAATTTTCTTTAACGAAAAGGGGGATTATAAAATGTCCTGAAAACATCTGAAGTTTTCATTTAATTCCTCTCAGAAACGGGCTCATTATTGTCAGTCTTAGTTTGTAACTTTATCATTGGATTGTTTCAGTCGCCATAAAAGAAAACAAACTATGAATAGGAAAATGGATTTTAACAAGCAATCAGAATTGAGCCTTTAACTTGCAATGGGAACATGGCAGTGCTGCTCCTGCTCCTGTCAGTCAGCAGGGCTAGAGTTTACCTGCATAGTGTGTTAATAAATCTTTTTGTGTTTGATTCTGCATTTGGGTTAAAAGATCTCACTTCCAGCAATAACGTTTATGTCACTGAGCGACCAGTAGATGGCTGCTCCAGCCAATGATGCGATTCACATATGTATTTACGTAGCTAATCAAGCAATATTTGTGATACATTTCAACCCAGCGCAGACTCTGAAAGAGGCTTTAGTTTAATGAATCATATCAAAACAGCATCGAGAAATCGCCTTGAAGTTGGCCATTTGGATCAGCTGATGCGCATCAAGTAAAAGCTGCAAGCAGATGAGGCCATCATCATGGACGTATATAACCACATACGTGAGAAGGACAGACGAAAAAAATTAAGTGAAATTTAAGTCCTCAATCAGATTTGTGTTTCACACAGCTTTTCTTGGGGTGGTAAGGTCTCGCTAGCTCAGTTAGCTTAGCTTCATTGCGCCTATGGCTACTCTTCTCTCTCCTGTCTCTAACCCTTCTCTTCTCTCTTGCTCTCTCTGTCAGATGTTTAGTTACTTCCCTGCCTCCTTTAGTGATAATGGTTACTGTAATAAATGTAATATTTTTGTAGCTTTGGAGGCGAGGGTATCAGAATTAGAAGCACGGCTCCGCGCTGTTGAAAAACCAGCAGATAGCCGAAGCCCATTAGCCAGCGCGGAGCCAACAAGGATAGAACCCCCTAGCCGTCCTCCGGTAGAGCCCGCGCAGCCGGGACCTCAGGCCGGCTGGGTGACTGTACGTAGGAAGCATAGTTCTAGGACCCAGTCCACGGGCCACCACCAACCCGACCACGTTTCTAACAGATTTTCCCCGCCCAGCGACACACCCGCTGAGAAGTTGACCCTGGAAATGTGGCATTAGAGACACCATTGACCATAGTCAAATGCTTGCCAGGGGCCAGAACGGGCGACATCAAATCCTACCTGAAACTGCTGGCTAAAGATAAGCGTAAATACAGGTCCTTCTCAAAAAATTAGCATATTTGGATAAAGTTAATTCTTTTCCATAATGTAATGATAAAAATGTAACTTTCATATATTTTAGATTCATTGCACACCAACTGAAATATTTCAGGTCTTTTATTGTTTTAAAACTGATGATTTTGGCATATAGCTCATGAAAACCCAAAATTCCTATCTCAAAAAATTAGCATATTTCATCCGACCAATAAAAGAAAAGTGTTTTTAATACAAAAAAAGTCAACCTTCTAATAATTATGTTCAGTTATGCACTCAATACTTGGTCGGGAATCCTTTTGCAGAAATGACTGCTTCAATGCGGCGTGGCATGGAGGCAATCAGCCTGTGGCACTGCTGAGGTGTTATGGAGGCCCAGGATGCTTCGATAGTGGCCTTAAGCTCATCCAGAGTGTTGGGTCTTGCGTCTCTCAACTTCCTCTTCACAATATCCCACAGATTCTCTATGGGGTTCAGGTCAGGAGAGTTGGCAGGCCAATTGAGCACAGTAATACCATGGTCAGTAAACCATTTACCAGTGGTTTTGGCACTGTGAGCATGTGCCAGGTCGTGCTGAAAAATTAAATCTTCATCTCCATAAAGCTTTTCAGCAGATGGAAGCATGAAGTGCTCCAAAATCTCCTGATAGCTAGCTGCATTGACCCTGCCCTTGATAAAACACAGTGGACCAACACCAGCAGCTGACATGGCACCCCAGACCATCACTGACTGTGGGTACTTGACACTGGACTTCAGGCATTTTGGCATTTCCTTCTCCCCAGTCTTCCTCCAGACTCTGGCACCTTGATTTCCGAATGACATGCAAAATTTGCTTTCATCCGAAAAAAGTACTTTGGACCACTGAGCAACAGTCCAGTGCTGCTTCTCTGTAGCCCAGGTCAGGCGCTTCTGCCGCTGTTTCTGGTTCAAAAGTGGCTTGACCTGGTAAATGCGGCACCTGAAGCCCATTTCCTGCACAGGCCTGTGCACGGTGGCTCTGGATGTTTCTACTCCAGACTCAGTCCACTGCTTCCGCAGGTCCCCCAAGGTCTGGAATCGGTCCTTCTCCACAATTTTCCTCAGGGTCTGGTCACCTCTTTTCGTTGTGCAGCGTTTTCTGCCACACTTTTTCCTTCCCACAGACTTCCCACTGAGGTGCCTTGATACAGCACTCTGGGAACAGCCTATTCGTTCAGAAATTTCTTTCTGTGTCTTACCCTCTTGCTTGAGAGTGTCAATGTCAGGTTGGTAGTCTTACCCATGATTGCGTTTTTGAGTAATGAACCAGGCTGGGAGTTTTTAAAAGCCTCAGGAATCTTTTGCAGGTGTTTAAAGTTAATTAGTTGATTCAGATGATTAGGTTAATAGCTTGTTTAGAGAACCTTTTCATGATATGCTAATTTTTTGAGATAGGAAATTTGGGTTTTCATGAGCTATATGCCAAAATAATCCGTTTTAAAACAATAAAAGACCTGAAATATTTCAGTTGGTGTGCAATGAATCTAAAGTATATGAAAGTTAAATTTTTATCATTACATTATGGAAAAGAATGAACTTTATCACAATATGCAAATTTTTTGGGAAGGACCTGTACAGTAAGATTGTTATTCACGCTGGCGGTAATGACACCCGGTTACGCCAATCGGAGGTCACAAAAATTAGTGCTGCTTCGGTGTGTCAGTTTGCCAAAACAATGTCAGACTTGGTAATCTTTTCTGGTCCCTTGCCTGATCGGACCAGTGACGACATGTTTAGCCTCATGTCGTCATTCCATCAATGGTTGTCTAGGTGGTGTCCTGCAAACGATGTGGGCTACATTGATAACTGGCGAACATTTTTGGGAAAACCTGGTCTGATCCGGAGAGACGGCATCCATCCCACTTTGGATGGAGCAGCTCTTCTTTCTAGGAATATAGCCAAATGTATTAGTCCTCCAACCCAGGGTCCAGACCAGGAAGCAGAGTCGTAGTTTAACCCACCTATCTGCTGCTTCTGTACTCTTACCCACCAATTACCATGTAGAAACAGTGTCTTGCCCATGGCCAAAATTAAATGGATTAAAAGTTAAGACAACAAAAGCAAATTATGGAAATCTCATAAAGATAAATACGACTTTGACTGAACAGAAAATAAATCTATTAAATGTGGTTTATTAAACATAAGATCTCTCTCCTCAAAGACTTTGTTAGTAAATGACTTGATTTGTGATAATCACATTAATTTGCTTTGTCTCACAGAAACCTGGTTGCAGCAGGAGGATTATGTCAGTATAAAAGAGTCAACTCCTTCCAGTCATTTAAATTTTCACATTCCTAGAAATACTGGGCGAGGCGGAGGAGTTGCAACCATTTTTCGTTCTGATTTACTAATTAGTACCAGACCAATTGATAGCTACAGTTCTTTTGAACATCTAACCCTTAATTGTCCTCATCCAAGTTGCAAAACATTAAGACCATTTTTGTTTGTGGTTTTGTATCGTCCACCAGGCCCTTCTTGGATCAGATCTCACATTTTTTAGTATTTATTAAAATACTGATTTAGTATTAAATACTGATAGGGTCATTATAGTGGGGGACTTTAATACTCATGTGGATACTGAAAGTGATAGCCTAAATGCAGCCTTTAGTGCTATTTTAGACTCAATTGGCTTTACTCAAAAAGTACAGGGATCGACCCACTCGGGCAAACACACTTTGGACCTTGTACTGACATACGGTATTGAGTGTGAGGAAATAACAGTCCACCCACATAACCCGGTCCTGTCTGACCACTTCTTAGTAACTTTTGAATTTACTTTAACTGACCATCTTAAATCTGAAAGAAAATTTCATTATAGTAGAGCTTTATCAGACAATGCTGTAACAATTTTTAAAGAATCTGTTCCATTCTTACTTTCCTCAGTGTCTCAGAGAAACACAGTGGATGGCAGCAATTCTATCTCTAACCCTTCAGAAATTGATGGTCTGGTTCACAGCGTTGCATCCTCATTGCGTTTGGCATTAGATAGTGTCGCCCCCTTAAAAACAAATTTGCCAGCCATAGGAGGCCGACTCTTTGGTTTAACGCAGAGTTGCATACTTTAACCCAGAATACTAGGAAGTTGGAGAGAAAATGGCGCTCTACACATCTAGAGGATTCCTATTTAACCTGGAATAACAGTCTACGTCTGTGTAAAAAGACCCTTCGACAAGCTAGAACAGCATATTTTTCATCATTAATAGATTCGAATAAAAACAATCCTAGGTTTCTTTTTAGTACAGTTGCCAAGCTTACACAGAGTCATAGCTCTGTTGAGCCAACTGTTCCCCCAGCTCTTAGCAGTGATGATTTTATGGGATTCTTCATAAATAAAATTAATTCAATTAAAAATAAAATCATTGGAATCCTCCCAAACATGATTACTTCCTCAGTAAATGAGGCAGCATCGGAAAGAACTGTAGAACCTCATTTATGCTTAGGCTGTTTTGATTCAGTCGAGGTTTCGGAATTATCAAACATATTAGCCTCATCTAAACCTTCAACTTGTATGTTGGACTCAATTCCAACCAAATGATTTAAGGAAGTGTGCCATTTGGTTCCTGGCCCCATTTTGGATATCATGAATCTATCCTTAGTAAACGGATACATACTGTTGAGAAGTGTTCCATTTGGTTCTTGGCCCTTTTTTGGATATGATGAATCTATCCTTAGTAAAAGGATACGTACCACAAGAATTTAAAATAGCTGTAATTAAACCTTTACTCAAGAAACCTTCCCTTGATCAAGATGACTTAGTGAATTACAGACCTATATCTAACCTTCCTTTCTTATCCAAAATCCTTGAGAAAATTGTTGCTAATCAAGTCTGTGAGCATCTAAACAGTAACGAGCTGTTTGAAGAGTTTCAGTCAGGTTTTAGAGGTCATCATAACACTGAAACAGCACTGGTGAAGGTTACTAATGATATTCTCATGGCCTCAGATAATGGACTGGTGTCTGTTCTGGTTTTGTTAGATCTCAGGGCTGCGTTTGACACACTCGATCACAATATTCTCTTAGAAAGGCTTGAACATGTTGCAGGGATCAAAGGAACAGCACTAGGCTGGTTTAAATCATATTTGTCTGACAGATTCCAGTTTGTTCATATAAATGATCAATCTTCTTCACTCTCAAGGGTTACTTGTGGAGTTCCACAGGGTTCTGTGCTTGGACCAGTTCTTTTCACCATATATATGCTTCCAATTGGTAGAATCATTAGACAGCATGGGATAAATTTCCACAGCTATGTTGATACACAACTATATTTATCCATAAATCCTGATGAACCCAGTCAGTTAGGTAGATTACAGGCATGTCTGGAAGACATAAAAAGATGGATGAATCTAAACATTTTGCTTTAAATTCTGACAAGACAGAAGTTGCTGTCTTTGGACCAGAAGTTCTAAAAAAGAAACTGATTAGTGAATCACTTCATCTGGATGGCACTAAATTGGCCCCCAGTAATAACGCAAAGAACTTCGGTGTTATTTTTGACCGAGACTTGACATTTAAATCCCATATTAAACAGGCTAGGATTTCCTCCTTTCACCTCCGGAATATTGCTAAAATTAGAAACATCCTGTCAAGGAGTGATGCTGAGAAACTAGTCCAAGCATTTGTTACCTCAAGGCTGGACTACTGTAATTCTTTACTATCAGGTAGTCCACAAAATGCAATTAAAAGCCTTCAGTTGATCCAAAATGCGGCAGCAAGAGTTCTGATGAATATTAAAAAGAGAGATCACATTTCTCCTGCTTTAGCTTCCCTTCATTGGCTCCCTGTTAAAACCAGAATAGAATTTAAGATCCTTCTTCTTACATACAAAGCCCTTAATAATCAAGCTCCATCATACATCAGAGATCTTATTGTTTCATATGTTCCAGACGGCGCACTTTGCTCTCAGACTGCAGGTTTACTTGTAGTTCCTAGGATTTCTAAAAGTAGAATAGGAGGCAGATCATTTAGTTATCAGGCTCCTCTCCTGTGGAACCAGCTCCCAGCTTTAGTCCGTGAGGCAGACACTCTGTTTACTTTGTTTTCTCTCAGTGTTTTTCTCTCCATAGAAGATATACCTGGTCTGGTATCCTGCTTGGCTGCAATGCCTGTTGGACGGGGGGGCATCGACTGGGATGATGCTCCCAGTAACTGAACATCCACTGTGTCCTGTTATCAACTTTTTACTTTCTGTAACATAGCAAGTACTCTTATGTCAGATCTTCTGTTCCTTCTGTGTCTCTCCTCTGTCTTCTCAAGCCACCAGACGGTCGTGGCAGATGGCCGCTCCTACTGAGCCTGGTTCTATTGGAGGTTTCTTCCTGTTAAAGGGGAGTTTTTCCTCTCCACAGTCGCTACATGCTTGCTCAGTATGAGGGATTGCTGAAGGATTACTGTGGTTGGAAAGTCTTCCCAACCTCACGCCAATGACTGACCCAATCTGCTGGGATTCCTTAAAAGGGAAACGTTTTAACTGATTGGAATGTTTGTATAGATGTATTGAAATAACTTCTTGTTAAGTGCCTTGAGATGACATCTGTTGTGAATTGAAAATTATCTAGTGTCATTTATTTACAAAGTTCATTTATGAAAATTGATCATTAAATACTGTCACCAGTTAATAAGTAGCAGAAATACAAATAATCATGTGATTATATACTGTATTTAGCAGACAAAGAGTCACAGGACCCTCTCCCAGACCACAGCAGGACTCTCGTACCCAGTGCACAGCAAGAGCTTCACACAATGGCTCATGCTTATAATACAAGTCAGACCTTTATAATAAAAATGTTAAGTGTTTTTTCAAAGTTTGAGTTCACAGTTAGCTTGGCTCACTTGGCAGTTCATGTTTCTCCACAGTTACAATGAGATATTTATACTTACAATAGTGTTAACACACTACACAGGTCATTAATAAGATCTTTGTCATTTTCATTGTAAGTGGGATAACGTACTTAATTAAAAAGTATTCTCACAGAAATTTAAATGCTTTAATTTGATTATTTTAATTCAATTCAATTCAGTTTATTTATATAGCGCCAATTCACAACAGATGTCATCTCAAGGCACTTAACAAGAAGTCATTTCAATACATTTATACAAACATTCCAATCAGTTAAAAAGTTTCCTATTTAAGGAATCCCAGCAGATTGCGTCAGTCATTGGCGTGAGGTTTGTTCCAAACTGCTCTTTTAGAACAAGTATTAGGAACATGCACAATCAGTTAGCATGGCTTCATGAAAAAGCAGAATGTCAAGCTGCCCTATTCACTCCTCATTGTCTGCACCTGTCTCAAATCATTCACACCTGATCCTACTCACCTCCTGCCTTTATTACCCATCACTTCCCTTTATTCAGTGCCGGATCATTACTAGTGTTGTCTCTATCTCCATGGTGTGTCGTCTTCCTGTCTCTCCGTTCCTGCCCGATGTCCAGTATCTCCATTCCTGCCGTCTTCACCATCATCATCGCCTCCACCTTTAAATAAACATCCTGCACTTCCTCAGCGTCTGCATTTGGGTCCATACTCTACACACACCCCTGACAGAATGATCCGGCCGTGAACATGGACCCAGCACTCGCCCGGGAGATCGCCTCCCTCCGCCAGGACCTCTGGGCCAACCTGGCCAAACTCTCCGGAGCTGAGGCGATCCTCGGAGTGCTCCCTCACTTCCTGAGTGTCTTCTCTGCCCAGGATCTCGCCGATCTGCGGCGCGAGGCGGAGAGGATTCGCCAGGAGGCGTTGGACCAGATAACCGGTCCGCCCTCTCCCCCGCCGTCTTTGTCCCTCCTCCAGCTGGCTCTTCGGGGGCTCCTCACATCAGGGAGGAGGAGCTGTTTGAGTTTTTTCATGGGGACAAGACGGCCTAACTCTGCTCCAGGGGAGATCCAGCGCCTCGCCGGAGACTGCGACACCGCCGAGGTGGGGCCGCTTCTGAGGAGGAAGGCAGAGTTCCAGTCCGTGAGCCCGTTCCAGCTCCAGTCCGTGAGCCCGTTCCAGCTCCAGCCCGTGAGCCCGTTCCAGCTCCAGAACCTGCCATTATTGTGGCTGCTGTATTCTTAGCAGTCACAGGAGCAGCTCTCCAACGACCAACATTGCCCCATGGGTCGCTGGAGCTCCCGGGGAGGGTCAGGGAGGACCCGTCGTTAAAGCTCCCGGGGAGGGTCAGGGAGGACCCGTCCCCGTTGCTAGAGCTCCCGGGGAGGGTCAGGGAGGACCCGTCGTTAAAGCTCCCGGGGAGGGTCAGGGAGGACCCGTCCCCGTCGCTAGAGCTCCCAGAGAGGGTCAAGGAGGACCCGTCCCCATCGTCCGAGCCTCCAGACTCTTTGTCTCGGCCGGCGTCCGAGCCTCCAGACTCTTCGTCTCGGCTGTCGTCCGAGCCTCCAGACTCTCTTCGTCTTTGCCGACCTCTGCCGGCCGGGCATCTTCTTTGCTGCCGACCGGCCAAGCTCCTCGGCCGCTGCCTAGACCTCAGAAGGGGACCTAAGGGCTGTCCGCCTGATCTCCAGGTCCCCAAGGGAGGATCACCAGGCCATCCTCCGGGTCGTCCGCCCGATCTCTGTCCAGCCAGAGGACGCCATCCGGGTCGTCCTCCAGATCTCCGTCCAGCCAGAGGACACCATCCGGGTCGTCCTCCGGACCTCCGTCTAGCCAGAGAACCCCACCGGGGCCGTCCGCCCGACCTCCGTCTAGCCAGAGGACGCCACAGGGGCCGTCCGCCCGACCTCCAGGTCCTCAAGGGCCGCCCACCTGGTCGTCCGCCAGACTTCCAGGGGTGTACCCAGAAAGACTCGGGGCCTTCCTTCCGTGGGGAAGGGTGCTTCTTTTTTTCCCCTTTATCTTTCTTACTCCTCTCTCCACGGCGTCTGGAATCAGCCTTTAAAGGGGGGGGGGGGGGGGGGTCCTGTCACGCTGCCCTATTCACTCCTCATTGTCTGCACCTGTCTCAAATCATTCCCACCTGATCCTACTCACCTCCTGCCTTTATTACCCATCACTTCCCTTCACTCAGTGCCGGATCATTACTAGTGTTGTCTCTATCTCCATGATGTGTCGTCTTCCTGTCTCTCCGTTCCTGCCCGATGTCCAGTATCTCCATTCCTGCCGTCTTCACCATCATCATCACCTCCACCTTTAAATAAACATCCTGCACTTCCTCAGCATCTGCGTTTGGGTCCATACTCTACACACACCCCTGACACAGAATCAATTATTGTCTTATTACATTCCTAAAAAATATTATTATTACAAAAGCACCTGCAATTATTTATAATAGACTTACCTTCTTCAAGGATGTTCATACTTATTCCACTCGCCAATCAAGTGAAGGGCGTTTTTTTGTTACCTGCCTGTCGAACAAATCAACTTCCGAGAACATTGTGTTATAGAGCAATGGTGGCATGGAACTCGCTCCCACAATTCCTCGTTTCAGAGTTCACAATGTTACTTTTTCCAAAAGGCTTAGATTGTATGCATTTACTTTGGAGTAACTGGAACATCCATGTAATAACTTTATGAGTTATGGTAACTGAAATGTAATTGACATATTTTATGATACCCACAGAGAGGTAATATTTGGTACATAGAAGAGCTTACATTAGATTGTGATTGATAGACTGCGTAATGTTCAGTGTATATATGTTGTTTTTGTTGTGTGTGGGTGTGTGTGTTGTGTGCACTTCTTTATTTGTTTTCATTGTTGCACAGTCTTGATTTTAATACTTGTTTAAAATTGTTAAGACCCCAGGAAGAATAGCTGCTTAATTGAGTAGCTAATGGGGATCTAAATAAATAAACAAAAATAAACAAACCCAGGCATGTTTCATCTTCAATGGCCTTGCTGATGGAAGGAGGTTTTCATTCAAAATCTCACGATTTATTCTTTCCTTTACACGGATCAGTCATCCTGGTCCCTTTGCAGTAAACAGCCCCAAAGCAGGATGTTTCCACCCCCATGCTTCATAGTAGGTATGTTGTTCTTTGGATGGAACTCAGCATTCTTTCTCCTCCAAACACGACAAGTAGAGTTTTTACGAAAAAAGTTATATTTTGGTTTCATCTGACCATATGACATTCTCCCAATCCTCTTCTGGATCATCCAAATGCTCACTATTCAATTCAGTTCAATTCAGTTTATTTATGTAGCAGATGTCATCTCAAGGGACTTAACAAGAAGTCATTTCAATACATTTATACAAACATTCCAATCAATTAAAAAGTTTCCTATTTAAGAAATCCCAGCAGATTGCGTCAGTCGTTGGTGTGAGGTTGGGCCCCGTTGATGCAGAATTGCCAACCACAGGAATCGTTCATTCTGAGCAAGCATGTAGCGACGGTGGAGAGGAAAAACTCCCCTTTTTTTAGTCATAATCTTTTTATTTAAGGGTTGTTTTTAATTCAATTCAATTCAGTTTATTTATATAGCGCCAATTCACAACAGATGTCATCTCAAGGCACTTAACAAGAAGTCATATCAATACATTTATACAAACATTCCAATCAGTTAAAAAGTTTCCTATTTAAGGAATCCCAGCAGATTGCGTCAGTCATTGGCGTGAGGTTGGGCCCCGTTGTTTATTATTTTACAAACATCCATCCATCCATTTTCTTCCGCTTATCCGGGGTCGGGTCGCGGGGGCAGCAGCCTAAGCAAAGAGACCCAGACTTCCCTCTCCCCAGCCACTTGTTCCAGCTCCTCGGGCGGAACCCCAAGGCGCTCCCAGGCCAGCCGAGAAACATAGTCCCTCCAGCGTGTCCTGGGCCTTCCTCTGGGCCTCCTCCCGGTGAGATCTGCCTGAAACACCTCACCAGGGAGGCGTCCAGGAGGCATCCTGACCAGATGCCCGAGCCACCTCAACTGACTCCTCTCGATGTGGAGAAGCAGCGGCTCTACTCTGAGCCCCTTTCGGATGACTGAGCTTCTCACCCTATCTCTAAGGGAGAGCCCCAACACTCTGCGGAGGAAACTCATTTCAGCCGCTTGTATCCGTGATCTCGTTCTTTCGGTCACCACCCAGAGTTCGTGACCATAGATGAGGGTAGGAACGTAGATCGACCGGTAAATCGAGAGCTTCGCCTTTCGGCTCAGCTCTCTCTTCACCACGACAGACTGGTAGAGCGCCCGCATAACTGCAGATGCCCCACCAATCCGTCTATCGATCTCCCGCTCCATTTTTCCCTCATTCGTGAACAAGACCCCCAGATACTTAAACTCCTCCACTTGGGGAAAGACCCCATCCCAGACCCGGAGAAGGCACCCCACCCTTTTCCGGCTCAAGACCATGGCCTCGGATTTGGAGGTGCTGATTCTCATCCCATTCATTTTACAAACAGTAAAAAAATAAAAAATAAAGAAAAAGATGAAAAGGGTCCCATACATACGTGCATGCACAAACAGGAGCACGCAAGTGCAGGGATCATGAGAACAATATGGAGAGAAGCAAACAAAAACAAAAAACAAACCCTTCCCTTCTCTGTCACTGCCATCAATCCATAAGTACAAACAAAGATGCTATTACAAAGCATGAACAATCCATAGACGATCACCAGCTCATGCTGGAGACATTATGAAGCTGCCCGATTAGCCCCGCTCCCATAGCTTATGGAATGTAACTAAGAAAAGGCCCCACATCTTCTGAAACTTTCTGCTCTTCTGCTGGAGTGAATACCTGATCTTTTCAAGTTTCAAACAGGACATCATTTCTGCCAACCACTGTCCGTGAGTTGGTAGGACGGTGTCCCTCCATTTATGCAGAATGGCACGTCTCGCCAAGAAGGAAGCAAAGGACAGGGTGCGACTTCTTTCTGGAGATAGGGAAATCACCTCCTCAGTGACCCCGAACAGGGCAGTCAGGGGGTTCGGCTGCAGTCTAACTTTTAATATCATGGATAGAGTTGAGAAAACCTCTGTCCAAAACCTAGTAAGGCTAGGACACGACAAGTACATATGGATGAGAGTGGCTTCAGCAGTTTTACATTTATCACAATAAGGGCTTATGTTAGGATAAAAATGTGATAATTTAGATTTGGAAGTGTGTGACCTGTGTACCACTTTAAACTGGATTAAACAGTGACGGGCGCAGAAAGAGGACGAATTGGTTTGTTTAAGTATTGAATCCCAGGTTTCCTGTAATAAGGACATGCCTAGCTCCTCCTCCCATGCTGCTCTGAGCCGAGCCATGGGGGGAGATTTTAAGCTTGGTTTATACTTCTGCGTCGCGTAGGTTACGCCGTAACCGCCGTACCCACTGCTGTGTTTACACTTCTGCGTAGGGCTGAAAGCGTCCTGTTGCTGTTTCATTTCCAGACCTGGAGGTGGCAGTAGGCTGGTATCGGGTGGCAAACTCCACAGGGCAGAGTTTTTCTAATGGTTTGCTTATGTTTGCTTCAATTCCGGCAAGTATTTCCTGTTTTAGAACAACGATGGTGGCTTGTTGCAGTGTCTCAACGAGATTGTGGAAGCAGACGAAAAAAAATTATCCTTTTTTTGAACACTTTGCAACGCAAGCAAATGAGAAGACGGAGACGTAGAAGATGGTCCGTGCATACGTAATCTCACTGACCAATCACAAGGGAGTACTTCCGCGTCTGAGTCACGCCAAGCCTCTGCGGACCTACGCAGAGGCTACGGCGGTTACGGCGTACCCTACGCAAGGGACACGACGCAGAAGTATAAACCGGCCTTTAGTTTTGACAAAAGGCTATAGAGGATCGAGATGGGTCTTTTTTGGGACGGGTCAAAAGAAAGGACTGCTTCAATAATTTTCGGTTCTGGAAGAGCAACAAGGCCCGGCTTAAAGGAGTGGACATAGTGTCTTGCTTGTAGGTATCTAAAAAAATCTGATTTTGGTAGACCAAATGTTCTGCGCAACTGTTCAAATGAAGCCAAGGTATTGTCTATGTATAGATCTTTGAAGCTTATAATGCCCTTTCTGTGCCACTCCAAAAAGCCAGAGTCATGGAGGTTTAAAAAGATGGTTGGACACAATAGGGCTTAATAGGGAAAAGTCACGCAAGCCAAAATACTTCCTGAACTGAACCCATATTCTTAGGGAATGTTTAACCACTGGGTTGCAGATAGATGCAGTGGAGGGGAGAGGGATTGAGGAGCCAATTTGTGCAGGGAGAGATGTTTTTATCAAGGTACAGCTCCATCGCTACCCAGCCAGGACAGTCGGCACGGTCAGTGCAGAAGGACCAGAATGCCAAACAACGTAGATCTGCAGCCCAATAATAGAGACAAAAATTTGGGAGGGCAAAGCCACCAGTGGATTTGGTCTTTTGAAGGTGGGTCTTACTAAGACGGGGACGTTTCCCTGCCAAATGTAAGAGGACAAAATCGAATCAAGCTGTTTGAAGAAATAAATGGGTATAAAAATAGGCAAGGCCTGAAAAAGATATAAAAATTTAGGCAGGATGGTCATCTTTATGGAATTGATGCGCCCTACAAGAGACATATGCAAAGGTGACCACTGTGTCAATGTTTGTTTACTATGGTTAAATAAAGAAATAAAATATTCTTGAAATAGGTCTTTATGTTTTCTTGTGACTGATATTCCCAAGTACAAGAATTTGTTTTTTTCAACTCTAAAAGGCAAGTTTGAATAGTCCAATACGAGTGCTTTGTTGTTTATGGGAAAAAGCTCACTTTTGCTCAGGTTCAATTTGTAGCCTGACAACTTTCCAAACTGACTGAGAAGCGACAGAGCTCAGGCCAGTGAGGTGCAGGGATTTGAAATAAACAGCAAAAGGTCGTTGTAAAGTGAAACTTTATGTTCTGTGGTGCCGCAGTAGGGTACGAGTATAATAGTTTTCCCCATGAGGAGAAGTTTGGACCAAAGCCGAATTTGTCAAGCACTGCAAATAGAAATTTGAACTCAACATGGTTGAAAGCCTTTTCGGCATCAAGAGAAACAACACACTCGGGGACCACATGAGGAGAAGTATATATAATATCAAATAGCCGGTGTATGTTAAAATATGGGTGTCTGTTTGGAAATAATTGTAGGGAGGACTTTCTCTAACCTACGGGCCAGAATCTTGGCTAGGATTTTGGCATCAGTATTTAAAAGAGAGATGGGACTGTATGAAGCACAGTCAATTGGGTCTTTCCCTTTTTTAGCAATGAGGGTGATACAAGCGTCAAAAAAGGATTGAGGGAGAGATCCTAACCTAAAAGAGTCAGACAGGACTAGGCACAGCTGTGGGGAGAGCAGTGAAGAAAACTTTTTAAAGAATTCTGCCGGAATCCCATCAGGTCCAGGACATTTTCCTGACTGCAATGAAGATATGGCTGTTGTGATTTCTGAATTAGATATGGGTTCATCGAGTGTCTTCCTAAAATCAGGCGACAGTGCAGGGATATCAAGACTTCAGAAAATCAGTAATCGTTTCTTGGTCAGTTTGGGACTCGGAGGATTAAAGTTGGGAATAAATGTCCTTGAATGTGTCATTAATTTGTAAATGGTCTAAAGTTGTGCTGCCACACGGCAGTCAGATCTCAGGAATACTTTGTTTTGCTCTAGATCCTCGAAGTTGGTTGGCCAATAACTTGGTTTGTCACCGTGTATGTAAAACTGTGCCTTGTTTTTCAAAAGCATACATTCAACTGAATGAGTTGTGAGTCGGTCAAATTTGGTTTTAAGTTCCAGTCGTTTTTTAAAAAGATCTGGATTTTGAGTTTGGCTATACTGTTTATCAATCTCTTTAATTCTGTTGGTTAAGGTGACGCGTTCCTTAAGGGATTTCCGTTCTGCAGTGTATGATATGATCTGACTTCGAAGATAAGCTTTGAGGGCGTCCCAAACAATCAGGTTAGATGTCTCAGGAGAAGTATTTGTTTCTCTATGAATTTCACAAAGACATCATCCGACAGAAAAGTTGAGTTCAACCGCCAGCATCGACTGCACTGTGGGATGCCAGGGAGGGATAAACTTAGAACGATGGGGCGTGGTCTGAAATGATGATGCTCTGGTAGGTACAGGACTGGACCGATGACATAAGTTGGTTATCGATTAAAAAATAATCGATTCTGGTATAGGTATGATGGACGTGAGAAAAAAATTAATAAACCCTATCGTTTGGATATAGAGTACGCCACAAGTCGCAGACACCGTACTCCGACAGGAACGCTCGAAAAAAGGGAGGCTGATTTACTTATTGTGCTGGTGGTGTTAGAGGAGCGATCCAGGACTGGATCTAGCAAACAGTTAAAATCACCTCCAAGCATAAGAGCATACTTGCTGAGGTCGGGCAGTAGTGAAAATAATTGTTTAAAAAAACTGACATCGTCTGAGTTAGGAGCATATACATTCAAAAACACAACTAGTGTGCTGAACAGTTTCCCAGAGACAATAACATATCTACCAAACTTGTCAGAAATCACATTGTGAGGCTCAAAAGAAATATTGTGACTAATGAGGATTGAAACTCCCTTAGCCTTGGCCAAAAAAGAAGAGTGAAAACTCTGTCCCTTCCAGCCAGTTAAGAGACATTCAATATTTGAACTAAGGACATGCGTTTCCTGCAGAAAAGCTATCTCTGTTTTTAGTTGTTTAAGATGTGAAAGGACCTTTTTTCTCTTAATGGGGTGGTTTAGACCTTTAACATTCCAGTTCAGGAAAAGTATGTATCTGTCCATGCAGACATATCAAATCAAATTTTATTTATAAAGTGCTTTTCATACAAGAAGTTGCATCACAAAGTGCTTTACAGATTAAAATGACCCCACATAAAACCACCTTCCCTTCCCCCCCCCCACAGATTTAAAAGCATGGTCACAGTTATACCCCCCTCCCCCCAACCCAACTCCCATATACACACACAGTAAAAGAAAAAGTAAAAAAGGACATTGGGCCGAGTGTAGATGAACCATGGAAGGAAACGCCATCAGAGGAGCCATCTGCCCCGGCAGCGGTAGACCAACAGCAGCAGCCGAGGCACCGACACAGGGCACCCAGTGGAGGCAAGGCCAAGACCCCCACCTCCACCCAAGCTCCACCTGGAGAGCACCCAGGGAGCCACAGCCGACCACCGCTCCCGGGGCAGAGGGCTCCCACAGAGGAAACACTGGAACGGGGATTAAGATAAATTAAAGTATAAAAATAAACAGTAAATTAATGTGCTAAGATTAAATAGTAAAACTGATAAATATATAATCATATAAAACATGCAGAGCAATTAAACAAACAGTCATAAATAATAATCAGTTAAAAGCTAAGCTAAAAAGGTGAGTCTGGAGCCTGCTCTTAAAAACATGAACGTTCTCTGCAGCCCTGAGGTCCTCTGGCAGCCTGTTCCAGAGGTGAGGGCCAAAGAACTGGAAAGACGCCTCGCCATGCATGTGTGTCCTGACTTTTGGGGTGACAAGGAGACGGCTGCCAGAGGTGCGCAGAGACCGCGAAGGTTTATATGGTAAAAGCAGGTCAGAGAGATAAGAAGGCCCCAGACCATTAAGACACTTAAAAACCATTAAAAGAACCTTAAAGTCGATCCTGAAATGTACGGGGAGCCAATGCAATGATTTTAAGACCGGTGTAATGTGCTCCCGCCTCCTGGTCTTTGTGAGGACATGTGCTGCTGAATTTTGTAGTAGCTGTAAACCTGATATACTCTTTTTGGGAAGACCAGAAAGCAGGGCATCACAGTAATCAATTCTACTGGAGATAAAAGCATGCATCAGTGTCTCCGTGTTGGCCCGAGAGAGAATGGGGCGATGTTCTTTAGTTGATAAAAACCTATTTTAGTAATATTTTTTATGTGAGGAATAAAAGTCAGCTCAGAGTCAAAAATCACGCCCAGGTTCTTCACTTGTAAAGAGGGATTAAAAGACAGTGATTGTAGTTTTGGTAAAAGTTTCTCTCTCTGAGCCTCAGGACCGATGACTAAAACTTCAGTTTTGTCCCTGGTTGAGCTGGAGAAAGTTTTCTGCCATCCAGGATTTAATGTCTAAAATGCAGTTAAAAAGTGCATCCATTGGCCGTGTGTCATCGGGAGACATGGAGATGTACAGCTGTGTATCATCAGCATAACTGTGAAAGTTGACTCCATGTCTTCTGATGACACTGCCAAGAGGGAGCATATACAGGTTAAAAAGCACTGGGCCTAAAATCGAACCCTGGGGCACACCACATGTAATCCTATGTACCCTAGAGGAGCAGGTATCTAAACTTACCATAAAAGTCCTGTCTGTGAGATAGGATGTGAACCATTTGTGAACAGCAACAGAGAGGCCAATCTGTTTTAAACGGGTTAAAAGAATAGTTTGGTCCATCGAAGGCAGCGCTTAGATCCAGTAGAACTAACACTGCACCTCAGGCCTTACACTTAATGGGGGGCCTATTTCCCCTCAGTCACTCCCCGCCGGGGAAGGGGGCCCCTGCCGGAGCATCGGTGGTCAATCCGGTTCAGACCTGGTGCCTGGCCGGGCCTGGGGGGGCCGGTGTGTCGGTCGGAAGATGCGCTGGGCCGATATCTTCCTTTGGTTGGTTGGGGCACCTCTTTTAGGGGTGCCAGGTTTTGGATTGTTGGGTGGTGCCTGCTCGGTGGCTCGGCGGGATGCGGATCCGGCGTCTCTGCTCGTTTGATCACCTGTTCTGTGCGCACCGTGCGTGGTCGGTCCATTGGCGGGTTGGACCGGCCCTAGCCCTCGTTGGATGCCTGGTCTCGGCGCTCTGCGTTGCGCGGGATCAGGACCCGGGAGCTGGTACAACTTGGTGTCCAGATGCTGGCTGAGCCCGGCCGGGGGATGCTGTCCGTCCCCTGCGGCTATCGGTGGGGCGCCCCGACGTAGGGCAGGGGTGGGGCGCTGGGATGTTGGCGGTGGGGATTGGCCTAGGGTGGCGGCGGCGCGTGGCGGCCAGCCGCGGCCCCAGCAGTGCCGGGGGGCCCTCGTCGGCCGGTCCCTTGTCGGGTCCCTGCTGGGGGGTGGGGAGCCCCTGGGCTCGTCACTGCTGCCCCCCGGGCCCCTGCATAGGAGCCGCTGGATGTTCCCCTGGGGTTCTCCTTTGCTCCACTCTTGGGGGATGCGGTCAGCCCCGCCAGGTCCGCCTGGGGCTCTGGGGGTCCTTTGGACGTCTTTGCTCCGATCTCCTTCATGTCTGCATCGATTCCTGGGAGACGGATTGATGCCTGCTCACACCAGCTATCGAACACTCTTATGGAGAAACCTTATATGCACCAGCATGCTAACACACACACATAGATGTGAGGTCTATGGTGTTTAAGGATATATTCTTGGGCTGAGGTTATCATTACTAGAGCTTGATTAATCGGTACCATGAGTTTTTCTGTGACATTGTTGTTGTATTTTTATATCTATTTTTGTGTGATGTGGTTGTGTAATTGTTAGTTCACAATGTTTGGTTTGTTTTGTCGATGTTCCTTTTTTGTTTTGTTTTGTTTTCCCCCCTCTCTCTGCCGTCCTGTGGGTATGGAGGCAGACTTCAATGTCTTCCTGTGTTTTCTTTGTTCCCCTTCCTCTCTTGTATTTTCATCTCACCCTCTCTCTTGACTTTTTGTTTCCTACCTCTCTTCTTCATCTTCCTTCTCCTTAATTTTCCATCTCCGTGTCCATAACATCAGGAAATAAAAAACCCAACAGTTCATAATAAAGATTTTTCACACATATATCAAGTGGAGGACTATAGCAAAAGCTGTACTGCTGCGCTTGTGAAAGTAAATCTGTTGGGCTTCTACTTGGTACTCAGACACCAATTCTGAGCTCCACACTGTCAAAAAGGACACGAACAAAAAAAAAAAGTGATCTCTTTTTAATTTTCATCAAAACTCTTGCTGCTGCATTTTGGATCAACTGAATGGCATTTTGTGGACTACCTGATAGTAAAGAATTACAGTTGTCCAGCCTTGAGGTAACAAATGCATGGACTACTTTCTCAGCGTCACTCCTGGACAGGATGTTTCAGGCCCATCTGAAGCAAACTTCAGGGGGACACATCTGGCACCGCAGGACTTGAGTCTCTGGCGGAGTTACTGAAGGTAGCCTTGGTTTATTTGGATCCAGCTCTCTGCAAGTCCTTCACTATGTCCCCTACGTGTGGTTCTGGGATTTTTGCTCACCATTCTTGTGATCATTTTGACCCCATGGGGTGAGATCTTGCGTGGAGCCCCAGATCGAGGGAGATTATCAGTGGTCTTGTATGCCTTCCATTATCTAATAATTGCTCCCACAGTTGATTTCTTCACACCAAGCTGCTTACCTGTTGCAGATTCAGTCTTCCCAGCCTGGTGCAGGTCTAGAATTGTGTTTCTGGTGTCATTTGACAGCTCTTTAGTCTTGGCCATAGTGGAGTTTGGAGTGCGACTGTTTGATGTTGATGGCAGCCTTACGTGGTGTTTATTTTTAAAAATAAAGTACAAATACAGAAATTGTACTCAACACCCCACGCCATCACCAGGCCAACACCGTAGCGTGTGCAGAACAATAAAATAGGCTTAAAATGTTTTTTTTTAATTATCGACATGACATCTGTAAAACTTACAAAGGTTTTGGGAAGTTATTAGATTTATCCAGAAATTTGACCTATTATAACAAACTAACATTAGCATTAGCTGCATGCTAATTCCAACATCAGCAATTTCTAATGTCGTAGTCTGAGTTTAAGTGCAAGTCATCGGCATGCTGCTCAAGTTAAGTCACAAGTCCCTGAATGGTGACTCAGTTCGAGACTTGGCGACAGTGTCCAAGACTCGAGTACTCTTATCCCTGTCGGGAACAAGCTGTGAACACGGGAAACAAACACAGATAATCCGGATTTAAGAGAATCTGTCACAGCACACCGAAAAACAATGAATTTATGAGGACACCGATCAGATGGAATACAAGATATTAAAGGTGACTACAATGAACTTGGAGGAGGAATAACATGAGGAAAATAAAACAGACTTCACGACCTAGGGAAAGGTAAACCAATTTAATACAAAATAGAAACACATAAGGAGAAAAGCCCTCAACATGTAAGAAACAGAAATACAAATAAATAAACTGATATGCCAAGACCTTCTGAGCAATAATACAGGGACTACAGATATGGCAAGACCTGAACAGAAATAAAATAGTAAATCCTGAAACAAACAAATGTAATTCAAATATTCAGAAACTGGAACACAAGAATAAACTAAAATCGTCCATTCATAAGTAAAATGATTGAAAAAGCTGTGTTTCAGCAGTTAAATAGCTTCATAACAATGACCAACTGCTTTGATGTTTTTCAGTCTGGTTTCCATGCTCACCACAGCACTGAGACTGCCCTTGTCAAAGTTTACAATGATATTCCCATAAATACAGACTGTCCTGGTTCTGTTTGACCTCAGTACAGCATTTGACACTCTTGATCATTATATACTATTGGAACGACTGGAGAGCTGGGTTGGACTCTGGTTCGAGTCTAACCTAAAGAGCAGGGACTTCTTTGTTTCAATAGGAAACTTTTCATCAGAACAAACAGAAATCACATGTGTGGTGCCCCAGGGCTCCATCCTGGGGCCCCTCTTATTCAATATCTACATACTTCCACTAGCCCAGATTATAACAACCAATAAGATTAACTACCATAACTATGCAGATGATACTCAGCTCTATAACATGATGTCACCAGGTGACTTTGAACCCATTCAAACCCTAAGTAAATGAATCGCAAAAAGGCAATGCAAAACAACCCGGCAGTTTCTTTATGAAAGCAGAGAGGAAACTCAGTCTACTCCAGAACAACATTTCAATAAAGAGTTTTTCCTCCCTGTGTTGGACACAGCCCTGGCCAGCCTAAATGATAGGTTTTCCAGACTTGAAGACCTGTATAACTTTTGTGGTTTTCTGTTCTTGAAGGAAGAAACGCATGCAGTAATCCAAAATAACACACTTTCACAAAAGTGTAAAAAGCTTGAAAATGCCCTCCACGACATAGATTCTGATGATTTAGTTTTGGAGGTCAGGGCTGCCTACCATATATTTCCAGATAATGTATCCTCCCCAAGATAAATGCTGAACTATATTTACAAAGAGCAGCTTCTAGACCTTTACGTAATCCTTAGCATTGCCTTTTGACTGTTACTGACACTGCCAATCACCGTTGCACCGTTACAATATCATCCAATCAGTCTGGATAAGCTGTGAAAACTGAAGAACTTAATAACACAACGGCCAACAGAGGGCCCCCTATTGACATTGCTGCTTGGGGCCCCCTGGTGCCCTTGCTATGCCACTGGTTAGGTAACTGTTTCTCGATGTAATTCACATAGATTGCGGCTTAAAATTTAGCAAATCAAACATTATCAATATTGAAAAAGCACAAAAATCCTCGTCAAGTACTGTAGAAGATGTTTGTCTCCATTTAATTTCTATAATTTTCTCCAGAGACTTACTGTGTTTTCTATTTCAGAAGTTGTTAGGAAATCTTCAGCGTTGATCCTAAACGGTCACAATATGTAAGCCTGAATGTAATATTTGCATTTGATGGTTTGTGGTAAGAATTGGATATCTGTATGCTCAGCCTTGATAGTAATTCAAAATTATTGTAACATAACGCTGCTGCATTGAATTTAAAGTGAAAAGTTATGTAAATTAAAAGAAATTATTTTCCAACAATTTTATCGATCTCATCTTGTTTGTTTTGACAACATTTTAACGTCATAGCCTACAATGTGGTATACTGTTTACATTATTATTTCCATTTAGTTAGTTATGAAGCTATAGTTAATAGTTTTTTTGTTGTTGTTACTATACAAACTCTCCATGTCACATTTTCACTTGAAAAAACTTGATCAAATTGATCAAGCTCCTATGGCTTTACAATTACACTGTGTTACTTTCTATAAATGACTGTGCTGTTTAAAGGTGACAAGATTAAAGCATAAATAGTACATTTCAGCACATAGAAAATCTTGATATTGTGATTGTTCACTTGCCAAAAAGTGACTAGAACATCCTGTTTACCAATAAAGGGTCAAATATGCCTCAAAATGTCTTTATTTATTTCTTTCTTCATTTATTTGTAGACATCACAGCATACCTTTGCACCATCTTTGATACCCCCAAAATCGCTAAAAAGGATCATTGGACTTGCCAAAAGTTGATTATAGCATCCTGTTTACTCATGAAGGGTTAAACTTACTAAATTATAACTATTTATTATCCCTTCATGTTATTGTATACATCACAGCATACCGAGTCTTTTGCATCATCAGAAATACCCTTAACTAGTGAGGCGCATTACCGCCACCTACTGGTAAAGAGTGTTAAGGTAATCAAGTTTGGTTTTGAACGGCGCAGAGCCCTACCTTCCTCTCGCCATGACTGCCACTCATTGGTTCTTCCAGGCAAGCCAAAAATGGTTTAATAAAAATTCTGTAACTTGAAACTTGTAACTTGACACTTAAAACCTGTAACTTGTAACTTGAAATCTGTAACTTGAAGCTTTTAATTTGTATTATTAAAATGTGTGCAAGTTACAGAACGTATATTACAACTACAAAACGTAAGTTACAAGTAGAAATAATAAGTTACAAGTACAAAATCAAAAGTTACAAGTACAAAACTAAAGTCCCAATTCTAGCTCCATAAATGATTGATTTTTCAACAGATTGTCTCTTCAACCATTTATAAAGCATACGAAGTCTACTGTATCTTTCATCATTCCCTTCAGAGACTGGTCCGCTAATAAAGATGTTTTTGTTAAGTCAAGTCTCTGAAGCATATCAGAGAATTCTCGCTTTAGAATCTCTGATTGTTTTTTGGCTGCATCAGTTGATCCTGTGTGGATAACGAGCTTATCCAGTTTTGGGTGTTGATCTATGATTGTAAGGATTTTTTTCTGTGATTTCGCTCACTATTCTTGGGGCAGCTGATAACACTAGTGTTCTGGCTACAAAAGTCTTCGATCCCATTTATTGAGCCATCATGAATTATCAGAACTTTTGCGGGGTGGGGGGTTCTTGCTTACTTATGTGTCCGCTTCATGTTGCTGGATTCCTCTTGATGACCTCGGCTGGTCCCAGGTGCTGCGTCGACGTTCGGGGAACTGAGGACTGCAAATCTGTTTTTAAGTGGGATTCCAGGGGGAGTAATATCTCTTGTTTTGGGTTGGAATTTCTTTTGTTTTTTTCTTTCTGGGAGCAGGTGTGGATGAATCAATGCGCTTTAAAGCTGGTCAGTGTCTATCAAACTGTGAATGGGGTGTTCTACTCGTTAAGTGCATATTAGCTGAGGGAGTAGTGTTGTTCTGTGGCTTATGTGCTAGACTGTTGGGCCGAGTTAACACCTGCCTCCAAGGTTCCTGCTCCCTGAATGTAGTCATCATTAAAATTGTCTCATTTCCATATCCAGTATTTACTTCCATTTTCAGTTCAAAGTGACATATCTTTATCTCCATTTCATCCATTCTCAACAGTCCTTCAAAGAATAATCCAAAAAAGAGATCCGGTCAAATACAGTAACTCCAAAGGCTGGGTGTATAAAATAGCTAAGAAAAAATCTAAGAAAAGAAAATAAGAACAGAAAATAGAATAACATGAGAGATTGGGAGAGATCAGGAGAGGCTGCTCTCCCTTCATCAGCCACAGAAGCTATTCTATAGGAAGTGCTTTGATCATGGTGGTGCAGTCTATGAACTTGTGCTGCCTGATCTGTATAGAGAGTGAGCTCTCCATGGGATTCATGATGCAATTGGACATTTGGGACCAGATCGTGTGCTCAGTCCTGCCAGAGCAAGATTCTATAGGCCAAGGATGAAAGAGTCTATTGAGAAGAAATGTCAAACCTGTGAGAGATGTTTTAGGAGGAAAGCTCAGCCACAGAAATCAGCCCCTATGACAAACATCAAAATAACATTCCCTCTGCAATTGGTCTACATGGACTACTTGTCTCTTGTACATGACAGCCATGACACCAAGAATATGTTGGTTATCACTGACTGGACTGTGGACAAGGCACTGTGGGAAAACTTCTTGGTTCACTATGGGTTTCCAAGTCGCCTTCATAGTGATCAGGGAAGGGATTTTGAATCCAGATTAATAAAGGAGCTATGCTTACCAATTGGAGCAGAAAAAGTGTGTACTACACCATATCATCCCCAGAGGAACCAGATAGAGCACTTTAACAGGACCCTGTTGATTATGCTTGGGACCCTGGAGGAAAAGGACAAACAAAACTGGAGAGAGTTTATCAAGGTCTTTCCCCATATGAGCTAATGTTCAGCAGCCAGCCAGTTTTTCCTATTGATCTCATACTGGGTACTGACATTCAATCAGAAAATCATGATAATCATTCAGAATATGTACAGAAGCTACGTCACTGCCTGCAAGAGAGTTACAAACTGGCTGCAGAAAACTCTAAAAGAACAGAGGAGAATAATAAGCTGTGATTTGATGCTAAAGTCAGGGCTGCTGAGTTGGTTGAAAGAGATCAGGTTCTTGTGAGGAATGTCAGCTTATGAGGAAAGCAGAAATTAGCTGACAAATGGGAAAAGCCCATTCATGTTGTGGTGAAGCGGATTGATGATGGGCCAGTGTATGTTGTTAAACCAGAGAGATGGTGGCCCACAGCATACAGATAACAGAGATCTTTTACTGCCATGTGGGTTTCTGCCAATGGAAGAAAGTTCAAAGCAAGAACGACAGTCAGCCAAACTCAAGGAAATGATTTTAAGAAGCAGCAAAGTCCCAAATCCAAAAAATGGAGCAAGGGGATTTGGATGGTGAGTTTGAGGATAAAGAGGAGAGTTATTTCTTGGAATCCCCACAGTTCACAGTATGGGGTTCCATATGTGCAAGAGCTAAACAGCCCACTTCTGAGCTTGAACAATGCTGTGGCGTCAAAGTTTGCGTACACAGCAACCAACAACATCAGATCTGATAACCTCCAGTAAGTCAACAAAGGCTCATGAAGTTTGGTCAGGGAACATGGATTCTTGGGATCAACTGTGTTCAACTAAATGACCACATCATTGTAGATATGACAGAATGTGGCCCATTCCAAGAAGGGGAACTGAATGAAGTTTTCTCACCAGACACAGTTGAAACTGGGAACTCGTTAAGCAGCATGATCCTACCTCTTCCTAGACAATGACAGCAGTTTACAGCAGCACTGTGAGCAGCCCATGTGAGCCCAGGTGTTACCAAAGAGAGAGGCATCCCTCACCTAAGTTCACCTATGACGAGCTTGGAAAACCACTCATTCTCGCTCTTCCCTTATTCTTCAAATATCTACAAGCTGCTATTTCACCTGCTGACTCAAATATTCCTTGTGGGGTAAGAGTTGCATGCAGGGACTAATGCAATCAAGAGGGGGAAGAGTGTAACCAAGTTAGTTTAACTCCCACAAGATCGCATCATAAAAATGAACCTGCAATAAATTAAACAGCTCTTTTAACTAAGCTCACTTCATGATGTCGAGTTTGGCCACAAGGGGCAGTAGATTACAATTTATCGTAATTCATGAAGATTAAGAACACTCTGCTCTGGTGGAGAAGAAAGCTGACAGTGATCTATCTTTTTCAGACACCATCTTAAATCGTGATTTGTCGGCCGCTGGTGTGAGAAGCAGAAGTGATAAGAACTTTATGTAAGCTAAGTAAACCATCAAGACAAGATGCAGATTTGATTAAAGACATGTTAAACTGATGAACAGGAGACATTTTAAGTTCTGTGACTTTAACTCTGATTGAATTGTGCCTTGTCTAACTGATATCCCTGCTGTTTTTTTCTTTGGAAGTTTTGGGTTGGAGAGTAAGTCCTCATCTGGCTGTTGCTGCCAGCTGCCAATTGGTTACCGCTGTGACTGGGTCATCTGCTGTGCCATGCCGTCTTTCCTTGCATCACAGATTTTCCCTTTTGTCTGGACATTTTTTGGCAAGAGGGCGGTAGGCCTTGAATGCACTCATATTCCAATTATTCCAGTTTTCATATTTTTGCCTGAGATCTCAAAGGTATTTTTGAGTGCCTATTTAGGCAAAATTATTTGGGTACAAAAAGAAAGAATTGAATGGACTTTTATTATTTTACTGTTGAGTCAACTGTTTATGTGCAGAATAATTTCAATATAAATTTTCTCCTTACTACTAATCCGTTGCCAAGTGTGTTATTTGTGGTGGATGTCTAAACATTTGCACAGGTAAATAATTATCTATATACACACACACACACACACACACACACACACACACACACACACACACACACACACACACACACACACACACACACACACACACACACACACACACACACACACACACACACACACCCATCCATCCATCCATCCTATGCAGTGTTGCGGGGGGGCTGGTGCCTATCTCCAGCGGTCAAGGGGCGAGAGGCAGGGTACACCCTGGACAGGTCGCCAGTTTATCGCAGGGCAACACAGAGTCGTACAGGACAAACAACCATACACACACTCATACCTAAGGGCAATTTAGAGAGACCAATTCACCTAACAGTCATGTTTTTGGACTGTGGGAGGAAGCCGGAGTACCCGGAGAGAACCCACGCATGCACAGGGAGAACATGCAAACTCCATGCAGAAAGACCCGAGGCTGGGATTTGAACCCAGGACTGCAAGGCAACAGTACTACCAACTGCGCCAGTGTGCTTATATATATATATATATATATATATATATATATATATATATATATATATATATATATATATATATATATATATACACACACAGTGCTCAGCATTAATGAGTACACCCAACTACATTTGTCAGAAAACCTTTAGTTTTCTTTCAGAATCAACATTTTCTATGAGATATTATACTACAAAATACTCCTACAAATGTGGGCCATTGATTGCAAACTAGATTTGTTAATTTGCAGACACAAAAAAGTGATTTTCCTAACAAATTCATTCATGCCCATGTTGCAAAAATGAGTACAACCCAATTATAGTCTCAGGAGAAAAGCCCCAATTAAGACTACAACATTCTAATTAACAGGCATTCAACCACATGTGAGTCAAATTATTCATTAAAGAGGTGTCCAGCAGACAGGTGACTATAAAAGAGCATTACTTAAAGAGGCTATATGCAACGTTTTCCCCAAAATAAACGTAACAATAGCCTTTTTATTTGACCATTTATGACTCAAACATCTCCTGATGAGCATACTGACACCTTGTCAGCTCACAGTGGGTGCACCTATAGGCCTGTATCCAATTTTTTCTATTTTCTGTCGGGTCGGATTTTCCCGCGCTGTCTGCGGATGTGACGTCAAGTGCGTTCATGTTAAATGTTTTAGATCACTCTGCCACTACCGCTAGTCAGCACTCGCAAGCAGTTAAATGGATTGTGCGAATGCACAGAAGAGACCAAGGACAACTCTGACACCAACAGTAACTCCACATAAGACTAAGAAAGTTAAACCCCTGACAAGTGCCCGAAAAAGATAGATGATTGAGAGCGACCGGCGCACGAGCGTGCGCTGCGAGAGCAAGCAGAAAGGAAGAGCAGTTCCGTTTTTGGCCACATGGGGTCAGTCGCGAGTTTAAATTTCAGAAAATTGCATATAGCCCCTTTATCAAAGAAAACCCCTTCCCATTTCATGCGGTCAACAATGGCTCCCCATGGAAGAGAAATGTCACAAAATCTGAGAAAGGAAATCATTTCTTTACACAAAAAAGGTGAAGGCTACAAGAAGTTCAGCAAGGCTTTACATATCAGTCAAAATACTGTAGCAAAAGTGATCAAAAATTTTAAGATAGATGGAAGTGCAACCATCTTACACAGACGTCCAGGCCGTCCATGGAAGTTAACATCTCGACAAGAGCGTCTTCTGATGAGAATATATATATATATAGATAGATAGATAGATAGATAGATAGATAGATAGATAGATAGATAGATAGATAGATAGATAGATAGATAGATAGATAGATAGATAGATAGATAGATAGATAGATAGATAGATAGATAGATAGATAGATAGATAGATAGATAGATAGATAGATAGATAGATAGATAGATAGATAGTTGTGGCCAAAAGTTTTGAGAATTACATAAATATTGGAAATTGGGAAAATTGCTGCTTAAGTTTTTATAATAGCAATTTGCATATACTCCAGAATCTTATGTACAGTGATAAGATGAATTGCATAGTCCTTAAAATGGCAGACTTGACATGTTAAAAGGAGGGTGATGCTTGAAATCATTGTTCTTCCATTGTTAACCATGGTGACCTGCAAAGAAACGCGTGCAGCCATCATTGCGTTGCATAAAAATGCCTTCACAGGCAAGGATATTGTGGCTACTAAAATTGCACCTAAATCAACAATTTATAGGATTATCAAGAACTTAAAGGAAAGATGTTCAATTCTTGTTAAGAAGGCTTCAGGGCGTCCAATAAAGTCCAGCAAGGGCCAGGATCGTCTCCTAAAGTGGATTCAGCTGTGGGATCTGACAGCCACCAGTGCAGAGCTTGCTCAGGAATGGCAGCTGGCAGGTGTGAGCGCATCTGCACGTACAGTGAGGCAAAGACTTTTGGAAGATGGCCTGGTGTCAAGAAGGGCAGCAAAGAAGCCACTTCTCTCCAAAAAAAACATCAGGGACAGATTGATCTTCTGCAGAAAGTATGGTGAATGGACTGCTGAGGACTGGGGCAAAGACATATTCTCAGATGAAGCCTCTTTCCGATTGTTTGGGGCATCTGGAAAAAAGCTTGTCTGGAGAAGAAAAGGTGAGCGCTACCATCAGTCTTGTGTCATGCCAACATTAAAGCATCCTGAGACCATTCATGTGTGGGGTTGCTTCTCATCCAAGGGAGTGGGCTCACTTACAATTTTGCCCAAAAACACAGCCATGAATAAAGAATGGTACTAAAACACCCTCCAACAGCAACTTCTTCCAACAACATCACCATCGGACTGAGCTTGTTGTCATTGCAGGCAATCTCAATGCCTTGCGGTACAGGGAAGACATCCTCCTCCCTCATGTGGTACCCTTTATGCATGCTCATCCGGACATGATCCTCCAACAGGACAATGCCACCAGCCTTACTGCTCGTTCTGTGCATGAGTTTCTGCATGACAGCAATGTCAGTGTTCTTTTATTTGTCTTTTTTTTTCTCTTTTCTTTTTTTTTCTTTCTTCTTCTTTATTTTTCTTTGTTTTGGCATATTTTCTAACTCCAAGCTAAATAAACTTGAATAGTTAATGGATTCAAGCACAACAGATGATGTGTATCTGTTTAATGAGGGAGGGTTAGGGTTAAGGTTTTTTTTGTCCCACTTATAAGTGGGGCAAAAAAATGAGCCATGATGAACAAACTTTTTAAAATTTAATTTTAACACCAATAGCTTTTGCCCTCTGTTATCAGCCGCTCCTCTGCTTCATGTATCCCCCCCTCCATTACCCAGCTGGTATATTCCTGTTCCAGACAAAAAATAATGTGGCAAAGAATAGTTTGGGGTGGCTTACACACCAAACGGCAGATCAGATTACCCACCCTTTTTGGAGTCTTTGGAGGGGGTGCTGGAGAGTGCTCCTCCCGGGGACTCCCTTGATCTGCTGGGGGACTTCAATGCTCACGTGGGCAATGACAGTGAGACCTGGAGGGGTGTGGTTGGGCGGAATGGCCCCCCCAATCTGAACCCGATTGGTGTCTTGTTATTGGACTTCTGTGCTCGACATGGATTGTCCATAACAAACACCATGTTCAGGCATAAGGTTGTCCATATCTGCTCTTGCCACCAGGACACCCTAGGCTGCAGCTCGATGATCGACTTGGTTGTCGTCTCATCTGATCTGCGGCCGCATGTTCTGGACACTCGGGTGAAGAGAGGGGCTGAGCTGTCCACTGACCACTACCTAGTGATGAGTTGGCTCCGATGGTGGGGGAGGACGCCGTACAGACCTGGAAGGCACAAACGTGTTGTGAGGGTCTGCTGGGAACGTCTGGCAGAGTCTCCTGTCAGAAGGAGCTTCAACTCACACCTCCGGCAGAACTTCGAACACGTCCCGGGGGAGGCGGGGGGCATTGAGTCCGAGTGGGCCATGTTCCGCGCCTCCATTGTCGAGGTGGCTGACCGGAGCTGTGGCCGCAAGGTGGTCTGTGCCTGTCGCGGCGGCAACCCCCGAACCCGCTGGTGGACACTAGGGGTAAGGGATGCTGTCAGGCTGAAGAAGGAGTCCTATCGGGCCTTTTCGGCTTGTGGGACCTGTTAGGTAAAATAATAATGTTGTATTATTATTTTCTTAGGGTGTCTTTCTAATGTACTTTTTAAATGTCATTTTGGTTTCAGTCACATGCTCATTTGCATGACATCCTGTTCTTTTAATATGTTAATGAAGTGTGACTAAATAAAGAGAGACTGCAGAGGGGGTGCTCTTTGAGACCAGAGACCAGAGACCAGAGACTATGACACTGGGAGGCTGAGAACAGACAGACACGGTTGGCTCATTCCTTATAGTATTTTCCTGGTCTCCCTCTGCAGAACTGATTATCCACATCTACCTCTGCAGAGCTTATTGACTCCATATTCTCTCCGACCCTTTGTGTGTGATTCATTGTAGGTCAACCACTTTTTAACCTAAGATCTTGGTGCCGTGACTCGACGTACGGAGCACTCCCGCTGGCGGTCTCCATCGAAGGACTGTTCTTGACGTCCAGATGGCTGAATTGCTGCACTGGCCGGCTGCATAACTATCACGAGGACCCCCTGCGCGTGCTCCCGTGCGATCGATTCGGTTTGAATCACTCGCTTAGGGGAGAGATTGTGAGTATGTCTTTTTTGTGCACCTTCACATTTGAAAAAACGGTGTAACGGTACAGGTTTGCGAACCTGTCCACCTCGGAAAAAGGGTGTAACTGACCAGGTTTGCGAACCGGTCCACCTTGCCGGGAAAAGGTTGTAACGGGTTAGGTTTGCGAGCCAATCCACCTCGCTGGGAAATAAAGTACGCCAGTGTATGGGAGTAAAAACACAAACAGCAGAATCAAAACGATATACCGCACCCCAGGTGGGTAGAGTAAGATAGGCACAGGACATAATCTTTATGTATGCCAGTCCAACCTGAAACCTAACGGTGTTAACGTACGGTTTGACGTGCACTACAAGAGACGTTCTGTGCGGAATTATAGGTTACACAACACATCCTTAGATTAAGAAAGCCATAAGACGGCTCAATCTAGTTGCACAAAAGAGACACTTAGAGTAAAAACTATACGATCCAGTTTTAGCAGAATTTGATTACAATTAAAAATCTCAAATAAATGACCAAAAAAATCATTTTAATTAATTAAAGAATAAAAGACTAACTTTAACTCGACAGACTAATTTAATAGTTCTTGCTTTTTCATTCACCTTAATCTTAATATTAATAATTGCCGTTATCCTCTTAGAACTATTTGGTATTCTAACACTAGACTTTGCCAGACCAATTAATAGAACCCAATAAGGGTTATATAAAAACAACACAAAGATGGGAAACGATGTTTCCACCGACAAATTAGAGGGAGATTCAAAGTATATGCATAAAAAGGATCCCGAAAATCTTCAGTTTCTGACAAAATGGCGCAAAAAGTATAAAGTAGACGGGAAACTTAAAGGAAATCAATGGAAAGAACTGGTATGTGTTCTCGAAGCAAAAACACTTATCGCTAAAGGTAAAAAGAAAAAACTTAAACAGACACAGTTAAAAATAGCACGTGTGTGGGCTGATGAAACAGAGAAAAGGAAGCAAAATATAAAAAACAGGAAAAAAAACAACAACAAAGGCTCTAAAGAGAAGGCTTTTCTTATGAAAAAGCTCGGTGACGAACTCACACTATGTTCTCCTCCTTATGCATCTCTACCTACAGCCCAGACAGACCCCCCTGGGGCTGTTGGAGGAGTACCTTATGCACCTCCACCAACACCCCCATCAGACCAGCCGGGGGCTTTAGGGGAAGGTCTATATCTTCCTGTTCCAAGAGATCAATTTGCAATTGAAGAAAAAACAGATGGTACCACAATAAAACAAAGACTTAGAATTACAAAGAAGTCAGCTCCAAAAAAATCTGAGGATAAGTCTTATGAGAGTGAACCAGAGGACTCAATAGATGTTAACCCTATGATTCAAGTACCATCTGCCGATGGCACTCCGAGATATGTTTTTAGACCATGGTCACTTAAAGATGTTAATGAGGTTGTAGAACAAATCACCAGCCATAAGGAGGATCCAGAAAAATGGACAGAGGATATGGTTGATGTGGTCAAATCCTACCGGTTAAACGGTCATGAATTAGGACAGGCTATGGCTGCATCGTTGGGGAAAGACTGGCACCATGTAGGAGGAAATTACACAGGAAGAGATGCTGCCGGAGTTGTGTTACAATTTCAGAATGATTTCCAGGGAGCACTAAAGCAACAATTCGATGCAGTAGCGGTTAAAGTTCGTGCACAGTTTAAAAAGAAACCAGATTATGGGCATATGGCCTCCATAAAACAGAAGCCTGGGGAAACTGTAGATGATTTTAAATACAGATACCAAAAAGAACATGATACCCATAGTGGCCTAACTAAAGAGAATGGTGATGATACTCCATATATGCGGCATTTGTGTAATGGTCTGCTACATAGTTTCCACCCCACTATCACTAATTGGATTAAAAATCACCTTCTGACATGGGAAACTTGTGACCTTACTACCCTTATGGCCAATGCACGTTTTGCAGAAGGTGTCATGGAAAGAAAGGGGAAGAAACCAAAACCTCCAGACTCCGACACACAGGTATTTCACACCCAACTTGAAGACGATGAGGGAGAAGTTTATTATCAAAGTGACAACCACAACAAAGGAAGGGGGTTTAGACCACAAAGGAATACACATTTTCACACACCCCAGGGTTCATGGAGACATCAAGGTGGCCACACTGCCCCCACGTGTTGGATCTGCGGGAAAGTAGGCCACATTTCAAATGAATGTAGCAGAGGGCGAGGTCAGATCCATACACAGGGTCCAACTGCCCCAGACCACTCGCGGTTCACACAACAATGACTAGATACTTTTACCGCCTCTAATGAGGTGGTGGATTGCTGTGGCGCCTGGGAATTACTTAATGTTCTGAAAGAGAAGCCTTACATAACACTTAAAATTAATGAACAAATGGTAGAGCTCCCTTGTGACACTGGAGCTTGCAGAACAGTGATCTCCACTGGCGTTAATCTGCCAGAATCTAAAAAAAGCATTTTGGTCAAATCAGCAGATGGTACTACTACGCGCTCATTTTTATCTAAACCAGTGTTAATAACAGATCCAAAAACTAAGTTTAGTTCTAAAAACTCAATAGTCATTTCACCACAATGTCCACTCAATTTGTTGGGCAGAGACTTAATGTCAGCCCTAAAAATCTCAATTATCCCAGTGGGAGACGGCATGAGAGCTGTGAGAACGGGAAATGATGACATTTACCTAAATACAACTCATAGACCACAGGGACTCCGTCTGTACTATTTTTTACGAGTTGAACCTAAAGAAAACCTTAAAGATACAACAACAATGATGGACACAGCTTTGCAGGTAGTTCCTGAACCCGACAAACAAATCATGCCTACATCACAGTTACATGTGACTATGGCTCTGAGGCCTGAACCTGATCCCAAGTTCCAAGACTATTTTATGCAACTCTCACCTGCTGTAGTGTTCACCTCACACATCATTACTGATGGAAAATCTGTTTCAGCTGCCTCAGTAACACTGTCTACCAGCCTTAAACCCTTCTTCGATTTGCCTACAGATCCGCATATATCCCTGACAAAAAGCAATACATCACGTTGGAAAGATTTGGGATATATGGTGCGAAAAGCAAATAACGCCACAGATTTTAAAACTTTGCAAGAAAATAAAGAAGATCATTGGCAATACAGTGAATCCACAGGTCTATATAGACTGCCCCTTATCATGCCACTCCACTGCACCACTCAAGTTGCACCACTAGAATGACCAGAAGCAGAAACCATCTTATTGACTGAAGAGGAAGAAAAGCAACTTAAAGAAGTCCCTGACACATTATGGTCTAAAAGCCCCACTGATGTGGGCCTACTCTCATCCATTGCTCCCGTTCAAATAACTGCTAAATCACATTTTACACCCAGAGTGAGACAATATCCCCTCTCTGCGGAAGCAGAGTTAGGAATTCAACCAATAATTCAGGAATTACTAACAACAGGTGTCATAAGAAAATGTCCTGATTCACCATGTAACACCCCAATCTGGCCAGTTAAAAAGGCTGATGGGAAAAGCTGGCGTATGGTTCAAGATTTGAGAATGTTGAATTCAGCTGTCCAGACCAGAGCGCCAAATGTACCGGACGCACACACTCTTTTAAAGTCTTTGAGTCCCCCTAGGAAGTTTTTCACAGTAGTGGACCTCAGTAACGCCTTTTTTAGCATTCCAGTGCACCCAGATTCACAATTTTGGTTTGCTTTCACTTATAAACATGTAAAATACACATACAGCAGATTGCCACAGGGGTTTGCAGACAGTCCTACAATTTTTAAAGAAGCAATTACCAACTGCCTGGCCAGTTTTGAATGTTCTAAAAATACACAAATTCTTGTTTACGTAGATGATGTCCTGGTTGCATCAGATGACTATGAAAGCTGCTTACATGACTCTCTCTCCTTACTGCACCACCTGCAATCCACTGGAAATAAAGTCAGTAAAAACAAAATCCAGTGGGTAAAATCATCGGTTCAATACTTAGGACACACTTTGTCAAGAGAAGGCAGACAAGTCCAACCTGGAAGGAGAGAGGAAATTTTAAACACTCCTAAGCCCATGACAAAGAAACAAATGATGCAATTCCTGGGACTAGCTAATTATTTCAGGCAATATATATCTCATTATGCAGAAAAAACCCAACCTCTTCTTGAGATGATCCATGGCCAGCAGATGGAGATGAAGGATACTTTAACTTGGTCAACTAAAACAGAACAAGCTTTTACCACAATAAAACAGGACATCCATTCTAGCACTGTTTTAGTACTACCAGATTATTCCAAAATATTCACTCAAACAGTGGACTGCAAAAATGGTTTTATGACTTCAGTTTTGCTGCAAAAACATGGAGATAAACAACGTCCTGTTGCATTTTATTCTAAAAAATTAGACCAAGTTGCACAGGCCTTACCCAACTGTGTGCAAGCTATCGCTGCTGCAGCACTGGCTGTCGAAGCCTCAGCTGATGTAGTGCTATTCCACCCTCTCACGTTGTTGGTCCCCCACGCAGTAGATGTTTTACTTCTACAAGGCAGATTAGGATTATTATGACCAGCAAGACATCTTAGTTACACTGCAATACTGATCTCACAACCTTATATTACCATACAGCGTTGCAACACTTTAAATCCAGCAACGCTTCTACCTACTGCAGATGACGGAGAACCACATAACTGTGTACAAGCTACAGAAAGATTACAACTACCTAGGCCTGATCTTAAAGATGTCCCACTACAAACAGGACTGGAATGGTTTTTAGATGGATCAAGCTCTAAAACTAAAACAGGCTCTACTGAAACAGGCTATTCAATTGTACAACTTCCTGATGTGATTATAGAAGCCAAATCATTACCACAACATTTTTCCGCTCAAGCCGCAGAAATAGTAGCTTTGACAACAGCATGTCAACTTGCAGAAGGCAAGGTGGTAACCATTCACACAGATAGCCAATATGCATTTTCTACCGTGCACTGTTTTGCTAAACAATGGGAAAGGAGAGGAATGGTCACCTCTACAGGAAAACCTATAACCCACTCTCAATTACTGATAAAACTATTAGACGCAGTTATGTTACCAAAAGCTATTGCAATTTGTAAATGTCAAGCACACACCACAGGAAAAGACACAGTTTCCTGTGGCAACAGATTCGCAGATCAAATAGCAAAAGCAGCTGCACAAGGCAGTTTTGGTTCCTCTAATGCTTATACACAGACCACAGAACAAGAACTTATAGATCAGACTGTTTTGAAAGACATGCAAACAAACGCTCCCTCTTCTGAAAAACAATTATGGAAAACAAAAGGTGCCATTCTAAACGAAAATGGACTTTATGAAGTTCGTAATAAACCCATCCTACCCAAATCACTGTTTAAAGCTGCTGCGCTTGTGAGCCATGGGCCTTGCCATGTCTCCACAGGGGGGATGGTATCAATGATACAACAACACTTAACAACATACAACCTTGAAACATACTTAAAACATTTTTGCAAGACATGCCTAACATGTATCAAACACAACCCACAAGGGAATATGAGACCCAAGCGAGGCCAATTTCCTCAACCAGCCTACCCATTCCACACAATCCACATGGATTTCATTGAACTAACACAGAGCGCCTCATACAAATATTGCTTAGTAATAATTGACGCTTTCTCCAAATGGCCGGAAATAATTCCCACTGCAAAGAATGATGCTCTAACAGTGGCAAAAGCATTATGTAAAACTATCATGGCAAACCATGGTATTCCACAAGTAATATATTCAGATAATGGACCACATTTTGTGAATGAGGTTTTTCAAAATATGGCAAAACATTTAGACATCCAACAAAAAAATCATTGTGCCTATCACCCCCAAACTGCAGGTTTAGTAGAAAGACATAATGGGACCATCAAAAGCAGACGAGGAACTCACATTAGCTGATTACATGAGGAAAATTATCCTAACCAAAGAAGTGCAAAACGCACACAATCTGCCTATCTCTCCTTCTGTTTTGCAGGATCCTGAAAAGCCAATCAAACCTGGAGACTGAGTATTCATTAAGGTGATTAAATGGACGAGTCCCCGCTGGGAAGGACCTTTTGAAGTCCTGCTGACCACGCCCACGGCTGTGAAAATCGCTGAGAGACCCTCGTGGATACACATCTCACACTGCAAATTGCAAAGGCAATTAGGGGACTAGACACGGGACAGTGGGGAAGTCTGGGCTACAAAGGACAGAGTGACCAATAGGGCCTCTGGTCTCAAACCCAGCAGAACAGCATCCCTGTCCCCTTAGTGGTCAAACCTCTGTTTTGGAGGGCTAGTCCTCTTATTTGCCTCTAGCCAACATGAAACTAGTTTGGCTCCACTCCTGTCTGGCAGTTTGCCTGCCTCTATTCCACTGCTTTTTCCTCACACCTGATGACGCCCAGACATCAAAGGAAAGAAGAGCTAAAATTCTAACCCACCATGCATTCAAGAACACCTGGTACCAAATAGTTAATTTGACTGCAAAACCTTTAGGTTTCAAAACCAGCTGTTATGTCTGTTCATGGATCCCACACTCATCGATGACTGCTGTCCCAACCACCTTAAATAATACCTACCTAAGGATTGGTGTGGCACATGCAGTTTGGCTCGACTGCAACCCTCCTCATACATCATACCAGAAAACGGAGCACCTTCTAAACCTACAGAGCTGAATAAACGGGAATTCAACCCTCCACAAGTGTTCAACCCGTTCTCTGACAATGGTGGATGAAAACCTCTCTACAGTGATGCAAAAGGAATCTTCCACACCATGTTCCCACCTGTTGGAGTTGCAAGCCTGACAAAACGGATGAACGAGGTTTGGTGGACTTTGTACTGTAATTGGTGAACACTGTTGTACTTACATTCCTAGTACACATGATAATTGGACTCTCATTCATGACCGGGTGCAGGGATTAACTGACTTTTTAAAATCACAAGAAAGCAGTAATGGACAATGGGATCTCATGGGCTGGCTGACAACTGGCAGGTGGTATCAGGTTCTTTTAAAAATAGCTATGCCATTCATTGTAATTTTGATACTTTTCTGCATTTTTGTTAGTTGTGTTCTCCCATGTATAAAACAAATGATGAATAAGATGATAACTAACACAATGGTCCAATACTCTCTTCTTAATCAGAGGCTTGAAGATGAAGACAGAAATGAAGAAGAAGATGGGGTGTAATTAACATGTGTAAAAAACTTTTTATGATTCCATTAATCTAAACTACTGTTCAGGTAGCGATTAATTGGATGATGTCTAGGTGAAGATCTTTTTGAAATTGCTACTTACTTTTGCAATTTCTTTGTTGTATGTCTTATTATTATTATTATTATTATTATTATTTTTATTTATTTTTTTTTTAAATTTGGGATGCTACTTATTTTGCAACCTTTTGTTGTCTGGTTTTTATGATTCTTATATTTTTACATTATTGGAGTTGTTACCTATTTTACAACTTTTTGTTGTTCGTGATCACATTTAAAAACCACATTTCAGGGGGGAAATGTTAGGTAAAATAATAATGTTGTATTATTATTTTCTTAGGGTGTCGTTCTAATGTACTTTTTAAATGTCATTTTGGTTTCAGTCACATGCTCATTTGCATGACATCCTGTTCTTTTAATATGTTAATGAAGTGTGACTAAATAAAGAGAGACTGCAGAGGGGGTGCTCTTTGAGACCAGAGACCAGAGACCAGAGACTATGACACTGGGAGGCTGAGAACAGACAGACACGGTTGGCTCATTCCTTATAGTATTTTCCTGGTCTCCCTCTGCAGAACTGATTATCCACATCTACCTCTGCAGAGCTTATTGACTCCATATTCTCTCCGACCCTTTGTGTGTGATTCATTGTAGGTCAACCACTTTTTAACCTAACAGGACCCCTGAAGCAGCTGATAGGTACTGGCAGGCCAAGTGGAGTGCAGCTCGGATGGTCGCAGAGGCAAAAACTCGGGCATGGGAGGAGTTTGGAGAGGCCATGGAGAACGACTTCCGTACGGCTTCGAAGCAATTCTGGTCCACCATCCAGCATCTCGGGGGGGGGGGGGGGGGGGGAGCGGTCTGCCACCAACACTGTTTACAGTGGGGATGGTGTGCTGCTGACCTTGACGCGGGACGTTTTGGGTCGGTGGATGGAATACTTCGAAGACCTCCTCAATCCCACTAGCACGCCTTCCAATCTGGAAGCAGGGTTTGGGGACTTTGGGTCGGGCTCTCCGATCTCTGGTGCTGAGGTCACCAAGGTCGTTAAAAAGCTCCTCGGTGGCAGGGCTCCGGGGGTCGATGAGATTCGGCTGGAGTTCCTCAAGGTTCTGGATGTTGTGGGGCTGTGTTGGTTAACGCGGCTCTGCAATATCGCGTGGACATCGGGGGCAGTTCCCTTGGATTGGCAGACCGGGGTGGTGGTCCCCCTGTTTAAAAAGGGGGACCTCAGTGTATGTTACAACTACAGGGGGATCACACTTCTGACCCTCCCTGGTAAGGTCTATTCAGGGGTTCTGGAGAGGAGGGTCCGACGGAAAGTCGAACCTCGGATCCAGGAGGAACAATGCGGTTTTTGTCATGGCCGTGGAACACTGGACCAGCTCTACACCCTCAGCAGGGTCCTGGAGGGTGCGTGGGAGTTTGCTACATGTGTTTTGTGGACTTGGAGAAGGCGATCAACCATGTCCCTTGCGGGGCCCTGTGGGGGGTGCTCCGGGAGTATGGGGTACCGGGCCCCTTGATACGGGCTGTTAGGTCCCTGTACGACCGGTGCCAGAGTTTGGTTCGCATTGCCGGCAGTAAGTCGGGCTTGTTTCCGGTGAGAGTGAGACTCCGCCAAGGTTGCCCTTTGTCACCGATCCTGTTCATAACTTTCATGGACAGGATTTCTAGGCGCAGCCAAGGTGTTGAGAGGATCCGTTTCGGTGGCCTCAGGATCAGGTCTCTGCTTTTTACAGATGACTTGGTCCTGTTGGCTTTATCAGAATGTGATCTACAGCTATCGCTGGAGCGGTTCGCAGCCGAGTGTGAAGCGGCTGGGATGAGAATCAGCACCTCCAAATCCGAGGCCATGGTCTTGAGCCGGAAAAGAGTGGGGTGCCTTCTCTGGGTCGGGGATGAGGTCCTTCCCCAAGTGGAGGAGTTTAAGTATCTGGGGGTCTTGTTCCCGAACGAGGGAAAAATGGAGCGGGAGATCGATAGACGGATTGGTGGGGTATCTGCAGTTATGCGGGCGCTGTACCAGTCTGTCGTGGTGAAGAGAGAGCTGAGCTGAAAGGCGAAGCTCTCGATTTACCGGTCGATCTACGTTCCTACCCTCATCTATGGTCTCGAACTCTGGGTGGTGACCGAAAGAACAAGATCACAGATACAAGCAGCCGAAATGAGTTTCCTCCGTAGGGTGTCTGGGCTCTCCCTTAGAGATAGGGTGAGAAGCTCAGTCATCCGGAGGGGGCTCAGAGTAGAACTGCTGCTCCTCCACATCGAGAGGAGTCAGTTGAGGTGGCTCGGGCATCTGGTCAGGATGCCTCCTGGACACCTCCCTGGTGAGGTGTTTCAGGCACATCCTACCGGGAGGAGGTCCAGGGGAAGGCCCAGGACACGCTGGAGGGACTATGTTTCTCGGCTGGCCTGGGAGCGCCTTGGGATTCCTGCCGAGGAGCTGGAACAAGTGGCTGGGGAGAGGGAAGTCTGGGTGTCCTTGCTTAACCTGCTGCCCCCGCGACCCGACCCCAGATAAGCGGAAGAAGATGGATGGATGGATGGAAGAATAGTTTCATTTGCTGTTATTCTCATCTGTGAAAAGTACTTCTTTGAAAAAAAAAATCAGTTGAATTTGTCCGGAGCATTGCTGTTTGGTAACCAATAATAATAAAAAAAATCTGCTGGGTAGAAAGTGACAGAGGCAATAAATGGGGTCAGGACAGTGGAGAGCTTCCTGTTGAAAATAAAGGGGGGAAAAAAAGGGGAACCAGCCATACTGCTCGTTCTGTGCGTGAGTTTCTGCATGACAGCAATGTCAGTGTTCTGCCATGGCCAGCGAAGAGCCCGGATCTCAATCCCATTGAGCACGTCTGGGACCTGTTAGATCGCAGGGTGAGGGCTAGGGCCATTCCCCCCAGAAATCTCCAGGAACTTGCAAGTGCCTTGGTGGAAGTGTGGGGTAACATCTCACAGCAAGAACTGACAAATCTGGTCCAGTCCATGAGGAGGAGATGCACTGCAGTACTTCAAGCAGCTGGTGGCCACACCAGATACTGACTGGTACTTTTGATTTTGACCCTCCCTTCATTCAAGGACACATTATTCTATTTCTGTTAGTCACGTGTCTGTGAAACATTTTTAGTTTATGTCTTATGGTGTTGACTCTTTTCGTGTTCATACAAATATTTACACACATTAAGTTTACTGAAAGTAAAAACAGTTGAAAGTCAGAGGACGTTTCTTTGTTTGCTTAGTTTATATATATAAGAGAGAGGCAGAGAGATTACCATTAAGATAATTTTTATAGAGTACAAAATAAACAGAGTGTTGTCCAACAATGGGCAAAGATTGTTGCTTCAGAAGACAAAATAACCTGTTCATTAATTTGAAAAATGGTAATATTAGTTTAATATTTTTATGTAGGATAGATGAAAGTGATGCAACAGAAAATTAACTGTTGTTTACATATTGCAAAGATTATGCCAGTATTCAAAACTACATACCGTTATCCCTACTTCCTCATATACAAAAACATTTAAGATATTATTGGTCAAACTGTTGGATTTTTTTTTTTTAAACTATAGCAGAAACTGAAAAAATATGGGATATGCTGTAAGTCATATTCTATTCTTGAATGCAAGGTTTTACAATGCAGAAAATGGTGTACAAAATAAAATCAAAATCTCAATGTACTTTATATTAATGATATTTACAATACTATAGATTTCTTTTCATTTTGTATATATGATTTAAAAAACATGGTTTGTTCTTGTAAAAGTGCAACTTTTAAAAATTTAGTTTTGACGTAAATAAGCTGATGATATTGAATGAAACATTCTTGATAAAATATTGAAAGTGTTTTTTAGGTAATATTTTTTTGGGTTTTGATAGATAAGTTATTATGGAAACAGGATATTCATTTTATAAAGAGAAATTTCCGAGTCATTAGTAATCCTGTAAAAATCCAGTGATGTAATAAAGCCTTGAATACAATTTATTACACCTCCGCCATGGAGGATAGGCTTTTGCCAGCATTTATTTGTTTGTCTGTTAGTTAGCAACATAACTCAAAAAGTTATGGATGGATTTTGATTACATTTTCAGGAAATGTCCGCAGTGGGACCAGGAACAAGTGAATTGAATTTGTGAGAGATCCAGACCGTTGCCAGGGGGATATGGGAGGTTGGGGACTGACCTGCCTTGGCAGATGTCTGCGCTCTCCGAGTGCTTTTCTAGTTAGTTGCTCATTAGTTCTTGCTTACATATCTGTGGCTGTCAATCTTTAAAGCAAATTTAGAAGTGTTTTTTATGAAATATTTTTGCTAAGAGATAAAGCAGATAAAGCTTTGAGCAAAATAAATGTACAAAAAGCTAAAAACAAGGTTAATCTACAAACCGAAGCCATTATAAATTTAAAAAATAAGTACTTCCATTTTCAAAAGACTACTTAGGAAAGATATTGTTGTAGGTTACAAATGTAAATGATTTGTGTTGCTTTTTTTATTAAGTATTTTCTGTTATTTTTATGGGTAGTGGTGAATGATGTGTAAGTCACTTCATCATATTAATATAAACATTTAGATTCTTCCTAAGAATGTTCACTTATGGCATGATGAATGAGCTAATGATTATTAGTAATTATCAGGATAATATTTAGCATTTGTTGTAACATGACTGAATAATAATTCTTCAGCTGTACCAGGGGCTGTAAATGTCAAAGTTGGCACCATGTTTGAGACTGTGTGAGACCTACCAGGACTGAGTGCATTCCCATGTAGATCCGACTGGAACAGACCAACAGACACCAACAGAGAGCCAAGCTGAAGCCCAGTGTGTAAGGGTACTGTGGAGATGAGAGGAGATACCTTTTAACGCAGAGTTCCCATCTTCACCGACAGACATTTGCTCTCATCTCATCCATCCCTAGTACTCTACTCATTACCACATCATAAAATTAAAGTGACAACCAGCAATAATATACCCCCTGTGTCGCCAACGGGGGGTATTTGCCACCTGAACGGCACCTCAAAAGTTTTAAAGTTCTACGATCACAGAAGATCAGAATAGAAACCTGTGACTTTGTTTTCAGTGGGCAGGGTTAGGGTCAAGTCATCAATTTACCCTACCAATATATTGAACAGTCATGAAGAAGCACACACAATTTGGTGTGGATCTGATAATGCATTCATGAGATATAGCTGTGAAAAAAGTCCAGGGGCAAAGTCTATTAAAATTCCAATTCAAACCTATTGAGCTGTTTGGAGGTTGAGAAAGCTTATTCACATGCAATTTCAAGCAAATTGGATCATGCATGTGCGATTTAAGGCTGGTTCACACTGTGCTTTTTGGCTGTCAAAGGACTGCTTCATGCTACACTGTGCTACCTCCACCGTTCTCTAGAGGTGTGTCACACTGAATGGGGCAAGATTTTCAGTGGGTCAAACTGCACAACGTCTCGCTCACTCTCCCAGGGTCCATTTTCATTGGTCAATGGCAGACTGGGGTCATAGAATTTCTGTCAATCCCTGAAGACTGCCGGTTTTTTGTATTACGAGCACTAAATAGGCTTTTGGGGAGCACATCACACTGCACGGCCACAGAGCTGCGAATCACACACACTAACCTTTTATCATCACGATTTTTCTTACAATATAAGAAAAGGTCTAGGATAGCTGGAAACATATATCAGTGTAATTATGTTTTTCTACTAGTACCTACTCGACCCGACTCAGCCCTGGTTTCATTGTTTTTCCACTGGCAAAAGTCGGGTAGAGTCAGGCCAAGCCGATCCCATTTTTAGTACCAGCTTCGCTGCGGTTCCATCAGGGCCAAGCAGGGACTGAAAAGCAACATCAGACGGCTGTCAGTCACTGATTGGCTAGAGGGTGGGGTCACTGGTTGTGTAGGATGACCCATTTTTAACATGCAGACCCGCCATTTTTAAAACTCTTGCTACAGCAGCTGTATAGCATATCCAGTATTAACAAATGGAGTCAGCGAAAACAAGCCTGTGGTCCAACGCTGAAGTACAGGCCTTTCTGTGCTTGTCGGCTGAGGGCCAGATTCAGGGGGCGCTGGATGGAGCAGATTACCACGCCATCAGAGACTACAATGGCAGGAGCGTGTCGAGCAGAAAAGAATGGAAATGGTTTGACCAGATGGATGCAATTTACGGTAGTCGACCGGCTGGTAATGGAAGAGAAACAGCCCTGGACACAACCACCGTTCTGCTGCATTCAATTACTGATGACGGTAAGTTAGTTTTTTTGGTTGAACTTTAAGCATACGTTAAGTAGCTGGTCGAATTTGTGGTAAACACACTCTGAACTGCTGACGCCATGATTCCCTCCATGAGGACAATGGAGAACAGTTAGCAGCAATACTAAAGCTATTCTTTGTTTACTCTTTAGCTATAGGCCTTTGTGTGCTGAGGTTTTATTTTATTCTTCCAGACTCTGTTCTGACAAGCGAGGGGATTCAACATCTTGACTCTCCAAGCTCTCCGAGTCCGTACTCCACCCCCGGACCGTCAGTGGCTTCCACGCCGGCCAGACCGTCCTATCAGCCCAGCACCACAGAGGCAGAGACGCAGCACACCGTTGGCCATGGTTTGTTCTGTGTATATTTTTTATTCATCAGTTACCCATAGGCCAATACATTCAGGCTTTAACTTTTTGGTACGCTGTGAATGTTTAATTTTGTGGAAATATGTTTGCTCTCACGTAAATATGTTAAGACAGTAGGGGAGATTTGTATTTCTATTCCTCTACATTAAATTTTTAAGTGCATGTTGTTACGTGGACTGCAAGCTTAGCATTCAAATCAGCACAACCAGAATCATAATGTTGTGCACACCAACACTGAAGCACTCGTTTTAAGGCTCCAATAATTTGATGTTTTTTTCGTCTCCCCCTTTTTTACTTCTAGGGAAGACGAATAAGGTATCCACTGACAACTCATTAGTTGCAGTGCTGCAAGAAGAGGATGAGAAGAACCGGACCCAGCATGAAAATCACCTTTGTTGTCTTATCAATGATGCACGGGAGGCAAGAAAGCAGGAAGCTGCCCTGAGAAGGGAAGAGCTGACACAGAACGAGGTCTCCAACCAAGCCTTCCGTGGAGTGCTGAGCGAAATACAACACTCCTTGATCAGACCTGTCTGATGTCTTATTTGAAATGTTTATATAGACTGTAAATAAAACAGGAATGTGTAAATAAAATAGCAATGTGTTGTTGTGACACAGAGTGAGCGAGTTTTGTCTGGTTTACCAATAATTTAATATTAATATAATTGTTCATGAGGTTCAAGTTTTATTTATTAATATTAGGGGCACCACTTCTGTTTCAAAAGACCAGACATCCAGTCTCTTCTTGAAGGTGTAAATTCACACGCTGTGGACAATAATTGTACACATACGATTTAAACACAGACCACTTCTCTTTAAGCTAAGGGGAATTTATTAAGAAAATAGATCAACCTTACAGCCAAAACATTTAATCAATAATTCCCATCTATTGTAAAGCATGCAACTAACTACTACAGATCTTAGAAAACAATAATATGTGAGACTTAAACACAATTAACACACACAAACAAACAGCTTCCCCCTTTCGTAGGGCAGGGGAGGGGAGGTGGCCCTCACTTCAGAGGACTCAAGTCACAGATAGTGTAAGGAGACAAAGGGCCATAAAACTTAGCTCTGGCTATAGTGGACAGAGCATGTGGGGTGAAGCATCCATTTAGAAGGCCTCTGCTTTAGTTAACAGACTAAGGAACAGTGAGGTTAACCTTTCAGCTAACAGACCAGCTATAGCAGATCGGACCGAGCCCGACTGCCGACCAGATGATCAGACAGCAAGAAAGAGTGAAGAAAAGAAAGAGAGAAAGAAAGAAAGAAAGAAAGTGGGATCCGCTCAGGATAAAACAGTTTAAAATACAGCTCAAACTCATGCGTGCGGCAATGCCAAATGACCCAACAGGTTCAGCACTTAAAGAAAACACTTTAAACCAACAATGAACAAGATCTAACTCGTTAAGAACTCTATTTTCTCTATTTATCTCTGCCCAGACACAAGATTAGCATAAATGAACTGGTTCAGTCCTACTTTGCATTGAGGGAAGTCCAGTCCACTAGGAGGAGATCAAATTGTGTCTGTAGTTGAGGAAGAAAAGGAAAAGTTACAAACCTGCGCAGGATTTTTAGGACTGTGTCCCAACTGCAGGCCAGTGGCTTGCAGGTCGATGTCGTAACGAACTGTCTTGGAACAGTCCTGATATAACTCAAACTGGATACACCAACAGGATGAGCATTTCAAAGCACTGAAATTAGAGTTTTTCCCAGTCCAGCGGGTCAGAACAAGAGATAATCTTCACCGGTGAGATGTCCTCTGTATAGCAGGAGTTTCTGCTAAGAACCTCTGCTGAGAACAAATTTGAAATGGCCGCCACTACCACTCGTATAGCCCTTTGGCCGTGATGTCATCGTTGATGTCACCATTTGTGGCCACGGACCAATAGGAGTATGTTGGGGGTCACTGCTAGGATTGCTGGGAAATGTGGTCTGCTCAGTCCATCTATGGCTTCCAGCGGTCCAACAGTCTGTTCAGTTCATCTTCATCAACAACCTGCAGACCCGCTCCCCACCACACTCATCATCGGAGACTCCATTATCCGTAATATGAGAATGAGAGGAGCCCTCACTCTGTTTTTTCCCGGAGACACCATATATATATATATATATATATATATATATATATATATATGACCACTACTGGGAAAACAATATATAAAATAATATACACTACCGTTCAAAAGTTTGGGGTCACCCAAACAATTTTGTGTTTTCCATGAAAAGTCACACTTATTCACCACCATACGTTGTGAAATGAATAGAAAATAGAGTCAAGACATTGACAAGGTTAGAAATAATGATTTGTATTTGAAATAAGATTTTTTTTACATCAAACTTTGCTTTCGTCAAAGAATCCTCCATTTGCAGCAATTACAGCATTGCAGACCTTTGGCATTCTAGCTGTTAATTTGTTGAGGTAATCTGGAGAAATTGCACCCCACGCTTCTAGAAGCAGCTCCCACAATTTGGATTGGTTGGATGGGCACTTCTTGCGTACCATACGGTCAAGCTGCTCCCACAACAGCTCAATGGGGTTCAAATCTGGTGACTGCGCTGGCCACTCCATTACCGATAGAATACCGGCTGCCTGCTTCTTCTCTAAATAGTTCTTGCACAATTTGGAGGTGTGTTTTGGGTCATTGTCCTGTTGTAGGATGAAATTGGCTCCAATCAAGCGCTGTCCACTGGGTATGGCATGGCGTTGCAAAATGGAGTGATAGCCTTCCTTATTCAGAATCCCTTTTACCCTGTACAAATCTCCCACCTTACCAGCACCAAAGCAACCCCAGACCATCACATTACCTCCACCATGCTTAACAGATGGCGTCAGGCATTCTTCCAGCATCTTTTCAGTTGTTCTGCGTCTCACAAACGTTCTTCTTTGTGATCCAAAAACCTCAAACTTGGATTCATCCGTCCACAACACTTTTTTCCAGTCTTCCTCTGTCCAATGTCTGTGTTCTTTTGCCCATCTTAATCTTTTTCTTTTATTGGCCAGTCTCAGATATGGCTTTTTCTTTGCCACTCTGCCCTGAAGCCCAGAATCCCGCAGCCGCCTCTTCACTGTAGATGTTGACACTGGTGTTTTGCGGGTACTATTTAATGAAGATGCCAGTTGGGGACCTGTGAGGCGTCTGTTTCTCAAACTAGAGACTCTAATGTACTTATCTTCTTGCTCAGTTGTGCAACGCGGCCTCCCACTTCTTTTTCTACTCTGGTTAGAGCCTGTTTGTGCTGTCCTCTGAAGGGAGTAGTACACACCGTTGTAGGAAATCTTCAATTTCTTAGCAATTTCTCGCATGGAATAGCCTTCATTTCTAAGAACAAGAATAGACTGTCGAGTTTCAGATGAAAGTTCTCTTTTTCTGGCCATTTTGAGCGTTTAATTGACCCCACAAATGTGATGCTCCAGAAACTCAATCTGGTCAAAGGAAGGTCAGTTTTGTAGCTTCTGTACCGAGCTTAACTGTTTTCAGATGTGTGAACATGATTGCACAAGGGTTTTCTAATCATCAATTAGCCTTCTGAGCCAATGAGCAAACACATTGTACCATTAGAACACTGGAGTGATAGTTGCTGGAAATGGGCCTCTATACACCTATGTAGATATTGCACCAAAAACCAGACATTTGCTGCTAGAATAGTCATTTACCACATTAGCAATGTACAGAGTGTATTTCTCTAAAGTTAAGACTAGTTTAAAGTTATCTTCATTGAAAAGTACAGTGCTTTTCCTTCAAAAATAAGGACATTTCAATGTGACCCCAAACTTTTGAACGGTAGTGTATATTGCAGGACACATCCCGGAGCTCATTGAACTACATACATGTGAGAGTCAAGTGGTGATTCATGCTGGCATTAATGAGAATTGTAAACAGTAGTCTGAGCTCCTGAAGCTTGATTTTATCCACCGTCTACCACACCCTCTGCCCTTTTCGTCCCAGCTGCCACATCCTGATGTCAAGCTGGTCCTTGCTCCTATGAACTCAGCCCTGATTTTAACTGTAACTCACATATTGGACTTGGACCTTGCCCTACGTCATTTATACCTGTTATTATCAGCAGAGAGCAGACTACAAATCATAAACCCAACAAATGCAACCCCAATAATCTCAAACAGTTACCTAAAGTCCCACATTTAGTAAGTCATACAGTCATTCCATCTACAATCACTATTAATATGGCATTTCTAAATGTTCGCTCTCTGCTGAACAAAACTTTTATTATCAACGATTTGATTTTAGACCATAATCTTCATTGTTTATTTTTAACAGAAACTTGGCTGAGTGCAGATGCCCCTGTTGTTCTTACAGAGGCCTACCCACCAAATTTTAACTTCACTTATTCCAAGAGGAGTTGCAAAAGGGGAGGCGGAACTGCTTTTATAAGCTCATCAATACTCTCTGTCAAACCTGTTTTATTTGATAACTATTTTACTTTTGGATATAATGCAACTGTTTTTAGCACTCCTCAGATTTTTTGCGTCACAGTTTATAGGCCTCCCAAAAAGAGTCCACTTTTTATTTAAGCATTTTCAGAGTTTTTATCAATTCTGCACAACTCTTTTGAAAGGATCATTTTAGCTGGTTATTTTAATCTACATATGAATAACCTTTTAGATACTTTATCTACAGATTTTTTTTATATTCTGACATATGGATTTTAGTCAACATGTCATGCAGCCAACTCACAACAGAGGACAAACCCTGGACTTGGTCATCACATTTGGCGTGTCCACCCGTGTGTCCTCTGTTGTTGACCTGGCTGCCTCTGACCACTACTGGGTGTTTTTTAACATCAACAGTTTTATCCAACAGGAGACCTCTGTGAGAACTGTCAGGAAACGTCCTTTAACCCCTGAAGTGGCTGCAGGTTTTCTGGAAGTTTTTCAAAAGATTCCTCCTATTGTTTTACCTGCCCCCTGTGATTTTATTGTCAATGATTTTAGCAGTAGGCTTCAGTCCACTCTTGACTTGCTTGCTCCACTACAAGTTAAAAGTTTACACCTAAAAGTTGCATCGCCGTGGAGAAATGAAAACCTCAAAAAACTAAAGAAAATGTGTAGGGCGGCAGAGAGAAAATGCTGTAAAAATACAACCACAATAAACCATCAAATATACACAGAACTTCTCAAATCATACAGCAATGCAGTAAGAAACTCAAGAAATGCATATTTTTCCTAAATCATCTCAAACATAAAAATAATCCCAAGATTCTATTTTCCACCATTGACAAACTTTTTAACTGTGCTAATGCATTTCAGAAAACCCCCTCAAACACTTTATGTGAGGAGTTCGCAGACCACTTCAGAGGGAAGGTGGACACCATCAGATGTAATATTTTATCTTCTCAAAGTACCATGGTTTTAAACAAATCTGAGCATGTGTCTTTATCAGGGGAAACACTGGACAGTTTTGTTCTGGTAGAAGCTGAGATCCTTGATAAAGTTTTCTCCTCAGTGAAGCCCATTACATGTGCTTTGGACCCGATTCCCACTTTCTTTTTAAGGAATTTTACGGATCTTTTAGCGATGAGATTTTAACCATGATGAATTGCTCCCTTCAGACAGGGATCTTTCCTGCCGCCTTTAAACAGGCGGTAGTGAGGCCCCTGTTGAAGATCAATTTAGATTTTAATGATTTGAACAATTTAAACTGATATCTATCGTACCGTTTTTAAGCAAAATCTTAGAAAAGCTTGTTTTAATTCAACTTAATGATTTTAATAATGCGCACAATGTCCTGGAGAAATTTCAGTCTGGTTTCAGGGTAAACCACAGCAAAGAGACAGCCTTCCTGAAGATTTTAAATGGTTTTAGATTAAACTATGATGCCCAGAAGGTGACAGTGTTGGTTCTACTGGATCTAAGCACTGCCTTTGATACAGTGGACCACACTATTTTTTTAACTCGTTTAAAACAGATCGGCCTCTCTGGTGCTGTTCAGAAATGGTTAACATCCTATCTCTCAGACAGGACTTTTATGGTAAGTTTAGATACCTGCTCCTCTCAGGTCCACAGGATTACATGTGGTGTGCCCAATTCAATTTTAGGCCCAGTGCTTTTTAACCTTTATATGCTCCCTCTTGGCAGTGTCATCAGAAGATATAGAATTGACTTTCACAGTTATGCTGATGATACACATTTGTACATCCCCATGTCTCCCAATGACACACGGCCAGTGGATGCACTTTTTACCTGCATTTTAGACATCAAATCCTGGATGGCAGAAAACTTTCTCAAGCTCAACCAGGACAAAACTGAAGTTTTAATCATCGGTCCTGAGGCTCAGACAGAGAAACTTTTACCAAAACTACAATCACTGTCTTTTATTACTTCTTTACAAGTAAAGAACCTGGGCGTGATTTCTGACTCTGAGCAGACTTTTATCCCTCATATTAAAGGGGGGGTATTATGCAAAACTGACTTTCTGAAGCTTGATATCTTGAGAATCCTGTCTTTCCCTCATTAAAAACATACCTGAAGTGTTGCTCTGACCCATTCACTCATGTTAGAGTAATCTTTGAGTCTCTGCCGGTAGTTCTCGGGGTTGCTGAAACGTCTGCTCCCACCTATCCCCGCCTTTTCCACCCATCTCCTCATCCGACCTTACGTACTCAGCCGAGAGCCTCGCCCCTGCAGAGCTCCCCAGCCCCTCCCCACCTCACACAACTCCGTCTGAGTCCCAGGTGCAGTAACTATAAACACACCAGCTGCAGCTGCTCGTCTTTTGTGGGATTTTTTTTTCCGACTCTGCATGCTGCGATGATGCAAGGTATGTGACGAACTGAAGGGGGAGTGTCAGAAAGAGTAGGAGGGCCTTAGAGAGGCACAGGCGAAAATCAAGGCGTCCAATACGGAAGTAAATTTCTTTAACGTGGATTTGGATATATGACAGACTTTTAAAAGACTTAAGGTGACAATTTTATTGGAGTGTGCTATGGAAGGGTAATATGTGCCTGGAAGAAGCCTAATACCCCCCCTTTAAAAAGATTACTAAAATAGGTTTTTATCATCTAAAGAACATTGCCAAGTCCGACCCATTCTCTCTCGGGCCAATACGGAGATACTGATGCATGCTTTTATCATCAGTAGAATTGACTACTGTAATGCCCTGCTTTCTGGTCTTCCCAAAAAGGATATATCAGTTTGACACTTTTTGTCTAAATTCAGCAGCACGAGTCCTGACGAAGACCAGGAGGCGGGAGCACATTACACCTGTTTTAAACTCATGCATTGGCTCCCCGTGTGTTTTAGGATTGATTTTAAGGTTCTTTTAATGGTTTTTAAGTGTCTAAATGGTCTTGGGCCTTCTCATCTTTCAGAACTACTTGTACTTATGAACCCTCGCGGTCTCTGCGCTCCTCTAGTAGCCATTTCCTTGTCATCCCAAAGGTCAGGACACACACTCATGGCGTGGGGCGTGAGGTTGGGCCCCGTTGATGCAGAGTTTCCAACCACAGCAATCCTTCAGCAATCCCTCATACTGAGCAAGCATGTAGCGACGGTGGAGAGGAAAAACTCCCCTTTAACAGGAAGAAACCTCCAACAGAACCAGGCTCAGTAGGAGCGGCCATCTGCCACGACCGTCTGGGGGCTTGAGAAGACAGAGCAGAGACACAGAAGGAACAGAAGATCTGACGTAGGAGTACTTGCTATGTTACAGAAAGTAAAAAGTTGATAACAGGACACAGTGGATGTTCAGTTACTGGGAGCATCATCCCAGTCGATGCCCCCCGTCCAACAGGCATTGCAGCCAAGCAGGATACCAGACCAGGTACACTACCGTTCAAAAGTTTGGGGTCAGATTGAAATTTCCTTATTTTTGAAGGAAAAGCACTGTACTTTTCAATGAAGATAACTTTAAACTAGTCTTAACTTTAAAGAAATACACTCTATACATTGCTAATGTGGTAAATGACTATTCTAGCTGCAAATGTCTGGTTTTTGGTGCAATATCTACATAGGTGTATAGAGGCCCATTTCCAGCAACTATCACTCCAGTGTTCTAATGGTACAATGTGTTTGCTCATTGGCTCAGAAGGCTAATTGATGATTAGAAAACCCTTGTGCAATCATGTTTACACATCTGAAAACAGTTTAGCTCGGTACAGAAGCTACAAAACTGACCTTCCTTTGAGCAGATTGAGTTTTTGGAGCATCACATTTGTGGGGTCAATTAAACGCTCAAAATGGCCAGAAAAAGAGAACTTTCATCTGAAACTCGACAGTCTATTCTTGTTCTTAGAAATGAAGGCTATTCCATGCGAGAAATTGCTAAGAAATTGAAGATTTCCTACAACGGTGTTTACTACTCCCTTCAGAGGACAGCACAAACAGGCTCTAACCAGAGTAGAAAAAGAAGTGGGAGGCCGCGTTGCAGAACTGAGCAAGAAGATAAGTACATTAGAGTCTCTAGTTTGAGAAACAGACGCCTCACAGGTCCCCAACTGGCATCTTCATTAAATAGTACCCGCAAAACACCAGTGTCAACATCTACAGTGAAGAGGCGGCTGCGGGATTCTGGGCTTCAGGGCAGAGTGGCAAAGAAAAAGCCATATCTGAGACTGGCCAATAAAAGAAAAAGATTAAGATGGGCAAAAGAACACAGACATTGGACAGAGGAAGACTGGAAAAAAGTGTTGTGGACGGATGAATCCAAGTTTGAGGTGTTTGGATCACAAAGAAGAACGTTTGTGAGACGCAGAACAACTGAAAAGATGCTGGAAGAATGCCTGACGCCATCTGTTAAGCATGGTGGAGGTAATGTGATGGTCTGGGGTTGCTTTGGTGCTGGTAAGGTGGGAGATTTGTACAGGGTAAAAGGGATTCTGAATAAGGAAGGCTATCACTCCATTTTGCAACGCCATGCCATACCCAGTGGACAGCGCTTGATTGGAGCCAATTTCATCCTACAACAGGACAATGACCCAAAACACACCTCCAAATTGTGCAAGAACTATTTAGAGAAGAAGCAGGCAGCCGGTATTCTATCGGTAATGGAGTGGCCAGCGCAGTCACCAGATTTGAACCCCATTGAGCTGTTGTGGGAGCAGCTTGACCGTATGGTACGCAAGAAGTGCCCATCCAACCAATCCAAATTGTGGGAGCTGCTTCTAGAAGCGTGGGGTGCAATTTCTCCAGATTACCTCAACAAATTAACAGCTAGAATGCCAAAGGTCTGCAATGCTGTAATTGCTGCAAATAGAGGATTCTTTGACGAAAGCAAAGTTTGATGTAAAAAAAATCTTATTTCAAATACAAATCATTATTTCTAACCTTGTCAATGTCTTGACTCTATTTTCTATTCATTTCACAACGTATGGTGGTGAATAAGTGTGACTTTTCATGGAAAACACAAAATTGTTTGGGTGACCCCAAACTTTTGAACGGTAGTGTATATCTTCCATGGAGAGAAAAACACTGAGAGAAAACAAAGTTAACAGTCGAAATAACAGAATGTACTGTAATACAACTGGAGAGTTGTAGTAGAAAAGAAAGTAGCAGTGTCTGCCTCACGGACTAAAGCTGGGAGCTGTTTCCACAGGAGAGGAGCCTGATAATCTGCCTGAACATCCACTGTGTCCTGTTATCAACTTTTTTTACTTTCTGTAACATAGAGAGTACTCTTATATCGGATCTTCTGTTCCTTCTGTGTCTCTGCTCTGTCTTTTCAAACCCCCAGACGGTCGTGGCCGATGGCCGCTCCTACTGAGCCTGGTTCTGTTGGAGGATTCTTCCTGTTAAAGGGGAGTTTTTCCTCTCCATCGTCGCTACATGCTTTCTCAGTATGAGGGATTGCTGAAGGATTGCTGTGGTTGGAAAGTCTGCCCAACCTCACGCCAATGACTGACGCAATCTGCTGGGATTCCTTAAATAGGAAACTTTTTAACTGATTGGAATGTTTGTATAAATGTATTGAAATGACTTCTTGTTAAGTGCCTTGAGATGACATCTGTTGTGAATTGGCGCTATATAAATAAACTGAATTGAATTGATACTAAATGATCTGCCTCCCATTCTACTTTTAGAAATCCTAGGAACCAGCAGTAAACCTGCAGTCTGAGAGCGAAGTGCTCTGTTGGGAACATATGAGACAATTAGATCCCTGATGTATGATGGAGCTTGATTATTAAGGGCTTTGTATGTAAGCCATCCAGATGAAGTGATTGACCAATCAGTTTCTTTTTTAGAACTTCTGGTCCAAAGACAGCAACTTCTGTCTGATCAGAATTTAAAAACAAAAAGTTTAGATTCATCCATGTTTTTATGTCTTCCAGACATGCCTGTAATCTACCTAACTGACTGAGTTCATCAGGATTTATGGATAAATATAGTTGTGTATCATCGGCATAGCTGTGGAAATTTATCCCATGCTGTCTAATGATTCTACCAATTGGGAGCATATATATGGTGAAAAGAATTGGTCCAAGCACAGAACCCTGTGCAACCCTGGAATCTGTCAGACAAATATGATTTAAACCAGCCTAGTGCTGTTCCTTCGATCCCTGCAACATGTCCAAGCCTTTCAAAGAGAATATTATGATCGACTGTGTCAAAAGCAGCACTGAGATCTAACAAAACCAGAACAGACACCAGTCCATTATCTGAGGCCATGAGAATATCATTAGTAACCTTCACCAGTGCTGTTTCAGCACTATGATGAGCTCTAAAACCTGACTGAAACTCTTCAAACAGCTCGTTACTGTTTAGATGCTCACAGACTTGATTAGCAACAATTTTCTCAAGGATTTTGGATAAGAAAGGAAGGTTAGATATAAGTCTGTAATTCACTAAGTGATCTTGATCAAGGGGAGGTTTCTTGAGTAAAGGTTTAATTACAGCTATTTTAAAGTATTGTGGTACGTATCCGTTTACTAAGGATAGATTCATCATATCTAAAAAGGGGCCAGGAACCAAATGGAACACTTCCTCAAATAATTTGGTTGGGATTGGGTCCAACATACAAGTTGAAGGTTTAGATGAGGCTAATATTTTTGATAATTCCGAAAGCTCAACTAATTCAAAACAGCCTAAGCACAAATGAGGTTCTAGAGTGCTTTTTGATTAAAGCCAATTGAGTCTAAAATAGCATTAAAGGCTGCATTTAGGCTATCACTTTCAGTATCCACATGAATATTGAAGTCCCCCAATATAATGACCCTATCAGTATTTAATACTAAATCAGATAAAAAATGTGAGATCTGATCCAATAATTGAGAGTAAAGGTCTGGTGGACGATACAAAACCACAAACAAAAATTGTCTTAATGTTTTGCAACTTGGATGAGGAAAATTAAGGGTTGGATGTTCAAAAGAACTGTAGCTATCAATTGGTCTGGGACTAATTACTAAATCAGAACGAAAAATGGTTGCAACTCCTCCTCCTCGCCCAGTATTTCTAGGAATGTGAAAAGCACTTTGAGATGCAATTTTGTATGAAAAGAAAAATAAAAAAAATTGATTGATTGATTCTTCATCCAGTAGATCATCTAGATCTAGTAATAAAACTGGATGTGTGTGTGTGTATGTTCTGACACAAAGGAATTGGTGGGCAACTCTAGTGAGAGTTCCACTAGAAAGTAAAAACAATGTGCAAAATGAGAGTTAATCTATTAAATTGACAGTCAAAAACTACACTGGAGAAGACACTTTCTGTGTCTTTGTGAGACTGCTGCTATTTATTTTTATTATTACATTGAAAAGAAAATACTTATTTTTTCAGAATATAAATTTTAGATTGGCTTTCTAGATTTTAGATGGCTGTGGGCAGGAAGGATCTCCTGTAGCAGTCTGTATTACAGCAAGTTCAATGAAACTTCCAAATGAAGACAGTGTTACATTACTTGTATTGATAGCTGTAACATTAACATGCCACTTTCAATATCCTTAGCACACGTCGTGTGTTTGCTGTAACATTACAAATGCTAATGTTTCATTTTATAATTACTTCATTAAAAGTTGTTAAATTACCTAAAATCTCAATTGTGCTTATTTTTTAATGGCAAGTAACACAAGATAACACTTCAAGCTAGAAGCTAATTATGGTTATATTTGGACAGCTGCAAGGTTAAGGCACAATTTACATGGGCCATAATCTGATTATTTGACTAGTCTGCAAAATAATCGGTGATTAGTTGATTATTAAAAATAATTATTTGTGGCAGCCGTTTGTGAGAGCTGGTTTTCCTGATGTAACTGAAGCAATCAGCTGAAATTACATTGCCATAAAAGCATCAGAGCAGAATGTTTTCAATGTTAACGAAGTATTTTATATCCAGTCTACAACAACACAGAATCTACCATGAACTCTACCGTGTATCAAAAGGGAGCTTGAGGAACTAGAAAAGAACTCAGAGTACAGACGTCTGCCAAGGCATCTCAGCCCCACCCCACAATTGTAACTTTTAGCAGCTGCAGTCACTGATATTACTATTAGTTCAGTAGTTATTCACGAATCCCTTTTTTGGCAATGCCGCTTTTATGATCACCTCCAAATTATAATCACTTGTTCCTGGTCCCATTACAGACATTTTCTGAAACTTTCATCAAAATCCACCAACAACTTTTTGAGTTATGTTGCTAACAGACAGACAGACAAAAAAACCCTGGCAAAAACATAACCTCCTCAGTGGAGATAAAAAACCTCAAGCAGAACTGAACCCTACATGTCAATGACAAAAACATACAAGTAAAGCCACCAGTGACTGGCTGAGAATTAAGAATTGGAAAGTCCTTGGCCTAGTCAAAGCCCAGATCATGATCTCATAAAGATGTTGTGGGGTAACTTAGAACAGACTAAACATGAAAGCAACTTCTCAAACATCTCACAGCAGAAAGTGTCATACAGTAGATGGTAGATGAAGTGTGTCACTGAAGTAATGTTCGCCAAAGAGGACAACACTGGCTATTTGGGGGTGTCCTTACTTTTTTCCCAGAATCGTGTTTTTGATTATATCTTTTGATTAATGAGTAAAACAAAGACTACATTTGGTGTTTACCTAAAATGAACAAATTGTATTTTTCTGAGACAAATGAAAAATACTATAATATACATTGATGTGCTGTATTTCTTTAAAAGAAATAAATATTATAAACGGAAGTTATCATTCTTTTACATAATTGTATGCTGCAAGGCTCTGCTTAAACTTAGAGGCACAACTTCAATAAATATAGCCTTCAAAGATTTTACACAATAAAACCTCAAACTGATTGACTACAACTGAGGTGTTATGAAAGAGCTCTTATCAGTGCTTCAATTAAATGCGTTACTAATACACTGTGTAAAGATTCTGGGTCTGAATATAGCACATTGTGAGCATTTACTGTACTGAAGCAATAAAATAGAGATACACGGGCAGTATGCCAATAAATGATGGTAACAAGTTAAATTATCAAACCAGGCTGCTGTGGAGGCTCAAACATCCAGCTAAATGTAAACTTATGTCGCATCATCTGTTAGGCTGCTATAGCCGTTAGTTTTGTTCTGTATGAAGTGAGGATTTAAAAAATCTTGAATAAGGCTTTTGTTCTGCAGTTGTAAAGTCCAAAGTACAGGTACATTTCACAGTTTATGGTCTTTGGCTGTTGAAATATCCCCACTGTACTGTCACTGCCTTATGCTTCCATCTGAGTCGATGTGTTCAATGGAAAATAATAAAAAAAAACTTGATGTTTCTTAACCGAATATGGTTTTGATGAGACATTTCATTTAGAGACACCTAACTACATTTTAAAACATTTACCTAACAAACCAAATGAAGCTGATGTGTCTGGGCAATCTGACCAATAGTGGACACATTCTAACCTTTCAACTCTAATTGTCCATCCCTAGATTCAAGCTAACATTGTCGCCTTCCACTGATAAAGTCCTGGGTTCAGATCCTATTTGGTTTTAACAGGAAGAGGAGAAACTTCACTGCATGAATGTGTGAATTCATCACCCTTAGTTTGGCCTCTATCCGTGGGTCATCAACAGACCCACTTCAGAGAGAGACCAGCGTGCAATTTCCACCTTCACTGGCGAGGGTTGGAGCAGGCTTCTTGGAGAATCTCCTTGGATCCAAAAATACATGTACAGTCTGCTGATCGTAGATCAGGTAGGCTAACTGTATTCCGACCGATAGAATAAGTCTTGAAACTGACTTGTTCAAAACTCTGCAGAAGGAATCTTTGAATTACAGATTACACCAAAGAGAGAGACAGCTTCTATCTTTGACTGAGACCCTGACTGTCCCGCTGTGGGAGACGAAAGCTTCTTTGCCGAAGCTGCTGAGCTGAGAGGACAACCGGACGTTCTGAGCTAACGTGGGCTGGCCACAACCGCCACTAGTCACACATCCATGAGGCCTAGCTGCTAGCTTCACCCACACGTAGTTGCTACTAGACGATCAGCTAACCACAGCTGATTTCTCTCTCTAATACTGACTTTCCACAGAAAACGGATTCACCCTTCTACAGAGATCTAAGAATTGTTCAAGTAAGGTTGTGTCTGGGCAGATATAAATTAGCTTAGGAAAAAATTTAAAAGTTGTTCAAAATGTCTATTTCACTGTGTTTTTGCTGCATTTGTAAAATTTCAATCTTCAAACAGCTTGGGTACAAACAGGCCGTTATGCCAGTTGTATAAACAATGTTTTATTTACGGTTATAGAGCGATATAATCATTTTAATCATGAAACATGAGATACTCCTTCACACCGGAGTATTTCTTTGTCCTCTGGTGCTGAACTACACGGAGTGATTCTTAGCCTGTGCTACATACTAAAAACAGCTCAGTGCGTTAGTGTTGATAACATAGTTTATCTTTTTGCATGGTCTGCCAAAACACACCGGTGGTGCTCAGAAACAATTAGGATTGTTATTTACGGTATTCAAAATACAGAACTTTGAAACAGATAGTTTAAACACCAAAAACTAATCATATAAGTTGTTTTGAAACTGCCTTGTTGGTATGTCAAAATACTAAATTAGACAAATGAATGCAGTGACCGATTCATAAAAAGAATCAGTTCCCCAAAGGCTATTGATTTCTAATTCAGCAAATGATTAATGAAACATTACTTCCTCCTTTTTGTTTTTGCTTCTGCTTTGCATTGTGAATTGGTTGTTTGAACACAAACCAAGCAGTGCTAATTAGTCTTAAACTAATCACAATTAGTTTAAACATAGTCAAAGTCACAGTCAAAGTATAGTAAGAACTTATTCCTTCATCTATTGTTTAATTATCTCAGCCTTATCCGGCAGGTAATCATAAACATTAACTAATACTTGACTATTTGGCCAATATTTTCCCTAGATCCCAGGATGGTGCTCCAAACTTGGAAATTTAGACAAAAAATTATTAATCTAATAATTGCCCTAACAAATTATTTAGAATTACACATAGCTAAAGCCTACCTATCTGTGTAATAACATGAGCTTGTTGGCTGAAGATAAGATTCAGTGGAAGTTAGATGGAGCTACTCGCTCTGAGAAGGTTTTCAAGGAGGTGTCTGAGCTGATGGCTTCTCATGGCTACCAGCTAAGCGAAGCAATGCTGAGAGAAACTACAACGTTCAAGTCCAATTACGGCACTATGATTCAATTCAATTCAGTTTATTTATATAGCGCGAATTCACAACAGATGTCATCTCAAGGCACTTAACAAGAAGTCATTTCAATACATTTATACAAACATTCCAATGAGTTAAAAAGTTTCCTATTTAAGGAATCCCAGCAGATTGCGTCAGTCATTGGCGTGAGGTTGGGCAGACTTTCCAACCACAGCAATCCTTCAACAATCCCTCATACTGAGCAAGCATGTAGCGACGGTGGAGAGGAAAAACTCCACTTTACCAGGAAGAAACCTCCAACAGAACCTGGCTCAGTAGGAGGGGCCATCTGCCACAACCGTCTGGGGGTTTGAGAAGACAGAGCAGAGACACAGAAGGAACAGAAGATCCGATATAAGAGTACTTTCTATGTTACAGAAAGTAAAAAGTTGATAACAGGACACAGTGGATGTTCAGCCACTGGGAGCACCATCCCAGTCGATGCCCCCCGTCCAACAGGCATTGCAGCCAAGCAGGATACCAGACCAGGTATATCTTCTATGGAGAGAAAAACACTGAGAAAACAAAGTTAACAGTCGAAATAACAGAATGTACTGTAATACATAATATTGTAATACTGGAGAGTAGTAGAAGAAAAGGAAGTAGCAGAGTGACGAGAATTGGTAAGTCTGTCCTCCAGCAGTCTAAGGCTATAGCAGCATAACTACAGAGATAGCTCAGGATGACCTAAGCCACTCTAACTATAAGCTTTATCAAAAAGGAAAGTTTTAAGCCTGGCCTTAAAAGTAAACAGAGTGTCTGCCTCACGGACTAAAGCTGGGAGCTGGTTCCACAGGAGAGGAGCCTGATAACTAAAAGATCTGCCTCCCATTCTACTTTTAGAAATCCTAGGAACTACAAGTAAACCTGCAGTCTGAGAGCAAAGTGCTCTGTTGGGAACATATGAAACAATTAGATCTCTGATGTATGATGGAGCTTGATTATTGAGGGCTTTGTATGTAAGAAGAAGGATCTTAAATTCTATTCTGGATTTAACAGGGAGCCAATGAAGGGAAGCAAAAGCAGGAGAAATGTGATCTCTCTTTTTAATATTCATCAGAACTGTTGCTGCCGCATTTTGGATCATGTGGTGGAAAATTGTTATGCAATTAGGAATTAAGTATATATTCTCTGTTTAGTAAATGCATCTAGGGTAAAATTACAAGGTTATTGCTCCAACTTAATGTTTATGATATTTATGTGTCAGGTCACCAGAGAGACAGACGCCGGGGCAGTAAGATAACAGTCTGGCCTTCGGATGAGCTGCTTTATGCGTTGCTATGACTTGCATGAATCAGTTACTCTGGATGCAGGGTGTGAAGGTTGGAGAAGACATCTACAGAGATAAACGATGATTGCTGATTACTATTTAAGCGGTGTTAGAAAGGTTGGATAGGGTGATGCACGAGTAACTCTGTCCCCTCCATGGTCTGGCCAGACATGTTTGAATTAAATACTTAAACGCCTTCTGGGACTCAAGTCTTCTTTATTATGGAAACCCTGAGATACTTTTTTTTTGCCATAACAATCAACTGAAGGCTTTTAATGGCATTTTGTGGACTACCTGATAGTAAAGAATTACAGTAGTCCAGTCTTGAGGTAACAAATGCATGGACTAGTTTCTCAGCATCAATCCTGGACAGGATGTTTCTAATTTTAGCAATATTCCGGAGGTGAAAGAAGGATATCCTAGAAACCTGTTTAATATGGGGTTTAAATGTCAAGTCTTGGTCAAAAATAACGCAGAGGTTCTTTACGTTATTACTGGGGGCCAATTTAATGCCATCCAGATGAAGTGATTGACTTATTAGTTTCTTTTTAAGAATTTCTGGTCCAAAGACAGCAACTTCCGTCTTGTCAGAATTTAAAAGCAAAAAGTTTAGATTCATCCATGTTTTTATGTCTTCCAGACATGCCTGTAATCTACCTAACTGACTGGGTTCATCAGGATTTATGGATAAATACAGTTGTGTATCATCGGCATAGCTATGGAAATTTGTCCCGTGCCGTCTAATGATTCTACCAATTGGGAGCATATATATGGTGAAAAGAATTGGTCCAAGCACAGAACCCTGTGGAACTCCACAAGTAACCCTTGAGAGTGAAGAAGATTGATCATTTAGATGAAAAAACTGGAATCTGTCAGACAAATATGATTTAAACCAGCCTAGTGCTGTTCCTTTGATCCCTGCAACATGTTCAAGCCTTTCTAAGAGAATATTATGATCGACTGTGTCAAAAGCAGCACTGAGATCTAACAAAACCAGAACAGACACCAGTCCATTATCTGAGGCCATGAGAATATCATTAGTAACCTTCATCAGTGCTGTTTCAGTGCTATGATGAGCTCTAAAACCTGACTGAAACTCTACAAACAGCTCGTTACTGTTTAGATGCTCACAGACTTGATTAGCAACAATTTTCTCAAGGATTTTGGATAAGAACGGAAGATTAGATATACGTCTGTAATTCACTAAGTCATCTTGATCAAGGGAAGGTTTCTTGATTGAAGGTTTAATTACAGCTATTTTAAAGTATTGTGGTACGTATCAGTTTACTAAGGATAGATTCATCATATCCAAAATGGGGCCAGGAACCAAATGGAACACTTCTTTAAATAATTTGGTTGGGATTGGGTCCAACATACAAGTTGAAGGTTTAGATGAGGCTGATATTTTTGATAATTGTGAAAGCTCGACTGAATCAAAACAGCCTAAGCACAAATGAGGTTCTACAGTTCTTTCCGATGGTGCCTCATTTACTGAGGAAGAAGTAATCATGTTTGGGAGGATGCCAATGATTTTATTTTTAATAGAATTAATTTTATTTATGAAGAATCCCATAAAATCATCACTGCTAAGAGCTGGGGGAATAGTTGGCTCAACAGAGCTATGACTCTGTGTAAGTTTGGCAACTGTACTAAAAAGAAACCTAGGATTGTTTTTATTCGCCTCTATTAATGATGAAAAATATGCTGTTCTGGCTTGTCGAAGGGTATTTTTATACAGCAGTAGACGGTTATTCCAGGTTAAATAGGAATCCTCTAGATGTGTAGAGCGCCATTTTCTCTCCAAGTTCCTAGTATTCTGCTTTAAAGTACGCATTTCTGCGTTAAACCAAGGAGTCAGCCTCCTATGGCTAGTCACTTTCTTTTTTAAGGGGGCTACACTATCTAATGCCAAACGCAATGAGGATGTAATGCTGTGAACCAGACCATCAATTTCTGAAGGGTTAGAGATAGAATTACTGCCATCCACTGTGTTACTCTGAGACACTGAGGAAAGTAAGAATGGAACAGATTCTTTAAAAATTGTTACAGCATTGTCTGATAAAGCTGTACTTAATGAAATTTTCTTTCAGATTTAAGATGGTCAGTTAAAGTAAATTCAAAAGTTATTAATAAGTGGTCAGACAGGACCGGGTTATGTGGGTGGACTGTTATTTCCTTACACTCAATACCGTATGTCAGTACAAGGTCCAAAGTGTGTTTGCCCGAGTGGGTCGATCCCCGTACTTTTTGAGTAAAGCCAATTGAGTCTAAAATAGCACTAAAGGCTGCATTTAGGCTATCACTTTCAGGATCCACATGAATATTGAAGTCCCCCACTATAATGACCCTATCAGTATTTAATACTAAATCAGATAAAAAATGTGAGATCTGATCCAAGAATTGAGAGTAAGGGCCTTGTGGACGATACAAAACCACAAACAAAAATGGTCTTAATGTTTTGCAACTTGGATGAGGAAAATTAAGGGTTAGATGTTCAAAAGAACTATAGCTATCAATTGGTCTGGTACTAATTCTTAAATCCGAACGAAAAACGGTTGCAACTCCTCCTCCTCGCCCAGTATTTCTAGGAATGTGAAAATTTAAATGACTGGAAGATAGACATAGAAGATATACCTGGTCTGGTATCCTGCTTGGCTGCAATGCCCTGTTGGACGGGGGGCATCGACTGGGATGATCCCCCCAGTAACTGAACATCCACTGTGTCCTGTTATTAACTTTTTACTTTTTGTAACATAGAAAGTTCTCTTATATCAGATCTTCTGTCCCTTCTGTGTTTCTGCTCTGTCTTCTCAAACCCCCAGACGGTCGTGGCAGATGGCCGCTCCTACTGAGCCTGGTTCTGTTGAAGGTTTCTTCCTGTTAAAGGGGAGTTTTTCCTCTCCACCGTCGCTACATGCTTGCTTAGTATGAGGGATTGCTGAAGGATTGCTGTGGTTGGAAAGTCTGCATCAACGGGGCCCAACCTCACGCCAATGACTGACGCAATCTGCTGGGATTCCTTAAATAGGAAACTTTTTAACTGATTGGAATGTTTGTATAAATGTATTGAAATGACTTCTTGTTAAGTGCCTTGAGATGACATCTGTTGTGAATTGGCGCTATATAAATAAGCTGAATTGAATTGGAAGGAGTTGACTCATTTATACTGACATAATCCTCCTGCTGCAACCAGGTTTCTGTGAGACAAAGCAAATCAATGTGATTCTCACAAATCAAGTCATTTACTAACAAAGTCTTTGTTGATTTATTTTTCTGTTCAGTCAAAGTCGTATTTATCTTTATGAGATTTCCATAATTTGCTTTTGTTGGCTTAACTTTTAATCCATTTAATTTTGGCCGTGGGCAAGACACTGTTTCTATAGAGTAATGTGTGGGTAACAGTACAGAAGCAGCAGAGAGGAGGGTTAAACTACGACTCTGCTTCCTGGTCTGGACCCTGGGTTGTCAGTGTTTTGGAGGACTAATAAATTCGGCCATATTCCTAGAAAGAAGAGCTGCTCCATCCAAAGTGGGATGGATGTCGTCTCTCCAGATCCGACCAGGTTTTCTCCAAAAAGTTCGCCAGTTATCAATATAGCCCACATCTTTTGCAGGACACCACCTAGACAACCAATGATGGAATGACAGCATGCGGATAAACATGTCGTCACTGGTCCGATCAGGCAGGGGACCAGAAAAGATTACCGAGTCTGACATTGTTTTGGCAAACTTACACGCCGAAGCAAAACTAATTTTTGTGACCTCCGATTGGCGTAACCTGGTGTCATTACCGCCAGTGTGAATAACAATCTTACTGTATTTACGCTTATCTTAGCCAGCAGTTTCAGGTAGGATTTGATGTCGCCCGTTCTGGCCCCTGGCAAGCATTTGACTATGGTTAATGGTGTCTCTAATGCCACGCTTCTGACTATGAAGCTGCCAATTACCAGGGTCGGCTTCTCAGCGGGTGTGTCGCTGAGCGGGGAAAATCTGTTAGAAACGCGGACCGCTTGGTGGTGGGCCGTGGGCTGGGTCCTAGAACTATGCTTCCTACGTACAGTCACCCAGCCGGCCTGAGGTCCCAGCTGCGCGGCTCTACCGGAGGACGGCTAGGGGGTTCTAGCCTTGTTGGCTTCGCGCTGGCTAATGGGCTTTGGCTATCTGCTGGTTTTTCAACAGTGCGGAGCCGTGCTTCTAATTCTGATACCCTCGCCTCCAAAGCTACAAAAATATTACATTTATTACAGTATCATTATCACTAAAGGAGGCAGGGAAGTAACTAAACATCTGACAGAGAGAGCAAGAGAGAAGAGAAAGAGACAGGAGAAAGAAGAGTAGCCATAGCCGCAATGAAGCTAAGCTAACTGAGCTAGCGAGACCTTACCACCCCAAGAAAAGCTGTGTGAAAGACAAGGAGTTCCCAAAACGTAAAGTACACCACCACAAAACGTGTGTTTTAGTGTGCTTGTGTGTTAAAATAACTTAGAGAGGCCTCAGCACAGAGAAAATAAGATCAATTCAAGAGAGTCTGAACACCAAACAGCTCCACGGAGCAAACAGGAAATGGCGCAATACGGCTCACCCCATCACAGAGTACCAACCAACACTGCCTCCAGTGGTATACTGACAATATATAACTTTTGGTTATGTATAGATAGTGTTCCTATAATAAATCTACCCTCTGGATCTGTAACTGTATCTACTACTGTAAAATTAACATTTTTATTTATTAATATTGCTACTCCCCTTTGTCTAGAGTTATAGCATGCAGAAAACACATTAGGAAACTCAGGAGATTTAAGATAATCTGCAGCTGAGGTAGATAAATGGGTTTCTTGTAATAAGACAACATCTGCCTTCAATCTTTTAAGCTGGTTAAAAATCTTAACTCTTTTCTCTCTAGTGCCAGCTCCATGAACGGTCCATGTGACAAACCTTAAGAGTACCCATAGTTTTGAGACTAAAGTTGGAACATGCATGTCACCATAGAAACAGATAAACACAAGTGCATTATTAGTTTGTACTTGGGGTTGCCTGGGGTTTCTTACAATATATAATGTTACTCACAGTTATACCCCCCCCCCCCCCCCAACCCATCTCCCATGCACACACACACTTAAAAGCAACAGTAAACAAGGACATTGGGCCGAGTACAGATGAGCCAGGTAAGGAAATGCCATCAGGGGAGCCATCTACATCAGCAGCAGCAGATCAACAGCAACAGCCGAGGGCACCTGGCCCAGGGCACCCAGTGGAGGGAAGGCTGAGACCCCCACGTCCACCCAAGCACTACCTGGAGAGCACCCAGGCAGCTACAGCCGAACCACCGTTCCCAAAGCAGAGGGCTCCCACAGAGAAAACACTGGAAGAAAGATTAAAATAAGAGGTTAAAATATTAAAATAGAGTAAATAAATATGAGATTAAATAGTAAAACACTGATAAAATATAGAATCATTTAGTGTAAAACATTGATAAATTTTTATCAAGTAAAACATGCAGAGCAATTAAGCAGATATTAATAAATAATCAATTAAATGCTCAGCTAAAAAGGTGAGTCTTGGGCCTGCTCTTAAATACATTAACGTTATCTGCGGCCCTGAGGTTCTCCAGCAGCCTGTTCCAGACGTGAGGGCCATAAAACTGGAAAGACGCCTCACCATGCATGTGTGTCCTGACTTTTGGGTTGACAAGGAGACGGCTGCCAGAGGAGCGCAGAGACAGCCAAGGTTCATATGCTAAAAGTAGTTCAGAGAGATAAGAAGGCCCAAGACCATTAAGACACTTAAAAACCATTAAAAGAACCTTAAAATCGATCCTAAAATATACAGGGAGCCAATGCAGTGATTTTAAGACAGGTTTAATGTGCTCCCGCCTCCTGGTCTTCATCAGGACACGTGCTGCTGGATTTAGTAGAAGCTGTAAACCTGAGATACTCTTTTTGGGAAGACCAGAAAACATGGCTGGTAATGTTCTTTAGTTGATAAAAACCAAATTTAGGAATGTTTTTAATCTGAGGGATAAAAGTCAGCTCAGAGTCAAAAATAATAATATATCGTAATCGTCCCCCCTGTATTGTGATACATAAAACACCAGATTCTTGCCAATACACATCCCTACTAAGCAGAATGTTGAACATCGCTAGCTGTCCTCCATTGTTTTGTTTTAAATGTGTCACATAGCAGTGGGGCCGCCCACCCACTTGAGCTGGTCCGGTCCCTGCAGTGGAAAAGCAACCAGGCCAAGTAAGGTCAGGTCGTGCGGAGTAGACCCGGGCTACAAGGTACAGGTAAAAGTGGAAATGGGCCATTAGATTCTAGAGAGGCTACTGCTTGGCTGACAATCTGAAAAATGGACTGCCTTGTTTTAAGGGTGAATAGCTTGGTGGTAAATTTGTTTTTCAGGTGTGTAAAACACCTGATTTTACTAGATTTTATTCCGTGTCTGTACTGCTGTTTTTTAGCTAATATTTTACATGTATTAGGTTTTCACTTTTTTGTTTTCACCTCTTTATTGAAATTCCGGGTCCCTTTCTACAGTATCTATTTTCATACTAAATAAGACTGCTTTCTGTAATAAAACACAGCATGCCTTATAAGGTATCGGTTATAATTGCTACTCTCTGAACTGTGCTCTGATGCATCAGAGCTTATCGTGTATATGCCCTGTGCACCAGTTATTGTCATTTTTTCTGTGTCTTTTTGTTTAAACAGTTTTGTTTTTACAGCCTTTAATCTCATCTTTGTGCTGCTGTCGTCTAGTATGTCAGGGTTTATAGAGAACATTCATTATATGGCTCATAATACATTTAAGTGTTTTTCTCTTTATATAAACGACACCTGGTCTGGTGTTCTGCTCGGCTGTGATGCCTTGGAGGGGGCCATTGGTTGGGATAATGTTCCCAAGTAGTGCTGGTGCTCTACCCACGCTCATCACGGAGTGTAGGGCACCAAAAAAATCCTCATGATTATAGAAATCATAACAACATAATAAATATAGAGTAAAAGATGAATCTCCTTGTACTCTGTCTACTAACCCGAACCGTTCTCCGGCTGCATTGCTTGCTTTTTTCTCCTGAAGGAATCTGAATGGGCATACAGAACTTCCCCACTTTTCTGATGTGACTCTTCACTATCAGTGGTCGTCACCGTGAGCTGGCAGTACTTATAGAAGAGTTGTTCTCCCGATTCATAAACATTGCGTGTTTCAGTGAGTTGTTTATTTTTTTGTTGTTGCCATGGCTGGCTGGTTGTTTTATTCTCTGTCTGGAGAAGCGGGCTGACCAAACCCCCATGTAACCAGGTAAAAACAGGTACAGGAGCTGGAGAAGCCACAACACTTTAGGAACAGCGTTTAATTTTGTATTCCATTTTGTTTGTTAAATTCCACCATTCCGTCCACCATTCCCATATGGCGAACTTCAGAAACCCTGTTTCGTCAATCTGTACACCAGATTATGTATATATAATACTGTGTATTGGGTTAATCAGGCAGCTTGTTAATTAGTGTGAGCACTGCTGCCACCTAGTGACTGAAGGCTTGTTTATCGTTCAAGCATGAATAAAGTCCTCCTGCCTCTTGCGCCACGCCAACCACCACCCCGGCCATGTCACCACATCCCCCTATTTGAGCAGTACTGCGCTAAAGCAGCATTGACAAGTGGCAAGAAGAAGCAGGAATTAAACAAACAACTATCAGAAGAAAGAACAAACAAACAGTATTGTGAAAACCAAGGAACCCAGCAGACAGGTCATTAAGAACGTTGTGGTTCAGTTTAAAGCAGGGTCAGGTTCTACAACAATATTCCAAGCTTTGAACATCTCACAGAGCTCTGTTCTGTCCATTATCTGAACATGGCGAGATAATGGAGCAGCTGCAGACGTCTACCTGAACTTACAGGCTGGACAAGGAGAGAATAAATCAGAAAAGCTGCCAAGAGGACCATGGTAACTCTGTGGGGAGGCCTTTTTTTTTTTAGCAAGGACAGAGAAGCTGGTCTGAGCTGATTAACGATGGATGAAGCTAAATCCAAGACAATCTCAGAAGAAAACCTATTAGAAGCTGCAGAAGACTGGGATGAAGGTCCACCTTCCAGCAGGACAACTACCCTAAACATACAGCCAGAGATATTATGGGATAGTTTAAATCAGAGGTCAGTCAGTCCTCCAGGGCCGGTATCCGGCATGTTTTAGTTCTGTCCCTGGTTCAACACACCTGAATCAAATGATGGCCCATTAGCAGGCATCTGCAGAAATTTTACATGATGAGGTGGGTCCATCTGAATCAGCTGTTGCAGCAGAGACTCATCTAAAACTGGCAGGACACTGGCCCTTTAGGCCTGGAGATGGACATATTAATGTGTTAGAACAGTTAAGTGCAACAGTGGGTTGGAGGGTAGAGTAGTTGGTTTGTAATCAGAGGCTGGTAGGTTTGATTCCAGTTTCCGCCTTAACTCCATATTGGTGTATGAATGCGTGTTTGTGTGAAAAGTGCTATACAATCCATTTAATCAAAGTTCACACCTAAGGTACTTGCAAGGCCGTATCTAGACCTTGGTCTTTTTCTGCTGTGTATTTAATGAAGACATAATTAAAAGAATGCTTTTGAACTGCCAGCGTGGTTATCTGTGGTTCATCAGATTAAGGTGGAGACATTAGCGTTACAGAAGTACATGTAGGACACGTCCCCTGCACTTGTTTCTGCAGTTACAGCCATTTGGTCTGTTAATATGCGATAATACATTCTTCCGAGCACTCTTTAAACACAGTTGCTGCTGAGCAGAGCTGCATGTTCAGCAAACCAGCCAGAGGCAGCAAAAGGCAATTTTGTTGCAGTTTTTTCCCTAAACAAGCTGTAAACTGAGTTATACTGTTGCATGCATGTGTATATTAGCTAAAGGATGACTAATTTATACATGCCAATATATCATGTTAAGTTAGGTAGCATTAGTATTGTTAACTATGTTACATCCCTTGCTAGTTAGCTCATGCTAGGAACAAACCAAAAGTGTTTGATAGAATTAATCACAAAAAATTATTTAGGAAATTGCTCTGTAGGTGTCCCTAAATACATTATCCGAATATTAATTTACTGGTATGCGAATCAAACAATGCAAGTGAAATGGTGCAATGTTTTATCAACCACTTTTAATGTCCAAAAGGGCGTGCGATAGGGTGGAATTCTGTCTCCTTACCTCTTTAATGTCTATTTGGATGATTTGTCCAAATTGTTGAATGTTTGTAAGACGGGCTGTCTTGTGGGAAACTCTGTCGTCAACCACCTAATGTATGCCGATGACCTGGTAGTGCTAAGCCCGTACAGTGCTGGGTTGCAGCAATTACTAAAGGTGTGTTCACAGTATGGTAATGATTTTGACATCAAATACAATTCCAGCAAGAGTAATATCAAGATTGTCAGAACCAAGGAAGACAAGAGACTAATTTTTCCAGATTTCTACTTGAGTGATCAGCCTCTGAAGACATGTAAAGAAATAAAATATCTGGCCCATATCATAACTGATGACATGAGTGACGACAGAGATCTGTACAGACAGTGCTGCAAATTATATGCCCAAGTTAACATGTTGCTGCGAAAATTTAGCATATGCTCACCTAATGTTAAATGTTTTTTATTTAGATCCTACTGTACTCCTATGTACACAGCACATTTGTGGTGGCGATATGAGAACAGTAGCCTGCGGAGACTCTCTGTAGCCTACAATGATGCCATGAGGCTCCTCCTTCGTGTTCCAAGATGGCACAGTGCTAGTCAGCTTTTTGTGAACGCTGGTGTTCCCACCTGTGGAGCCTTATTAAGGCAATTAATGTTTAAATTCATGTGTCGGTTGGACAAATCTGAAAATGGAATAATACTGGCACTCACCAGTCCTAAGAAAAGCTGCTACAGATAAATGTCTGGTCTTTGGAAACACTGGCATTTTAGTCTTTCATTAATTTATATCTATGAATGAATTTTTATCTATGGACCAATTGTGTGTCTGAAATAAAAGTGATATATAAACCCAATTCCCTTTAATTTCTCAGCAGAAGTTTAGTGCTATCCACATATTTGAAAGAAAACCTTTATTGCCACAATAGACAGAGCAGGGCCAGGGAGGGTATGCACTGCCGAAAAGAGAATATAAGTGCATGACAAAAATAAATATGGCATAAGAGGGTATTCGAGATTAATTTAAACAGTAATAGCACTGCTACTCACCCCCCCCCCCAATGTTGTGACCTCATCGAGACTTTACATTTGTTGACCATAAAAACATATCTTTAGCAGCTGGATTCACACCGATGTCATTATTAGTTCAGTAGTTATGCTCGAAAATTTACTTTTTTGTTAAAAGGGGCTATATGCAACTTTTTCCCCAAAATAAATGTAACAATAGCCTTTTTATTTGACCATTTATGACTCAAACATCTCCTGATGAGCATACTGACACCTTGTCAGCTCACAGTGGGTGCACCTATAAGCCTGTATCCAATTTTTTCTATTTTCTGTCAGCTCGGATTTTCCCGCGCTGTCTGCGGATGTGACGTCACTACCGATAGTCAACACTCTCAAGCAGTTCAATGGATTGTGCGAATACACAGAAGAGACCAAGGACAACACTGACACCAACAGTAACTCCACATAAGACTAAAAAAAGTGTAACCCCTGACAAGTGCCTGAAAAAGATCGAAGATTGAGAGCGACCGGTGTACGAGCGCGCACTGCGAGAGCGAGCAGAAAGGAAGAGCAGTTCCGTTTTTTGGCCACAGGTGTCAGTCGCCAGTTTAAATTTCAGAAAATTGCATAAATGCCGGTTTTCCAATGACCCCAAGTTCTAATCACTTGTTTCTGATCCCATTGCAGACGTTTCTGAAAATTTCATCAAAATCCACCTACAACATTTTGAGTTATGTTGCTAACAAACTGACAGACAAACTCTGGTGAAAACATTACCTCCTTGGTGGAGCTAACTAGCTGGAAATACTATACATAAATTACATTCTACTTCAAATATTATTTACCTGTATTCCATCTATCGTCTCACAGTCTGTTAAGCTTAGTCGTTACTGCCCATTGACAATGTAGTTTGATTTATTTGCACCGTCTAATTTTGCCACCTGTCCCTTAAAATATGGAATCGAAACATTTTGGCATCAAAATGTTGCATCCTACATTCAACAAAGTCTTGTAAATTGACGCTGATCCTCTACATGTTTAGTTTCTTTAGACCAGTGTTTCCCAATCCAGGTCCTCGGGACCCACCGCTCTGCATGTTTTTAATGTGTTCCTACCTGGTTCAAGTTTTTGGCAGCCTGTTAACGAGCCATTAAATTAGGGTTACCTCTAATACATGCAGGGCAGTGGGTCCTGAGGACCTGGATTGGGAAACACTACTTTAGACGATTAAAAGGCTGCACCAAACAAATTTTAGCTTTTGGAAGGAGAATGTGGTGAAAAGAGAGAAGCAATGGAGGAGGTGGTGATGATATAGGTGAGAGAGAAAGTGTTGACAGCTATTGTCCATCCCTTGTCCCTAATGTCTTTTTTTTTTAAACTAACTGGCATTATTACTTTCACCATAGTCCACAGAAGGATCTGCTTAGTAATTACATTCACATCTATGGCATCTAAAAACTGATTGGTGTGCCCCCATATTAAACCGTGCTTAAGGCCTCATACAACACTGAGCCGGCCCTGCTGACAACAGTTTGATGTGTGTCTGTGATTACCTCCCAGCGACCATAGGTCATGAAGAACAGGGAGAAGGGGATGGCTGTCCCTGACATGGCGTGGGTGGACGGCATGCTGTACTCAGAGTTGTAAAACATCTCCACTTTGACCACAGGTGGAGAAGCGGGTCGGGGCCAGCCGATTACATCCTTGGTGCACTGTCCCACATACATGACCCAGACCCACACCATGATCAACCGCCTGCTCACAAAGGCGTCCACATTCCACATGAGGAAGGGGAAAAAGATGATGTAAAACAATTCGTTGCCTAACTCTGTCCCGAAAGTAAAAAGGTAGAACAAGAAGCGATTCTCGATGACAAACTCCTGCCCCACTTCGCCCGTCAGAGAGTTTCTGCGGCGGGGTTTAAGAGTGCTGCCCCGCACAGCATTACTTTCTCCGCCTGGGGACAGAGAAGCTCTGTCTGGAGACGCATCTTCCATTACATGCTTGAGTTTTCTCGGCTGGGTCACTCCTGTGATGCTCCTCTCCATTCCCACACCAGCCAATTTTTCCCCTCCAGCTTCCCCGGCTGTGTGATGATGGAGAGCCCCGTTGTTGCTAGCGTGAGCCCGCTCCACTAACCTGCAGCTGTCAGAGGTCGAACTATCGGAAGCAAAAAAAGTGCCCCGTATCCCGCAAATAAACTGAAAGCGGGCGACAAGGTGGGGGTCTTGGAGGTAGCGAAAGTGTTCTTTAATTTTCCCCATGTTGAGTTGGTTCTATTTGCGGAAGTGCAGGAGTTAACACGGACCTCTGTACTTCCTCTGAGCGGTGTGTGTTAGCTCCTAGGCTGCCGTCTGCTGGCTAAAGCAGCTGTCTGAGGTGAGCCTCGAACCATGAGAAGAGCTGATAAAGTTGTGACGACGACCAGTAAAACAACCAACACAGTAGCCTACAGGGGATAGCGGTCACAGTAGCAACACAAACATGGAGACGGAAGATTCAGGGGAGCACACTTTCTGCGTTGCGTTCAAGTACTGATGGAAATTTGGGACGTTATACTCATGTTCTTATAAGGATTAATAAATAATGTATGTTTTTGCTACTGTCTCTAACAGCTTTGTTAGCGCACAAGGAATATTATCTTTATGCCAATCAGGTTCCAAATATTCCTCGTTTGTGATTTTCTCTTGCCTCTCAGAACAGCTGTATGAAGCTAGAGTAACCCACAGACAATATATATTAAACGCCACATGAACGCCCTACCGTACCGCCAGTGTCACCGCCATGTTGTGAGGGTCATTTTTTTGTCAAAATGTCAAACAGCAGTTTAAGGCATTAAGGGCTTTTTGAGTGCTTCAACATAAATGACACTCACAAAAATGATTTTTCAGATTCATTTCAGTTGAAAGAATTGTTAACATGTTTATTTGTTGAGATGATGTTTGAAAGGTTTATAAGAATAAAGTGTAGATATTAATTTTTCCCCTTTCTCAGATACCTAATCTCTCATCTGTTGGACATTGCTAAAGTTAGCTTCATCACTGTAGCTTGATTTACTGCAGTTTAAGCTTGTAACAAATCTGTACTAACTTCAATTACCTCAAAATCTAAATTACATTTAAAGGTTTGAAAACTAGCAGTGGCATCTCTGGCATGATAAATTAGGTGGGGCACAGCAACTCAACACCTAATTGCAACCTAATTCTTCTGTGAGACATACAATCTGACTTTGATCAAGAATACTGAGTGCTATTTTATGTGATTAATTTAATATTGATTCAATATTAAATGAACCACATAAAATAGTACACATCTACACACTACAAATGGTAATTTTCTATAAATGTAATTGAAAAATTAAAAAATGTTATAACCTACATTAAATTACAAATAAAGGGTCACTCACCAGTGTTGTTCTTCTTGGAAAAAAATGCAGATGTTTCATCTGGGCAAACTTTTCAATCACTGTATAATCTTTCAAAAAATCCCCTTTAAATCTATAATAATCTCTTCAAGTCTTTTCTAATAAATTTCCGGCAGACTGCACGCCAGATGGCACATTGCTTCCTTTCTCTATCAAGGAAGTTACCGGGGGCCGTGGCATTTGGGCCCTGATTTATTTAACCCTGCTGTGCATAGAGCTCCACAGCAACATCTGGTGGGGCCCCACTGGCCCCAAATGCAGAGATGCCACAGAAAACTAGGGGGAATTATTTCTAACCTAAAGAGATTTTTTAAAACAAGTCTATGTCCAACCTTTATTTTGTTTGTGTAAATACATTTTTAAAATGTTATGAAAATGGCATTCAGGTACAGCATAAATGTTTGATGGAAAATAATAGGTTTTAATAAATAATTTAGTCTTGTGCCCACTCCAAGCATCTTAGCTTATGAACCACAGTGGCCCTGATTACATCAGGTCCTGCACGGACAATGTCACCAGAGACAGACGTATTTGGATCTATCCCGAAAGAAACCCCATGATTACGAGGGAGGTCCACAGACTGTTGAAATTCAGGAAAACTGCTTTCAGACCGGGGTAGAGGGTACTTTACAGTGCAGCCAGAACAAGCCTAAAGAGATGCATCTAAAAGACGGAAGATAGAAAACTGTCAGAGAAGCAACAACACAACGCAGGTGTGGCTTGGCAACGAGCACCTTACTAAGGCCCCATGATTTCCGCGATGTGGATCAGACAGAATCACAGAATTTAACAAACAAGACGGAATCCACAATAAAACGTGGAATTTCACATACTTTGCCAATACACCGTGGAGGAAAAGCTATATAGTACTTTTGTAGTATTTTGGACGCTGCAGCTCCCGTACATGCCATTACCTGGTAAGTTGGGGCTCGACTGAACTCAACTCAGCTCATCTCTCCTCTCCACAGACAGAATAAATCGACCAGCCATGGCGAAAAAAACTCCCTGAAACCCTAACGTTCTACCAAAATAAAAATAAAAAACTGAAGCTTAGCACCAGACTCAGGGCTAGCGAGTTTTACGAATTGGGAGAACAACTTTTCTATAAATTTTGTCGATACACGGCTGACTGAAAGTGTGACGATACATGTGATGACCAATGATTGTGAGGAGCAGTGACGTCTCCAGGCTTTAAGGAGTACCTGGGCTCAGCCCAGACAAGATGTGATATTTTTGTAAGAAAAAAAAGAAGAAAAGTGCTACAATAGACTATAGAGTACATAAAAAGGTGCCTAAATTTGAATCTATTTTCAGTGCATGCATGTCAAAACAATCTAATGTGTCATCTAATATACAATAGCTCATAATTTTTATCTAAGTTCAATTTGATGTTTAATGTTCAATGTTTTGTGTTTTGGAAAATTACATCTGAAAACAGAAAACCAAACAATAATTTAGTTCTATCAATCTTTCTTCACTTGCTTCTGTTGGTATCCCTTTTCTCTTCTTTACCACAATTTCCCTTTTTCTTTCTCCTTTGTCTTTGCTTTTTCCATCTCTCTCCTTCCACCAGTGAACTCCCTAAAAAGTATTTATTTAGAATTAGATTGTTTACAGACAACGAGCACATACTATCATTCATACACTATTTAACTATTGCAGTCTCACTCTGTCTTTATCTCCAGCTGTTGTGTCTCCTCTTCTCCCTCTCATCACTTGGTCTTCTCTCATCATTGGTTCTGTCTTTCATGTCTGTCAATAATGCCAAAATGGTAAATGAGCGAATAAGGTAAAGCTTTACTTATTTCATTTAGTATGTCTTCCGTGATTCAGTGACCCGTTATAAATTTGCTTCTATCTACATTTTAAAAGGAACCCCGACTGTTATGACAAATTGGTCTTAAGACACAGGCATAAATGTCTACTATTAAAATTAATTGAGAAATATTTATATAAATTTCTCTATTGTTATAAAAATCAGTTTTGTTTACAATCTAAATTGATACACGGCGGCCGCCATGTTTTCACGACCGCAATGCATTCTGGGTTGTCGACGTCAAATGGTTGCCCCCTCTTCGTCCACCTTGACTGAGCAAGCGAACGAGCGTTAGCAAGACGAGCAAAAATGGCACACTGTGCGGCTTTCGGGTGTCAATTCCAGTCAAAGGGCAATAAAAAAAACAAGATAAGCCTCCATAGCTTTCCGAAGGAAAGCAAGTTGAGGAAACAGTGGGAGGATGTGTGTGGAAGAGTACAGCTGCCCAAAGACCCGCGGCTGTGCTCACACCATTTTAACCCAAATGCATTCAAGGCCTTTCATCGTCCTCAGCTCATGAAAAAGCTAACAGGTGCACATGGATATAAACAACGGCTAAAACCAAAATTCCGAGCCGACCATCTTTCTTCACAAAGAGCCTGAACGCACACGAGTGAGAATTGACAACAGGGCGAAAAGACTCGAAAGATGGGAGTAGTTCAACAGATGGACTGCTGTCTGGGGGAGGGACAGTTCGCTGTTTCTTCAGCAGCAACTTTGGGCGAAGCTCTGCCACTGCTCTCAGAGTTCGCCATGGAGGAATTAACAACACATGCCAGTCAAGCAGGACATCTGTAAGTGTACAGTTTTCACCTTGCATGAGAGATGCATCCACTCAGACAGAGACATCCATGTCCGATGTAGGTGTACAGTGCCAAGCTAATGTTCACTCACCCATCACGTATCACAACTACTCAGGTAGACGTGACATCGACTTGGATGGAGATGACGATAGTGTTGTCAACTCAGAAGATTTGTTTATGTTACCTGACTCCAATCAACCCAGTCAGCCCTCGTGCAGTGAACCTAGTCAGCCCCCGTGCAGTCAGTCTAATCCAGATTTTATCGCTAGTTTAGCCGACAGTTCACAATTCACTGAATCTCAGACTTCTATTAACACATTCACAGGTGGAGTGTTTCTTGTTTTTGAAGACCAGTTAAAGGGGCTATATGCAATTTTTAAAATGTTGTAGGTGGATTTTGATGGGATTTTCAGAAACGTCTGCAATGGGATCAGAAACAAGTGATTACAACTTGGGGTCATTGGAAAACCGGCATTTATGCAATTTTCTGAAATTTAAACTGGCGACTGCACCTGTGGCCAAAAAACGGAACTGCTCTTCCTTTCTGCTTGCTCTTGCAGCACGCGTTCGTACGCCGGTCGCTCTCAATCTTTGATCTTTTTCGGGCACTTCTCAGGAGTTTAACTTTTTTAGTCCTATGTGGAGTTACTGTTGGTGTCAAAGTTGTCCTTGATCTCTTCTGTGTATTCGCACAATTCATTGAACTGCTTGCAAGTGCTGACAAGCGGTGGTGGCAGAGTGATCTGAAACATTTAACATGAACGCACTTGACGTCACATCCGCAGACAGCGCGGGAAAATCCAAACCGACAGAAAATAGAAAAAAATTGGATACAGGCTTATAGGTGCACCCACTGTGAGCTGACAAGGTGTCAGTATGATCATGTTTGAGTCATAAATGGTCAAATAAAAAGGCTATTGTTACGTTTATCGGTGTGATTCACCAGGACACTTAGCTAAATACTGCACACACTCATTTTTAGACGCAAACAGCATCCAGCTGTGCATCCACACAACCACATTAGAGGTATGTATGGACTTTAAAGTGCTTCTGTTACATACATTTTCTGTCTGGATCCTTGACTCATTCAATTCTAATTTCAAAAACAGGTATATCACTCCATGTACCTCAAGTACCTGCCAAAGAGGACGCACTTTGGCTATGATGTGATGGTCCATGCCTCCATGCTGGCTGCTCTGGATCATAACAATAATGTGAACAGAGAGCCGGTAAGTGAACTGTAGTCATTCTTTTTTGTTTCAGTTTGGCCAGATTTGAGACAAATACTATGATAACTGAGATAATTGATGGCATTCACTTAACATACATCATCGACCAAATTGCTCTTAAAACAATACGATTTTTTGGCATTCTATAGCTTATTTTGTTTGTTAATCAAGTTGTAGATCACAGTACACATTTATACACTTATTCTTATGGGTGAAAGTCCTTTCTACTGGCCAACATCAGGCACGTTTTTGAATATTGTGTCCTCTGTTGGACAAGCTTGTGAGAAAATAATAAGACCGTAGTTCTGTGGTCGCTGTGCTGACAGAGAACGCATTAAACTTTGTGTGACAGTTTTTGTTTCATGTGGATTGGCCCAGGGATTACAAAGAGATTAGCAAAATACTAAAATTAGAAATCCTAATTTTTACAGCTATTATACAGCTATAATCACTAGCAGTTTTCAGTTGACCCCCACCTCAATTTCAAACTATATGCTGTTTAGAATATTATGATGTCCTGTGAACACAACTAATAGGCTCTGCAAAATTGACACACAAACACATTTTAATGGTTAAAATGAGCAAATCACAAAAGGCTATTATTTTGGTTGTTCAATATTCTCTGCACACACTAAAATCTCCAGTGTGCTATTATTGTGTGTGCAACCTGTTAACTCCAATTTCCTAGATGTTTTTAAATGCACACTGAACTGAATCTTGATTTTTTTACAACATAAATATAAACTGTAATATTATTGATTTATTGAAATATCCCTCCGATAAATTTTATTATTAAAACTAATATCTAACCAACTACAAGAATCGCATGCATTTCAGAACAATTTTGAGATATTACTTAAAAAAATACTGCACCTGCAAGTTATTTTTCTTTAATCTTTTGGTAACAGTTTATATGATGCTGTCATTCTCTTTTTTTATTAGGGAACGTCTCGCCACCAAAGCATGACACAGACTTTTATTATAGTTATAGACACTGATTTTTGAAATTAGTTCAATTTTTAGCTTTGTTTTGGTCAGTGTGGTAGTGTTTTCTTACTTGTTTTTTCTTAATTTAATGACAAATCAATTCAGCAAAATATATACATGTATCATAATTTATAGCCCTACTTAAACAGCGGCACCTGGTGGTTTAAAAAATGTATGATGGTGGCTGAGTTGTTCAGAAATGTGTGATGATGAAATGTAATGATAAAGCATATAATTGAGTAAGAGGGTAACGTCACTGAAGATTGTGGGAATAGAAATTAAGTGCGTACAATAAAATACACTCTAAGACCATTGTTAGGAACATCACTTAAAACATTAATTAGTCCTTGTTATTTGTTACTTATTTGTCCTGGTAATTCTCTTACAGTCTAAAAAGTAGCTAGTTGCAGGAAAAAGAAATACTGAATTACTTACAAATCTGCAGGAAAACACTAATTTCTGCTTGTTACATCTGTTTTAATTTAGCCACAAAATCCCCAATAGCCCCGCAACCCTGAATAGGAATGACGGGTATAGAAAATGGATGGATGGGTGGATGGAATCCCCAATAGCTCTCAGAACCAGCTCAATTGAACTGATGGCTCGCTATGTATGATACGATACAAAATGATTCAAGATTCAAGACCAAGTGCTGCTCTTTAGAATCTTATACCATAATCATACTGGATCATGACGGTGCTTGTCGTCTGGGAAAAGTGTTACACATCTAGAAGCATCATCTGCCCATCAGTAGTGTTGACTCCAATGTTGATGAATAATCAAAAATGCATCCAAACATTAAAATTAAATTAAATTAATTATAATGTCTAGGCGGAAACTTGTGGTTGCGATATGCTGAGGGAACCGCAGCTGTCTTCCAAGGTCGACCAGCAGCTGCCAGTCAGAGGCTTTGTGGAGGAGGCCTGTTGTTAATTGTGGGTGTGCCACGGGTTACTCTCCTGCTTTGATGAAGACGACTGCCTTCTTTGGGGCATGATGGTGTTTGCTAGTGCTGATGGCTGAGGCTACACTCACAGCAATTGCCTTAAGCACCTGGTCGTGGCGCCAGTGATAGCGACCATTAGCCAGCGACCTCTGGGCAGGTGCTGAGGAGATGTTCTAAGAAGCCTCTTCCAGAGCAAAGAGGGCAGGAAGGTGTTTCACTCTTCCCCCAGACATGGAGGTTCGCTGGGCTTGGCAGGTCACCGTAGACAGCTTGTACCAGGAAACAGACCCGATGGAAATCTGCCTGAAAGATGTTTGCCCAGGTGACACTGCGCTGCAGCGTACTCTCCCACCTTGTCCATGCTCCCTGCTGCCTGAGTCCCACAGTCCTGCTCACTCACTCTTCTTCTACGCCTGCTCGGATCTCTTCCTGGAATAGATGGTGTCTTTCCTTGCCACAGGCCTGGCTGACCAGAGTCTTCGGGATGTAGCCCAATCCCACTCTGCCTATTGCCACGGTGCCCACCAATGCCTTTTGTCTCAGGCGTCACCAGGGCCACTTTAACCAGCTGATAGGCCTCGGGGCAGAGAGGCTCAGTAGCCCCCCCCCCCCCAACAGCCCTTATATATGTGTGTGTTATATACGGCTCCTATATGTGTGTGTATAGATAGATACACTATCTATCTATCTATCTATCTATCTATCTATCTATCTATCTATCTATCTATCTATCTATCTATCTATCTATCTATCTATCTATCTATCTATCTATCTATCTATCTATCTATCTATCTATCTATCTATCTATCTATCTATCTATCTATCTATCATAGATAAATAGATATGCTGAAAATTGAAAATATATGATCAAAGCCAACATATCTATTTTATTTTTGTATTGAACACCATAAAACATATAACAAAATAGTGAATACCACCATCACCTCTGCATAAACATCAAATAGTGATGACAGCAGAAACAAAGAACAGCAGCCAACAAGTCAGTGCAAGGACCTTCTCTTTAAAGAAGACAAGGGAGGTTTATTTGTATAGCACAATTCATGTTACAGGACAATTCAAAGTGCTTTACATAAAACATCAAAAGCATTACAGCAGGGTGCAGAAAAATCAAAAGTACAGGAATAAAAAGCATGATTTAAAATGAAAATCTATCTTAAAAGAAGCCGTGCAGATTTATAACTTAGAATAAAAAACTAATCAAAAGCAGTTGAGAACAGGTTGTTGTGGATCACGCACCCCCCCACACACACACGCACGTCTTGCTATCCTTGTGTTGACATTGTATTGACTTTCATTGATTTTACTATGCCTAACCCAGACACTTTCCCTAAACCTAACCATTACTGATACATGCCTAACCCTAACCTTAACCTAAACCTAATTCACACTATACCTCTAAACCTAACTAGTAGAGTTTAATAGCTAGTTAAATATTGTGGGGACCAGGCAAAATGTCCTTACAACTACAAATGTCCACACAAGGGTGGTGGGCTGTCAAAGGTTGGTCCTCACAAGTATAGCTATGCATGTACACACACACACACACACACACACACACACACTCCTTTAAGCACCATGGGCAGCAATATGGCCAATGTGTCAGCAAGTGCTTATTGATTTACATTTAACCTGTTCCACCCCACAGCCCCGCCGCCGGGTCACTGTGGGGGAAGGGCGTAGAGAATGTCCAAATTTAGTTGACCTGTGGTCACTGATTGCTAAGCATGTCCTATCATTATAAACGTCAGAATCTCAGCTAAAGACACATATAAATATTCTCTGTGACCTCCAAACCCAGAAAAAATAACAAGCAACTAAAAGCACAGTTGTGCTATTTTGCGATTTTTACATGAACACATTTGACCGAACCTGTCGGTCACCCTGCCGAACAGAACCGAGCAAACTCTGCCTTCCATGAAAGCCAGCATCTCACAGATTCTAAAGCTGCAAGTTTCATCACGCTACGTGCAAATTTCAGCAAATGAGCAGCAAAATAAGCCCAAAAATACGTACAGCATTTGAAAAACAAGAGCATAAATGTTTCCTTACCTTGGTTTTTTCCGTGCTGAAAAGAATAATCCACCGTGATATGACTGTATTTCCACAATAACAAAAATATCCAGTGTGTATTCAGAAAAGAAAAAGTGAAAAAAACGAAAGCCTGCGGTAGAAATCTCCCATGTCTCGCTCCTATCGGCTGCAGCTCCTCACCTGCGGTACCCTGCTGCGCGGGCTGCTCCATGCCTACAGGTGCTGCTGCATCCTCCTCTCTGCCCGGTGGGTCAGAGAGCTAGCTATGTCCAACTTCTTTAGCTGACTTAAAGAATTCTGTCAGCTTAGGCATTTTCTTTCTAATTTCTCTGTCTCGAAGCTCCTTCTCACGAATGTTTTCTTTTCTGAGCACTTCTCTCAAATTTCTTCCCCGAGATTTTTCCACGTTTCTTTACATCTAGATGACCACGCCCTGAAATTGTCTAAATTGTTTGATTGGTGAGCTCATGGTGCAATGGGAACTTTAGAGGCCACGTGGGTGAAGTAGGGCACTTGTAATTTGGATCAATCAGCAGCATTAAATTAGCATATAAGATGATTGACAGAAAACATGACAAGTAATAAAACGTTTCTTTTGGTTTTTTTTTTTTTACCTGAAATGATAGGCCCCCTGAGCGTCATAGGCCCCTGGCCACCGCCCTGGTTGGCCCGTGCATTAGGGTGGCCTTGGGCGTGACTCTGCCACCTCCACTGCTTTCCCCGCCTTCCACTTCCTTCCTGTCCTCACCTCGATGCCGACTAATGACACCTTGCAGCCTCTGGAGTCCCTGCACTGTGGGACTTATCTGGTGCGTACTACCATAAATTCTTCAGTGAGACTACTGAAGGGCAGCTGCAGGATATTACTTGTCCCATACAGTGCAGCGCTGGTAAGACTGCGTGGAAGCCCTTGCCATTTCCGAAGAAAGCCACTGATCTTCCTTTCTTGACTCAACTGTTGTCATAGGGACTGCATAGACCAGCAGGGGCCACAGGACTCAGGGCAGGATGGAATTGTAATGGAAGAAAATACTTCAGGGTTTCCATAATAAAAGGAGACTGAGACCTACAAGGCATTTAAGTATTTAATACAAACATGTCTGGCCAGAACATGGAGGGGAAAGAGATTACTCTTGTATCGCCCTACCCAACATTTCTGACTAACAGTTTAAATAGTATTCAGCAATCACTGTTTATCTCTGCAGGACGTCTTGTCCAATCTTCATATCCAGCTTCTGGAGAACTGGTTCATGCCAGTCTGAAAGTATAGCATAAACCAGCACATCCCAGATCAGACTGCTCTGTAGTTATCTTGCTGCCCCAGCATCTGTCTCTCTGGTGATCTGACACATCTCTATCAGGAACATAACCTTGCTTCCCCTAACTTTGTCATCTCACCTTAGATACATTAACTAGACAGAGAATATGTACTTAAATCCTAATTACATAGGAATATTCCCACCACATTTCCCTGGTTTTATTTATTTAATTAATACCATAAATATAAAGGGAATATTCCAAAATGTTATCACAAATCTCCCTAAAAGGTTGGGTGGGTTGATCAAAAGAAAAGACAATGTTCAAAACATAAATTTACAATCAGACATGAGACATTATTGGCCATGGAATTAGCTCAAAGTGAAAAATATTTTATCTTTCCAGATGACTTTGCGGAGACTCATGTGCATTGAGATCGAAAATCCACGAGGTCTTTTTAAGCCATTTTCTTGTGGGCAAAATGTCATCTCAACAGCCCCTCGCCCCAGAGGCGGCCATCCACAGGTTTCATCATCTGTCGGGATGCTCTAAATAAACACAGAACAAAGGAGAAATTATGTAGCATCTTCGAGTACACTTCAGAGGGTATTACATCTATACTAGGTGTTGAAACGTGTACACTTCCCATGTGGTGTCGTCTGTTGCCATGAAGTCAGCCTCCGCCAGCATCCAGTGACCCGTAGCCACCGATCAGTCCCTCCCCGGAAAGGAGAGAGGTCACTCCTCAGAAGGTCCTCCAGCGAGAACCTCCCAATGCGACCCTTAGAAGCTGAGCTACTTAAGTATTAGAGCATTGATGTTCAAACACAGGTGAGCTAATTCACAAAGGATGAATAGGATGATTATGACAAGTGAAAGAAGTGAAGCAGAAGTTCCCCTTTGTGGGACGATAAAAGGATTATTCATGAAGTTAAACATTACTGTATTTTAATTTGGAAAGCTCATGTTTGAAAGAGGAAGTGGTGTTGCGCAAAAAAACAGTTTGACTAGTCTGTGATTCGTTAACATCCAGAAAGTAACTGGAGATTCAGGACTAAACTTTTTGTCAAAACGGGTGTTTAACTTGATATTTTTAGCCTTCCATCCCAGTCTAAAAATAACTATATTAACGCTTCATCAGTGTCGGGATCTATTGTGATTGTTTACAACCAGATAATCGCGGCACATCAGTCGTAAGAAAGAAGTTTGTGGCTCGCTTAGCTGGTTAGCATCTACTAGCCAAGTGCAATAAGAGAAACACACTAATCCTGCAACTGACTTTATTTCTGATCATTTTTACCATATTTTAATTAATAACTCGCTGGTTAAGGTGAACCTTAGAGTGTTTGCCCGCGTTGTTTCTGATTTGTTTTTGTAAATTAGTCAAAAGACTGAAATAACTTTCATTCTGCTACTCGGAACTGTATTAACTTGTGTTGGTTTTCAATTTAGGCTATATGTCTGATTGTAACCGTGCGTTTTCCATGTTATTTCTATTTACTACTGAGTAAGTTACGTTTATCAAAAGTATTAGTTAAACATTGAAACCATCGCTCATCTAGTTTATTGCTGAATGGCATCGTTTCTCATAAAAAAATTTTAATAAAGTTTTCAATCTACAGTTCCCGGGCCAAATGGTCCCGCCCCTTATTTCATGAACACAGAGTGACTCCAGAGTTTTTAGGTCGATCCAGTTTTAATCCATTACAAAAGTTCAAATTTTATATTACAATTTACCTTTGTGCATTATTTACCCCAGAGGCTTTTATTGATTAGCGCAAGTCTATCAGCTGCAACTCACTGAGTACAGCATACCAATTTAAGTGCTTATTAACCATTCTTATTAATTATGTTTAAACAAGAAAAAAAAACACAAGCTGGTATTGGTCAGTGTCTCCTTCATATTGCCTTGTCCCTGCTCTGGTCGTAGATTGTGTTAGAAGAAATCCTGAAAGTATTTAAGAATGGTATCTATTGCAATACATTCTTCTCAAACATTCTGACTTTCTATATACATTGCAGCAGAACAACAACTTCAAAAAGTTCAGAATGCCATTTAAAGAACATGAATTGTCCAAAACGCATTAAAAAAATATTCAAATCTTCTTTTATAAAAAATGCAGCACAAAAAATTCTCACAACAGGCCTCAAATAATTTAGGTTGTGATAAAAGCGAAGGGAGCTACAACAAAAACTAAATGTGAAATTTATAGATCAACATTTGACTTTTTCCCCTAAACACCAAGTGATTATATATTATTTGCTTTCCTAATTTGAAAAGTGATACGTCACTGTTGACAAGCTATTACATTTTGTGTTGCATTTGCTTTTACTACAAGTAAAACAACTGACCAAACAGTGTCCAACTGCAGTAATTCAGTATGCTCATTCATTTGGAAAACAAGCAATTAAATTCCAACATTTCATGTTCTTTTAATGTTTTATTATTTAAAAAAGGGGTCTACAGAGTGTTTTTGCAACTATAGGGGATCACACCTCTGAGCCTCCCTGGTAAGGTCTATTCTGGTAAAGTCTATAAGAAAATGTTAGAATTTGAATTCCATTCACCGTAGCCCCAAAAAGCAAATATATATATATATATATTATTTATTTATTACAAAGTCAGGTGCATTAAGACCAACAGGCACACTCCCCACTCATATAATTTCCTGTGTTTACCCACCAGAGTGTGACAAAACCATCAGACTCCTAGGATCAAACCTTCTCTCCTGATTTCTTGCCCCCTTAACAATCCTGGAAGGAGAACACAGAACACTTCACAGCTTGAGATCAATCAGTACAAGCAAAATTTCTAATATGGCCCACTAACTGCTCCGACGCTTGAATGTTCCTCAGATAAGATTAGTATTGACCTTTTTCCACTTATTTAAACCCTAAGTAGCCTAAGGTTATCAGACCAGTAATCAATCTTAATGTTACCCAGCAGAAACCTAACGTTTCATGTTTTAGTTGTGTTCAAATTATAAACAATCTTGTTTTACTGTTGGTGCTTGCAGCGAAGTCTTGTTATCCTTCTCTATTCTCACCATTTGTGACGTCAATAAGAGAGTGTTTACATTAGCTTCTTGCAAGCTGATAAAAGTTTCGTTCTTCAGAGCTGTAGCAAAAACTAAGCAGTGCTACTGTAAAAGGTCCTATTTTCTTTAGTTGTTAATGTTCACAGCTCTATGATTTATTACTTTCTCACAAAGCCCAAAATAAAAGAGAAAAAAATAGCCCCAATTATCCCAAGAAGAATGAAAAGAAAATATATGTTTTTACTGTCAGTCAGCTTAGTCAAAAACAAGTCAGTCAGTGTATAATTCACAACCTACTCTAAATGCCCCGATTAACTCTTTGCTATTTGTTCTAGTCTTAAAGTGGGAAATCCTGTTTCTAACAAGCTGTGATTGTTAAAGGTAACTAGTAATTAGTGTAATAACAGTTTCATCAAATAACTTTCAAAAAATGAGAGCTCTTCTGAAAGGAAGCATTAGGAGAGAAAATAAAAGACTCTAGTACATTCTCAGGAAAGTCGTGGAAGACAGATTATCAGTTATGCATACTCCAGAGTCATTGCCGGCTTCACTATCTTGCCCTAAAAAAAATTTGATGTGCAACACATTCTTTAGGCTCTGATTATACTAAACTCACCAGATGACGAATCATTATCACCTGTGAAGACCCGTAGCAGGTCTGCTGTCCCAGCAGACTTCACCCAGTCCTGCTAAAACAAAGAAATAAAGTTTAGTTGCACATCAACTCTCCCTTATAAATTACAACACAATAACAAAAAATTAGATCAAATAAAAAAATTATGGCCTACTTCCATTGAGCCCAATTGCTCCCCCCTTTTGCTCTAAGGGTCCTGGCAGAAAAAAACAGAACAAGATTTACTTTGCTAACCATTGAGCGTCACAGAATGTTGTGTCTGTGGGTGTTCTGTTGTCATGACACTGAGGGAGTGTGTATGTGTGTATGTCACAAAGCAGGTGTCAGAGAGAAAATACAGGCTAAATCAGTCAGCAAGCATTTCTTCATTGCATTTGAGCTGCGTGTTTTCTGTCCTGCCTCAATTTCGCTGGCTTGTCTGCAGGGTGGTAGGCCCGTCCTGACATCTCACCCCTGACCAATCTCCAGCATGTAACCATGTAGGAAACCACAGCCCCTGCTCACCTTCAGGAGATCTCCCCCTTTGCCCAGTCCACTGGTCAGCTTGAACTTAGGCCGGAGTATGGGCTTCACATTTGTTATGGCTGCCAAACCCCTCATTCCAAGTGGGCGAGGGGAGTTAGGATTAGGGCTCCTTGTGGGTCTTCCCAGGGGCTCTGTGCTGGATCGGAGGCAGGGCCCCGACCCCGGATTACCTCATCAGCCTGAAGAAAAACACAGGACAAATCTATCAGCAGTTCTACAATGGAGGATGGCAGCATAGCAGAACGTGCTCCTGACTTTGGAGACGAAAATAGCCCACAGCAACTCGAATTCGTAACAACTTTTGCAAAAGTAAAAAAAAAAGGGGCCTTACGAGTGCCAAAAATCAAAAGCAAAAAGAAATCTATACAGAGTGAGCGAAAGAGATGGAGACGAAAAGGCTTCGCCTGCTAGCAGAGCTGTGGAAGACAATGACAAGGGAGAACAAGCTAGCAACATAAGTCTGGACCTTATACTCAGAGAACTGGGGGAATTTAGAAAAGATAATGATGCACAGCTGAATGGGATTCAAGAGGATATAAATAAGACAAACACGAGAGCAGGAGAGACTGAGGAAAGGATCAAAGATGCTGAAACTTGAATACAAACTAATGAGGAAGAAGTAACGGAGATGCTTAAACTGCATATTGAAATGGATACTAAGCTGACAGATCTGGAGGGATGATCCAGAAGAGAAGATATTAGAATACACTGTGACAAAGAGGGATCGGAAGACAATGCACCATCAATGGTTGTTTTCGTGGAGCGTTTATTAAGGCACAAGTTTGAGTTGCCTAAGTCAGCTGAAGTGCGAGTTGAGAGAGCGCACCGTACTCGGGTGTCAAAGCCACCACCAAGTGCGGCGCCCCGATCCATCGTTGCCAAAATGGCCAGCTACAGAACGAAAGAAGAAATATTAAAATTAGCCTGGTGGAAACGTGGGTTTGAGTATCTGGGAAACAAAGTTAACCTGGATCATGATTATGCACCTGAGGTTTTGAAGCGACTTAGCAAAGATTGGATTGCCCATAATGGTGATCAAACGCCCGGGGTCAATTTTGGAACAGATCCGACATCAAATGTGGCGCACAACTAGAAAGACCAGGGGTCAGACAATTAAGGATCGGACCCGGGACTATAAGGAGAGGCTCCAAGCTTTCAGACGACAGGAACAGGAGTGACAACCAATGGTGAGGTGCCTTTTGTTTTTTTCCCTCTTAACAGAGATCATTAAAATGTTCGATTTTTCTATCTGTGCTGTAAAAAGAATGGACAGCAGCCGGACAGCACACGAAGGCCCTCTCGCACCTATAGACGAGAGAGGCCCTCCCTCAAAGCCCCCCTTTAGTTGGGGCTTACTCAGGGTCATGTTGATGATCCCACCTTTGTAAGTCAACATATTTTCTTTGTATTCTGTATTTGTTCAAAGACTATTTAATGTTCTTTCTGCAGCTGTTGTATACAACTTTAATGTTTATATAATGGTTGTATATGTATGTTCAGGGAGTGTATGGATTGCACCAGGTTTTGCTATTTCAGAAACACTCAGACAATCAGATAATGGCTAGTGGCAAGATACAAATTGTTTCATATAATGTAAATGGCTTGCTAAATCCTATAAAACGTAATAAGGTATTAAATAAAATAATAAAAAAAGGAACAAACACGAATAGTATATCTACAAGAAACCCACCTGAATTTTAAAACCCCTTAACATTCCTGCAATTTCCACCCCACGTTTTTTTTAAATACATACCCAAATTAAAATTATAGCTGTTCTTGAACAATTTTGAGTAGCGACATGGCTGGGGTCTTTTTGGAAAGAAAACGCTCTGAAATTTCTCACAGAACAGTGATAATATGTCAAAGTGCTATTGTTATCAAGAAATATGATTTTTAATACACTGGAAAATATTTAATTAACTATAAATGCATCATTGATTGGCATATATCATTGGAATCACAAGACTCTTTCCAAGTCTTGTGATTCCACAAGACTTGGAAAGACTGTTGTGACTCTTTCCAAGTCTTTCCAATGATATAAAATATGTATAAATTCATAGAAGGTACAAGTCAGAAGAATGGTGGATTTAAATCCTGAAGTGGGATGGGCCCACCAGTGGGCCCTAGGATCGCTAACGGTTTAAGGAAAATGAGAAATGGAAAAGGATGGGTTTTACAAGCGTGTTTTCCTCTTCTTATAAGTTCTTATAAGGAGAGGAGTCGCTATCCTTATTTCAAGCAAATTACACTTTGTAAAAGTATCAGAGATAAGTGATAGGGAAGGACGATTTATTTTAGTAAGAGGAAACATCGAGGGGGACCCAATAACGCTGCTAAATTTATAAGCACCACTTGTAAGTGACAACAACTTCTTTAAGAAAGTTAATATAATGGTATCAGAGGCAGTAGGCCTTCTAATCTGTGGGAGAGATTTAAATATACATTTACAGCCAAAACTAGATACTTCCACTGGGAAATTCTAATTCTAATTCAATTCAAAAATACTTTATTGATCCCAGAGGGAAATTAAGTGTTGGTATAGCTCATATAATTAATTCTTTAAGGAGTTGTTGTTGATGATGATGGCTGTGGGAAGGAAGGATTTCCTGTAGCGGTCTGTATTGCAGTGAAACTGAAGAAGCCTCCGACTGAAGACGTTCTGTTGTTGTATGACTGTCTCATGAAGAGGATGCTCAGGGTTGTCCATAATTTTTTTGATTTTATGAAGAATCCTTCTTTGCATTATCATCTCCAGATGTTCCACTGTTGTCCCAAGAACAGAACCAGCCTTATTTATCAGGTTGTTTAGCCTATTTAAATCCCTGGCTCTGATGCTGCTACCCCAACAGATGACGGCTGAAGAGGTTACACTCTCCACAACAGACTTGTAGAAGATCTCCAGCATCTTGCTGCAAACCTTGAAGGACCTAAGCTTCCTCAAGAAGTACAGTCTGCCCTGTCCCTTCTTGTAGACGGTTTCACTGTTGTGCCTCCAGTCCACTCTGTTGTCAAGGTGAACTTCGAGGTATTTATACTCCTCAACCACCTCCACTTCTTCTCCCATGATGGAAACAGTTTTTGACTTATCCCTGTTTCTTCTGAAATCTACAATCATCTCCTTTGTTTTGTTCACAATCAAGGTGAGACGATTGTTTCCACACCATGTCACAAAGCGGTCCACCAGCTCTCTGTATTCAGCTTCTTGTCTCTGATACACCCAACAATTGCAGAGTAATCTGAGTATTTCTGCAGATGACAGGTCTCTGATTTGTACTGGAAGTCTGAGGTGTACAGAGTGAAAAGGAATGGTGAGAGTACGGTCCCCAGTGGTGCTCCTGTGCTGCCTACCACCTGGTTTGACACACAATTCTTCAGTCTCACAAATTGTGGTCTGTTGGTCAGGTAGTCATTGATCCAGGCAATTGTTGAGGGCTCCACCTGTGTCTTCAGGAGTTTCTGACAAAGCAAATCAGGCTGAATTGTGTTAAATGCACTGGAGAAATCAAAGAACATGATCCTCACAGTGCTGCCTGCTTTCTCCAGATGACAGTGGGTTGGTTGAAGTAGGTGGATGATGGCATCTTCAACTCCAACTCCACAGCGATAAGCAGACTGCAGTGGGTCCTGATACGTTCTTGTTTGCTTACTCAGGGGTGCCAACAGGAGTCTCTCCAGGACCTTCATGATGTGGGATGTTAGGGCAACAGGTCTATAGTCATTGATGACTGAGTTCTTTTGGGTACTGGAACAAGGCAGGATGTCTTCCACAACACTGGAACCTTCTCCTGAGTTAGGCTAAGGTTGAAGATGTGCTGCAGAATCCCACAGAGCTGCTCAACACAGGCCTTCAGGACTCTGGGGCTGACACCATCTGGACCTGCAGCCTTGTTCTGGTTCAGTTTCTCCAGCTGCCTCTTCACCTGACTTTTGGAGACAGACAGGTGGGAGGGGGAGGCAAAGGGGGTAGCAGCATTTCCTGACTTGGTTGAAGTCAAACTCGTGGAATTAGAAGAGTCCATGGCTGAGGTGAAGGATAACACATCCGAGGTGTAACAGGAAAGCTGTTGATCAGAGGAGAGTGGGATGTCTGTTTGGCTGGGAACAGGAGAGGAGGATGCTGAGCTAGTTCCTGAACTGAACCCGTTGAAGAATATGTTCAGTTCATTGGCTCTGTCCAGACTTCCATCTATCCAATCCTTCCTGTCCTTAAAGCCTGTGATCTTTCTCATTCCTGACCAGACATCTCTGATATTGTTCCTCTGTAGTTTGTTCTCCAGCTCTGATCTTGACCTTAAGTTGCTTCTGTATACTCCTCAGTAATTCCCAGTCTCCCTCCCTGAAGGCTCTTTTTTTCTTGTTTAGCAGTTCCTTCATGTCAGTGGTGATCCAGGGTTTGTTATTAGGGAAGCATCTCACTGTTCTGGTGGGGATGATGTTGTCCACACAGAAGTTTAAATAGTCAGTCACACACTCAGTCATGGCATTGATGTCCTCTCCATGTGCTTGGCAAAGAGTCATCCAGTCTGTGGTTGCAAAATAACCCTGCAGGGCTTCTTCAGCTTCCTGTGACCATTTTCTCACAGTTCGTTTTGTCACAGGTTGCCTCTGAACAAGGGGTTTATATTTTGAACAGAGAAAAACAAGATTGTGATCTGATTGTCCCAGAGGAGGTCTTGGCTTGGATATGTGTGCATCCTTTACATTTGCATAAAACAAATCCAATGTCCGGTTTTCTCTTGTAGAGCAGCTGACAAACTGTTGAAATGTTGGAAGTGTGGTAGAGAGCGAGGCATGATTAAAATCACCAGATATTGCCACAAATGCATTGGGGTGCTGTGTCTGTAGCTTAGCAACAACGGGACTGATGACATCACATGCATTGTCGGCAACGGCTGAAGGTGGAATGTAAACAACTGCCAAAATTACACTGGTGAACTCTCTTGGTAAAAAATATGGACGAAAACTCACTGCCAAGAGTTCGACATCTGGGCTGCAGAGACGACACTTCACAGTAACATGTCCTGAATGACACCATCTGTTGTTTACAAGCACTGCTACTCCACCACCTTTTCTTTTTCTGCTCGTCTTCAGATCTCTGTCTACTCGTACAGTCAGGAAGCCTGGCAGACAGACGTTGGAGTCGGGGATATGATCCAGCAGCCACGTCTCCGTAAAACACATAATACTGCATTCACGGTACTCTGGCTGAGTCCTTGTAAGGGCTTGGAGTTCATCCATCTTGTTAGCCAGTGATCTTACGTTGCCCATTATGATCGATGGAAGAGATGGCTTAAACTACTCTTTCTCTGTCTCCTTTTCGCTCCTGCTCTTCATCCACATCTCCTCCTTATCAACTCATCAGGGATTTGTGGCTTCAGTTGAGGTATTATTTCAGCTTTTACGATGTTAATCAGCTGCTCCCGGCTGTAAACCACATTGTTGCCATGGTTACGCATCATAACAAATTGTCAAAAAGGGAAATATTTACAGCAAAAATCCTTCCAGCTTCACAGCACCAAAAACTAGAAAGTATACAGGTCAAAAAAATGCAATCTTATTTAAGAAAAAAGAGGAACCAATGTACAAAAAACAAAACTTAATATGTAGCCAACAGAGCCACTCCAACATGCAGCCACCCAGGGCAACGCAATTCTAGAATGAAATCACAGAATACGCAGAAGTTATTGATCAAGAAAATTAACACATTATTCGAGGAGGTTGGATTATTTGATATATGGCGAGATTTACATCCAAGTCTAAGAGATTATACTGGTTACTCCTCACCCAGCCACCTCAGCCAGAGTATTGAGAATGCGGTGTTATGTGTTTCACTGAGACGTGGCGGCAGGATCATATCTCCGATTTCAACGTCTCCCTTCCAGGATTCTTGACTGTACGAGCAGACAGAGATCAGAAGACGAGCAGGAAAAGAAAAGGAGGTGGGGTAGCAGTGCTTGTCAACAACAGATGGTGTCATCCAGAACATTTTACTGTAAAGTTTCATCTGTGCAGCCCAGATATTGAACTCTTGGCAGTAAGTTTCCATCCATATTATTTACAAAGAGCGTTGACCAGTGTTATATTGGCAGTTGTTTACATTTCACCTTCAGCCGTTGTAGACAATGCATGTGACGTCATCCGTTCCGTTGTTGCTAACCTACAGACCCAGCACCCCAAAACATTTGTGGTAATATATGGTGATTTTAATAATGCCTCCCTCTCGTCTACACTTCCAACATTTCAACAGTTTGTCAGCTGCTCCACAAGAGAAAACAAGACCTTGGATTTGTTTTAAACAAATGTAAAGGATGCATACATGTCCAAACCAAGACCTCCTCTGGGACAATCAGATCACAATCTTGTTTTTCTCTGCTTAGAATATAGACCACTTGTTCAGAGGTAACCTGTGACAAAAAAGAACTGTGAAAAAGAACTTTTACCTCCCCCTCCCACCTGTCTGTCTCTAAAAGTCAGGTGAAGAGGCAGCTGGAGAAACTGAACCAGAACAAGGCTGCAGGTCCAGATGGTGTCAGCCCCAGAGTCCTGAAGGCCTGTGCAGAGCAGCTCTGTGGGATTCTGCAGCACCTCTTCAACCTTAGCCTGACCCAGGAGAAGGTCTCAGTGTTGTGGAAGACATCATGTCTTGATCCAGTACCAAAGAGAACTCGCCCATTAGTCATCAATGACTATAGACCTGTTGCCCTGACATCTCACATCATTAAGGTCCTGGAGAGACTCCTGTTGGCCCAACTGAATATGCAAACAAAAACATTTCACGCCCCACTGCAGCTTGAAGTTGAAGATGCCATCATCCACCTACTTCAACCAACCCACTGTCATCTGGACAAAGCAGGCCGCACTGTGAGGATCATGTTCTTTGATTTCTCCTTTGCATTTAACACAATTCAGGCTGATTTGCTTCATCAGAAACTCCAGGAGACAAGATTTTAAATGGATTAAAAGTTAAGCCAACAAAAGCAAATTTTGGAAATCTGTTTGTGGTTTTGTATCGTCCACCAGGCCCTTACTCTCAATTCTTGGATCAGATCTCACATTTTTTATCTGATTTAGTATTAAATACTGATAGGGTCATTATAGTGGGGGACTTCAATGTTCATGTGGATACTGAAAGTGATAGCCTAAATGCAGCCTTTAGTGCTATTTTGGTCTCAATTGGCTTTACTCAAAAAGTACGGGGATCGACCCACTCGGGCAAACACACTTTGGAACTTGTACTGACATACGGTATTGAGTGTGAGGAAATAACAGTCCACCCACATAACCCGGTCCTGTCTGACCTCTTCTTAATAACTTTTGAATTTACTTTAACTGACCATCTTACATCTGAAAGAAAATGTCATTATAGTAGAGCTTTATCAGACTATGCTGTAACAATTTTTAAAGAATCTGTTCCATTCTTACTTTCCTCGGTGTCTCAGAGTAACACAGTGGATGGCAGCAATTCTATCTCTAACCCTTCAGAAATTGATGGTCCAGTTCACAGCGTTACGTCCTCATTGCGTTTGGCATTGGATAGTGTAGCCCCCTTTAAAAAGAAAGTGGCTAGCCATGGGAGGCTGACTCCTTGGTTTAACGCAGAAATGCGTACTTTAAAGCAGAATACTAGGAAGTTGGAGAGAAAATGGCGCTCTACACATCTAGAGGATTCCTATTTAACCTAGAATTACAGTCTACTGCTGTATAAAAATACCCTTCGACAAGCGAGAACAGCATATTTTTCATCATTAATAGAGGCGAATAAAAACAATCCTAGGTTTCTTTTTAGTACAGTTGCCAAGCTTACACAGAGTCATAGCTCTGTTGAGCCAACTATTCCCCCAGCTCTTAGCAGTGATGATTTTATGGGATTCTTCATAAATAAAATTAATTCAATTAAAAATAAAATCATTGGCATCCTCCCAAACATGATTACTTCCTCAGTAAATGAGGCAGCATCGGAAAGAACTGTAGAACCTCATTTATGCTTAGGCTGTTTTGATTCAGTTGAGGTTTCGGAATTATCAAACATATTAGCCTCATCTAAACCTTCAACTTGTATGTTGGACTCAATTCCAACCAAATTATTTAAGGAAGTGTTCCAATTGGTTCCTGGCCCCATTTTGGATAACATGAATCTATCCTTAGTAAACGGATATATACTGTTGAGAAGGTGTTTTCACTCCAATTTAAAGCCTATTTTAAAGGAACAGACACACATTTAATTTATGACCCTGGGCTCTCTCTGAGCTCTCATTTCACCTTCCCGCGTGCTCGTTCATTTCTGTAAAAAGGAGCAATAAGAACAACAAACAAAAATTATATATTTTAACAGTGAGACGTCGTTCACTGGACTCAGTTCTAGTAACTGAGTACAGCTTTATCTCAGCATAAGGTTTTTATTTGAAACAAGTTAAAAAGAAACTCCTCCCACATAGATCTTCCTTCACAGAATGGTCACAGCTTCTCCACCAAAAGGCACACAGGATGTGCCACATTCCTCTTGATTATTCACGGTTTCTAAGTGTTTCCACATGCACTACAAAATTAGACCCTCATACAACATTAACATAATTTTTATCTCTTCATGTCCCTCTCTTGATCTCTTATTTTTTTAACAGATCACCATATGTAAGGAAAAATGTCAGGCAAAGAATCATATCAATTTTGAGTCCATCTTCTCTGGAACTTTTCGGATCAGTAGTCAAGTCATCTTGTTCTGGCCGGGAATAGTGGTCGTCCGGCTCGCTCTTCTATGACCTAAGGTGAGAGGTTGCCAGCACATTACCTATATGCAGCTAAAATGTATCTTTTCAGTAGCCCTGAGTTTGAAAACTCTAAGGACTGCACGCAGACCAGAGGATCGTTCAGCCCCTTTTGGCAGGGGTCTCAGCTTCTTTTCTTTCAAACCCTGCTGCCCCAGCTGGGCAGCTCTGTGCTCCAAGCCGCCCTGCCACCTGATGGTGCAGGTGTGCTGAAGTTGGAAACCTCTCAGCAGAGGGTTCAAGTAGGTTGTGTGGTCTGCTCATTGCTGTTCTTCTCCTGCTCTGGCTTGCTGCTCCTGCATGTCCTCTCAGGTTCGTCCTGACTCCTCAGTGGGAGTGCATTGGCTCCAGCCTTTTTCTGTAGTATGATTACCTGAGAGACTGTGGTCTGGTTGGCTGCTGGTCTCTCACCTGGTCAACAAAGCCTAAAAGAAGAGCTTGCAACTAATTTGCTTTTTCCTGTTTGCTTTATCCATAATTGTATCTGTTTTGAGATTCATTTCTTATGGATTTGTCCTCTTTTTTTTTTTTTTTTTAAATCAAATCCCTCACTCACCTCATAGTCTTAAGTAGTGCCGTACTGATCGGCCGCACTAACACGAAATCAAATTATTATCCTGACTGCTTACAAACTAGGTCTTTCTGTGGAAAGAGCTTATGCTTTTGCTGTATGTAAATCACAAAAATCATCATTGACCCAAAGTGCACTCCAAAAATCCTGTATCAAAAATAAGCAACACTGGAACAACCTAGACCATAAAGAATATTTCTTCAAAATATATAGTAGACATTATAATGTAAATGAAAACTTCCAAACAAAGACTAAATGCATAAACATGCCACAAGGTAAGATGAATGGGTTGTGTGCTAAAACAACCAACCGCAAAAAGGTGCCAAAACAGGATGGAAAACAGGAAACGATCAGTTTAATTTTATTCATTTACACTGCTAACAGCCTAAGTTCATTAAACCTATAGTCTTATAAGATTTCACCACATCACCGACTATTGTTATTCATCTTTCTGAGCTGATGAAGCCCAATGCCTATAAAACTATCATTTCAACCTATTTAACCAAAAAAACAGTTGAACCCTAAACAAAGGCTGTTTTTTTATTGTTTTTTCATTTATCTGAAATGCTTTTAATGAGACCAATTGAAAGGCTTTGTTTTGTAAAAAATAATTGAAATTTAAGTTCAAATTTAAGTTCCCCTTGTGCCTAAGGATCTCCTCCCTTTTCCTGAAACAGAACTGTTTCAGAAACATCCAATTATTTAAGTCTCCTGTTAATCAGGTGTGACTAGATCTGCAGCTTGTTACGGAAAGATGTTATAGTTCAATAAACACCTGTATTGTAGATCATTCTCCATGTATACAGTATTTAAGCTCAATTCCTAGATCTCAGCTGCTATACCTTTCTGCCAGGGAAGAATTAACAAAACCACTGGATCTATAATTTAATGTGTCCAATCATAACATGACCTTACCCACCTCGGTCCATGGGAAAAAAGATAACAGAACCTTATTTCAATCACTCCATAATTTGTTTTCAGGGGGCATATCGGAGCCCAGATGGGACCATGAGGGGCTGAAATATCACGCCTCCTCCTTCTGCTGTGTCGGATCTCCTCTGCAAATACAAGAAAAGAATGCTCTTTAAGTCTCAACAGAAGCACATCCACCGTTCTCATTTTGAGGGTAATTGTGTCAGAGCCAAAATCCGCAGAGAATCAGCAGGTCGTCCATAGAAAAGTTCCCATCACATTCACGATATGGAGCACATACTATATACTTTTATCCCATGTAGCCAGAGTGGTATGAAAGTGTGGTCAGATTTTTATCATTTTCAAAACAAATAAATCTTTGGTCAGGTCTTAAGTGTACTGGTCCAGCTTTAACTATTTAAATTAATCCCATGTCGTCTGTTGTATTCTACTTTTTTGGGGCTATTTTTTATTATGCAGTACATATGTTTTAAATATATCTTTAGTAAGTGTTTAGAGGTAAACGGCCTGTTTATATTATTCAGGGTAGTAAAACATGACTGTTTACCAGTATTTTATGGGGGTAAGGTTTTAAGTAAATAAACTCTTGGGCAAAGATATGAACTAAAAGCAGGGAGGATCGGTTATAACTCTAGTTCATGGTACGGCTATAAAACCAGGTCAGGAGACCTGGAGAAAATATATGACCTGTTAAGATGTAGGAGGAGGAGAGAGGAGCCATGTGATATTTTCTTTGTTCTTCTTTAATAAAAATGGTACACCCTTGTAGAGAAGCGAGTCAGATCTTTTCTGGCTCCCATCTGCAGGTGCGTCCAGTGTGAAACAGATATCTGTTGTTGTGTGTGTGTTATTTTACTCTCTGTCTCTCAGTTCTGGGTCTTATTTTGAAAAAGTTCCCGCCGGGGTTTTGGAGTTCGGCGCCCCCACCTTTCTGAGTAAGAAGCGAGTTGCCGATAACATGGGTTACGAAGCCGACACGTCCCAGTCTCCAATTTACCTTTACTTTTGTCATGGAAGTATATACATTTTTACCCATACAACTTCCTGTTCGTTCATGTACTGCACGCTCAGAATTTGTCCAAATCCTGGAGAGGAGTGTAACATCTGGAAACAGATCATTAAGATTAGTGAAAGCTTCTACATATCTGGGTAAATGTCCTACAGAATATGGCATCTGAGAACAAACAAAACAGTTAATGTTTTACTTATTTGCTAGATATCTTGCATATTGTCACCATACACTAGTTTCAAATGGGTTTCTGTATGTCCTTCTCTGAGTGAACCAAGAAAATAAATCAGCATCCTCATGTGCTCTATGTCATTCTTCTGTGAGTCCTGACGTTCCTATTGAAATAACACCACCAAAAAACTGTAAAAAAAAAAAAAAGTACTAGATAGCAGAAAAACCTTCATCGTCACTATCTCTCCCTTCAAACAGTCTCTATAGAAAAGTGGCTCTCCTGGTTCTCTTCACTGAGGTTGAGACAAGTGGACCATATTGTTTCCAACTCCCTTGGGAATCAGTCTTTAACTCCACTTTTCTTAGACTGCTTTCCCTATATCAAGTAATGGTCTCTTCTTTTTACAATGGGTTAAGTGTATCCAATTTAGTCTCTACAGCCATTGGTGTGGTCAAAAATACCTGGAATGGCCCCTTCCACCTGGATGATGACCAATTTTCTGTTTACAGCTTTTAATCAGGTTTCAGTCACCTACTTTCAGCTCACTTCTTCCTGTAGGAATATAGGATCATCTGGCATATGATTATTTTGCATTTATAACTCATGTACTTATCAGTATTTTGATCATGAAAACCCACCAGATCTTAATCAAATTGTTCCTTAGAAGAGGGTAAACCAATCTAAGGAATTCGATATCTCACCCATAGATTATTTCAAATAGAATGAGGCCAATATTCAAATTTGGAATTATATGCATTTATAATTTACCAAATCAAGACTATCCAATTTTGTCCCGTTTCTTCCATTGCTTTTTTTCTTCAATTTGCAACTTTTTATCATAAAGTCATAAATCAGTTTGTAATTTTTCCTCTTATTTTAATATACCAAACTGTAGGAAGGATAAGGTCTCATCAAATTCATTCAATTACTTGGTGTTATATTCATATATAACTTTATCATAACCAAACAGTATCCCCAATTCTGTTTAGTCTTATCCATGGCCCTTCTTAATCTGCTTTTAGAATCCAATTGTCTCTTAAAAATGATCTATAATCTTTGTCCTATTTTATCAATTATTTCATTCACAAAATGTGTTCCGTTACCACTATAGATCATTTGTGGATATCAAATCTAGGCATTTTTTCTCTAAACAACATTTCTGCAACAGTTAGTGTATCTAAATGTTTCACTGTTAACATTACAAATCCATTAGATCTTCTGTTCCTTCTGTGTTTCTGCTCTGTCTTCTCAAACCCCCAGACGGTCATGGCAGATGGCCGCTCCTACTGAGCCTGGTTCTGTTGGAGGTCTCTTCCTGTTAAAGGGGAGTTTTTCCTCTCCACCGTTGCTACATGCTTGCTCAGTATGAGGGATTGCTGAAGGATTGCTGTGGTTGGAAAGTCTGCATTAACGGAGCCCAACCTCACGCCATTGACTGACGCAATCTGCTGGGACTCCTTAAATAGGAAACTTTTTAACTGATTGGAATGTTTGTATAAATGTATTGAAATGACTTCTTGTTAAGTGCTTTGAGATGACATCTGTTGTGAATTGGCGCTATATAAATAAACTGAATTGAATTGAATTGAATTAGGATAAATTATCCTTTCTTACTAAATAGAGCTTCTTCAATACAGCCTTCGTTTGCTCAAAGCTGTTTCTTAATTTTATATGAGAAGCTTTTCTTTTTTTCCATGTCTGACACACTTCTTGTCCATGAACAAATCAGTTTGAGAACTGAATTGTCTGTAAGAAATGCTTTAATTAGTTCGCCACTAGAGGTCACCATACCCCTGTTCCCAATTGTTGGCCAAATGCCAAAAACATGCAAAGTTCAATTGGAATCTTCTGTTAGCAATAATATGATTATTTATCTTCATCTGATTACAAACTTCAGTTAAAACTTTTATTTTTATTTTTCCAAGTAAAACAATTCTTTGGTAGCTTTCCCGTTTCAAGAGTTTTATGAAATCTAAAATTTGGATTATTAATTTATCCCCTACAGAGAATATGCCCAACTTCAGGTGAAATAGGAAATGTCTTCCTAACAAATTAGAAAATAATCTCTAGATTTTATGATTATCACAACAGGTTTTTCCTGTAGCAAAATCTATTATTTTTATTTCATTTTTCTAACAACTCAATCTCATTTTTAGTGGAAAACAAAATTCCTAATTTTATTATTATTATTTTTTTCATCTGGCTTCTCTAACTTCCTACCATTTTGTCAATGAGATAATCAGCAACTGATATTTCCATAACAAAACATCACATCTCTATTCCTTGCTCTCTACTCATCTGCCCCTTCATAAAGATTCTACAAATTAGCTTATTATTATGATTATATGTGAAAGAGTCTGTTGCTAGATGCCCCAAAAAAATGGTACCATTCTCAACTGATATTGGGGCGAGGGCCGGCCACCTCTCCCAATCTCAGGTGTGGGTCCAGACATCTTTCTTGCTTAATCAGACCCTTAATTTTGTCCCATTAGCAACAACTCCATTGAGTGTAAATGTTAAAGTGCGCTTAAACTCAGTGTGCTACGGTAACTAAAGTTGAATTTTGGAGTGTGTTACTACGTTACTTATTACGGTAATCCCGTAACGAACATTTCTTCTCTTTTTTTGCAGTCTCTAACCCAGCGCATTACAAGATTGTTTCCTTTCAACATGTATCTTATCTGTCATTAAAATGTTAGAAGCAAACATCTGAAGCTGCTGCTTGTTACAAAGAATAAATTCACGTAGCCACCCAGCTGCTACCCCACAGGTCCTGTAGACATCCGCCTGTATTTCAAAATAAAATCACTCTGCTCATAATCCGTCATTTTTAAACCATTTCTTTTCTACTATATGAGAGATCTCACAGACATCCCATGAATATCATTAAAAATATTAGCTAAGTTTTTTATTATTATTATTATTAGAGTAAAAGTTGCCGCTGCACTTAAGAAATCCCAACCTTTTGTATTGAGCTGCACGCAGCTAAAACATCCCCCTCATTATCAGCTAGTGGGGGGAGGTGTGTGTGTTACTTCTCTTCTGCCTTCCGGCAGTTGGATAACCTTTAACAATTTTGAAACGCATGATGAATCTGGTTTCAAACAAGTCTTTCTCAGGAAGTCCATTTTATCGGTTTCTGTCACAACCCATCACAGTTGGTTTGTTCATTAAGAGAAAAACTAACGACCCATTGTTGAGGGACAGAGGTGGGGGTCGCTTGTTTATTATCAGAACAGCCCTTCCTTGAGGGACAGAGGGGGGGGGGGTTGCTTGTTTATTATCAGAACAGCCCTTCCTTGAGGGGAAGGGGGGAAGGTGGTCGGTTGTTTAAGATAATTCATTTAGATCACAATAAAGTTTACCTTACTCTTGATAGGATTTTTTGTAAAAATATGTTAGTGAGTTTTCTCTTTTATTTTATTTTTCTTTCGGCAGAATTTTAGGAGAAAACAAAGTTTAAAACGTTTTCTATCCTCCCGGGTGCTAAAGAACACATCTGCTTTACACATTAACCCCTCCCTTTTCTCTTCTTCCTCCTTCAAGAAGAATTCCTTCCTCTTCAATTTTGATCTTTTTAGTTTTATTTTAGATCGCAACTACCAAGAAGTGCGCGAAATTACTCAATCGTCGTTTCAAATTCATAATCTTTATTTTAAAGAAATGTATTGTCTTTTCTCTTACATTAATTTTGCATCTCCTTTAAAATCTTCTTTGCTATTTTTTCCCCATATTTCGATAAGTTACATTTTGCTGTTTTTATTTTTCATTTTTAAATATTCATCATTCTCATGTTAATGAAGTAAATTCTGCTTTTATTTCTCTGTTATCTGATCTATTTATCTTATCGCAGTGTTATTTACTCAATCTTCAAACCATGAGACTCCGTTCAGCCTACAGCTGTTTCACCATAGAAATCTCCATTTACACACACACACACACACACAGTCACACAACCGGTTTATCACACATTAATATAATTATGTATTTATTATCATGCTTTTTCATTACTAGTATTATTATTTAGATATTATTTATCATTAGGCCTATTTCTAATTGAGATCCCAGACCTCTGCACGCTTTTGGAGTCCAACTCCTTTAACATGAATATTCCCGCAAAGATCCCCGATCTTTATTTGCAAAACACAAACTTGCATTACATAGGTCCCGGACCTAGTTATTTTTTCTTCTTTCACGCATCAAATTTTTACTCACTGGCTGTTGTCCCTGTGAAGGAAGACCCCATCCAACTGTTGCTCCGGGAGAAATCCCGGATCTGCCGGCCTCCTTTTTTACTTAACGGTGGGGTGGAGGACTATGATACTGGTTCCGAACCAGGTTATGCCCGGTATCTCAGCAGCCTGCGGTTCCTCCCGGAGATCCAGTCCGATCTGAGATCCTGGTCAAAGGAACAAGAAATGCCAGGGTTAAAATCGCTCTCTGATCTCTGAGTTTTCTTTTTTTGACATTCCGTGGTTTCTCAATCCACGAGCTGATCCACACTCAGCCTTCTTCGTGTCCAACACGCAAGCTTTCAGTAAGAAGCGTCCTAGCTTACCTTAGGGCCGGCCACACCCTGAGTTCACCGACCCGGTCGGCTCTATTTAACTCAGCAGAAACAGATATCAACATCTACTGGAGAACAACAGACAGAACATTTTAGATTAGTCAATTTTGCACCTCGTGTGTCAGCGCTTACCAAATAACTTGAGGCCTGGGTCACTTCCGTCCTCCGATCTCCAGTATCTGTTAATCACAACAATTTCCAACTCACGTTTTCCTTTGCTACTTCCAGAAATCACGTCGGGGTCACCATTTTGTTGAGAAGGTGTTTTCACTCTAATTTAAAGCCTATTTTAAAGGAACAGACTGTCACGCTGCCCTATTCCTGCCTTATTGTCTTCACCTGTCTGTCTCATCATCCACACCTGATCCTACTCACCTCCTGCCTTTAAGACCCCTCACTTCCTTTCACTCCCGGCCGGATCATTCCTAGTAGTAGTCAGTAGTAGTTGTCAATCCCCATGGTGTGTCGTCTTCCTGCTGTCTTCCTTCCCTGCCCGATGTCCAGTGTTTCTGTTCCTGCCATCTTCATCGTCATCATCATCACCACCACGACCTCCTCACTATAATAAACATCCTGCACCTTCCTTCAGCGAGTGCGTTTGGGTCCATTCTCCACACACCACGTGACACAGACACACATTTAATTTATGTACCTGGGCTCTCTCTGAGCTCTCATTTCACCTTCCCGCGTGCTCGTTCATTTCTGTAAAAAGGAGCAATAAGAACAACAAACAACAATTATATATTTTAACAGTGAGACATCGTTCACTGGACTCAGTTCTAGTAACTGAGTACAGCTTTATCTCAGCATAAGGTTTTTATTTGAAACAAGTTAAAAAGAAACTCCTCCCACATAGATCTTCCTTCACAGAATGGTCACAGCTTCTCCACCAAAAGGCACACATGATGTGCCACATTCCTCTTGATTATTCACGGTTTCTAAGTGTTTCCACATGCACTACAAAATTAGAACCTCATACAACATTAACAGAATTTATATCTCTTCATGTAGAGGACAAATCCATAAGAAATGAATCTCAAAACAGATACAATTATGGATAAAGCAAACAGGAAAAAGCAAATTAGTTGCAAGCTCTTCTTTTAGGCTTTGTTGACCAGGTGAGAGACCACCAGCCAACCAGACCACAGAAAAAGGCTGGAGCCAATGCACTCCCACTGAGGAGTCAGGACGAACCTGAGAGGACATGCAGGAGCAGCAAGCCAGAGCGGGAGAAGAACAGCAATGAGCAGACCACACAACCTACTTGAACCCTCTGCTGAGAGGTTTCCAACTTCAGCACACCTGCACCATCAGGTGGCAGGGCGGCTTGGAGCACAGAGCTGCCCAGCTGGGGCAGCAGGGTTTGAAGGAAAAGAAGCTGAGACCCCTGCCAAAAGGGGCTGAACGATCCTCTGGTCTGCGTGCAGTCCTTAGAGTTTTCAAACTCAGGGGTACAGAAAAGATACATTTTAGCTGCATATAGGTGATGTGCTGGCAACCTCTCACCTTAGGTCATAGAAGAGCGAGCCGGACGACCACTATTCCCGGCCAGAACAAGATGACTTGACAAACTGATCTGAAAAGTTCCAGAGATGATGGACTCAAAAGTGATGATTCTTTGCCTGACATTTTTCCTAACATATGGTGATCTGTTAAAAAAATAAGAGATCAAGAGAGGGACATGAAGAGATAAAAATTCTGTTAATGTTGTATGAGGGTCTAATTTTGTAGTGCATGTGGAAACACTTAGAAACCGTGAATAATCAAGAGGAATGTGGCACATTCTGTGTGCCTTTTGGTGGAGAAGCTGTGACAATTCTGTGAAGGAAGATCTATGTGGGAGGAGTTTCTTTTTAACTTGTTTCAAATAAAAACCTTATGCTGAGATAAAGCTGTACTCAGTTACTAGAACTGAGTCCAGTGAACGACGTCTCACTGTTAAAATATATAATTGTTGTTTGTTGTTCTTATTGCTCCTTTTTATAGAAATGAACGAGCACGCTGGAAGGTGAAATGAGAGCTCAGAGAGAGCCCAGGGTCATTAATTAAATGTGTCTCTGTTCCTTTAAAATAGGCTTTAAATTAGAGTGAAAACACCTTCTCAGCAATACCACAAGAATATAAAATAGCTGTCATTAAAAATTTACTCAAGAAACTTTCCCTTGATCAAGATGACTTAGTGAATTGCAGACCTATATTTAACCTTCCTTTTCATGTCCAAAATCCTTGAGAAAATTGTTGCTAATCAAGTCTGTGAGCATCTAAACAGTAACGAGCTGTTTGAAGAGTTTCATTCAGATTTTAGAGCTCATCATAGCACTGAAACAGCACTGGTGAAGGTTACTAATGATATTCTCATGGCCTCAGATAATGGACTGGTGTCTGTTCTGGTTTTGTTAGATCTCAGTGCTTCTTTTGACACAGTCGATCACAATATTCTATTAGAAAGGCTTGAACATGTTGCAGGCATCAAAGGAACAGCACTAGGCTGGTTTAAATCATATTTGTCTGACAGATTCAATTCAATTCAGTTTAATTCAATTCAATTCAGTTTATTTATATAGCGCCAATTCACAACAGATGTCATCTCAAGGCACTTAACAAGAAGTAATTTCAATACATTTATACAAACATTCCAATCAGTTAAAAAGTTTCCTATTTAAGGAATCCCAGCAGATTGCGTCAGTCATTCGCATGAGGTTGGGTAGACTTTTCAACCACAGCAATCCTTCAGCAATCCCTCATACTGAGCAAGCATGTAGCGACGGTGGAGAGGAAAAACTCCCCTTTAACAGGAAGAAACCTCCAACAGAACCAGGCTCAGTAGGAGCGGCCATCTGCCACGACCGTCTGGGGGCTTGAGAAGACAGAGCAGAGACAGAAGGAACAGAAGATCCGATATAAGAGTACTCTCTATGTTACAGAAAGTAAAAAGTTGATAACAGGACACAGTGGATGTTCAGCCACTGGGAGCACCATCCCAGTCAATGCCCCCCGTCAACCATGGCATTGCAGCCAAACAGGATACCAGACCAGGTATATCTTCTATGGACAGAAAAACACTGAGAGAACACAAAGTTAACAGTCGAAATAACAGAATGTACTGTAATACAACTGGATAGTAGTAGAAAAGGAAGTAGCAGAGTGAAGAAAATTGGTAGGTCTGTCCTCCAGCAGTCTAAGCCTATAGCAGCATAACTACAGAGCTAGCTCAGGATGACCTAAGCCACTAAAACTATAAGCTTTATCAAAAAGCAAAGTTTTAAGCCTGGTCTTAAAAGTAAACAGAGTGTCTGCCTCACGGACTAAAACTGGGAGCTGGTTCAACAGGAGAGGAGCCTGATAACTAAAAGATCTGCCTCCCATCCTACCTTTAGAAATCATAGGAACCAGCAGTAAACCTGCAGTCTGAGAGCGAAGTGCTCTGTTGGGAACATATGAAACAATTAGATCTCTGATGTATGATGGAGCTTGATTATTAAGGGCTTTGTATGTAAGAAGAAGGATCTTAAATTTTATTCTGGATTTAACTGGGAGCCAATAAAGGGAAGCTAAAGCATGAGAAATGTGATCTCTCTTTTTAATATTCATCAGAACTCTTGCTGCCGCATTTTGGATCAACTGAAGGCTTTTAATGGCATTTTGTAGACTACCTGATAGTAAAGAATTACAGTAGTCCAGTCTTGAGGTAACAAATGCATGGACTAGTTTTTCAGCATCACTCCTGGACAGGATGTTTCTAATTTTAGCAATATTCCGGAGGTGAAAGAAGGAAATCCTAGAAACCTGTTTAATATGGGATTTAAATGTCAAGTCTTGGTCAAAAATAACGCCAAGGTTCTTTACGTTATTACTGGGGGCCAATTTAATGCCATCCAGATGAAGTGATTGACTAATCAGTTTCTTTTTTAGATCTTCTGGTCCAAAGACAGCTACTTCTGTCTTGTCAGAATTTAAAAGCAAAAAGTTTAGATTCATCCATGTTTTTATGTCTTCCAGACATGCCTGTAATCTACCTAACTGACTGGGTTCATCAGGACTTATGGATAAATATAGTTGTGTATCATCGGCATAGCTGTGGAAATTTATCCCATGCCGTCTAATGGTTCTACCAATTGGGCGCATATATATGGTGAAAAAAATTGGTCCAAGCACAGAACCCTGTGGAACTCCACAAGTAACCCTTGAGAGTGAAGAAGATTGATCATTTAGATGAACAAACTGGAATCTATCAGACAAATATGATTTAAACCAGCCTAGTGGTGTTCCTTTGATCCCTCCAACATGTTCAAGCCTTTCTAAGAGAATATTATGATGGACTGTGTCAAAAGCAATACTGAGATCTAACAAAACCAGAACAGACACCAGTCCATTATCTGAGGCCATGAGAATATCCTTAGTAGCCTTCACCAGTGCTGTTTCGGTGGTATGATGAGCTCTAAAACCTGACTGAAACTCTTCGAACAGCTCGATACTTTTTAGATGCTCACAGACTTGATTAGCAACAATTTTCTCAAGGACTTTGGATAAGAAAGGAAGGTTAGATATAGGTCTGCAATTCACTAAGTCATCTTGATCAAGGGAAGGTTTCTTGAGTAATCTTTAATTACAGCTATTTTAAATTCCTGTGGTACGTAACCGTTTACTAAGGATATATTCATCATATCCAAAATGGGGCCAGGAACCAAATGGAACACTTCTTTAAATAATTTGGTTGGAATTGGGTCCAACATACAAGTTGAAGGTTTAGATGAGGCTAATATGTTTGATAATTCCTTAAGCTCGACTGAATCAAAACTATGCACAAATGAGGTCCTACAGTTCTTTCCGATGCTGCCTAATTTACTGAGGAAGAAGTAATCATGTTTGGGAGGATGGCAATTATTTTATTTTTAATAGAATTAATTTTATTTATGAAGAATCGCATAAAATCATCACTGCTAAGAGCTGGGGGAATAGTTGGCTCAACAGAGCTATGACTATGTAAGTTTGGCAACTGTACTAAAAAGAAACCTAGGATTGTTTTTATTCGCCTCTATTAATGATGAAAAATATGCTGTTCTAGCTTGTTGAAGGGTCTTTTTATACAGCAGTAGACTGTTATTCTAGGTTAAATTGGAATCCTATAGATGTGTAGAGTGCCATTTTCTCTCCAACTTCCTAGTATTCTGCTTTAAAGTACGCAACTCTGCGTTAAACCAAGGAGTCAGCCTCCCATGGCTAGCCACTTTCTTTTTAAAGGGGGCTACGCTATCTAATGCCAAACGCAATGAGGACGTTACACTGTGAACCAGACCATCAATTTCTGAAGGGCTAGAGATAGAATTGCTGCCATCCACTGTGTTACTCTGAGACACTGAGGAAAGTAAGAATGGAACAGATTCTTTAAAAATTGTTACAGCATTGTCTGATAAAGCTCTACTATAATGAAATTTTCTTTCAGATTTAAGATGGTCAGTTAAAGTAAATTCCAAAGTTATCAAAAGGTGGTCAGACAGGACCGGGTTATGTGGGTGGACTGTTATTTCCTCACACTCAATACCGTATGTCAGTACAAGGTCCAAAGTGTGTTTACCCGAGTGGGTCGATCCCTGTACTTTTTGAGTAAAGCCAATTGAGTCTAAAATAGCACTAAAGGCTGCATTTTGGCTATCACTTTCAGTATCCACATGAATATTGAAGTCCCCCACTATAATGACCCTATCAGTATTTAATACTAAATCAGATAGAAAATGTGAGATCTGATCCAAGAATTGAGAGTAAGGGCCTGGTGGACGATACAAAACCACAAACAAAAATGGTCTTAATGTTTTGCAACTTGAATGAGGAAAATTAAGGGTTAGATGTTCAAAAGAACTGTACCTATCAATTGGTCTGGGACTAATTAGTAAATCAGAACGAAAAATGGTTGCAACTCCTCCTCCTCGCCCAGTATTTCTAGGAATGTGAAAATTTAAATGACTGGAAGGAGTTGACTCATTTATACCAACATAATCCTCCTGCTGCAACCAGATTTCTGTGAGACAAAGCAGATCAATGTGATTATCACAAATCAAGTCATTTACTAACAAAGTCTTTAAGAAGAGAGATCTTATGTTTAAAAAAACACATTTAATAGATTTATTTTTCTGTTCAGTCAAAGTCGTATTTATCTTTATGAGATTTCCATAATTTGCTTTTGTTGGCTTAACTTTTAATCCATTTAATTTTGGCCGTGGGCAAGACACTGTTTCTATAGGGTAATGGGTGGGTAACAGTACAGAAGCAGCAGAGAGGTGGGTTAAGCTACGACTCTGCTTCAACAGTCTTTGCACTCAGAACAAAAGTAAAACTGTTGATTAATAAGTGCTGTAGTCCAGTTTATTCTATTAGTATACTCTGATTTGTTTCCTCCCTCACAATCATCGGTTAAATGTTAAATCAGTCATTTATTAGTCAGTCATTTTAATCCTGCCCTGCTTTCTGAAGCAGCTCCTTCTATTCTGTATTTTCTTGTGTAGATAATGGTCTAATGAATGAAAAGACAGAAACAGCTTTAATTTGTTAGAATTATGTATGGATTTTAGGTATTTATATTTACATCAATCTTTAAAGCCCCATGTTGTGATTCTGATGTCTGTCACTCAGTCTAGGCCCCACCCCCTTTGTATTACACCCCTGCTTTTATTTTAGTGTGACACCCCAAGATCATCACTGGCCTCCATTTAGCCCTCTTTAAAAACTTTCCAGATACACCCCTGCTCACTAGTCTTAATGAACTTTTTTTAGGCATATATAAACTTATTATTCAAATATTATTACCTATAATCATTTTGAATAAGACGTATGTAATTAGACTCAATTTACGGTTAAACACAGCTGGTCTGATCCACATGAATAAATACCGTTTTTATTATTATTATTATCATTTTTTTTACGTGTCCTGTCTGGCAGTGTGGAGCTCAGAATTGGTGTCTGAGTACCATGTAGAAGCCCAACAGATTTACTTTCACAAGCGGAGCACTACAGCTTTTGCTACAGTACTCCACTTGATATTTATGTGTGAGAATTCTTTATTATGAATTGCTGTGGGTTTTGTTTTGTTTTCTGATGTTATTGACACGGACACAGAAAATAAAGGGGAAGAAAGAAAAAAGATGAAGAGAGTGTTGTGACTCCATTTTCATCAAATAAACTGAACCGACTGTTAGACGGCTGGAAGCCATTTCAAAGATGGACTGAGCAGACCACATTTCCCAGCAATCCTAGCGGTGACCCCCAACACACTCCTATTGGTCCGTGGCCACCAATGGTGACATCAACGATAACATCACGGCCAAAGTGCTATAAGAGTGTTTTTCTCAGCAGAGGTTCTTAGCAGAAACTCCTGCTACACAGAGGACATCTCACCGGGGAAAATTCTCTTTTGTTCTGACCCCCTAGACCAGGAAGAATCCTCATTTCAAAGCTTCGAAATGCATTTGCTGTTTGCGTATCTAGTTTGGGCGATTTCCGGACTGTTCCAAGACAATTCGTTATGACGTCAACCTGCAGGCCATCCAGCCTGCAGTTGAGACACATTACTAATAAAAGATCCTGTGCAGGTTTTGTAAATCTTCCTTTTCTTGCTCAACTACGGACACATTTTGCTCTCCTCCTCGTTGACCGAACTTCCCTCAACGCAAAGTAGGACTAACCCGGTTCATTTATGCTAATCTTGTGTCTAGGCGGAGATAGAGAAACAGAGTTCTTAATGAGTTAGATCTCGTTCATTGTTGGTTTAAAGTGCTTTATTTTTTAAGCGCTGAACCTGTTTGCTCATTTGGCGTCACCGGACGCATGAGTTTGAGCTGTATTTGCTGCGTTTGAAACTGTTTGTTTTATCCTGAGCGGATTCCACTCTTTCCTTCTTTTTCCTTCCTCTCTTTTCCTCGCTCTGTCTCTCGCTCTCTGAGCGCCTGATCGGCAGAGTCGGACTCGGTCCGACCTGCGATAGCTGGTCTTAGCTGAAAGGTTAACTCCATTGTTCCGTAGTCTGTTAGCTAAAGCAGAGGCCTTCCACATGGATGCTTCACCCCATGTGCTCTGTCCACCATAGCACAGAGCTAAGTTTTATGGCCCTATGTCTCCTTACACTATCTGTGACTTGAGTCCCCTGGAGTGAGGGCAACCTCACCTCCCCCCTCCTCCCCCGCAAAAGGGGGGAGCTGTCTGTTTGTGTGTGTTAATTGTGTTTAAGTCTCACATATTTTTGTTTTCAAAGATATGTAGTAGTTAGGTGCATGCTTTAGAATAGATTGGAATTATTGACAAAATGTTTTGGCTGTAAGGTTGATCTATTTTCTCAATAAATTCCCCTTAGCTTAAAGAGAAGTTGTCTGGGATTACTTGGAGTAATGCGTACAATTAATGTCCACAGCATAAGAACTTATTCCTTCATCTATTGTTTAATTATCTCAGCCTTATCAGGCAGGTAATCATAAACATAAACTGAGACTGAACAATTTGGCTATATATTCCTGGAATCCAGGTGGTGCCTCCAAACATGGTAATTATTATTATTAATTTTAATTTTATTAATCTTATTAATAATTGCTCTAAGCAATTATTCATAATTATTCATAGCCAAATCCTACCAATCTGTGGCACACCAACAGGTAGGAAACAAAAATTCAAGAGAGAGGGAGATTGAAAATACAAGAGAGGAAGGGGAACAAAGAAAACACAGAAAAACATCGAAGTCTGCCTCCATACCCACAGGAAAGGCAGAAAGAGGGGATTAACAACAAACCCCAAAAAGGAACATCGACAAAACAAACCAAACATTGTGAACTAAGAACTACACAACCACATCACACAGAAATAGATATAAAAATACAACAACAATTTCACAGAAAAGCTCACGATAGCGATTAATCAAGATCAATTAATGATAACCTCAGCCAAATAATATATCTGTATCTGTAATTAATTCAAACTCTTAGAGAAGTCTCTGTTTTGGAGCTTTGTGCAGAATGTTTTGGTGCTGCTAAAAGCAAGCGGCCAGTTACCGGCTGGGAGAAAGCTTGCAATGAGGACTCTGGGGCGATAAGAAGTCATAGTGAGACACAGATTAAAGGGGAGATGCAGACCAATGCACGTCGGGCCAAAATGTCTGAAGATTTTGTCCAACTGACGTGTCTTCGCAAACACTGCTGTGAATCTGCCTAATGCTCATATAATTTGAAGACACGCAGATGCCCTGGGGCAGACGGACAGAAGCGAGGCTGCTATATCGCTCCATCAGCCCCTCTGGCCAACACCAGTTGGCAAGGTAGGTGAAGTGTTTTACCCAAGAACACAACGGCATGTAGCAGGCAGAAGCAGGAATCGAATCCACGATTTCCTGGTCGCAGGCCGGCAACTCTACCACTGAGCCACAGCCGCCCCCAAATTCACTGCAATACAAGTGCAGTGAATAAAACTACATAAATACAGTTACAAATGCTCATAAAGACATAAAATCATAGAATATCAAAACACCATAAAGCCATAAGGAACCCATTAAAAGCATATATGTTGAGTTGAAACCCAAATAAAAAAAAAGTGGTTTTTTAAAAGAAATTTAAAACTCGACGGTGAGAAAGCTTGCCTATTCTGTAGCAGTAGCGAGTTGCAAAGCTTAGGACCTACCACTGAAAGAGCTGTCCTCCCAATGCTTACGCTTTGTTCTCGGTACCTCGAGGAGCAGCTTATCCACTGATCTCAGGGACCGAGAGGTGGAATGTACTTTTAAAGGCTCTGAAAATTAGCATGGGGCGAGATCATGTAAAGATTTAAAAACAAAAACAAAAAATTTTTTTTTAATGAACCCTAAAATGAAAAGGCAGCCAGTGGAGTGAGGTTATAATTGGGGTAATGTGTTATCTTTTATTTGTACCAGTTAAAAGCTCTACAACTGCCTTCTGCACCAGTTGGAGATGAGAGAGGTAGGACTGGAAGACACTGAGATAAAATGAATTGCAGTAATCAAGGCGTGATGTAATAAAAGCATGAATTATTTTGTCAAAATCTTGCTTAAAAAGCATATGTTTAATTTTGGCCATCTTCCACAGCTGATAAAAACTAGAAACTACTAAAAACTACTTGATCACCTGAGTGAGGGTGAGGGACGGCGGGTGTCGAAAAAACATAACAGGAAGGCCCTTTGGTTATAGACAGTAGTGTAATTAGATGCGCAATTAAGGTGTGGCCCTGCTCCCAAACCCATGTTAACATATTAACTTTTTAAGCGCCGCAAAATTGCGACATGCAGCATTCCTGAATTTAACATGCCCCAGCTGCAAATATAATTCCTCATGTTGTTACTACTTTACACCAAGAGATGGCATACATCTATAACTTCAATCTGAGCAACTTTTGTATGTTACCATCGAGATTTTTGGAGTATTTAAAGGTTGAAAACCGCCCGCAAGTCGAAGAGTCGTAGTAGCAGTCAGAGCGTAGAGAGAGTGGATTGCAGAGAGAAAACTTACCATGGCGAGAGGTCTGTTCACTGCTGACGAAGCACTTCGTCAAGTAATTGCTGATTCAGATTCTGAGAAAGAATATTCACTTTCAGGATTGAATGGGGAGCCTAAGTCACGCCCTTCTACTTCCAGTCCATGGGTCCCCTACTGCCCAAAAAATGAATGAGAGTCAATTGAGCGATAAAAGTTATTTTCTTAACCCCTTTTGAAATGCGCCATTTTTGCTGAATATAACGTAAGTCTTTGTTAAATAATCTGTTCAGTGAAAACCTTGCTAAAATAAATATAGGTCTTTGCACTAATTTTAATTAAGTCTTTAATTTTCTGAACAATTTCATGGTTGTACTTTAAGTCTGAGAATAGATGTTCTGAATTATTCTTTCATGTCTTCTCCTATTGTGAACAGCATTCTACACCTTATTACCGTCTGAATCACCACAAAAAAGTTGGATACATTTTGAACAACCGACAACCACATGTTAGTTTTTTAGAGGAAAGCCTAACGTTTTTTAGAGGACATGATAAACAGGCTACAGAATTAAACACAAATCACAAATTCACTTAAAAAAAAAAACAGAACGTGGACATCTCAGGCGCTCGTTTACTCGAGAGCGTACCTGCTACCTCGTTGTCCTTTGTTGCAAAACAGTTGGTGATCCATGCCAAAAGCATAGCCATTACCATACCTAATGTGTAGCATCCAGATGCAAAATAGTGTTGTTGTAGTGATATGTTTTAGTGACCTGTTTGGTTGGCAAATTAGTGTGCTTTAACCAACTTTCCTTGGTTGTAATGAAGCACAATTTACAGATTTAAGTACTGATGACTCAAAAAATTCTGTTGAAGCTTACAACTTCCTGCTTTGTTGAACTAACTTATGTTATTGCCTCAAATGAATAAAACTTCAATTTTTCTGTTTTCTAATCTTAAAATATTTTGTCAGGCCAAAAAAATGGAAGCTGGGTTTTGACAGTGTGAACACTGCAGCATTGCAGAGACAAATGCCTACTCAGCCACTGTGTGCCTGATTGCAGCAACTAATCTCCAACCCCCTGCACATACACACATACATACACGCATATTCACCCACACACACACGCAAGATCCCATCGATCCCTGTTCTCCTCTGCGGGCCATCAACGTTGTGGTGCGCTAGCTTCGTTCCGTGTCTGGCTCTCCTCGGTCCAGCGGGACTCCAGTCTGTCTTCCCCGGCTACGGCTCCAAATATTTTGAAAATTTAAAATGAAATTAAACTGAAGTAAATCCAGAGTGAGGGAGGAGGCCCAGAGGAAGACCCAGGACACGCTGGATGGACTATGTTTCTTGGCTGGCCTGGGAGCGCCTTGGGATTCCTCCCGAGGAGCTGGAACAAGTGGCTGGGGAGAGGGATGTCTGGGTCTCTTTGCTCAAGCTGCTGCCCCCGCAACCCGACCCCGGATAAGCGTAAGAAAATTGATGGATGGATAAATCCAGAGTGTCACAGAGATTGCTGATGTAAATAAAGACAAACTGGAATATGAAATGAATACTTTAGATTGCCCTTCTATCTGTGTTATCCTGTTCCACCCCACAGCCCCGTTTCATCATGCTACGTGCAAATTTTAGCAAATGAGCAGCAAAATAAGCCCAAAATACATGTAGCATTTGAAAAACAAGAATTCTTCCTTACCTTTGTTTTTTCCTTGCTGAAAAGAATAATCCACGGTGATATTACTGTATTTCCAGAATAACTAAAATACCCAGTGCGCATTTAGAAAAGAAAAAGTACAAAAATGTAATCCTTTGCCATTATTTTTTACATTTGATTCGAGGAGCCTCAACCTTGTCTGTCATGGGCAATGTGAACATTTACTATGCAAACATTTGCTTTGTTCAATCTGCTTCAAAGTTATGATGTTAGCGTGATTCTATAAGATCTTACGATTCCAACCGTAAGTCAATCATCCAAATCGGCCAATAGAAACTGGAATTACAGGTCTGTGTAATTCTAAAAACAGATATTTTGTTTAGCTCGGGGGTGCGCTCTGCCGCTGTTACACGCGGGTAATCAGATGAGCAGGTGAGAGCGAAAGTGAACGATTTAGTTTCGATTGTTTTGTTTGCGTTCGAAAAATGCTGCTTCAAAAGAAGATAATCATCACTGACAAAGCCCTGGTGATTATTTGGAATGGTAGTTCATCGGAGGTCTGTGTTCAGGACTCGTCGTCAGAAGAGAAAAAACGAATTTTACCGGAGGAAGAGAGGTATGTCCCAACTTACTAGTGCGAATGCACTCTGTGTCCTTTCTCTGTCAGCCATTTTATATCAAGGTTTTTTTCTAATTGTGTTCTTAGATGATTGTGTATATATAAAACATTTTAAAACATTTTTCTTCACATCTTCACATCTGCCTGAAAGGTATTAAATATATATATATATATATATATATATATATATATATATATATATATATATATATATATATATATAATGTGTGTGTGTGTGTAGACATTTAAGTGTTGATGTGCATGCATATATTTATAATTTCTCTAATTATTTTTCTGTTATCTTGTTTTAGTGAGGATGAAGACTAAATGCCTCCAAGGTCTTCAACTTCTATGCAGCCAACCAAGAAGGCAAAAATGGGGAAAGCTAAGACAACGGCTGTCCAATGAGGTCTGCTGACACTCCAGTGGGTGAAGATTCATGTTGCCACAGACATGAGGAGGACAGGACCCCTGAGTCTTTTAGGTTAATGCCCACGAGGTCACCGGGCCCCACATTTCACCAAACAGCAGCATGGTCTCCCCTCTCTCTCTTCCAGCTCTTCTTCAGTTCATCTGTAATTTGGACAATTATTGACAATACCAATGCTACAAAAATGAAAGCGGCTGGGAGAAAGTTCCTTTGGACTCCCCTCACTGTAACAGACTTATAGGTTTTCCTATCAATCATTATATACACCGGAGTTTTAAATGTGCACCACAAGGCTGACTACTGGAGGGGTGAGTGGCCAAATAATTTTCAGTTATCCCGTAACACTATGCAGAGAAACCAGTTTGAAGCAGTCTTGTGGTCATTGCAGCTCAGTTTTGTGAACAATGATGAGGACAATGAAAAGAAAAAAAACACCTCTGATTACAATCGTCTGTGCAAAATCAGGCCACTCTACGATCATGTTGTTACTGCATGCAAAGTACATTACCATCCATATAAGAACATTTGCATTGATAAGAGGAGGGGGTTGTGAACAGTTTTGTTATCCATTTCATATGCATAGTTCCAGTTTTGTTGTATTTGGAATTTGAATAAATGTTCTTAAGTTGGAGTCAAGCCTAACTATGTTATAGTGTTATTTAAATAAGGTGATACATATGTTGGATATTTTACCCAAAAATATAAGAAAAACTGTTTGTTTTCAGGCATATATTTGAACTTGAATACAATCAGTAGATCAGGAATTGAGAAATTGAAACTTTCACTGTTTGTCCCAAATTGTGCCGAAATGTGCCAAACTGTAAAAAAACTAGCTATTTTTTCACTAAAGCCTCTGTAACATTGCTCTACTTCACTTCATCAACATGAATCTTGGTACAGGTAATCTCCACATGTTGGTACTGGACCATATTTTTAATAGTATTATATACTGTAACATGAGAAAAAATTTAGGCGTGAATAAAGAATCTTATAACTTGTCTATGTTCCAGCAAAAGTTACTTTAATAAATTTTTTCACCTCTGATTAAATCTTACAAACATTGGCTTCATTTTGATACCAAGATTGTTTAGACAGAGTTTGTTTTTGCAGAGAAAAACTAAATTAATTTTGGGCATGTCCTATTCGAGCTAAGAGCTTGGAGAGACCCTGGAGAGACCCTGGTGCTTAAGAGGTTATTATCTTTGGCAGCTGACAGAATGCTCTAGCCTATGTGTCATACAGGTGACTGCAGCGTACTCTCAGCCAAGTGGTTTAGTTATTGCCACAGAGTTCAGTTGCCCCGAAAAGAAGCAAGATTTAACCTCGAAGGGACTACTGTATGAAGGTATTTTTGGGGCAAAAGTCACAGAGGAAATGTTTCTAGCAGTTTTGTAATTGTAGATTTTTAAAAGTCTGTTACAAATACAAAACGACAGTTACACCTTTTAAGTTTCTTAACTGCAATGCACAAATTGCCTTCTTTGAGTCACACTTTGAAAAAAAAAATCATACATATACAGTTTTTCCCCATTTGATCCAAAACAAATGGAGCAAAACTCATCCAAATACCAATTCAATCCCACTATATAAAAGTCATGAAGATCTGTATGAACACACACTATAAGTGTGATTCTAGCCGGGGACAGTGGGGACATGTCCCTGGCAATAGTTATGATTGGCAGTTTTGTCCCCAACACTTTTAAAAACCTGATATGGAATTTCTTACCAGCACAGATCTAACATCCACTTGTGCTCCCAGCACAATTTCTGTGCAATCAGTATCCAAACTGAGTGCTATTCCAGTCCAGAAAGAAACATGACTATATAAAAAAACAACCATGTTTCATTTTGCACAGATGCTGCAGCTTTCTTTGCAGAAGTTGATTTTACGTTCAATAAAGACTCAAATTCAAAAGCAGGTACAGCATTAACAGGTAACTGATTAACTCCTATATCTTAAATGTTTTCTAATTATGCAGCGTCACCTGGTCCATGCATCTATGCACGGATGGCGCAGGTCTGTGAGGGCTTTCCCCAGGGAGCAAGGTGGGCATACACTGTGGGAATTTTGCCATATTTTAACCCATTTCCAGGTCATGCAACAATTTTCACGATCGGTTTGTCTTCAAAGTTGCATAAAAATAAATATTGTTTCGCCAAGAATTTCTCCTTGCATGTCTAATTTCTCTCAGGTATGTTTTAAATACAAAACAATTGCAGTAAAAGTATAGGGTTAATTGTTTCAGAGTTCTGCACTGGTCCAATTTACCCACCCGCACCCGTTTAGATGATTTTTGAACCTGATCCGGTACCCGCAGCTATCTCCAGATCAAATCCTGATCCAACCAGGCCATTCATTTAAATCATTGGTGTAAGAAATGGAAAATGTTCAGGTATCTTTAAGAGTGTTTACGCCCATGCACAAGGAGGTGCTGTTGACTGACGGGCGGAGTTCTGTACAATAGAATGAGATTAAAACATGGAGTGTAACCTCATGAAGTCGTCTCATGTTTTATCTCTGCTGAGCAATAATACAGACATTACATGGTGTCAGAAGTGACCCTGAAGCACAGAGGACGTCTCGAGAATGGCAAAGTTTGACCGACCTACCAACTGGCCAGAATGGAAACAGAGATTTTCCCAGTATCGGCTGACAAAGCTGAACAAGGAAAATGGCGACATCCAAGTGAGTTCGCTCATTTATTCAATGAGGAGTGAGCCTGAAAAGTTATTCGGTTCGTTCCACTTTGCCAATGAAGATGAAAAGAAAAGCTATGAAGCGGTGCTCAGGAGATTCGACGAGTATTTTATTCCCAGCGCGCAACGTTATCCATGAGCGGGCGTGTTTTTATCAGCGCAGCCAGCAACCCACGGAAACGGCAGAGCAATATATATATTGTACGAGTTCGCAGAACATTGTGAGTTTGGCGACAAGCGGGACGAGCACATCAAAGACCGTCTATTTGTTGGCATCATAGACAAAGAACTGTCTTGTAAGTTCCAGCTGAAAGCAGATTTGACGTTGAATGAGGTTGTTGAACAAGTTCGCCCGGCAGAGGAGATCAACAAGCAGGTCAACCTCCACTCAGGTGCTCTCGAAGCCATGGGAGTGAACATGGTACGGCAACAGAGCGGTGGATCTCAGGGCGCCAAAGACCGTGTCAAGAAGCCGACTGCGGAAAAGAAAGAAATAAGATGGAGGGCTGTGGGAGATGCGGTAAGCCCAGGCATGCCGACATAAAAAGATGCCCAGCATTAAAGAGCAAGTCCAAGAAGTGTCATAAACAAGGACATTGGGAGCGTGTCTGTCATTCTAAAGCTGTGAGAGAAGTCGCTGAAGATTTGGAGCAGACCTCTTTTCTGGGTGAAATTGAAAATAAACGTGCCAGAAAAGACAAATGGACAGTGGACCTGGAAATAAATAACGTGTCAACAACATTTAAAATAGACACTGGGGCGGATGTGACGGTCATCAACCAGAGCACATATGAAAGAATAAAGCCAGCGGTCGAACTACAACCATCTAACACGGGCGTTTGTGAGCCCAGGGGGGAAGCTCACATGCATGGGACTGATCCAAGCTACCACAACATACAAAGATAAACAGTACACATTTGAAGTCTATGTTATGAAAGGAAAATTCAGCTGCTTACTGGGGCGCCACAAGGCAGTGAAGTTGGGACTTATAGAAAAGGGTGGACGAAGTCAACACTGTTTTTGGCTCTGGGGACCTGCTGAACACAGAGCCTGTGAAAATTATCCTGCAGGAGGGGGCTTAACCATATGCAGTGCAGTGAAAAAGAGCTGCAGAGGATGGAGAGTGAAGGGATAATTGAAAAAGTGACCCAACCAACTGAGTGGTGTGCAGCCATGGTGCCGGTGCTCAAACCTAATAATTCCAATCAAACCAAACTTTATTTATAAAGCGCTTTTCAAACCACAACAAAGTTTCTCAAAGTGCTTTACAGATTAAAATGACCCACAATCCCCCCCCCCCCCCCCCCCCCCCCTTCCCAAAACCCAAAAGTAAAAAACATCACCACAACTATAACCCCCCATCTCCCATGCACGCACACACATAAAAGCAACAATAGACAAAACCAAAACGGGCTGAGTACAGATGAGCCAGGAAACGTCATCATGGGAGCCATCTACATCGGCAGCTGCAGGTCAACAGCAGCAGCCAAGGCACTGACCCAGGGAGCCCAGAGGAGGGAGGGCTGGTACCCCCATCTCCACCCAAGCTCCACCTGGAGAGCACCAAGGCAGCCACAGCCGACCACCGCCCCCGAGGCAGAGGGCTCCCACGGAGGAAACACTGGAAGGAAGACTAAAATAAGTTAAAATATTAAAATTAAAACAATTATAAGATATGATCAAATAAAAATACAAAGCAGATAAACAATATTTGATAAATAGCCAGCTAAAAAGAAATTCAATCAAAACATGCAGAGTAATTAAACAGATTTTAATAAATAATCATCAGTTAAAAGCTATATTTAAAAGGTGTGTCTTGAGCCTGCTCTTAAAAACATGAACGTTCTCTGCGGCCCTGAGGTCCTCTGGCAGCCTGTTCCAGAGGTGAGGGCCATAATAACAGAAAGACGCCTCACCATGAGTGTGTGTCCTGACTTTGGGGGTGACAAGGAGACGGCTGCCAGAGGAGCGCAGAGATCGCGAAGGTTCATATGATAAAAGCAATTCCGAAAGATAAGAAGGCCCAAGACCATTAAGAGACTTAAAAATTATTAAAATAATCTTAAAATCGATCCTAAAACATATGGGGAGCCAATGCAGTGATTCTTAGACAGTTGTAATGTGTTCCCACCTCCTGTTCTTAGTCAGGACACCTGCTGCTGAATTTTGTAAAAGCTGTAAACCTGAGATATACTTTTTGGGAAGACCAGAAAGCAGGGCATTACAGTAATCATTCCTTCTGGTGATAAAAGCATGCATCAGCGTCTACGTATTGGCCAGAGAGAAAATGGGGCGGACTCTGGCGATATTCTTTAAGTGATAAAAAGCTATTTTTGTGATATTTTTTATGTGAGGAATAAAAGTCAGTTCAGAGTCAAAAATCACGCCCAAGTTCTTCACTTGCAGAGAAGGATTAAAAGACAGTGATTGTAGTTTTGGTAAAAGTTTCTCTCTCTGAGCCTCAGGACCGATGACTAAAACTTCAGTTTTGTCCTGGTTGAGTTGGAGAAAGTTTTCTGCCATCCAGGATTTAATGTCTAAAATGCAGTTAAAAAGTACGTCCATTGGCCGTGTGTCATCAGGAGACATGGAGATGTACAGCTGTGTATCATCAGCATAACGGTGAAAGTTAACTCCATGTCTTCTGATGACGCTGCCAAGAGGGAGCATATAAAGGTTAAAAAGCACTGGGCCTAAAATCGAACCCTGGGGCACACCACATGTGATCTTGTGGACCTTAGAGGAGCAGGTATCCAAACTTACCATAAAAGTCCTGTCTGTGAGATAGGATGTGAACCATTTATGAACAGCACCAGAGAGGCCAATCTGTTTTAAACTAGTTAAAAGAATAGTGTGGTCTACTGTATCAAAGGCAGCGCTTAGGTACAGTAGAACCAACACTGTCACCTTCTGAGCATCATAATTTAATCTAAAATCATTTAAAATCTTTAAAAGAGCCGTCTCTGTGCTGTGGTTCACCCTAAAACCAGACTGAAAATTCTCTAGGACATTATGAGCGTTAATAAAATCATTTAGTTGATTTGAAACAAGTTTTTCTAAAACTTTGCTTAAAAATAGTAAGTTAGATACCAGTCGGAAGTTGTTTAAATCATTAAAATCTAAATTGCTCTTCTTCAGCAGGGGCCTCACTACCGCCCCTTTAAAGGCGGCAGGAAAGACCCCCGTCTGAAGGGAAGAATTCATCATGGTTAAAATCTCGTCTTTAAAAGATTCATAAAATTGCTTAAAAAACCGGGTGGGAATCGGGTCCAGGGCACTTGTAGTGGGCCTCACTGAGGAGAAAACTTTATCAAGGGTCCCAGCTTCCACCAGGACAAAACTGTCCAGCGTTTCCTCTGGTAGAGACACACACTCAGATTTGTCTAAAACCATGTTACTCTGAGAAAATAAAATATCACATCTGATGGTGTCTACCTTTCCTCTGAAGTGGTTTTTCAAACTCCTCACACAGAGTGTTTGAGGGGGTTTTCTGAAGTGCAGTAGAGGTATGATTGAGAATGTTGTCAATGGTGGAAAACAGAATTTTGGGATTATTTTTATGTTCTGAGATGATTCTGGAGAAGTATGCATTTCTGGAATTTCTTACAGCGTTATTGTATGATTTGAGATGTTCTATGTATATCTGATGATTTATTGTGATTTTGTTTTTCCTCCATTTCCTTTCTGCCACCCTGCAGCTTCTCTTTAATTTCTTAAGGTTTTCATTTCTCCATGGTATAGTATGTTTTGAATAAGTTTTTACAACTTTTAGTGGAGCCAGCAGGTCGAGAGTGGATTGAAGCCTACTGTTAAAATCATTCACGATAAAATCACAGGGGGCAGATAACGGTACAGGAGGAAACTTATTAAAAACTTCAAGAAAACCTGCAGCCACTTCAGGAGTTAGATGACGTTTCCTGATAGTTCTCAGAGAGGTTTCTATTTGGATAAAATGGAGCTAACAGGTTAGCTGAGGTTCAGGAGCAAGGCCACGCCTCAAACCTGCTTCATAAATCCTAATCAGCCTTAACTCGATTCACCCGGTACCACACGTCTGCTCTACATCTCTAATCCCACCAGGATACACATATAAACTCTGCCTGCCCTTCATCCCTCGTCTCTCGTTCGTTTTCACCCCTCCCTTCCCCCTCCCTCTAGGTCCAGGGTCCTGCCGACTCGCCTCTTCTTTTCAGGGTCCTGCCCACTCGCCTCTTCTTTTCAGGGTTCCCGCCAACTCGCCTCTTCTTTTCAGGGTTCCCGCCGACTCGCCTCTTCTTTTCAGGGTCCTGCCGACCCTCTCCTTTCCTTCGCAGGGTCCTGCCGACCCTCTTCTTTCCTTCGCAGGGTCCTGCCGACCCTCTCCTTTCCTTCGCAGGGTCCTGCCGACCCTCTCCTTTCCTTCGCTGGGTCCTGCCGACCCTCTCCTTTCCTTCGCTGGGTCCTGCCGACCCTCGCCTTTCCTTCGCTGGGTCCTGCCGACCCTCGCATTTTCTTCGCTGGGTCCTGCCGACCCTCGCCTTTAACCCTCCCCTTTTTTCGCAGCACCAATCGGGCACAGCCTCCCTGTTCTGCGCTCCAGTTTACTCCTGTAGCACCTCTTCTAACGTCTCTCTCTTTTAGGTTCCGTCTGGGGGGGTCCTGAGCAGGCTCGGAAAGACGATTTCCCGAAGACTGCACCCCCACACTGAGTCTTCCTCCGAGTCTCCGGCGTTGCCTCTCCCCAGACCATTCAATTCAACATGCCTTCAATAAACTGTTAAATTCTGAACCTGTAGCGTGGTCCTTGCTAGTGAAACAGGTGATTTAAAAAAACACACAGTAGTGGTCAGAGACAGCCAAGTCAACAACAGAGGACACACTAGTGGACAGGCCATACATGATGACTAAGTCCAGGGTGTGTCCTCTGTTGTGAGAAAGAAGTATGTTGCTGCACAGACCTCAGGAGACTCCACCGTGCTGTAATGCGTGAAAAGTGTGTTCGGCCCACCGTTGAAGAGATCCTACCCAAGTTAGCTGGATCAAAATCAATGTTTACGTCTCTAGATGCAGCAAGTGGGTTCTACCAGATACCGCTGCACAAGGACAGCCAGAAGCTAACAACTTTTATCACTCCGTTTGGGAGATACGCTTTCCGGCGTCTTCCATTTGGGATCACAAGTACGCCAGAGATTTTCCAGAGGAAAATAGCAGAAACCCTGGCAGGTCTAGAGGGTACCGAAGTCTACATGGACGACTTCCTCATTCATGGAGAACATGAGGAGATCCACCACCAACGCTTGGCAAAGGTACTGGAAGTCATCAAGGCGGCAGGGCTCAAGCTAAATGAAAGCAAGTGCAAGTTCCAGCAGGACCAGATCCGCTTCCCAGGACATGTCATTGACAAGACCCGGACAAAGTAGTTGGGATTGAGAACTTCCCTCAACCAAACAACGTCACAGAACTTAAAAGGTTTCTTGGAATGGTGAACTATTTGGCTAAATATGTTCCGGAACTGTCAACAGTGAGCCAGCCGCTCTATGCTCTGCTGAAGAAAGACGTAGAGTGGACCTGGGAAACTCCCCAACATGCAGCTTTTCAGAAGCTCAAAGCAATATTAACCACAGCCCCTGTTCTGGTGTTCTATGATGTTGATAAACCTATTGTAGTTTCTGCAGATATATATATATATATATAACCTTTATTTAACCAGATAAAAACCCATTGAGATCAAAACCTCTTTCACAAGGGTGACCTGGCCAAGAAAGGCAGCAGCACACGCCATGACAATCAATACTAACAGACAACAACAAACAAGCAGCAAAAAACATAAAACAGATGCAAGCAGTTACGGACTGGGAGCTGTTTTACTCCAGAAGCACGGGGACCAGTGGAAGCCAGTGGCCTACGCATCCAGACGACTCAGCGACACTGATACTAGGTACGCCCAAATTGAAAAGGTGTGCCTTGACAGCGTCTGGGCTTGCGAAAGGTTTGAAAAGTACCTCTTTGGGCTCGACAACTTCAGACTGGTGACTGACCATAAACCTCTTGTCCCTCTGATTAACTGTAAGGATCTGGACAGCGTCCCCATTAGGTGTCAGAGGCTACTAATTAGACTTATCCATTTTAGTTGCTCAGCAGAGTATGCTCCAGGTAAAACTCTAACGGTGGCAGATGCTTTGTCTAGAGGCCCAGACAGGCAGCGTGGAGATGTGATTTCCCACAATGATATAGCAGCACACATAGAGGCAGTCATAAGCCAGGTACCAGCCACACCTCAGAGATTAAGAGAGATCAAGGAGAATACCGCAAATGATCCACAGTTACAGTGCGTGCGCAGTTTTATCGAGTCAGCATGGCCCGAGTAGATTGACAAAGTGCCAGAGTCAGTCAGAGACTTGACAGAGGTGAGGGGTGATTTATCCGAGCTGGATGGTCTGATTGTGAGAGGGAGTCATATTGTAATTCCTGAGAATATGAGAGACTTGGTTTTGGATAGACTCCATGATGGGCACCAGGGTCTCACTAAGTGTAAGGAGAGAGCTTTACAATCTGTATGGTGGCCTAAAATAAGACTAGACATTATCAGAAAAGTTCAACAATGTCAACACTGTACTGAATATAGGCATGCACACAGGAAAGAGCCTCTGCTTCCGAGCGTACTACCATCCAGGCTGTGGCAGAAGGTAGCAGTAGATCTATGTGTGTTCAATAAGTAGAATTACTTGGTGATCTCAGACTACTTTTCTAGATTTATAGAAATACTACACTACTAAAAACAACCAGCACCTTGGTAGTATCCAGGCTCAAAGCTACTTTTGCTCGACATGGGGTCCCAGACATGTTAGTTAGCGACAACGGTCCGCAGCTAGCCTCAGCAGAAATTAAGGAGTTTAGTAGAAGACTGGACGGAGAGACGAAGTGGAAAATGCCTGCATTTGTTAAGAGTGTGGGTCCTGCGCCCAGGTCATATATAGTGGAAACGGCAAAAGGAGAGCGTTAAAGATGGAACAGACGACACCTGTTAACCATTCCTCCAGGTACCATAGCAGGTGATGGGAATCCGTCTGTGCTCTCAAAGACTGTGGACTCTGAGATGACCAGGGGTGTGGCCGCAGCTTTGCCAACAGAGACTCTTGCACTGGAGTCCAGGATAACCCGCTCTGTTAGAGTGTGCAAACCTGTTGCTAGACTTGATTTATGAGCGGATGGACTGTGAGGGAGTTCTGTGCCTGGAGGTTCTTACAGAGTGGGTTTACACAGACTTCAGGTTCCCCTTATTTTTTTCCAGGGGGTTCTATTTTGTAATAATGTTGTTCTTTATCATGGTTATATGCCAGGGATTGTGTAAATTTTGTTGGGAGGGGAAAAGATGACAGATTAAATTTGCTGAATGTCTTTGTCCTTACTAGTGGAGTCAGTGGTTTAAAATAAAAATCTAATTTACGGACAAAGTGGGGAAATTGCTTTTAAGAGGGGAAGATGTAATAAATGGAAAATGTTCAGGTATCTTTAAGGGTGTTTATGCCCATGCACTAGGAGGCGCTGTTGACTGACGGGCGGAGTTATGTACAAGAGAATGAGATTAAAACGTGGAGTGTAACCTCATGAAGTCATCTCATGTTTTATGTCTGGTGAGCAGTAATTGTTGAGAAGGTGTTTTCACTCTAATTTAAAGCCTATTTTAAAGGAACAGACACACATTTAATTTATGACCCTGGGGTCTCTCTGGGCTCTCTCTGAGCTCTCATTTCACCTTCCCGCGTGCTCGTTCATTTCTGTAAAAAGGAGCAATAAGAACAACAAACAACAATTATATCTTTTAACAGTGAGACGCCGTTCACTGGACTCAGTTCTAGTAACTGAGTACAGCTTTATCTCAACATAAGGTTTTTATTTGAAACAAGTTAAAAGAAACTCCTCCCACATAGATCTTCCCCCACAGAATGGTCAGCTTTTTCACCAAAAGGCACCCAGGATGTGCCACATTCCTCTTGATTATTCACGGTTTCTTAGTGTTTCCACATGCACTACAAAATTAGACCCTCATACAACATTAACAGAATTTATATCTCTTCATGTCCCTCTCTTGATCTCTTATTTTTTTAAGAGATCACCATATGTAAGGAAAAATGTCAGGCAAAGAATCATATCAATTTTGAGTCCATCTTCTCTGGAACTTTTCGAATCAGTAGTCAAGTCATCTTGTTCTGGCCGGGAATAGTGGTCGTCCGGCTCGCTCTTCTATGACCTAAGGTGAGAGGTTGCCAGCACATCACCTATATGCAGCTAAAGTGTATCTTTTCAATAGCCCTGTAGTTTAAAAACTCTAAGGACTGCACGCAGACCAGAGGATCGTTCAGCCCCTTTTGGCAGGGGTCTCAGCTTCTTTTCCTTCAAACCCTGCTGATCCAGCTGGGCAGCTCTGTGCTTCAAGCCGCCCTGCCACCTGATGGTGCAGGTGTGCTGAAGTTGGAAACCTCTCAGCAGAGGGTTCAAGTAGGTTGTGTGGTCTGCTCCTTGCTGTTCTTCTCCCGCTCTGGCTTGCTGCTCCTGGATGTCCTCTCAGGTTCGTCCTGACTCCTCAGTGGGAGTGCATTGTCTCCAGCCTATTTCTTTAGTATGATTACCTGAGAGATTGTGGTCTGGTTGGCTGCTGGTCTCTCACCTGGTCAACAAAGCCTAAACGAAGAGCTTGCAACTAATTTGCTTTTTCCTGTTTGCTTTATCCATAATTGTATCTGTTTTGAGATTCATTTCTTATGGATTTGTCCTCTTTTTTTAAAAATCAAATCCCTCACTCACCTCATAGTTTTAAGTAGTGCCGCACTGATCGGCCACACTAACACAAAATCAAATTATTATCCTGACTGCTTACAAACTAGGTATATCTGTAGAAAGAGCTAATGCTTTTGCTGTATGTAAATCACAAAAATCATCATTGATGCAAAGTGCACTCTAAAAATCCTGTATCAAAAATCAGTAACACTGGAACAACCTAGACCATAAAGAATATTTATTCAAAATATTTAGTAGAGGTTATAATGCAAATAAAAACTTCCAAACAAAGACTTAATGCATAAACATGCCACAAGGTAAGATGAATGGGTTGTGTGCTAAAACAACCAACCGCACAAAGGTGCCAAAACAGGATGGAAAACAGGAAACGTCTGGTCTTTTTGGATTGTGGAAATGGCATCATGAGCATGACAGACCACTCAAAAGAAAAATGTGCTGCTTTAAAGCTCAACCCGCAGAAAACGATCAGTTTAATTTTATTCATTTACACTGCTAACAGCCTAAGTTCATTAAACCTATAGTCCTATAAGATTTTACCACATCACCGACTGCTGTTATTCATTTTTCTGAGCTTATGAAGCCCATTACTTATAAAACTATAATTTCAACCTATTTAACCAAAAAAAGTGTTGAACCCTAAACAAATGCTGTTTTTTATTCTGTTTTTTCATTTATCTGAAATGCTTTTAATGCAACAAATTGAAAGGCTGTTTTGTAAAAAATAATTGAAATTTAAGTTCCCCTTGTGCCTAAGGATCTCCTCCCTTTTCCTGAAACAGAACTGTTTCAGAAACATCCAATTATTTTAGTCTCCTGTTAATCAGGTGTGACTAGATCTGCAGCTTGTTACGGAAAATTGTTATAGTTCAATAAACACCTGTATTGTAGATTAATCTCCATGTATATTTATAGTTAAGCTCAATTCCTAGATCTCAGCTGCTATACCTTTTTGCCAGGAAGAATTAACAATACCACTGAATCTATAATTTAATGTATCCAATCATAACATGACCTTACCCACCTCAGTCCATGGGAAAAAAGATAATAGAACCTTATTTCAATCACTCCATAATTTGTTTTCAGGGGGCATATCGGAGCTCAGATGGGACCATGAGGGGCTGAAAAATCACGCCTCCTCCTTCTGCTGTGTCGGATCTCCTCTGCAAATACAAGAAAAGAATGCTCTTTAAGTCTCAACAGAAGCACATCCACCTTTCTCATTTTGAGGGTAATTGTGTCAGAGCCAAAATCCGCAGAGAATCAGCAGGTCGTCCATAGAAAAGTTCCCATCACATTCACGATATGGAGCACATTCTATATACTTTTTTTCCATGTACCCAGAGTGGTATGAAGGTGTGGTCAGATTTTTATCATTTTCAAAACAAATAAATCTTTGGTCAGGTTTTAAGTGTACTGGTCCAGCTTTAACTATTTAGATTAATCCCATGTCGTCCCAGTCTCCAATTTACCCTTACTTTTGTCATGGAAGTATATACATTTTTACCCATATAACTTCCTGTTCGTTCATGTACTGCACGCTCAGAATTTGTCCAAATCCTGGAGAGGAGTGCAACATCTGGAAACAGATCATTAAGATTAGTGAAAGCTTCTACATATCTGGGTAAATGTCCTACAGAATATGGCATCTGAGAACAAACAAAACAGTTAATGTTTTATTTACTTGCTAGATATCTTGCATATTGTCACCATACACTAGTTTCAAATGGGTTTCTGTGTGTCCTTCTCTGAGTGAACCAAGAAAATAAATCAGCATCCTCATGTGCTATGTCATTTTTCTGTGAGTCCTGACGTTCCTATTGAAATAACACCACCAAAAAACTGTAAAAATAAAAGTACTAGATAGCAGAAAAACCAGAAAAACCTTCATCGTCACTTTCTCTCCCTTCAAAACAGTCTCTATAGAAAAGTGGCTCTCCTGGTTCTCTTCACTGAGGTTGAGACAAGTGGATCATATTGTTTTCCACCTCTCTTTGGAGTCAGTTTTTAACACCACTTTTCTTAGACTGCTTTCCCTATATCTAGTAATGGTCACTGCTTTTTATAATGGATTAAGTGTATCCAACTCAGTCTCTACAGCCATTGGTGTGGTCAAAAATACCTGGAATGGCCCCTTCCACCTGGGTGATGCCCAATTTTCTGTTTACAGCTTTTAATCAGGATCCAGTCACCTACTTTCAGCTCACTACTTCCTGTAGTAATATAGGATCATCTGGCATATGATTAGTTTGCATTTATACTCATGTACTTATCAGTATTTTGATCATGAAAACCCACCAGATCTTAATCAAATTGTTTTTTTAGAAGAGAGTAAACCAATCTAAGGAATTCTATATCTCACCCATAGATTATTTCAAATAGAATGAGGCCAATATTCAAATTTGGAATTATATGCATTTATAATTTACCAAATCAAGACTATCCAATTTTGTCCCGTTTCTTCCATTGCTTTTTTTCTTCAATTTGCAACTTTTTATCATAAAGTCATAAATCAGTTTATAATTGTTCCTCTTATTTTAATATACCAAACTGTAGGAAGGATAAGTTCTCATCAAAGTCGTTCAATTACTTGGTGTTATATTCATATATAACTTTATCATAACCAAACAGTATCTCCAATTCTGTTTAGTCTTATCCATGGCCTTTCTTAATCTGCTTTTAGAATCCAATTGTCTCTTAAAAATGATCTCTAATCTTTCTCCTGTTGTATCAATTATTTCATTCACAAAATGTGTTCCGTTACCACTATAGATCATTTGTGGATATCAAATCTAGGCATTATTTCTCTAAACAACATTTCTGCAACAGTTAGTGTATCTAAATGTTTCACCGTTAACATTACAAATCCATTAGGAGAAATTATCTTTTCTTACTAAATAGAGCTTCTCCAATACAGCCTTCGTTTGCTCAAAGCTGTTTCTTAATTTGACATGACAAGCTTTTCTTTTTTTTCCATGTCTGACACACTTCTCGTCCATGAACTAATCAGTTTGAGAATTGAATTGTCCGTAAGAAATGCTTTTATTAGTTCGCCACTAGAGGTCGCCATACCCCTGTTCCCCATTATTGGCCAAATGCCAAAAACATGCAAAGTTCAATTTGAATCTTCTGTTAGCAATAATATGATTATTTTATCTTCATCTGATTACAAACTTCAGTTAAAACTTTAATTTTTCTTTTATCAAGTAAAACAATTATTTGGTAGCTTTCCCGTTTCAAGAATTTTATAAAAATCTAAAATTTGGATTAATAATTTATCCCCTACAGAGAATATGCCCAACTTCAAGTGAAATAGGAAATCTCTTCCTAACAAATTAGAAAATAATCTCTAGATTTTATGATTATCACAACAGGTTTTTCCTGTAGCAAAATCTATTATTTTTATTTCATTTTTCTAACAACTCAATCTCATTTTTAGTGGAAAACAAAATTCCTAATTTTATTTAATTATTTTTTCATCTGGCTTCACCAACCTCCTACCATTTTGTCAATGAGATAATCAGCAACTGATATTTCCATGACAAAACATCACATCTCTATTCCTTGCTCTCTACTTATCTGCTCCTTCATAAAGATTCTACAAATTAGCTTATTATTATGATTATATGTGAAAGAGTCTGTTGCTAGATGCCCAAAAAACATGGTCCCATTCTCAACTGATATTGGGGCGAGGGCCGGCATCCTCTCCCAATCTCAGGTGTAGGTCTAGACATCTTCTTGCTTAATCAGACCCTTAATTTTGTCCCATTAGCAACAACTCCATTGAGTGTAAATATTGAAGTGCGCTTATACTCAGTGTGCTACGGTAACTAAAGTTGAATTTTGGAGTGCGTTACTACGGTAATCCCGTATCGAACATATCTTCTCTTTTTTGCAGTCTCTAACCCAGCGCATTACAAGATTGTTTTCTTTCAACATGTATCTTATCTGTCATTAAAATGTTAGAAGCAAACATCTGAAGCTGCCGCTTGTTACAAAGAATAAATTCGCGTAGCCACCCAGCTGCTACCCCACAGGTCCTGTAGACATCCGCCTGTATTTCAAAATAAAATCACTCTGCTCATAGTCCGTCATTTTTAAACCATTTCTTTTATACTATATGAGAGATCTCACAGACATCCCATGAATATCATTAAAAATATTAGCTAAGTTTTTTTAATTTATTATATTAGAGTAAAAGTTGCCGCTGCACTCAAGAAATCCCAACCTTTTGTATTGAGCTGCACGCAGCTAAAACATCCCCCTCATTATCAGCTAGCGGGGGGAGGTGTGTTCCTTCTCTTCTGCCTTCCGGCAGTTGGATAACCTTTAACAATTTTGAAACACATGATGAATCTGGTTTCAAACAAGTCTTTCTCAGGAAGTCCATTTTACCGATTTCTGTCACAACCCATCACAGTTGGTTTGTTTATTAAGAGAAAAACTAATGACCCATTGATGAGGGACAGAGGTGGGGGTCGCTTGTTTATTATCAGAACACCCTTTCCTTGAGGGACAGAGGGGGGGGTCTTGTTTATTATCAGAACAGCCCTTCCTTGAGGGGAAGGGGGGAAGGTGGTCGGTTGTTTAAGATAAATCATTTAGATCACAGTAAAGTTGACCCTACCCTTCATAGGATTTTTTAAAATATGTTAGTGGGTTTTCTCTTTTATTTAATTTTCTTTCGGCGGAACTTTAGGAGAAAACAAAGTTTAAAACGTTTTCTATCCTCCCGGGTGCTAAAAAACACATCTGCTTTACACATTAACCCCCCTTTTTCTCTTCCTCCTTCAAGAATTCCTTTGAGACGCCAAATGTCTAATTCTTCAATTTTGATCTTTTTAGTTTTATTTTAGATCGCAACTTACCAATTTTCTTCACTCTGCTACTTCCTTTTCTCCTACGACTCTCCAGTTGTATTACAGTACATTCTGTTATTTCGACTTTTAACTTTGTTTTCTCTCAGTGTTTTTCTCCCCATAGAAGATATACCTGGTCTGGTATCCTGCTTGGCTGCAATGCCCTGTTGGACGGGGGGCATCGACTGGGATGATCCTCTCAGTAACTGAACATCCGCTGTGTCCTGTTATCAACTTTTTACTTTCTGTAACATAGAAATTACTCTTATATCAGATCTTCTGTTCCTTCTGTGTTCTGCTCTGTCTTCTCAAACCCCCAGACGGTCGTGGCAGATGGCCGCTCCTACTGAGCCTGGTTCTGTTGGAGGTTTCTTCCTGTTAAAGGGGAGTTTTTCCTCTCCACTGTCGCTACATGCTTGCTCAGTATGAGGGATTGCTGAAGGATTGCTGTGGTTGGAAATCTGCCCAACCTCACGCCAATGACTGACGCAATCTGCTGGGATTCCTTAAATAGGAAACTTTTTAACTGATTGGAATGTTTGTATAAATGTTTTGAAATGACTTCTTGTTAAGTGCCTTGAGATGACATCTGTTGTGAATTGGCGCTATATAAATAAACTGAATTGAATTGAATTGAACTACCAAGAAGTGGGTTAGGGTTAGGGCTTAGGGTTAGGGTTAGGGTTAGAAATGTATTGTCTTTTCTCTTACATTAATTTTGCATCTCCTTTAAAATCTTCTTTGCTATTTTTTCCCCATATTTCGATAAGTTACATTTTGCTGTTTTTATTTTTCATTTTTAAATATTCATCATTCTCATGTTAATGAAGTAAATTCAGCTTTTATTTCTCTGGTATCTGATCTATTTATCTTATTGCAGTGTTATTTACTTAATTTTCAAACCATGAAACTCCGTTCAGCCTACAGCTGTTTCACCATAGAAATCTCCATTCACACACACAGTCACACAACCGGTTTATCACACATTAATATAATTATGTATTTTTATCATGCTTTTTCATTACTAGTATTATTATTTAGATATTATTTATCATTAGGCCTATTTCTAATTGAGATCCCAGACCTCTGCGCGCTTTTGGAGTCCAACTCCTTTAACATGAATATTCACGCAAAGATCCCCGATCTTTATTTGCAAAACAAAAACTTGCATTACATAGGTCCCGGACCTAGTTATTTTTTCTTCTTTCACACATCAAATTTTTACTCACTGGCTGTTGTCCCTGTGAAGGAAGACCCCATCCAACTGTTGCTCCGGAAGAAACCCCGGATCTGCCGGCCTCCTTTTTTACCTAACGGTGGGGTGGAGGACTTTGATACTGGTTCCGAACCAGGTTATGCACGGACTCTCAGCAGCCTGCGGTTCCTCCCGGAGATCCAGTCCGATCTGAGATCCTGGTCAAAGGAACAAGAAATGCCAGGGTTAAAATCGCTCTCTGATCTCTGAGTTTTCTTTTTTAGACATTCCGTGGTTTCTCAATCCACGAGCTGCTCCCACTCAGCCTTCTTCGTGTCCAACACGCAAGCTTTCAGTAAGAAGCGTCGTAGCTTACCTTAGGGCCGGCCACACCCTGAGTTCACCGACCCGGTCGGCTCTATTTAACTCAGCAGAAACAGATATCAACATTTACTGGAGAACAACAGACAGAACATTTTAGATTAGTCAATTTTGCGCCTCGTGTGTCAGCGCTTACCAAATAACTTCAGGCCTGGGTCACTTCCGTCCTCCGATCTCCAGTATCTGTTAATCACAACAATTTCCAAACTCACATTTTCCTTTGCTCCTCCAGAAATCACGTCGGGGTCACCATATTGTTGAGAAGGTGTTTTCACTCTAATTTAAAGCCTATTTTAAAGGAACAGACACACATTTAATTTATGACCCTGGGCTCTCTCTGGGCTCTCTCTGAGCTCTCATTTCACCTTCCCGCGTGCTCGTTCATTTCTGTAAAAAGGAGCAATAAGAACAACAAACAACAATTATATCTTTTAACAGTGAGACGTCGTTCACTGGACTCAGTTCTAGTAACTGAGTACAGCTTTATCTCAACATAAGGTTTTTATTTGAAACAAGTTAAAAGAAACTCCTCCCACATAGATCTTCCCCCACAGAATGGTCAGCTATTTCACCAAAAGGCACCCAGGATGTGTTACATTCCTCTTGATTATTCACGGTTTCTAAGTGTTTCCACATGCACTACAAAATTAGACCCTCATACAACATTAACAGAATTTATATCTCTTCATAATACAGACACTACAATTAGTCTGTCCGCCGCAGCTACACACTCCAATGCCTCCTTAATTCAACCATGGTGCTGTTAGCTGATCTCTCAGATAGCGATGCGAGTACAGTGTCCAGATCTGAGATGATGGTCAGTCGCTCTCATATAAATCTGTTTTTGATTGATTCAGCTACCTGAACTCTGTGTGTAAAGTTGAAGATATCTGCACGTTTGCACCAAGTTTTCAGGGATGTGAATTGTAAACTGTCAAAATGATAGATGCATTTTAGATTTTTCTGTAAATGTAAAAAAAAGAAAAAGGTCAAAGAAAGAAAATAACGTGAGCCCTGATTTATATTACAATGAATTATTTCCCTTTTTATTTCTCTGGAATGTTGCACAGCTGATCTTTATTTTATGCAGAACTGTACTAAACTGTAGGGAAGTTACAGTTGAAGTTTCTGCGCACAGAACGGCAGGTTTGCAAGGGAAATGCATTTGTTTTGTTTGTTGCGCATTCTTCTTCTAGGGCAAATATAGGCAAGGCAAGGCAATTTTATTTGTTTAGCACACTTTCAACGACAAGGTAATTCAAGGTGCTTTACATGATTAAGTGGTAAAATAAAATAGCATTAAAACACAGAAAAAGCATATAAGGTAAAAACAGCAATAAAGCATTAAGCACACAAAAATACATCAAAGCATCCCAAAACATATAATGTAAAAAAAAAACAGCAGTAAAACAAGAAGAATACACAAAACATGATAACAAAGAATTAATCAAAGGCAACTCTAAACTGATACATTTTTAGTAGTGATTTAAAAGAACTCAGTGTTTCAGCAGCTTTGCAGTTTTCTGGAAGTTTGTTCCAGATTAGAGGAGCATAGAAACTAAAAGCTGCTTCTCCTTGTTTGGTTCTGATTCTAGGGGTTGTTGAGTAGACTGGAATTAGAGGACCTGAGTGGTCCGGAGGGTTGGTATAGTAACAGCAAGTCTTCAACATATTTTGGTGGATGAGTTTTTCGAGGTCCTGTTGCGACATTAGTCCTTTAATTCTAGAAATGTTCTTCAGGTGATAGAAGGCTGACCTTGTGATTGCCTTTATGTGACCCTGGAGGTTCAGGTCTGAGACCATTATTACACCTAGATTTCTGGCCTGATCAGTAGTTTCTAGCTGTATTAACTGGAGCTGTGTGCTGACTATTGACCTTTCCTCTTTAGGTCCAAAAGTAATTACTTCTGTTTTGTTTCTGTTCAATTGGAGGAAGTTATGACACATCCATACATTGATTTGCTCGATGCATGTACTTAGTGTTTGGATGGGTTCAAAGTCACGTGGTGACATCGTAATGTAGAGCTGAGTATCATCTGCATAATTATGGTAGCTAATGGTATTGGTTGTTATAATCTGGGCTAGTGGGAGCATGTAGATATTAAATAAGAGGGGCCAGAGGATGGAGCCCTGGGGCACCCCACATGTGATTTCTGTTTGTTCTGATGAAAAGTTTCCTATTGAAACAAAGAAGTCCCTGTTCTTTAGGTAAGACTCGAATCAGCCAAGTACTGTACCAGAGAGTCCGACCCAGCTCTCCAATCGTTCTAGTAATATATCATGATCAACAGTGTCAAATGCTGCACTGAGATCCAACAAAACCAGCACTGTGCTTCTACCACAGTCTGTATTTATGCGGATGTCATTGAAAACTTTGATGAAGGCAGTCTCGGTGCTGTGGTGAGCAAGGAAACCAGACTGAAAAACATCAAAGCGGTTTGTCATTGTTAGGAAGCTATTTAACTGCTGAAACACAGCTTTTTCATTAATTTTACTGATGAATGGAAGATTAGATATTGGCCTGTAGTTCTGCATTAACATTTTGTCCAGATTATTCTTTTTTAGCAGCGGTTTAATAACTGCCGTTTTTAAAGCCTGGGGGAAGATACCTGACAGGAGGGATGAGTAAACTATTTGAGTTAGATCAGACCCAATGACAGGGAAAACATTCTTAAGGAAAGCTGTGGGTAGGATATCAAGACAGAAAGAGGAGGAGCTTAATTGGTTAATGATTTCTTCTAGGTTCTTTTGGTTTAATTAGAAATTCTGACATGTTTTCTACATTGGAGTTATTTGGGTATAACATTGGTGGTCGGTTTGGTGCTGCGTTACAGACCGACTGTCTAATTGTTAGAATCTTTTCAGTGAAAAAGTTGGCAAATTCATTGCAGGCCCTGGTAGAGTTTAGTTCAGGGGCTACTGTCACTGGAGGATTAGTTAGTCTTTCCACTGTTGCAAATAGAGTCCGTGAATTATTAATGTTTCTGTTAATTATTTTAGAAAAGAACGATTCCCTAACATCTTTTAAAGTTAACTGATATCTGTTTTCCGTCATTTTCTCTCGGCTCGTCGACACTCCCTTTTTTCACTATGTACCAGTGGATCACTAGTCCACGGAGACTTCTGTCTTCCTGAGACTACTTTCACTTTAGTCGGAGCAATGGAATCAATGATGTCTGAGATTTTCATGAGGAAATTATCTACCAGCTTGTTTACTGAGTTGGAGTTGGGAGATGAGGAGGATGTGGTGGAAGGTTAAATACTTTTAAAGGTTTCAACAGAACTGTCCTTGAGAAAACGCTTTTTTACAGTTATCTCTTTATGACTAGATATTTTAGCAGAGATGGTAAGAAAATACAAAAATGGTCAGATAATGCAAAATCAATAACCGAGATGTCAGATATAGTTAAACCTTTTCTAATAATTAAGTTCAGAGTGTGTCCTTTATTATGTGTTGTTTTACATGCTGTGTTAGGTCGAAATTGTGGAGAGTGTCACTTAATGTTTTTGCTAGTCTAGCCTGGGGGTTGTCAGTATGTATGTTGAAGTCCCCCACAATGATTAATTGGTCATAATCATACATATTACGGAAAGAAGATCGCTAAAATCATTAAAGAAGTTAGAGTTTAGTTTTGGAGGGTTATATAAACTTAGGAATAGAGCTTTTTTAGGCTCATTTATCTGGGTGACTAGGTATTCAAAAGAGTCAAATGTGCCCAGGGATAGCTTTTTAAACTTCATGGAGTTGTGAAAGACTGTGGCTACACCTCCACCTCGTCTGTGTTTCCTTAAGAAATTGTAATTTGGAGGAGTATATTTTATCAATACAGATGTTTTATTGTTTCTATCTAGCCATGTTTCTGATGAAAAACGGCATTTATTTCATGTTCAGTGATGAATTCATTGATTAGGAGTGACTTTCCTGATAGAGGCCTAATATTTAATAAAGCACTGAGAGAACACAAAGTTAACAGTCGAAATAACAGAATGTACTGTAATACAACTGGAGAGTAGTAGCAGAAAAGGAAGTACCAGAGTGAAGAAAATTGGTAAATCTGTCCTCCAGCAGTCTAAGCCTATAGGAGCATAACTACAGAGTTAGCTCAGGATGACCTAAGCCACTCTAACTATAAGCTTTATCAAAAAGGAAAGTTTTAAGCCTGGCCTTAAAAGTAAACAGAGTGTCTGCCTCACGGACTAAAGCTGGGAGCTGGTTCCACAGGAGAGGAGCCTGATAACTAAAAGATCTGCCTCCCATTCTACTTTTAGAAATCCTAGGAACTACAAGTAAACCTGCAGTCTGAGAGTGAAGTGCTCTGTTGGGAACATATGAAACAATTAGATCTCTGATGTATGATAGAGCTTGATTATTAAGGGCTTTGTATGTAAGAAGAAGGATCTTAAATTCTATTCTAGATTTAACAGGGAGCCAATGAAGGGAAGCTAAAGCAGGAGAAATGTGATCTCTCTTTTTAATATTCATCAGAACTCTTGCTGCCGCATTTTGGATCAACTGAAGGCTTTTAATGGCATTTTGTGGACTACCTGATAGTAAAGAATTACAGTAGTCCAGCCTTGAGGTAACAAATGCATGGAGTAGTTTCTCAGCATCACTCCTGGACAGGATGTTTCTAATTTTAGCAATATTCCGGAGGTGAAAGAAAGAAATCCTAGAAACCTGTTTAATATGGGATTTAAATGTCAAGTCTTGGTCAAAAATAACGCCAAGGTTCTTCACGTTATTACTGGGGGCCAATTTAATGCCATCCAGATGAACTGATTGACTAATCAGTTTCTTTTTTAGAACTTCTGGTCCAAAGACAGCAACTTCTGTCTTGTCAGAATTTAAAAGCAAAAGTTTTAGGGTCATTCATGTTTTATATCTTCCAGACATGCCTGTAATCTACCTAACTGACTGGGTTCATCAGGATTTATGGATAAATATAGTTGTGTATCATCGGCATAGCTGTGGAAATTTATCCCATGCTGTCTAATGATTCTACCAATTGGGAGCATATATATGGTGAAAAGAATTGGTCCAAGCACAGAACCCTGTGGAGCTCCACAAGTAACAGTCATGTAACAGTCAGTAACAAGAGATTTGTTTTATTATAAGTACGTTTGGCTTTAATTTTTTGTTTTCTCTTGCTAATAATACCTTCTATGATTTTTTTGGGGTTGGCCGGACGACTTCTGGAAGACGGTGGGAGTGGGATTACCGTCCAGTTGCCTTGCACATCAGATGTCTGTGATTACTAGTTCAGGCATGGTCAGAGTACATCCAGTGTTAGTCCCAGGAGACTGATGCAGTCCAAGTTTTGGGTGTTAGTTGTGATCCAATTCTAATTTGTTCCTTCAGTCTGTCTGAGAAATCTCTAAACGGAGAGTCATAAGGTGTCGATGAGTCTGATGACATTGAAATTCTTGCTGGAAGTGTTTGTTCTCTGTCAGTCTGTACGGGCAGCTTTGTTGGTGATGAAGTAATATCCACTTTATCTGTGTCGGGGAGTGTTTGTTCTCTGGAAGTATCAACAGGCCGTGCTCCAAGGTCAGTTCTGGGGTGTTTATTCAGATAACAGAAAATATTTGAGCTCAACAGCCTCAGTCCAGCTCTGTTAAGATAACGGTTATTTGGCTTGAACAAGTTTGCACATCCAAATATTTTAAAGTTTTTAATAACTTGGATCAATTTTTCAACAGATTTTCTCTTCAAGCATTTATGGAGCACGCGAAGTCAACTGTACCTTTCATTATTCCCTTTAGGGATTTGTCCGCTGTTAAAGATGTTTATGTTGAGTCCACCAAGTCTCTGTAGCAGATCAGAGAAGTCTGATTTGAGAACTTCATATTGCTTTCTGGCTACAACATTTGCAGCTGTGTGAGTGACAAGTTTTTCCAGGTTGGGATGTTGATCTAAAATCGTCTGGATTTTTTCTGATATTTCTCTCACTGTATTTTTGGGGCACCTGATAACGCTAGTGTTCTGGCTACAAAAATATTCAGCACCATTAATAGAGCCGTCATGTATGATGAGAACTTTTGGTGGTGTTGGTGGTGGTGGGGGGGTTCTTACTTTGTTATGTGTCTGCTTCGTGTGGATGGATTTCTCCTGGTGGCCTTGACTGGTCCCAGGGGCTGTGTTGTCTTTCGGGGAACTGAGGGCTGCGAATCTGTTTATCAGCGGGATTCCAGGAGGAGTAATGGCTCTTGTTTTGAGTTGTGGGTTCTTTCGTTTCTTCTTCCTGGGAGCAGAGAAAGCAGGTGTAGATTCAGTGTGCTTTAAAGCCAGCCAGTGTACATCGAATTTGGAATGGGGTGGTCTACCCGTTAAACGCCTTTCGACTGGAGGAGTAGCGTTATTCTGTGTCTTCTGTGTGAGACTGTTAGACTGAGGTAACACCGGGCTGCCAGGTTCTTCCTCCCTGCGTGTAGTCATTGGTAAAATTGTCTAATTTCCATATTCATATCCAGTGTTTAGATCAAAATCAATCTGAAGATGGTGTAGCTTCCTCTCGATTGTTCCAATTCTCTACAGCAGTTTCTCAAAGTCCTCAGCTGAGCAAAAAGCCATTTTGGTAATCCACAGTCCTTCAGAAAGTAATCCAAAAAAGAGATCTGGTCTAATAAAGTGACTCCAGAGGCTGGGCGTATAAAGTAACTAGGAAAAAAAAGGAAAAAAAATCTAAGAAATGAAAATAAGAAAAGAGAATAAGGCTAGAAATAAGGCTAGAAATTAGGAGATCAGGAGAAGTTGGGAGAGGCTGCTCCTCCTTTGCCAGCTAGCTCTGCAATGTTATCGTCGCTAGCAGCTCTGCAGGCCTGAGGGATGGTCTGTCCTGACAGCATGACTTCAGGGAAGCCCAAGAACGGATCTGCAGGTGCGCTGGCTCATGTCCGAAGGACCTGGTTGAAAGTGTCCAGTTGCACACCGAGCTGGACAAGAAGATCTTCCCTGATGAACACGGGGGGTCCAGATGGGGAAGAATACTGAAAGCATGTGGGAGCTGTCTTGCCCCGTCTGCACCATCAGGATGCCGACTGCTTTCAGAGGAATCTGGGGCCAGTCACGGTTTTCCTGCCGCTGATGGTCAAACACTACCTTACTGACTGCTGATGTATCTAGCCAGAGTGCCAGCAGGACATCTGGAATGTTTGTATTCCCTACTTGCATGACCTCAGCCACTATGGGGCTGCAGGGCTTTATACCTGTGTTCTTTAATGAGCAAAGAAATTACGCATGATTGCAGAGAGGGATTCTCTCCATGACTGAGTGAACCTGTGCGGCTGAGGTACTTGGAACCGTCTCTGACAATGGCATGAGTTTTGACATTGGTTCTCTGGGCTCTTTTAAATTGGCTAATTGATTGTTGGAACTTGGCTGCCTGCTGTCTGAACCTAGTGGCTTTGGCACCTTTACCTGGGCCCAGAGTTGGCTATGTTGCCAATCAATGAGAGGGGCCAACCTATCGAGCAGGTCCTGTCCAATGAGATGTTCTGTATTTAATGTGCAGGCATAGATGGGGTGAACCAAGGTCATGTCCTGGAAAGTGATGTCAAACCACACCTGCTAGTGATGCACGACTCATTTTGGGTTAAGATGGTGATGTGTACATTGCAGGTCTGATCTGAAATGGTTTACCCAGTGAGAGCATAGCTCGAGTAACCTGTTCAAACAAAGCCGATTACATGAACCTAATTTCTGAACCAGTTTCCAGAAGAGCGTTAGCTTCAACACAACGTCCTACAGTGGTCTGACAGTACAAAAGACATGCATGGTTCAATTCAATTCAATTCAGTTTATTTATATAGCGCCGATTCACAACAGATGTCATCTCAAGGCACTTAACAAGAAATCATTTCAATACATTCTGGTGGCTTAGTTAACCTAGAAATCTGAGAAGCGGTGTTTAAGGTGTTTCTACCGGTGGAGTCCCAGGGAGTTCCTGGGATATCGTAGGTACCTTTCCCCAGTCAATTAAGTAGACTTTTACAGCCCTGGGAAGAGGAGCGGCCCTGGGGTGATGGAAGTAGTCCCTCTGTGACTCATTTTCTTATTTCTGGACTGAAAAGGCACAAGAGTTGCAGAGGCCTGTTTTAGGAATATTTTTTAAGTGAGGGACAAAAGTCAGCTCAGAGTCAAAAATCACGCCCAGGTTCTTCACTTGTAAAGAAGGATTAAAAGACAGTGATTGTAATTTTGGTAAAAGTTTCCTCTCTGAACCTCAGGACCGATGACTAAAAGTTCCGTTTTGTCCTGGTTGAGCTGGAGAAAGTTTTCTGCCATTCAGGATTTGATGTCTAAAATACAGTTAAAAAGTGCATCCATTTGCCATGTGTCACCGGGAGACATGGAGATGTATAACTGTAAATCATTAGCATAACTGTGAAAGTTAACTCCATATCTTCCGTTGACACTGCTAAGAGGGAGCATTTAAAGGTTAAAAAGCACTTGTTTATTACCACCAATTTCATTTTCTGTTTTATGTCTATGCTAATCATGTTTTTATGCTGCTGAAACACCTAAGTACAGCTAGATACAACGCTAACTCTTCATATCTACAATTTTATACAAGTGAATTATTAAGTGATCAATGAGAAAAACACACAAGTCACAACATTATCCAATGTTCTGTAGAGACAGGCCTTTATTCTAAAAGTTAGTCATCTGTGTGACATTCACAGTAGGCTGCATAGTTTCGGTTGTCCATTATTTCCTCGCAGAATTTCCACATATCTTCTGTGCTGGAAAATCTGAATTTGAAGGGCTCCAGGATGGATTCCTCCTCATCGTCATCCGCTAGATCTTCTCTCAACCTCAACTGCAGAACAGCCTCAGCCTGGTTCTCCTCCATGAACAACACATCAGGCAGGTCCACTGTGACAGAGAACAGTAATACAGTTGTTGCTGCTGCTGAAACTGAAACACCAAGTCATTATAAATAAATATAATAAGAACAATATGGGGAAGGGATGAAATGTCGATACAAAGTCGGACTGTTTTTACCGCGACGTCTCAGAGTCAAATGATTGTCGGTGATAAGTTTGATGAACTTCGTATAATAATTAATCTGTGTTGTCCCAAAATTAATCCTAAACTGCTGTGGCAGCTCAGACTGTGTTAGCTAAGATGTGCTGCTCACCGTTCTTCTCAAACAAAGCAGGAATTAGCTTCTCCGACGGCCACGACTGACGACTGAACATTGGGTATTTTTTTCTGCAGTCCGTCCGTGAAACTACACTTACGTTTGGGTATTGTAGTGGCACATACAACGCATACAGTGCAGCTCCTCCTTTGCCGTGTTTCTTTTTTTTTTTGTGTGTTCTTTCACGTCATCCAGACGGGTACCTCAGAATAATGCCGACGGGCAGTGGCTGCATTTAAAGTATTGAATGATAGTCAATGAAACAATATGAGGTTAATCCGGACATTTTCTGATATTTTACAAAATCCCCACGGACATAATTTTATGGCCAAAAACGTGGACATGTCCAGGCAAAACAGGACAAGAGTCCTAACTCATCCTGACTTAAGGTGTTGATGCTAACCGCCATTTAATTGGTGAAAGTTGACTTTGACATTGACTAACTTAGCTTCAAACCGACAACCCAACGCGACATGTAACATTTGGTAATTTGCATCACTTATTAACTTCTTAAACATCTACATTTTCACGGCATCTATATTGACAACAAAAACACATAAAACCATGCATTTACTTTATGTGGATAAGTCTTTGACAAAATCAGCTACTCACCGCTACTCAGGACATTAGCTGGTCTCCGTCGGATTAAGGCTGGTGGGGAAAAAAATCTGCACTTCCGCCCTTGACCCTCCTGACAGTGGAGGTCGTTCTGACAGTGGAACCTGCACCGGAAGCGACCTGACAGTGGAGGTCTGCAGCCAGGTGCCTCTCAAATTGTCCAGCGTTTCCTCTGGTAGAGACACACACTCAGATTTGTCGTAAATCATGTTACTTTGAGAAGATAAAATATTACATCTGATGGTGTCTACCTTCTCTCTGAAGTGGTCTGCGAACTCCTCACAAAGACAGTTTGAGGGGGTTTTATGAAATGGAGTAGTAGCACTGTTAAAAAGTTTGTCAATGGTGGAAAAAAGGACTTTGGAATTATTTTTATGTTCTGAGATGATTTTGGAAAAGTATGCTTTTCTTCAATTTTTTTTGCGTTACTGTATAATTTGAGAAGATCTGTTTATATTTGATGGTTTATCGTGGTTTTACTTTTCCTCAATATCCTCCCTGCCGCCCTACAATTTCTCTTTATGTTTCTGAGATTTTCATTTCTCCACGGCGATGCAGCTTTAGAGTGTAAAATTTGAACTTTAAGTGGAGCAAGCAGGTCAAGAGCGGACTGAAGCCGACTGTTAAAATCATTGACAATAAAATCACAGGGGGCAGGTAAAACAATAGGAGGATTCTTTTCAAAAACTTCCAGAAAACCTGCAGCCACTTCAGGGGTTAGGTGGCGCTTCCTGACAGTTCTCACAGAGGTCTCCTGCTGGATAAAACTGGTTATGTTAAAAAAAAACACAGTAGTGGTCAGAGTCAGCCAAGTCGACAACAGAGGACACACTGATGGACAGGCCATTTGTGATGACCAAGTCCAGGGTGTGTCCTCTGTTGTGAGTCGGCTGCATGACATATTGGCTAAAATCCATATAAATAAACTATTTAAATAATCTGTTGATAAAGGGTCTAAAAGGTTATCCATGTGTAGATTAAAATAACCAGCTAAAATTATTCTTTCAAGGGATTTGTCCAGAAGTGATAAAAACTCAAAAAAAGTGCACTCTTTTTAGGAGGCCTATAAATTGTGACAAAAAAAAATCTGAGGAGTGCTAAAAACAGTTGCATTATATTCAAAAGTGCTAAAGTTATCAAATAAAACGAAGTGACTGTATGATTTACTGAAAGTGGGGCTTTCAGGTCCAAGTCCAGTATTTGAGTTACTGTTAAAATCAGGGGTGAGTTTGTATAAGCACACCTCAGACTGGAGGTGTAATGGAATTGAATACCTGGAACATATATTTGAAGGAACAGACTTTATCCCATTTAATACATTATTTACACAATATGGAATTGATAAAAACAAATTCTTAGAATATCAACAAATTAAATCTATTATTAAAGGTAAATTTAGGCTCAATATGGTTGAATTACAAATTTCGGCAAGAGTTTTAGATTTTCTTAATCTCAACCCCCCCCCAAATTTCTGTCTAATATATACAAAACCTTATCTACATTAGATGAATCAATAGTCATCCCTATTTCAAAATGGGAGGTGGATTTATCAGCCAGCTTTGACCAAAACGTCTGGTCTCAGATATGTTTAAGAACCTTTAAAATAACAAAAAAATCCTAATTTGCAATTAATACAATACAAAATCCTTCACAGAGTACACTATACAGGTCAACGGATGTTTAGGATGGGTTTTCCGTCGTCTAAATGCACAATGCACAAGCAATATACCGGATAATTACATCCATGTGCTTTGGTTCTGTCCACCTGTTGAGAAATTTTGGTCCCAGATATGTGAGGACGTATCAAAGTGTCTGAAATGTAACATTCCACCATCTCCCTCAGTTTGCTTGCTAGGAAATTTAAATGATTTCACCATGGACACAAAGTCAGTTCTAATGGTTCACATTGCCTTATGCATCGCTAAGAAAACTATCCTCCTGAACTGGAAAAATAAAAAGGCTCTTAATATTAGTCTGTAAAAAAGACGGCCTGCGTTCACACCAGCCATGTCAATAACACGCCACTCTGCCGCAACATCTAAAGACCCAATTTGCATGACAATGACCGCAATTGCGCTGAAACCTAATCGCGCCCTGGCCCCCCTCCAGAGGTGGGCTGATGATCCGCGACAGAGTGAAATACACCAATGTGACAGCACACGTCAGCTACACAACCAGAGCCTTCAATATACTCAGAGTTGCGACATACATTGACTTCGCTGTATGAACGGTCACGTGACTCGAGGTGCATTTGTAGTTTAAGAGCAGGCCTACAACTCGTTTAACTTTTTCAGGATGCCTGGACGAACGTGTGCTGTTAAAAGCTGCTACAGTCGGTCGGGTAACCAGACAACAGTCCAAGGGGAGCAATCAAGGCGATTATGTGTTTTTCAGATCCCAAAGAGGAGACCAAACGATAGACCACAGATTTCCGACATAACAAAGCGGCGGTGAACTGCTTGCCACCATATGCTGCGCCCTCAGAAATATGTGCACAACCACTGTGTGACTTTTGCCATGAGAAGAAACACACATTTTCACTGGTCCTTATGCATGTTTTCTATGAACAAACACCTGAAACTCTAGAAGGTTCATGTTGTTTATTAATCAGTCAGTTATCTTGGCAGGTAAAAGACACACCACCTATTCTTCACATAAATGACAAAACAAGAGTGTGGGGAATTGGACAGACAAAAACAAGAATAAACAATAGCTGTGTCCCAATTCAGGGTCTACACACTTTGAAGTGGTGTTTAATAATTTCCCATAATAGTCCATCCAAAATACTTCAGTTCCATATTGCCTAGCAACCGCAGATATTCCATAACTAATCTCGAACTAATTAATCCTTTTTAAATCTACGATCTTCCTTTAAAAAAATCTGTTTACGTGTGACCTGAGTCTGTGTAATATATTTATTCAAATTAATAATCAAAATAATATTTTTATAATTTACTTTTTAAAATGGAGCAAAAAATTATTTATATTAGGACTTTTTATTTATTTAGCTGAAATGGAGAACATGGGGAGGCGACCCAGGCGAGCTCTCATCTTGCTGAGAGCACATGCCCTGTAAGTTAATGATAGGTAACATTAACTTAAGTGAAAAATAATGTTTGGGAGAACCATGTAAAATGGCTTGGCAAAAACCATTTCATAACTAGGCTACATATATGGTGCAATGACACAAAGGCAATGCACAACAAAAATTAACTACACACAGTGCAATAAATAGAGCAATGCCATATTCTATATACAGTGCAAGGGTTGGAGTAATATCTGTCAGTTCTTTGTGCATGAGGGGGCAAAGCCATGGACAGTCAGCAGGCGGGTGGCCCACACATACACATCAGGTCTTGCAACCAGCCACAGCTAAACAACTGGTAACTATCCAGTGACTTGTAGCTAGCTTTTAAACTGGGTCTGAGTGTAGTTTGATAGTTAGTCTGATAGTTTGTGATGTCGATTGGAGTGAACGGTGGAAGTGTTGAGGTCTTTGCTCCATCCTCGGGCAGCTCGTACGGATCTACATTCTCCACCTCCTTTAACTTTTGCACATATATCACTCGCAGAAGTAACAAGACGATCTCGGTAAACACCCCTTTCTTTTATCATACTCCTCTCCATTCTCCAAATCAAAATCATAACCAAGTGCAACCCAACAACAACCTTTCGAGTTCGCCTTCGTCTGTGACTTAGCTGGCATTCAAATTAACTTAGCAACAGTGAGCCCCTACTGATGCTCAGGTCACTATGGAAAAGTCACGTGACTGACATTGTCGTGACGTATCTCCACGACCCCAAAAAATAAATAAAATGTCTAATCTATTTTTTTGTAATGGAAAAAACACTGTAGATATATATTTTTTCATTTTTATTTAAGGTGAAAGTGTAAAAAACTTGTGTGTTCATTTTTGTTCCACTTAAGAAAAGCCAAGGCGCTGTTCTTCTGGGTCCACTTTTCGGGGGCTCCTCAACATCTTGTTGATTCTGCTGCAGATACGCTGCCACTGGTCCGCAGACAGATCTGGGAAGCGCCGGGTCGTATGACTGTCGATGCTTTTTGTTGCTTCCTAATGTAAACATTACTTCATTGATAATGAAGTCAAGCAACATATTAAAACCATTAAACATTCCACGAACATGGAAACCATTAAGTCTTGACTTATGTGCTCTTTTTTGTGTATTTGTGTAATGTGATATAGCCTAAAATGCTGCTTCTGAGATATTATAATCCCCGGCGGACAAATTGTATTGTACTGCTTTGTTTGTCACAACAAAAGCAAATTATGGAAATCTCATTAAGATAAATACGACTTTAACTGAACAGAAAAATTAATTTATTAAATGTGGTTTATTAAACATAAGATCTCTATCCTCAAAGACTTTGTTAGTAAATGACTTGATTTGTGATAATCACATTGATTTGCTTTGTCTCACAGAAACCTGGTTGCAGCAGGAGGATTATGTCAGTATAAGGCCCCGTTTACACGAAGGAAAAACGCAGATATTTCACTGCGGGTTGGCCTCTCATTTACACGAAAACCCTGTTTTTATCACAGAAAACGATTGTTTCTAAAAACTCCGGCCAAAGCGGAGATTTGCGTTTTCTCCGTTTTAAGTGTTTGCGTGTGGACAGAAATAACCGGAGTTTTTAGCTCCGCAACGTCACTTTCCACGACAAAAATGCTCCGACATCACTTGTGCGACTTGTGTTTACACTCAGAAACAGCATTTATGCCCTCAGAGATGTGTTGGCATCATCGATTGTCCAAGCGCTTTTTGCTTGCTTGTTTTTACAAGCTTAATTACTGCTCTATGTAGAAGTTAGAACATAGAAAGTTACTCTCAATGGATAGGATTTGGGAGAACTACTGCCCCCTACAGGTTTGGCATGTCTATGAATGTGCTTAACAACACACTTATGCGGTTACGTATGGACGGAGAATTTTTTTAAAAACGAGGTGGAAAAAATATTTGTTTAAAAAAAACCCGGCTACGCGTGCACATAGCCTAAATGAGTCAACTCCTTCCAGTCATTTAAATTTTCACATTCCTAGAAATACTGGGCGAGGAGGAGGAGTTGCAACCATTTTTCATTCTGATTTACTAATTAGTCCCAAACCAATTGATAGCTACAGTTCTTTTGAACATCCAACCCTTAATTTTCCTCATCCAAGTTGCAAAACATTAAGACAATTTTTATTTGTGGTTTTGTATCGTCCACCAGGCCTTTACTCTCAATTCTTGGATCAGATCTCACATTTTTTATCTGATTTAGTATTAAATACTGATAGGGTCATTATAGTGGGGGACTTCAATATTCATGTGGATACTGAAAGTGATAGCCTAAATGCAGCCTTTAGTGCTATTTTAGACTCAATTGGCTTTACTCAAAAAGTACAGGGATCGACCCACTCGGGTAAACACACTTTGGACCTTGAACTGACATACGGTATTGAGTGTGAGGAAATAACAGTCCACCCACATAACCCGGTCCTGTCTGACCACTTCTTGATAACTTTTGAATTTACTTTAACTGACCATCCTAAATCTGAAAGAACATTTCATTATAGTAGAGCTTTATCAGACAATGCTGTAACAATTTTTAAAGAATCTGTTCCATTCTTACTTTCCTCAGTGTCTCAGAGTAACACAGTGGATGGCAGCAATTATATCTCTAACCCTTCAAAAAGTGATGGTCTGGTTCACAGCATTACATCCTCATTGCGTTTGGCATTACATAGTGTAGCCCCCTTAAAAAAGAAAGTGGCTAGCCATAGGAGGCTGACTCCTTGATTCAACACAGTGTTGCATACTTTAAAGCAGAATACTAGGAAGTTGGAGAAAAAATGGCGCTCTACACACCTAGCGGATTCCTATTTAACCTGGAATAACAGTCTATTGCTGTATAAAAAGACCCTTCGACAAGCTAGAACAGCATATTTTTCATCATTAATAGAGGCAAATAAAAACAATCCTAGGTTTCTTTTTAGTACAGTTGCCAAACTTACACAGAGTCATAGCTCTGTTGAGCCAACTATTCCCCCAGCTCTTAGCAGAGAGGATTTTATGGGATTCTTCATAAATAAAATTAATTCTATTAAAAATAAAATCATTCCCATCCTCCCAAACATGATTACTTCTTCCTCAGTAAATGAGGCAGTATCGGAAAGAACTGTAGAACCTCAGTTGTCCTTAGGCTGTTTTGATACAGTCGAGCTTTCGGAATTATCAAAAATATTAGCCTCATCTAAACCTTCAACTTGTATGTTGGACCCAATTCCAACCAAATTATTTAAAGAAGTGTTCCATTTGGTTCCTGGCCCCATTTTGGATATGATGAATCTATCCTTAGTAAACGGATACGTACCACAGGAATTTAAAATAGCTGTAATTAAACCTTTTCTCAAGAAACCTTCCCTTGATCAAGATGACTTAGTGAATTACAGACCTATATCTAACCTTCCTTTCTTATCCAAAGTCCTTGAGAAAATTGTTGCTAATCAAGTCTGTGAGCATTTAAACAAAAACGAGCTGTTTGAAGAGTTTCAGTCAGGTTTTAGAGCTCATCATAGCACTGAAACAGCACTGGTGAAGATTACTAATGATTTTCTCATGGCCTCAGATAATGGACTTGTGTCTGTTCTGGTTTTGTTAGATCTCAGTGCTGCTTTTGACACAGTCGATCATAATATTCCCTTAGAAAGGCTTTAACATGTTGCAGGGATCAAAGGAACAGCACTAGGCTGGTTTAAATCATATTTGTCTGATAGATTCCAGTTTGTTCATCTAAATGATAAATCTTCTTCACCCTCAAGGGTTACTTGTGGAGTTCCACAGGGTTCTCTGCTTGGACCAATTCTGTTCACCATATATATGCTCCCAATTGGTCGAATCATTAGACAGCATGGGATAAATTTCCACAGCTATGCAGATGATACACAACTATATTTATCCATAAATCCTGATGAACCCAGTCAGTTAGGTAGATTACAGGCATGTCTGGAAGACATAAAACATGGATGACCCTAAACTTGTTGCTTTTAAATTCTGACAAAACAGAAGTTGCTGTCTTTGGACCAGAAGTTCATAAACAGAAACTGATTAGTCAATCACTTCATCTGGATGGCATTAAGTTGGCCCCCAGTAATAACGTAAACAACCTCGGCCTTATTTTTGACTGAGACTTGACAATAAATACCATATTAAACAGGTTTCTAGGATTTCTTTCTTTCACCTCCGGAATATTGCTAAAATTAGAAACATCCTGTCCAGGAGTGATGCTTAGAAACTAGTCCATACATTTGTTACCTCAAGGCTGGACTACTGTAATTCTTTACTATCAGGTAGTCCACAAAATACCATTAAAAGCCTTCAGTTGATCCAAAATGCGGCAGCAAGAGTTCTGATGAATATTAAAAAGAGAGATCACATTTCTCCTGTTTTAGCTTCCCTTCATTGGCTCCCTGTTAAATCCAGAATAGAATTTAAGATCCTTCTTCTTACATACAAAGCCCTTAATAATCAAGCTCCATCATACATCAGAGATCTAATTGTTCCTTATGTTCCTAACAGAGCCCTTCGCTCTCAGACTGCAGGTTTACTTGTAATTCCTAGGATTTCTAAAAGTAGAATGGGAGGCAGATCTTTTAGTTATCAGGCTCCTCTCCTGTGGAACCAGCTCCTAGCTTTAGTCCGTGAGGCAGACACTCTGTTTACTTTTAAGGCCAGGCTTAAAACTTTCCTTTCTGATAAAGCTTATAGTTAGAGTGGCTTAGGTCATCCTGAGCTATCTCTGTAGTTATGCTGCTATAGGCTTAGACTGCTGGAGGACAGACTTACCAATGTTCTTCACTCTGCTACTGCCTTTTCTCCTACGACTCTCCAGTTGTATTACAGTACATTCTTTTATTTCGACTGTTAACTTTGTTTTCTCTCAGTGTTTTTCTCTCCATAGAAGATATACCTGGTCTGGTATCCTGCTTGGCTGCAATGCCCTGTTGGACGGGGGGCATCGACTGGGATGATCCTCCCAGTAACTGAACATTCACTGTGTCCTGTTATTAACTTTTTACTTTCTGTAACATAGAAAGTTCTCTTATATCAGATCTTCTGTGTTTCTGCTCTGTCTTCTCAAACCCCCAGACGGTCGTGGCAGATGGCCGCTCCTACTGAGCCTGGTTCTGTTGGAGGTTTCTTCCTGTTAAAGGGGAGTTTTTCCTCTCCACCGTCGCTACATGCTTGCTCAGTATGAGGGATTGCTGAAGGATTGCTGTGGTTGGAAAGTCTGCATCAACGGGGCCCAACCTCACGCCAATGACTGACGCAATCTGCTGGGATTCCTTAAATAGGAAACTTTTTAACTGATTGGAATGTTTGTATATATGTATTGAAATGACTTCTTGTTAAGTGCCTTGAGATGACATCTGTTGTGAATTGGCGCTATATAAATAAATAAACCGAAATAAATAAACTGAACATAACCTCCTTGGTTTGGGACACACATTCAGCTGCACTGAATGTCTGCCTCACACCTGAACAGTGAACATTTTACGAATTTCATGAATCAAATCAAATCAAACTTTATTTATATAGCACAATTCATACAATAAATGCAACTCATAATACTTTACAAATTAAAATGACCCCACATGCCCACATTCCCTCCCATCACCAGTAATATAAAAGCAATTTGACAATAATACCCCTGCATTACACTCATCTTCTGACACACACACACATACACACACACACAAACACACGCGTAAGGACATAAGAAGAAAAAAATTAAATAAAATAAAACTCCCTGGGCTGAGTTCAGATGAGCAAGACAAGCTAAGTAAGGAAACACCATCAGGGGAGCCATCTGCCCCAATAGTAGCAGAACCACAGCAGCAGCTGAGGCATCGCCACAGGGCACCCAAGGAAGGGAGTGCACACCCGGAGAGCACCCAGGCTGCCACAGCTGACCACCGCCCCCGGGGCTGAGGGCTCCCACAGAGGAAACGCTGGAAAAGGGTAAAATAAGGATAATATATACGATGATAAAATTCTGATAGAATACAACGTATAAAGATAAAATAAATATAAAATGAATAAATGAGGAATAAAAATAATCAGTTAAAAACTAAGCTCAAAAGGTGAGTCTCTATAAGAAAAAAAAAAACTTATTGAATAGGTCATAACGGATAAAATAATAAAATAAATACATGAATAATGAATAATAAAAGTAATCAGTTAAAAGCTAGGCTAAAGAGGTGGGTCTTGAGCCTGTTCTTAAAAACATGGACATTCTCTGCGGCCCTGAGATCCTCTGGCAGCCCGTTCCAGAGGCGAGGGCCATAATAATGAAAGGACGCCTCGCCGTGGGTCTGTGTCCTTACCTTAAGGATGACAAGTAGACGGCTGCCAGAGGAGCGCAGAGACCGCAAGGGTTCGTATTGTAAAAACAGTTCTGATAGATAAGAAGGCCCAAGACCGTTAAGACACTTAAAAACCATTAAAAGTTTTTTTTAATCAATCCTGAAACTTACGGGGAGCCAATTCAGTGATTCTAAAATCGGAGTGATGTGCTCCCACTTCCTGGTCTTAGTCAGGACATGTGCTGCTGAGTTTTGTAAGAGCTGTAAGCCTGAACTCCTCTTTTTGGGAAGACCAGAAAGCAGGGCATTGCAATAGTCAATTCTACTGGTGATAAAAGCATGCATCAGCGTCTCCGTATTGGCCCGAGAGAGAATGGGGGGGACTCTGGCGATGTTCTTCAGATGATAAAAACCTATTTTGGTTATGTTTTTAATATGATCCAGTAGAACCAACACTGTCACCTTCTGGGCATCATAATTTACTCTAAGATCATTTAAAATCTTCAGAAGGGCCGTCTCGGTGCTGTGGTTCACCCTAAAACCAGACTGAAATTTCTCTAGGACATGAGTGTTGATAAAATTATTAAGTTGAGTTAAAACAAGCTTTTCTAAAACTTTGCTTAAAAAAGTTAGATACCGGTCGGAAGTTGTTTAAATCATTAAAATCTAAATTGCTCTTTTTCAATAGGGGTCTTACCACCACCCGTTTAAAAGTGGCAGGAAAGACCCCCGTCTGAAGGGAGCAATTCATCAGAGTTAAAATCTCATCTCTAAAGGATCCATAAAATTGTTTAAAAAACCTTGTGGGAATGGGGTCCAATACACATGTGGTGGGCCTCACTGAGGAGAAAACCTTATCAACACTCTCAGCTTCGACCAGGACAAAACTGTCCAGTGTTTCCTCAGGTAGACACACACTCTCAGATTTGTCTAAAACCATCTTACGTTGGGAGGATAAAATATTACACCTGATGGTGTCTATCTTCCCTCTGAAGTGGGCTGCAAACTCCTCACAGAGAGCATTTGAGGGGGTTGTCTGAATTGAATTTGAGGCGGAGTTGAAAATATTATTGATTGTGGAGAAAATAATTTTAGGATAATTTTTCTGGTCTGAGAGGAATTTGGAAAAATATGCGTTTCTTGAATTTCTTACAGCATTATTGTGAGCTTTTAATAGTTCTGAATATATCAGATGATTTATTGTTATCTTATTTTTCCTCCATCTCCTCTCCGCCACCCTGCAATTTCTCTTTAGTTTTTTTAGGTTTTCATTTCTCCAAGGTGATGTATGATTTGACTGTATATTTTTGGTTTTGAGTGGAGCAAGCAGATTAAGAGCTGTCTCAAGTCTCCTGTTAAAATCGTTGACAATATAATCACAAGGGGTGGAGACATTACTTGGAGGGATATTGTTAAGAGGCATCAAGAAAACCAGCAGCCACTTCAGGGGTTAGATGACGCTTCCTTACAGTTCTCACAGAGGAGGACCCCCGCTGAATAACGCTGGTGATGCTAAAAAACACGCAATAATGGTCGGACAATGCGAAGTCAACAACAGAGGACACACTGGTGAACAGGCAATACGTGATGACCAACTCCAGGGTGTGTCCTCTGTTGTGAGTTGGCTGCGCGACATGTTGGGTAAAATCCATGTAATTCAAAATGTTTATAAAATCTGTGGCTAAAGGGTCTTAAAGGTTATCCACGTGCAGATTAAAATCACCAGCTAAAATAATCCTATCAAAGGAGTTGTGCAAAATTGATAAAAACTCTGTAAACTTTTGAATAAAAGGTGCACTCTGTTTAGGAGGCCTGTAAACACTGACACATAAAATCTGAGGAATGCTAAAAGCGGCTGCAGTATATTCAAGTGGATGTTTTATCCTTCACCTCAGCCATGGACTCTTCTAATTCCACAAGTTTGACTTCAACCAAGTCAGGACATGCTGCTACCCCCTTTGCCTCCCCCTCCCACCTGTCTGTCTCCAAAAGTCAGGTGAAGAGGCAGCTGGAGAAACTGAACCGGAACAAGGCTGCAGGTCCAGATGGTGTCAGCCCCAGAGTCCTGAAGGCCTGTGCTGAGCAGCTCTGTGGGATTCTGCAGCACCTCTTCAACCTTAGCCTAACTCAGGAGAAGGTTCCAGTGTTGTGGAAGACGTCCTGCCTTGTTCCAGTACCCAAAAGAACTCACCCATTAGTCATCAATGACTATACACCTGTTGCCCTGACATCCCACATCATGAAGGTCCTGGAGAGACTCCTGTTGGCACCCCTGAGTAAGCAAACAAGAACGTATCAGGACCCACTGCAGTTTGCTTATCGCTGTGGAGTTGGAGTTGAAGATGCCATCATCCACCTACTTCAACCAACCCACTGTCATCTGGAGAAAGCAGGCAGCACTGTGAGGATCATGTTCTTTGATTTCTCCAGTGCATTTAACACAATTCAGCCTGATTTGCTTTGTCAGAAACTCCTGAAGACACAGGTGGAGCCCTCAACAATCGCCTGGATCAATGACTACCTGACCAACAGACCACAATTTGTGAGACTGAAGAATTGTGTGTCAAACCAGGTGGTAGGCAGCACAGGAGCACCACTGGGGACCGTACTCTCACCATTCCTTTTCACTCTGTACACCTCAGACTTCCAGTACAAATCAGAGACCTCTCATCTGCAGAAATACTCAGATTACTCTGCAATTGTTGGGTGTATCAGAGATGGACAAGAAGCTGAATACAGAGAGCTGGTGGACCGCTTTGTGACATGGGGTGGAAACAATCATCTTACCTTGAATGTGAACAAAACAAAGGAGATGATTGTAGATTTCAGAAGAAACAGGGATAAGTCAAAAACTGTTTCCATCATGGGAGAAGAAGTGGAGGTGGTTGAGGAGTATAAATACCTCGAAGTTCACCTTGACAACAGACTGGACTGGAGGCACAACACTGAAACCGTCTACAAGAAGGGACAGAGCAGACTGTACTTCTTGAGGAAGCTTAGGTCCTTCAAGGTTTGCAGCAAGATGCTGGAGATCTTCTACAAGTCTGTTGTGGAGAGTGTAATCTCTTCAGCCGTCATCTGTTGGGGTAGCAGCATCAGAGCCAGGGATTTAAATAGGCTAAACAACCTGATAAATAAGGCTGGTTCTGTTCTTGGGACAACTGTGGAACATCTGGAGATGATAATGCAAAGAAGGATTCTTCATAAAATCAAAAAAATTATGGACAACCCTGAGCATCCTCTTCATGAGACAGTCATACAACAACAGAACGTCTTCAGTCGGAGGCTTCTTCAGTTTCACTGCAATACAGACCGCTACAGGAAATCCTTCCTTCCCACAGCCATCATCATCATCAACAACTCCTTAAAGAATTTATTATATGAGCTATACCAACACTTAATTTCCCTCTGGGATCAATAAAGTATTTTTGAATTTTGAAAAGTGTTAAAATGATCAAATAAAACAGGTTTTGCTAAAAGTGTTGTTGAACTTATAAAAGCAGTCCCGCCTCCCCTATTCCTATTTCTCGTTGAATAATTGATTTTTTTATTTTTTTATTTTTTATTTTTTTACGTGTCCTGTTTGGCAGTGTGGAGCTAAGAATTGGTGTCTGAGTACCAAGTAGAAGCCCAACAGATTTACTTTCACAAGCGGAGCAGTACAGCTTTTGCTATAGTACTCCACTTGATATATGTGTGAAAAATCTTTATTATGAATTGTTGGGGTTTTTATTTCCTGATGTTATGGACACGGAGACGGAAAATTAAGGAGAAGAAAGAAGGAAGATGAAGAAGAGAGGTAGGAAACAAAAAGTCAAGAGAGAGGGTGAGTTGAAAATACAAGAGGAAGGGGAACTGTTAGGGAAAAATAATAATGGTGTATTATTATTTTCTTAGGGTGTTTTTATCACATAATTCTAATGTACTTTTTAAATGTCATTTTGGTTTCAGTCACATGCTCTTGTGCATGACATCCTGTTCTTTTAATATGTTAATGAAGTGTGACTAAATAAAGAGAGTCTGCAGAGGTGAAACCCTTTGAGACCAGTGATGAGATCAGTGGGAGACGAGTGACAGGAGCTGATAACAGACAGACGGTTGGCTCATTCCTTACCGTATTTTGCTGGTCTCCCTCTGCAGAACTGATTGAACCACATCTACCTCTGCAGAGCTTATTGTCTAAATTATCTCCGACTTTTGTGTGTGACTTGTTTTTAGGTAAACCACAACAATTACCTAACATCTTGGTGCCGAGACCCGACGTACGGAGCACTCCCGCAGGTGGTTTCCGTCGAAGGGCTGTTTTTGACATCCAGATCGCTGAATTGCTGCACTGGCCGGCTGCATAACTTCCACGAGGACCCCCTGCGCGTGCTCCCGTGCGATCGATTCGGTTTGAGTCACTCGCATAGGGCAAACATTGTGAGTACGTCTTTTTTGTGCACCTTTACATTTAGCAAAACAAATTCTAAGATAGTCAGGGTATATTCTGCTGTTTGGGCCTAAAGAACGCTTTAGCCTCTCTGATAAAATATCAGGTGATGATCCGTAACTGTTTAGTGACAAAAGAAGGGTGTAACGGACCTGGTTTGGGAACCGGTCCACCTTGAAAAAGGGGTGTAACGGGACAGGTCTGCGAACCTGACCACCTTCCAAAATAAAATTTGAACAAAAAAAAAAAAGGGTGTAACGGACCTGGTTTGCGAACCGGTCCACCTTGAAAAAGGGCGTAACGGTACAGGTCTGCGAACCTGACCACCTTGAAAAATATACGGTTGTAACGGGTTAGGTTTGCGAACCAATCCACCTCGCTGGGAAATAAAGCACGCCAGTGTATGGAAGTAAAAACACAAACAGCAGAATCAAAACGAAATACCGCACCCTAAGTGGGTATAAGAAAGATTAGACACAGGACATAATCTTTATGTATGCCAGTCCAGCCTGAAACCTAACGGTGTTAACGTACAGTTTGAACGGGCACTACAAGAGACGTTCTGTGTGGATTTATAGGTTACACAACACATCCTTAGATTAGGAAAGCCATAAAACGGCTCAATCTAGTTGCACAAGAGAGACACTTAGAGTAAAAACTATTCGATCCAGTTTTAGCAGAAATTGAGTACAAGAAAAAAAATCTCAAATAAATGACCAAAAACAAAAAAGATTACTTTAATTAATTAAAGAATAAATCACTAACTTTAACTCATCAACAGACTAATTTCATAGTTCTTGCTTTTTCATTCACCTTAACCTTAATATTAATTACTGTTGTTATTCCCATAGAACTATTTGGTATACTAACAACAGCCTTTACCAGACCAATTAATAGAACCCATTAAGGCTTATATAAAAACAACACAAAGATGGGAAACGATGTTTCCACCGACAAATTAGAAGGCGATTCAAAATATATGTATAAAAAGAACCCCGAAAATCTTCAGTTTCTAACAAAATGGCGCAAAAAGTATAAAGTAGATGGGAAGCTTAAAGGAAGCCAATGGAGAGAACTTGTATGTGTTCTTGAAGCAAAAACACTTATCGCTAAAGGTAAAAAGAAAAAACTTAAACAGACACAGTTAAAAATAGCACGTGTGTGGGCTGATGAAACAGAGAAAAGGAAACAAAATATAAAAAACAGAAAAGAGAGCAAAGGTGCTAAAGATGAGGCTCTTCTTATGAAAAAGCTAGGTGACGAGCTCACACTGTGCCCTCCCCCTTATTCACCACCACCTACAGCTCAGACAGACCCCCCTGGGGCTGTTGGAGGAGAACCTTATGCACCTTCACCAACACCCCCATCAGACCAGCCGGGGGCTTTAGGGGAAGGTCTATATCCTCCTGTTCCAAGAGATCAATTTGCAATTGAAGAAAAAACAAATGGTACCACAATAAAACAAAGACTTAGAATTACAAAGAAGTCAGGTCCAAAAAAATCTGAGGATAAATCTTATGAGAGTGAACCAGAGGACTCAATAAATGTCAACCCTATGATTCAAGTACCATCTGCCGATGGTACTCCGAGATATGTTTTTAGACCATGGTCACTTAAAGACGTTAAAGAGGTTGTAGAACAAATCACTAGCCATAAGGAGGATCCAGAAAAATGGACAGAGGATATGGTTGATGTGGTCAAATCCTACCGGTTAAACGGTCATGAATTAGGACAGGTTATGGCTGCATCGCTGGGGAAAGACTGGCACCATGTAGCTGGAAATTACACAGGAAGAGATGATGCCGGAGTTGTGTTACAATTTCAGAATGATTTCCAGGGGGCACTAAAGCAACAATTCGATGCAGTAGCGGATAAAGTTCGTGCACAGTTTAAAAAGAAACCAGATTATGGGCATATGGCCTCCATAAAACAGAAGCCTGGGGAAACTGTAGATGATTTTAAATACAGATACCAAAAGGAACATGACATCCATAGCGGCCTTACAAAAGAGCTTGGTGATGACACCCCATATATACAGCATTTGTGTAATGGCCTGCTGAATAGTTTCCACCCCACTATCACTAATTGGGTTAAAAATCACCTTCTGACATGGGAAACATGCAACCTTACTACCCTTATGGCCAATGCACGTTTTGCAGAAGGTGTCATTGAAAGAAAGGGGAAGAAACCAAAACCTCCAGACTCCGACACACAGGTATTTCACACTCAGGTTGAAGACGATGAGGGGGAAGTTTATTATCAAAGTGATAACCACAACAAAGGAAGGGGGTTTAGACCACAAAGGAATACACATCATAAGACACCACAGGGGTCATGGAGACATCAAGGTGATCACACTACCCCCACGTGTTGGATCTGCGGGAAAGTAGGCCACATTTCACATCAATGTAGCAGAGGCAAAGGCCGAGGAGGGGGCATAGGGCGAGATCAGATCCATACACAGGGTTCAACTGCCCCAGATCACTCGCGGTTCACACAACAATGACTAGATACTTTTACCGCCTCTAATGAGGTGGTGGACTGCTGTGGCGCCTAGGAATTACTTAATGTTCTGAAAGAGAAGCCTTACATAACACTTAAATTTAATGAACAAACAGTAGAGCTCCTTTGTGATACTGGAGCTTGCAGAACAGTGATCTCTTCTGGCGTTAATCTGCCAGAATCTAAAGAAAGCATTTTGGTAAAATCAACAGATGGTGCCACTACTCGCTCATTTTTATCTAAACCATTGTTAATAACAGATCCAAAAACTAGGTTAAGTTCTAAAAACTCAATAGTCATTTCACCACAATGTCCACTCAATTTGTTGGGCAGAGACTTAATGTCAGCCCTAAAAATCTCAATTATCCCAGTGGGAGACGGCATGAGAGCTGTGAGAACAGGAAATGATGACATTTACCTAAATACAATTCATAGACCACAGGGGCTCGGTCTGTACTACTCCTGACGAGTTGAACCTAAAGAAAACCTTAAAGATACAACAACAATGATGGACACAGTTTTGCAGGTAGTTCCTGAACCCGACAAACAAATTATGCCTACATCACAGTTACATGTGACTATGGCTCTGAGGCCTGAACCTGATCCCAAGTTCCAAGACTAGTTTATGCAACTCTCACTTGCTGTAGTGTTCACCTCATACATCATTACTGATGGAAAATCTGATTCAGCTGCCTCAGTAACACTGTCTACCAGCCTTAAACCATTCTTTGATTTGCCTACAGATCCGCATATATCCCTGACAAAAAGCAATACATCACGTTGGAAAGATTTGGGATATATGGTGCGAAAAGCAAATAACGCCACAGATTTTAAAACTTTGCAAGAAAATAAAGAAGATAGTTGGCAATACAGTGAATCCACAGGTTTATATAGACTCCCCCTTATCATGCCACTCCACTGCACCACCAAAATTGCAACATTAGAATGACCAGAAGCAGAAACCATCTTGTTGACTGAAGAGGAAGAAAAACAACTCAAAGAAGTCCCTGACACATTATGGTCTAAAAGCCCCACTGATGTGGGCCTACTCTCATCCATTGCTCCCGTTCAAATAACTGCTAAATCACATTTTAGACCCAGAGTAAGACAATATCCCCTCTCTGTGGAAGCAGAGTTAGGAATTCAACCAGTAATTGAGGAATTACTAACAACAGGTGTCATAAGAAAATGTCCTGATTCACCATATAACACCCCAATCTGGCCAGTTAAAAAGGCTGATGGGAAAAGCTGGCGTATGGTTCAAGATTTGAGAATGTTGAATTTAGCTGTCCAGACCAGAGTGTCAAATCTACCGGACCCACACACTCTTTTAATCTCTTTGAGTCCCACTAGGAAGTTTTTCACAGTAGTGGACCTCAGTAACGCCTTTTTTAGCATTCCAGTGCACCCAGATTCACAATTTTGGTTTGCTTTCACTTATAAACATGTAAAATACACATACAGCAGATTGCCACAGGGGTTTGCAGACAGTCCTACAATTTTTACAGAAGCAATTACCAACTGCCTGGCCAGTTTTGAATGTTCTAAAAATACACAAATTCTTGTTTACGTAGATGATGTCCTGGTTGCATCAGATGACTATGAAAGCTGCTTACATGACTCTCTCTCCTTACTGCACCACCTGCATTCCACTGGAAATAAAGTCAGTAAAAACAAAATCCAGTGGGTAAAATCATCGGTTCAATACTTAGGACACACTTTGTCAGGAGAAGGCAGACAAGTCCAACCTGGAAGGAGAGAGGAAATTTTAAACACTCCTAAGCCCATGACAAAGAAACAAATGATGCAATTCCTGGGACTAGCTAATTATTGCAGGCAATATATATCTCATTATGCAGAAAAAACACAACCTCTTCTTGAGATGATCCATGGCCAGCAGATGGAGATGAAGGATACTTTAACTTGGTCAACTAAAACAGAACAAACTTTTACCACAATAAAACAGGACATCCATTCTAGCACTGTTTTAGTACTACCAGATTACTCCAAAATATTCACTCAAACAGTGGACTGCAAAAATGGTTTTATGACTTCAGTTTTGCTGCAAAAACATGGAGATAAACAACGTCCTGTTGCATTTTATTCTAAAAAATTAGACCAAGTTGCACAGGCCTTACCCAACTGTGTGCAAGCTATCGCTGCTGCAGCACTGGCTGTCGAAGCCTTAGCTGATGTAGTGCTATTCCACCCTCTCACGTTGTTGGTCCCCCACGCAGTAGATGTTTTACTTCTACAAGGCAGATTAGGATTATTATCACCAGCAAGACATCTTAGTTACACTGCAATACTGATCTCACAACCTTATATTACCATACAGCGTTGCAACACTTTAAATCCAGCAACGCTTCTACCTTCTGCAGATGACGGAGTACCACATAACTGTGTACAAGCTACAGAAAGATTACAACTACCTAGGCCTGATCTTAAAGATGTCCCACTACAAACAGGACTGGAATGGTTTGTAGATGGATCAAGCTCTAAAACTAAAACAGGCTCTACTGAAACAGGCTATTCAATTGTACAACTTCCTGATGTGATTATAGAAGCCAAATCATTACCACAACATTTTTCCGCTCAAGCCGCAGAAATAGTAGCTTTGACAACAGCATGTCAACTTGCAGAAGGCAAGGTGGTAACCATTCACACAGATAGCCAATATGCATTTTCTACCGTGCACTGTTTTGCTAAACAATGGGAAAGGAGAGGAATGGTCACCTCTACAGGAAAACCTATAACCCACTCTCAATTACTGATAAAACTATTAGACGCAGTTATGTTACCAAAAGCTATTGCAATTTGTAAATGTCAAGCACACACCACAGGAAAAGACACAGTTTCCTGTGGCAACAGATTCGCAGATGAAATAGCAAAAGCAGCTGCACAAGGCAGTTTTGGTTCCTCTAATGCTTATACACAGACCACAGAACAAGAACTTATAGATCAGACTGTTTTGAAAGACATGCAAACAAACGCTCCCTCTTCTGAAAAACAATTATGGAAAACAAAAGGTGCCATTCTAAACGAAAATGGACTTTATGAAGTTCATAATAAATCCATCCTACCCAAATCACTGTTTAAAGCTGCTGCGCTTGTGAGCCATGGGCCTTGCCATGTCTCCACAGGGGGGATGGTATCAATGATACAACAACACTTAACAACATACAACCTTGAAACATACTTAAAACATTTTTGCAAGACATGCCTAACATGTATCAAACACAACCCACAAGGGAATATGAGACCCAAGCGAGGCCAATTTCCTCAACCAGCCTACCCATTCCACACAATCCACATGGATTTCATTGAACTAACACAGAGCGCCTCATACAAATATTGCTTAGTAATAATTGACGATTTCTCCAAATGGCCAGAAATAATTCCCACTGCAAAGAATGATGCTCTAACAGTGGCAAAAGCACTATGTAAAACTATCATTCCAAACCATGGTATTCCACAAGTAATATATTCAAATAATGGACCACATTTTGTGAATGAGGTTGTTCAAAATATGGCAAAACATTTAGATATCCAACAAAAAAATCATTGTGCCTATCACCCCCAAAGTGCAGGTTTAGTAGAAAGACATAATGGGACCATCAAAAGCAGACTCAGGAAATGCATGGCAGAAACTAGAAGACCATGGCCTGAGTGTTTGGACCTAGTAAAACTTTACATGAGAATCACGCCAACAAACCAAGGTTTAACACCTTTTGAAATCATTTATGGCAGACCTTACAGGTTACCTCTAGTTGCGCCTGATTTTCAAAAAGCAGACGAAGAACTCACATTAGCTGATTACATGAGGAAAATTATCCTAGCCAAAGAAGTGCAAAACGCACACAATCTGCCTATCTCTCCTTCTGTTTTGCAGGATCCTGAAAAGCCAATCAAACCTGGAGACTGGGTTTTCATCAAAGTGATTAAAAGGAAAAATTGGACGAGTCCCCGCTGGGAAGGACCTTTTGAAGTCCTGCTGACCACGTCCACGGCTGTGAAAATCGCTGAGAGACCCTCGTGGATACACATCTCACACTGCAAATTGCAAAGGCAATTAGGGGACTAGACACGGGACAGTGGGGAAGTCTGGGCTACAAAGGACAGAGTGACCAATAGGGCCTCTGGTCTCAAACCCAGCAGAACAGCATCCCTGTCCCCTTAGTGGTCAAACCTCTGTTTTGGAGGGCTAGTCCTCTTATTTGCCTCTAGCCAACATGAAACTAGTTTGGCTCCCCTCCTGTCTGGCAGTTTGCCTGCCTCTATTCCACTGCTTTTTCCTCACACCTAATGACGCCCAGACATCAAAGGAAAGAAGAGCTAAAATTTTAACCCACCATGCGTTCCAGAACACCTGGTACCAAATAGCTAATTTGACTGCAAAACGTTTAGGTTTCAATACCAGCTGTTATGTCTGTTCATGGATCCCACACCATTCTGAAGAAGTCTCATCGATGACTGCTGTCCCAACCACCTTAAATAATACCATATGTCTGCTATACAAATTAACTATAACAACTGTTGGAACAGACTGTTCCACCTTACCTCACTGCTGCACTGCTGAGAACAACAGGACATGGTCCCAGCCTGGTGACTTTTCCAAGAAAACGAATGCTTCAGTTGCCAAAGGAATCAACTTACTACGCCTTACTGGAAAAGACACTTTCTGTTTTTCAGTCCCTTGTAACAACAAACATGCATTTTTAGGAAATTCCATCTGTGAGGATACGCTACCCTTGTCAGAGACCCAGACGAAAAAGATGCGTATAAATCACTGGATGACGATTGGAAACAGATCTGTGCCAAGATACATAACCCTCAACACCACTCGACTTCAAGACAAGATAAGTGGTTTCAAAACCACTGTCAAAAGAGGAACCCACCTCCTAGAGGTTCCCTCCCAATTTGGCATGGGAACGCCTGACGGATACATCTGGAAGTGTGGTCACACTTTCTACCTCTACCTACCTAAGGATTGGTGTGGCACGTGTAGTTTGGCTCGACTGCAACCCTCCTCATACATCATAACAGAAAATGGAGCACCTTCTAAACCTACAGAGCAGAATAAACGGGAATTCAACCCTCCACAAGTGTTCAACCCGTTCTCTGACAATGGTGGACGAAAACCTCTCTACAGTGATGCAAAAGGAATCTTCCACACCATGTTCCCACCTGTTGGAGTTGCAAGTCTGACAAAACGGATGAACGAGGTTTGGTGGACTTTGGAAAACATCACAGACATCCTTGCTGAAATGTCCAACCTGCTGGCCAACGATCCTGAAAAACTGGCGATGAAGACCATGCTGATGCAACATCGGGTAGCTCTGGACACTCTTTTTCCTTCTGAAGGTGGACTTTGTACTGTAATTGGTGAACATTGTTGTACGTACATTCCTAGTACACATGATAATTGGACTCTCATTCATGACCGGGTGCAGGGATTAACTGACTTTTTAGAATCACAGGAAAGCAGTAATGGACAATGGGATCTCATGGCCTGGCTGACAACTGGCAGGTGGTATCAGGTTCTTTTAAAAATAGCTATGCCATTCATTGTAATTTTGATACTTTTCTGCATTTTTGTTAGTTGTGTTCTTCCATGTATAAAACAAATGATGAATAAGATGATAACTAACACATTGGTCCAATACTCTCTTCTTAATCAGAGGCTTGAAGATGAAGATAGAAATAAAGAAGAAGATGAAGTGTAATTAACATGTGTAAAAACCTTTTATGATTCCATTAATCTAAACTACTGTTCAGGTATCGATTAATTGGATGATGTCTAGGTGAAGCTCGCATAAATACCTTTTTGAAATTGCTACTTACTTTTGCAATTTCTTTTTTATATGTCTTATTACCTTTTTTGAATTTGGGATGCTACTTATTTTGCAACCTTTTGTTGTCTGGTTTTTATGATTCTTATATTTTTATATTATTAGAGTTGTTACCTATTTTACAACTTTTTGTTGTTCGTGATCACATTTAAAAACCACATTTCAGGGGAGAAATGTTAGGGAAAAATAATAATGGTGTATTATTATTTTCTTAGGGTGTTTTTATCACATAGTTCTAATGTACTTTTTAAATGTCATTTTGGTTTCAGTCACATGCTCTTGTGCATGACATCCTGTTCTTTTAATATGTTAATGAAGTGTGACTAAATAAAGAGAGTCTGCAGAGGTGAAACCCTTTGAGACCAGTGATGAGATCAGTGGGAGACGATTGACAGGAGCTGATAACAGACAGACGGTTGGCTCATTCCTTACCGTATTTTGCTGGTCTCCCTCTGCAGAACTGATTGAACCACATCTACCTCTGCAGAGCTTATTGTCTAAATTATCTCCGACTTTTGTGTGTGACTCGTTTTTAGGTAAACCACAACAATTACCTAACAGGAACAAAGAAAACACAGGAAGACATTGAAGTCTGCCTCCATACCCACAGGACGGCAGAGAGAGGGGGAAAAACAAAACAAAACACGAAAAAGGAACATTGACAAAACCAACCAAACATTATGAACTAAGAATTACACAACCACATCACACACTATAGATATAAAAATACAACAACAATGTCACAGAAAAACTCATGGTACAGATTAATCAAGCTCTAGTAATGATAACCTCAGCCCAAGAATATTTCCTTAAACACCAGAGACCCCATGTGTGTGTGTTAGCATGCTGGTGCATATAAGGTTTCTCCATAAGAGTGTTCGATAGTTGGTGTGAGCAGACATCAATCCGTCTCCCAGGAATCGATGCAGACATGAAGGAGATCGGAGCAAAGACGTCCAAAGGACCCCCAGAGCCCCAGGCGGACCTGGGCGGGGCCGACCGCATCCCCCAAGAGAGGAGCAAAGGAGAACCCCAGGGGAACATCCAGCGGCCACTATGCAGGGGCCCGGGGGGCAGCAGTGACGAGCCCACGGGCCCCGCCGGCAACCGGCCGCGCCAGGGCGAGCCGGTCAACGGACCGGTCATTGGACCGGGGTAGGCAGGGCCCAGGGGCACCCCACCCCCCAGCAGGGACCCGACAAGGGACCGGCCGATGAGGGGCCCCCGGCACTGCAGGGGCCGCGGCCGCCCGCCGGCCGCCACGCGCCGCCTCCCCTCTAGGCCAATCCCCACCGCCAACATCCCAGCGCCCCACCGATAGCAGCAGGGGACGGACAGCATCCCCAGGCCGGGCTCAGCCAGCATCTGGACGCCAAGTTATACCAGCTCCCGGGTCCTGATCCCGCGCAACGCAGGGCGCCAAGACCAGGCATCCAACGAGGGCCAGGGCCGGTCCAACCCGCCAATGAACCGGCCACGAACGGTGCGCACAGAACAGGTGATCAAACAAGCAGAGACGCCGGATCCGCATCCCGCTGAGCCACCAAGGAGGCACCACCAAACAATCCCAAACCTGGCACCTCTAAAAGAGGTGCCCCAACCAACCAAAGGAAGATATCGGCCCAGCGCATCGGCCGACTGACACACCGGCCCCCCCAGGCCCGGCCAGGCACGCACCAGGTCCGAACCGGATTGACCACCGATGCACCGGCAGGCAGGGGCCCCCGTCACCGGCGGGGAGTGACGGAGGGGAAATAGGCCCCCGATTAAGTGTAAGGCCTGAGGTGCGCCAGGCGAGGGGGCAGACCAAGATCCAACCTGACAGGTAGACAAAGACATACAGACACAGTCATACGTTCCCTACCTCTTAAACCCATACATTCTCACTGACTCACCAAGACACCCGAAAAAATGACGCTGTACCCTCACTCACACACCCCATGCACACTTTATGCTCCCAGGTACCGATGCCCCAGTAGAGCCACCAGCCCCCGGACCCGGGAGGTGGACCCCCTACCTTCTAGGACGGAGACAAGCAGACAGGCAAGGGCCCCACAGTGGGAAAGCAGCCCGACAGCCCAGGACCCCGACCAGACCGCCTGTCCTCCTCCGGACCCCAACCCCTGATGGTCCGTAGCGAACAGGGGTGTGAAAAGACCCCTAGCCTCCATCCTCCCGCTCGAGTATGGTGTTGATGCGTGTTGTTATAATGTGCATTTAAAACAGAGGGGTGGGATGTGGGGAAGGCAGCGACACATCCCCCAACCCCCACCCCGAGCCCTCAGTGTCTATATGTGGTTTAACAGTGGACACCGGCACCAGAGGTGAAGCTGATTGTACCGCTCCCCCTCTGGATGCCGAAAAGTGTGCCCACCCCAAAGTCCCTACATATGTGTCGTGTGAGAATGTTATAAGTGGGAGTGTCTAAGTTGTATATTAAAATTGGGACCCAGGACACCATAATAATAATTAAAATCATAATAATTGAATTTAAAATCAGGTGGGGAAGCCTCTGTGAGAACAACAGGGGCATCTGAGCTCAGCCATGTTTCTGTTAAAAATAAACACTGAAGATTAAAATCTAAATCGTTTATAATAAAAGTTTTGTTCAGCAGAGGGCGAACGTTAAAGAGAGCTATATTAACAGTGGCTGGAGGTGGAAGAACTGTGTGACTTAGTGAACTCGAGGTTTTTGGTAGCTGTTTGAGATTATTGAAATTGGGTTTGCTAGATTTATATTCGATTGATCGCTCTCTGCTGATAATGGCAGGTATGTGATTGGTTTGGCAGGGTCCAAGTCCGATATGTGGGTTACTGTTAAAATCAAGGCTGGGTTTGTAGGTGCTTGGACCAGGTGAACCTCAGGCTGATGGGGCCTGAGGGGGCATGAGGGTGGGACGAGTGAGGGGGGTAGCAGGGGTCAGTGTGGAACACAGGGGGGGGACATGGGGTGGCCAGACTCATTGACAGTGTACGGATGCCATGCCTATTCAGTTGAAGTCCATCAGCGCCGAATAGATCCCTCCTACCCCAGAAAATGTAAAAATTGTCTATAAAGCCAATGTTGTTCAGCGGGGTGATGGAGGAGAGCCAGGTGTTCAAGGATAAGAGCCTGCTAAAACGTCAGATTCCTCTGCCGATGGTAGGCATGGGGCCAGAAATAAAAACAGACACAGGTGTGTTTTTTAAAAGATTAAAAAGGTGAATAAAATCCTGTTTGAGCAGTTCTGACTGTTATTTGTGGATGTCGTTGGTGCCGGCGTGGATGATAACTTTATTCACGGTGGGGTGGCGTTGAATAGTGTCAACGATCTGATCAGTAATTTCCATTACAGTTGCCCCAGGAAAACACAGAGTGCGGGCTCCTTTCATCTGAACATTCCTGATGATGGGGTCGCCGATAATCAGGGTGGTGGCTGCCCGCTCAGGCTGGAGCTGTGCAGAGGACCTTTTGCTGTCCCAGGCCGGCTAGGTAATGAGAGCCTCCCCGGAGCTGCCATGATGGCTCGTTAGCGTGGAGGGCTTGTTCCATGGGTTCGGGGTGAAGTGCGCCACTCCTCTGTGCACAGCAGCCCAGGGAACGCAGTGACATGGATGGCTGCTGGAGTCCAGCTGGTGCTCCGTCGGCTGGGAGGGATTCCCTGGGTTAGGAGCTGGTCCTGCGGAGCTACAGGGGCCGGGTGCTGGCAGTGGAGGGAAGTCCTGGTCCAAGGCGCCGAACCGGTTGACGAGAGGCAGCGCAGATGGAGGGGAGCAGCGACGGCTGCCCCGCGCCCCCAGACCGCGGCCAGGGCCAACTCTGGTCCAGGTGTCCCACAGAAGGGATGTGGAGCTGCGGGGAGCTTTTAGTTTAGCTCCTAGGTGTAGCCTAGGACTACACGAGCCCGCGAGGAGACCCGGTGGATCCCGGTGGATCCCGCTGCCTCCACAGCCTCGCCGGGCTGACAAGGGATGGTGTCGGCCAGCTCAGCAACTCCAGCAGCGGCGAAGGTCCTGCCGAAGATGATGTCCATGTCGCGCTCATGGTCCTGGATCTGGTGGAGCGTAGAAATCCTCCGCTCCAGCTCCGAGATTTTTTGGAGTCTTAGGCAGCCATCGCACCCAGAATTGAAGGTACGAGGCATGACGAGGAAAAAGGAGCCCGCACTCCGATTAAAAATGCCACAGATAAAAACAAGTTAAATAAAAGCATCTGATGATTAAAAGTTATTGATGCTAAAATCGGTTAAAACCAGTCATAAAAAGGATTTAAAACCAGTTAAAACCGTATTTGTTTGGAGCCAACAATCAGAAGCTCAGAAAGCTCATGTCCACTGTTCAGTATGCAGGAGGATCTGTGATGAACATGAGCCATACATTTCCCTCTCTAAACCGACTGGTAAAAAGTGGGAAATGTTGGAGCAGTCCGTTTCTGATTGGGGACAAACACAGGGCGACACCTGTTTTTCACTCAAAATCTGCACACCTTTTTAAACGCCCATTTCAGTGCACAGTGCAGGTCACCAGAGTAGTTCATTTAACAAATGACTCTGAGCAAATGCTATCACACGCATTTCGACATAAAGATAGCGCAGCAAAAAAGGCAGAAATACCCCTCCTCCTATAGCAGGTCTCATCTGACTTGTGGGCAAAAAACTTATATGACATGGGGTTAATAAAGGGTTGTGATCCTTTCAAAATCACACCTGTTAGGTTAAAAAGTGGTTGACCTACAATGAATCACACAAGGGTCGGAGAGAATTTGGAGTCAATAAGCTCTGCAGAGGTAGATGTGGATAATCAGTTCTGCAGAGGGAGACCAGGAAAATACTATAAGGAATGAGCCAACCGTGTCTGTCTGTTCTCAGCCTCCCAGTGTCATAGTCTCTGGTCTCTGGTCTCTGGTCTCAAAGAGCACCCCCTCTGCAGTCTCTCTTTATTTAGTCACACTTCATTAACATATTAAAAGAACAGGATGTCATACAAATGAGCATGTGACTGAAACCAAAATGACATTTAAAAAGTACATTAGAAAGACACCCTAAGAAAATAATAATACATTATTATTTTACCTAACATTTCCCCCCTGAAATGTGGTTTTTAAATGTGATCACGAACAACAAAAAGTTGTAAAATAGGTAACAACTCCAATAATGTAAAAATATAAGAATCATAAAAACCAGACAACAAAAGGTTGCAAAATAAGTAGCATCCCAAATTTAAAAAAAAAAAAAAATTATAATAATAATAATAAGACATACAACAAAGAAATTGCAAAAGTAAGTAGCAATTTCAAAAAGATATTAATGCGAGCTTCACCTAGACATCATCCAATTAATCGCTACCTGATCAGTGGTTTAGATTAATGGAATCATAAAAAGGTTTTTACACATGTTAATTACACCCCATCTTCTTCTTCATTTCTGTCTTCATCTTCAAGCCTCTGATTAAGAAGAGAGTATTGGACCATTGTGTTAGTTATCATCTTATTCATCATTTGTTTTATACATGGGAGAACACAACTAACAAAAATGCAGAAAAGTATCAAAATTACAATGAATGGCATAGCTATTTTTAAAAGAACCTGATACCACCTGCCAGTTGTCAGCCAGCCCATGAGATCCCATTGTCCATTACTGCTTTCTTGTGATTTTAAAAAGTCAGTTAATCCCTGCACCCGGTCATGAATGAGAGTCCAATTATCATGTGTACTAGGAATGTAAGTACAACAGTGTTCACCAATTACAGTACAAAGTCCACCAAACCTCGTTCATCCGTTTTGTCAGGCTTGCAACTCCAACAGGTGGGAACATGGTGTGGAAGATTCCTTTTGCATCACTGTAGAGAGGTTTTCGTCCACCATTGTCAGAGAACGGGTTGAACACTTGTGGAGGGTTGAATTCCCGTTTATTCAGCTCTGTAGGTTTAGAAGGTGCTCCGTTTTCTGGTATGATGTATGAGGAGGGTTGCAGTCGAGCCAAACTGCATGTGCCACACCAATCCTTAGGTAGGTATTATTTAAGGTGGTTGGGACAGCAGTCATCGATGAGTGTGGGATCCATGAACAGACATAACAGCTGGTTTTGAAACCTAAAGGTTTTGCAGTCAAATTAACTATTTGGTACCAGGTGTTCTTGAACGCATGGTGGGTTAGAATTTTAGCTCTTCTTTCCTTTGATGTCTGGGCGTCATCAGGTGTGAGGAAAAAGCAGTGGAATAGAGGCAGGCAAACTGCCAGACAGGAGTGGAGCCAAACTAGTTTCATGTTGGCTAGAGGCAAATAAGAGGACTAGCCCTCCAAAACAGAGGTTTGACCACTAAGGGGACAGGGATGCTGTTCTGCTGGGTTTGAGACCAGAGGCCCTATTGGTCACTCTGTCCTTTGTAGCCCAGACTTCCCCACTGTCCCGTGTCTAGTCCCCTAATTGCCTTTGCAATTTGCAGTGTGAGATGTGTATCCACGAGGGTCTCTCAGCGATTTTCACAGCCGTGGGCGTGGTCAGCAGGACTTCAAAAGGTCCTTCCCAGCGGGGACTCGTCCATTTAATCACCTTAATGAATACTCAGTCTCCAGGTTTGATTGGCTTTTCAGGATCCTGCAAAACAGAAGGAGAGATAGGCAGATTGTGTGCGTTTTGCACTTCTTTGGTTAGGATAATTTTCCTCATGTAATCAGCTAATGTGAGTTCCTCGTCTGCTTTTGATGGTCCCATTATGTCTTTCTACTAAACCTGCAGTTTGGGGGTGATAGGCACAATGATTTTTTTGTTGGATGTCTAAATGTTTTGCCATATTTTGAATAACCTCATTCACAAAATGTGGTCCATTATCTGAATATATTACTTGTGGAATACCATGGTTTGCCATGATAGTTTTACATAGTGCTTTTGCCACTGTTAGAGCATCATTCTTTGCAGTGGGAATTATTTCCGGCCATTTGGAGAAATCGTCAATTATTACTAAGCAATATTTGTATGAGGCGCTCTGTGTTAGTTCAATGAAATCCATGTGGATTGTGTGGAATGGGTAGGCTGGTTGAGGAAATTGGCCTCGCTTGGGTCTCATATTCCCTTGTGGGTTGTGTTTGATACATGTTAGGCATGTCTTGCAAAAATGTTTTAAGTATGTTTCAAGGTTGTATGTTGTTAAGTGTTGTTGTATCATTGATACCATCCCCCCTGTGGAGACATGGCAAGGCCCATGGCTCACAAGCGCAGCAGCTTTAAACAGTGATTTGGGTAGGATGGGTTTATTACGAACTTCATAAAGTCCATTTTCGTTTAGAATGGCACCTTTTGTTTTCCATAATTGTTTTTCAGAAGAGGGAGCGTTTGTTTGCATGTCTTTCAAAACAGTCTGATCTATAAGTTCTTGTTCTGTGGTCTGTGTATAAGCATTAGAGGAACCAAAACTGCCTTGTGCAGCTGCTTTTGCTATTTCATCTGCGAATCTGTTGCCACAGGAAACTGTGTCTTTTCCTGTGGTGTGTGCTTGACATTTTCAAATTGCAATAGCTTTTGGTAACATAACTGCGTCTAATAGTTTTATCAGTAATTGAGAGTGGGTTATAGGTTTTCCTGTAGAGGTGACCATTCCTCTCCTTTCCCCTTGTTTAGCAAAACAGTGCACGGTAGAAAATGCATATTGGCTATCTGTGTGAATGGTTACCACCTTGCCTTCTGCAAGTTGACATGCTGTTGTCAAAGCTACTATTTCTGCGGCTTGAGCGGAAAAATGTTGTGGTAATGATTTGGCTTCTATAATCACATCAGGAAGTTGTACAATTGAATAGCCTGTTTCAGTAGAGCCTGTTTTAGTTTTAGAGCTTGATCCATCTACAAACCATTCCAGTCCTGTTTGTAGTGGGACATCTTTAAGATCAGGCCTAGGTAGTTGTAATCTTTCTGTAGCTTGTACACAGTTATGTGGTACTCCGTCATCTGCAGAAGGTAGAAGCGTTGCTGGATTTAAAGTGTTGCAACGCTGTATGGTAATATAAGGTTGTGAGATCAGTATTGCAGTGTAACTAAGATGTCTTGCTGGTGATAATAATCCTAATCTGCCTTGTAGAAGTAAAACATCTACTGCGTGGGGGACCAACAACGTGAGAGGGTGGAATAGCACTACATCAGCTGAGGCTTCGACAGCCAGTGCTGCAGCAGCGATAGCTTGCACACAGTTGGGTAAGGCCTGTGCAACTTGGTCTAATTTTTTAGAATAAAATGCAACAGGACGTTGTTTATCTCCATTATTTTGCTGCAAAACTGAAGTCATAAAACGATTTTTGCAGTCCACCGTTTGAGTGAATATTTTGGAATAATCTGGTAGTACTAAAACAGTGGTAGAATGGATGTCCTGTTTTATTGTGGTAAAAGCTTGTTCTTTTTTAGTTGACCAAGTTAAAGTATCCTTCATCTCCATCTGCTGGCCATGGATCATCTCAAGCAGAGGTTGTGTTTTTTCTGCATAATGAGATATATATTGCCTGCAATAATTAGCTAGTCCCAGGAATTGCATCATTTGTTTCTTTGTCTTGGGCTTAGGAGTGTTTAAAATTTCCTCTCTCCTTCCAGGTTGGACTTGTCTGCCTTCTCCTGACAAAGTGTGTCCTAAGTATTGAACCGATGATTTTACCCACTGGATTTTGTTTTTACTGACTTTATTTCCAGTGGAATGCAGGTGGTGCAGTAAGGAGAGAGAGTCATGTAAGCAGCTTTCATAGTCATCTGTTGCAACCAGGACATCATCTACGTAAACAAGAATTTGTGTATTTTTAGAACATTCAAAACTGGCCAGGCAGTTGGTAATTGCTTCTGTAAAAATTGTAGGACTGTCTGCAAACCCCTGTGGCAATCTGCTGTATGTGTATTTTACATGTTTATAAGTGAAAGCAAACCAAAATTGTGAATCAGGGTGCACTGGAATGCTAAAAAAGGCGTTACTGAGGTCCACTACTGTGAAAAACTTCCTAGTGGGACTCAAAGAGTTTAAAAGAGTGTGTGCGTCTGGTACATTTGGCGCTCTGGTCTGGACAGCTGAATTCAACATTCTCAAATCTTGAACCATACGCCAGCTTTTCCCATCAGCCTTTTTAACTGGCCAGATTGGGGTGTTACATGGTGAATCAGGACATTTTCTTATGACACCTGTTGTTAGTAATTCCTGAATTATTGGTTGAATTCCTAACTCTGCTTCCGCAGAGAGGGGATATTGTCTCACTCTGGGTGTAAAATGTGATTTAGCAGTTATTTGAACGGGAGCAATGGATGAGAGTAGGCCCACATCAGTGGGGCTTTTAGACCATAATGTGTCAGGGATTTCTTTAAGTTGCTTTTCTTCCTCTTCCGTCAATAAGATGGTTTCTGCTTCTGGTCATTCTAGTGGTGCAACTTGAGTGGTGCAGTGGAGTGGCATGATAAGGGGCAGTCTATATAGACCTGTGGATTCACTGTATTGCCAATGATCTTCTTTATTTTCTTGCAAAGTTTTAAAATCTGTGGCGTTATTTGCTTTTCGCACCATATATCCCAAATCTTTCCAACGTGATGTATTGCTTTTTGTCAGGGATATATGCGGATCTGTAGGCAAATCGAAGAAGGGTTTAAGGCTTGTAGACAGTGTTACTGAGGCAGCTAAAACAGGTTTTCCATCAGTAATGATGTGTGAGGTGAACACTACAGCAGGTGAGAGTTGCATAAAATAGTCTTGGAACTTGGGATCAGGTTCAGGCCTCAGAGCCATAGTCACATGTAACTGTGATGTAGGCATGATTTGTTTGTCGGGTTCAGGAACTACCTGCAAAGCTGTGTCCATCATTGTTGTTGTATCTTTAAGGTTTTCTTTTGGTTCAACTCGTAAAAAATAGTACAGACCGAGTCCCTGTGGTCTATGAGTTGTATTTAGGTAAATGTCATCATTTCCCGTTCTCACAGCTCTCATGCCGTCTCCCACTGGGATAATTGAGATTTTTAGGGCTGACATTAAGTCTCTGCCCAACAAATTGAGTGGACATTGTGGTGAAATGACTATTGAGTTTTTAGAACTAAACCTAGTTTTTGGATCTGTTATTAACACTGGTTTAGATAAAAATGAGCGCGTAGTAGCACCATCTGCTGATTTGACCAAAATGCTTTTTTTAGATTCTGGCAGATTAACGCCAGAGGAGATCACTGTTCTGCAAGCTCCAGTGTCACAAAGGAGCTCTACCATTTGTTCATAAATTTTAAGTGTTATGTAAGGCTTCTCTTTCAGAACATTAAGTAATTCCCAGGCGCCACAGCAATCCACCACCTCATTAGAGGCGGTAAAAGTATCTAGTCATTGTTGTGTGAACCGCGAGTGGTCTGGGGCAGTTGGACCCTGTGTATGGATCTGACCTCGCCCTCTGCTACATTCATTTGAAATGTGGCCTACTTTCCCGCAGATCCAACACGTGGGGGCAGTGTGGCCACCTTGATGTCTCCATGAACCCTGGGGTGTGTGAAAATGTGTATTCCTTCGTGGTCTAAACCCCCTTCCTTTGTTGTGGTTGTCACTTTGATAATAAACTTCCCCCTCATCGTCTTCAAGTTGGGTGTGAAATACCTGTGTGTCGGAGTCTGGAGGTTTTGGTTTCTTCCCCTTTCTTTCCATGACACCTTCTGCAAAACGTGCATTGGCCATAAGGGTAGTAAGGTCACAAGTTTCCCATGTCAGAAGGTGATTTTTAATCCAATTAGTGATAGTGGGGTGGAAACTATGTAGCAGACCATTACACAAATGCCGCATATATGGAGTATCATCACCATTCTCTTTAGTTAGGCCACTATGGGTATCATGTCTTTTTGGTATCTGTATTTAAAATCATCTACAGTTTCCCCAGGCTTCTGTTTTATGGAGGCCATATGCCCATAATCTGGTTTCTTTTTAAACTGTGCACGAACTTTAACCGCTACTGCATCGAATTGTTGCTTTAGTGCTCCCTGGAAATCATTCTGAAATTGTAACACAACTCCGGCATCATCTCTTCCTGTGTAATTTCCTCCTACATGGTGCCAGTCTTTCCCCAACGATGCAGCCATAGCCTGTCCTAATTCATGACCGTTTAACCGGTAGGATTTGACCACATCAACCATATCCTCTGTCCATTTTTCTGGATCCTCCTTATGGCTGGTGATTTGTTCTACAACCTCTTTAACGTCTTTAAGTGACCATGGTCTAAAAACATATCTCGGAGTGCCATCGGCAGATGGTACTTGAATCATAGGGTTAACATCTATTGAGTCCTCTGGTTCACTCTCATAAGACTTATCCTCAGATTTTTTTGGAGCTGACTTCTTTGTAATTCTAAGTCTTTGTTTTATTGTGGTACCATCTGTTTTTTCTTCAATTGCAAATTGATCTCTTGGAACAGGAGGATATAGACCTTCCCCTAAAGCCCCCGGCTGGTCTGATGGGGGTGTTGGTGGAGGTGCATAAGGTACTCCTCCAACAGCCCCAGGGGGGTCTGTCTGGGCTGTAGGTAGAGATGCATAAGGAGGAGGACACAGTGTGAGTTCGTTACCGAGCTTTTTCATAAGAAAAGCCTCATCTTTAGAGCCTTTGTTGTTGTTTTTTTCCTGTTTTTTATATTTTGCTTCCTTTTCTCTCTTTCATCAGCCCACACACGTGCTATTTTTAACTGTGTCTGTTTAAGTTTTTTCTTTTTACCTTTAGCGATAAGTGTTTTTGCTTCGAGAACACATACCAGTTCTTTCCATTGATTTCCTTTAAGTTTCCCGTCTACTTTATACTTTTTGCGCCATTTTGTCAGAAACTGAAGATTTTCGGGGTCCTTTTTATGCATATACTTTGAATCTCCCTCTAATTTGTCGGTGGAAACATCGTTTCCCATCTTTGCGTTGTTTTTATATAACCCTTATTGGGTTCTATTAATTGGTCTGGTAAAGTCTAGTGTTAGAATACCAAATAGTTCTAGGAGGATAACGGCAATTATTAATATTAAGATTAAGGTGAATGAAAAAGCAAGAACTATTAAATTAGTCTGTCGAGTTAAAGTTAGTCATTTATTCTTTAATTAATTAAAATATTTTTTTTGGTCATTTATTTAAGATTTTTAATTGTAATCAAATTCTGCTAAAACTGGATCGTATAGTTTTTACTCTAAGTGTCTCTTTTGTGCAACTACATTGAGCCGTCTTATGGCTTTCTTAATCTAAGGATGTGTTGTGTAACCTATAATTCCGCACAGAACGTCTCTTGTAGTGCACGTCAAACCGTACGTTAACACCGTTAGGTTTCGGGTTGGACTGGCATACATAAAGATTATGTCCTGTGCCTATCTACCCACCTGGGGTGCGGTATATTGTTTTGATTCTGCTGTTTGTGTTTTTACTCCCATACACTGGCGTACTTTATTTCCCAGCGAGGTGGATTGGCTCGCAAACCTAACCCGTTACAACCTTTTCCCAGCAAGGTGGACCGGTTCGCAAACCTGGTCAGTTACACCCTTTTTCCGAGGTGGACAGGTTCGCAAACCTGTACCGTTACACCCTTTTGCTGTAGTAATTAACGCATTAATCACTTAAGGATCAACACCTGATATTTTATCAGAGAGGCTAACGCGTCCTTTAGGCCCAAACAGCAGAATATACCCTGACTATCTTAGAATTGTTTTTGTTTTTGTTTTTTTTTAAATGTGAAGGTGCACAAAAAAGACGTACTCACAATCTCTCCCCTAAGCGAGTGATTCAAACCGAATCGATCGCACGGGAGCACGCGCAGGGGGTCCTCGTGGAAGTTATGCAGCCGGCCAGTGCAGCAATTCAGCGATCTGGACGTCAAGAACAGTCCTTCGACGGAGACCACCAGCGGGAGTGCTCCGTACGTCGAGTCACGGCACCAAGATGTTAGGTTAAAAAGTGGTTGACCTACAATGAATCACACAAGGGTTGGAGAGAATATGGAGTCAATAAGCTCTGCAGAGGTAGATGTGGATAATCAGTTCTGCAGAGGGAGACCAGGAAAATACTATAAGGAATGAGCCAACCGTGTCTGTCTGTTCTCAGCCTCCCAGTGTCATAGTCTCTGGTCTCTGGTCTCTGGTCTCAAAGAGCACCCCCTCTGCAGTCTCTCTTTATTTAGTCACACTTCATTAACATATTAAAAGAACAGGATGTCATGCAAATGAGCATGTGACTGAAACCAAAATGGCATTTAAAAAGTACATTAGAAAGACAGACTAAGAAAATAATAATACAACATTATTATTTTACCTAACAACACCAAAATAATTTTTTCGTCCAGTTCAACGTCAGTACTCCCTAAAAGAAGAAGCAGTGAAGGGCATAAAACCAGTGTTTGATGCTCCGTTAAAATCTGGGAAAATTGTCGAATGCACCGATTCCCCCATTCGAAGTCCGATTTTTCCAGTGAAAAAAATCAGAGAAATAGGTGAAGAATGGCGTTTCGTGCAAGACTTAAAACTATCTTCCAACACTGCTATCCTGCTCTAGAATATCTCTTCATCAACTGTAAGCCTTTTTCTCCCCGCGTGAGTTCGCCTCATTCATTCTGGCTGCTGTTTACATCCCGCCTGTCGCAGAAGTGCACGAAGCTCAACGTGCACTTGTGGACCAGATTCTGCATGTGGAGCAGGCTTTTCCAGACTCCTTAGTTATAGTCCTTGGTGATTTTAATAAAGCGAATCTGAGCCAGGAGCTACCAAAATACAGACAGCTTATTAAATGCCCAACCAGAACAGAGAACACTTAGGATCACTGTTACACTACAGTGGGCGGAGCCTACCGTGCGGTGCCCCGCACAGCTCTTGGACTTTCTGATCATGTAATGGTTCACCTGATCCCCGCTTACAGACAGAGGCTGAATCTTGTCAAACCTAGGATGAGGACATCAAAGAAGTGGACTAGCGAGTCAGTGGAGGAGCTACGCATGTATCTGGATTCCACAGACTGGGAGGCGTTCAGAGCTGCCACGGACAACCTGGACGAGTTTACTGATGACGTGACCTTATACATCCACTTCTGTGAGGACAGAATTTTCCCAACATGCACTAAGGTGATTTACAACAACGACAAGCCCTGGTTCACAGGTAGACTCAGGCAGCTCAGGGTGGAGAAAACAGCAGCATTTAGGTGTAGGGACAGAGACAGCTACAAGGAGGCAAAATATAGGTTTAGCAGGGAGGTGAGAAATGCTAAATTATGTTATACAGAAAAACTCCAGCAACAGTTTTCTACCAACAACTCTGCTTCTGTTTGGAGGGGGCTTAGGCAGCTCACCAACTACAAGCCGAGTGCCCACCACACCGCTGATGACCTGCAACTGGCCAACCGCCTCAACGACTTCTATTGTCGCTTTGATGGACCATCTGCCAACCCTGAGACCTCTCCAGATTCTTCCACCTTTCCTGACACCATCACTCCACCATGGACTCCCCCTCCTCTCCCCTCTCTATCCAAGAGCAGGATGTACATAACCTCTTCAGCAAGCTGAACCCCCGCAAGGCTCCCGGGCTGGATGGCATCTGGGGGCAGGTGCCAAACTGCTTCAAATCCTACATCATCATCCCCATCCCCAAGAATCCACGGATCACTGGACTTAATGACTACAGGCCTGTGGCACTGACGTCTGTAGTCATGAATTCTTTTGGGCGTCTGGTCCTCTCTCACCTCAAGACAATCACCGCACCACTCCTGGATCTGCTGCAAATCGCCTAGACAGCCAACAGGTCTGTTGATGATGCTGTCAACCTGGCTCTTCATTCTATCCTGCAGCATCTGGACTCCCCGGGAACCTATGTCAGGATCCTGTTTATGGATTTCAGCTCTGCATTCAACACCATTCTGCCAGCTCTGCTCCAAGGCAAGCTTTCTCAGCTCAACGTGCCCGACTCCATCTGCAGGTGGATCACCGACTTCCTGACGGATAGGAGGCAGTACGTGCGGCTGGGGAAGAATGTGTCGGAGACTCAGACCATCAGCACCGGCTCCCTTCAGGGCTGTGTACTTTCACCTCTGCTATTTTCTCTGTATACGAACTGCTGCACCTCCAGCAATCAGTCCGTGAAACTGATCAAGTTTGCAGATGACACCACCCTTATTGGGCTCATCTCAGATGGTGATGAGTCTGCTTACAGAAAGGAGGTGGATCGGCTGGTGTCCTGGTGCACCCACAACAACTTGCAGTTAAACACTGCAGAACAGAAGACAGTGGAGATGATTGTGGATTTCAGGAAAGTCTCAGCCCCACCAGCCCCCTTGCCCTCATGGACCTCCCCATCTCCATTGTGGACTCCTTCCACTTCCTGGGTACTACCATCACCCAGAACCTTAAGTGGGAGCTGACCATAACCTCCCTCATTAAGAAGGCCCAGCAGAGGATGTTCTTCCTGCGGCAGCTGAGGAAGCTCAAACTGGCAACGGATTTGATGGTGCAGTTTTACACAGCCATCATAGAGTACATCATCACCTCTTCAATCACCATATGGTACACGGGGGCCACCACTAGGGACAGAAACTTAGACTCAGACTGCTGAGAAGGTGATTGGCTGCAACCTCCGACCTTTACATGAGCTGTACATCACCAGGTCTTTGGGTCGTGCAGGTTGGATTGTGGCTGACCCTTCTCACCCTGGACACAGCCTGTTTAACCCTCTCCCCTCAGGAAGGAGACTACGGTCTATCCAGACCAGAACTGCCCGCCACAGAAACAGCTTCTTACCCTCAGCCATCAGACTCTTAAACAATAGCTAAATAGCCTCACTTTTCCCCTGCTACTGTTACAAAAAACAAACATAGTGTTGTTTTTAACCAAATATTTAATTTAAAAGTATGCTATGATTTTGTTTTTCCTTAATTTCTCTTTTACTTTGTTATTTATCTGCACCGATACATCAGAGCAAATTCCTAGTCTGTAAATTTATTTATTTATTTTTTACTGGGAATGGCAATAAAGTGATTCTGATTCTGATTCTGAAAAAGGTGAGTCTTGAGCCTGTTAAAAACATGAACATCTCTGCCGCCCTGAGGTCCTCTGGCAGCCTTTCCAGAGGTGAGGGCCATAATAATGGAAAGACGCCTCACCATGAGTGTGTGTCCTGACTTTGGGGGTGACAAGGAGACGGCTGCCAGAGGAGCGCAGAGACCGCGAAGATTCATACGGTAAAAGAAATTCCGAAAGATATAAGGGCCCAAGACCATTAAGAGACTTAAAAAATATTAAAAGAATCTGGCGATGTTCTTTAAGTGATAAAAACCTATTTTAGTAATATTTTTTATATGAGAATAAAAGTCAACTCAGATTCAAAAATCACGCCCAAGTTCTTCACTTGTAGAGTAGGATTAAAAGACAGTGATTGTAGTTTTGATAAAAGCTTCTCTCTCTGAGCTTCAGGACCGATGACTAAAACGTCAGTTTTGTCCTGGTTGAGTTGGAGAAAGTTTTATGCCATCCAGGATTTAATGTCTAAAATGCAGTTAAAAAGTGCATCCATTGGCCGTGTGTCATCGGGAGACATGGAGATGTACAGCTGTGTATCATCAGCATAACTGTGAAAGTTAACTCCATGTCTTCTGATGACACTGCCAAGAGGGAGCATGTAAAGGTTAAAAAGCACTGGGCCTAAAATTGAACCCTGGGGCACACCACATGTGATCTTGTGGACCTTAGAGGAGCAGGTATCAAAACTTACCATAAAAGTCCTGTCTGTGAGATAGGATGTAAACCATTTATGAACAGCACCAGAGAGGCCGATCTGTTTTAAACGAGTTAAAATAATAGTGTGGTCCACTGTATCAAAGGCAGTGCTTAGATCCAGTAGAACCAACACTGTCACCTTCTGAGCATCATAATTTAATCTAAAATCATTTAAAATCTTTAAAAGAGCTGTCTCTGTGCTGTGGTTCACCCTAAAACCAGACTGAAATTTCTCTAGGACATTATGAGCGTTATTAAAATCATTAAGTTGAATTAAAACAAGTTTTTCTAAAATTTTGCTTAAAAAAGGTAAGTTAGATACTGGTCGGAAGTTGCTTAAATAATTAAAATCTAAATTGCTCTTCTTCAGCAGGGGCCTCACCACTGCCCCTTTAAAGGCGGCAGGAAAGACCCCCATCTGAAGGGAGCAATTCATCATGGCTAACATCTCATCCCTAAAAGATTAATAAAATTGCTTGAAAAATGAAGTGGGGACTGGGTCCAAAACACATGTGGTGGGCCTCACTGAGGAGAAAACTTTATCAAGAGTCCCAGCTTCTACCAGGACAAAACTGTCCAGCGTTTCCTCTGGTAGAGACACACAATCAGATTTGTCTAAAACCATGTTACACTGAGAGGATAAAATATTACATCTAAAGGTGTCTACCTTCCCTCTGAAGTGGTCTGCAAACTCCTCACAAAGAGCATTTGAGGGGGTTTTCTGATATGCATTAGTAGTACAGTTAAAAATATTGTCTATAGTGGAAAACAGAATTTCGGGATTATTTTATGTTGTGAGATGATTCTGGAAAAGTATGCGTTTCTGGAATTTCTCACAGCATTATTATATGATTTGAGACTTTCAATGTATATTTGATGATTTATTGTGATTTTATTTTTCCTCCATTTTCTCTCTGCCGCCCTGCAGCTCCTTTTTAATCTCTTAAGGTCTTCGTTTCTCCATGGTGTTGTTGGTTTTGAGTGTGTGTTTATAACTTTAAATGGAGCCAGCAGGTCAAGAGCGGATTGAAGCCTTGTGTTAAAATTATTAACAATAAAATCACAGGGGGCAGGCAAAACAATAGGAGGATTCTTTTCAAAAATTTCCAGAAAACCTGCAGCCACTTCAGGGGTTAGATGGCGCTTCCTGACAGTTCTCACAGAGGTCTCCTTCTGGATAAAACTGGTGATATTAAAAAACACACAGTAATGGTCAGAGACAGCCAAGTCAACAACAGAGGACACACTGGTGGACAGGCCATACGTGATGACCAAGTCCAGGGTGTGTCCTCTGTTGTGAGTTGGCTGCTTGACATGTTGACTAAAATCCATATAATTCAAAATATTTAAAAATTCTGTTGATAAAGGATCTAAGATGTTATCTATATGTAGATTAAAATCACCAGCTAAAATTACACATTCATTAGAGTTGTGCAAAATTGATAAAGACTCTGAAAATTCTTGAACAAATAGTGCACTCTTTTTAGGAGGCCTATAAACTGTGACACATAAAATCTGAGGAGTGCTAAAAACATACGCAGTATATTCAAAAGTAAAATTATCAAATAAAACAGGTTTGTCAGAAAGCGTTGATGAACTAATAAAAGCAGTTCCGCCTCCCCTTTTGCAACTCCTCGTGGAATAAGTGAAGTTAAAATTTGGTGGGGAGGCCTCTGTAAGAACAACAGGGGCATCTGTACTCAGCCATGTTTCTGTTAAAAATAAACAATGTATATTATGATCTAAAATTAGGTAATTTATTATAAAAGTTTTATTCAGCAGAGAGCGAACATTTAGAAGTGCTATATTAATGGTGATTGGAGATCGAGTGACTGTATGGTTTACTGGAGGTAGGACTTTTGGTAACAGTTTGAGATTATTAGGGTTGCATTTGCTATGTTTTATATTATTTTTCCGCTCTCTGCTGATAATAACAGGTATGAATGATGTAAAACGAGGTCCAAGTCCGATATGTGAGTTACTGTTAAAATCAGAACTGAGTTCATAGGAGTAGGGACCAGCTGCACATCAGGATGTGGCGGAAGGGGCAGAGAGGGCAGGAGCAGCTGGAGCTGGTGTGGTAGACAGGAGGGGGCGAGGGCATGCCAGGCTTATTGTCAGCATGCGGGCACCCTGTCTGTTGAGATGTAGTCCATCTGGTCCAAACAATTGACTCCTGCCGCAGAAAATTTTAAAATTGTCTATAAAACTAATATTGTGCATCACGGTGGCAGAGGAAAGCCAAGTAAGTGTTCAAAGATAAAAGCCTGCTAAAACTACCAATACCTCTGCCAACAGTGGGGGTGGGGCCATAAATAAAAACAGACACATGTGTGTATTTTAAAAGATTAAACAAATGAATAAAATCCAGCTTCAGGAGCTCAGATGATCTCAAGCTGTCTTCTGTTTTCTCCTTCCAGGATTGTTAAGGGGGAGAGAAGGTTTGATTCTAGGAGTCTGATAAGTTTGTCACACTCTGGTGGGTAGGGCTGGGCGGATCGATCCAAAAGATTGATAGTATCAATACTAACGTTGGTATTGGGTGTTGATCGATGCTTCCTTAAGTTTCAGTTTCTCTTCTGTACAACGCCCGGCCTCTACAGAGTGACCGACTGGCCGTACAACACCGCTCTTCTCTCACTTCACTCATGCTCAATTAGCCCCTCCCCCTCCACTGAAACACTCACTGACGCTCACTGCAAGGCGAGCAGAGCACTGTCGTAGCTGTGGGATGGCAGACCGGAAGAGGAGGGCCGTTTGGAAGTTTTTTACAGCTATAAATCAAGCCACTGCAACCTGTGATGTTTGCAGGAAAGAAATTAGGTACTGTGGCAACACCACAGACTTATATAAGCACATCAAAACACACCCCAACCAGAATTCTGAGCTGCAGAGCCAAAGGAAGGAGGAAGAGAGGGAAAGCCGACCCCCAGCACCGAGACAAAGATCCCTTGCAGCATGGGCAACAATATCCAGGTAGCTTATATTGAAGTGAAAGTAAGATTTAGTCATCATTAGATAGGCTAATGCTATTTTTCAGTGTAATTGGTCATTACAGTAATTTAGCAGACTAATTAATAGACTATTCTGACAGTCACACAAGGAATATATTCAGCCAGTTGAAATAAAACTAAATTGATTATTTCATTGTTTTAATATCATCATAAACATGATTAATCAAAAGAAAAATTACAAAATAATTAAATACTCATCAAAATTCAAGTTTTCAGACAAATCTGAGTATTGATGACACATTCACGTTATAAATTATGATACATTGCTCTCCCCTACACAAAAGTAGATGGTAGAAGTGAAAAGTATTTGTATTGGCAATACTAGTCCTGTATTTACTTGGTATTGGATCGATTCCAAATTTTGCAGTATCGTACAGCCTTACTGGTGGGTAAATACAGGAAGTGATATGAGTGGGGACAATTGTATATGCATCATATTGTGCCTGTTAGTCTTAATATAAGGCAGGGCCAGTCTGTGGTAGAAGCAGTTTAGGCAAATGCTAAGGGCACCTGCAACCAGAGGGCACCCGACACTGTAACAAGAGAAGCCATAATAGGATTTACATGACAATGAGTTTCTCTTTTAAGATCATACTACAGGGTGGACCAGGGGGTACTTGAAGGGATCACACATACACTTAGCTCACGGTGCAGAACAAAACATGAAACGCCGCAAAGCAGGATGGGAAACCACCTCCACCAATCAGACTTCTTTTACCTGCCATTCGGTTTTCGTTTTTATTGCGTCAAAAAAAGTTAATATGTCAAAGCTCCCAAATTATCTAGTGCCCAGGGGAGGAAAAAAAGAAAAGAAGAGGAGGAAAAACACGACAAAGGTAATGTTACAGTAAAGATGATGTTAATGATATTATTTTGATGTTACAGAACGATGATCAATAATGTATTGTATAATCTATAAATAGCCAGCGCTATCTGCCAGTTCTAACCAAAATATTAACAGTAAATGGTTCTAACAGATAAGCCTAGCGCTATTATTATGGAATATAGTAATATGAGCACCTTCCTCGGACAAATGTGTAAATATTAGATCTAATCAGCAGGTGTATTAATGTTAATTTCATTGGTACCATTATCTCACGTTTTCCCAGCTTGTAATAATCAATCAAAATACCATTAATAATCATAATAATTATTCCATAGTTGTAACGCCAGCTGTTAACTGTGTTACAGTTCATATTGTCTATAAAGTGTGTTTTTCATGTTAAACTTTACACCTGTGTTAAAGTGCACATCATTAATGTTAGAGCATAACTTAGCATTCCCACATGCAACATTATATTGCAGTTTACTGATTCTTTTGCTTTCTGCTAACTAGAATTTCATTGTAATGACAATAAAATTTAAATTATTACTAATATATGAATTACTAATATAATTTGTATCTGAAAAAATACATTGTATATTATACACTATGGTCTACATCATATATTTATCTCTAGGTATCTCATTTATATTATTTCATTTTATTGTATTTTTTTAAATCATGTGTTTATTTATTAGACTGGTGTCATATACTCCTCTTCTGTCTTCAGATGAGCTGCTGAGGTTTCTCAGTCCCACCCTTGCCAATCCTCCTGTCGCCTCCACCTCAGCACAACCTAGCAGGTATGCAGCAGCATCAAGCGGACCTTCTGTTGCTCCAATCGACCCAGCTAACTGGCTATTAGCAAGAATAGGTAATGAGCACTTTAATGGGTATGCTGCACTCGATGTGTTGTAGCTGTTAGATTTGTGCTGATCAATAAAAGCCTCAAAAAGTGATGCACAAAAGTAAATGGTAATATAAAATTTTAATTATTGTAAGTGATAAAAAATGGGTTGACCTAAAACTAAAACAAACCCTCAACTTGTCAATTTAATTACCGAGCACCACAGCTTGGAAAACTCCTTTTAAAATTCTATGGGAACAGATGGCATTCAGTAACAAACTAGTTGAATGTAAAACGGTGGACTCAGTGTTCAACTAATACTTTTGATAAACGTAACCTACTCAGCAGTAAATCGAAATAACAGACTGAAAACACAGGGATAGAATTGGATATATATATTGAAAACCAACACAAATTAATGAAGTTCCGAGTAGCAATGGGAAAAATAATTAAATCTTTTGGATAATTTACAAAAACGCAGAGTTTTTTAACAGAAAGCTGGGGGTGTGCTGCCGGAATTGGGGGATGATGATGGGTTCTATGATGTGTTCGAGGTAAGAATGTGGTGACGGGGTAAGCCGTATTGCGTCATTTCCTGTTGTCACTGCTGTGGTCCGTGGAGCTGTTTTGGTGTTCAAACGCTCTTGAATTGATCTTATTTTCTCTGTGCTGAGGCTTTTCTAAGTTATTTTAACACACAATCACACTAAAACACACATTTTGTGGTGGTGTACTTTACGTTTTGGGAACTCCTCGTGTTTCACACAGTTTTTCTTTGGGTGGAAGGTCTCGCTAGCTCAGTTAGCTTAGCTTCATTGCGGCTATGGCTACTCTTCTTTCTCCTGTCTCTAACTCTTCTCTTCTCTCTTGCTCTCTCTGTCAGATGTTTAGTTACTTCCCTGCCTCCTTTAGTGATAATGGTAACTGTAATAAATGTAATATTTTTGTAGCTTTGGAGGCGAGGGTATCAGAATTAGAAGCACGGCTCCGCGCTGTTGAAAAACCAGCAGATAGCCGAAGCCCATTAGCCAGCGCGGAGCCAACAAGGATAGAACCCCCTAGCTGTCCTCCGGTAGAGCCCGCGCAGCCGGGACCTCTAGGCGGCTGGGTGACTGTACGTAGGAAGCATAGTTCTAGGACCCAGCCCCCGGGCCACCACCAACCGGTCCGCGTTTCTAACAGATTTTCCCCGCTCAGCGACACACCCGCTGAGAAGCCGGCCCTGGTAATTGGCAGCTCCATAGTCAGAAACGTGGCATTAGAGACACCATTGACTATAGTCAAATGCTTGCCAGGGGCCAGAACGGGCGACATCAAATCCAACCTGAAACTGCTGGCTAAAGATAAGCGTAAATACAGTAAGATTGTTATTCACGCTGGCGGTAATGACACCCGGTTACGCCAATCGGAGGTCACTAAAATTAGTGTTGCTTCGGTGTGTAAGTTTGCCAAAACAATGTCAGACTCGGTAATCTTTTCTGGTCCCCTGCCTGATCGGACCAGTGACGACATGTTTAGCCGCATGCTGTCATTCCATCAATGGTTGTCTAGGTGGTGTCCTGCAAACGATGTGGGCTACATTGATAACTGGAGAACTTTTTGGGGAAAACCTGGTCTGATCCGGAGAGACGGCATCCATCCCACTTTGGATGGAGCAGCTCTTCTTTCTAGGAATATGGCCGAATTTATTAATCCTCCAAAACACTGACAACCCAGGGTCCAGACCAGGAAGCAAAGTCGTAGTTTAACCCACCTCTCTGCTGCTTCTGTACTGTTACCTACCCTTTACCCTATAGAAACAGTGTCTTGCCCACGGCCAAAATTAAATGGATTAAAAGTTAAGCCAACAAAAGCAAATTATGGAAATCTCATAAAAATAAATACAACTTTGACTGAAAATAAATCTATTAAATGTGGTTTATTAAACATAAGATCTCTCTCCTCAAAGACTTTGTTAGAAAATGACTTGATTTGTGATAATCACATTGATTTCCTTTGTCTCACAGAAACCTGGTTGCAGCAGGAGGATTATGTCAGTATAAATGAGTCAACTCCTTCCAGTAATTTAAATTTTCACATTCCTAGAAATACTGGGCGAGGAGGAGGAGGAGTTGCAGCCATTTTCTGTTCTGATTTACTAATTAGTCCCAGACCAATTGATAGCTACAGTTCTTTTGAGCATCTAACCCTTAATTTTCCTCATCCAAGTTGCAAAACATTAAGACCATTTTTGTTTGTGGTTTTGTATCGTCCACCAGGCCCTTACTCTCAATTCTTGGATCAGATCTCACATTTTTTATCTGATATAGTATTAAATACTGATAGGGTTATTATAGTGGGGGACTTCAATATTCATGTGGATACTGAAAGTGATAGCCTAAATGCAGCCTTTAATGCTATTTTAGACTCAATTGGCTTTACTCAAAAAGTACAGGGATCGACCCACTCAGGTAAACACACTTTGGACCTTGTACTGACATACGGTATTGAGTGTGAGGAAATAACAGTCCACCCACATAACCCGGTCCTGTCTGACCACTTCTTGATAACTTTTGAATTTACTTTAACTGACCATCTTAAATCTGAAAGAAAATTTCATTATAGTAGAACTTTATCAGACAATGCTGTAACAATTTTTAAAGAATCTGTACCATTCTTACTTTCCTCAGTGTCTCAGAGTAACACAGTGGATGGCAGCAATTCTATCTCTAACCCTTCAGAAATTGATGGTCTGGTTCACAGCGTTACGTCCTCATTGCGTTTGGCATTAGATAGTGTAGCCCCATTAAAAAAGAAAGTGGCTAGCCATAGGAGGCTGACTCCTTGGTTTAACGCAGAGTTGCGTACTTTAAAGCAGAATACTAGGAAGTTGGAGAGAAAATGGCGCTTTACACATCTAGAGGATTCCTATTTAACCTGGAATAACAGTCTACTGCTGTATAAAAAGACCCTTCGACAAGCTAGAACAGCATATTTTTCATCATTAATAGAGGCGAATAAAAACAATCCTAGGTTTCTTTTTAGTACAGTTGCCAAACTTACACAGAGTCATAGCTCTGTTGAGCAAACTATTCCCCCGGCTCTTAGCAGTGATGATTTTATGAGATTCTTCATAAATAAAATAAATTTTATTAAAAATAAAATCATTGGCACCCTCCCAAACATGATTACTTCTTCCTCAGTAAATGAGTCAGTATCGGAAAGAACTGTAGAACCTCAGTATTGCTTAGGCTGTTTTGATTCAGTCGAGCTTTCAGAATTATCAAAAATATTAGCCTCATCTAAATCTTCAACTTGTATTTTGGACCCAATCTCAACCAAATAATTTAAAGAAGTGTTCCATTTGGTTCCTGGCCCCATTTTGGATATGATGAATCTATCCTTAGTAAACGGATACGTACCACAGGAATTTAAAATAGCTGTAATTAAACCTTTACTCAAGAAACCTTCCCTTGATCAAGATGACTTAGTGAATTACAGACCTATATCTAACCTTCCTTTCTTATCCAAAGTCCTTGAGAAAATAGTTGCTAATCAAGTCTGTGAACATCTAAACAGTAACGAGCTGTTTGAAGAGTTTCAGTCAGGTTTTAGAGCTCATCATAGCACTGAAACAGCACTGGTGAAGGTTACTAATGATATTCTCATGGCCTCAGATAATGGACTGGTGTCTGTTCTGGTTTTGTTAGATCTCAGTGCTGCTTTTGACACAGTCGATCATAATATTCTCTTAGAAAGGCTTGAACATGTTGCAGGGATCAAAGGAACAGCACTAGGCTGGTTTAAATCATATTTGTCTGATAGATTCCAGTTTGTTCATCTAAATGATAAATCATCTTCACTCTCAAGGGTTACTTGTGGAGTTCCACAGGGTTCTGTCCTTGGACCAATTCTTTTCACCATATATATGCTTCCAATTGGTAGAATCATTAGACAGCATGGGATAAATTTCCACAGCTATGCCGATGATACACAACTATATTTATCCATAAATCCTGATGAACCCAGTCAGTTAGGTAGATTACAGGCATGTCTGGAAGACATAAAAGCATGGATGACCCTAAACTTTTTGCTTTTAAATTCTGACAAGACAGAAGTTGCTGTCTTTGGACCAGAAGTTCTTAAACAGAAACTGATTAGTCAATCACTTCATCTGGATGGCATTAAATTGTCCCCCAGTAATAACGTAAAGAACCTCAGCGTTATTTTTGACCAAGACTTGACATTTAAATCCCATATTAAACAGGTTTCTAGGATTTCTTTCTTTCACTGCCGGAATATTGCTAAAATTAGAAACATCCTGTCCAGGAGTGATGCTGAGAAACTAGTCCATGCATTTGTTACCTCAAGGCTGGACTACTGTAATTCTTTACTATCAGGAAGTCCACAAAATGCCATTAAAAGCCTTCAGTTGATCCAAAATGCGGCAGCAAGAGTTCTGATGAATATTAAAAAGAGAGATCACATTTCTCCTGTTTTAGCTTCCCTTCATTGGCTCCCTGTTAAATCCAGAATAGAATTTAAGATCCTTCTTCTTACATACAAAGCCCTTAATAATCAAGCTCCATCATACATCAGAGATCTAATTGTTCCATATGTTCCTAAAAGAGCACTTCGCTCTCAGACTGCAGGTTTACTTGTAGTTCCTAGGATCTCTAAAAGTAGAATGGGAGGCAGATCTTTTAGTTATCAGGCTCCTCTCCTGTGGAACCAGCTCCCAGCTTTAGTCCGTGAGGCAGACACTCTGTTTACTTTTAAGGCCAGGCTTAAAACTTTCCTTTTTGATAAAGCTTATAGTTAGAGTGGCTTAGGTCATCCTGAGCTATCTCTGTAGTTATGCTGCTATAGGCTTAGACTGCTGGAGGACAGACTTACCAATTTTCTTCACTCTGCTACTTCCTTTTCTCCTACGACTCTCCAGTTGTATTACAGTACATTCTGTTATTTCGACTGTTAACTTTGTTTTCTCTCAGTGTTTTTCTCCCCATCGAAGATACACCTGGTCTGGTATCCTGCTTGGCTGCAATGCCCTGTTGGACGGGGATCATCGACTGGGATGATCCTCTCAGTAACTGAACATCCACTGTGTCCTGTTATCAACTTTTTACTTTCTGTAACATAGAAAGTTCTCTTATATCGGATCTTCTGTTCCTTCTGTGTTCTGCTCTGTCTTCTCAAACCCCCAGACGGTCGTGGCAGATGGCCGCTCCTACTGAGCCTGGTTCTGTTGGAGGTTTCTTCCTGTTAAAGGGGAGTTTTTCCTCTCCACTGTCGCTACATGCTTGCTCAGTATGAGGGATTGCTGAAGGATTGCTGTGGTTGGAAATCTGCCCAACCTCACGCCAATGACTGACGCAATCTGCTGGGATTCCTTAAATAGGAAACTTTTTAACTGATTGGAATGTTTGTATAATTGTATTGAAATGACTTCTTGTTAAGTGCCTTGAGATGACATCTGTTGTGAATTGGCGCTATATAAATAAACTGAATTGAATTGAATTGAATTGAATTGAACATGTAGTGACTGGCCATCTACAATAACCAAATCAGTTTTGCGCTGACTGGTGATGCCTGCCCAGACTGTTACACCTCCTCCATCAAAGCTAACCCTGGGGACCATGTTGACCTCGGCGTATCGCTCACCTCGCCTTCTCCAGCAACGCTGACGACCATCATTTCTGTGCAAGGTGACCCGACACTTGTCAGTGAACAGGATGGTAGACCACTGCTGCATTGTCCAGGTCACATGTTCTTGTGCCCAATGCAAACGTTCTTGGTGTCGGTGGAGTCACCTGCGAATGGTTTGACTGGAAACCCTAGTACCCCTCACATCTCGTAAATGGGCCTGCAGCTGTGTGGCAGTTGCATGACGATGTCTGCGTGCAAAGGTCCTTAGGTACTGGTCATTGTTGCGGTCTGTCACTCGCGGGGCTCCACTCCTGGGTCTGTCATGAACTCCTCCAGTAGTTATGTGTCTTGATGCAAGCCTGCTGATGACACTTTGAGACACACCAAGTTCACGTCCAACATCTGACTGCATGCCACCGACCCGAAGGCGTGCTATGGCCAGGTGGCGCTGCCCTGGCCATAGTGACGTTTTGTGTTCATGGCTGTTTGAAGAATGAAGTCGGAATGACTTACTGACAATACCAGCTTTTTAAACCCACAGAATGTTGAAATTGATGCCACATTGAAAAGGGTTGTCTTTAGTATTTTTGGTGTTGGCCCCAATATGTAAGGCACACTGTACAGTGAGACCATTACATGGAAAACACAAAATGAGGTGTGTCTATCACCCCGATAAAATTGCCTCCCTATCCCAAAAATGTCTGAAGTGAAACAAACACCATGTGTATGACATCCACTAAGTCTCTCACGATATCCCTAACTTATTGTGAGTAGTGTATTTAAACTGTTAGTCAGAAAGGTTGGGGAGGGCGATGTAAGAGTAATCTCTGTCCCCTCCATGTTCTGGCCAGACCTGTTGAATTAAATAATTGAAACGCCTTCTGGGACTTGGTCTCATCTTTGTTGTAGAAGAGCTGCATTTTCAGCAATAACAACGTCTAAAAAATATTTTTAAGATAAATAATACTCAGAACTGAGAAAGAGCTGCTAAAACAGGCTGCCTGCTCACCCAGAACTGAAAGTGAAAGTGTCACCTGTTTAAAAAAATCTATATGACTTTCTGTGGTTGGTTGCTCACTGATGTGTAAATATCTTTTAAGTGAGTTAATTTTTCAAATTATTTTAAACTGTGTCTTTGTAAGAGCACATAAAGAGGGAGTTGTTGGATTTTAAAGCTAGAGTATGAAGTATCATAAAGGTGTCAAAGATCAAATCTTTAAAGCTAGAATTCACCTGGTTTTGGTGATGAATTAACTTCCTTTGCTATCGTACATTGGACTCCATTCCGTGCAGAATAAACACGGTCAGAGTTTATTTTTATTCTTTGAGTTTATTGTCAGAAGTGCTAAAAATGGTGTAGGTTGTTGTGATAGAGTCCAACGATATCAATTTAATTTATACTCTCCAAGTGTTAGAATTGAACACTCTTCTGGTTTAACTTATTAAACTCCAATGTCCAGTGTAGTTTCAACTCTTGGAATTTGGATCCGAATGATCATGATGTCCCATGTAAACTTTAATCCTAATGTGTGAAATATAAACTTCAAAATTTGCTGTGTATAGACTTAGACTGCTGGAGGACAAATTAACTTCTCTGACTATTTGCCCAGATTTTCACCCTTCTGTCTAATTTTCCATTATTTGTTGGTATGTCAGTGTTTAACTTTAGGTTTCTTCTTTTATTCTCTCAGCTTTGTATGATCTGTCATTCTGCTTTGCTGTGATACCTTCCTGGAGAAGAGCATTGGCTGAGCTACTCCTGATAACGACTTCTTCTTCTTCTTCTATAGATGATACACTGTCTTTGTCTCTGTCTCTCGTACTGAGCCAGGTTCGGGTTCTGCTGGACATTTCTTCCAGTTAAAGAGGAGTTTTTCCTCTCCACGGTCGCAACATGCTCATCCAAAAATTAATGCAAGAAATCAATGACTCGATACAATCTGCTGAGTTTCCTTGGATAAAAATCTTTTTAACCAATTTGGATAATTAAAAGAACTTGACTGCATTGTTTGATTAGTAGGATCAATTTAGATTGTATGTACTTGAGTTAGAATCAGGGCCTTTGATTTGATTGAAATGACTTTTTTGTAATGTAGCATGTTTTGTAAAGTGATTTAAATTAAATTGAATCTGGCATCAAAGTAGATAGGTTACATTAATAAAATATGATCAGGTATTTGCATGACCTTGAAGCTTTTGTGTTACCTGTATGAGTATTTCAGTGTGAGTGTGTGTGTTTGTAGTAGTTTTGTGTTCTAGTTTGTCACAAAGAATCACTAAGATTTCGCAACGGTGAGATCAGTAGAAACCTCCCAACACTCAATGCCCAAAGCCAGTAAGGGACAGTTAGCCTCGGCTCCTGAAGGCTGCAGCAGCCAGACAGTATCACACCAGGCACTCCTACTGAGTAGCCCTAACACCAACACAGAGGCTGTCAGGAGTAGAGCAACAGCCCCAAGTTCAGAGAGGCACTGGAAGACACGCAGGCTTATGAACCCCCTGTTGCCACGTCCCACAGTCTAGGTCAAACCTGCAACCCAGTTAATGCAGCAGTAATGCTCCATGCTCCCCATTTCCACTGGCCAGGCATTGTCAATCTACAGCTGGAGGACTCAGAAAGACAGAGGGGGGAGGGCACCGTGCAACCCCTGCATATCACATGGCCCCAGAAAGGTCATGGGAGAGGAACCCCTACAAGGGCCAAGTTCAGTCACAGCAGCCCACAGCTGGCCTGGGCATCCCTAGGAGCCATATGCTGCTAGCCAGGAATCCACCACGGTGAAATTTAGCCCGAAGCCCTTCACAAACACCACCACACTAGCTCTCCCTCCGCATAACACTGCCAAATCCCCTAATCTTTTCCTCACACCAACTGTTTACCATGCGTAAACCATTTTAGATGCAGCCCAACTATAATATGTATATTATATGTAAATAGGTATAAATAGGTATATTTTTAATGAAATATGTCATATTGAAGGTGGAAAAGTCTTTAAATAATTTATTACAACCTAATTGTTTCACATAGCAAAAACCTGTCTGTTTTAACTGTAATGTGAAGACTTAACAAAGTCACTGTATTTATCTTTTAAAAGGAATGGAGCAGGTATGTTTTGAAAGAAGACAGTAGTCCATAGGTCATGAAAAAATCTGGAATTTCACCAGGAAGCCTTCCTACCGTTTGGATTCATAACAAATAAAGTCTGTGTGGGAGTAACAGCATATATGACACAGGGGCGTCTGTGGTTCAGGTTTTAGGAATTTGTCCCGTCATCGGTGGGTTGCCGGTTCGAATCCCCCCTCTGTCCCCCTCAGTCATTGTGGCCTTGGGCAAGACACTTCACCCTATTGCCTCCTGGTGGTGGTCAGATGGCCCGGTGGCACCTCTGTCCCCCTGTCCAGGAGCCTTGCCTCTGTGTGCCCCAGGGTAGCTGTGGCTATAATGCAGTAGCTTGCCACCATCAGCGTGTGAAAGTGTGCGTGAATAACTGAATACAATGTAAAGTGCTTTGTGGTCTTCCAACTGAAAAAGCGCTATACAGATGCAGACCATATACCATATTTCAATGGGGGCCATATTAAACTAGAGATTTCTCTCAGTAAACCCTACAAATACAAAGTATTGCATTGAGTAGGCTCTTAGACTGAATCCAATCAAATCCACTCTTTTTCCTTTTGTTAATAAAAGAGAAGGAGGAGTTAGTGTCAGAAAGTAAGGAGTGATTAATACATTGAGGTGTGCTGCTTTGTTCATCGTTTGAACATTGCTGTGGGTAAGCTTAACCCTCTTTCCTGCCTAAACATGCTGTATTTGCCGTGCCTACTTGTTTTTGTCTGGGCAGGGAAAAGGCAAGTACATTGGAAACAAGAGTGTTCCAGTGCTGGGTGAAAAACTCTGGCACAGAATAAATATCTTTTACATCTAGCCTGAGGGCGCAGGCACTGTTGGATTGACTCAACATGAAAACCTCCATGAGTGGGCGACTTGCTTCTTTCTTTTCCCTTTGAGGGAAACGAGATGCTACTGGTGGCACACCCCCTATGAATTTAAGGTGAATGAAAAGCATTTGATATCTCATAATCCTCAACTAAATTCCTAAAATGTTACCTGCTTAAGCAATAAAAGGGTCCTGTTTTTTGGTCACTAAGCATTGATCTGGTTTCCTGCCCCTCATGATTATTTCTTTATGTCAGTACTTTAATTAACATAATGATAAAGGACTAGTTTTATTAGGCAAGGCAATTTTATTTGTATAGCACACTTTCAACAACAAGGTAATTCAAGGTGCTTTACATTATTAAGTGGTAAAATAAAATAGCAGTAAAACACAGACAAAGCATATAAGGTAAAAACAGCAATAAGGCATCAAGCACACACAGATACATCAAAGCATTACAAAACATATAATGTAAAAACAGCAGTAAAACAAGAAGAATACACAAAACATGATATAACAAAACATTACTCAAAGGCAACTCTAAATAGATACGTTTTTAGTTGTGATTAAAAAGTCAGTGTTTCAGCAGCTTTGCAGTTGTCTTTAAGTTAGTTCCAGATTAGAGGAGCATAGAAACTGAAAGCTGCTTCTCCATGTTTGGTTCTGATTCTAGGGATGTAGAGTAGACTGGAATTAATAATAATGGCTTGCATTTATATAGCGCTTTTCAAGACTCTCAAAGTGCTTTACAACTCCATTATTCATTCACTCTCACACACTGGTGGAAGCAAGCTATGATTATAGCCACAGCTGCCCTGTGGGGCAGACTGACAGAAGCCAGGCTGCCATATTGCACCATCAGCCCCTCTGGCCAACACCAGTAGGCAAGGTAGGTGAAGTGTCTTGCCCAAGTACACAACGACATGTAACAGGTGTAAGCTGGAATCGAACCCACAATTTCTGGGTTGCAGGCTGACAACTCTACCACTGAGCTACAGCTGCCCATTAGAGGACCTGGTGGTCTGGGAGGTTGATATAGTAACAGCAGGTCTTCAACATATTTTGGTGCTAAGCCATTCAATGATTTATAAATATAAATAGAAGTATTTTGAGTCTATTCTCTGAGCTACAGGAAGCCAGAGTAAGGACTTTAGAATTGGGGTGATGTGCTCTACTTTCCTGGTTCTAGTGAGGACATTAGCAGCAGCATTCTGGATCAGCTACAGCTGTCTAATTGACTTTTAGGCAGACCTGTGAAGATGCTGTTGCAGTAATCAATCCGCCTAAAGATAAACGCATGGAAGAGTTTTTCCAGGTCCTGTTGCGACATCAGTCCTTTAATTCTAGAAACATTCTTCAGGTGATAGAAGGCTGACCATGTTATTGTCTTTATGTGACCCTGGAGGTTCAGATCTGAGTCCATTACTACACCTAGATTTCTGGCCTGATCAGTAGTTTCTATCTGTATTAACTGGAGCTGTGTGCTGACTATTGATATTTTCTCTTTAGATCCGAAAGTAATTACTTATGTTTTGTTTCTGTTCAATTGGAGGATGAAGCCCTGGGGCACCCCACATGTGATTTCTGTTTGTTCTGATGAAAAGTTTCCTATTGAAACAAAGAAGTCCCTGTTCTTTAGGTAAGACTCGAATCAGCCAAGTACTGTACCAGAGAGTCAGACCCAGCTCTCCAATCGTTCTAGTAATATATCATGATCAACAGTGTCAAATGCTGCACTGAGATCCAACAAAATCAGCACTGTGCTTCTACCACAGTCTGTATTTATGCGGATGTAATTGAAAACTTTGACCAGGGCAGTCTCGGTGCTGTGGTGAGCATGGAAACCAGACTGAAAAACATCAAAACGGTTTGTCATTGTTAGGAAGCTATTTAACCGCTGAAACACAGCTTTTTAAATAATCTCACTGATGAATGGAAGATTAGAGATCGGCCTGTAGTTCTGCATTAACGTGTTGTCCAGAGTCTTCTTCTTTAGTTTTGGTTTAATAACTGCTGTTTTTAATGCTTGGGGGAAGACACCTGAAAAGAGGGATGAGTTCACTATTTGAATAAAATCAGACCCCATGACTGGGAAAACGTTCTGAAGTAAAGCTGTGGGTAGGACATTAAGACAGCAAGAGGAGTGTAATGGCAAAAAAATAGTATCTCAGGGTTTCCATTATAAAGAAGACTTGAGTCCCAGAAGGCGTTTAAGTATTTAATTCAAACATGTCTGGCCAGACACGGAGGAGACAGAGTTACTCGTGCATCACCCTAACCAACCTTTCTAACTAACCGCTTAAATAGTATTCAGCAATCATTGTTTATCTCTGTAGATGTCTTCTCCATCCTTCACGCCCCGCCTCCAGAGTAACCGCTTCACGCGAGTCATAGCAACGCATAAAGCAGCTCATCCGAAGGCCAGACTGTTATCTTACTGCCCCAGCGTCTGTCTCTCTGGTGACCTGACACATATATCTTTCTCATAACATTAAGCTGGAACAATAAGCTTGTCATTTTACACTAGATGTATTCACTAAACAGAGAATATACACTTAATTCCTAATTGCATGACAATTTTCCACCACAATTCCCCGCTTTTATTAACTTAAATAATACCATAAATATGAAGGAAAATTTAAAAATGCTATCACAAATCTCCCTAAAAGGTTGGTAGGTTGATCAAAAAAAAAGACAATGTTCAAAACACAAATTACAATCAGACATGAGACATGCTTGGCCATGGAATTAGCTCACAGTGACAAATATTAGATCCTTCCAGATGACTTTGCTGAGACTCCTGTGCATGGAGACCGAAAACCCACGGGGTCTTCTTACACCATTTTCTTGTGGGCAAAATGTCATCTCAACAGCCCCTCGCCCCAGAGGCGGCCATCCACAGGTCTCGTCATCGGTCAGGATGTTCTAGATAAAACACAGAACAAAGGAGAAATTATGTAGCATCTTCCAGTACACTTCAGAGGGTATTACATCAACACTAAATGTTGAAATGTATACTCTTCCCTTGCGCTGTTTGTTGTCTGTTGCCGTGAAGTCAGCCTCCGCCAGCATCCAGTGACCCGTAGCCACCGATCAGTCCTTCCTCAGAAAGGAGAGAGGGGTCACCCCTCAGAAGGTCCTTCTGTGAGAACCTCCCAATGCGACCCTTGGGAGCTGAGCTAATTAGGTATTAGAGCATTGATGTTCAAACATAGGTGAGCCAATTCACAAAAGATGAATAGGATGATTATGACAAGTGATTAAGTGGAACCCACACCCTCGGAGTATGGTTTCAGATCAACCTGATGCAACTGTGTGCAAAAGCAATTCTAAACAACTCACAACCTGGTTAATGAGCCAAACATCATCAACTGAAGCTAGATTACAATTAAGGTAAATGTCTCCAAATCATTCTGTACTAAATCCATGCTAAGAAAAAGACAACCAACCATTCCAACTTGTTAGAGCAAAAAATCCCAAGAATCAACTACCGCCCGCAAGAAGTAAAGAAGGTTTTCAGATCAAATTAAAACTTTTTAAAGTTCCCAGACACAATATGTACTACAAGTCTGAACCCAAACCGAAAGGGAATATGAAGTCAGACGTCAAGTCCAGGTAGTAAAAAAACCCTCATTAATGTATGACGGAGTTATGATTCACAAGAAACTCAATTACTTGCAAGTTACAATTCTCTTCATAATCCCTTAAAAATCTGTTCCAATTACTATCAAATCCAATTCCCCCCCTTTTTTAAGGCATCGTCTTGCACATGCCTTAAAAATCAAGAAACAAAGAAACAATAACTTCAACTGCTTCTCCAGTGTCAAGAAAAGAAACATAGTAGGTTTAAAGGTCATGCATGAGACATAACCTCAGAACCTGTGGATCCTGCTGCTGTTGCTGCTGAGGCATCTTCAACCCCCAGATAATCATATCCCAATCATTTAGGTTTGCAATTAGGTTCTTATATTTGAATCACCTTGTTGTTGAAAGTGTGCTATACAAATAAAATTGCCTTGCCTTGCCTTGCAAAAACAAAATAATTTCACCACATAGTTACCTAATGTATTACAGAATTTTAGTCCTACTTGCATGAGCTACAACAACACTTCATTTCCCTCTGGGAACAATAAAGTATTTTGAATTGAATTAGACAACTTCTTCAGACCCTGCTTTTCCAGAATCTAATTGATGTTACAGTAAGGATTATCTTTGGTACCACCTTAGTTAAAATTGTTTTACTCAGGACACAGTTTATTTACCTAATTAATATCTCTGCTGCTGTTATTTGCTCCTCTGTTTTTTACAGTTTATTCTCTGTTAACTCCTTGAGAAAAAAAAATACATTTATTCTAAATGCACAATTTTCAAACCTGTACAACTGTAAAACATCTCTATTTCAATTTATCTAACTCAGTTGCACATTCAGATTTGAGTATGCCACTCTATTTTAATAACAACGATGTCAACTAACCTTTTTACCTGTACCTGATTCTCTTGCTTACGAAAGACACGTTTCTTCATTGCAGTTTCTGTGTAGGACTTGAGTTATACTTTATACTTTACCGGAGTAATTATCTATTTGCCCATTTTTTACCTCTACTCAGTATTTTAGACAGCTTATATTTTAAAATTAGCCTTGTTACTCCTGTTTCATTTAATCTTTTATTAAAAGGAACACACAAAAACCCCCTCAAACATCAAAAAGTGTTGCAACTGAATAGAATTTACTGCGGTTTGATAGTAGGTCTCACATTTATTATTCTGACACCCTGTTTTTATGCGATCTATACCATATAATGCACACAGGTGTTAACTGAATATTTTCCACATTTTTCCCGTCTTTAGAACAGTGACCGAAATTCTGAATCTATTTTTATCATCATTTGTCTTAATGAAGTAAACTAAATTTTAAAAAATAGAAACCAAGTTAAACCCCACTGTGTGTGTAGGTCACACATGTTGGCTTAAAGATTGCACTAAATGCATAATTTTCACATATACCATACCACTTTATTTATATAGCACGTTTATACACAGCCGAGGCCAACCAAGGTGCTGTACAGAAGAACATCATATTCAGCTGACACAGGTAGCCTAGTGTATCCCAAATGTGTCCTTATTATTTAACATTTTTATTAAACATTACTATCATTAAGGAAAAGTTATTTTTGGTCGAGGTATGACTAAAGCTTTATTCTTTATCATTTAATGTTCTAATCCTAACTTTGTTTTATGATTTCTACCTCCTTTGTGTGAATCTAAATGTATATACAGTCTATGATCTAAATGCTTCTATCTGTCACTTTGCTGCCGGTACAGCAGAAGTTCCCCTTCTTGGGAAAATAAAAGCATGATTCATGAAGTTCAGCATTACCGTATTTTAATTTGGAAAGCTCAGGTTTGAAACAGGAAGTGGTTTTGCGCAAAAAACAAACAGTTTGACTAACCGGACTCGTTAACATCCAGGAAGTAACTGAAAACTCAAGACTAAACTTTTCGTCTAAACAAGTGTTTAAGTTCCTATTTTTAGACTTCCAGCCACAGAGCGCTATTAACGCTTCATCAGTGTCGGGATCTATGATTGTTTACAACCAGAGAATCGCAGCACATCGGTCGTAAGAAAGAAGCTTGTGGCTCAATTAGCTGATTATCTACAAGAGAGTCGCATTGAATCTGCAACGGACTTTATTTCAGATCATTTTTACCACATTGTAGTTAATAACTCGCTGGCTAAGATTAACCTTAGAGTTTTTACCCGCGTTGTTTCTGATTCGTTTTTTGTAAATTACTCAAAAGACTGAAATACTTTCATACTGCTACTCGCATCTGTATTAACTTGAGTTGGTTTTCAATATATCCGATTCTAACAGTGCTTTTTCCGTGTTATTTCTATTTACTACTGAGTAGGCTACGTTTATCAAAAGTATTAGTTAAACCTAGAAATCATCATTCATCTAGTTTAAAGCTGAATTGCATCGTTTCTCATAGAATCTTAAAAGCAAGTTTTCAAGCTAAGGTTCCCGGGCCAAACGCAGCCGCCCTTTATCTCATGAACACAGAGTGTTATAGTTTTATCACTTACAATAGTTCACATTTAACATTTACCTTTGTGCATTATTTCCCCCCGAGGCTTTTATTGATTAGCGCAAATCTAACAGCTGTAACTCACTGAGTACAGCTCAGCCATTTAATAGGCTATAAAATTAATATGGATTCAGGTTAGAAAATACTCAAATATTAGATTGATGAGGTAAATGTCATTTCCATCTCTCACATTAATTTGAAGCATTGCTTTGGAAAAACCAGCGTAATAAATCAAATAGACTAAAGAATGTTTATTCATATTTGCACCTTACAGAAAAATATCATTATTAATGATTGTTGGAAATGTGTTCCAGCAAATATGTTTTCAAAACTGATGTAGGAATTTATTCTCCAGTAAATCACTGAGTCACGTTTAGATAATTAATCATTATTATATTATCACCATTAAAACTATAGCAAGTTTTCAAGATAATATAGTTTAGTTTAAACATTAAATCTGACTTGTATGCACCAATATAGATCATACTAATCATCTATCATTCATTATGCTTCAAATTGGAATATTCTCTGTTTTATTTGATCTATTTTTATCCAAGATCACTTGATGTTAAGATTGCAGTTTCCTAGATCTGTTGCGTTTAGTTTTTCAGATAGAGCGATGGCATATTTATAATCCTGAGATCCCAAGCAAACCACTGATACTAAATGCATGTCAAATGCATTAAAAAGCCTATTTTGGAAATAATATTTAACACGGATGAGAAAAGATAATGGAGTGTTTCCACGTCCTTCAGTCATCATGCAGACACATCTCACAATTGGTGACCCAAGACACAGAGAGTATCCTTGAGCTTCTCACATGTTGGTTCAACATAACAATGCATATCTCAGTTAACACAGAGACTTAACCTTTAACATGATCAATATATTTTTTCCCACATTAAGCCATTAAAATCTTCTTTTATAAAAAATGCTATGCAGAAAAATTCTCACAACAGACCTCAAATAATTTAGGCTTTGATAAAAGCCAAGAGAGCTACAACAAAACTAACTGTGAAATATCTAGTTCAGGATTTGACTTTTACCCATAAACACCAAGTGATTATATATTATTTGCTTTCTTAATTTGAAAAGTGATACGTCACTGTTGACAAACAATTACGTTTTGAGTTGGATATGCTTTTACTAAAAGAAAGTAAAACAATTGGCTGAACAGTGTCCAACATTAGTAATTCAGTATGCTCATTCATTTGGAAACAAGCAATTAAATTCCAAGATTTCATGTTCTTATTACGTTTCATTATTTATTACTATTTTAAAGAAAACGGGTCCCCAGAGTGTTTTTGCAGCTACAGGGGATCACACTACTTAGCCTCCCTTGTGAGGTCTAAGAGAAAATGTTAGAATTTGAATTCCCTTCACCATAGCCCCAAATAAGCCAAAATAGATAAGTACCCCCCAAACTCAGGTATGCACAGGTAACCTCCCAAGCCACTTGTCCATACCTTTTTGGGTCGAACCTCGAACATTACTCCTCCCCTGTGGACAAAGTGGTCAGTCCATTCTAGAAAACAAAAGCCAACAAGAATGAGAACCAGCCTGATTTGCATTCTGGTTCAGTTGAAATTGAAAATTGCATTGGTTGTCATAGGCAAAATTCCAAACTCACAGGACCACTGTATTGTTATAATTGATGGCCACTATAAAACATTTCAGGTATATTAATATTTACTTAAAACAGTGAGACGACTTCCCTTTAATTACAAAATCAGGTGCCTTATAATGAGACTCACTTATATAACTTCCTGTGTTTACCCACCAGAGTGACAAAACCATCAGATTTCTAGGAACAAACCTTTCCTGACCTCTTGCCCCTTATCCTGGAAGGAGACACAGAATACTTCACAGCTTGAGATCAATTTAGTAATTTTCCAAGCAAAATTTCTAATAAGGCCCACTAACTGCTCTGACGCTTGAATGTTCCCCAGATAAGATTAGTATTTACCTTTTTCCCATTTATTTAAGACCTAAGTAGCCTAAGGACCAGTCATCTTTATTTTAATGTTACCCAGCAAAAACCTAAAGTTTTATTTTTTTAGTTGTGTTCAAATTATAGCCTAAACAATGTTGTTTTACTGTTGCTGCTCACAGCAAAGTCTTGTTATTTTTAAGTCTCGCGATTGTTTACATTAGCGCCTTGCAAGCTGATAAAAAAATTCGTCCTTCACAGCTGTGGCGAAATCTAAGCAGTGTTGCTGTAAAGGTCCAAGTTACTTTAGATAATGTTCACAGATCTAAGATTTATTACTTTCTTACAACAAACCCCAAAATACAAGGAAACAATTCAGCCCCAATTGTCCCAGAAAGGAAGGAAAATATGTTTTCACTGTCAGTCAGCTTAGTCAAAATCAAGTCAGTCAGGGTAAAAATCACAACCTACCCTAAATGCCCCAATCAACTTTGCTATTTGTTCTAGTCGTAAAATAGGAACGTTTCCGTTTCTAAGTTAGTGCACACAAGCTGCGACAGCTAAGGAAACTTGTACTTAGTGTAATAACAATTCCATCAAATAACTTCCAACCAAAATGAAATAAAATAAAATGTGGACTCTCCTGACAGAGAGCATTAGGAGAGAAAAGAAAATACTTCTTGACTATTTACTAGATAAACTGTGTGCAACACAGTCTTTAAGCTCTAATTAGACTAAACTCACCGGATGACGAATCATCAACTTATCAGAGCCGTAGCAGTTTCGTTGTCTGCTTTACCCCGTCTGTCTAAAACAAACAAATTCGGTTTAGTTGCACATCAACTTTCCCTTACAAATTACAACACAATAACAAAACAAAATTTAGATCAACATAGAAAATAGAAAGAATCAGAAATTATGGCCTGCTTCCATCGAGACCCCTTTCGCTCTTAGGGTCCTCTGGCAGAAACAAAACAAAAACAAAACAAGATTTACTTTCCTAAGGGAGTGTGTATGTGTGTCATAAGCAGGTGTCACAGAGATAAAATACAGCTACATCAGTCAGCAAGCATTTCTTAATTGCATTTGAGCTGTGTGTATTTTTGTCCTGCCTGAATTTCGCTGGGTCATCTGCAGGCTGGCTGGCCCAGGGCCCCCCCTCTCGATCCAGCCAATCGCCATGTTTCAGGGACCACAGCCCCCAAATAACTCATCTCACCTGAGCAAGAGTTTTCCCCTCTGCCCACTGGTCAGCCCGCATTCAGGCGGGGGGTCCAGCCTCCACCTTTGTTATGGCTGCCAAACCCCTTATTCCAAGGGTGGGGGAGGTACTAGGGCTCCTTGTGGCCCTCCCCAGGCGCCGCTGGACCGAAGGCAGGGGTCCCAACCAGCCTGAAGAAAAACACAGGACAACTCAGAGAAACTCATCGGCAGTTCTACCATGGAATGTGTAACAATAACTGTGTGTGTGTGTGTGACATTCTGCATTATACCAAGCCATCAAACAAATGATCTTACTGCTCAAACACTCCAGTTCTGGAAGAAGCAAACAAGAGTAAATAAAAGAGAAATAAACAAAACCACATAAAAAAACCACAAAGAAATTACATCACTTTTAGATTTCCTTTCAGATTATCCAAATTCCTCCCCTGGGCCAATTAATTCTTTTATTTTTATTTATTTATTATTATTTTTTTCTTTCTGTCGACATATTGGACTGTCTGGAGGTGAAGTGTTGCTAGATTACAGACCCGATTGTCTGCCTGGGTACCCAGTTCCAATGAAGGACGTCTCCCCCATCGCTTTCTAGTTTCCTTGAGTGAAACAAAAGCTTAAAAAAACCCTCGGCGGAAAATAATCAATCAATTGAATTAATCGACCACTTGTCCAACTGCCGTGCTCCCCGGTAAAACCCGGAGCAAAAACCCGATACGTTCTTTAACCTTGATTAAATAATTACCCATACAATTATATATAAGTATATATATTATATTAAGTAATCAATCAATCTACCGCGTGTAAGTAAATAAACACGAAACCGCTAGCAAATATTTCACCTCCTGAGAGTGCAAATAAAATTCTGTTATCACTATTTATTTAAAAAGGACTCAGTCTTACCAGGTTCTGTCTCAGGCGACAGCCGGGCCGACAGAGACGCTTCAAGGCCTCCATCTCCCAAACAGCTACTGGAGGTAAGAGGCTGGGAGAAACTTTCCCAGGACGCTAGCAACTCCCTTGACCCTGTCCCTGCCGGTCCATTCCGTTCGCTGAGGCTGCGTTGGGCGCCAAGTGTAATGGCAAAAAAATAGTATCTCAGGGTTTCCATTATAAAGAAGACTTGAGTCCCAGAAGGCGTTTAAGTATTTAATTCAAACATGTCTGGCCAGACACGGAGGAGACAGAGTTACTCGTGCATCACCCTAACCAACCTTTCTAACTAACCGCTTAAATAGTATTCAGCAATCATTGTTTATCTCTGTAGATGTCTTCTCCATCCTTCACGCCCCGCCTCCAGAGTAACCGCTTCACGCGAGTCATAGCAACGCATAAAGCAGCTCATCCGAAGGCCAGACTGTTATCTTACTGCCCCGGCGTCTGTCTCTCTGGTGACCTGACACATATATCTTTCTCATAACATTAAGCTGGAACAATAAGCTTGTCATTTTACACTAGATGTATTCACTAAACAGAGAATATACACTTAATTCCTAATTGCATGACACTTTTCCACCACAGGAAGAGCTTAATTGGTTAATGATTTCTTCTAGGATTATTTGGTTTGATTCATGCAAATTCTGACATTTTTTCTACATTGGTGTTATTTGGGTATAGCATTGGTAGTGGGTTTGGTGCTGCGTTACAGACCGACTGTCTAATTGTTAGAATCTTTTCAGTGAAAAAGTTGGCAAATTCTGTGCAGGCCCTGGTAGAGTTTAGTTCAGGGGCAACTGTCACTGGAGGAATAGTTAGTCTTTCCACTGTTGCAAATAGAGTCCGTGCATTATTAATGTTTCTGTTAATTATTTTAGAAAAGAACAATTCCCTAGCTTCTTTTAAAGTTAACTGATATCTGTTCAATCTCTCTTTGTAGATCTCACAGTGAACCTGGAGTTGAGTTTTCCGCCATTTTCTCTCGGCTTGTCGACACTCCCTTTTTCCGCTACGTATCAGTGGATCGCTAGTCCACGGAGACTTCTTTCTACCTGAGACTACTTTCATTTTAGTCGGAGCAATAGAACCCATGATGTCTGAGATTTTCACGAGGAAATTATCTACCAGCTTGTTTACTGAGTTGGAGTTAGAAGATGAGGGGGATGTGAGATTTGTCTGAGATATGTCTGAGATTTTCACAAGGAAATTATCTACCAGCTTGTTTACTGAGTTGGAGTTAGAAGATGAGGGGGATGTGGCGGAAGGTTAAATAATTTTTTTAAGGTTTCAACAGAACTGTCCCCGAGAAAATGCATTTTTTACAGTTATCTTCACTGCTAGATATTTTAGCAGAGATGGTACCTTCAAAGAAAATACAGAAATGGTCAGATAATGCAATATCAATTACCAAGATGTCAGATATAATTTAGTTAAACCTTTGCTGAAAATTAGTCTGGAGTGTGTCTTTTATTGTGTGGTGGTTGTTTGACATGCTGGGTCAGGCCGAAGTTGTGAAGAGTGTCACTTAATGTTTTAGCTAGTCTATCTTGGTGATTGTCAGTATGGATGCTGAAGTCCCCCACAATGATTAATTGGTCATAATCCACACATATTACGGAAAAAAGGTTGCTGAAAAAATTTAGGAAGTTAGAGTTAACTTTTTGGGGTTTATGTGTACTTAGGGATATAGCTTTTTTAGGCTCATTTATCTGGGTGGCTAGATATTCAAAAGAGTCAAATGTGCCCAGGGATACCTTTTAAAGTTCATTGAGTTGTGAAAGATTGTGGCTACACCTCCGCCTTGTCTGTGTTTCCTGCTCTCACTTAAGAAATTGTAATTTGGAGGAGTAGATTCTATCAATACAGATGTTTCATTATTTCTATCTGGCCATGTTTCTGATATAAAAAGGGCATGTATTTTATGTTCAGTGATGAATTAATTGATTAATTTCAATTCAGTTTAATAGCGCCGATTCATAACAGATGTCATCTCAAGGCACTTAACAAGAAGTCAGAGTGACTTTCCTGAAAGAGACCTAATATTTAATAAAGCTAATTTAAGTGATTTGATCATTGGTAGCTGAACCTTCTGACAGGTGATCAACTTGAGATTTGTTTTATTATAAGTAGGTTTGGCCTTAATTTTTTGTTTTCTCTTGCTAATAATAACTTCTATGACTTTTTGGGGGTGGCCGGACAACTTCTGGAAGATGGTGGGAGTGGGATTACCTTCCGGTTCCCTTGCACATCAGATGTCCGTGATTACCAGTTCAGGCATGGGCCGAGTACATCCAGTGTTAGTCCCAGGAGGCTGATGTAGTCCAAGTTTCGGTGTTACTTGTGATCCAATTCTAATTTGTGCTTTCAGTCTGTCTGACAAATCTTTAAACGGAGAGTCATTAGGGTCGTCGATGAGTCTGATGACATTGGAATACTTGCTGGAAGTATTTGTTCTCTTTCAGTCTGTACAGCTGTCTGTGTTGGTGATGAAGTAATCTTCAGTTTGTCTGTGTCGGGAAATGTTTGTTCTCTGGAAGTATCAACAGGCCGTGCTCCAAGGTCAGTTCTGGGGTGTTTATTCAGATAACAGAAAATATTTGAGGTCAACAGTCTCAGTCCAGCTCTGTTAAGATAATGCTCATTTGACTTAACAAGTGCTTTGCGCGTCCAAATATTTTAAAGTTATTAATATATGGGATCGATTTTTCAACAGTTTTTTTCTTCAACCATTTATGGAACATGTGAAGTCGACTGTACCTTTCATCATTCCCTTCAGGGATTGGTCCGCTGATAAGGATGCTTATGTTAGGTCCACCAAGTCTCTGTAGCAGATCAGAGAAGTCAGATTTGAGAACTTCAGATTGCTATTTGGTTACATCAGTTGATCCTGCATGGATTACACGTTTTTTCCAGGTTAGGATGTTGCTCCAAAATTGTCTGGATTTTTTCTGATATTTCTCTCTGTATTTTTGGGGCAGCTGATAATGCTAGTGTTCTGGCTACAAAAATCTTCAGCACCATTAATAGAGCCGTCATGTATGATGAGAACTTTTGGTGGTGGTGTTGGGGGAGGGGGGTTCTTACTTTCTTATGTGTCCGCTTTATGTGGATGGAATTCTCCTGGTGGCTTTGACTGGTCCCAGGGGCTGTGTTGTCTTTCGGGGAACTGAGGGCTGTTAATCTGTTTCTCAGCGATATTCCAGAGGGAGTGATATTAGGGAGTCTTATTAGTTTACCATTTACATGGACTGAACTGAACCTGAACTTTTCTAGTCATCAGCATTATTCAAAAATGGCACCAGCAGTGTGCACAGCGACACGTCTCTCTCTTGCATCTTGGTTAATGTCCTTGTTTATTTTTTGTTTTATGATCCAAAACGTGTCAAGTTCCCTTGTGTACAATTGCCAATCTCTGTTTGAAACTGGAGCACCATATAATCTGTAACTGAAAGAAGAGTTGCAAAGTTTTGTCCGTCCCTGGCCTCCGTTTGGATCGAAGTTTCCTGAGGAGCTGCGCCGCTTCACTATTTACAACTTACAGGAGGCGACCCAGGAGGTGTGAAAAGTGAAGCGTGCCTGGTGGAGTCGACTCGTTGGTCTACGCCAAGGGGCAAACACTGCTGCTCAGAATTGAAGCCATCCCGGAAGTAACAAAAATTGCAGTTCACCCCTCATCCGCTGGGGGCTGTCTCCAGAAAGGAGCAATTTCCCATTGACTCCCATGTTAAAAAGGCCAACTTCACAGCAGAAATAAACATGTTTACAGCCTGGTTCAGCAAACCATTTTAGGTTTGATAGGTCAGATTTACCATCATGACAACTCTGAGGGGGGTGAATGTTTTTCTAACTCATCCGTTTAGACATAATCTAATCTTGAAATTATGAATAATTAGGGGCGTGCCCTTTTGATTGACATGTCTCGGATGATCCGTCAGCGCTAGGGCTGGTGGCTAACGGTGGCTAGCAGTTTGCCACCATATATATATATATATATATATATATATATATATATATATATATATATATATATATATATATATATATATATATATATATATATGTATATATAATGTGTGTGTGTGTACCAGCATGTTATTTTGACTGTTTAACATGTAAAGTAGATAAGAAATGTGATCATTTCAACCCATTGTCGACCAAGCAGCCTTATTTTAGAGGCACAATTTGTTTTAAAAAGAATTACCTCTTTTTTCCAACTAATTCCAGATATATTTCATATTTTGTTGTGAGAGATTTTTTACTTTTTTTAAATTTACAAGGGTTGTCAGTGAAGGTATTAACCATTTCTGATATGCTGTCATATGGGATTCACCTTCATTTTTGTACTTTCATACATACACCCATAAGTGTTATGTCTGTGTGCTCATTTGTTTACAGCTCGTTTGTCTTGTTGTGGTGAATCGGTTTTCAACTGAGACAATGTTGAAATTTTAAGTTTTTTATATAAAATGTTTTTTTCCTTACAGATCATATCAACCGCCTAAATCTACAGGAAAATCATAAGGAGAAGTACTTAATAATATATGTGCATCACCTTTAATGCCACTTCTTTCATATCCTTAGGTGCTGTACGTTTTTGATTTTGATTAAATAAACAACAAATGAATGAAGTTTCTGTTTTTCTTTCACAAATAAATTTTTTCCATTTTAATTTAAAAAAAATCATAGTTTTGTAGCCGCATAATAAGTATGATTTGGCTTTGTAATATTGCAGACACCAAGGTTTATTTTAATATTGAGATGTTGAAGGAATTTATCAAATTCAAAAATGCAGTTGGCTGAGGAATTATTTATCCTATTTTTTCCCTTGTTATATACTGTTGAAAGAATTTTCTGTCATTATAGAGAATAAAACGTAAATTTTTTTAAACACAAGATTCTATAAAAGAAAGGGACACATAAAAAAAACAAAGAGGGGCCAGAAAGCAAAAGAGGGGCCGGACGCAAAAGAGAGGGGTTGTGGGGTTGGGGGGGGGGACAGAGTTGTCAACAGTGTTATGGCAACAGATGTAATTGTTGAAATAAAAAAAAATACATCAACAACACATTAGACATAACAATCAGGGCTATATTTATACTTTTTGCTTTAACATCAATTGTTCAAAAGGACTGTCATGTCTAATGGCACGTTCACACCGGTCAGCGCGTCCAGGCAGCAGGGCAGCTAGATTACATGCATGTCTATGGTATCTACGCATCTAGTGGGCGCCAAGCTGCCCCGCAGCAATTCGCGTGCATCGGCGCAGCTGGCATCAGCGCAGCTGGCATCAGCGCGTCCACGCGGCTGCTGCCCGGATGCGCTGACGGACCGTCGGAGCAGCTGCTGCGTGAAGTTGGGAAAACTGAACTTTCGGGCAGCAAACGCGAGGCGTCAACCAATGAAAGCGACTCTTTCTACTGACGTAGTTACTCCTTCCATGGGTGGATCGGCAAGTTTTTAATTCAAGATGGGGGATCAACAAACCGTCGCTGAGTGTAATGTTCGTGAATTGTATGACCCGTCTTCGTCTTTTTACAAAGACAGGAAGAGATCGGATCTTATTTGGAGGAAGATATCGGAGGATTTTCGAGTGCCAGGTAAGCAGTTACATATTTTTCTTTTAACTTTTTTATGTGTTTAGATGACGTTGTCTGGATTGTGTGGCTTCATTAATTAAATATACCCAAGCCACTTGACATGATCCGCCATGTTGTAAACAACTAGCAACAGACAAATCGATGCCCGCACGCTGACGTACTCACGTGATGCGCTGATGCCCTGACGCGCCGACGCAGACTACAAAGTGTGCAAGTAGCTGGGTTTTAATTTTAAAGCGTCGACTTTCGTCCGTTTGAGCGATTTGACGCCTGGACGCGCTGACCGGTGTGAACGTGCCATAATGTGAGGATCCATAAAGATGGCACCATTTAAACTAGGAATAAAGGAAGCCATAACACTGTTAACAAACGTGCTGGCCTTTTCTTTTTTTGCTGGGTTTACACCTGCCCTCTATCGACGCCTTTGGGTGATGGAGGAGAAGATGGTGGACATCTAAAGGGTGGAGAAGGTAAAGCTGGTGCAGGTCCTCCTCCTTAATGTTCACCAACTGGACACTGATGACCACCCCCATGTCATCTTTGCCACAGCTGATGATGAGGACATCTAGAGCTGCTCTTCCTCACAGGAAGTTGAAAAAAAGAAAAGGGAGAAGGCCTCCCCCCCCCCAGCCAAACCAGGAGATAGATGTCTGGGAGGCTGAGGTTTCCTCCATGGTTTCTTCAGCTCTCTCAGAACTATGTCGGACATAGCTGTCTTCAATGATCCAAATGGCTATGGAGAAAAAAACTAGCATAATGAATGGCAGTAGCACAGGTGTGGCCTATCAGTTGAAAGTATAATACTATTAAAATTCTACATGAAGTGATGGAGACAGGTACTTACATTTTCTGCTTTGTTTGGCTGTTGTGGAGGACAGGGATGCAGCCATTGTGACCTGGTAATCAAAATCTACAAAAAGAAACACAAGTGTCTTACTAAGAGTGCAACTTATCCCTTCCCACACCTCAATAAATGATTAGTAAAATTCATAAGTTTCAGAATTGACTAGGATCAAAATTATTTATATTAGCTGTTGCTAATCTACAATAGCTGTGGGAACAGTTTTTTAAACTGGGAGATCCTACATGGTGTTACTATCACTAACAATTAGGGTAACTACAAACAAGTATTAATATAGATATGTGAACTATCCTAACTAACTTAGCTTGATCATATATCTCATGCATAGACTAAATACATCTCATACACTATTAATAAATAAGTTAAAAAATATTATTGAAAACTTGCATTAAGTTAATGATAATTTCATTTAAATAAATTATTTCAATTTAAATATTAACTTACCGATTTAATATTGTATTTACAGCCTGCATGGAAGAGGGTAGCAGAGTTCCTCTACCGCGGCTTTCAGGCTAAAGGCGCCCGCTAACCTCCGTTAGCTTCAGTTAGCTCCGGGATTAGCTCCTGGCTACATCGGTTCAGAGCGTCAATCATCCGCCCCCGCCCTCACAGCGTCACTCTCAGCTCCACCTCTTTGCCCATTTTTGTATTTTCTGGGAGTGACGAGACGTGTGCTGCAGGCAATATGGTGGCGGTGGGAACCACCCATTTGGCTTCATTTTTGCTATTCAAAAACATATGGGTGACGTCACCGAGGCTTCGTCCTGTAATATACAGTCTATGGTCTACGCTCAATGCTGAATCCGGCAGGTCTTTCCCGGTGGATCCTGTGCCCGGGTATTGCAGGCACTTGTCCAGACGGGTTGGATCACATAGACACAGTGCAGTCCAGCCGAATCTCTATTCCCTTGTCCAGATATTTCCCGATGCGGAGGAAAGAGTTCTTTCCCTTAAATTTATCCTTTTCAATTATAGATTGACAGCATTCTTCCTAAATGACTTCTTCAAGACATGGCAGTTAGATGTTTTGTTTTTGGCTTCGGCCCGGTGAGTCAGCTACTTTTACAGAATTTCTTCCACCGCATTGTTCCATCGCCAGCCTCCCTCAGAACTCTGGTAGAGAAGGAGGACTTGCTACCATTTTTAATTCCAAGTGTGTTGCCATCAGGTGCCACACATGAACTCTTTTCTCAGTTTTGAACTACAGCTACTGGAGCCAAAGCCGAGTTCACCTGTCCTGTGTGCACAGATTTATCGCTCTCCTAAGTTTGATAAGGATTTGGCTACAGATCTGGATATGGTCCAAATGGCATCAGCACCAGGCTCCTCAGGTGCTGCGCAGATAACCTATGTTGGATCATGGGACATCTGTTCAACCTGAGCCTGAGGCTGAGGAAAGTACCACAGCTGTGAAAGACCTCCTGTGTGGTACCGGTACCGAAGACTCCACATCCAAGGGACCTCAGCAGCTACAGGCTGGTAGCCTTGACCTCGCACCAGATGAAGCCCCTCAAGAGGTTGGCTCTCAACCATCTTCACCCCCTGGTGAGGTCTTCATTGAATCCGCTGTAGTTTGCCTACCAGCCTGGCATTGGGGTGGATGATGCGACCTACTAAACCGAGCTCTGACTCACCTGGAGAAGCCTAGAAGGACTGTGAGAATCATGTTCTTTGATCTCTCCAGTGCTTTCAATCAAACTTTATTTATAAAGCACCTTTCATACAAAAAATGCAGCTCAAAGTGCTTTACAGATTAAAATCACCCCACATAACCCAGATTCCCATCCCTTCCCCAGAATTATAAAAAGGAAAAGACAGTTATTCCCCCATTTCACAGAAATACACAGACACACACAGACATCTTCCCAAAACGCGTAAGATCATTGGTAGACACTGGGCTGAGCTCAGATGAGTCAGGTACGTAAGGAAAACGCCATCAGGAGAACCGTCTGCCCCGAGAACAGCAGGTCCACTGCAGCAGCCAGGGCACAGACACAGGGAGTCCAGAGGAGGGAGGGTAGAGACCCCCGCCTCTACCTGAGCACTACCTGGTGAGCACCCAGGCCACCGCAGCTGAACATCGCCCCCGAGGCAGAGGGCTCCCACAGAGGAAACACTGGAAGAAGGATAAATAAGTAAAAATGTAAAATAACCAGAGCTAATATAAGTAAAAAAAAAAGAAGTAGTAATAAATATAATAGTAAAAACAGTTAACCATAGAGTAGCAAGATAGCTAATAAAACTCTGTTAAAATACAAGCAAAACAAAAAAAAAACATACAAAGCAATGAAACACACTATAATAAGTAATAATCAATTAAAAGCTAGACTAAAAAGGTGAGTCTTGAGCCTGCTCTTAAAAACATGAACGTTCTCTGCGGCCCTGAGGTCCTGTGGCAGCCTGTTCCAGAGATGAAGGCCATAATAATGAAAGGATGCCTCACCATGAGTGTGTGTCCTGACTTTTGGAATCACAAGGAGACGGCTGCCAGAGGAGCGCAGAGGCCGCGAGGGTTCATACGGTAAAAGCAGCTCTGAGAGATAAGAAGGCCCGAGACCATTAAGACACTTAAAAACCATTAAAATAACCTTAAAATCGATCCTGAAATATACGGGGAGCCAATGCAATGATTCTAAAACCCGAGGAATATGCTCCTGCCTCCTGGTCTTCGTCAGGACGCGTGCAGCTGAATTTTGTAATAATTGTAGACCTGAAATAGTCTTTTTGGGAAGACCAGAAAGCAGGGCATTACAGTAATCAATTCTACAGGTGATAAAAGCATGCATCAGTGTCTCCGTATCGGCCCGAGAGAGAATGGGGAGGACTCTGGCAATGTTCTTCAGGTGATAAAAACCTATTTTGATGATATTTTTAATATGAGAGATAAAAGTCAGCTCAGAGTCAAAGATAACATCCAGGTTCCTCACTTGCTGAGAAGGATTAAAAGACAGTGATTGCAGTTTTTGTAAAAGTTTCTCTCTCTGAGCCTCAGGACCGATGACTAAAACACCAGTTTTGTCCTGGTTGAGCTGGAGAAAGTTTTCTGCCATCCAGGATTTGATGTCTAAAATACAGCTAAAAAGTGCATCCATTGGCCGTGTGTCATCAGGAGACATGGAGATGTATAACTGTGTATCATCAGCATAACTGTGGAAGTTAACTCCATGTCTTCTGATGACGCTGCCAAGAGGGAGCATGTAGAGGTTAAAAAGCACTGGGCCTAAAATTGAACCCTGGGGCACACCATATGTAATCTTGTGGACCTTAGAGGAGCAGGTATCTAAACTTACCATAAAAGTCCTGTCTGTGAGGTAGGATGAGAACCATCTATGAACAGCATCAAAGAGGGCAATCTGTTTCAAACGGGTTTAAAGAATAGTGTGGTCTACTGTATCAAAGGCAGCGCTTAGATCCAGTAGAACCAACACTGTCACCTTCTGTGCATCATAGTTTAATCTAAAATCATTTAAAATCTTCAGAAGGGCCGTCTCTGTGCTGTGGTTTACCCTAAAACCAGACTGAAATTTCTCCAGGACATTATGAGCGTTAATAAAATCATTAAGTTGAATTAAAACAAGTTTTTCTAACATTTTGCTTAAAAAAGGTAAGTTTGATACCGGTCGGAAATTGTTCAAATTATTAGAATCTAAATTGCTCTTCTTCAGCAGGGGCCTCACCACCGCCCCTTTAATTCATTACGGTTAAAATCTCATCTCTGAGAGAATAATAAAATTGCTTAAAAAAATCTAGTGTGAATCGGGTCCAAAACACATGTGGTGGGCCTCACTGGGGAGAAAACTTTATTGAGACTCCCAGCCTCCACCAGGACAAAACTTTCCAGCGTTTCCTCTGGTATAGACACACATTCAGATTTGTCTAAAACCATGTTACTTTGAGAAGATAAACTAGTACATCTGATGGTGTCTACCTTCCCTCTGAAGTGGGCTGCAAATTCCTCACAGAGAGCGTTAGAGGGGGTCTTCTGAAGTGAATTAGTGTCACAGTTAAAAATATTAGCAATTGTGGTAAATAAAATTTTAGGATTATTTTTATGATCTGAGATTATTTTGGAAATGTAAGCATTTCTTGACTTTCTTACTGCATTGTATGATTTTAGTAGGTCAGTATATATCTGCTTATTTTTTGTGATCTTATTTTTTCTCCATTTTCTCTCCGCCGCCCTGAAATTTCTCTTTAGTTTTCAAAGGTATTCATGGATGTTTTGGCTGTAGATGTTTAACTTTCAGTGGAGCAAGCAGGTTGAGGGTAGATCGAAGTCTGCTGTTAAAATCATTGACAATAGAATCACAGGGGGCGGCTAAATCAATAGGAGGAGTCTTTTTAAAAGCTTCAAGAAAACCAGCAGCCACTTCAGGGGTTAGATGGCGCTTCATTACAGTTCTCACAGAGGTCTCCCGCTTAATAAAACTGGTGATGTTAAAAAACACACAGTAGTGGTCAGAGACAGCCAAGTCAACAACAGAGGACACGCTGGTGGACAGGCCATACGTGATGACCAAGTCCAACCCCAGGCAGCCAGGACTTCTGAGGGACAAGCTGGAGCTGTTAAGAGTGGACCACCACATGTCCCAGTGGATACTGGACTACCTCACAGGACGCCCACAGTATGTGAGGACACAGGGCTGTGTCTCCGACAGGCTGGTCTGCAGTAACGGGGCCACACAGGGAACGGTGCCGTTCTTCTTCACAGTCTACACTGCAGACTTCTCCATCAACTACCCATGCTGCCATCTTCAGAAGTTTTCTGATGACTGCGATAGTCTGCTTCATTACAGGTGAGAATGAGTCAGAGTACTGACAATAGACCCAGGACTTTGTGGACTGCAAAGAGAAGATTCCAACATTTGATTGGTGGAGTCCGCATGCGTCGGCGTCCTTTCTACAGAGAGACTTGCCAACTTCGGCTCCCTAAATAACACGGTTTTTACTGGTTTTAAATCGTTTTTTGGTTTTTTATGACTAGTTTTAACCGATTTTAACACCACTGACTTTTAGCAACTTGTTTTTACCGGGGGCGTTTTTAATCCGAACACGGACTACTTTTATTTTGTCATGCCTTCACTCACCTGCACCCCCGGATGTGATGGCTGTTTTAAATTAACTAAAAAAGTTCTGGAACTGGAGCAGAGGATCTCCACACTCCATCAAATCCAGGACCACGAGCGCGACGTGGAATTCATCTTCGGCCGGACTTACGCCGCCACCAACAGCGCTCAGCTGGCGGACACAATTCCTTGCCAGCCCGCTGAAGCTGTGGAGGGGGAATCCATCGCTGGACTCGGACTGCCGAACGCCGGAGGTGCAACAACAACTGCAGAGGAGGACCGCTGGTTCCATCTGGGGGCTAAGCCAAAAGCCCCCATCAGCTCAACACCGGTGCTTCAGGGTGCCTGGTCCATGGTCGGGCCCGGCCGCGGTGGGGGGGCCCGGAGAAGCCGCCACCGCTCTCCTTCACCCGGCCTACCATTATCAAACCGCTTCGGTGCCCTGGAGCATGACTTTCCTTCTCTGACTGTCCCTCCGGCCGCCCTGAAACACCGCAGCTCTGCAGGACTGCCGCCCATCCCCTCCCAGCAGCCGGAGCAGCAGCCGGGCTCCCGCAGCCCTCCATGTCGCGCTAAACCCAGGACTCGCCGAGGAATGCTCCACTACACCCCAAACCCACGGAACGAGCCCTCGGCGCCAACTACACATCACTGCAGTCCTGGGGAAGCTAATCCGCCCAACATCAAGCAGGTCCTGGACGGTGAAAGATCCTCTGCCCAGCATCAACTTGTAGACCAGCCGCCCTCTATTATCAATAATGTAAGGATGAGAGGAGCCCTCACTCTGTGTTTACCTGGAGCCACCGTAAAGGACATTACTGAACAGATCCTGGACCATATCCAACATCACCCATCTATGAGTAGAGTTATTATTCATGCTGGAACCAATGACATTCGTAAACAGCAATCTGAGCTCCTGAAGCTGGATTTTATTCATTTGTTTAATCTTTTAAAATACACACATGTGTCTGTTTTTTATTTCTGGCCCCACCCCCACTGTTGGCAGAGGTATTGGTCGTTTTAGCAGGCTTTTATCTTTGAACACTTGGCTTTCCTCTGCCACCGTAATGCACAATATTAGTTTCATAGACAATTTAAACATTTTCTGGGGCAGGAGTCAATTGTTTGGACCAGATGGACTACATCTCAACAGACAGGGTGCCCGCATGCTGACAATAAGCCTGGCATGCCCTCGCCCCCCCCCCCCTGTCTATCACACCAGCCCCAGCTGCTCCTGCCCTCTCTGCCCCTTCCGCCACATCCGGATGTGCAGCTGGTCCCTACTCCTATGAACTCAGTTCTGATTTTAACAGTAACTCACATATCGGACTTGGACCTTGTTTTACATCTTTCATACCTGTTATTATCAGCAGAGAGCAGAAAAATAATATAAAACATAGCAAATGCAACCCTAATAATCTCAAACAGTTATTAAAAGTCCTACCTCCAGTAAACCATACAGTCACTTGATCTCCAATCACCATTAATATGGCACTTCTAAATGTTCGCTCTCTGCTGAATAAAACTTTTATAATAAATGACCTAATTTTAGACCATAATATTAATTGTTTATTTTTAACAGAAACATGGCTGAGTGCAGATGCCCCCGTTAGTCTTACAGAGGCCTCCCCATCAAATTTTAACTTCACTTATTCCACGAGGAGTTGCAAAAGGGGAGGCGGAACTGCTTTTATTAGTTCATCAACGCTTTCTGCCAAACCTGTTTTATTTGATAATTTTAGCACTTTTGAATATACTGTGTCTGTTTTTAGCACTCCTCAGATTTTATGTGTCACAGTTTATAGGCCTCCTAAAAAGAGTGCACTATTTATTCAAGAATTTTCCGTCTTTATCAATTTTGCACAACTCTAATGAACGTATAATTTTAGCTGGTGATTTTAATCTACATATAAATAACATCTTAAATCCTTTATCAACAGAATTTTTAAATATTTTGAATTATATGGATTTTAATCAACATGTCAAGCAGCCAACTCACAACAGAGAACACACCCTGGACTTGGTCATCACATATGGCCATCCACCAGTGTGTCCTCTGTTATTGACTTGGCTGTCTCTGACCATTACTGTGGGTTTTTTAATATCACCAGTTTTATCCAGAAGGATACCTCTGTGAGAACTGTCAGAAAGCGCAATCTAACCCCTGAAGTGGCTGCAGGTTTTCTGGAAATTTTTTAAAAGAATCCTCCGATTGTTTTACCTGCCCCCTGTGATTGTATTGTATTGTATTGTATATATATTGTTAATAATTTAAACAGAAGGCTTCAATCCTGCTGGCTCAATTTAAAGTTATAAACACACACTCAAAACCAACAACACCATGTTCTCCGAAGACCTAAAGAGATTAAAAAGGAGCTGCAGGGTGGCAGAGAGAAAATGGAGGAAAAATAAAATCACAATAAATCATCAAATGTACATCGAACGTCTCAAATCATATAACAATGCAGTAAGAAATTCCAGAAACGCATACTTTTCCAGAATCATCTCACAACATTAAAATAATCCCGAAATTCTGTTTTCCACTATAGACAACATTTTTAACTGTACTACTAATGCATATCAGAAAACCCCCTCAAATGTTCTTTGTGAGGAGTTTGCAGACCACTTCAGAGGGAAGGTAGACACCATCAGATGTAATATTTTATCTTCTCAGTGTAACATGGTTTTAGACAAATCTGATTGTGTGTCTCTACCAGAGGAAACGCTGGACAGTTTTGTCCTGGTGGAAGCTGGGACTCTTGATAAAGTTTTCACCTCAGTGAGGCCCACCACATGTGTTTTGGACCCGATTCCCACTTCCTTTTTTAAGCAATTTTATTAATCTTTTAGAGATGAGATTTTAACCGTGATGAATTGCTCCCTTCAGACAGAGGTCTTCCCTGCCGCCTTTAAAGGGGCGGTGGTGAGGCCCCTGCTGAAGAAGAGCAATTTAGATTATAATGATTTAAACAACTTCTGACCGGTATCTAACTTACCATTTTTAAGCAAAGTTTTAGAAAAACTTGTTTTAATTCAACTTAATAATTTTATTAATGCTCATAATGTCCTAGGGAAATTTCAGTCTGGTTTTAGGGTGAACCACAGCACAGAGACGGCTCTTTTAAAGATTTTAAATGATTTTAGATTAAATTATGATGCTCAGAAGGTGACAGTGTTGGTTCACCTGGATCTAAGCACTGACTTTGATACAGTAGACCACACTATTCTTTTAACTCGTTTTAAACAGTATGGCCTCTCTGGTGCTGTTCATAAATGGTTTACATCCTATCTCACAGACAGGACTTTTATGGTAAGTTTAGATACCTGCTCCTCTAAGGTCCACAAGATCACATGTGGTGTGCCCCAGGGTTCAATTTTAGGCCCAGTTCTTTTTAACCTCTACATGCTCCCTCTTGGCAGCGTCATCAGAAGACATGGAGTTAACTTTCACAGCTATGCTGATGTTATACAGTTGTACATCTCCGTGTCTCCCGATGACACACGGCCAATGGATGCACTTTTTAACTGCATTTCAGACATCAAATCCTGGATGGCAGAAAACTTTCTCCAGCTCGACCAGGACAAAACTGAACTTTTAGTCATTGGTCCTGAGGCTCAGAGAGAGAAACTTTCACCAAAACTGCAATCACCGTCTTTTAATTCTTGTTTACAAGTGAAGAACCTGGGCATGATTTTTGACTCTGAGCTGACTTTTATTCCTCACAAGAGAAATATTACTAAAATAGGTTTTTATCACTTAAAGAACATCGCCAGAGTCCGCCCCATTCTCTCTCGGGCCAATACAGAGACGCTGATGCATGCTTTTATCACCAGTAGGATTGAGAACTGTAATGCCCTGCTTTCTGGTCTTCCCAAAAAGACTACCTCAAGTTTACAGCTTTTACAGAATTCAGCAGCACGTGTCCTGGCGAAGACCAGGAGGCGGGAACACATTACACCGGTCTTAGAATCACTGCATTGGCTCCCCGTATGTTTATGGATCGATTTTAAGATTCTTTTAATATTTTTAAGTGTCTTAATGGTTTAGGGGCCTTCTTTTCTCTCAGAGCTGCTTTTACCTTATGAACCTTCGCGGTCTCTGCGCTCCTCTGGCAGCCGTCTCCTTGTCATCCCTAAAGTGAGGACACACAGTCATGGTGAGGCGTCTTTCTATTATTATGGCCCTCACCTCTGGAACAGGCTGCCAGAGGACCTCAGGGCCGCAGAGAATGTTCATGTTTTTAAGAGCAGGCTAAAGACTCACCTTTTTAACATAGCGTTTAACTGATTATTATTTATTAAATCTGTTTAATTGCTCTGCATGTTTTATTTTATTGAATTCATTTTAGTTTAGCTTTGGCTATTTATCAATTATTGTTTATCTGCTTTGCATTTTTATTTGATCATATCTTATAATTGTTTTGATTTTAATATTTTATCTTATTTTAGTTTTCCTTCCAGTGTTTCCTCTGCGGGAGCCCTCTGCCTCGGGGGCGGTGGTCGGCTGTGGCTGCCTTAGTGCTCTCTAGGTGGTGCTTGGGTGGAGGTGGGGTTACCAGCCCTCCCTCCTCTGGGCTCCCTGGGTCAGTGCTTTGGCTGCTGCTGTTGATCTGCTGCTGCCGATGTAGATGGCTCCAATGATGACGTTTCCTGGCTCATCTGTACTCAGCCCGTTCTGCTTTTGTTAATGGGCTTTTGTTTATTGTTGCTTCTATGTGTGTGCGTGCATGGGGGGGGGGGTTGTATAGCTGTGGTGATGTCTTTTACTTTTGGGTTTTGGGAAAGGGGGGAGGGGGTTTAGGTCATTTCTAATCTGTAAAGCACATTGAGTAACTTTGTTATGGTTTGAAAAGTTCTTTATAAATAAAGTTTGATTTGATTTGACTGAATCCCCTCCGGATCAACGCAGGTATAACTAAAGAGTTGGTGGTGGACTTGCGCAGGTGCAGACCCATCAAACTGACAAAGGTGAACATCTAGGGAGTGGACATTAAGATAGTGGACTCTTATCATTACTTGGGTGTTTACCTAAACAATAAACTGGACTGGAGCCACAACACTGATGCTCTCTACAGTAAAGGTCAGAGTAGACTCTACCTGCTGGGGAGGCTGAGGCCTTTTGGAAACCAGGGACCGCTCCTAAAGAACTTCTTTGACTCTGGAGTGGCATCAGCCATCTTTTTTGGCATAGTATTGTTGGGGACACACAGCCATTGGGTGGCGCTAACCCACATTCTAGCTCTGACAGGAGGAGAAGAAGACCAGAGGTTATATAAGGCACTGCCACAGATGTTCACATTCTCTCCAGTTCTGGCTTTCAGCCAAACAGCGCCAGGAGAGATCCAATCCTTCCTTCGCTGGCGAGGGAAAAGACGCGAGTTCTGAGAGAAACTCACTCTGAGGACGACAATACTGCTGATCAATCAGGTGAATCAAACCCAGTGTTTTGAGATAAACCCCAATGTTCCGCCCTGAGCCCTGCTTTCTGAACAGATGCTGCCGTATGAAGCGAGCCGCTAACAGTTACCGAATGCCACAGAACTGGGTCGAGACTGGAGCGTTACCCCACCGCGACAAAGCCTGGGACAATGCTATCTTGAACCTGCAGAGAAGGTACTGTGTCGGTGAACTGAGGTGCAGCTGATCGCTGTTTAGCAAGCCGAAGAGGACGACACGACGTTCCGAGCTAATGCTACCCGCGATTCAACAGCTATATTCCTCCCACTGCTAACGGACCGTAGCTGTGGCTAGCCTGCGGGCTAACGTTGTTTTGGCTTCGCCCATCATCCACGGAGCAACCTGGAGAACTTTAACTGTTCAATAAGGTCTGTCTGGGCAGAGGCGAGATTAGGTTAGTTTAAACAAGATTTAAGGGTTGTTTATTTTCACTGTGATTTGTTACTTTGTGTAAGATTTCATTTATTGTTCGGGTACAAACAGGCCGGTCGGCCTGGGGGTTTAAACAGTGATTTTCGAGGTTTCCGATGGAAAGTCGTTTTATATCCTGCAACCTGAGTTACTCAATCCGACAGTTTTTCGTTTGATGTTTAATAAATGATCCAGAGTGACTTTAAGCAGCACCACGTGAGTTAGCTGTAAGCTACATGCTCTAGTGAACCACGTGGGCCCGCCATTGACGGCATTTTATTCATGAACAATAAAGACTGCCGTTAATGCTATTCAAAATAGAGATCGACTTTAAACGGATAGTTTAAACACTAAACTAATCTTTTAAGTCATCTTTGAGACCGCCTTCTTGGTAAGTCAAAATACTAAATTAGATCGACATAATTGGTACTGCCATTGACGTCAACATAAAGTCTAAATATTAAATTAGATCAATCACTGCGGTGACCGATCTATTAAATAGAATCAATTATCTAAAGGTTATTGATTTCTAATTCAGCAAATGGTTTAATGAAACATTGCTTCTTCCAAACAATGTTTTTCTTCACTTCTGCTTTGCATTGTGAATTGGTGGTTTGAAAACAAACCAGAATTTGCTGATTAGTCTTAAACTAATCGCAATTACTTTAAAACTAACTTAGCTTTATTCCCAACACTGTTCAATACAAGTCTTGGTCTTGGAGCAAACATATTCATTCTGAACTGTGACATCATTATCAATTTATTGTTTGTTTCTATTTTTGTGCATTTTTATCACTTTTACTGTTTTACTTCGGAGTGTGAGTTTTATTATCGTTATTCTTTTCTTAGTAGTTTAGTTGTGTTTTACTAGTTTGGTGAGTTTTTTGATTAAAGTATGTTAACTGAAAGTGAATTCTTGTTGTAATAAACTCTCGTATTTTGGAAAACTGTTGTTATTTCACCTACATGTGTAGTAACTTGCTGTTCAGGTATGCCAAGAACTTATTCCTTCATATATTGTTTAATTATCTCAGCCTTATCAGGCAGGTAAGGATAAACATAAACTGAGACTGAACAATTTGGCTATTGATATTCCTGGAATCCAAGTGGTGCCCTAAACGAGGTAATTTTTACATAAAATTATTAATCTGATTAATAATTGCCCTAAGCAGTTATTCATAATTATTCATAGCCAAAACCTACCTATCTGTGGCACAACAGTATGTTGGAGCAGCAGTTTATCTACAGCTAAGAGGAAGAGGTTGGAAGGTCATCAAGAAGACCAACTCTGTTCTAGGGTTCCCACTGGATCCAGTGCAGGTGGTGGGAGACAGAAGGACACTGGCCAAAATAACATCACTGATGGACAATGTCTCCCACCCCATGCATGAAGATATTGTTGAGCCGAAAAGCTACTTTAGTGACAGACTGCTGCATCCTAGATGCATGAAGGAGCATTTGCAGGTCTTTCCTCCCTGCAGCTGTTAGACTCTACAAAAAGAACTGCTCCCAACAAATTCTATAATATTCACACCCCTGATGTATTTTGCACTGTTTAACTCACTTAATTAAGATTTCTGCTGCTGTTATTTGCAAATCTGTTTTTCGCAGTTTATTTTCTGTTAACTTCTTGTAAAGAATATGTTCACTTTTTAATGCACAACTACACATGCACATTCTGCAAATATTTTTTGTTTTTAAATTATCTTGCTCAGGTGCACTTTCAAATCTGAGTATGCAACTATATTTTCAATAACTGCTCATAACAACATATGTTATTCTTAATTCAGTTTTTTATATTTTTCTTGTGTAAATCTAAATGCTTCTATTACCTGTCACTTTGCTGCTGTTACCACTGAGTTTCCCCTTTGTGGGAAAATAAAGGATTATTCTATTCTTGTATTATATTTGATTTTGTCAATGCATTTTCTGACATATGTCTGGCATGGTTCTCAAATCTGACCGTCTTTTAATTCTTGGGGATTTTTATATCCACCTCTGTTGTGATTTTAAGCCTTTAGTCAAGGGCTTTTTTACATTTTTTAGCATCATTTAATTTGATGCAGTGGGTCTCCGGCCCCACTAATGAAAAAGGGCATACACTAGATTTGCTGTTGTCTCTTGGGTTGGACATTTGTGTAAATGAAATTCTGAGTTTGCAAATGTCCAATCACCAGTGTGGAACTTTAAAAAAGTAATTAGTTATAGTTACTCACTACTTATTACAAAAAATAACTGAGTTAGTAACTGAATTACTCAAAAATAAAAACTAGTCACCAGGGAAAGTAACTGTTTGCATTACTGTAAAAAAGATGCTTTTTATGAAAAATTTTTCTCTTCTGAACAGTTTTCAGAAATCAGTTGAAATGAATAGAAGAGATAGGTACTTGAACATGACTTATATGCTAGTATGTGTTGTCTTACATGTATAATGTGTCCTAGATGCTTCTTAAAAGGGGGTATTAGGCTTCTTCCAGGCACATATTACCCTTCTATAGCACACTCCAATAAAATTCTCACCTTAAGTCTTTTGAAAGTCGGTCATATATCCAAATCCACCTTAAAGAAATGTACTTCCGTATTGGACGCCTTGATTTTCGCCTGTGCCTCTCTAAGACCCTCCTACTCTTTCTGACACTCCCCCACTGCGACTCCGTGCATCATCGCAGCATGCACGGAGTCGGACTCCGCGGACCAAAAGAGCAAAAAAAAAATAAATAAATCCCACAAAAGACGCGCAGCTGCAGCTGGTGTGTTATAATTACTGCACCTGGGACTCAGCCGGAGTTGTGTGAGGTGGGGAGGGGCAGGGGAGCTCTGCAAGGGCGAGGCTCTCGGCTGAGTACATAAGGTCGGAGGAGAAGATGGGTGGAATAGGCGGGGATAGGTGGGAGCAGGCGTTTCAGCAACCCCGAGAACTACCAGCAGAGACTCAAAGATTACTCTAACATGAGTGAATGGGTCAGAGCAACACTTCAGGCATGTTTTTAATGAGGGAAACACAGGTTCTCAGGATATCAAGGTTCAGAAAGTCCATTTTGCATAATACCCCCCTCTAAATTTACTCAAAATAATATTTTTAAATGCAGATACACACTAATTATTACATTCTAGAGCTGTAGTGAATAATTTTTTAGTCCATAAATCAGACAAAATGTTAACCAAGTAATTTATTACTCCGTGATTTTAATCCTGCTCTGCCTTCTGCAGTAGCTCCTTCTGTTCTGAATTTATTAAGAAGCTACATTTTCACTTTTTGTGTAGATAATATTTTTAATAAGTGATAAATTAAGACAGAGAAATAGCTTTAATTAGTTGGAATTATTTATTGTTTATGTGTATTTATGTTCACATCAATCTTTGACCTTCCAGTTGTGAGTCTGATGTCTGTCACTCAGTCTAGGCCCAACTCCCTTTGTATAACAGCCTTGCTTTTATTTTGGCATAATACCCCAAGATCATCACTGGCCCCCATTTAGCCCAGTGGAAATTGGGGGTTACTCCCAATTTCCACTACATGCGCTCTACTCTGGTCCGCCACACACTCCGCAGCCGTTCGCAATTTCCACTGCATGCGCTCTAGATCCGCTCCGGTCCTGTTCGCAGCCCAGAGGTGCTCAAAGAAGCATGTGAATTGCGAGATCTCATGATAAAAGCCAGTAATGAAAGAAGTTATATTTATGGCTTATTTTAGTGTATTTAATGTGCAATCGTTTGTGATTGGAGTACCTGATTAATGTAATTGACCCAGATTAAAAGGTGTTTGCATAATTCCTAATTTATATCTATTTTTACATCTTATATTAGCAGAAGGAGAACACTTGCTTTACTTTTGCTGCTGAATTTTAAAAGACAGAGACGAAGGAGCAGGTTTTAGGTGCATCCTCTCAACCAACAAACAAGGAGACAAGGGGACTTTAATCATGTGGTTGCTGAGCTGCGACTGGACGGCCTAAAGCATCACAAATATTTCTGCATGTCAGCAGAGCAGATGGATGAACTTCTGTCCCTTGTTGGCGCTGAATTGAGAAGACAGTCCACAACATACAGAGCAGCAATTGAACCCAAACAACGACTAGCTGTTGGACTTAGGTAAGCAATTTTAATCATTTTTAAATGTAGGACGCAAGGTTTTATTTAAATGCAAACACAACAAAAACACTAACTATTAACATTTTCAAAGAGAATAAAAGCTCACACACGGAGTTAACTCGTTAGCTTAAGTTCAGGAGCAGGACCAGGCTTCAACTTTAGTCGTACGCAGTAATCAACACTAACTCAACCCACCTGGCCTCCCAGATCTCTCGCACTTTAATTATCAATCAATCTATATAAGCCAGGCTCACCTCATGTTCCACATCTGTCACATTCTTTTCACACGCGTTCGCCCGACTCCCTCGCCTTTTGTGCTCTTTTACGTTCTCGTAAATCTTACCTGTGCTTTCGCTCGTCTCATGGATATTCTAACCGTTTCCCTCGATCCATCTGAGTCGGATGGGGAACTGATCCCCAGCCAACATGACGTCTTCGGGCCTTCCCCTACACCAGTGACCCAATAGGTCTCCAGACGTGTCGGGGTTTCTTCGGTCAAGCGGGTCTCCTCATCTTCCCCATTTCAAACCCCCCTCCCCCCAATTCCTCCCCCATTTTACCCTGGTTCTAATAACTATTCTTTGTCCACAGCCAACCAAACCCCCCCCACACAAACCCACCGGCCCCCTTCCGCCATTCACAACCCTCCACTGCCGTTCCCCCCGTCCAGCCACCTTAAATCCTTAACGATACCCATCCCTACCTCCATCCTCATCCTCTACCTCTCGTTTTAGCCTACTTACAGTTCTAGCCTCTCCTAACATCTCTTTCTTTCAGGTTTGTCTGGGGTGTCCTGAGCAGGCAGAGGAAGACGAACTCCTGAAGACTGCACCCCCACACTGAGTCTACCTCCTGGCCTCCTTCGTGACATCTCCCCAGACTTCCGTTCCCGCCGTTCACTCAAAAAACCTTTAATCTCTATCTATGATGCGTGGTCCTTGCTAGTGAAACATGAATTAAATAAAAGTTATGAAAACTCTCTGTACTGTCCCTGTGGCCCTTCTCCTTCCCATGGTGTGTCTGACGAGTCTGAGGACAGCATGCGCATAAATTGTTCCAAGTCTCTTGAAAATGAGATGGGCGGTGCAGAGGCTGTTGGAGCAGGGGTTATTGGTGTAAATGTTGAATGTCTTGTCAGCGTTCTATCACCTGAAGAACATCCCTAGGATTAAACGACTGATGTTGCAACACAACCTAGAAAAACTCATCCATGCGTTTATCTTTAGTCGGATTGATTACTGCAACAGCATCTTCACAGGTCTGCCTAAAAAGTCAATCAGACAGCTGCAGCTGATCCAGAACGCTGCCGCTCGCGTCCTCACTAGAACCAGGAAAGTAGAGCACATCAGCCCAGTTCTAAAGTCCTTACACTGGCTCCCTGTAGCTCAGAGAATAGACTTTAAAATACTTTTACTAGTTTATAAATCATTACATGGCTTAGCACCAAAATATGTCGAAGACCTGTTGTCATGGTTCCAACCACCAAGGCCACTCAGGTCCTCCAACTCTAGCCTACTAAACATCCCTAGACTCAGAACTAAACATGGAGAAGCAGCTTTCAGTTTCTATGCTCCCATTATCTGGAACAGACTTCCTGACGAGTGTAGAGCTGCTGAAACTCTGAACTGCTTTAAATCGAGACTAAAAACCCATCTGTTTAGAATTGCCTTCGAGTAAATGCTTGATGTCATATGTATAAAATGTGTTCATGCTCTCCTGTGTTTTTTTTTTTATCTTTCTCTTGCTTTATTGTGTATCATGTGTAATGTGTGTTTCTTTTACTTTTAATTTTCATTGTTTTTTTTGTTTTTTAAATCACCAAATCATGTAAAGCACCTTGAATTGCCCTGCTGTTGAAAGTGTGCTATACAAATAAAATTGCCTTGCCTTGCCTTCCCTTCTAGAGGATGAGGCTGCTGCTGCTGACTTTGATGTGTACATAACACACGTATAAGTTCCACTTTGGCCTGCTGCCTCCTGCTGCTCTCTAATTTAGTCAGCACTGGCCACAATGCTGAGTGCAAAGTGGTATGCCTCCTCAATATCCCCCTCAGGCATGTAAGGTCGTGGTGCTGGCTCTTGCTGCAGGGAAAGAAGTCTGTTCCCAAAGTCCCCCCCTCTAGAGGCCCTTCTGACATGGCTTGTTTGCTTTTGTGCTGTTGGGGCTGTGGTCCGCTCCCTTGGGCTGCGTGATAGAGAGGGCCTTTCTGGAGCAGGAGATAGGGTGGAGAAAGGGTGATTCGTGGAGAGGAAGCTGCAGCTTAGTCCAGTCTGTGAGAGACAGAGAAGTAGGAGGTTGGTCCTCCTCTGTGTCCATCTGGGCTGCAGGTGCCAAGTTGCTTTTGGAGCAATTTGAGGAAAAATACATACATGCAAATATACATTAATCATTGATAAGTTTAAAATGTTTTAATGAAAACATTTTACAGTAAACAAATACTTGACCTTTGTGATTACTGTGAATATATTTCCATTCCTGGGCTGCACTGTGGCGCAGTTGGTAGCACTGTTGCCCTGCAGCAAGAAGATTCTGGGTTCAAATCCCAGCCTGGGGTCCAGGGGCGTCACTAGAACTAATACTGTGCTGGGGTACACCTGGGGCACAAAGAATTCACGAGAGCGCACAAAGTATGCAAGAAAAAAAACATTCAACACTTGTTGACGCGATCTGCTGGGATTCCTTAAATAGGAAACTTTTTAACTGATTGGAATGTTTGTATAAATGTATTGAAATGACTTCTTGTTAAGTGCCTTGAGATGACATCTGTTGTGAATTGGCGCTATATAAATAAACTGAATTGAATTGTATGAGGGATTGCTGAAGGATTGCTGTGGTTGGAAAGTATGCCCAACCTCACGCCAATGACTGATGCAATCTGCTGGGATTCCTTAAATAGGAAACTTTTTAACTGATTGGAATGTTTGTATAAATGTATTGAAATGACTTCTTGTTAAGTCCCTTGAGATGACATCTGTTGTGAATTGGCGCTATATAAAATTCAATTCAATTCAAAAAATTCAAAATTACTTTATTAATCCCAAAGGGAAATTAAATGTTGTTGTAACTCATTATACAAGTTCCTTCAAAGATTTGTTGTAGATGCTGATGGCTGTGGGTAGGGATGATCTCTTGTAGTGCTCTGCAGATCTGAAGAAGCCTCTGACTGAAGACGCTCTGTAGTTGTAGGACAGTCTGATGTAGAGGATGCTCTGGATCTATGGCGTCTTCTTTTCAACTCATCAGGGTTTTGTGGCTGTAGTTGAGGTATTATTTGAGCTTTTGTGATGTTAATCAGCTGCTGCCAGTTGTAAACCACCTTGTTGCCATGGTTATGCATCATAACAAATGTCCAAAAATAAAAAGTATCAGCAAAAATCCTTCCAGCTGCACAGCATTCAAAACCAGAGAGAACAGTTGTCCACAAAAACAATGTTTCTACCAGAAATTGAAGAAATAAAGTTTTAAAAAAAGAAAAAAAATATGAACCAAAGTAACAGAGCTACTCCAACATGCTGCCACCTTGAGCGGTGCACTTCCGGAAGGGTTAGGGTTAAATAAACTGAATTGAAACTGAATTGAATTATCATAAAAAAACAAATTGTTCTTTAAACTATTCAATCATATCAGACTATGTTGTTGTCTAGATCTTTGATTAACCACCTGAAATGTACTACAATAATGCATTTAGCCTACTTGTGCACTTTACTCTAGACTTCTAAACCATTAGGCTACTAATAAAGCAAAAAGGAAGAGCAATGAATGTTTTTGAAATATCTATTTCAGTAAACATCTGCAAATTGAACAATTACAAAAGTCAAAAAATAAAATAAAATAAAGCACCCTTACATCTCTGGGTTCTTTTATTTCCATAGTAAAAATAAATGAACAACTGTTGTGTGTCTCTTCAGAGAATAATTTTTCGGGAAGTAAACTGTAACGTCTTGTTTTCATTTTTGCAAAGTGGTCAATCACTTGGCTTCAGTTAGTCTGAAGCAACATGAAAATATTACTGTTTATTGCTGTACAAATATGTACATAGCTCAGAGTTTCCTATCTGCATTTTTGTCTTCAGTTTTCATATGTGATTATAGGAAAAGCAAAAGCTGCTCCATTTACAAAGTTATCCCATCCTTCCTTGTGACAAAAAAGTTACCTGACCAAAAAGCATTCTGTAAGAAACTGACTGGTTTTTTGTTTTCCAAAATTGATATACTTACCTCCCAGGCAAGGGTCCTATAGTCATCGTGGCAAAACTGTACAGTGGCTAGCAAAAGTATTCGCCCCCCTTGAACATTTCCACATTTTGTCATATTACAGCCACAAACATGAATCAATTTTATTGGAATTCCACGTGAAAGACCAATACAAAGTGGTGTACACGTGAGAAGTGGACCAAAAATCCTACATGATTCCAAACATTTTTTACAAATAAATAACTGAAAAGTGGGGTGTGCGTAATTATTCAGCCCCCTGAGTCAATACTTTGTAGAACCACCTTTTGCTGCAATTACAGCTGCCAGTCTTTTAGGGTATGCCTCTACCAGCTTTGCACATCTAGAGACTGAAATTCTTGCCCATTCTTCTTTGGAAAACAGCTCCAGCTCAGTCAGATTAGATGGACAGCGTTTGTGAACAGCAGCTTTCAGATCTTGCCACAGATTCTCGATTGGATTTAGATCTGACTTTGACTAGGCCATTCTAACACATGGATATGTTTTATTTTAAACCATTCCATTGTTACCCTGGCTTTATGTTTAGGGTCGTTGTCCTGCTGGAAGGTGAACCTCCGCCCCAGTCGCAAGTCTTTTGCAGACTCCAAGAGGTTTTCTTCCAAGATTGCCCTGTATTTGGCTCCATCCATCTTCCCATCAACTCTGACCAGCTTCCCTTTCCCTGCTGAAGAGAAGCACCCCCAGAGCATGATGCTGCCACCACCATATTTGACAGTGGGGATGGTGTGTTCAGAGTGATGTGCAGTATTAGTTTTCCGCCACACATAGCGCTTTGCATTTTGGCCAAAAAGTTCCATTTTGGTCTCTCTTCCATAAAGGCCAACTTTGTGCAGTGCACCACTAATAGTTGTCCTATGGACAGATTCCCCCACCTGAGCTGAAGATCTCTGCAGCTCGTCCAGAGTTACCATGGGCCTCTTGGCTGCATTTCTGATCAGCGCTCTCCTTGTTCGGCCTGTGAGTTTAGGTGGACGGCCTTGTCTTGGTAGGTTTACAGTTGTGCCATACTCCTTCCATTTCTGAATGATCGCTTGAACAGTGCTCCGTGCGTTGTTCAAGGCTTGGGAAATCTTTTTGTAGCCTAAGCCTGCTTTAAATTTCTCAATAACTTTATCCCTGACCTGTCTGGTGTGTTCTTTGGACTTCATGGTGTTGTTGCTCCCAACATTCTCTTAGACAACCTCTGAGGCTGTCACAGGGCAGCTGTATTTGTACTGACATTAGATTACACACACGTGCACTCTATTTAGTCATTAGCACTCATCAGGCAATGTCTATGGGCAACTGACTGCACTCAGACCAAAGGGGCTGAATAATTACGCACATCCCACTTTTCAGTTATTTATTTGTAAAAAAAAGTTTGGAATCATGTATGATTTTCGTTCCACTTCTCAAGTGTACACCACTTTTTATTGATCTTTCACGTGGAATTCCAATAAAATTGATTCATGTTTGTGGCTGTAATGTGACAAAATGTGGAAAAGTTCAAGGGGGCCGAATACTTTTGCAAGCCACTGTACCTATAAATCATTATTAATCGTCCGCATCTGTGCATGCAGCCTACCCATGGTGTGAGTGTGTGTGTGAGGGAGAGAAAGCTGGTAAACTGTTGCTAAATTTAGGCTACAAAGATGCTAAACATTGAAAAAAACAGATGCTAATTGATGGTTGGTTGGTACTCTGTGACGGGGTAAGCCGTATTGCGTCATTTCCTGTTGTCACTGTTGTGCTCCGTGGAGCTGTTGTTCAGACTCTCTTGAATTGATCTTGTTTTCTCTGTGCTGAGGCATCTCTAAGTTATTTTAACACACAAGCACACTAAAACACACGTTTTGTGGTGGTGTACTTTATGTTTTGGGGACTCCTTGTGTTTCACACAGCTTTTCTTGGGGTGGTAAGGTCTCGCTAGCTCAGTTAGCTTAGCTTCATTGCGGCGATGGCTACTCTTCTTTCTCCTGTCTCTGACTCTTTTCTTCTCTCTTGCTCTCTCTGTCAGATGTTTAGTTACTACCCTGCCTCCTTTAGTGATAATGGTAACTGTAATAAATGTAATATTTTTGTAGCTTTGAAGGCGAGGGTATCAGAATTAGAAGTACGGCTCGGCGCTGTTGAAAAACCAGCAGATAGTCGAAGCCCATTAGCCAGCGCGGAGCCAACAAGGATAGAACTCTCTAGCTGTCCTCCGGTAGAGCCCGCGCAGCCGGGACCTCAGGCCAGCTGGGTGACGGTACGTAGGAAGCATAGTTCTAGGACCCAGCCCATGGGCCACCACCAACCGGTCAGCGTTTCTAATAGATTTTCCCCGCTCAGCGACACACCCGCTGAGAAGCCGACCCTGGTAATTGCCAGCTCCATAGTCAGAAATGTGGCATTAGAGACACCATTGACCATAGTCAAATGCTTGCCAGGGGCCAGAACGGGCGACATCAAATCCTACCTGAAACTGCTGGCTAAAGATAAGCGTAAATACAGTAAGATTGTTATTCACGCTGGCGGTAATGACACCTGGTTACGCCAATCGGAGGTCACTAAAATTAGTGTTGCTTCGGTGTGTAAGTTTGCTAAAACAATGTCAGACTCGGTAATCTTTTCTGGTCCCCTGCCTGATCGGACCAGTGACGACATGTTTAGCCGCATGCTGTCATTCCATCAATGGTTGTCTAGGTGGTGTCCTGCAAACGATGTGGGCTACATTGATAACTGGCAAACTTTTTGGGGAAAACCTGGTCTGATCCGGAGAGACGGCAACCATCCCACTTTGGATGGAGCAGCTCTTCTTTCTAGGAATATGGCCGAATTTATTAGCCCTCTAAAACACTGACAACCCAGGGTCCAGACCAGGAAGCAGAGTCGTAGTTTAACCCAAATCTCTGCTGCTTCTGTACTGTTACCCACCCATTACCCTATAGAAACAGTGTCTTGCCCACAGCCAAAATTAAATGGATTAAAAGTTAAGCCAACAAAAGCAAATTATGGAAATCTCATAAAGATAAATACGACTTTGACTGAACAGAAAAATAAATCTATTAAATGTGATTTATTAAACATAAGATCTCTCTCCTCAAAGACTTTGTTAGTAAATGACTTGATTGGTGATAATCACATTGATTTGCTTTGTCTCACAGAAACCTGGTTGCAGCAGGAGGATTATGTCAGTATAAATGAGTCAACTCCTTCCAGTCATTTAAATTTTCACATTCCTAGAAAAACTTGGCGAGGAGGAGTTGCAACCATTTTTCGTTCTGATTTACTAATTAGTCCCAGACCAATTGATAGCTACAGTTCTTTTGAACATCTAACCCTTAATTTTCCTCATCCAAGTTGCAAAACATTAAGACCATTTTTGTTTGTGGTTTTGTGTCATCCACCAGGCCCTTACTCTCAATTCTTGGATCAGATCTCACATTTTTTTATCTGATTTAGTATTAAATATTATAGTGGGGGACTTCAATATTCATGTGGATACTGAAAGTGATAGCCTAAATGCAGCCTTTAGTGCTATTTTAGACTCAATTGGCTCTGCTCAAAAAGTACAGGGATCGACCCACTCGGGAAAACACACTTTGGACCTTGTACTGACATACGGTATTGAGTGTGAGGAAATAACAGTCCACCCACATAACCCGGTCCTGTCTGACCACTTCTTAATAACATTTGAATTTACTTTAACTGACCATCTTAAATCTGAAAGAAAATTTCATTAAGTAGAGCTTTATCAGACAATGCTGTAACAATTTTTAAAGAATCTGTCCCATTCTTACTTTCCTCAGTGTCTCAGAGTAACACAGTGGATGGCAGCAATTCTATCTCTAACCCTTCAGAAATTGATGGTCTGGGTCACAGCGTTACGTCCTCATTGCGTTTGGCATTAGATAGTGCAGGCCCCTTAAAAAAGAAAGTGGCTAACCATAGGAGGCTGACTCCTAGATTTAACGCAGAGTTGCATACTTTAAAGCAGAATACTAGGAAGTTGGAGAGAAAATGGTGCTCTACACGTCTAGAGGATTCCTATTTAAACTGGAATAACAGTCTACTGCTGTATAAAAAGACCCTTCGACAAGCTAGAACAGCATATTTTTCATCATTAATAGAGGCGAATATAAACAATCCTGGTTTCTTTTTAGTACAGTTGCAAAACTTACACAGAGTCATAGCTCTGTTTAGCCAACAATTCCCCAAGCTCTTAGGAGTGATGATTTTATGGGATTCTTAATAATTAAAATTAATTCTATTAGAAATAAAATCATTGGCATCCTCCCAAACATGATTACTTCCTCAGTAAATGAGGCAGCATCGGAAAGAACTGTAGAACCTCATTTGTGCTTAGGCTGTTTTAATTCAGTCGAGCGTTCGGAATTATCAAAAATATTAGCCTCATCTAAACCTTCAACTTGTATTTTGGACCCAATTCCAACCAAATTATTTAAAGAAGTGTTCCATTTGGTTCCGGGCCCCATTTTGGATATGATGAATCTATCCTTAGTAAACGGATACGTACCACAAGAATTTAAAATAGCTGTAATTAAACCTTTACTCAAGAAACCTTCCCTTGATCAAGATGACTTAGTGAATTACAGACCTATATCTAATCTTCCTTTCTTATCCAATATCCTTGAGAAAATTGTTGCTAATCAAGTCTGTGAGCATCTAAACAGTAACAAGCTGTTTGAAGAGTTTCAGTCAGGTTATAGAGCTCATCATAGCACTGAAACAGCACTGGTGAAGGTTACTAATGATATTCTCATGGCCTCAGATAATGGACTTGTGTCTGTTCTGGTTTTGTTAGATCTCAGTATTGCTTTTGACACAGTCGATAATAATATTCTCTTAGAAAGGCTTGAGCATGTTGCAGGGATCAAAGGAACAGCACTATGCTGGTTTAAATCATATTTGTCTGACAGATTCCAGTTTGTTCATCTAAATGATCAATCTTCTTCACTCTCAAGGGTTACTTGTGGAGTTCCACAGGGTTCTGTGCTTGGACCAATTCTTTTCACCATATATATGCTTCCAATTGGTAGAATCATTAGACAGCATGGGACAAATATCCACAGCTATGCCGATGATACACAACTATATTTAAATAAATCCTGATGAACCCAGTCAGTTAGGTAGATTACAGGCATGTCTGGAAGACATAAAAACATGGATGAATCTAAACTTTTTGCTTTTAAATTCTGACAAGACAGAAGTTGCTGTCTTTGGACCAGAAGTTCTAAAACAGAAACTGATTAGTCAATCACTTCATCTTGATGGCATTAAATTGGCCCCCAGTAATAACGTAAAGAACCTCTGCGTTTTTTTTGACCAAGACTTGACATTTAAATCCCATATTAAACTGGTTTCTAGGATTTCCTTCTTTCACCTCCGGAATATTGCTAAAATTAGAAACATCCTGTCCAGGAGTGATGCTGAGAAACTAGTCCATGCATTTGTTACCTCAAGGCTGGACTACTGTAATTCTTTACTATCAGGTAGTCCACAAAATGCCATTAAAAGCCTTCAGTTGATCCAAAATGTGGCAGCAAGAGTTCTGATGAAAATTAAAAAGAGATATCACATTTCTCCTGTTTTAGCTTCCCTTCATTGGATCCCTGTTAAATCCAGAATATAATTTAAGATCCTTCTTCTTACATTCAAAGCCCTTAATAATCAAGCTCCATCATACATCAGAGATCTAATTGTTTCATATGTTCCCAACAGAGCACTTCGCTCCCGTGTGATGGTGGATCCTAGGAACCTGAAAGACTCCACTGTGGGGACTGGCCTGTTGATGATTATGAGAGGAGATGTTGATGGGGGTCTCTTCCTGAAGTTCACTGTCATCTCCACAGTTTTGAGCGGGTTTACCTCCAGGTGGTTCTGACTGCACCAGAGGACCAGCTGTTCCACTTCCCCTCTGTATGCAGACTCGTCACCGTCACGGATGAGTCCAATGATGGTGGTGTCATCTGCAAACTTCAGGAGTTTCACAGAAGGGTCCCTTGACGTGCAGTCAAGGGACCCTTGACTGCACGGGGGGCCGATGCTGAGGGACTGGATGTGAAGTTACCCAGTTTCACCTGCTGCCTCCTGTCAGTCATGAAACTGGTAATCCACTGACAGGTGGAGGGAGGCACGGTGAGCTGGGACATTTTTTGATGAAGGAGTTGTGGGACGATGGTGTTGAATGCAGAGCTGAAGTCCACAAACAGGACCCGAGCGTAGGTACCTGCAGAGTCTAGGTGGTGCAGGATGTAGTGGAGAGCCATGTTGACTGCGTCATCCACTGACCTGTTTGCTCTATAGGCAAACTGCAGGGGGTCTAGCAGGTGTTCCGTGATGTCCTTCAGGTGGGTCAGCACCAGTCGCTCAAAGGATTTCATGACAACAGATGTCAGGGCGACTGGTCTGTAGTCTTTTAATCCTGTGACGGGGGACTTCTTGGGAACCGGAATGATGGTGGAGCGTTTGAGGCAGGAGGGGACCACACACAGCTCCAGGGAGTTGTTGAAGATCTGAGTGAAGATGGGAGCCAGCTGTCCAGCACAGACTTTCAGACAGGACGGAGACACTCCATCAGGACCTGATGCCTTCTTAATCCTCTGTCTCTGAAATAGTTGACCTACATCCTGTTCACAGATCCTCAGCGCAGGGAGGGGGTCAGGTACGGGGGTGGTTTGGGGTGATGCTAGGCCTTTTGTAATGGAGATGGTGGGGGAGGTGGAATGTGTGAAAGTCGTTTCAAACCTGGAGAAAAAGTCATTGAGGTCCTCAGCCAGGCGGGGGCTCCCCACAGGGTGGGGGGATGGTCTCCTGTAGTTGGTAATGGTCTGCAGGCCCTTCCAAACTGCAGAAGAATCGTTGGCAGAAAAACGCGCCTTCAGCTTTGCACTGTAGTTCCTTTTTGCTGCCTTGATCTCCTTTGTCAGCTTGTTCCTGGCCTGCTTGTACAGGACCCGATCTCCACTCCTGTAGGCCTCCTCCTTGTCCTGGCATAGCCGTCTCAGTTCTGCAGTGAACCATGGTTTGTTGTTGTTGAACGTGCAGAAGGTTTTGGTCTGCACACACATGTCCTCACAAAAGCTGATGTAAGATGTCACAGTGTCGGTCAGTTCGTCCAGGTCTGAGGCTGCTGCTTCAAAGACGCTCCAATCAGTGGAGTCAAAGCAGGCCTGTAACTGCATCTTTGACTCATCAGTCCATCTCCTCACAGTTCTTACTACAGGCTTAGCAGATTTCAGCTTCTGCCTGTAAGATGGGATGAGGTGGACCAGGCAGTGGTCAGAAAGTCCCAAAGAAGCACGGGGGACAGAGCGATATGCATTCTTTATTGTGGTGTAGCAGTGGTCTAAAGTGTTCATGTCCCTGGTAGGACACGTCACGTGTTGTCTATATTTAGGCAGTTCAAGTTTGAGATTTGCTCTATTAAAATCCCCGAGAATTATTAGCAGAGAGTCCGGGTGAGTTTTCTCCACGTCTGTGATCTGGTCGGCGAGGTGATGTAACGCGTCCGTTACGCACGCCTGCGGTGGAATGTATACAGCGACCAGCACAAACGAGGCGAACTCCCGCGGTGAATAAAATGGTCTACAGTTTATGAAAAAAGACTCTAGGTGAGGGCTGCATGTCTTCTTTAACACTGTGACATCTGTACACCAACCTTCGTTTATGTAGAAGCACGTTCCTCCTCCCTTTCTCGGAACAGCTGGAAGCCTGGCAGCTTTAGTGCACTGTCCGGGATGGGTTCACTGGACCAGGTTTCAGTGAAGCAAAAGGCGGCAGAACGGCGAAAGTCTGAGTTCTTGGATAGGAGAAGGAGCAATTCATCCATTTTGTTAGGCAGAGAGCTGACGTTCCCCAGGTGTATGGATGGGAGAGCGGTGCGTAATCCCCGCTGCCGCAGCTTGACGAGCACTCCAGCTCGTTTCCCTCGTCGGCGTCTCCGTCTAAATCCACAGAGCGCTGCTGCTCCTCCGATCAGAATCTCCATAAAGCAGTCTGGTTGAGTAAAAACCGGTAAAAAAAGTCCGGCACTGGATAGCCCTATTTGTAAGAGTTCCTCTCTGCTAATTTTAATAGCACAGGGAGTGCAGAAAACTACGCAAAAAAGTAAAACAGTAATTTGGTTGGAATTGGGTCCAACATACAAGTTGAAGGTTTAGATTCAATTTCAATTCAATTTCAAATCAGTTTATTTATATAGCGCCAATTCACAACAGATGTAATCTCAAGGCACTTAACAAGAAGTCATTTCAATACATTTATACAAACATTCCAATCAGTTAAAAAGTTTCCTATTTAAGGAATCCCAGCAGATTGCGTCAGTCATTGGCCTGAGGTTGGGCCCCGTTGATTCAAAATTCAATTCAATTCAAAAATACTTTATTGATCCCAGAGGGAAATTAAGTGTTGGTATAGCTCATATAATCAATTCTTTAAGGAGTTGTTGTAGATAATGATAGCTGTGGGCAGGAAGGATTTCCTGTAGCGGTCTGTATTGCAGCGAAACTGAAGAAGCCTCCGACTGAAGATGCTCTGTTGTTGTGTGACTGTCTCATGAAGAGGATGCTCAGGGTTGTCCATAATTTTTTTGATTTTATGAAGAATCCTTCTTTGCATTATCATCTCCAGATTTTCCACAGTTGTCCCAAGAACAGAACCAGCCTTCTTTATCAGGTTGTTGAGCCTTTTTAAATCCCTGGCTCTGATGCTGCTACCCCAACAGATGACGGCTGAAGAGATTACACTCTCCACAACAGACTTGTAGAAGATCTGCAGCATCTTGCTGCAAACCTTGAAGGACCTAAGCTTCCTCAAGAAGTACAGTCTGCTCTGTCCCTTCTTGTAGACGGCTTCACTGTTGCGCCTCCAGTCCAGTCTGTTGTCAAGGTGAACTCCGAGGTATTTATACTCCTCAACCACCTCCACTTCTTCTCCCATGATGGAAACAGTGTTTGACTTATCCCTGTTTCTTCTGAAATCTACAATCATCTCCTTTGTTTTGTTCACATTCAAGGTGAGACGATTGTTTCCACACCATGTCACAAAGCGGTCCACCAACTCTCTGTATTCAGCTTCTTGTCCATCTCTGATACACCCGACAATTGCAGAGTCATCTGAGTATTTCTGCAGATGACAGGTCTCTGATTTGTACTGGAAGTCTGAGGTTTACAGAGTAAAAAGGAATGGTGAGAGTACGGTCCCCTGTGGTGCTCCTGTGCTGCTGACCACCTGGTTTGACACACAATTCTTCAGTCTCACAAATTGTGGTCTGTTGGTCAGGTAGTCATTGATCCAGGCGATTGTTGAGGCCTCCACCTGTGTCTTCAGGAGTTTCTGACAAAGCAAATCAGGCTGAATTGTGTTAAATGCACTAGAGAAATCAAAGAACATGATCCTCACAGTGCTGCCTGCTTTGTCCAGATGACAGTGGGTTGGTTGAAGTAGGTGGATGATGGCATCTTCAACTCCAACTCCACAGCGATAAGCAAACTGCAGTGGGTCCTGATACGTTCTTGTTTGCTTACTCAGGGGTGCCAACAGGAGTCTCTCCAGGACCTTCATGATGTGGGATGTCAGGGCAACGGGTCTATAGTCATTGATGACTGATGGGTGAGTTCTTTTGGGTACTGGAACAAGGCAGGATGTCTTCCACAACACTGGGACCTTCTCCTGAGTTAAGCTAAGGTTGAAGAGGTGCTGCAGAATCCCACAGAGCTGCTCTGCACAGGCCTTCAGGACTCTGGGGCTGACACCATCTGGACCTGCAGCCTTGTTCCGGTTCAGTTTCTCCAGCTGCCTCTTCACCTGACTTTTGGAGACAGACAAGTGGGAGGGGGAGGCAAAGGGGGTAGCAGCATTTCCTGACTTGGTTGAAGTCAAACTTGTGGAATTAGAAGAGTCCATGGCTGAGGTGAAGGATAAAACATCCGAGGTGTAACAGGAAAGCTGTTGATCAGAGGATAGTGGGATGTCTGTTTGGCTGGGAACAGGAGAGGGGGATGCTGAGGTAGTTCCAGAACTGAACCTGTTGAAGAATATGTTCAGTTCATTGGCTCTGTCCAGACTTCCATCTATCCAATCTTTCCTGTCCTTAAAACCTGTGATCTTTCTCATTCCTGACCAGACATCTCTGATATTGTTCCTCTGTAGTTTGTTCTCCAGCTTCTTCCTGTATGCCTCCTTGCTGTCTCTGATCTTGACCTTAAGTTGCTTCTGTATACTCCTCAGTAATTCCCTGTCTCCCTCCCTGAAGGCTCTTTTTTTTTTTTCTTGTTTAGCAGCTCCTTCAGGTCACTGGTGATCCAGGGTTTGTTATTAGGGAAGCATCTCACTGTTCTGGTGGGGATGATGTTGTCCACACAGAAGTTTATATAGTCAGTCACACACTCAGTCATGTCATTGATGTCCTCTCCATGTGCTTGGCAAAGAGTCATCCAGTCTGTGGTTGCAAAACAATCCTGCAGGGCTTCTTCAGCTTCCTGTGACCATTTTCTCACAGTTCGTTTTGTCACAGGTTGCCTCTGAACAAGTGGTTTATATTCTGAACAGAGAAAAACAAGATTGTGATCTGATTGTCCCAGAGGAGGTCTTGGTTTGGACGTGTATGAATCCTTTACATTTGCATAAAACAAATCCAAGGTCCTATTTTCTCTTGTAGAGCAGCTGACAAATTGTTGAAATGTTGGAAGTGTAGTAGAGAGCGAGGCATGATTAAAATCACCAGATATTGCCACAAATGCATTGGGGTGCTGTGTTTGTAGCTTAGCAACAATGGAACTGATGACATCACATGCATTGTCGGCAACGGCTGAAGGTGGAATGTAAACAACTGCCAAAATTACACTGGTGAACTCTCTTGGCAAATAATATGGACGAAAACTCACTGCCAAGAGTTCGAGATCTGGGCTGCAGAGACGACACTTCACAGTAACATGTCCTGGATGACACCATCTGTTATTTACAAGCACTGCTACTCCACCACCTTTCCTTTTTCTGCTCGTCTTCAGATCTCTGTCTGCTCGTACAGTCAGGAAGCCTGGCAGACAGACGTTGGAGTCGGGGATATGATCCAGCAGCCACGTCTCCGTAAAACACATAACACTGCATTCACGGTACTCTGGCTGAGTCCTTGTAAGGGCTTGGAGTTCATCCATCTTGTTAGCCAGTGATCTTACGTTACCCATTATGATCGATGGAAGAGATGGCTTGAACTTCCTCTTTCTCTGTCTCCTTTTCGCTCCTGCTCTGCATCCACGTCTCCTCCTTATCAACTCATCGGGGATTTGTGGTTTCAGTTGAGGTATTATTTCAGCTTTTGCGATGTTAATCAGTTGCTCCCGGCTGTAAACCACATTGTTGCCATGGTTACGCATCATAACAAATTGTCAAAAAGGGAAAAATTTACAGCAAAAAATCCTTCCAGCTTCACAGCACCAAAAACTAGAAAGTGTACAGGTCAAAAAAATGCAATCTTCTTTAAGAAAAAAGAGGAACCAATGTACAAAAAAACAAAACTTAATATGTAGCCAACAGAGCCACTCCAACATGCAGCCACCCAGAGCAGCGCAATTCTAGAATATGCAGACTTTCCAACCACAGCAATCCTTCAGCAATCCCTCATACTGAGCAAGCATAGATGAGGCTAATATTTTTGATAATTCCGAAAGCTCGACTGAATCAAAACAGCCTAAGCACAACTGAGGTTCTACAGTTCTTTCCGATACTGCCTCATTTACTGAGGAAGAAGTAATCATATTTGCGAGGATGCCATTGATTTTATTTTTAATAGAATTAATTTTATTTATGAAGAATCCCATAAAATCATAACTGCTAAGAGCTGGGGGAATAGTTGGCTCAACAGAGCTATGACTCTGTGTAAGTTTGGCAACTGTACTAAAAAGAAACCTAGGATTCTTTTTATTCGCCTCTATTGATTATGAAAAATATGCTGTTCTAGCTTGTCGAAGGGTCTTTTTATACAGCAATAGACTGTTATTCCAGGTTAAATAGGAATCCTCTAGGTGTGTAGAGCATCATATTCTCTCCAACTCTGCGTTGAACCAAGGAGTCAGCCTCCTATGGCTAGCCACTTTCTTTTTTAAGGGGGCTATCTAATGCCAAACGCAATGAGGATGTAATGCTGTGAACCAGACCATCAATTTCTGAAGGGTTAGAGATAGAATTGCTGCCATCCACTGTGTTACCCTGAGACACTAGGGGAAGTAAGAATTGAACAGATTCTTTAAAAATTGTTACAGCATTGTCTGATAAAGCTCTACTATAATGAAATTTTCTGTCAGATTTAAGATGGTCAGTTAAAGTAAATTCAAAAGTTATTAAGAAGTGGTCAGACAGGACCGGGTTATGTGGGTGGACTGTTATTTCCTCACACTCAATACCGTATGTCAGTACAAGGTCCAAAGTGTGTTTACCCGAGTGGGTCGATCCCTGTACTTTTTGAGTAAAGCCAATTGAGTCTAAAATAGCATTAAAGACTGCATTTAGGCTATCACTTTCAGTAGCCACATGGATATTGAAGTCCCCCACTATAATAACCCTATCAGTATTTAATACTAAATCAGATAAAAAATGTGAGATCTGATCCAAGAATTGAGAGTAAGGGCCTGGTGGATGATACAAAACCACAAACAAAAATGGTCTTAATGTTTTGCAACTTGGATGAGGAAAATTAAGGGTTAGATGTTCAAAAGAACTGTAGCTATCAATTGGTCTGGGATTAATTAGTAAATCAGAACGAAAAATGGTTGCAACTCCTCCCCCTCGCCCAGTATTTCTAGGAATTTGAAAATTTAAATGACTGGAAGGAGTTGACTCATTTATACTGACATAATCCTCCTGCTGCAACCAGGTTTCTGTGAGACAAAGGAAATCAATGTGATTATCACAAATCAAGTCATTTACTAACAAAGTCTTTGAGGAGAGAGATGTTATGTTTAATAAACCACATTTAATAGATTTATTTTTCTGTTCAGTCAAAGTCGTATTTATCTTTATGAGATTTCCATAATTTGCTTTTGTTGGCTTAACTTTTAATCCATTTAATTTTGGCTGTGGGCAAGACACTGTTTCTATAGGGTAATGGGTGGGTAACAGTACAGAAGCAGCAGAGAGGTGGGTTAAACTTCAACTCTGCTTCCTAGTCTGGACCCTGGGTTGTCATTGTTTTGGAGGACTAATAAATTCGGCCATCTTCCTAGAAAGAAGAGCTGCTCCATCCAAAGTGGGATGGATGCCGTCACTCCGGATCAGACCAGGTTTTCCCCAAAATGTTCTCCAGTTATCTATTAGGAGTGACTTTCCTGATAGAGACCTAATATTTAATAAAGCTAACTTAAGTGATTTTATAACTGGTAGCTGAGCTTTCTGACAGGTGATCAACTTGAGATTTGTTTTATTATAAGTATGTTTGGCTTTAATTTTTTTTTTCTTTTGCTAATAATGACTTGAATAATTTTTTCGGGGTGGCCGGACAACTTCTGGGAGACGTTGGGAGTAGGATTACTGTCCGGTTCCCTTGCCCATCAAATGTCTGTGATTAATAGTTCTGGCATTGGCAGAGTACATCCAGTGTTAGTCCCAGAGGCCTGATGTAGTCCAAGTTTCGGTGTTAGTTGTGATCCAATTCTAATTTGTGCTTTCAGTCTGTCTGAGAAATCTCTAAACGAAGAGACATTAGGTGTCGATGAGTCTGAAGACATTGTGATACTTGTACATTGCACTGCAAAGTGTTCTTCATCTTTACTCGCTGCTGGAAAAGTTTGTTCTGTGTCAGTCTTTGCAGGTGTCTGAGAGGGTGGTGTGATCTTGAGTTTTTGTTTTTGTTCTCTGGTAGTGTCAACAGGCTGTGCAACAAGGTCGACTTTTGCGAGCCTTATCAAGTGTTTATTCAGATAACAAAAAATATTTGAGGTCAAAAGTCTCATTCCAGCTCTATTAAGATAACGTCCATTTGGCTTGATCAAGTGATTGGCACATCCAAATATTTTAAAGTTATTAATAAATGGGATGGATTTTTCAACAGAATTTCTCTTCAACCATTTGTGGAGCGTGCGAAGTCTACTTTATCTTTTATCATTTCCTTCAGGGATTGGTCCGCTGATAAATATGTTTATGTTGAGTCCACCAAGTCTCTGTAGCAGATCAGAGAAGTCTGCTTTGAGAACTTCAGATTATGTTTTGGCTACATCATTCACACCTGCGTGAATTACAAGCTTTTGCAGGTTGGGATGTTGTTCCAAAATCGTCTGGATTTTTTCTGATATTTCTTTCACTGTACTCTTGGGGCAGCTGATAACGCTAGTGTTCTGGCTACAAAAATCTTCAACACCATTAATTGATCCGTCATGTATGATGAGAACTTTTGCTGGGGGGGTTCTTAATTTGTTTTGTGTCCGCTTCATGTGGATGGATTTCTCCTCCTGGTGGACTTTGCTGGTCTCAGGGGCTTTGTCTTCTTTCAGGGAATCTGTTTCTCAGAGGAATTCCAGTGGGAGAGATATTCTCTGCTTTAGGTTGTGGGTTCTTTCGTTTCTTCTTCCTGGGAGCAGAGAAAGCAGGTGTAGATTCAGTGCGCTTTAAAGCCGGCCAGTCGTTGTCGAATTGTTAAAACGACTTTTGGCTGGAGGAGTAGCGTTGTTCTGTGGCTTCTGTGCTAGACTGTTGGACCAAGATAACACAGGGCTGCCAGGTTCTTGTTCCCTGCGTGTACTCATCGGTAAAATTGTCTCATTTCCATATCCAGTGTTTAGATCAAAATAAATCTTAAGATGGTGTAGCTTCCTCTCGATTGTTTCAATTCTCTGGAGCAGTTTCTTAAAGTCCTCAGCAGAGCAAAACGCCATTTTTGTAATCCACAGTCCTTCAGCAAGTAATCCAAAAAAGAGATCTGGTCTAATAAAGTGACTCCAGAGGCTGGGTGTATGAAGCATCTAAGAAAAAAAGCTAAGAAATGAAATTACGAAAAAAATAAAAAAAACAAATTAGGCCAGAATATGCCTAGAGATCAGGAGAGGTTGGGAGAAGCTGCTCCTCCTTCAGCAGCCAGAGCCTTGCCCGGCGAAGTAAACTGTGGTACGAACCGTGTTAAATAATATATGTTCTTATTTTTTTGATTTAACAATTATTTTTCATGCTAAGTGTGCCATTATAATTTCAGAGAATGATACACTATGACACTATAAATGTCATAGTATGTGATGCAGCTTTTCCTCTGAAGCCATATCTGATGAGTTCATATCCTGGACATAACCTCACTCACAGGAAGAAAATCTTCAACTACCGGCTGTCAAGATCATGCATGGTTGTTGAAAATGCTTTTGGCATTCTGGCCTCTAGATGTAGGATTTTTTTACCGTAGACTCAACCTCCATCCAGAGAATGTGGACAAGGTTGTTGTTGCTGCGTGCATTTTGCACAACTTTTTGCTTGCACCAAGTGAAAACCAAAGGATGCTTGATGATGCAGAGCAGCAGACCAGACACATGGTGCCAGTGAGACACATGGATCCAAACCGTGCATCCAGAGAGGCCTGCAACATCAGGGAGATGTTTTGTGACTTCTTACACTCTCCTGAGGGGAGGGTGGATTGGCAGGTCAGGATGGTGTAAAAAAAACAAAACAAAAGAAACAAACAAAAAAAGCAACTGAGTGTTGCAACTGAAACGGTGTTGTAAACACAATGTAAAAACTTGTTTGCATGTTATATTTTCTAAATAAAAGTTTTCAATTGTCATTGTTTTGAGAATGTTTGTTACCCCCAATTTCCACTGCGTGCGCTCCGCTCCGGCATGCACTCTGCAACAAATACGCTCCCATGTAGTCAATGAGAGCATTTCCACCACCGCCGCTGAGACGCTGAGATATAGAACAACCACATTTCCGGGTGTTTTTCAAAATACATCAATAAAGACGGACTAGAATTTTTTGTATGCATAGCTATATTAATATAAACCTGCGTATATTAATACATATGTTGTCCTAAATAATCGTGCGTGTTTATACATAATTTACACACATCATCAATACGTCTTTATTTCCACAGAATGAATAATTTTGTTCTGACTTCCACATTTATTACTGGCTTTTATCGTGAGATCTCGCAATTCCCACGCATGCAGTGGAAATTGCGAACGGCAACGGAGTGAGTGGCGGAGCGCATGCAGTGGAAATTGGGGGTTAGAATTTTAGAAAGTCACAGGGAATAAATACTTTCAGTACAACTGTCTGAAGGTTTTGGCTTTTCAGAAGAGGGGAGTTCACAACTAATGTACAGCATCCACCTATCACCTTGCAGGAAAACAGCATGGGGCTTGAAATGTTTGCACTTCCCCCACAACCCTGGCTCAAGACTAAACAAGTCCCTTTCTATTGCAAACACAGTGTTTTTTTTCTTTTGTAATTACTGCTATAACAAGCATGCTCATATGGAAATTATCTATATAAAATGTACACTGATTTAATATGCTGCATTAGAACCTCATATGTAGTATATAGGGAAGTGAATCTGCATGTGAAAAGCATATTAAGTGCATACAACATGTAACTTGCAAGGTTTTGCAACATATAAGCATTGTAGATGACACCAAGCCCTAAAACAATATCCTTATAAAATGTGTGTACAGTACAACATACAAGACTTGGGCATGCACCAAAATCTTGTATGAGATAGGCAGACAAGGAAGCAACATATAAAACCTTAAAATATGAACACATGAGAAAAGAGATATGGTGAAGAACCAGGTATACAGTAGTGCTGCTTTTTCACCAGGCTCTATGCCTGTTTTGATAGATTTATCCTTCCCATTTGTGAACTGTTGCAAAGCATAGTTGCATTAAGAGATGGTAGCCTAATATAGGCTACATAAATTACTCCAATATATTCTTAAATTAATGAATGAATTAATAAATTTGTCACTTTGACCATTGAGTTACCAGTCTACCCCAAACTGCGATAATTGTCAAGGGATTCTGAAAATTGTTGCCTGTAAAGACATTGTAAAATAGGGTGACAAACCGTCCTGTTTTCCCCAGACATGTCCCCTTTTCACATGCTGTCCAGGGTGTCCGGGGGGATTTCACAGATTGATGAAAATGTCCTGGTTTTCATCGTTTTTAAGCGAACTAATAAGCATACTTAAAGTGACTGGTGCGATGCATGCAATACAACACCTTTGCGATGCTTTCGTGGATGGTTCTGAACCGTTTCCGCAGAAAGTTATTTCAGATTTTTGTTAAATTTTTATCCAGTAAAGCAAACTATTACTGTTTCTGGTACAGTAGAGTAGAGTAATTATTTCTATTAATAATTATTTTCTAGAGATTTTAAAGTCATTTTTACACTTGTGAAAGCCTATCTGAAGTTTGTTACTAAACTGTTAATTCTAACCACATGGAGAATGCTTGCTTTAAATATTTGAAATCAAAAGTCTGGTCACAGTCATGACAGGACTGTGCCTAGTGTCCTCCTTTTAGAAATCAAAATATCACCCTATTTTAAAGATAAACCCTAAATAGACATAGACTACAAACTTTTTTCCATCGTGATAAGGTGCGACGAGGAATATTTTCTTTCAGCCATTCATTTTCTTTGCAGTGTTTTCTTTTTAACATAATTAAAAACACAGTGAATAATGTGATTCAGGATACTAGAACGATGCTGCGCATTCAATACTGCTCACCGCATCTCGCGAAACATCGTGAGATCTCCATCTTCCAATGAGACAGCTGCAACGTTCGTATCAAAACAGAAGTTGTGGAGTCAGGAGAGGCCAGAGAGGCAGCAAGGAGTGAGCGAGAACGTATGAGCCTGTAGGAAAAGACCTTGCATCACTTTTATAATGGAAGAAACGAGAGGTAAGGAGTGTAACAAACATTTCTTAATACTGTTTTTGCATTTATTCGCGTGTAATCAGTTTTTAAGCAAGAGCAAGTTGGCTACTTGACCAATATTACAGCACTGCAGCTGGCAAAATCTCATTTCTTTCACTGACTTAGTCATTAGCTAATGTGTAGCTAGTCGGGTAGAACCAAAGAAATCCGTTTTGCCATTTTGAAGCCTCAAACAGAAGAACTACGTGAATCGTGTACATTTGATGAGAAAAAGACGAGGCTGAAGTTGGTTTCCGTCTCTAGCTTCCGATTCGGGAAATGACTAAAGGGCTATTACACCAAATTTCTCTCTACTCTAAGGGTCTTTAATCTGCTCGGGTTTAAAATCTACAGTATTTAGACATTTTAGACCAGGACTAAATTATTCTACATTTCCAGAAGAATAATTAAAACCAACTCTGGGATTTGTGAAACCTTTCTGTGATTTTTGAAACTTCAATAAAGGCGGATTTCAGCTCTTTTTCCGCCTCTGGACCACATTATTTTAGCTGTAGCTAGAAAAATACAACACTCAGACATTTCAGACCTGGATTATATTATTCCACATTACCAGAAGAATAATTAAAACCAACTCTGGGATTTGTGAAACTTTTATGTGATTTGTGAAACTTCAATAAAGGCAGATTTCAGCACTTTTTCTGCCTCTGGACCAAACCAATTTAACTGTAGCTAGAAAAATACAAAGTGCTGAAATCTGCCTTTATTGAAGTTTCACACAGAAGCACCTTCATGTCAGGATAAATCCTCGTTTCCGGTGAACGTCTATTTTTTCTGAAGTATGACAAGCTAGATTGATATAATGCTTACGCATTAGTTGTGTAGTGTAGTTATAGTAGTTTACTATCAAATGGAAAGCAATAAGCTCTCCCTGTTCCTCACCGTTCCAGGGTTCATTTCGTAGTTAGCTCATGGCTGTTAGCCCTATTACAATTGATTACCAATGTAAAAGCCAACAACCGGAAAGAAAGTAGTATACTGAGACAAACGACATTCTGGAACTTTTCATCCTGTGTGCACAGAGGCTATTCACCTACTAGCACTAAAAGTTTGTTGATATTTGGGGCACATTAAGCGACAGTCAAATTTCCTAGTAGTACTGGTAACAGCAAGTGGCCTTGCAGTAGGCAAGTATTTCTTATCTAGTTTTAGGAAATGGCAACTGAAAGGTCTGTGTTCCCTGAAAATCAACCTCTTTAAGAAAAAAAAAAAACAATTTGTTTAAAGTCTATAAAGCTCAGGCAGACACGCAGAGAAAAATAGAACTCTTCTATTTCAAGGGGTCTCTGCTGTTCTGCTGTGCAGAACACTACATGGTGTAAATGGCCTAATCTGATAACAAGTAAACGAAAACAGACCAAAACCATGCACTACCTGCGCACTACATTTATTGGTGTGAATGCAGTGTTACATGGTGATAAAATATCTACTACCGTATCTATCTGCTTATTCATACATCCTTTCTTCATTTTTCCTCCATTCTTTTAGTGGCAGAAACACCAGCCAGGAAGTTTGCTGTGGTACAATGGTCAGAAGGAGATGACAATGGCAAGTTAAGTGATGTCAAAACTTGCAGTTTACAGTTTAGAGATGTCATTATCATGGTGTCATTGTAAAATCATGTTGTGTCCTCCTCTTGTATGTTACTGTCTTTCTCTCTCTAGGTTATCGTTATGAGGCCACACGGAAATTGAATGAGCTAACAAAAAGCAATAAGCCAGCACCACTAACAAAGAGGATCTCTATGCCCCCCCCCCCAGAAGTATGGGGAAGAATCAGACGACACAGACATGGAAGTTTTTCAACAAAAAGGTAGTGTGAATTTGCCACAGGTTATATTGATCGTGTCATTCCAGTGATGTGGGACAGCGTCATTCCAGTAATGGGAATCTCCAGCAGGCCAGTGAATAGATTTACACTGCATTTGCACTTTAAAGCAATGCACATACATGTGGAGTGTTTGTGGCACAGTCACTATCAGTCATTGAAGTTTTTCAAAGCTGATGCGGATGTACATTCTTGATTCACATGTTAGTTATTGATTCTGTTGTGCATGTTGCAATTATTGCAGCAGCCACTATTTAATTAATTCTAGCTTCTGTTTTGACCAGAGGTTTAAAGTCTCCCGGAATGATCCTGCAAAGAAGTTTCTGAAGATGTATGGTGGGATACCACAAACGTGACTTGGAGAAAGAATCCCAAAAGTGGAAAGATTTGGTTCTTCAAGGTATCTTGTTTATTATGTACTGGTTGTAGAACATTTGTTCTTAAGGATCAGTGATAGCGAATTCTGTTTACCTGTATTTTTTCTCTCATTTTGTCTAGATGTGCCAGGACTCATTTTTGGCATGAAGAAGATTACATGTCAGCCTGCCTCTACCAAGATGCCCGGATCAGAGGACTGTCCTTCACAGTGTCTTCCCTATTTCACTTAGCCCACCTCCAGCCCCTCATCTACAGTTCCAACACAGTCTAGTTCACCTCCAGCCAGCTCCCAGTCATCAAAGGTAATTTCTGTTTAGAAATTAATACATGATACAGAATTGTTTGGGATGCTTGTTATGAGTTCGGGAGATGTACTTTATTTATCAAACTATATCCGTAAGTATCTGTTGTGCTGTACAGAACTACAGAAAATTCAATTGAATAATTGACACATTGGCACACAGTCTAAGCTTATAAATTTGTCTATGGCTCCAAAGTATGTATTAATATGTGCAGTGACCAGATATTTTCCGTTTACCTAATGTCCTTCTCAGATGGCAATTGATGCTGGGAGTGGAGACATGGGTACAGCTAGTTCTTCATCATCAAAGGTGACTTGTCTTAATGAATATTATATAGATGGTCAGGCATGCTTGTAATGTGTAGGGCAATCGTGATTATAGTGTATGTATAGTGTTTGTATGTGTGTGCGTGTACACTCCTTTATGTGTTTTCTTTCTGTGCCCAGATCAACACATTATATAAGATAACCAGGTTGTGTTAGTGGAAGCCCTTTTTAAAGGCCAATACAATTCTGATTTTATATACAAAATCATACAGGGTTATAAGTTACCAAGTTATATTGTTTTTTCCTATCCTAAAATTTTATCTTTAAGCCCTTTGTTTAACACCTGTCCTTAGTTTAACAAATGTTTCTACCTTTTAAGGTTGATATCTTCAAAGGCAGCGGTGTCATGGTGGATAAGCTTGTATGGGCTTACGCAGTTAATGGAAATTCATGTACGACATTTGTAAGACAACTGCTTACAGCTGTATTCCCCCCTGAAGTTCTTCTAGTCAGTAATCTTCGGGGAACCAACAAGGGGAAGGGAGAGGCTCGTCTCCCCTTTGAGAAGACCAAAGTTGATGCCATCTACAGTAGGTTCAGTGTTATCATTTGCTTTTATGATACTGATCTCTGCTGTGAATGTCAAGTATAGTCTACTAACTTTTGCATTCTTTGGGTTTGTTTCTTAAAGATGCAACTCTGGAGAGATGGCCGAATACCCCTCTGTCCCTGATAGGGAGCAGCATCAATGCGAAGATAACAGAGATGTGGAATAAAGTTAAGCCACAAAAATGAGACCATTGAAATGTACGTTTTGTTCTTAATAGCACAGTTCAGTTCATAAATATTACGTACAGTTATGGACAGTATGAATGAGTTCATTATACCACTTAAAATGGCACTTAATCTCCTAAATTGTGGGAATGGCAGAAAGCTGCAATGTCTGTCATTGATGTTGAAAATAAGTTTTTTTTCATAACGACATGCCTTACCATCATGTTTTTGATAGAATCAGTAATAGTAGATACAGTTAGTAGAAGTGCAAGGGAACTATTTGTCAGTAAAGGTTTCAAATAAAATTGGTTAAAATCCCTGTGTATTGCTCTTTAATCACTCAATGATACACATACAAAGCATATATTTTACATATATGCGACACATATAGAAAACATCAGTGTGTACATGTGTAATACTCATATATAATTTCCTTTTACATATCAAAATCTTATCAAAACCATATAAAAACTTCTTAGTTTCTATATACATTTCATTTGTGTTATATACACAAATCTATCAGTAATGGTGGTTTATCATATAGGAACAACACAACCTTTGAAAAACATATAATTCACATATAAGAGGCATGTATTCTATGTCAGACAAACATATAAAAATTAGTGTGTACATGTGTACAACATATATATTTTTCTTTCTAATATAAAAATCTTATCAAAAACATATGAAGACTGCGTTGTTTTTATATAAATTGCATGTGTGTTACATGCACAAATCTGGTTGAAATGGTGTTCTATCATATAGGAATAATACTAAGACGTTATATAACATATTCTAAAATTTACATCTCTCATGTACTGAAAGTATATGTCACTGTATAACTTACTTAGTCAATTCATGTAGATGTGTGCTTTATTCATAAATGAGGGAAATATGAAATGGGCCACTTTTGTGATGTATGCCACATAAGATTTCATAGCCATATGTGTTTCTGGAGTAAGGGTTTTGTATAAGACTTTTGTATTAATCCTTTTAGAAGTTTTATGTAATTCTTTTTCGTATGGGATAACAATAAACATGAATGTGGTTTGAAGATTGGTGGGGACAATAAATAATCATTCATTTATAGGTATTCATCCTTCTGACATGTTATTATAATATACACTGTGGTGTAATAACAGGTGTAAAAATTGAAAGCTCGTTGTGTTTTATATTGTTTTTCAAACGGTGCTGAAAACCATCATTAGACTGTTTGGGAAAGATGTCATGTTTATCCACATCGTAGCACAAAGAATAATGTTGGCTACATTAATAATATATACGGCCCAGAAGAAGAATGCGCAACAAACAAAACAAACGCATTTCCCTTGCAACTCTCGCTGTTCTGTGCGCAGAAACGTCAACTGTAACTTCACTACAGTTCTGCATAAAGTAAGAATCAGCTGTGCAACATTCCAGAGAAGTAAAAAGGGAAATAATTTAATGTAATACTGGGTCACGTTATTTTCCGTATTTTTATATTTATTTATTTTTTTTTAAACACACGCAGTTTACACAATGCAAAAACAGCACTGCTTGAAATAAGCAAAATATTCCTAAAAAGGATAACATTTTCTTGTTTTGAGCAAAAGAATCTGCCAACCCATCTCCCATCTGTCATGGGAGATGGGTTGGGGGGAGGGGGGTATAACTGTGACCATGCTTTTAAATCTGTGGGGGAGGGAAGGGAAGGTGGTTTTATGTGGGGTCATTTTAATCTGTAAAGCACTTTGTGATGCAACTTCTTGTATGAAAAGCGCTTCATAAATAAAGTTTGATTTGATTTGATTTGAAAAGGGTGAGCAAAAGTTGCTTGGTTAGAATTCTAAAACTAGCAAAGAAATCTTGCTTGTTAAGAACATTTTTTCTCCTTAGACAAAAAATAAGAAAACATTTCTAGAAACAAGGCTTTTTTACGTTCTCGAAAATCCTTTTTTGCAGTGCAATTCACATCCCTGACCACTTGTTGCAGACGCGCAGACGTTTTCAACTTTATGCACAGAGTTCAGGCAGCTGAATCAATCAAAAAAAGATTCCTATGAGAGGATCTGACTGATTATCATCTCAGACCTGGACACGTATTCAAAGCATCGCTATCTGAGAGCTCAGCTGACAGCACAATGGAGAGTTACAGAGGGGAGTTATTAGAGCGCGTACCTTCGGCAGACACAGACCGATGGCGGCTTGGGTCGGGTTTTGATCTGTGGGTAAAGGGTCGGGTTAAAAAATCATCTTAATGCATGGGGGTTGGTAAAATTGGACCAGTGCAGGACTCTGCAACAGTAAATTGTATACTTTTACTGCAATTATTTTGTATTTAAAACATGTGAGGGAAAGTAGATATGCAAGCAGAAACTATAGGGGAAACTATATTTATTTTTATGCAGCTTTGAAGATGAACCGATCGCAAAAATTGTTGCATGACTGGAAAATGAGCTTAAAAGTATGACAGAAATCACACAGTGCATGCCTACCTTGCTCCCTGGGAGAAGCGCACACAGACCTGCGCCATCCTTAGATGCATGGTGGAAGATAACTAATAGTGGGCAGCTTGTTGTGCAGTTAGTTTCCAAACCATGTAATTCATAGTTACATATAATTTTAGGCTGCATGATTTGCGCCAAAGCATAGCATTGCTAGTAAAGTTATTATGACAGATACATTTGATTAGCAAACTTGACTTTAAGTGACTTACAGGTTTCTTTGAAAAATAGTTCCTCATGTCCAAATTCATCTTTTTTTCTGCCATCTTTACTCGCTTTTGACACTCATGTGTCACCCACGTTGCACCTGAGTCCTCTTGCGGACTGGAAAGTTCTCCTTGCGGTTTCGGCGCTGCTAACAAGTAAAACGACTGCAGAGTCTTACCTGACAGCACTGCCAATCATATTGGCCATATAGAACATAATTATACTCTTTCTGCACCTCTAGAATGAGACATTGACAGATCTGTATTTTTCTTTCTCTTTTTTGCTTTCTATCGGGTTTGTTTTTCTTTTCTCGAGGAGATCAAATTATTGGTGGGGACAATTCAATAATCGTTGGATATTGGTGGGGACATGTCGCTTCCGTCCATGCTAATTCTACGCCCTTGGCTGGAGGACAGACAGACCACTTTTCTTCACTGTGCTACTTTCTTTTCTACTACAGTCCAGTTGCATTATATGCGGTCATTTTGACTGTTAACATTGTTTTTGCTCAGTGTTTTCTATTCATAGAAGCTACACCTGATCTGGTACCCTGCTTAGCTACACACACAGCTATCGAGTGGCACATTCTAGCTCCAACAGGAGAAGAAAGGAACCAGAGCTTTATAAGGGGTTTCTCCGCCGGCCCACTTTCTCTTCTGCTCAGCATTTGGGCCAGGCTTGTGCTATGAGAGGCCCCAGGAATTCCTTCCTTCGCTGGCGAGGGGAAAGGACGCAGGTTTCTGGGAGAAACACACTCCAAGGAAGACAAAGGCTGCTGATCGATCAGGTGAATCGCAAACCACAGATGAGACAAACCCCACTGTTCTGCCCTGAGCCCTGCAGAAGCTTTCTGAATTACAGACGCTGCCGTGAGGAAGGGAGCCGTTAACAAGCTGCTGCATGCCGTAGAGCCGCGTGACACGTCCAGACTAAAGCCATTTCCACCCACCACAACAAAGCCTATGTGAGATGAATGCTGTGCTGGAAAGCTGCGGAAAAAAGTACTGTCAGTGAAGGAAGGTTGGAGCTGATCGCTGTTTAGCCAAGCAGGAGAGGACGACCCGACGTCCCAGCTAAAGGCTGCTACCTGCGTTCCAACAGCCATAAGGCCTCCAACTGCAACCGAAGTTTCGATGGAACGTCTTTTTATATCCTGCAACCTGAGTGACTCAATCCGACAGGAGTTTTTCTTTTCTTTGTTTGGTGTTTAGTAAATGAATTAGAGCGACTTTAAGCAGCTGACCAATCTATAAAATAGAATCAATTCTCCAAAGGATATTGATTTCTAATTTAGCAAATGGTATAATGAAACATTACTTCTTCCAAATAATGTTTTTTCTTTACTTCTGCTTTGCATTGTGAATTGGTGGTTTGGAAACAAACCAAAAAGGCGCTAATTAGTTTTAAACTAACCTTAATTAGTTTAATACTAATTTAGCTTCATTCCCGAACCCCTTCAATACAAGCCTTGATCTTTAATCAAACATATTAATACTGAACTGTGATGTCACTGTCAATTTATTGGTTATTGTTTCTATTTCTTTGCATATTTATCACTTTTACTGTTTAATTTTGGGTGTTAGTTTTATTTTTTTTATTCTTTTTCTTAGTGGTTTAGTTGTGTGTTACTATCTTAATGAGTTAGTTGCTTATAGCATTTTAACTGAAAGTTGAATTCTTATTGTAATAAACTCTTATATTTTGGAAAGTTGTTTCTTATTTCACCTATATGTGTAGTAACTTGCTATTCAAAGAACGCCAAGAACTTATTCCTTCATCTATTGTTTAATTATCATAGCTTTATTAGGCAGGTAATCATAAATATAAACTGAGACTGTACAATTTGCCTAATGATATTCCTGGATTCCAGGTGGTGCCCTAAACTTGGTAATTTTGACATAAAGTTATTAATATTATTAATAATTGCCCTAAGCAGTTATTCATAATTATTCATAGCTAAATCCTTCCTATCTATGGAACAACACTACAATGCCCTGTTGGACGGGGGGCCCTCAGGCAACCAGGAAGCCCTGCAGCCACAGAATACAGTTTTGATGAGTAGTAAGCAACTGGGTGCAGCTTGTCACCGTGTTTATGTAATAAAACAGATGACATAAGACCAGACTTTTCATCTACCATCTGCACAAAAGGCTTTGCTGGGTCAGGGAGAGCCAAGGCCTGTGCAGAACAAAGAGCCTGTTTTAAGGCTAGAAAAGCTTTATCAGCCTCCTCAGTCCAGGTGAACACGTTGTGAGCTCCCAAGTTGCATCCATGGATCAAAGAGGAAAGAGGAGCCTCCTTCGTAGCATAATTTGGAATGAAGGTCCTGCAGTATGAAGTCATACCCAGGAAAGACATAATTTATTTCTTTGTGAGTGGTTTTGGGATTTTCTGCTCTGTGTGGTGTTAGAGGGTATTTTTAACTCTAATTTAAAGCCTCTCTTAAAGGAACAGACACCCATTTAATTTTATGACCCCTAGGCTCTCTCGGGCTCTTGTTTCACCTTCCAGCGTGCTCGTTCATTTCTGTAAAAAGGAGCAATAAGAAACAACAGACACAGTAATAGATTTTAACAGCAAGACTTAGTTCGCCGGACTCAGTTCTCTTAACTGAGCGCAGTTCTACGCCAGCACTGAGTTTTTATTGAACCACGACATGAAACCCCTCGCCTCAGCTTCTTCACATAAGGCAACGCGTGATGTCTACATTCTTCTTGATTGTTCACTGTTTCCAAGTGTTTCCACATGCACTACAGAATTAAACCCCCATACAACATTTACAGATTTTTTATCTCTTCATCTTCATCTTTTGACCTCTTATAATAATAAGAGGTCATCATATATAAAGAAAAACGTCAGGCATCACACTTATACAATCATATCAATTTTGAGTCCTTCTTCTCTGGAACCTTTCGGATCAGCAACCAAGTCATCTTGTTCTGGCCGGGAATTATGCTCGTCCAGCTCACTCTTCTATGACCTAGGGTGAGAGGTTACTAGCACATCACCCATATGCAGCTAACAGTGTATGTCTTCAGTAGCCTTGAGTTTGACGACTCTCAGGACGCAGACCAGAGGATTGTTCTGGCTCTTTTGGCAGGGGTCTCATCTTCTTTTCCTTCGAACCCTGCTGCCCCAGCTGGGCAGCTCTGTGCTTCAAGCTGCTCTGCCACCTGATGGTGCAGGTGTGCTGAAGTTGGAAACCTCTCAGCAGAGAGTTCAAGTAGGTTGTGTGGTCTGTTTGTCGCTGTTCTGCACCCGCTCTGGCTTGCTGCTCCTGGATGTCCTCTCAGGTGCGTCTTGGCTCCTCAGTGGGAGTGCATTGGCTCCAGCCTTTTTCTTTAGTCTGACGACCTGAGAGATCTTGGTCTGGTTGGCTGCTGGTCTCTCACCTGGTCAACAAAGCCTAAAAGAACAGCTCACAACTAATTTGCTTTTCCTGTTTGCTTTATTCATAATTGTATCTAATTTGAGATTAATTTCTTATGCATTTGTCCTTTTTTTAAAAATCCCTCACTCACCCCATAGTTCTAAGTAGCACCGCACTGATCGGCCGCACTAAAACAAAATCAAACTATTGTCCAGACTGCTACAACATTAGGGCTATCTGTAGAAAAAGCTATTACTTTTGCTTTATGTTGAAATCACAGAAATCATCATTGACTCAAAGCGCACTCTAAAAATTCTGTATCAAAAATAAACAACACTGGAACAGCCTAGACCATAAAGAACTTTTCTTCAAAATATATAGTAGGGCTTATAATGCAAATAAAAACTTCCCAACAAGCACTAAATGCATAAACATGCCACAAGGCAAGGTGAAGATGTGTGCCAAAACGACCAACCGCACAAAGGTGCCAAAACAGGATGAAAAAACAGGAAACAGCTGGTGTTTGGATTGTGCAAATGGTATGTTGAGCGTGTGATACTGCTCAAAGAGAAAATGCTCCGCTGCTTAAAGCTCACCCCCCCACAGAACGACCACAGTCTAATTTTATTCATTGACACTGCTAACAGCCTAAGTTCATTAAACCTATAGTTTTATAAGATTTTACCACATCACCGACGATTTTTATTCATTTTCTGAGATGATGAAGCCTAATACTAAATACTACTACTAAAAGAAAACTATAATTTCAACCTATTTAATCAAAGACTGTTGAACCCTAAACAAATGCTGTTTTTTCTGTATTTATCTGAAATGCTTCGAAGCGACCAATTGAAAGGCCCAAAATAGTTTAAATCTAAGTTCCCCTTGTGCCTAAAGATCTCCCCCTCTTTCTGAAACAGAACTCCATGTATCAACCAATCTGTTTCAGAAACATCAAATTATAAAAGCCTCCTTTTAATCAGGTGTGACCAGATTTGCAGCCTGTTACGGAGAGATTTATTTTAGTTCAATAAACACCTGTATTGTAGATTAATCTCCATGTATATTAATAGTTGTTAGGCTCAATTCCTGCATCTCAGCTGCTATACCTTTTAGACCTGCCAGGGAAGAATTAACAAAACCACTGAATCTATAATTTAATGTGTCCAATTTTAACATGACCTTACCCACCCCGGTCCATGGGAAAATAAATAATACAACCTTATTTCCATCACTCCATAATTTGTGTTCAGGCAGTATATTGGAGCCCCATATGGGATCATGAGGGGCTGAAACATCATGCCTCCTCCTTCTGCTGTGTCGGATCTCCACTGCAGATACAAGGAAAGAATGCTCTGTAAGTCTCAACAGAAGCACATCTACCATTCCAATTCAGAGGGTGATGGGAGTTAGAGCCAAGATCCGCAGAGAATCAGCAGGTCGTCCATAGAAAAAGTTCCCATCACATTCACGGTCTCAAAGAATGGAGCACATATGGTATGTTTTTCCCATGTACCCAGATTGGTGTGAAAGTGTGGTCAGACTTTTATCATTTTCAAAACAAATAAATCTTTGGTCAGGTCTTAAAGCTACATTGTGTAAGATCTGCTCCCATCTAGCGGTGAAATTCTATACAACCAACCAACTGAATATTACGTTCTAACCCCACCTCCCACCCCCCATTCCGAGTGCATTTTAACTCCTACGGTGGTCGTTTCATGTCAAGGTTAACATGGCTTCCAGTACTACGACTTCGTCCAGTGTTCCTTCCAGTGATGAGGTTACTTTAAAAAACTACATTGCATTTAGTTAGATAGTCAGACGTCTGCCGCGTCGCGAGTAGACAATCTCCCCCTGGCATTCGTCACGGTGCAACTGAGTGTAGCCAAAGCGCAAAAGGCGGAGCTAGAATTTCCAGGAATGTCCCTCATTGGTGAATGTATTTCAAAGATGGAGGCTCAAAATGGATTCACCCATTCGAGCAACTCACTCGTATGTATTCTGAATAGCAGATTCTACACTTACAAGAATACTTTCATTAGTAGGTGGAAGTAATTACACACCTATGAGCACATAGTTTTGCTAAGAATTAACTTAGAAAAATACAGAATGTAGCTTTAAGTGTACTGGTTCTGCTTTAACTATTTAGATTAATCCCATGTCGTCCCAGTCCTACATTTACCCTTCCTTTTGTCATGGAAGTATACACATTTTTACCCATATAACTTCCCATTCGTTCATGTACTTCAGGCTCAAAATTTGTCCAAATCCTGGAGAGTAGTGTAACATCTGGAAACAGATCATTAAGATTAGTGAAAGCTTCTACATATATGGGTAAATGTCCTACAGAATATGGCATTTGAGAACAAACAAAACAGTTAATAATGCTTCATTTATTTGCTAGATATCTTGCATATTGGTACCATATGCTAGTTTCAAATGGGTTTCTGTGTGTCCTTCTCTGAGTGAACGAAGACAATAAATCAGTATTCTCATGTGCTATATATCATTCTTCTGTGAGTCCTAACGTTCCTATTGAATAACACCACCAAAAAGCTGTAAAAATAAAAGTACTAGGTAGCAGGAAAACCTTCATAGTTACTATTTCTCCCTTCAAGCAGTCTCTATAGAAAGGTGAATCACCTGGGTCTCTTCAGTGAGGTTGAGATAGGTGAAACCTATTGTATTCACCTCCATTTGTAATCAGTCTGAAACACCACTTTTCTTAGACTGCTTTTTCTATATCTAGTAATGGTCTCTGCTTTTTACATGTATCCAACTCAGTCTCTACAGCCGTTGGTGTGGTCAAAAATACCTGGAATGGCCCCTCCACCTGGGTGATGACCAGTTTTCTGTTTACAGCTTTAATCAGGATCCAGTCACCTACTTTCAGCTCACTTCTTCCTGTAGGAATATAGGATCATCTGTTATATGATTAGTTTGCATTTATAACTTATTTACTTTTCATTATTTTGATCATGAAAACCACCAGATCTTAATCACATTGTTTTTCAGAAGAGAGTATACCAAACTAAGGAATTCTATATCTACGCCCATAGATTATTTCAAATATAATGAGGCCAATATTCAAATTTGGTGTTATATTCATGTATAGTTTACTAAATCAAGACACTATACAATTTTGTCCTGTTTCTTCCATTGCTTTTATCAATTTGGAACATCTTGATCATAAAATAATAAATCAGTTTGTAATTGTTCCTCTTATTTTAAAATACCAAACTGTAAGAGGGTGTAAGGCCTCCCATAGATTGTTTCAAATGGTGTCAGGCCTGTTCCACTACTTGGTTTGATATTCATATATAGCTTAACCATAACCAAACAGTAAATCCAATTGTGTTTAGTCTCATCCATGGCCTTTCTTAGTCTTCTTTTAGAATCCCATTGTCTCTTGAAAATAATCTACAATCTATGTCCTATTTTATCAATTATTTCATTCACAAAATATGTTCCGTTATCACTATAAATCATTTGTGGATCTCAAATCTAGGCATTATTTCTCTAAACAACATTTCTGCAACAGTTAGTGTATCAGAATGTTTCACTGGTAACATTTCAATCCATTTGGAGAAATTATTTTTTCTTACTAAACAGAACTTCTCTTCACATTGATTTAGTTCTATAAAATCCATGTATATTACTTCCGAAAAATAATTTGTAGTTGCAAATTACCTCTTTGTGTAATTATATATCTTTGCAGTCGATGTTTTGTACACATTAGACAGGCCCGACAAAAATTTTATGTGACTGTAATCATATCCCCCCTGTTTAGACATGACAAGGCTATATCTCAATTTTTCTGCCCATCTATATAGGATTTTTAGCAAAACATATTTCCACTCGGGTCATACAGTGAGACCATCTTCTTTAGTACAGCCTTTGTTTGCTCAAAGCTGTTTCTTAAATTTATATGAGAAGCTTTTTTTGTTTTGTTTTCATGTCTGACACACTTCTATGTCAACATACTAATCAGTTTGAGAATTGAACTGTTTGTAATAAATGCTCTAATTAGTTCGCCACTAGAGGTCACCATACCCCTGTTCCCCATTGTTGGCCAAAAACGTGCAAGGTCGAATTTGGATCTTCTATTAGCAATAATATAGTTATTGTATCTTTATCTAATTACAAACTTGAGTTAAAACTTGATTTTTTTCTTTTCCAAGTAGAACAGTTCTTTGGTAGCTGTCCTGTTGTAAGAGTTTTATGAAAATCTACAATTTGGATTATTATTTTACCTCCTACAAATAACATGCCCAACTTCAAGTGAAATAGGAAATCTATTCCTAACAAATTAGAAAACAATCTGGAGATAACATAATTACCACTACAGATTCTTCTTGTAGCTTATTATTATGATTATATGTGGAAGGGTCTGTTGCTGGATGTCCAAAAACGTGGTCCCATTATTCAACTCAGATTGGGCCAGGGCCAGCAACCTTTTCCAATCTCAGGTGTAGGTCCAGACATCTTTCTTGCTTAATCAGACCCTTACTTTTATCCAATTAGCAACAACTCCAATGAGTGTATATATTGAAGTGCGCTTATAATCCGTGTGTTACGGTAACTAAAGTAGAATTTTGGAGTGCGTTACTAAATTCTGTACTACGGTAATCCAGTAACGGAAAATTCTTCTCTTCATTGCAGTCTCTAACACAGTGCATTGCGAGATTGATACCATTAACTGTATAATTACCAATACCAAGTAAAAACCAAGCTAGTATTGGCGGTACCGATCCGATACTTTGTACAACAATTTAATGTGTTTGAAAAATCACTTTCAAAGCAGGTAACACTAAGGAGAGAGGAATTACATTTTTTATAGAATACTTTGGGACTCAAACTGAAAATAAAAGTAAAATACATCAATAAATGTATAAATGCCACAAAAAATACATGTTTGTCAAGGCTTAAATATTAAAATATTCAGTTAATGTTATTATCTATCTATTAAATATTTTGTCAGCTGTATCTTTATGTTTTAAAACCCCACAAACGCTGTTTTATGGAATATTTAGAGTCGTACTATTGGCAGGTGGAAGAAAAAGTAGTTCCTACCAACTTTGAAGAATTTCGATAAGATCCTGATATTATAGTTACTTTCCACTGTATTCCAGTTGTGATGAAATACATAACCCCAAATTATTAAAATTATAATATTTTAACATGAAAATCTATTCTAAAACATAACAAGCTGGTATCAGAGGTATCGATATGTCAATATTGACCCGCACATCCCCATAACAAGTTCCTTCTTACATGTTCTTTGCTGGATTTATGGAAAAAAATCAATAAATAGTGCATATTCATAGTTGTTATAATGTATAATTAAAGAACACTTACACTTAAAATTTATGTTAAGTAAGCGTAACGCAAAAAAATTGATTTTTACGCCTATTTTTAATTTTACTCGGAATACAAATAGAAATACTTTCCCCCCCTCAACAAATACAAATACCGGCTGCTTTGCACACCCCTGGTATACACATTTGACATGCAGCTGATTTGTACGGGCAAAATTCTGCTTAGACGTTCAAATCAAAGTTAGTAAACTCTGGAAGAAAGCATCTGATGTTTTGTGACTATTCATTAAAATATAGAAAGGCCTGTTTCACTTAAGGTTAATGTGAAATTTGTTTATGAAAAGAATAAAATTATAAAATGGGCTTCGAATGTCTACATGATTGCCTATTGCACTTTATTGGAAACGGATGAGGGTATGCAATACAGTGTGCCAAGGTTTTCTATTTTCATCTATGTCACGTAAGACGATGTTCAAACACACTTTTCACAATAACGTCGTCCTTTTAATTAGAAAAAGTTAACAGATGATGTGGTAGTTAATGTTTTTACACCTTTATGTTAAATAGGTCCTTTCCAGGTGTTTTTACCAAGTGCAGGGGGAAGTAGGAATGGGTATTGTTAAGGATTTATCGATACGACTACTCTTAACGATACTCCTTATCCTTATAGGGGAAAAACAAAAATAATTAACTGTATTTTAAGAAAAAAAAAGTAACTTAGATAAGAAGTGTAATGGCAAAAAATAGTATCTCAGAATTTCCATAATAAAGAAGACATGAGTCCCAGAAGGCGTTTAGGGAATTTAATTCAAACATGTCTGGCCAGACACGGAGGGGACAGAGTTACTCGTGCATCACCCTAACCAACCTTTCTAACTAACCGCTTAAATAGTATTCCGCAATCATTGTTTATCTCTGTAGATGTCTTCTCCAACGTTCACGCCCTGCCTCCAGAGAACTGCTTCATGCGAGTCATAGCAACGCATAAAGCAGCTCATCCGAAGGCCAGACTGTTATCTTACTGCCCCGGCGTCTGTCTCTCTGGTGACCTGACACATATATCTTTCTCATAACATTAAGCTGGAACAATAAGCTTGTCATTTCCTTAGATGCATTCACTAAACAGAGAATATACACTTAATTCCTAATTGCATAACAATTTTCCACCACAATTCCCTGCTTTTATTAATTTAAATAATACCATAAATATAAAGGAAAATTCAAAAGTGCTATCACACATGAGACATGCTTGGCCATGGAATTAGCTCACAGTGACAAATATTAGATCCTTCCAGATGACTTTGCTGAGACTCCTGTGCATTGAGACCGAAAACCCACGGGGTCTTCTTACGCCATTTTCTTGTGGGCAAAATGTCATCTCAACAGCCCCTCGCCCCAGAGGCGGCAATCCACAGGTCTCGTCATCGGTCAGGATGTTCTAGATAAAACACAGAACAAAGGAGAAATTATGTAGCATCTTCCAGTACACTTCAGAGGGTATTACATCAACACTAGATGTTGAAATGTATACTCTTCCCTTGCGCTGTTTGTTGTCTGTTGCCGTGAAGTCAGCCTCCACCAGCATCCAGTGACCCGTAGCCACCGATCAGTCCTTCCTCAGAAAGTTGAGAGTGGTCACCCCTCAGAAGGTCCTTCAGTGAGAACCTCCCAATGCGACCCTTGGGAGCTGAGCTAATTAGGTATTAGAGCATTGATGTTCAAACATAGGTGAGCCAATTCACAAAAGATGAATAGGATGATTTTGACAAGTGATTAAGTGGAACCCACACCCTCGGAGTATGGTTTCAGATCAACCTGATGCAACTGTGTGCAAAAGCAATTCTAAACAACTCACAACCTGGTTAATGAGCCAAACCTCATCAACTGAAGCTAGATTACAATTAAGGTAAATGTCTCCAAATCACTCTGTACTAAATCCATGCCAAGAAAAAGACAACCAGCCATTCCAACTTGTGAGAGTAAAAAATCCCAGGAATCAACTACTCCCAGCAAGAAGTAAAGAAGGTTTTCAGATCAAATTACAATTTTTTTAAGTTCCCAGACACAATATGTACTACAAGTCTGAACCCAAACCGAAATGGAATATGAAATCAGACGTCAAGTCCAGGTAGTAAAAAAAACCCTCATTAATTTATGACAGAGTTATGATTCACAAGAAAATCAATTACTTGCATTTATTCTAAATGCACAATTTTAAATTAAAAATTAATTAATTAAAAATTTTAATCATTAAAAATTAAAGAATGCTACAACTGAATAGAATTTACTGCGGTTTGATAGTAGGTCTAACATTTATTATACTGACACCCTGTTTTTTTTATGCGATCTATAGCATATAATGTGCACAGGTGTTAACTCAATATTTTCCACATTTGTCACATCTTTAGAACAGTGACCGAAATTCTGAATCTATTTTTATCATCATTTGTCTTAATGAAGTAAACTAAAAAAAAAAAAAATAGAAACCAAGTTAAACCCCACTGTGTGTGTAGGTCACACCTGTTGGCTTAAAGATTTCACCAAATACACAACCCTCACATATGCAGCTGAAACAGGTAGCCTAGTGTTTCCCAAATGCGTCCTTATTATTTAACATTTTTATTAAACATTACTATCATTAAGTAAAAGTTCGTTTTGGTCGAGGTATGGCTAAAGCTTTATTCTTTATCATTTAATGTTCTAATCCTAAATTTGTTTTATGCTTTCTACCTCCTTTGTGTGAATCTAAATTTATATACGGTCTATGATCTAAATGCTTCTATCTGTCACTTTGCTGCCGGTACAGCAAAAGTTCCCCTTCGTGGGAAAATAAAAGCATGATTCATGAAGTTAAGCATTACCATATTTTAATTTGGAAAGCTCATGTTTGAAACATGAAGTGGTTTTGCGCAAAAAACAAACAGTTTGACTAACCTGGACTCGTTAGCATCCAGGAAGCAACTGAAAACTCAAGACTAAACTTTTTGTCAAAACAAGTGTTTAATGTTCCTATTTGTAGTCTTCCAGCCGCAGAGCGCTATTAACGCTTCATCAGTGTCGGGATCTATGATTGTTTACAACCAGAGAATCGCAGCACATCGGTCGTAAGAAAGAAGCTTGTGGCTCAATTAGCTGATTAGCGACTAGATAATCATATTAAACCTGCAACAGACTTTATTTCAGATCATTTTTACCACATTTTAGTTAATAACTCGCTGGCTTAGATTAACCTTAGAGTGTTTTCCCGTGTTGTTTTCTATTCGTTTTCTGTAAATTACTCAAAAGGCTGAAATACTTTCATACTGCTACTCGCATCTGTATTAGTGTTGGTTTTAATATGTAAATGTCCGATTCTGACCGTGCGTTTTCCGTGTTATTTCTATTTACTGCTGAGTAGGCTACGTTTATCAAAAGTATTAGTTAAACATAGAAACCATCATTCATCTAGTTTAAAGCTGAATTGCATATTTTCTCATAGAATCTTAAAAGAACGTTTTCAAGCTAAGGTTCCCGAGCCAAACACGGCCGCCCCTTATCTCATGAACACAGAGTGTTAAAGTTTTAGGTCGAATCAGTTACAATAGTTCAAATTTTATTTTACCATTTACCTTTGTGCATTATTTCCCCCCGAGGCTTTTATTGATTAGCGCAAATCTAACAGCTGTAACTCACTGAGTACAGCTAAACCATTTAATAGGCTATAAAATTAATATGGATTCAGGTTAGAAAATACTCCAATATTAGATTGATGAGGTAAATGTAATTTCCATCTCACATTAATTTGAAGCATTGCTTTGGAAAAACCAGCATAATACATCAAATAGACTAAAGAATGTTTATTCATATTTGCACCTTGCAGAAAAATATCATTATTAATGATTGTTGGAAATGTGTTCCAGCAAATATGTTTTCAAAACTGATGTAGGAATTTATTCTCCAGTAAATCACTGAGTCACGTTTAGATAATTAATCATTATTATATTATCTCCATTAAAACTATAGCAAGTTTTCAAGATAATATAGTTTAGTTTAAACATTAAATCTGACTCATATGCACCAATATAGATCATAATAATCATCCATCATTCATTATGCTTTAAATTTGAATATTCTCTGTTTTATTTGATCTATTTTTATCCAAGATCACTTGATGTTAAGATTGCAGTTTCCTAGATCTGTTGCGTTTAGTTTTTCAGATAGAGCGATGACATATTTATAATCCCGAGATCCCGAGCAAACCACTGATACTAAATGCATGTCAAATCCATTAAAAAGCCTATTTTGGAAATAATATTTAACAAGGATGAGAAAAGATAATGGAGTGTTTCCACGTCCTTCAGTCATCATGCAGACACATCTCACAATTGGTGACCCAAGACAGAGAGTATCCTTGAGCTTCTCACATGTTGGTTCAACATAACAATACATATCTCAGTTAACACAGAGATTTAACCTTTAACATGGTCAACATAATTTTCCCACATTAAACCATTCAAATCCTCTTTTATAAAAAATGCTATGCAGAAAAATTCTCACAACAGGCCTCAAATAATTTAGGCTTTGATAAAAGCCAAGAGAGCTACAACAAAACTAACTGTGAAATCTATAGTTCAGGATTTGACTTTTACCCATAAACGCCAAGTGATTATATATTATTTGCTTTCTTAATTTGAAAAATGATACGTCTCTGTTAACGAACAAATACATTTTGAGTTGGATTCGCTTACTAAAAGAAAGTAAAACAATTGGCTAAACAGTGTCCAATATTAGTAATTCAGTATGCTCATTCATTTGGAAACAAGCAATTAAATTCCAACATTTCATGTTCTTATTACGTTTCATTATTACTATTTTAAAGAAAACGGGTCCCCAGAGTGTTTTTGCAGCTACAGGGGATCACACTTCTGAGCCTCCCTTGTAAGGTCTAAGAGAAAATGTTAGAATTTGAATTCCCTTCACCATAGCCCCAAATGAGCCAAAATATATAAGCAGCCCCCAAACTCAGGTACGCACAGGTAACCTCCCAAGCCACTTGTCCATACCTTTTTTGGGTCGAACCTCAAACATGACTCCTCCCCTGTGGACAAAGTGGTCAGTCCATTCTAGACAAAAAGCAAAAAAGAATGAGAACCAGCCTGATTTGCACTCTGGTTCAGTTGAAATTGAAACTTGCTTTGGTTGTCATAAGCAAAATTCCAAACTCACAGGACCACTGTATTGTTATAATTGAAGGCCCCTAAAAAGCATTTCAGGCATCTCAATATTTACTTAAAACAGTGAGACGACTTCCCTTTAATTACAAAGTCAGGTGCCTTATATTAAGACCCACTTATATAACTTCCTGTGTTTACCCACCAGAGTGACAAAACCATCAGATTTCTAGGAACAAACCTTTCCTGACCTCTTGCCCCTTATCCTGGAGGGAGTCACAGAACACTTCACAGCTTGAGATCAATTCAGTAATTTTCCAAGCAAAATTTCTAATAAGGCCCACTAACTGCTCTGACGCTTGAATGTTCCCCAGATAAGATTAGTATTTATCTTTTTTCCATTTATTTAAGACCTAAGTATCCTAAGGACCAGTCATCTTTATTTTAATGTTACCCAGCAGAAACCTAAAGGTTTATTTTTTAGTTGTGTTCAAATTATAGCCTAAACAATGTTGTTTTACTGTTGCTTCTCACAGCAAAGTCTTGTTATTTTTTAGTCTCGCGATTGTTTACATTAGCGCCTTGCAAGCTGATAAAAAATTTGTCCTTCACAGCTGTGGCGAAATCTAAGCAGTGTTACTGTAACGGTCCAAGTTACTTTAGTTAATGTTCACAGATCTAAGATTTATTACTTTCTTACAACAAACCCCAAAACACAAGTAAACAATTCAGCCCCAATTGTCCCAGAAAGAAAGGAAAATATGTTTTCACTGTCAGTCAGCTTAGTCAAAATTTAAGTCAGTCAGGGTATAATTCACAACCTACTCTAAATGCCTCAATCAACTTTGCAATTTGTTCTGGTCGTAAAATAGGAACGTTTCCGTTTCTAAGTTAGTGCACACAAGCTGCGACAGCTAAGGAAACTTGTACTTAGTGTAATAACAATTCCATAAAATAACTTTCAACCAAAATGAAATAAAATAAAATGTGGGCTCTCCTGACAGAGAGCATTAGGAGAGAAAAGAAAAGACTATTTGACCATTTACCAGATAACTGTGTGCAACACCGTCTTTAAGCTCTAATTAGACTAAACTCACCGGATGACGAATCATCACCTTATCAGAGCCGTAGCAGTTTCGTTGTCTGCTTTACCCCGTCTGTCTAAAACAAACAAATTTGGTTTAGTTGCACATCAACTTTCCCTTACAAATTACAACACAATAACAAAACAAAATTTAGATCAACATAGGAAATATAAAGAATCTGAAATTATGGCCTGCTTCCATCGAGACACCTTTCGCTCTAAGGGTCCTCTAGCAGAAACAAAACAAAAACAAAACAAGATTTACTTTCCTAATGGAGTGAGTATGTGTGTGTGTGTCATAAGCAGGTGTCACAGAGATAAAATACAGCTACATCAGTCAGCAAGCATTTCTTAATTGCATTTGAGCTGTGTGTATTTTTTTGTCCTGCCTGAATTTCGCTGGGTCATCCTCAGTCTGGCCGGCCCAGGGCCCCCCCCTCTCGATCCAGCTAATCACCATATTTCAGGGACCACAGCCCCAAATAACTCATCTCACCTGAGCAAGAGTTTTCCCCTCTGCCCACTGGTCAGCCCGCATTCAGGCCGGAGTCCGGCCTCCGCCTTTGTTATGGCTGCCAAACCCCTTATTCCAAGGGTGGGGGAGGTACTAGGGCTCCTTGTGGCCCCCCCCCAGGCGCCGCTGGACCGAAGGCAGGGGTCCCAACCAGCCTGAAGAAAAACACAGGACAACTCAGCGAAACTCATCGGCAGTTCTACAATGGAATGTGTAACAATAACTGTGTGTGTGTGAGTGTGTGTGTGGCATTCTGCATTATACCAAGCCATCAAACAAATGATCTTAATGCTTAAACACTCCAGTTCTGGAAGAAGCAAACAAGAGTAAATAAAAGCGAAATAAAAAAAACCACATAAATAAACCACAAAGAAATTACATCACTTTTAGATTTTCTTTCAGAGTATCCAAATTCCTCCCCTGGGCCCACTAATTATTTTATTTCTATTTTTCTGTCGACATATTGGACTGTCTGGAGGTGAAGTGTTGCTAGATTACAGACCCGATTGTCTGCCTGGGTACCCAGTTCCAATGAAGGACGTCTCCCCCATCGCTTTCTAGTTTCCTTGAGTGAAACAAAAGCTTAAAAAAAACCTCGTCGGAAAATAATCAATCCATCCATCCATTTTCTTCCGCTTATCCGGGGTCGGGTCGCGGGGACAGCAGCCTAAGCAAAGAGACCCAGACTTCCCTCTCCCCAGCCACTTGTTCCAGCTCCTCGGGAGGAACCCCAAGGCGCTCCCAGACCAGCCGAGAAACATAGTCCCTCCAGCGTGTCCTGGGCCTTCCCCTGGGCCTCCTCCCGGTGAGACGTGCCTGAAACACCTCACCAGGGAGGCGTCCAGGAGGCATCCTGACCAGATGCCCGAGCCACCTCAACTGACTCCTCTCGATGTGGAGAAGCAGCGGCTCTACTCTGAGCCCCCTCCGGATGACTGAGCTTCTCACCCTATCTCTAAGGGAGAGCCCAGACACTCTGCGGAGGAAACTCATTTCAGCCGCTTGTATCCGTGATCTCGTTCTTTCGGTCACCACCCAGAGTTCGTGACCATAGATGAGGGTAGGAACGTAGATCGACCGGTAAATCGAGAGCTTCGCCTTTTGGCTCAGCTCTCTCTTCACCACGACAGACCGGTAGAGCACCCGCATAACTGCAGATGCCCCACCAATCCGTCCATCGATCTCCCGCTCCATTTTTCCCTCATTCGTGAACAAGACCCCCAGATACTTAAACTCCTCCACTTGGGGAAGGACCCCATCCCCGACCCGGAGGAGGCACCCCACCCTTTTCCGGCTCAAGACCATGGCCTCGGATTTGGAGGTGCTGATTCTCATCCCAGCCGCTTCACACTCGGCTGAGAACAGCTCCAGCGAAAGCTGTAGATCACGCTCCGATGAAGCCAACAGGACCACATCATCTGCAAAAAGCAGAGACCCGATCCTGAGGCCACCAAAACGGATCCCCGCAACGCCTTGGCTGCGCCTAGAAATCCTGTCCATAAAAGTTAGGAACAGGATCGGTGACAAAGGGCAACCTTGGCGGAGTCCAACTCTCACTGGAAACAAGCCCGACTTACTGCCGGCAATGCGAACCAAACTCTGGCACCGGTCGTACAGGGATCTAACAGCCCGTATCAAGGGGCCCGGTACCCCATACTCCCGGAGCACCCCCCACAGGGCCCCCAGAGGGACATGGTCGAACGTCTTCTCCAAGTCCACAAAACACATGTAGACCGGTTGGGCGAACTCCCACGCACCCTCCAGGACCCTGCTGAGGGTGTAGAGCTGGTCCAGTGTTCCACGGCCAGGACGAAAACCGCATTGTTCCTCCTGGATCCGAGGTTCGACTATCCGTCGGACCCTCCTCTCCAGAACCCCTGAAAAGACCTTACCAGGGAGGCTCAGAAGTGTGATCCCCCTGTAGTTGGAACACACCCTGTGGTCCCCCTTTTTAAACAGGGGGACCACCACCCCGGTCTGCCAATCCAAGGGAACAGCCCCCGATGTCCACGCAATATTGCAGAGCCGCGTTAACCAACACAGCCCCACAACATCAAGAGCCTTGAGGAACTCCGGTCGAATCTCATCCACCCCCGGAGCCTTGCCACCGAGGAGCTTTTTAACGACCTCGGTGACCTCAGCACCAGAGATTGGAGAGCCCGACCCCAAGTCCCCAAACCCTGCTTCCAGATTGGAAGGCGTGCTGGTGGGATTGAGGAGGTCTTCGAAGTATTCCATCCACCGACCCAAAACGTCCCGCGTCGAGGTCAGCAGCACACCATCCCCACTGTAAACAGTGTTGGTGGCAGACCGCTTTCCCCCTGAGACGCCGGATGGTGGACCAGAATCGCTTCGAAGCCGTACGGAAGTCGTTTTCCATGGTCTCTCCAAACTCCTCCCACGCCCGAGTTTTTGCCTCAGCAACCATCCAAGCCGCATCCCGCTTGGCCTGTCGGTACCTATCAGCTGCTTCAGGGGTCCCACAAGCCAAAAAGACCCGGTAGGACTCCTTCTTCAGCCTGACAGCATCCCCTACCGCCGGTGTCCACCACCGGGTTCGGGGGTTGCCGCCGCGACAGGCACCGACCACCTTGCGGCCACAGCTTCGGTCAGCCGCCTCGGCAATGGAGGCGCGGAACATGGTCCACTCGGACTCAATGTCCCCCGCCTCCCCCGGGACGTGTTCAAAGTTCTGCCGGAGGTGTGAGTTAAAGCTCCTTCTGACAGGAGACTCTGCCAGACATTCCCAGCAGACCCTCACAACACGTTTGGGCCTTCCAGGTCTGTCCGGCGTCCTCCCCCACCATCGGAGCCGACTCACCACCAGGTAGTGGTCAGTGGACAGCTCTGCCCCTCTCTTCACCCGAGTGTCCAAAACATGCGGCCGCAGATCAGATGAGACGACAACCAAGTCGATCATTGAGCTGCGGCCTAAGGTGTCCTGGTGCCAAGTGCACATATGGACACCTTTATGCTTGAACATGGTGTTTGTTATGGACAATCCATGACGAGCACAGAAGTCCAATAACAAGACACCACTCGGGTTTAGATCGGGGGGGCCATTCCGCCCAACCACACCCCTCCAGGTCTCCCTGTCATTGCCCACGTGAGCGTTGAAGTCCCCCAGCAGAACAAGGGAGTCCCCAGGAGGAGCACTCTCCAGCACCCCCTCCAAAGACTCCAAGAAGGGTGGGTAATCTAATCTGCTGTTTGGCGCGTAAGCACAAACAACAGTCAGGACCCGTCCCCCCACCCGAAGGCGGAGGGAGGCTACCCTCTCATTCACCGGGGTAAACCCCAACGTACAGGCGCCGAGATGGGGGGCAACAAGTATGCCCACCCCAGCTCGGCGCCTCTCAGCGGGGGCAACCCCAGAGTGGAAGAGAGTCCAACCCCTCTTGAGGAGACGGGTTCCAGAGCCAGAGCCGTGCGCCGAGGTGAGTCCGACGATGTCCAGTCGGAACCTCTCAACCTCGCACACCAGCTCCGGCTCCTTCCCCACCAGAGAGGTGACGTTCCACGTCCCGAGAGCCAGCTTCTGCAGCCGAGGATCGGACCGCCAAGGTCCCCGCCTTTGGCCGCCGCCCATCCTGCACAGCACCCGACCCCTATGGCCCCTCCCACAGGTCGTGAGCTCATGGGAAGAAATAATCAATCAATTTAATTAATTGACCACTTGTCCAACTGCCGTGCTCCCAGGTAAAACCCGTAGCAAAAACCGGATACTTTCTTTAACATTGATTAAATAATTAACCATACAATTATATATAAGTATATATATTATATTAAGTAATCAATCAATCTACCACGTGTAAGTAAATAAACACGAAACCGCTAGCAAATATTTCACCTCCTGAGAGTGCAAATAAATTTCTGTTATCACTATTTATTTAAAGGACTCAGTCTTACCAGGTTCTGTCTCAGGCGACGGCAGGGCCGACAGAGACGCTTCAAGGCCTCCATCTCCCAAACAGCTACTGGAGGTAAGAGGCTGGGAGAACATTTTCCCAGGACGCTAGCAACTCCCTTGACCCTGTCCCTGCCGGTCCATTCCGTTCGCTGAGGCTGCGTTGGGCGCCAAGTGTAATGGCAAAAAATAGTATCTCAGAATTTCCATAATAAAGAAGACTTGAGTCCCAGAAGGCGTTTAAGTATTTAATTCAAACATGTCTGGCCAGACACGGAGGGGACAGAGTTACTCGTGCATCACCCTAACCAACCTTTCTAACTAACCGCTTAAATAGTATTCCGCAATCATTGTTTATCTCTGTAGATGTCTTCTCCAACGTTCACGCCCCGCCTCCAGAGAACTGCTTCATGCGAGTCATAGCAACACATAAAGCAGCTCATCCGAAGGCCAGACTGTTATCTTACTGCCCCGGCGTCTGTCTCTCTGGTGACCTGACACATATATCTTTCTCATAACATTAAGCTGGAACAATAAGCTTGTCATTTCCTTAGATGCATTCACTAAACAGAGAATATACACTTAATTCCTAATTGCATGACAATTTTCCACCACAGAAGGAAGCTGTTGTTCAAAAATATCCAGCATTTATTAATTGTAAGAATAAAATATCAGGTTAACTGTAGTTTAAGAAAAAACATTTTTAAACTTAAATAAGAAGGAAGCTGTTGTTCAAAATATCCAGCATTTATTAATTGTAAGAATAAAATAGCAGGTTAACTGTAGTTTAAGAATTGTTTTTTAACTTAGAAAAGAAGGAAGCTGTTGTTCAAAATATCCAGCATTTATTAATTGTAAGAATGAAATAGCAAACTTATGTCCATGCTTCACATGTTTGCTTTGCATACAAATATACATAACTGTTTTAGGCTATCTGATTCAGCGGTTGTTGTTGCTGCAGCACTCAGGCGGTCAAACACCGTGCAGCTTTTGGTTTGTAGTTGGTGTATTTTGGCAAGGTGCTTGGTAAAATTACTTGTGTTCCCGCCTTTGCAAGCAAAGCTTTTATTACATATGTGACAGCGTCAGCGTGCATTGTCGGCATCTATTTTCGTTCGCTCTACCATCGTATCTGTAAGGCGAACACACACATGTGCGTGCAGCAGTCGCCACTCCGTCCCCGCAGCGTGTGTGCTTGTTAAGGAGGAGTGGGCTGCGATACAGTGTTTGGCTCGTGTCTATATCTCCCCCAAAACATGAATACGACTTTAATTTTACAGTTAAGAGGACCGATTAGGCTGAAGCTTATCGGTCCGGGTGGACCGTCAGAATCAGCCCCGGGGCCAATTTAATACCGGGTTTCGGTACCCATTCCTAGGGGGAAGAGGCACTTTCCCGCAGCAAATCTTGTTCCTGCCAAGAGGCTTAAACCACTTGATGTGGCTTTCTATTTGTTGCCAAAGCAGTGTGGGAAAAAAACCCATAGAGCAGGAGCAAATGGTCCATATGCATGCAGGATTGGACTGTAGGACTGCTCATTTAGATAAAAGCACAACACTTGAAGAGGTAATAACAAGGAATTAGTTATTAAGTTTAGCTGTATTGTACATTGTATTCTTAGGAATACAATATACAAGGATTTGCTAGTTTTTCATGCAGTGTGATGAATGCTATTTCTGATTTGAATGTTCTCTCTTTGGAGAGGCTTACACTTGTATCCATTTTTTGCCCACAGTTATGTGATGCCCTCAAAGTTTTATTTCCAAAATTGGGGGCTGTGAGTGGTGGGTGGCTGCTATACAAATCTGCAGGTAGGCCAACACCGGTTTGTGTATTAGTGTTGCGCAGTCATCAGAAAGTACATTTGCAGCAGCTAACTTCACATTGTGCAATGCTCAATGCTGTTACTTTATAAATGAACAGATGGTACCTAAATAAAACTTTCCTCAAACTCATCTCTGTACATTTATTATTAAGCCTGTTCAATTTAAGACATTTTGTTTTTGTAACTATTAATAATCAAAAGTTGTAGTCTGGTTTTCTGGTTTTCAATAATTATAATCAATAATTTAATATTAATATAATTATTGATGACGTTCGTGTTTAACCTGTTTATTAAAGATATAGGGGCACCAATCTCATAAATGAGATAATTTCAATTAAACCAGACTGTCAGTCTCTCTGAAAAGGCGTAATTTTATCGCGGGGTTAAAACAAATTTCACACCACAAACTGAAATAGCACATGAAACTTCTGGTTACTTAAGGGAATTTATTAATGAAATAGGTCGACCTTACAGATTACATTTCATTCATAATTTCCATCTATTCTAACGCGTGCAAAAATATAGAACAAAGTTAACGTCGAGGGAAGGGGCGTGTGTGTGTATGTGGCTGTGTGTGCGTGTGCAGCTGTGTGTGTGTGTGTGGGGGGGAGACAGCGAGCGAATGAGGGGGGGGTTCAGCTTCCACCCTCAATACGATCGATCAAACTCAAGCCTTATCAATTGGCGCGATCGGCTCACAAAGGGAGACAAAGGAAGACCGCGTGGCGACTCAACAAAGGCTAGTTTCATTAGCAATGGTGGCTTGGAAAAAGGAAACGGGGCGACGGAGAACGGGCCACGCGACCTGTCTAAACAGACACGCGCCGACCGCAGCGGACAATAACCAACAAGGAAATAATACAATATAATATACTGCTTCTGGTTGCAACCAAAGTCAAATAATAAAACACAAAAAGCATGCACATTCAGGGTCGGTGTACAGTGACAGACGACCAAGAATAACAGTGGTTAACAAGTTGACAGACTTATTTTAACCAACAGAAAACGGATATTAACCGTCAAGACCTCTCCTCTACCCAGACCAAAAGATATGAACCAGTTTAATCCTACTTGGTGGGGGCAGCTCTCCACAGTCCACGATGAAGAATGTAGAAAGTGTCCAGTTTAAAGGAGCGGTTTGCGCAAATCCGAGGTCAGAAAAGCGGATGTCCGACTTTAGGCGCTGAGGGACTCAGGCCTGTTTTCAATAGAGCTCAGATGGCCAGCTCACTCCCTGGTTACCCGTACAGGAAGTCTGTTTGCCTAGCCGATTCACTTCGAAGTTTAAAAGGGAAGTTCTTCCTGGTCCAACAGGTTTGAACGGAAAAAAGGGAAAATGCTAGCAGTGGATTAAAGCGTCTCCTTACGGCACCGCTTGGGGACCAGAATTCAAAGATTTCTATATTCCCGCTGCTTTTTATCAACTCTGTGATGTCATCAATGGCCAAAGACCAATGAGAATGGGTTGAGGGCAGCGCAACGGATGCTGGGAGATGCAGTTCGTTCAGTGAAAGGATGCTGGGAGATGCAGTTTGTTAAGTAAAAGGCAATAGCCTCAACATTGTTATCCTTTTATTAGGTCATGCCTAACTGCAGATCAGCAACTAATTGTTTGATTGTAATATTTGTATTTGTAAAAGTTAAGGTAAGTTAAGGTAAAAAAAAAAAGAAGAATAAAAAGCTGGACTTGTTTGGTTTTAGGTGACTTCTTCAGCCTGGTATGTTGTCAGACAAGAGGTCTAGTTGCTTTTAATTAACTTCTAGATATAATCTATATTTCTATTTCGATTCAATTCAATTCAGTTTATTTATATAGCGCCAATTCACAACAGATGTCATCTCAAGGCACTTAACAAGAAGTCATTTCAATACATTTATACAAACATTCCAATCAGTTAAAAAGTTTCCTATTTAAGGAATCCCAGCAGATTGCGTCAGTCATTGGCGTGAGGTTGGGCCCCGTTGATGCAGACTTTCCAACCACAACAATCCTTCAGCAATCCCTCATACTGAGCAAGCATGTAGTGACGGTGGAGAGGAAAAACTCCCCTTTAACAGGAAGAAACCTCCAACAGAACCAGGCTCAGTAGGAGCGGCCATCTGCCACGACCGTCTGGGGGTTTTAGAAGAAACACCGAAGGAACATAAGATCTGATATAAGAGAACTTTCTATGTTACAGAAAGTAAAGAGTTGATAACAGGACACAGTGGATGTTCAGTTACTGGGAGGATCATCCCAGTCGATGCCCCCCGTCCAACAGGGCATTGCAGCCAAGCAGGATACCAGACCAGGTATATCTTCTATGGAGAGAAAAACACTGAGAGAAAACAAAGTTAACAGTCAAAATAACAGCAAATAATACAACTGGAGAGTAGTAGGAGAAAACGAAGTAGCAGAGTGAAGAAAATTGGTAAGTCTGTCCTCCAGCAGTCTAAGCCTATAGCAGCATACCTACAGAGATAGCTCAGGATGACCTTAGCCACTCTAATTATAAGCTTTATCAAAAAGGAAAGTTTTAAGGCTGGCCTTAAAAGTAAACAGAGTGTCTGCCTCACGGACTAAAGCTGGGAGCTGGTTCCACAGGAGAGGAGCCTGATAACTAAAAGATCTGCCTCCCATTCTACTTTTAGAAATCCTAGGAACTACAAGTAAACCTGCAGTCTGAGAGCGAAGGGCTCTGTTAGGAACATAAGGAACAATTAGATATCTGATGTATGATGGAGCTTGATTATTAAGGGCTTTGTATGTAAGAAGAAGGATCTTAAATTGTATTCTGGATTTAACAGGGAGCCAATGAAGGGAAGCTAAAACAGGAGAAATGTGATCTCTCTTTTTAATATTCATCAGAACTCTTGCTGCCGCATTTTGGATCAACTGAAGGCTTTTAATGGCATTTTGTGGACTACCTGATAGTAAAGAATTACGGTAGTCCAGCCTTGAGGTAACAAATGCATGGACTAGTTTCTCAGCATCACTCCTGGACAGGATGTTTCTAATTTTAGCAATATTCCAGAGGTGAAAGAAAGAAATCCTAGAAACCTGTTTAATATGGGATTTAAATGTTAAGTCTCGGTCAAAAATAACGCCGAGGTTCTTTACGTTATTACTGGGGGCCAATTTAATGCCATCCAGATGAAGTGATTGACTAATCAGTTTCTGTTTAAGAACTTCTGGTCCAAAGACAGCAACTTCTGTTTTGTCAGAATTTAAAAGCAAAAAGTTTAGGGTCATCCATGTTTTTATGTCTTCCAGACATGCCTGTAATCTACCTAACTGACTGGGTTCATCAGGATTTATGGATAAAAATAGTTGTGTATCATCTGCATAGCTGTGGAAATTTATCCCATGCTGTCTAATGATTCGACCAATTGGGAGCATATATATGGTGAACAGAATTGGTCCAAGCACAGAACCCTGTGGAACTCCACAAGTAACCCTTGAGAGTGAAGAAGATTTATCATTTAGATGAACAAACTGGAATCTATCAGACAAATATGATTTAAACCAGCCTAGTGCTGTTCCTTTGATCCCTGCAACGTGTTCAAGCCTTTCTAAAAGAATATTATGATCAACTGTGTCAAAAGCAGCACTGAGATCTAACAAAACCAGAACAGACACAAGTCCATTATCTGAGGCCATGAGAATATCATTAGTAACCTTCACCAGTGCTGTTTCAGTGCTATGATGAGCTCTAAAACCTGACTGAAACTCTTCAAACAGCTCGTTACTGTTTAGATGCTCACAGACTTGATTAGCAACAATTTTCTCAAGGACTTTGGATAAGAAAGGAAGGTTAGATATAGGTCTGTAATTCACTAAGTCATCTTGATCAAGGGAAGGTTTCTTGAGTAAAGGTTTAATTACAGCTATTTTAAATTCCTGTGGTACGTATCCGTTTACTAAGGATAGATTCATCATATCCAAAATGGGGCCAGGAACCAAATGTAACACTTCTTTAAATAATTTGGTTGGAATTGGGTCCAACATACAAGTTGAAGGTTTAGATGAGGCTAATATGTTTTATAATTCCGAAAGCTCGACTGAATCAAAACAGCATAAGCACAACTGAGGTTCTACACTTCTTTCCGATACTGCCTCATTTACTGAGGAAGAAGTGATCCTATTTGGGAGAATGCCAATGATTTTATTTTTAATAGAATTAATTTTATTTATGAAGAATCCCATAAAATCATCACTGCTAAGAGCTGGGGGAATAGTTGGCTCAACAGAGCTATGACTCTGTGTAAGTTTGGCAACTGTACTAAAAAGAAACCTAGGATTGTTTTTATTCCCCTCTATTAATGATGAAAAATATGCTGTTCTAGCTTGTCGAAGGGTCTTTTTATACAGCAATAGACTGTTATTCCAGGTTAAATAGCAATCCTCTAGGTGTGTAGAGCGCCATTTCCTCTCCAACTTCCTTGTATTCTGCTTTAAAGTACGCAACTCTGCGTTGAACCAAGGAGTCAGCCTCCTATGGCTAGCCACTTTCTTTTTTAAGGGGGCTGCACTATCTAATGCCAAACGCAATGAGGACGTAACGCTGTGAACCAGATTATCAATTTCTGAAGGGTTAGAGATAGAATTGCTGCCATCCACTGTGTTACCCTGAGACACTAAGGAAAGTAAGAATGGAACAGATTCTTTAAAAATTGTTACAGCATTGTCTGATAAAGCTCTACTATAATGAAATTTTCTTTCAGATTTAAGATGGTCAGTTAAAGTAAATTCAAAAGTTATTAAGAAGTGGTCAGACAGGACCGGGTTATGTGGGTGGACTGTTATTTCCTCACACTCAATACCGTATGTCAGTGCAAGGTCCAAAGTGTGTTTGCCCAATTGGGTCGATCCCTGCACTTTTTGAATAAACCCAATTGAGTCTAAAATAGCATTAAAGGCTGCATTTAGGCTATCACTTTCAGTATCCACATGAATATTAAAGTCCCCCACTATAATAACCCTATCAGTATTTAATACTAAATCAGATAAAAAATGTGAGCTCTGATCCAAGAATTGAGAGTAAGGGCCTGGTGGACGATACAAAACCACAAACAAAAATGGTCTTAATGTTTTGCAACTTGGATGAGGAAAATTAAGGGTTAGATGTTCAAAAGAACTGTAGCTATCAATTGATCTAGGACTAATTAGTAAATCAGAACGAAAAATGGTTGCAACTCCTCCTCCTCGCCCAGTATTTCTAGGAATGTGAAAATTTAAATGACTGGAAGGAGTTGACTCATTTATACTGACATAATCCTCCTGCTGCAACGAGGTTTCTGTGAGACAAAGGAAATCAATGTGATTATCACAAATCAAGTCATTTACTTTCAAAGTCTTTGAGGAGAGAGATCTTATGTTTAATAAATCACATTTAATAGATTTATTTTTCTGTTCAGTCAAAGTTGTATTTATTTTTATGAGATTTCCATAATTTGCTTTTGTTGGCTTAACTTTTAATCCATTTAATTTCGGCCGTGGGTGTTAGGTTTTTTTTGTGGTTTACCTAAAAACGAGTCACACACAAAAGTCGGAGATAATTTAGACAATAAGCTCTGCAGAGGTAGATGTGGTTCAATCAGTTCTGCAGAGGGAGACCAGGAAAATACGGTAAGGAATGAGCCAACCGTTTGTCTGTTCTCAGCTCCTCGTCACTCGTCTCCCTCTGAACTCATCACTGGTCTCAAAGGGTCTCACCTCTGCAGACTCTCTTTATTTAGTCACACTTCATTAACATATTAAAAGAACAGGATGTCAAGCACAAGAGCATGTGGCTGAAACCAAAATGACATTTAAAAAGTATATTAGAACTATGTGATAAAAAACACCCTAAGAAAATAATAATACAACATTATTATTTTTCCCTAACATTTCCCCCCTGAAATGTGGTTTTTAAATGTGATCACGAACAACAAAAAGTTGTAAAATAGGTAACAACTCTAATAATATAAAAATATAAGAATCATAAAAACCAGACAACAAAAGGTTGCAAAATAAGTAGCATCCCAAATTCAAAAAAGGTAATAAGACATATAACAAAGAAATTGCAAAAGTAAGTAGCAATTTCAAAAAGGTATTTATGCGAGCTTCACCTAGACATCATCCAATTAATCGCTACCTGTACAGTAGTTTAGATTAATGGAATCATAAAAGGTTTTTACACATGTTAATTACACTTCATCTTCTTCTTTATTTCTATCTTCATCTTCAAGCCTCTGATTAAGAAGAGAGTATTGGACCAATGTGTTAGTTATCATCTTATTCATCATTTGTTTTATACATGGAAGAACACAACTAACAAAAATGCAGAAAAGTATCAAAATTACAATGAATGGCACAGCTATTTTTAAAAGAACCTGATACCACCTGCCAGTTGTCAGCCAGGCTATGAGATCCCATTGTCCATTACTGCTTTCCTGTGATTCTAAAAAGTCAGCTAATCCCTGCACCCGGTCACCAATTACAGTACAAAGTCCACCTTCAGAAGCAAAAAGAGTGTCCAGAGCTACCCGATGTTGCATCAGCATGGTCTTCATCGCCAGTTTTTCAGGATCGTTGGCCAGCAGGTTGGACATTTCAGCAAGGATGTCTGTGATGTTTTCCAAAGTCCACCAAACCTCGTTCATCCGTTTTGTCAGACTTGCAACTCCAACAGGTGGGAACATGGTGTGGAAGATTCCTTTTGCATCACTGTAGAGAGGTTTTCGTCCACCATTGTCAGAGAACGGGTTGAACACTTGTGGAGGGTTGAATTCCCGTTTATTCAGCTCTGTAGGTTTAGAAGGTGCTCCGTTTTCTGTTATGATGTATGAGGAGGGTTGCAGTCGAGCCAAACTACATGTGCCACACCAATCCTTAGGTAGGTAGAGGTAGAAAGTGTGACCACACTTCCAGATGTATCCGTCAGGCGTTCCCAGGCCAAATTGGGATTGTTTAAGGTGGTTGGGACAGCAGTCATCGATGAGACTTCTTCAGAATGGTGTGGGATCCATGAACAGACATAACAGCTGGTATTGAAACCTAAACGTTTTGCAGTCAAATTAGCTATTTGGTACCAGGTGTTCTGGAACGCATGGTGGGTTAGAATTTTAGCTCTTTTTTTCTTTGATGTCTGGGCGTCATCAGGTGTGAGGAAAAAGCAGTGGAATAGAGGCAGGCAAACTGCCAGACAGGAGGGGAGCCAAACTAGTTTCATGTTAGCTAGAGGCAAATAAGAGGACTAGCCCTCCAAAACAGAGGTTTGACCACTAAGGGGACAGGGATGCTGTTCTGCTGGGTTTGAGACCAGAGGCCCTATTGGTCACTCTGTCCTTTGTAGCCCAGACTTCCCCACTGTCCCGTGTCTAGTCCCCTAATTGCCTTTGCAATTTGCAGTGTGAGATGTGTATCCACGAGGGTCTCTCAGCGATTTTCACAGCCGTGGGCGTGGTCAGCAGGACTTCAAAAGGTCCTTCCCAGCGGGGACTCGTCCAGTTCTTTTTAATCACTTTGATGAAAACCCAGTCTCCAGGTTTGATTGGCTTTTCAGGATCCTGCAAAACAGAAGGAGAGATAGGCAGATTGTGTGCGTTTTGCACTTCTTTGGCTAGGATAATTTTCCTCATGTAATCAGCTAATGTGATTTCTTATACATGTTAGGCATGTTTTGAAGAAATGTTTTAAGTATGCTTCCAGGTTGTATGTTGTAAAGTGTTGCTGTATTATTGATACCATCCCCCCTGTTGAGGCATGGCAAGGCCCATGGCTCACAAACGCAGCAGCTTTAAACAGTGATTTGGGTAGGATGGGTTTATTACGAACTTCATAAAGTCCATTTTCGTTTAGAATGGCACCTGTTGTTAATAATTCCTCAATTACTGGTTGAATTCCTAACTCTGCTTCCACAGAGAAGGGATATTGTCTTACTCTGGGTCTAAAATGTGATTTAGCAGTTATTTGAACGGGAGCAATGGATGAGAGTAGGCCCACATCAGTGGGGCTTTTAGACCATAATGTGTCAGGGACTTCTTTGAGTTGCTTTTCTTCCTCTTCAGTCAATAAGATGGTTTCTGCTTCTGGTCATTCTAATGTTGCAATTTTGGTTGTGCAGTGGAGTGGCATGATAAAGGGCAGTCTATATAAACCTGTGGATTCACTGTGTTGCCAACTATCTTCTTTATTTTCTTGCAAAGTTTTAAAATCTGTGGTATTATTTGCTTTTCGCACCATATATCCCAAATCTTTCCAACGTGATTTACTGCTTTTTGTCAGGGATATATGCGGATCTGTAGGCAAATCAAAGAATGGTTTAAGGCTGGTAGGCAGTGTTACTGAGGCAGCTGAATCAGATTTTCCATCAATAATGATGTATGAGGTGAACACTACAGCAGGTGAGAGTTGCATAAAATAGTCTTGGAACTTGGGATCAGGTTCAGGCCTCAGAGCCATAGTCACATGTAACTGTGATGTAGGCATAATTTGTTTGTCGGGTTCAGGAACTACCTGCAAAACTGTGTCCATCATTGTTGTTTTATCTTTAGGGTTTTCTTTAGGTTCAACTCGTAAAGAGTAGTACAGACCGAGCCCCTGTGGTCTATGAATTGTATTTAGGTAAATGTCATCATTTCCTGTTCTCACAGCTCTCATGCCGTCTCCCACTGGGATAATTGAGATTTTTAGGGCTGACATTAAGTCTCTGCCTAACAAATTGAGTGGACATTGTGGTGAAATGACTATTGAGTTTTTAGAACTTAACCTAGTTTTTGAATCTGTTATTAACACTGGTTTAGATAAAAATGAGCGAGTAGTGGCACCATCTGCTGATTTGACCAAAATGCTTTCTTTAGATTCTGGCAGATTAACGCCAGAAGAGATCACAGTTCTGCAAGCTCCAGTATCACAAAGGAGCTCTATTGTTTGTTCATTAACTTTAAGTGTTATGTAAGGCTTCTCTTTCAGAACATTAAGTAATTCCCAGGCGCCACAGCAGTCCACCACCTCATTAGAGGCGGTAAAAGTATCTAGTCGTTGCTGTGTGAACCGCGAGTGATCTGGGGCAGTTGAACCCTGTGTATGGGTCTGATCTCGCCCTATGCCCCCTCCTCGGCCTCTGCCTCTGCTACATTGATTTGAAATGTGGCCTACTTTCCCGCAGATCCAACACGTGGGGGCAGTGTGACCACCTTGATATCTCCAAGACCCCTGTGGTGTCTTATGATGTGTATTCCTTTGTGGTCTAAACCCCCTTCCTTTGTTGTGGTTGTCACTTTGATAATAAACTTCCCCCTCATCGTCTTCAACCTGAGTGTGAAATACCTGTGTGTCGGAGTCTGGAGGTTTTGGTTTCTTTCAATGACACCTTCTGCAAAACGTGCATTGGCCATAAGGGTAGTAAGGTTGCATGTTTCCCATGTCAGAAGGTGATTTTTAATCCAATTTGTGATAGTGGGGCGGAAACTATGTAGCAGACCATTACAGAAATGCCGCATATATGGAGTTTCATCACCATTCTCTTTAGTTAGGCCACTATGGGTATCATGTTCCTTTTGGTATCTGTATTTAAAATCATCTACAGTTTCCCCAGGCTTCTGTTTTATGGAGGCCATATGCCCATAATCTGGTTTCTTTTCAAACTGTGTACGAACTTTATTCGCTACTGCATCGAATTGTTGCTTTAGTACCCCCTGGAAATCATTCTGAAATTGTAACACAACTCCGGCATCATCTCTTCCTGTGTAATTTCCAGCTACATGGTGCCAGTCTTTCCCCAGCGATGCAGCCATAGCCTGTCCTAATTCATGACCGTTTAACCGGTAGGATTTGACCACATCAACCATATCCTCTGTCCATTTTTCTGGATCCTCCTTATGGCTAGTGATTTGTTCTACAACCTCTTTAACGTCTTTAAGTGACCATGGTCTAAAAACATATCTCGGAGTACCATCGGCAGATGGTACTTGAATCATAGGGTTGATATTTATTGAGTCCTCTGGTTCACTCTCATAAGATTTATCCTCAGATTTTTTGGGACCTGACTTTGTAATTCTAAGTCTTTGTTTTATTGTGGTACCATTTGTTTTTTCTTCAATTGCAAATTGATCTCTTGGAACAGGAGGATATAGACCTTCCCCTGAAGCCCCCCGCTGGTCTGCTGGGGGTGCTGGTGGAGGTGCATAAGGTTCTCCTCCAACAGCCCCAGGGGGGTCTGTCTGAGCTGTAGGTGGAGATGCATAAGGAGGAGGGCGCAGTGTGAGCTCGTCACCTAGCTTTTTCATAAGAAGAGCCTCATCTTTAGCACCTTTGCTCTCTTTTCTGTTTTTTATATTTTGCTTCCTTTTCTCTGTTTCATCAGCCCACACACGTGCTATTTTTAACTGTGTCTGTTTAAGTTTTTTCTTTTTACCTTTAGCGATAAGTGTTTTTGCTTCAAGAAGACATACAAGTCCTCTCCATTGGCTTCCTTTAAGCTTCCCATCTACTTTATACTTTTTGCGCCATTTTGTTAGAAACTGAAGATTTTCGGGGTTCTTTTTATACATATATTTTGAATCGCCTTCTAATTTGTCGGTGGAAACATCGTTTCCCATCTTTGCGTTGTTTTTATATAAGCCTTAATGGGTTCTATTAATTGGTCTGGTAAAGTCTGTTGTTAGAATACCAAATAGTTCTATGGGAATAACAACAGTAATTAATATCAAGGTTAAGGTGAATGAAAAAGCAAGAACTATGAAATTAGTCTGTTGATGAGTTAAAGTTAGTGATTTATTCTTTAATTAATTAAAGTAATCTGTTTTTGTTTTTGGTCATTTATTTGAGATTTTTTTTCTTGTACTCAATTTCTGCTAAAACTGGATCGTATAGTTTTTACTCTAAGTGTCTCTCTTGTGCAACTACATTGAGCCGTCTTATGGCTTTCCTAATCTAAGGATGTGTTGTGTAACCTATAAATCCACACAGAACGTCTCTTGTAGTGCCCGTTCAAACCGTACGTTAACACCGTTAGGTTTCAGGTTGGACTGGCATACATAAAGATTATGTCCTGTGTCTAATCTTTCTTATACCCACTTAGGGTGCGGTATTTCGTTTTGATTCTGCTGTTTGTGTTTTTACTTCCATACACTGGCGTGCTTTATTTCCCAGCGAGGTGGATTGGTTCGCAAACCTAACCCGTTACAACCGTATATTTTTCAAGGTGGTCAGGTTCGCAGACCTGTACCGTTACGCCCTTTTTCAAGGTGGACCGGTTCGCAAACCAGGTCCGTTACACCCTTCTTTTGTCACTAAACAGTTACGGCTCAACACCTGATATTTTATCAGAGAGGTTAAAGCGTTCTTTAGGCCCAAACCGCAGAATATACCCTGACTATCTTAGAATTAGTTTTGTTAAATGTAAAGGTGCACAAAAAAGACGTACTCACAATGTTTGCCCTATGCGAGTGACTCAAACCGAATCGATCGCACGGGAGCACGTGCAGGGGGTCCTCGTGGAAGTTATGCAGCCGGCCAGTGCAGCAATTCAGCGATCTGGATGTCAAAAACAGCCCTTCGACGAAAACTACCTGCGGGAGTACTCCGTACGTCGGGTCTCGGCACCAAGATGTTAGGGTTTTTTTGTGGTTTACCTAAAAACGAGTCACACACAAAAGTCGGAGATAATTTAGACAATAAGCTCTGCAGAGGTAGATGTGGTTCAATCAGTTCTGCAGAGGGAGACCAGGAAAATACGGTAAGGAATGAGCCAACCGTTTGTCTGTTCTCAGCTCCTCGTCACTCGTCTCCCTCTGAACTCATCACTGGTCTCAAAGGGTCTCACCTCTGCAGACTCTCTTTATTTAGTCACACTTCATTAACATATTAAAAGAACAGGATGTCAAGCACAAGAGCATGTGGCTGAAACCAAAATGACATTTAAAAAGTACATTAGAACTATGTGATAAAAAACACCCTAAGAAAATAATAATACACCATTATTATTTTTCCCTAACAGTGGGCAAGACACTGTTTCTATAGGGTAATGGGTGGGTAACAGTACAGAAGCAGCAGTGAGGTGGGTTAAACTACGACTCTGCTTCCTGGTCTGGACCCTGGGTTGTCAGTGTTTTGGAGGACTAATAAATTTGGCCATATTCCTAGAAAGAAGAGCTGCTCCATCCAAAGTGGGATGGATGCCGTCTCTCCGGATCAGACCAGGTTTTCCCCAAAATGTTCTCCAGTTATCAATGTAGCCCACATCGTTTGCAGGACACCACCTAGACAACCATTGATGGAATAACAGCATGCGGCTAAACATGTCGTCACTGGTCCGATCAGGCAGGGGACCAGAAAAGATTACCGAGTCTGACATTGTTTTAGCAAACTTACACACCGAAGCAACACTAATTTTAGTGACCTCCGATTGGCGTAACCGGGTGTCATTACCGCCAGCGTGAATAACAATCTTACTGTATTTAGGTAGGATTTGATGTCGCCCGTTCTGGCCCCTGGCGAACATTTGACTATGGTCAATGGTGTCTCTAATGCCACGTTTCTGACTATGGAGCTGCCAATTACCAGGGTCGGCTTCTCAGCGGGTGTGTCGCTGAGCGGGGAAAATCTGTTAGAAACGCAGACCGGTTGGTGGTGGCCCGGGGGCTGGGTCCTAAAACTATGCTTCCTACGTACAGTCACCCAACCAGCCTGAGGTCTAGCTCTCCTGGAGGACAGCTAGGGGGTTCTATCCTTGTTGGCTGCGCACTGGCTAATGGGCTTCAGCTATCAGCTGGTTTTTCAACAGCGCGGAGCCGTGCTTCTAATTCTGATAGCCTCGCCTCCTAAGCTACAAAAATATTACATTTATTACAGTTACCATTATCACTAAAGGAGGCAGGGAAGTAACTAAACATCTGACAGAGAGAGCAAGAGAGAAGAGAAGAGTTAGAGACAGGAGAGAGAAGATTGGCCATAGCCGCAATGAAGCTAAGCTAACTGAGCTAGCGAGACCTTACCACCCCAAGAAAAACTGTGTGAAACACAAGGAGTTCCCAAAACGTAAAGTACACCACCACAAATCGTGTGTTTTAGTGTGCTTGTGTGTTAAAATAACTTAGAAAGGCCTCAGCACAGAGAAAATAAGATCAATTCAAGAGAGTCTGAACACCAAACAGTTTACAGGGAGCGCAACAGTGACAACAGGAAATGACGCAATACGGCTTACCCCCCATATATATCTATATATATATATATCTAATATACTGTTGAAAGTCCTAATTTTCTTCTCCTCTTTTCTATAGTTGGATGGGGTAGCCGAAAACTCTCTCTTGTGGCTCCTGATGACACTGGCTATACAGGCATGATCTTGAAGTCTGTACGTCGTGGGGGTAAACATCTATTCATTGCCCCAATTCAAGAGGAACTCAGCACAAATCCCCTACCACTAACTGATGAAACATTCAGTAGCATGCCAAAAGCCACATGTCAGAAGTGTGGAGTTGCAGTTCCCCTTCCACTCCTGATGGAACACATCAAGTCTTGTGATGTGATGTATGTTGGCAGTGATTATATCCTGTCTAATGTGTAAAGCAGTGACCCTGAAGTCAGAAAATGTAAGAATTCTTAATTTTAAGCTTTTGTGAGCATATTGCATAGTAATAAACTACAGAAAAACTGTTTTCAAATTAACACTGTTCTTGCTTACAACTTCTCAACAGCAGATATGCAGGAATGTCCTGTCTGCACAAAAATGTTTCCTACTGACTTTATTGAAGTACATGCTTCTTCATGTGTGGAAAGGTATCCATTTACTTTCTATTGTTAATGTTTCTTCTCTTGTTAGCAATTCCCACACAATACCAGTTAAACACAGAAATAATTTTATGTGGGTATGGCAGGAAAAGAGGTGATGCATGAAAGCATTTTAATTGAGGAAGAGCAAGCAGCAATGCCTGGACCATCCGGAACTTGTGCAACTGCTACAGATGGTAGGTGCTGTTCAGGGTTAGCAGTAGCATAAGAAAGTTAAGGAAGAAAAACTGTCAGTGAAGGAAAATTGGCATTTAAAAAAGCATGGCCTACTCTTGATGTAAACCATGAAATGATTACCTTGCTGTTAATATTATTACTTCGACCAGTATTGTGGAAGAAATGTAATGTTAAGAATGATCTGTTCTGTGTAGTTCACATACTGATAGTTACTGATAGTTACTATGTGTCTTTTTTTTATGATATTGTGACCAATCTGATTATGTGACACTGTATGAATTTAGGTCAGGTCAAACCTGCTGATTCAGACTCTTACAGCCTCGGTTGGCATGGCAACTCTCTTGTAGGTCTAAGAACGTCCTGACATACACTGATTATGCTTCTATATCAAATCTTCTACGCCTAATGAGTCGAATGCTTACTGACTGAGAAATGTTTGTTTGTAATATCATAGGTGATAGGCTCATGATTACTGAACCTATATAATCCTGTGTCTTGTTTTGGAAGGTGGTCAGTATCGCATATTTTCCCTGTTAACGCTGTACCTCCTTGTTTGATCAATCAAGCCTGTATTAAAACCTCTGAGTATCTGAAGGAATCTCTCTCATCTCTTTTATTAAAGAACTTCGATAACAATTTGGCACCAACGTGGATTCCAGCGAGCCACCAAGAAGTCACAAAAGACCCGGAGAGGAGCAGCCCCTGGCCTTCGAACCTCCGTATAGCCTTTAAGGAGCAGGAAGGGACTTGGTCCTCTCGTTTCAGACCGACCGCCGCCTGGAATTATTTTTCTTTCCATAAAATTAATTAGTCTGTTGAAAAAAAAAAGAGGTAGCACTTTCATATACTTTCGCTTTGAAAAAAAGTATAAATAAGTGTTTTTCTGTGCTTTGATAACAAGAAAGAGTGCTGACTGTTTTGGATCTCCAAACAAACTGGGGCTGTTTAATTAATCTCAAGTAATTAACCAGCGGTTGAGTTTTTAGGGGGGGGGGGTTTCGCCGAAAAAGAAAGTGTTCCCACAGATATTACAAATATGAAAGATATATATAACAATGGGGTCTGTAAACTCAAGTTCTCCTCCACTATGTTTGTGTGGGGTACTAACTATAAAAAGTTTGAAAAGCTTAAACGTTGTTGGGAGACCTGGATGAATGAAGCAAAATGCTGCGAGCGAAAAAGCCGGTTTTAGAAATTTAGGGGGTAGTATGGATAATTCTGGCACTGTGACGGGCAGAACTGATAATACGTCTTTAAAACCTGATCGCTCCACACGTAAACACAATTAAAAGCAGACACAATTTCAGAAACAACCATCCGTGCCAGCGGATCTCACATCAACAAATGAACATGTCAGACCTTCATGTCCTGGGACGGTTAGATCTATACAAAATCTGCCTAGACCTCCTTCCTATGTTTCAGACGAGGAGATGATTGGAGATCTACAAGCGCTCTCCATGAGGAAGATGGATCCGGATCTGGACTGTGCTCCACCGACACACCAATCAACGACGGCTACAAAAGAAGTGAAGGGAGAAGCAGCCAATCCCAAGCAAGCAGAGGTGGGTCAAAAAGATGATGGGCACCAGGGACAACCAGAGGCATGCGCCGGAACGTCAAAAAAGGCGGAGCCCAAACGAGAGCGACAGCCTGATTCACCAATCGGCGATGACCCAGCGCAACAGCCCACCAATCCAGAGTACCGCACATCAAACCAATTTGTAAACAAGCTGCCATTTTGCTATCCTTCCCCGTCCTCCAGAACAAGAGGAAAAGACAGCAGAACAGCAGTGGAACAAAATCTTACTGAGGTAAGCTTAACCCCCGCTTCTAACTATGTCTTGTCGGCTCCCATGTTGGAAGTGGCAGGAAATAGTGGGCCGATGATGGTTTTTCAGCCGTGGACTGACGGAGACATAGAGCACGCTATTGGGCGCCTCCCTGAAGTTGTGGGGAACGGGAAAGTCTTTGCTGCGGAGCTGGAGGAATTTTGTTTGTCATTCCGCCCCACGGGAGCAGAAATCAGGCGAGTACTAAAGAAGAAATTGAAATCTGCAGATGCTAGCAAATTAGCTGATAGCTTACCTGACCCTAATATCCGCATGAAAGAAATACCATCAGATGAAGGGCCATCAGCTAAGGAAAGAGGAGAAAACGCTGAGTATTATGTGGCTATCATGAAACTGTGTAAAGCAATTGATAAAGAGTTTCCCACCAAGCCAAATTTAACTGTTTTACATGCTGTAAAGCAAAGGCCGGACGAGGCAGCGGATGACTTTTTCCACAGACTGGAGGAAGCATTTGAGAAACACAGCGGGCTGACAAAGCCAAAGGAAATGTGCGGTTCGATCTGGGAATCGATGCTTTTCGATCGAATTCTGGCACAGCTGCTTCCGGAACTTCGGACCGAGGTAATTGATAAATATATTGGATTGGACCAAAGAATGAACTATTCTTAACTGCGCAAATATGTTTTGCATTCTGAGAGACTCATGAAGAGGAGAGAAAATGACTTAAAGACAAAAAGAGAAAGTAATTTGCATAATGTGGCTCTGACGATGTGCACAGCCGTCACACAGGGGCACAGGATGAGAGGCCGATGCCATTTCAGAGGTGGACAAAGACACAGAGTGCAACACCACAGTCGTCCGCAGTCAGCTGATTACAGCAGAGTTTCATCAGAGGACAATGACCGTTGCTATCTCTGCGGAAGACGTGGACATTTTCAAGACCAATGTGGGCAGGCTCCAGCACCCACACGGAGAGGCCGTCACCAAGCCAGCTGGGCTAGCTGACTAAGAAAATGTTCCAGTAATGAACAGAAAGGAGAATTCTCCATTTTGCCAACCGATGGATCTGCACGTCTGACATGCACAAAAACACACACAGTCACATCCAATCACATTGAAAGAGATAAACAAACTGTTTTTTGTGATAAAAAACTTGTTGTTGACAATGAAAAATCTGCAATTTCCAATGAAAATTCTGCTCTTTGCAAGGAAGAATCTGCCTTTTGCTCTAATATAACTAACCCTCACAACTTGATTACAGAAGCCATTGAACATTTAGAGAAAGAACAAACAAAACCAACTGGTACGTATGCTCATCTCACTTCAGAAGCATACAAGGCCTTACCTATTCTGTCTCTAAAAATTTCAGAATCATCTGTGGAGTCATGGTGGATTCCGGAGCAACGAATTCGGTTCTGGAAAATACGGAACTACAACCACATCCAAAAATGAGCTGCAACTATGTTTTTTTCTATCTCCGCTTCTGGTCAGGTTGTAAAAGAACGTTTTAGCTACCCTCTTTGCTGTCAGCTTGGAGAAGGGCCAGTTTTCAAACACAGTTTTCTGATTTCTCAACAATGTCCTGTAAATCTATTAGTAAGAGACCTGATGTCCAAACTAAATATTGCTCTTTTTTCATCATCACAAGGCATCCAAGTTGTACCAGCTCAGGAGGACTCAGTGTTGACGGCAGTGAAATACAGCCCTCACGACCTCAAACATGAATATGAGTGGAAGCTGAAGGAAGGTACAAAAGCAAAATCCCTCCTTGATTTGGCGCAGAACCTGGTGAGTCCAGCATCTGTTTTTATGCCAGAAGGAGACCTCCATTGCACATCACACAGTATCACACAGAGTATGAGCAGACATGGTTTAGTTCAGACACAGACACATTGAACATAACTTCCGTGGTTTGGGACACACATTCAGCTGCACTGAATGTCTGCCTCACATCTGAACAGCGAACACTTTACCGATTTCTCGAAAATCCATACATTTCTCTCTCCAAACCGGCTGGGGCGAAATGGGAAATTGTGGAAAAACTTGTTAACCGAGCTCAGTCAGTTTCTGATTGGGAACAAACACAGCGTGACACCTCCGTTTTTCATTCAAAATCTGCGCACCTTTTTAAATGCCCATTCCAGTGCACAGTGCAGGTCACCAGAGTAGGTAATTTTACTGACGACTCTGAGGAGATAGTGTCACACGCATTTCAATATGAAAAAACCGCAGAAAAAAAGGCAGAAATCAACCTCTCAATACCCCTCCCCCTACAGCAGATCTCATCTGACTTGTGGGCAAAAAATTCATATGATGTGGAGTTTAATTAAGGGTTGTAATCCTGTCAAAATCACACCAAAATCATCCTTTCGTCCAGTTCAACGCCAGTACCCATTAAAGGCTGAAGCAGATCGTGGAATAAAACCAGTGTTTGATGCTCTGTTAAAATCTGGGATAATTATCGGATGCACAGATTCCCCGGTCCCCGGAAAAACTGTGAAACAGACACTATTGTGTTGTTGAGGCATTTGCATGCATTTGGACATAAAGCTAGTGTGTCAAAACTGTAGTTTGTGAAATCAGAGGTCACTTTTCATGGTCACGTTATCTCAAAAAGCGCAGTCTTTGTCTACTAAAAGGATCAAAGCTGTGCAGCAGATTCCTAAACCGATCACCAAGAAACAAATGATGTCCTTTTTAGGCCTAACTTCTTACTGCAGGAACTTCATTCCAAACTGTGCAGTGTTAGAGAGACCATTGTCTGAGCTGATACATGGGAAAAATATGGCTGCCTCTGCCGCCATCGAGTGGTGCCCTGGGCCATTGCAAGGATTTGAGAACCTGAATACGGAACTGCAATCCCCCTCAGCTCTTGCATTGCCAGAGCCACAAAAAACGTTTTTTCAGATGGTTGATGAGAAAAATGGGTGCATGGTTTCGGTGCTCTTGCAAGAACATTGTGGTTTGAAATGTCCGTTCGCTTACTACTCTGCAAAACTTGATCCAGTTGCAGCTGGGCTCCCGGCATGTCTGAGATCAGTCGCGGCAGCTGAAAAGGCTATTTTAGCCTCGAGAGACATAGTGATGTACTCTCCTCTCACTGTATTTTCTTTAAGACTGGTTTTAACTGGTTTAATATTTCCTTAAAGACTGGTTTTAACTGATTTTAGCACCGCAAACTCTAAACAACTTGCTTTTATCAGATTATCATGCCTCTACTCACCTGCAGCCATGGCTGCGATAGGTGCCTGAAGCTCAGCCAAAAAGTTTGGAGCTGGAGCAAAGGATTTCAACGCTCCACCAGATCCAGGACTTTGAGCGTGACGTGGATATCATCTTTGGCCGGACATTCGCCACGGCTGACAGTGCTCAGCTGGCGGAGACCATCCCCTGTCAGCCCGGCGAGGCTGCTGGGGCAGAATCATCCATCGCCGGGACTCTTGCCGGGTTTGGGGCGCCGGAGGCCCACACACCTGCTACGGAGGAGGATCGCTGGCACCAGCAGGGAGTTAGGCCAAAAGCCCCCCTCAGCTCCACTCCGATCCAGCGGGACGCCTGGATCACGGTTGGCCCCGGCCGCGGTGGAGAGGCTCGGGGTCGCTGTCATCGCCCTTCTCCACCAACGCTGCCACTGGCCAACCGGTTCGCCGTCCCACCACCGCACAATTTGTTTTCCTGGAGCAACAGTAATGGAGATTTCTGATCGGATCCTGGACATCATTCAACGCCACCCCACCGTGAGTACTGTTATTGTTCATGCCGGCACCAATGACATTCGCAGACAACAGTTCGAACTGCTGAAGCGGGATCTTATTCATTTTTTTAACCTTTTAAAAAACACACTGGTTTCGGTTTTTATCTCTGGCCCCACTCCCACCATCTGCAGAGGAATCGGTGGTTTTAGCAGGCTTTTATCTTTGAACACTTGGCTCTCCTCTGCCACCGTGCTGAACAATATTGGTTTTATAGACAATTAAAAAATGTTCTGGGGCAGGAGTCACCTGTTTAGGGCAGACTGGCTCCACCTAAACAGTAAAGGAACACGCACCCTGCCAATGAGCCTGGCCTGTCCACGTCCCCCCCTGTGTCCTACACCAACCCCTGCTGTCCCCCCTTGCCCGTCCCCCACTTCTGCCCCAACAGCCTGATGTGAAGCCGGTCCATGGATTTATGAACCCAGCCTTGATTTTAACAGTAACTCAAATAACGGACTTGGACTTTGTCAAACTACTCACATACCTGTTATTATCGGCAGAGAGCAAGCAAATAAACATAAATCTAGCAAACGTAATCTCAATAATCCCAAACAGCTACCAAAAATCACAGGTTCCATATGTCATTTAGGCAATCCATCTCCAGCCGCTCTTAATATGGCTCTTTTAAATGTTCGCTCTCTGCTGAACAAAACTTTTATTATAAATGACTTGATTTTAGACCATAATCTCCATTGTTTATTTTTAACCGAAACGTGGCTGAGCTCAGATGCCCCTTTTGTTCTTACAGAGGCCTCCCCACCAAATTTAAATTTTAACTATTCAACGAGGAATGGGAAAAAGGGTGGCGGGATGGTTTTTATTAGTTCATCAACACTTTCCGCCAAACCTGTTTTACTTGACAATTTTACCACTTTTGAATATACCGCAGCTCTTTTTAGCATTCCTCAGATTTTATGTGTAACTGTTTACAGGCCTCCTAAAAAGAGTGCACTTTTTATTCAAGAATTCTCAGAGTTTTTATCAATTCTGCACAATTCCTTTGGAAGGATCATTTTAGCTGGTGATTTTAATCTACACGTGGATAACCTTTTAGACTCTTTTTCAACAGATTTTTTAAACATCTCGAGTTACATGGATTTTGCCCAGCATGTCACACAGCCAACTCACAACAGAGGACACACTCTGGACTTGGTCATCACGTGTCAGCGTGTCCTCTGTTGTTGACTTAGCTGTCTCTGACCACTACTGTGTGTTTTTTAACATCACCAGTTTTATTAAGCGGGAGACCTCTGTGAGAACTGTAATGAAGCGCCATCTAACCCCTGAAGTGGCTCCTGGTGTTCTTGAAGCTTTTAAAAAGACTCCTCCTATTAGTTTAGCCGCCCCCTGGGATTCTATTGTCAATGATTTTAACAGAAGACTACGATCTACCCTCAACCTGCTTGCTCCACTTAAAGTAAAACATCCATCCATCCATCCATCCATTTTCTTCCGCTTATCCGGGGTCGGGTCGCGGGGACAGCAGCCTAAGCAAAGAGACCCAGACTTCCCTCTCCCCAGCCACTTGTTCCAGCTCCTCGGGAGGAACCCCAAGGCGCTCCCAGGCCAGCCGAGAAACATAGTCCCTCCAGCGTGTCCTGGGCCTTCCCCTGGGCCTTCTCCCGGTGAGACGTGCCTGAAACACCTCACCAGGGAGGAGTCCAGGAGGCATCCTGACCAGATGCCCGAGACACCTCAACTGACTCCTCTCGATGTGGAGAAGCAGCGGCTCTACTCTGAGCCCCCTCCGGATGACTGAGCTTCTCACCCTATCTCTAAGGGAGAGCCCAGACACTCTGCGGAGGAAACTCATTTCAGGCGCTTGTATCCGTGATCTCATTCTTTCGGTCACCACCCAGAGTTCGTGACCATAGATGAGGGTAGGAACGTAGATCGACCGGTAAATTGAGAGCTTCGCCTTTTGGCTCAGCTCTCTCTTCACCACGACAGACCGGTAGAGCGCCCGCATAACTGCAGATGCCCCACCAATCCGTCTATCGATCTCCCGCTCCATTTTTCCCTCATTCGTGAACAAGACCCCCAGATACTTAAACTCCTCCACTTGGGGAAGGACCCCATCCCCGACCCGGAGGAGGCACCCCACCCTTTTCCGGCTCAAGACCATGGCCTCGGATTTGGAGGTGCTGATTCTCATCCTAGCCGCTTCACACTCGGCTGCGAACCGCTCCAGAGAAAGCTGTAGATCACGCTCCGATGAAGCCAACAGGACCACATCATCTGCAAAAAGCAGAGACCCGATCCTGAGACCACCAAAATGGATCCCCTCAACGCCTTGGCTGCGCCTAGAGATCCTGTCCATAAAAGTTAGGAACAGGATCGTTGACAAAGGGCAACCTTGGCGGAGTCCAACTCTCACTGGAAACAAGCCCGACTTACTGCCGGCGAACCAAACTCTGGCAGCCAAAATATGCATCACCATGGAGAAATCAATACCTTAGAAAACTAAAGAGAAATTGCAGGGCGGCGGAAAGAAAATGGAGAAAAAATAAGATCACAATAAACAAGCAGATTTATACTGACCTACTAAAATCAGACAATAATGTAGTAAGAAAGTCAAGAAATGCTTACATTTCCAAAATAATCTCAGATCATAAAAATAATCCTAAATTTTTTTTACCACAATTGCTAACATTTTTAACTGTGACACTAATTCACTTCAGAAAACCCCCTCTAACGCTCTCTGTGAGGAATTTGCTGCCCACTTCAGAGGGAAGGTAGACACCATCAGATCTACTATTTTATCTTCTGTCGGCTTCTTATCATTATGTGCTCTGCAACTCACTTCCTGCTCAGAGAGGTGGGGGCGCCGAACTCCAAAACCCCAGCGGGAACTGTTTCAAAATAAGACCCAGAACTGAGAGACAGAGAGTAAAACAACACACGCAAACAGATATCTGTTTCACAAAGGACGCACCTGCAGATGGGAGCCAGAAAAGATCTGACTCCCTTCTCTACCAGGGTGTACCATTTTTATTTCAGAAGAACAAAGAACATATCACATGACTCCTCTCTCCTCCTTCTACATCTTGACAGGTCATTTATTTTCTCCTGACCGTACCAGGAACTAGAGTTATAACTGATCCTCCCTGCTTTCAGTTCATATCTTTACTCAAGAGTTTGTTTACTTAAAACCTTAAACCCTATAAAATACTGGTAAAAGAGTCATGTTTTACTACCCTGAATAATATAAACAGGCCTATGACTTCTAAAGCTTACTAAGATATAGTTAAAACATATGTACTGCATAATAAAAAATAGCCCCAAAAAAGTAGAATACAACACTTCTCAAAGTAACATGGTTTTAGACAAATCTGAATTCAATTCAATTCAATTCAGTTTATTTATATATATAGCGCCAATTCACAACAGATGTAATCTCAAGGCACTTAACAAGAAGTCATTTTAATACATTTATACAGCCTTCAGAGACCCGATGGGATAAAATCGGGTGGGGTTTGCTCTGATCATTGTACTCTCTGCAGGAAGCCTCCCGTCTAATTTATTTGCGCAGACAGCCGAGTTGAAGGCTTTAAGCAGTTAATGTACGGTCAGACAGCAGCTATGCTATTGGTATTGTGCATCATTTCGGGGCGCTCTGGAAGCACCGCTGATTCCTCAAGTCTGATGGTAACCCCATTTTGAATGTACCCCAGGTCGCTGCTCTTCTGGAGGCAATTCTGTTGCCCTCCATGGTTGCCGTTATGAAATGTGCAGCTCACTCCTCCGCAGGGGACACTGTTTCCTTGGGAAATGCCAGAGCTGATTTGGCCGCCAAAAGATCCGCTCTACAGCCTCTGACAACTACATGTGTTGCCATGACACAACTAGGTGATCAACCAGACGTGACAGATGTGGTTGCTGTGCAAAGTTTTCCCACCTCATCTGAGATTTCAGCCTGGAAAAATGCAGGTTGTAAGAAAAATGAAGGGGTGTGGATCTCACTTGAGAACAAACCATGTCTTCCTAGACATTTCTTTCCAGTTTTTGCTAAGTTCAGCCATGGGCTGGATCATTGTTCAAACAGTGGTATGTTTGATGTTTGATTTCTTAGTGCTGGAAATCTGACAAGCTTAAAGATGATACAACTGTTGATTACTGGACCTGTTTTTCTAAGCTTCACCTGCGTAGATGGATTTTGAAACAGGAACAGGTGGGACCAGACGTTTACTTGGTTAGTGGCGATGGCAAGCTGAGATCCATTCCAATTGGGAAGGTATGTGTGCTCACCTGATGTTAGCTTATGATGTCTCGATTGCAATTGATACATTCCAGGAAAGTGCAGTTTCCTCACATCATAGGTCTAGGAGAGAAGAGCTCTCTCGAGGAGCTTTGAAGAGCACGTTTACCTTGATGTGATTGGTGTGCCACGCGGGGTCCCAGATGAATTTAAAGCTAGGAACCAAATTCTAGCAGGGTTTGAGTCCATTTTATTGTGGCCTACTATTAACAAAAATGTGGATTGGATTAATTACCTGTTTTATAATCAGCAGAGGTTCATCAATTACTCATACAAGGCGTTACAGGGTGTGGCTGAGCAGCTCCATGCAACCTCCCTAGTGGCATGGGAAAACTGGATGGCTATCGACATGTTAGCAGCTGAAAGGGGAGGGGCCTGTGAGATGCTGGGGAAAAGGTGTGGCACCTATATTCCCGGAAACACAGATACTAATGGTAGTGTATCAAGAGCTTTAGAAGGCCTGAGAGTCATGAAATTCAATTCAATTCAATTCAAAAATACTTTATTGATCCCAGAGGGAAATTAAGTGTTGGTATAGCTCATATAATTAATTCTTTAAGGAGTTGTTGTAGATGATGATGGCTGTGGGCAGGAAGGATTTCCTGTAGCGGTCTGTATTGCAGCGAAACTGAAGAAGCCTCAGACTGAAGACGCTCTGTTGTTGTATGACTGTCTCATGAAGAGGATGCTCAGGGTTGTCCATAATTTTTTTTATTTTATGAAGAATCCTTCTTTGCATTATCATCTCCAGATTTTCCACAGTTGTCCCAAGAACAGAACCAGCCTTCTTTATCAGGTTGTTTAGCCTTTTTAAATCCCTGGCTCTGATGCTGCTACGCCAACAGATCACGGCTGAAGAGATTACACTCTTCACAACAGACTTGTAGAAGATCTGCAGCATCTTGCTGCAAACCTTGAAGGACCTAAACTTCCGAGGTATTTATATTCCTCAACCACCTCCACTTCTTCTCCCATGATGGAAACAGTGTTTGACTTATCCCTGTTTCTTCTGAAATCTACAATCATCTCCTTTGTTTTGTTCACATTCAAGGTGAGACGATTGTTTCCACACCATGTCACAAAGCGGTCCACCAGCTTTCTGTATTCAGCTTCTTGTCCATCTCTGATACACCCGACAATTGCAGAGTCATCTGAGTATTTCTGCAGATGACAGGTCTCTGATTTGTACTGGAAGTCTGAGGTGTACAGAGTGAAAAGGAATGGCGAGAGTACGGTCCCTTGTGGTGCTCCTGTGCTGCTGACCACCTGGTTTGACACACAATTCTTCAGTCTCACAAATTGTGGTCTGTTGGTCAGGTAGTCATTGATCCAGGCGATTGTTGAGGGCTCCACCTGTGTCTTCAGGAGTTTCTGACAAAGCAAATCAGGCTGAATTGTGTTAAATGCACTAGAGATATCAAAGAACATGATCCTCACAGTGCTGCCTGCTTTGTCCAGATGACAGTGGGTTGGTTGAAGTAGGTGGATGATGGCATCTTCAACTCCAACTCCACAGCGATAAGCAAACTGCAGTGGGTCCTGATACGTTCTTGTTTGCTTACTCAGGGGTGCCAATAGGAGTCTCTCCAGGACCTTCATGATGTGGGATGTCAGGGCAACGGGTCTATAGTCATTGATGACTGATGGGTGAGTTATTTTGGGTACTGGAACAAGGCAGGATGTCTTCCACAACACTGGAACCTTCTCCTGAGTTAGGCTAAGGTTGAAGATGTGCTGCAGAATCCCACAGAGCTGCTCTGCACAGGCCTTCAGGACTCTGGGGCTGACACCATCTGGACCTGCAGCCTTGTTCCGGTTCAGTTTCTCCAGCTGCCTCTTCACCTGACTTTTGGAGACAGACAAGTGGGAAGGGGAGGCAAAGGGGGTAGCAGCATTTCCTGACTTGGTTGAAGTCAAACTTGTGGAATTAGAAGAGTCCATGGCTGAGGTGAAGGATAAAACATCCGAGGTGTAACAGGAAAGCAGGAAAGAGGGCCTTGCTAAGAATGCTGGTGTAAACACTAATCTAGGAGGTCTGAGTGATTGGTTGGATTCTGTATTGGGTGAGTGGAAATCACTAGCTATTTCTGTGCTTGGAGCTTGTATTACAGCATTTGCAGTTTTCTCTGTGTGTGGGTGTTGTGTCATTCCATGCATTAGAAGTCTGGTGATCAGAGTGGTTGACAGAGCCTTTACACATCAGATGTTAGCAAAATCTCTAGCTGGGTCGACAGATTTGAGCAAACCCGATGGAGACGCCGAAAGATGAGATGAAGGGGATGGAGACGATGGATGTGACATGGACACGCTTGACAACCTCAAGCTATACGAGTAATTGAATTACAGATGTATGACGATTAGATTTAAATCACCTTGTGAATTAGATTTTCTGATGGGTTTTTTTCTTTAACTACTCTCTTGTGTCCTCCATGGCAGTTCCATGAAAATTTAGCAGGGTCTCATCCCAGGTAAAGCAGAGAGAAAAAGGGGTTGATTTTCATTTTTCAATTATATTTTGTATTATTCTTTCATTAGTAGGTCATTTATGGGATTTCAGTTAGGTTTCATTTTTACTTTTTATTTTTCTTATTTTTCTTATTCAATTTCAGTTCATTGTTATTCAACAATTATTTCTGTTTTCAGTTATTTCATTGTTTTGTTTATTCATATTAATCTATGATTAAGGGGAGGAGATTATAAATTCATTTATAAGCAGTGAATCAGTACTGAAATTGAGCCTATTGTTATTGATTACTACTGATCTGTTCTTTTTGCATAACCTCTTTAAAGGGTCACTGTGGCGCTGACAAATGAGTGACTGATCTTTTGATTTCGGGGTTTCACAATGGATGCACATTTAAGGGGAGAGTATACGTTTCAATTTGTGCAAAATGTTTTTTACTCATTCATGGTGGACTTGACTGATCTTGCCTAAAAAAAAATTTTTCTTCTCTATTTTGCAGTTATTTCTTAGACATCCTGATTTGATGACGAGCGATGTAGAAATGGCTACCTTGGGGGCAAAGGAGTCGCCATATTCTTTTTCACCCAAGAAGTCGTGAGACGACAAACACGACCATAGGTTGGAGGTTGATCATCTTACGCCCCTGGGTTTTTTGAATGTGGTTCTGCATCGGGTCCAATAACTGTCATCAGGAAGGATGTATAGAACTCATCATTTTGTTCAGAAGTTGACTTACTGTGACATGTAATGCACAAAAAAAAATTTTTTTCTACTGCCTGCCTTCTCATTAGTGGTAGTTTCAAGTGAGCCATTTTTTATCATTTGTTTTTGTTGTTGTTTTGTTTATCACATATGATAAAGAGGGAGGACTATTGTGGAAGAAATGTAATGTTAAGAATGATCTGTGTAGTTCACATTCTGATAGTTACTGATAGTTACTTTGTGTCTTTTCTTTATGATATTGTGACTAATCTGATTATGTGACACTGTATAAATGTAGGTCAGGTCACGCCTGCTGATTCAGACTCTTAATGGTCTTAGGCCTTCTTATCTCTCAGATATGCTTTTACCGTATGAACCTTCGCGGTCTCTGCGCTCCTCTGGCAGCCGTCTCCTTGTCATCCCTAAAGTCAGGACACAAACTTATGGCCCTCACCTCTGGAACAGGCTGCCAGAGGACCTCAGGGCCGCAGAGAATGTTGTTTGTTTTTAAGTTTTTAAGAGCAGGCTCAAGACTCACCTTTTTAACATAGCTTTTAACTGATTATTATTTATTAAATCTGTTTAATTGCTCTGCATGTTTTATTTGATTTAATTCTTTTTAGTTTAGCTTTTAGCTGACTATTTATCAATTATTGTTTATCTGCTTTGCATTTTTATTTGATCATATCTTATAATTGTTTTAATTTTAATATTTTAACTTATTTTAGTTTTCCTTCCAGTGTTTCCTCTGTTGGAGCCCTCTGCCTCGGGGGCGGTGGTCGGCTGTGGCTGCCTTGGTGCTCTCCAGGTGGCGCTTGGGTGGAGGTGGGGGAACCAGCCCTCCCTCCTCTGGGCTCCCTGGGTCAGTGCCTTGGCTGCTGCTGTTGATGTGCTGCTGCCGATGTAGATGGCTCCCATGATGACGTTTCCTGGTTCATCTGTACTCAGCCCGTTCTGCTTTTGTTAATGTGCTTTTGTTTATTGTTGCTTTTATGCATGGGGGGGAGGGGGTATAGCTGTGGCGATGTTTTTTACTTTTGGGTTTTGGGAAAGGGGGGGTGGGGGTAATTTTTAATCTGTAAAGTACTTTGAGAAGCTTTGTTATGGTTTAAAAAGTGCTTTTTAAATAAAGTTTGATTTTTTTTTATTTGAATCAGTTGTGTTGGAGACGCATCTAAAACTGGCTGGAGTCCCTTGAGGACCGGAATTGGGCACCCCTGCTATAAGAAGTTTATTGTATTTTAATTGGTTTGCTTTACCATGCAAGTTCAGAGGATTCTATTACATGTATAATGCCTGTATTGAGAACTACGGTTTCCAGTCCATGACTGTACTAAAGGACTGTAAGAGCAATATTAACCTGCATGTCTTTGAACTGTGGATGGAAGCTTATTACTTTTTATTGTAATACTTATTTCAATTCAATTCAATTCAGTTTATTTATATAGCGCCAATTCACAACAGATGTCATCTCAAGGCACTTAACAAGAAGTCATTTCAATACATTTATAGAAACATTCCAATCAGTTAAAAAGTTTCCTATTTAAGGAATCCCAGCAGATTGCGTCAGTCGTTGGCGTGAGGTTGGGCCCCGTTGATGCAGACTTTCCAACCACAGCAATCCTTCAGCAATCCCTCATACTGAGCAAGCATGTAGCGACAGTGGAGAGGAAAAACTCCCCTTTAACAGGAAGAAACCTCCAACAGAACCAGGCTCAGTAGGAGCGGCCATCTGCCTCGACCGTCTGGGGGTTTGAGAAGACAGAGCAGAAACACAGAAGGAACAGAAGATCTGATATAAGAGAACTTTCTATGTTACAGAAAGTAAAAAGTTAATAACAGGACACAGTGGATGTTCAGTTACTGGGAGGATCATCCCAGACGATGTCCCCCGTCCAACAGGGCATTGCAGCCAAGCAGGATACCAGACCAGGTATATCTTCTATGGAGAGAAAAACACTGAGAGAAAACATAGTTAACAGTCAAAAAAACAGCAAATAATACAACTGGAGAGTAGTAGGAGAAAACGAAGTAGCAGAGTGAAGAAAATTGGTAAGTCTGTCCTCCAGCAGTCTAAGCCTATAGCAGCATAACTACAGAGATAGCTCAGGATGACCTAAGCCACTCTAACTATAAGCTTTATCAAAAAGGAAAGTTTTAAGCCTGGCCTTAAAAGTAAACAGAGTGTCTGCCTCACGGACTAAAGCTGGGAGCTTGATCCACAGGAGAGGAGCCTGATAACTAAAAGATCTGCCTCCCATTCTACTTTTAGAAATCCTAAATTTTGTGTTTTTAATGTCTTCAACACCAAACTCAAATGTCACACGGCTTTTTGAAGGAGAGCCGGGCCATTTAGTCCCCTCAGCCTCTCACTTTCTTGTGGAAAGTGATATGTTCATGGTGGCGGGGAGAATGGAAGGCCACCTTTCTTCATGGAGGACCATGCCTGTTGGGACTCAGCCCTGCTGTTGTTCATGTCCTGCTTGGTGGAAGTCCTGAAACTGCAACTGTTACACTAGAGGACTGTCCAGACCTGGACATCAGAGAAACCATCCAGCTTGTATGTTTGATTTGAAAAAAGTTTTTATGTACAATGGGGCACCCTTTTATTGTGTATCTATTATCCTTATTGCAAAACATTAAGACCATTTTTGTTTGTGGTTTTGTATCGTCCACCAGGCCCTTACTCTCAATTCTTGGATCAGATCTCACATTTTTTATCTGATATAGTATTAAATACTGATAGGGTTATTATAGTGGGGGACTTCAATATTCATGTGGATACTGAAAGTGATAGCCTAAATGCAGCCTTTAATGCTATTTTAGACTGAATTGGCTTTACTCAAAAAGTACAGGGATCGACCCACTCAGGTAAACACACTTTGGACCTTGTACTGACATACGGTATTGAGTGTGAGGAAATAACAGTCCACCCACATAACCCGGTCCTGTCTGACCACTTCTTGATAACTTTTGAATTTACTTTAACTGACCATCTTAAATCTGAAAGAAAATTTCATTATAGTAGAACTTTATCAGACAATGCTGTAACAATTTTTAAAGAATCTGTACCATTCTTACTTTCCTCAGTGTCTCAGAGTAACACAGTGGATGGCAGCAATTCTATCTCTAACCCTTCAGAAATTGATGGTCTGGTTCACAGCGTTACGTCCTCATTGCGTTTGGCATTAGATAATGTAGCCCCATTAAAAAAGAAAGTGGCTAGCCATAGGAGGCTGACTCCTTGGTTTAACGCAGAGTTGCGTACTTTAAAGCAGAATACTAGGAAGTTGGAGAGAAAATGGCGCTTTACACATCTAGAGGATTCCTATTTAACCTGGAATAACAGTCTACTGCTGTATAAAAAGACCCTTCGACAAGCTAGAATAGCATATTTTTCATCATTAATAGAGGCGAATAAAAACAATCCTAGGTTTCTTTTTAGTACAGTTGCCAAACTTACACAGAGTCATAGCTCTGTTGAGCAAACTATTCCCCCAGCTCTTAGCAGTGATGATTTTATGAGATTCTTCATAAATAAAATAAATTTTATTAAAAATAAAATAAATTTTATTAAAAATAAAATCATTGGCACCCTCCCAAACATGATTACTTCTTCCTCAGTAAATGAGTCAGTATCGGAAAGAACTGCAGAACCTCAGTATTGCTTAGGCTGTTTTGATTCAGTCGAGCTTTCAGAATTATCAAAAATATTAGCCTCATCTAAATCTTCAACTTGTATTTTGGACCCAATCTCAACCGAATTATTTAAAGAAGTGTTCCATTTGGTTCCTGGCCCCATTTTGGATATGATGAATCTATCCTTAGTAAACGGATACGTACCACAGGAATTTAAAATAGCTGTAATTAAACCTTTACTCAAGAAACCTTCCCTTGATCAAGATGACTTAGTGAATTACAGACCTATATCTAACCTTCCTTTCTTATCCAAAGTCCTTGAGAAAATAGTTGCTAATCAAGTCTGTGAACATCTAAACAGTAACGAGCTGTTTGAAGAGTTTCAGTCAGGTTTTAGAGCTCATCATAGCACTGAAACAGCACTGGTGAAGGTTACTAATGATATTCTCATGGCCTCAGATAATGGACTGGTGTCTGTTCTGGTTTTGTTAGATCTCAGTGCTGCTTTTGACACAGTCGATCATAATATTCTCTTAGAAAGGCTTGAACATGTTGCAGGGATCAAAGGAACAGCACTAGGCTGGTTTAAATCATATTTGTCTGATAGATTCCAGTTTGTTCATCTAAATGATAAATCTTCTTCACTCTCAAGGGTTACTTGTGGAGTTCCACAGGGTTCTTTCCTTGGACCAATTCTTTTCACCATATATATGCTTCCAATTGGTAGAATCATTAGACAGCATGGGATAAATTTCCACAGCTATGCCGATGATACACAACTATATTTATCCATAAATCCTGATGAACCCAGTCAGTTAGGTAGATTACAGGCATGTCTGGAAGACATAAAAGCATGGATGACCCTAAACTTTTTGCTTTTAAATTCTGACAAGACAGAAGTTGCTGTCTTTGGACCAGAAGTTCTTAAACAGAAACTGATTAGTCAATCACTTCATCTGGATGGCATTAAATTGTCCCCCAGTAATAACGTAAAGAACCTCGGCGTTATTTTTGACCAAGACTTGACATTTAAATCCCATATTAAACAGGTTTCTAGGATTTCTTTCTTTCACCTCCGGAATATTGCTAAAATTAGAAACATCCTGTCCAGGAGTGATGCTGAGAAACTAGTCCATGCATTTGTTACCTCAAGGCTGGACTACTGTAATTCTTTACTATCAGGAAGTCCACAAAATGCCATTAAAAGCCTTCAGTTGATCCAAAATGCGGCAGCAAGAGTTCTGATGAATATTAAAAAGAGAGATCACATTTCTCCTGTTTTAGCTTCCCTTCATTGGCTCCCTGTTAAATCCAGAATAGAATTTAAGATCCTTCTTCTTACATACAAAGCCCTTAATAATCAAGCTCCATCATACATCAGAGATCTAATTGTTCCATATGTTCCTAAAAGAGCACTTCGCTCTCAGACTGCAGGTTTACTTGTAGTTCCTAGGATCTCTAAAAGTAGAATGGGAGGCAGATCTTTTAGTTATCAGGCTCCTCTCCTGTGGAACCAGCTCCCAGCTTTAGTCCGTGAGGCAGACACTCTGTTTACTTTTAAGGCCAGGCTTAAAACTTTCCTTTTTGATAAAGCTTATAGTTAGAGTGGCTTAGGTCATCCTGAGCTATCTCTGTAGTTATGCTGCTATAGGCTTAGACTGCTGGAGGACAGACTTACCAATTTTCTTCACTCTGCTACTTCCTTTTCTCCTACGACTCTCCAGTTGTATTACAGTACATTCTGTTATTTCGACTGTTAACTTTGTTTTCTCTCAGTGTTTTTCTCCCCATCGAAGATACACCTGGTCTGGTATCCTGCTTGGCTGCAATGCCCTGTTGGACGGGGGTCATCGACTGGGATGATCCTCTCAGTAACTGAACATCCACTGTGTCCTGTTATCAACTTTTTACTTTCTGTAACATAGAAAGTTCTCTTATATCGGATCTTCTGTTCCTTCTGTGTTCTGCTCTGTCTTCTCAAACCTCCAGACGGTCGTGGCAGATGGCCGCTCCTACTGAGCCTGGTTCTGTTGGAGGTTTCTTCCTGTTAAAGGGGAGTTTTTCCTCTCCACTGTCGCTACATGCTTGCTCAGTATGAGGGATTGCTGAAGGATTGCTGTGGTTGGAAATCTGCCCAACCTCACGCCAATGACTGACGCAATCTGCTGGGATTCCTTAAATAGGAAACTTTTTAACTGATTGGAATGTTTGTATAATTGTATTGAAATGACTTCTTGTTAAGTGCCTTGAGATGACATCTGTTGTGAATTGGCGCTATATAAATAAACTGAATTGAATTGAATTGAATTGAATTGAATTGAATTGAATTGAATTGAATTGAATATATTTCACACTGTTGCTGAGAGTACTTTGGAGTAACCTTTGGCAATAAATGGTCAGTTCATTAAGCAAAACTTCTGACTCTGAATTCCTGTGAAGCCCATATAACCAATGAAAAGCAATACTTTTCCCCCCAATTTCCATCTCTGGTTTGAGAAGAAACCCCAATGTTTAAAATAATGCATCTGCCACGACCGTCTGGGGGTTTGAGAAGACAGAGCAGAGACACAGAAGGAACAGAAGATATGATATAAGAGAACTTTCTATGTTACAGAAAGTAAAAAGTTGATAACAGGACACAGTGGATGTTCAGCTACTGGGAGGATCATCCCAGTCGATGGCCCTCGTCCAACAGGGCATTGCAGCCAAGCAGGATACCAGACCAGGTATATCTTCTATGGAGAGAAAAACACTGAGAGAAAACAAAGTTAACAGTCGAAATAACAGAATGTACTGTAATACAACTGGAGAGTCGTAGGAGAAAAGGAAGTAGCAGAGTGAAGAAAATTGGTAAGTCTGTCCTCCAGCAGTCTAAGCCTATAGCAGCATAACTACAGAGATAGCTCAGGATGACCTAAGCCACTCTAATTATAAGCTTTATCAAAAAGGAAAGTTTTAAGCCTGGCCTTAAAAGTAAACAGAAGGAATACTTCCTCGGAGATGTAGTGGAGTGGAAGTATAAAGTTGCAGCATCACAAGGAAATACTCAACTACTGTACAGTACAAGCACCTCAAATTTGTACTTAAAAGTCCCCTCGACTCAAACAATGGTGTTTCTTCTTGTTGTCAGAGTTTCACTGTGCAGAATACGTTACGTGTTCAGAGTTCGACGCTATAGGGCTGTTTTCACATTCATCTGCTGACAGTGGAAAGTATGAGTTTGTCGAAAATCCAATTTTAATTATTATTCAAAGTATTTTATATATGTCTTAAAACCTGTCTGAAGGTGAGTAAATACATTACTTGAGTAAATGTCCTTAGTTACTTTCCGCCACTGCTTGTACTGTTGTAGTGTAAAAACTCCCCGTTTAAAATATGCATTTACCTGAGAGGAAAAACACATTTCTCAACAGATTCTAGGAAGAAAGCCAGGGTGGTTAATGCAAGGTTGTTGGAGGCTGCACCAAGATACATTATCTGCAGCACAAATGCAATTACTCGTCTATAAGACACTCAAGAATTTAATGATTACAGAAATGTGTACTCTTAGTCCAAACAACTGTGTTTACCTTACGGGAAAAACCATCAATACCACCAAAGACAACAATGTTGTAGCTGAAAGAGAAAAAAATAATTTGTCAGCTGTATATAACATACTGCAAATAAGAAAAAAAAAGTGTTCTACACACAGTTGCTAAATGTAATAGACCAGGTGTAAGAGATTAGCTGTGATGATACATATAAAGTAACATGGAAGAAGCAGTATAAAAAATGTGTTATGGTGCATACTAATAACTACCACATACTTTACAAAACACACTTTGAATGTATGCATTTTGTCAAAAAGATTGCTTAATAAGAATTTACCGAATCAATTTATGGTTTGTATCTATGTGCATCAAAGACTGGGGTCCTGGAACCGAGTAGGTCCGTCGAGCGATACATCCTATGTGGACCATGCGGCTTATGACACCAGTGGTGTCAACACAGTGCATGGAGGCTCTGACACGGTTATACTGCACCCTCAGTCCTCTGGGTTGCAGAAGGGCCTTCATCATCCAATATCCAGAGTGAGGCTGCCTCGACTTAATCTCTCTCACACACTGATCCAACTCTTAATCGGTCATAGTGCTGTATAATGCCTTAACTGAGAGATCAGACTCAGCCATGCGTCGGTATACTGTGCGCCTGGACATCCCCAACAGTTTAGCTATACATGGAACAGACAGATTAAGTTCCAGAAGTTTGCTAAGGTACTCTGGGGATATGACCATTCGTTGTCGCCCAGCTGGTCCTTGCTCAAACTGCACAACTGCAATGTGTTGCTCCCTTTTGTCTTTTTCCAAATTGATAAGACTGTGTAGCTGTGTCAGTGAATCTACAATAGCTGGACAAACAGTTACTTCATTGGATACAGCATTTAATAACACAAGTTCTTGTGTGCAAGTGAACTCTAAGAAGTCCAGATCCAGAGGTATGCGTCCCAGAATATGCTCCAATCGAGAGCGAAGTCTTTCTAATAGAGGATTATGCAGGAGTTCCTAGGAGAGAAAAACAAAATCACTGTGTGAGCACATTTTATGTAAAAAATTCAGGATAAGCATGATATTTTTAAATTTAACATTTTTATGTTGTCTTTTTATCGTCTCAAGTAACTTAACATCTCATGAGTGTCTGAGTGAGTTTTCAGAGCTGAGCTCATTTAATTACACACACACATACATATATATACATATTTTTTGAAAGTATTATAGATATTAAGAGATGACATAGATAAGCCTATTATCATTACTAGGCCGTTTTTATAATTGGCAGTAGCACCAGACTTCTAACGTGAGCTTGCAAGTATTATTGTTATCATTGCTGGGCCTATCATTACTAGGGTATTGTTATTGAGCTTGTAGGCATTATTATGATTACTATGGTTATGTCATTTTTATTAGGCTACTAGACTATTATTATTCTTATTATCATCATCCTCACCATCATTATATCGTGTTTTATAGTTGTTCATCATAGGCTAGCTAGTGGCATACTTATGGCATATAATCTGTATTTATTCCTGCAGTTTACAGGACATCAATGGGAGACATGCGCCTGTTTGGCCTAGCAGAGATAGTCGATTCCTGGTACAGTATTAGACCATATTTATAGAGCATTGGATTTATGACTGAAACGTGACACAAATAGTTATGGAAGGGTTGATAAGATGATTCTCACAATGATGCCGCTCAGGTAGAGGATTCACACATTCAGTACAGCGATAGTTTTATCTTTATCTGGGTTTGCTAGTCATACAAAAAGCTAAATCAAATAAGCTAAGCTCTATCTGTCATTCATTCGGCACGGCCCCAGAGCCCGGTTGCCTAGAAACAATGACGCTGCAAGGCTGTGGCTTGTCTCAGCGTTTTAGCTACATTGTTTTCTATGGAGGAAAATGACCTCTTGGCGATTACAAATAACGTTCTTAATATTTTTTGTCATGATCTGTTATAATACTGATCAGTACACGGTTGCAAGAGCAACCAGCTGGTTTACTAGAACCAGCCTCTGCTAAACTGAATATTTACAAGCCTCCGGGGGTCAGTGAGTTACAAGCCCCTGTTATTGATTATCATATAAGCTTTATCATTCTCACATGCACAAAAGCTTATATATACAGAATATGCATTACCTACTTTAACTAATCGCGCTCTGGTGCACCCCTGGTGCACCGAATATAGCGGATACCCAATTTGTGCGCCACTGTACATGTGTGCAGACGTTTATATAGTAGCACTGATGTCACATCTACGAGTTCCGAAAACCTTTTTTAACAGTTAGATTTTAAGTGAAACAAGGCGATTAACTCATTTGTTTTTTTTTTAAGTGTTATAATAGTCCATACGCTTGCTTTATGGATGGGGGTCTGTAGTATTTCTTTATACAAGTGAGGTTTCTTCTTTTTTTTCTATTTTTTTAACTCCTGTCCTCGCGCCTCCCAGAGTGTCATAATCAGATATGTTTTGCCAGCCACATCATAAGCCATGCACGAGGCTGAAGTTGGTTTCCGTTTCTAGCTTCCGATTCGGTAAATGGCTAAAGGACTATTACACCAAATCTTTCTCTAATCTGGGGGTGTTTAATCTGCTCTGGTTAAAAATCTACAGTACTTAGACATTTCAGACCTGGACTAAATTATTCTACATTACCAGAAGAATAATAATCAAAACCAACTCTGGGATTTGTGAAACCTTTCTGTGATTTGTGAAACTTCAATAAAGGCAGATTTCAGCACTTTTTCCGCCTCTGGACCACATTATTTTAACTGTAGCTAGAAAACACAACACTCAGACATTTCAGACCTGGATTATATTATCCTACACTAATAGGAATCTGAAGACAGATTATAATTCATACCCTTGGCCACTTGATGCAGATGCACATACTTTATCAGTCCTATTGTGTGCCAATCATGGTCGCAGAAGATATGCATTTGCTGCAAGGCAACACAAATTTAGTGGTACAGCACACATTCAGCAGCAGGGTAATTCAAGGTGCTTTACATTATTTTTTGATAAAGAAAAAAATATATGATATATAATTAAACAATGAAAAGCATAGAATACAACAATAGAGAGATAAAAAATAGAAACAGAAATGATACATACAGTGGCTTTCAAAAGTATTCGGCCCCCTTGAACTTTTCCACATTTTGTCATATTACAGCCACAAACATGAATCAATTTTATTGGAATTCCACGTGAAAAACCAATACAAAGTGGTGTACACGTGAGAAGTGGAACGAAAATCATACATGATTCCAAAATTTTTTACAAATAAATAACTGAAAAGTGGGGTGTGCGTAATTATTCAGCCCCCTTTGGTCTGGGTGGAGTCAGTTGCCCATAGACATTGTCTGATGAGTGCTAATGACTAAATAGAGGCACCTGTGACGGCCTCAGAGGTTGTCTAAGAGAATGTTGAGAGCCTTGAACATCCCACGGAGCACTGTTCAAGCGATCATTCAGAAATGGAAGGAGTATGGCACAACTGTAAACCTACCAAGACAAGGCCGTCCACCTAAACTCACAGGCCGAACAAGGAGAGCGCTGATCAGAAATGCAGCCAAGAGGCCCATGGTAACTCTGGACGAGCTGCAGAGATCTTCAGCTCAGGTGGGGGAATCTGTCCATAGGACAACTATTAGTGGTGCACTGCACAAAGTTGGCCTTTATGGAAGAGTGGCAAGAAGAAAGCCATTGTTAAATGAAAACCATAAGAAGTCCTGTTTGCAGTTTGCCACAAGCCATGTGGGGGACACAGCAAACATGGAAGAAGGTGCTCTGGTCAGATGAGACCAAAATGGAACTTTTTGGCCAAAATGCAAAGCGCTATGTGTGGCGGAAAACTAACACTGCACATCACTCTGAACACACCATCCCCACTGTCAAATATGGTGGTGGCAGCATCATGCTCTGGGGGTGCTTCTCTTCAGCAGGGAAAGGGAAGCTGGTCAGAGTTGATGGGAAGATGGATGGAGCCAAATACAGGGCAATCTTGGAAGGAAACCTCTTGGAGTCTGCAAAAGACTTGAGACTGGGGCGGAGGTTCACCTTCCAGCAGGACAACGACCCTAAACATAAAGCCAGGGCAGCAATGGAATGGTTTAAAACAAAACATATTCATGTGTTAGAATGGCCCAGTCAAAGTCCAGATCTTAATCCAATCGAGAATCTGTGGCAAGATCTGAAAGCTGCTGTTCACAAACGCTATCTAATCTGACTGAGCTGGAGCTGTTTTGCAAAGAAGAATGGGCAAGAATTTCAGTCTTTAGATGTGCAAAGCTGGTAGAGACATACCCTAAAAGACTGGCAGCTGTAATTGCAGCAAAAGTTGGTTCTACAAATTATTGACTCAGGGGGCTGAATAATTACACACACCCCACTTTCCAGTTATTTATTTGTAAAAAATGTTTGGAATCATGTATGAATTTCGTTCCACTTCTCACGTGTACACCACTTTGTTTTGGTCTTTCACCTGGAATTCCAATAAAATTGATTCATGTTTGTGGCTGTAATGTGACAAAATGTGGAAAAGTTTAAGGGGGCCGAATACTTTTGAAAGCCACTGTAAAACCCACAAAACATATAGACAATGAAGTTTGCTGCTGCAGCATTTCCTCACACTCATTCAAAAAGATCACTTTAATTAGAAAAAGTCAAAACTTTATCTGAAGTGGCACTTGTAATCCCAGTTCAGGTCCCAAGAAAAACCTTATAAAAGCCATGGAAATTAATCCGAGGCAAAAGTCCAAAAACGTAGCACAGCTGCAATCTCTTGATTATTAACACACAGGTGTGAATTTCATTATTTATATTTACTGGTTCTACAAGTGTAATGGTGCTTTTCAGGCGAGAAGTGCATATGGGGTTAAGAGGTTTACATAGATTGGGTATAGAGCATGTGCACGTTCAGGAGGACTCAGCAAAACAGCTCCCCCTAGAGTCAAATAATCTGATAGTCATTCTTAAATATCCAAGAAATTAAATATATAAAAATATATAAAAATCCAATTCAGTCACAACTTTCACTTTTTTTCCTTTTTTTTATCACAGACTACAGTGTTGAATATGAAAAATGACTGTACAAATAGCATGTTTATAAAAAGACCATAAAGATCACATTTTGAATGATCAGCTATTAAGTAGCCTACTACTGACAGTTTAAAGGTTTTTGTTCTGTGTTTTGTCTTCATGTACTCTGTCTATTTAAATGAACAAAAAAAAAATTTGAACTCAGAAAGGGAGGTGCATTAACAACGTAACTTCATAATAAAACGTCAATATTCTGCTGCTCCAATCATCATATACATATTTTAACCAATCACAGACAGTTTTAATTTGCTTTCATCGACTGATTAACGCAGTAGGCTGACAATGAAAAACTTTTTTTAGCCTACTTTTCAAAGACCATCACGCTTGAAAAATTCCTTTCAGAAGCTTGGTGGAAGTGCATGTGGCTAAAGTGAGTCAGATTTTCGGTCTTCATTATCTTTAAATACTACGGTGTAAGAGGGTAATTAAATAATAAAAATCGAATTAAATCTCACTGAAGTGCAATTACATCTAATTGGAAGTAATTAAAAACATTTAAGTTTTTTCTAATATTACAAATCTTTTCACAGTAGCCTGCCCATGCTCAAATTGTATGAAATAGAAAATGTTCATCTCAATTTAAGTCGTTGTTGACCTAATTGGTGTTATGGGAAGATTTAACCTTAGTCATTTAAGCAGACGGTAGCCATTTTCACTAAACTAAGAAATATTACTGAAAAAGAGTAGGCTATATATGTTTAAACGAGATGCAACTGTCTAAAGGATTTACAGGTGTATTTCACAAATTTTGAGTATGTACTGCAAAGGTTATACTGTTTCACATCCTTAGCATTTTTTCTGATATTGTCTTATAACCTCAGTCTAACTTGTGAGGGTACTTACATTTTTTATTTATTTTTATTTTGGATATGATGAATCTATCCTTAGTAAACGGATACGTACCACAGGAATTTAAAATAGCTGTAATTAAACCTTTACTCAAGAAACCTTCCCTTGATCAAGATGACTTAGTGAATTACAGACCTATATCTAACCTTCCTTTCTTATCCAAAGTCCTTGAGAAAATCGTTGCTAATCAAGTCTGTGAGCATCTAAACAGTAATGAGCTGTTTGAAGAGTTTCACTCAGGTTTTAGAGCTCATCATAGCACTGAAACAGCACTGGTGAAGGTTACTAATGATATTCTCATGGCCTCAGATAATGGACTTGTGTCTGTGCTGGTTTTGTTAGATCTCAGTGCTGCTTTTGACACAGTCGATCATAATATTCTCTTAGAAAGGCTTGAACATGTTGCAAGGATCAAAGGAACAGCACTAGGCTGGTTTAAATCATATTTGTCTGATAGATTCCAGTTTGTTCATCTAAATGATAAATCTTCTTTACTCTCAAGGGTTACTTGTGTAGTTCCACAGGGTTCTGTGCTTGGACCAATTCTGTTCACCATATATATGCTCCCAATTGGTAGAATCATTAGACAGCATGGGATAAATTTCCACAGCTATGCAGATGATACACAACTATATTTATCCATAAATCCTGATGAACCCAGTCAGTTAGGTAGATTACAGGCATGTCTGGAAGACATAAAAACATGGATGACCCTAAACTTTTTGCTTTTAAATTCTGACAAAACAGAAGTTGCTGTCTTTGGACCAGAAGTTCTTAAACAGAAACTGATTAGTCAATCACTTCATCTGGATGGCATTAAATTGGCCCAGAGTAATAACGTAAAGAACCTCGGCGTTATTTTTGACCGAGACTTGACATTTAAATCCCATATTAAACAGTTTTCTAGGATTTCTTTCTTTCACCTCCGGAATATTGCTAAAATTAGAAACATCCTGTCCAGGAGTGATGCTGAGAAACTAGTCCATGCATTTGTTACCTCAAGGCTGGACTACTGTAATTCTTTACTATCAGGTAGTCCACAAAATGCCATTAAAAGCCTTCAGTTGATCCAAAATGCGGCAGCAAGAGTTCTGATGAATATTAAAAAGAGAGATCACATTTCTCCTGGTTTAGCTTCCCTTCATTGGCTCCCTGTTAAATCCAGAATAGAATTTAAGATCCTTCTTCTTACATACAAAGCCCTTAATAATCAGCTCCATCATACATCAGAGATCTAATTGTTCCTTATGTTCCTAACAGAGCCCTTCGCTCTCAGACTGCAGGTTTACTTGTAGTTCCTAGGATTTCTAAAAGTAGAATGGGAGGCAGATCTTTTAGTTATCAGGCTCCTCTCCTGTGGAACCAGCTCCCAGTTTTAGTCCGTGAGGAAGACACTCTGTTTACTTTTAAGACCAGGCTTAAAACTTTCCTTTTTGATAAAGCTTATAGTTAGAGTGGCTTAGGTCATCCTGAGCTATCTCTGTAGTTATGCTGCTATAGGCTTAGACTGCTGGAGGACAGACTTACCAATTTTCTTCACTCTGCTACTTCCTTTTCTCCTACGACTCTCCAGTTGTATTACAGTACATTCTGTTATTTCGACTGTTAACTTTGTGTTCTCTCTGTGATTTTCTCTCCATAGAAGATATACCTGGTCTGGTATCCTGCTTGGCTGCAATGCCCTGTTGGATGGGGGACATCGACTGGGATGATCCTCCCGGTAACTGAACATCCACTGTGTCCTGTTATTAACTTTTTACTTTCTGTAACATAGAAAGTTCTCTTATATCAGATCTTCTGTTCCTTCAGTGTTTCTGCTCTGTCTTCTCAAACCCCCAGACGGTCGTGGCAGATGGCCGCTCCTACTGAGCCTGGTTCTGTTGAAGGTTTCTACCTGTTAAAGGGGAGTTTTTCCTCTCCACCGTCGCTACATGCTTGCTCAGTATGAGGGATTGCTGAAGGATTGCTGTGGTTGGAAAGTCTGCATCAACGGGGCCCAACCTCACGCCAATGACTGACGCAATCTGCTGGGATTCCTTAAATAGGAAACTTTTTAACTGATTGGAATGTTTGTATAATTGTATTGAAATGACTTCTTGTTAAGTGCCTTGAGATGACATCTGTTGTGAATTGGCGCTATATAAATAAACTGAATTGAATTGAATTAAGTCTGACACATGCTGTTGTGTTAACACAATCAGCCTCAGATCAGACTACTCCAGTGAAGTTGGTGGAGATAAAAAAACAACAAACTTTTATCATGTCCATAACAAACCAAATGTAAGATTTTGCATTTGGCCTTTGGCATTAAAAACCCTACAGAATTCTACAACTGACAATTGAACATATGGATTTTTATTACGGTAAATTTTATATACTTTAATATATTAAAGCGCTTGCTACCAGTCCAGACAAATACTCTCATCAATCCAGTTTTAAATGTATAATTTAAGTAATTTATTGTATTTATAGCTTAAGTATCAGCAAAAAAATGAGGCCCCTTTCTTCAGCAATCTAAGGTTAGAAATCAAACAATTTAGTTGAGAAGATCACATATTATATTTAACAACAAGACTTTTTGTTAATTCATCAGACTCCATGTTAGGAAACCTCCAGTGTTATATTCAGGGGAATATTACTGTTATTTGTTTCAAAATTTGTTTAATAGTCCTTTAATAGTCCTTGGGTTCTTACAGTACAATAATCAATTATGCAATTATCTATTTGTCAGGTTCTAATAATGGAAAAATTAACAAGAGGACAAAGGTGTGGCTGTCCACATTTATGGACACTGTCAGGAGGTGAAGACCGTATAGTTTCAGAACTGTTATCTTTTGGACAGTTACAAAAGAAAATTCCTTCAAACAGCTTCATATGGGAAGATTTGGCAGTAAAGCTTTTTCAAGACAAATCTTTAGAAAAAAAGAAGTGGCTTTATACTGTATGGAACTCTGACAGAAAGTCTCTGAGAACTAAAGTATTACAGAAGCTAAAGAAAAGAACTTTGATCATGTTCATCCAATTCAGGAAAAAACAGATGACGAGAGTATTTGATTTGATTAGATTTTTTTTTTCTCTGGTTATACATCTGTAAAACAATAACACACCAAACAATTTCATGTAACATGTAACCTAATATGTATCAATGTTTAACCAAAGAAAAAGGTTTAGGCTGAAGCTAACAGCTTATAACACCTAACCTTCTCACTTAACATACCAACAAACATTTGATTTACTCTATACATCATAGTATAACATAGTATGCAACAACTCGTAATTTATTTTTACTGGAGTCACATACTTAATCTATAAACCTCCAATCTCTTTATTCTGAAAAGCCTCTTGAAACTACTTATAGTTTGACATAATTTCAATTCATCATCTAGATTGTTCCATACATTCACCCCCTTAATGGAGATGGTCATATATCTAATATTAGTTCTAACCTTCTTTCTTTTAAATATGCATCTTCCTTTTAATCTGTGTTTGCAATCCCTTTTTTCAAACATAACTGTCACGTGGTGTGTGGAGAATGGACCCAAACGCACTCGCAGAAGGAAGGTGCAGGATGTTTATTATTGTGAAGTCGTGGTGATGATGGTGGTGAAGATGGTAGGAACGGAAACACTGGACATCGGGCAGGGAAGGAAGACAGCAGGAAGACGACACACCATGGAGATAGACAATTACTACTGACTACTAATGATCCAGCCGGGAGTGAAAGGAAGTGAGGGGTCTTAAAGGCAGGAGGTGAGTAGGATCAGGTGTGGATGATGAGACAGACAGGTGAAGACAATGAGGCAGGAATAGGGCAGCTTGACAATAACTAAGATTTTGTTTGGCGTCAAGTTATTACAAACTTTAAACATAATCTGTGCAAATTTATAGTCTACCAAATCATAAAACTTAAATTTTTTCTTAGTTTAAGAAATAATTCATTGGTGTGATCTCTGTATTTAGAATGTGTGATGATCCTTATAGCCCTTTTCTGTAAAACAAAAATTGATTGGGTATAAGTCTTGTAAGTATTTCCCCATATCTCTAAACAGTAGGTTATATATGGCAAAATTAATGACGAGTATAACAAGTATATGTGAGGATTGTGTGTGTGTGTGGGTGTGTGTGCTTGCCTCACCTGTTTTCCATTCAAGGGTGCAGATTGGTGATCGTGCTCTTGCAGCTGGTGCCACTCAGCCTGATTGAGGAGGAGCACTCAAAAGGAGAGTGCCAACCTGGAGCAGACGCCAGATGGTTAAACCGCGTCGTGTGGTAACAAGCCACTTCCTCTGCCTTTCTGCCATCCGCAACTTACGCCACGTAAGACCCTTACCTCCTTGCCTTTTTCCCTCCAGTCACTCTGCGCTCCCGGACCTGCTGGTCGGCCTGCAGCCTGGGCGCCTGCTCCTTCCTGGCATACTGGGCTTCCTCCTCAAGGTATCTGGCTGAGCTCAGGGTCCCCACTGCCTGTCCACCCTCGCTCTGCTTCCTGGAGACAAACACCCCAAGGTCGATCCCTCTTCCACGCACCAAGGACCACATCCTCCCAAATTCCTCCTCAGTGGAATCTGCACCAACGGCAAAGTAAGAATCCACAAACTTCTGTTTTTCCTCCTGCCAAGCAACATTGAAAGATCACTCACCTCCATCTCTTGTCTCCAGTGGTTGTCCTCCAAGTTCCCCGTGGTTCTGAATTTTCTGAGTTCCTGTGTTCCTGGACAAGCAGTCAAAAGAGGAAGCATGGAACTCGGATAATACAGAGGAAGATCAAAAGCCAAATTTTTATCACTGTGGGTCTGTGGCTGATATAATCCTGCATTTTGCAGGCACTGTTCCTCTTTGGTCCGGAATTGCACTAAAAAGTCTAGGGAAAACTAGGGACAGCAATGCCGTTGTGGAGAACTGGTTTCGCACCACAAAATCTGTCATTCTCATGTCAAAAATGCATCGATGAGCAGGTGATTTTATTCAAAGAAAACATGAATTTGTCACCGGAAGACTGAAAGGACTTCATTTTTTTTTTAAAGGTCCTAGATCAAAATCAAACTCTAAAGACAAAGAGAAATCAGAAGCCCCTGAGACACTACCCTTATCTCAAGAAGAACAGTGGAAGAAGAGAAGTATTACTGGCAGGAGGACTTCAAAGTACTTCAGTTCACCCCCCCCCCCCCCCCCCAAGCAAGAAAGCAAAAGTAACTCAGAAACAAAAAGGTTGCTGTCCATAAGAAGAAGGAATGGGCACAGGGAAAATTATTGTGGCTGAACCAAATCAGCAAATTTAATGGACAGAACTGGGATGTATTTGGCACTGAAGAGGACATGGTGACACGTAGGGTTCATTATCTAATTTCAACAGAATTTAGATAACCATGCCAAAACCTCTCTTGTCCAGTTGTGAGTAGGGTGTAAAACACCATTGAGATAATGTAAGTATTTTCTACATTACTCAAAGTGTTATGTGTTTGTTTTAAATATTATCACAATTATTTATAATTGATGTCTAGTTAATAAAAGGGGCTTAAATTTTATTATTGTCTTAATGTTATTATTTAACATTTTATCATTAGTTGTATAATTCTTTTTTACAAGGTGTGATGAATAAAAACCATGATTTAAAATGAAAAAAGAAAATATGAAAAAATCTTAAAAGAAGCCGTGCAGATTTAAAACTTAGAATAAAAATCTAATCAAAAGCAGCTGAGAACAGGTGGGTCTTTAACCTGGATTTAAATAAACTGAGTGTTTCAGCTGATCTGGGAGTTTGTTCCAGACATGTGGAGCATAGAAGCTGAACGCAGCTACTCCATGTCTGGTTCTGACTCTGGGAACTGATAAAAGAGCGGATCCAGATGACCTGAGGGGTCGAGTAGGTTCATACTGGGTCAGGAGATCACTGATGTATTTTGGTCCTAAACCATTCTGAGCTTTATAGACCAGCAGCAGAACTTTGAAGTCTATCCTCTGACAGACAGGCAGCCAGTGTAAAGACCTCAAAGCTGGACTGATGTGGTCCACCTTTTTGGTTTTAGTGAGAACTCAAGCAGCAGAGTTCTGGATGAGCTGCAGTTTCCTAATTGGTTTTTTAGGTAGACCTGTAAAGACGCTGTTACAATAATCAAGCCGACTAAAGATGAATGCATGGACTAGTTTTTCCAGGTTCTGCTGAGACATCAGATCTTTTATCCTTGAGATATTCTTAAGGCGATAGTAGGAAGATTTTGTGATTGCCTTAATGTGTTTTTCAAAGTCTAGGTCTGAGTCCATCACTATACCCAGATTTCTGACGTGGTTGGTGGTTTATAGGTGTATGGACTGAAGCCCTGTGGTGACCTTCAATCTTTTCTCTTTAGCTCCAAAGACAATTACCTCAGTTTTGTTTTTGTTCAACTGCAGAAAATTGTGGCACATCCAGTCATTAATTTCCTCAATGCATTTGCCAAGAGCCTGTACAGGTCCTTGGTCTTCTGGTGACATTCTTATATATATCTGTGTGTCATCTGCGTAGCTATGGTAACTTATATTGTTGTTATTTATTACCTGTGCCAGTGGGAGCATATAGATGTTAAACAGAAGAGGTCCCAGGATGGAACCCTAGGGAACCCCACATGTAATTCCCATCTGCTCAGATGTAAAGGTACTTATTGACACAAAGTACTTCCTGTTCTCTAAGTACGTTTTGAACCAGTTTAGTTAAGTGCCAGAGAGACCCACCCAGTTCTCCAGTCGTTTGAGTAAAATAATGTGGTCAACTGTATCAAATGCAGCACTGAGATCCATTAAAACTAACACTGACATTTTTCCACTGTCAGTATTCAAACGGATGTCATTGATGACTCTGGTCAGAGCAGTCTCAGTGCTGTGGTGCTGTCTAAAACCTGACTGAAAGATGTCATAGCAGTTGCTTTGTCTTAAGAAGTCATTTAGCTGATGAAAAAACGCCTTTTCAATGATCTTACTTAAAAATGGAAGATTGGATATGGGCCTGTAGTTGTTCATTTGTGTCTTGTCCAGATTGTCTCTTTTCAGCAGGGGTTTAATTACAGCTGTTTTCAGGGGCTCTGGGAAAACACCCGACATTAAAGATGAGTTCACAACCTCTAACAGATCTGACTCCAAGATCTTTGAGACCTTTTTGAAAAACCCTGTGGGCAGGATGTCTAAGCAGCAAGAGGAGGAGTTCGGTTGACGTAAGATGTCCTCCAGATCTTTGCTGTTTATGAGATAAAACTGTTTCATGGTGTTTAAACGGATTTTCCGTGGACACTGTACATAACCTGAACCTGGCGTTAATGAACCAACCGCTTGTCTAATATTTTGGATTTTGTCTGTGAAGAATTTGGCAAAGTCATTGTAGGCCTTGGTGGAATAGACTTCAGGTGCTACTGGCACAGGACAGTTTGTTAGCCTGTCGACAACAGCAAATAATGCCCGAGCTCTATGACTATTTCTGGTGATGATGTCAGAAAAATATGACTTCCTTGCATTCCTCAGTTGTAAGTTATAAGAGTGAAGTTTCTCTTTATAGATGTCATAATGAACCTGAAGTTTTGTTTTTCTCCATCTGTGCTCGGCTTTCGACACTCCCTTTTTTCATTTCTCACCAGTGTGGAATTTCTCCATGGAGACTTTTTCCTTCCAGAGATAACCTTCACCTTTGTGGGAGCAATAGTATCCATAACATTTAATATTTTAGGATTAAAGCTGTTGACAAGTTCATTGACTGAACCCCCTGACAGGGCAGGTGTTAGAGAGAAGACCTGGTTAAAGATCTCACTAGTGTTTTCAGTTATACATCGTTTTGTGATAACCTCCGTTAAAACATTTATGTGAACCGAAGTTATACTCTCAAAGAAAACACAACAAATGTCAGACAAGCCCACATCACGCACATTAATCTTGGAAATGCCCAGACCCTTCGAGATCAGTAAGTCTAAAACATGACCCTTATTATGTGTGGGCTCTGTTATAAGCTGAGTCAGCCCAAAGTTGTCCAGAGTGTTACTCAGGTCTTTAGACCCTTTGTTCTGGGGATTGTCAACATGGATGTTAAAATCACCAACAATAATTATACAGTCACAATCAACACAGATTATAGACAGCAGTTCACTAAAATCATCATTAAAGTCAGCACAGTAATTTGGAGGCCGATAAATGTTAAACATGGCTCTAGATGAGGCCTTCAGCTGTACAGCAACATATTCAAAAGAAGGAAAACTTCCAAGAGATAACTGCTTACACTGGAATGATTCATTAAATAAAACAGCAACTCCTCCACCTCTCCTGTTCTGTCTGCCCTGGTTGATAAAACTAAAGTTGGGAGGGGTTGATTCGATAAGAGAAACAATGCTATTCTGATCTAACCAAGTCTCAGTTAAAAACATAAAATCAAGGCCATGCTCAGTGATAAGATCATTGATTAAAAATGTCTTCCCTACTATAGACCTGACATTTAATAAGGCCATCTTAACAGGTTTAAGAGTATTATTGTGCCCCTTGTGTTTTCGGACGGGCTGTGTACAGCGTATGTTTACATTACTTAAAAACCTTTTAGAATGCAGTGCTCTGTTTTTTGACATAACTGCATTCCTTCTGTTACTTATAAGTACAGAAATATCGAACCTTCTAATGAACAGGGTCCCAGCTTGTCCTGGGAAAAGTTCTGACTGCTGATATCCACGCAGCCTGGACCCTCAACACATCATACATCAGACTGTGGAGATTGTACATGCTTACGTGGTGGGGTAGGAGGGGGCCAGGCTTGTTGGCCTACCTTTGATCGTCCTGGTGTGGGGTTTATGGGTAAAGAAAACAGATTGGTCTGGGGGTAGATCTGAGCCCAATGTTGACCCACTCCATCATCTGCTCAGTGAATTTCAGATAGGGGGAGTGGGAGGAGGGGGGTGGTAGGGAAGACTGTGGGCTGTCAGGGGTTTGCGGGGGCGATGGAGGTCCGCTGTCCTGTTCTTTAGGGCTGTTGAGGGCTTTTGGGGCAAATAAAGATCCTTCTTCCTGCTTCTGTTCGAAGCTTCCCATGGGTGAGGGCAGAAGAAGTTCCTCCCCCTCTGCACTCAGCTTTGTTTGGTCTTCCTTTTGAGATAAGTCTTTGTGTATCTCCTTTTTGGCTCCAAACACAGAGGGATGACGCAGGAAGTAGAAAATATTGGAGGTAAACAGTCTTACACCTGACCTGTTCAAACTAAATCCATTTGCCTTAAAAAGATGTTTACACTCCCAAAAATCTGAAAGTTGTTAATAAATTGCAGTTTGTTGTCAGCACATGCAGATAAAATCCACTTATTTAATGCCAAAAGACGGCTAAATCTTTATTTTCCTCCTCTGATGGGTGGTAAAGGTCCACTGATGAATACTGCTGCATCCAACGAGCTCACGGTGTTCGATAATCCAGCGAAGTCCCATTGTAGAACCTCCGATTGTTGCTTGGACACATCATTCGACCCTGTGTGGAGAACGATGTTTTTCACTGTTGGATATTTAGTCACAGTTTTCAGAATCCTCTTCTGCATGTCACTGACCATATCCTTTGGAAAGCAGAGGACTTTGGTGTTCTTTCCACACGTCCACTGAACGTCCTTTACAGAGGAATCACCTACAATCAGAGTTTCAGGCCCAGTCTTTTGCTTTCTCTGTGGCCTCTCACTCTCTGACAGGTTATCAGTCCTCATCTCGCTGCCTTGGGGTGGATGGTCGTCAGATAAAGATCCAGGGTTCTCCAACAGTGGAGCAAATCTGTTCTGCAGCTTCACATTCCGTTGTTTTGAAAGTTTGTGGCTAACTTTCCCATTTGCAGCTGTTCTGTCCCGTGTCCTCTCATGTACGGGAGTAGAAGAAGCCCTCTCTCTTGTAGGGAGTGCAGGCCAGTCGGTCTCATCACAGATTTCCGCTCGCTGTGTCCAACCTGCTCTACGTCCTTTCGTTTCCCAGAGACATGATTTAGTTTTTGGCGCACGAAGACACTTCCAGGGAGGATTATTACTCGGTGATTTAATGTAATGAGCAGAGGCTCCCTCTTTCTTGGTCATGTTATCTCTGCCTCTTAGCCGTGTGTTAGCTTGCTCATTTCCACTGATTTGAAAGAGTGATAAGGTTGTTTCATTTCCACACAATCCTTTTACCTCCACATTAACTTCTATCCGTTGAACTTTCCTCTCCAGTGCTGTTATCTTTTGTAGAAGGTCCTGGTAGTCCATTGTGGAGATGGAAGGCATCTTGTTGCTGTAGTTTAGCGTTAGCAACCTTACGAGCTATATCTAGCTTTAGCTAAATGCTAAGTACTTAGATGCTGTAGATCAGGCTTCAGCTGTGTGTAGGCCACGCAAACAGAGCGCTGAAGATAAAAGATCTATGAAATATTGCCGTTACTACTAAAAAAGGTTTTTCCCATAAATTTATATGTATTCAAAAAGTCTTGCAGGTCGGATCATAAGGGGGAAAAAAATAAAAATAAGCAGAAAAATGACGAAAAATGCAAGCAGAAGGGAGAGCAAAGTAGCAAAGCAGCCGATTGCACCGAAGCAGGAAGCCCCCGCATCCCATAAAGAACATGTGTCTGAGACAATGTAATAACACCCATTTAAATATAAGTAGATTGCCAAGTTAATCCTTTTCTTTTTTGGATTTTTAAAGCAACCCAAGGCCCTGCAGTGAAAAGGAGGCCAAACATGAACGTGTATTTTTGCATGGACTTCCTTGAGTTCTTGTGGTTTCTGGAGTCCACAAAGGATATGTTTCTGACGAGTTGTATCCAACAGACTTGCCATCACTTGTGACAGTTCTTGATGAAAAGTAAGATTGCAGAAAATTTAAATCAGTTGCTTCTTTGTACATTTGTTTGCATTTTTTAATACAATTTCTATTATTATTCCAGATATTTTTGACTGGACAGGAGGACAAGGGGTTGCACTGTCTCTTACCAACTAAAATTATGTTGTTTAATTTTAGAGAACATCATACTGGGAAACAATTGATATACATAATTTTTGCAAATTAGTTATGGTTCTTTAATTTTAGGAAATACAGAATGTGTGTATACAGACTGCATTCTATTATGTGAAAACAAGTAACAGATCAAACAGTGTTTGTTGCTTCTTGTTGCACTGGTTTAATGCGTATTATATTGGTTTTTTAAGTTATGACATGGACTTACATTATGGAGCTACACAGTAGTTGTAAGTTCTATAAAATGTTGTCACAACAAAACCACCAATGATCCAATACCAGCTGCTGTAATTTAAGTGCGAAACAAAACAAGCCCAAACAAATGATTATTCTCGCATACAAATAAGCAGCTAATGAATCAATACGTTTTGTATACAGACCAATTGACTAATTAGACGATAACAGACCCAAAGGTCTGAATCACTTTAGACAGATTATTATTTCTTTAACAACTGCTGCCTTTATTTCAATATAGCCAGAAGTTTAAAGAGTTACGCTTCTGGAATCTGATCCAAGTAACATTCTTGTGGGATTTTTCCTTTTTAAGTGTAATTGTACAGATTTAAAATTGGGTATTGCCTGATGAAGTCATATCATCTGCTGTGGTGTTACCACAAGGTTGAGCTCTGTAGAGTTATTTATTCATCGCGTAACAGGGCTGTTTTGACAAATAGCCATTTCTATAATTGGTTAAAATTAATCTCAAACCGTTTTTCGGTACTATTTAATCAAAGAGGTTTGAGCCAGCTGCTGTGACATATCACCTTGGACCAATGAATCACTTTGTGGCATTCCACAACATAGGAACCGATAAATAATGGCACTTCTATGATGGTCTGGCAGAGTAAAAAAAAACAGGAAGTGGAGATGTAGGAGTCACACAGAGGACCATCAAGAGAATCCTTAAAACTAAAGCCAGACTTGGACACATCGTAATGAACAGGGTAAAACAATATATAATAAGGCAATCATCTCAGCTCTCCAGAGACGGCTTAATTTAAATTACAAAGAACTTGACTTCAACCAAGTCAGGAAATGCTGCTACCCCCTTTGCCTCCCCCTCCCACTTGTCTGTCTCCAAAAGTCAGGTGAAGAGGCAGCTGGAGAAACTGAACCGGAACAAGGCTGCAGATCCAGATGGCGTCAGCCCCAGAGTCCTGAAGGCCTGTGCAGAGCAGCTCTGTGGGATTCTGCAGCACATCTTCAACCTTAGCCTAACTCAGGAGAAGGTTCCAGTGTTGTGGAAGACATCCTGCCTTGTTCCAGTACCCAAAATAACTCACCCATCAGTCATCAATGACTATAGACCCGTTGCCCTGACATCCCACATCATGAAGGTCCTGGAGAGACTCCTGTTGGCACCCCTGAGTAAGCAAACAAGAACGTATCAGGACCCACTGCAGTTTACTTATCGCTGTGGAGTTGGAGTTGAAGATGCCATCATCCACCTACTTCAACCAACCCACTGTCATCTGGACAAAGCAGGCAGCACTGTGAGGATCATGTTCTTTGATTTCTCTAGTGCATTTAACACAATTCAGCCTGATTTGCTTTGGCAGAAACTACTGAAGACACAGGTGGAGCCCTCAACAATCGCCTGGATCAATGACTACCTGACCAACAGACCACAATTTGTGAGACTGAAGAATTGTGTGTCAAACCAGGTGGTCAGCAGCACAGGAGCACCACAAGGGACCGTACTCTCACCATTCCTTTTCACTCTGTACACCTCAGACTTCCAGTACAAATCAGAGACCTGTCATCTGCAGAAATACTCAGATGACTCTGCAATTGTCGGGTGTATCAGAGATGAACAAAAAGCAGAATACAGAGAGCTGGTGGACCGCTTTGTGACATGGTGTGGAAACAATCGTCTCACCTTGAATATGAACAAAACAAAGGAGATGATTGTAGATTTCAGAAGAAACAGGGATAAGTCAAACACTGTTTCCATCATGGGAGAAGAAGTGGAGGTGGTTAAGGAATATAAATACCTCGGAGTTCACCTTGACAACAGACTGGACTGGAGGCGCAACAGTGAAGCCGTCTACAAGAAGGGACAGACCAGGCTGTACTTCTTGAGGAAGCTTAGGTCCTTCAAGGTTTGCAGCAAGATGCTGCAGATCTTCTACAAGTCTGTTGTGGAGAGTGTAATCTCTTCAGCTGTCATCTGTTGGGGTAGCAGCATCAGAGCCAGGGATTTAAAGAGGCTAAACAACCTGATAAAGAAGGCTGGTTCTGTTCTTGGGACAACTGCGGAAAATCTGGAGATGATAATGCAAAGAAGGATTCTTCATAAAATCAAAAAAATTATGGACAACCCCGAGCATCCTCTTCATGAGACTGTCATACAACAACAGAGCGTCTTCAGTCGGAGGCTTCTTCAGTTTCGCTGCAATACAGACCGCTACAGGAAATCCTTCCTGCCCACAGCCATCATCATCTACAACAACTCCTTAAAGAATTAATTATATGAGCTATACCAACACTTAATTTCCCTCTGGGATCAATAAAGTATTTTTGAATTGAATTTAATTGAATTGAACATAAAAAAATATTTATTACTAATGTGAAAATCACATTTCAATTTAGGACAAAGCAGCTGAAGTCCTCAAAGCAAGACGGGAAAGCAATGAAGACCTTGTCAGTTTCATCGTTGAACAAAAAGGTGTTGAGGAAAGCCTTAAGGTACAGCTTCCTCCCTACTGTTTATGTGGCCTAATCCCTTGGAGTCAATTCTATCATTATTATTATACTGTTTGTAAATCTTTGAGTGAGTGTTCGAATATCTAATTTTATCAGAAATACCTTGATGAGAAACCGACACACACACACACACACCCACACACACACACAGAGACCCACACAGGCACACGCGCACACACACACACACACACAAGGCCTACGGAATTAAAATTGAAATTAAGAATTGTATTACATTATTATTAGCTAAGTAATTAATGCTTTGGCAGTATACCATAACGTTCACAAAACCCACAATAAAGTTATTGGGCTTTATCTCTTTAGAAATAATCCGGAGGAATACCATTTATTGACACCTGCTTTCTATGAAACAGAATTACCAAGATGTGTAAAATTATTTGCAGTGTATCAAAAATAAAATTTCAGTCTTCAATTTGATTATTTTTAAAAAGAGACAAAGCTTAAAAAGTAACAGCTGTTCTCTATTTGTATTTAACCGGCCTTTCTATCAGGTGATGAGATGGCACATTTCCATTTAAAAGAAAAATGGGTTCCAATCATCTCTGATGACGACAAACAACTTGATCGGATCATGACATACCTATCAAACCTGGTAGACAGCTTCAAACACAAATCAACTGAAGTCCTGAGCATGGTGTCTTCGGACAGGATCAAGGTGGATATTACGTAAACTTAGTGCGGCGGGTGTACGTCATTTCTCCAAATAAATGATTTATTGCAAAGATGGTAGACGAAACTGCAGATCTACTCGCAGCGCTCGTCTTTGGGATGTGTGCAATTTTGCGCACATGGAAACGCTTAAGAGACATCGATGAAAAACCTGAAAGGAAAATAATGACATTTATGCGTCATCAATGTGTGCGCTTACAGCGTTCCCTGTGCCTCTCCCCTTTACCCCACCGCCCCACACCCCTCCAGCTTTCGCGGAACATTACCCGACTGTCTGAATGCAAACCCCATACCGCGAAAAGTCTGCTCTTGTTACTAGGTCATCATCCGTAAAATTACCGGTAAAGGGTATCTGGACCAAGTCAGGAAGATTGCTTCCAGACACAAAAGCAAAACAGATGTCCAGAAAATTACCGTTTTTCATGGCCTGTTTGAAAGGGGCTTATGTAACACAGACATCAATACGTGCATTGGAAAGGGTCAAAAAGGTAACCAGGGCTGAGGCAGTGGAACACATTGAGCATGGCGAAATGGAGGAGAGGTAAGAGAATTAGAGTGACTGAACAATTGCAGCAATAGAAACTTGCTGTGTATATCTGGTTGTTGTCTTTTGGAAATTTAAAATATGTAGTAACTGAATGTATTTTTGCAGTGAAAAAGAGGAGGTTCTCATGCAAATAAGGGCGGAAATGGAGAGACGTGCAGATCTCTGAAGTTCTCTGGAGCACGGTTCAATAAAATTTTAATGTGAAGCTGGATATTTCTCTTGTTTTTGAATAAATAGGCTATATGCAACTTTTTCCCCAAAATAAACATAACAATAGCCTTTTTATTTGACCTTTTATGACTCAAACATCTCCTAATGAGCATACTGACACCTTGTCAGCTCACACTGGGTGCACCTATGAGCCTGTATCCAATTTTTTCTGTTTTCTGTCGGGTCGGATTTCCCGCGCTGTATGCGGATGTGACGTCAAGTGCGTTCATGTTAAATGTTTCAGATCACTCTGCAACCACCGCTAGTCAGCACTCGCAAGCAGTTCAATGGATTGTGCGAATACACAGAAGAGACCAAGGACTCCACATAAGACTAAGAAAGTTAAGCCCCTGACAAGTGCCCGAAAAAGATCGAAGATTGAGAGTGACCGGCGCACGAGCGCACACTGCGAGAGAGAGCAGAAAGGAAGAGCAGTTCCGTTTTTGGCCACATGGGGTCAGTCGTGAGTTTAAAATTCAGAAAATTGCATATAGCCCCTTTAAGACTTTTTAAAGACCTCTTACCCAAACACAAATACTAAACAAATCAGCCTTTACTGAAGTTTCACAAATCACAGAAAGGTATATAAAGAGTACACTCACCGAAGCGCCATCATTTGCGTTCTGGGCCATGCTGAGCTTAGACCGGAGCTCACTTGAACTTCACCACCCTCCTGTTTCGGCGTCACATAACCAATGGAGCGTAATTTGATTGGCTGGATGTTGGATGATTTGCTACAGGGATCTATTGCTTCTCCTTGGTTGCCCCGGATGTTGACTCTAAATATTTTTACACTGAATTTTTTGAGACATTGAATTTTGTCATTGAATTTTTTTAGACAAAAAGTCAGTGTTAGAAATTCGATGGCTTTTAAAATTCAAGTCTTATTTAGATGCAAAAAAAATTTCAGTGTTGGATGTAAAAACATTCAGTGCTAAAAATTTGAATTCAAAATCCGATGGCACAGATTTACTTCCATAAACTTCCATTCTCCTACATTCTAAAGAGATCCTAATCAGATTGATCCTGACAGTGGAGACACTCCACTCATCTACAGTGCCTACAGGAGCTGGGACATGCTCCTTTGTCTTCCAACTTGGTCAACATTTTAGAAAGAGCTACCTTCACACACCATTTTTAAGTCATAGTAACTAAAGCAGCCGTGTTTAACATTCGCTTCAAGTTGGGTGTTGTACATGCAATATTTGTACATTTTATTCATTCTTCCCAAAGCCCTTCGCTCTCAGACTGCAGGTTTACTTGTAGTTCCTAGGATTTCTAAAAGTAGAATGGGAGGCAGATCTTTTAGTTATCAGGCTCCTCTCCTGTGGAACCAGCTCCCAGCTTTAGTCCGTGAGGCAGACACTCTGTTTACTTTTAAGGCCAGGCTTAAAACTTTCCTTTTTGATAAAGCTTATAGTCAGAGTGGCTAAGGTCATCCTGAGCTATCTCTGTAGTTATGCTACTATAGGCTTAGACTGCTGGAGGACAGACTTACCAATTTTCTTCACTCTGCTACTTCCTTTTCTCCTACGACTCTCCAGTTGTATTACAGTACATTCTGTTATTTCGACTGTTAACTTTGTTTTCTCTCAGTGTTTTTCTCTCCATAGAAGATATACCTGGTCTGGTATCCTGCTTGGCTGCAATGCCCTGTTGGACGGGGGGCATCGACTGGGATGATCCTCCCAGTAACTGAACATCCACTGTGTCCTGTTATCAACTTTTTACTTTCTGTAACATAGAAAGTTCTCTTATATCAGATCTTCTGTTCCTTCTGTGTTTCTGCTCTGTCTTCTCAAACCCCCAGACGGTCGTGGCAGATGGCCGCTCCTACTGAGCCTGGTTCTGTTGGAGGTTTCTTCCTGTTAAAGGGGAGTTTTTCCTCTCCACCATCGCTACATGCTTAATCAGTATGAGGGATTGCTGAAGGATTGCTGTGGTTGGAAAGTCTGCATCAACGGGGCCCAACCTCACGCCAATGACTGACGCAATCTGCTGGGATTCCTTAAATAGGAAACTTTTGAACTGATTGGAATGTTTGTATAAATGTATTGAAATGACTTCTTGTTAAGTCCCTTGAGATGACATCTGTTGTGAATTGGCGCTATATAAATAAACTGAATTGAATTGAATTGAATTATATTTGGCATGGACGAAGCGCGAATGATCACAGCTGTGTTGACGTGTAGGGGGTCCTGGTCAAATCTCTGTTCGTCAGGGACCACAGGAGGCCGTATTTTCGCACAGGAGAATTGGGACACGGCACAATAACACCTGCATTAAACAGAGCACAGAAAACGGGTTCAATACCCTGTAATGCTTACTTTTTAAGTGGCTATTGTTTTTGAAATGTTCTAAAATCAGATTTTGGTGTAATCACAACAGGTTCACAACCTTTGATGAGCCCCACATCACATTTATTTTAAGCCCAGAGTTCTTTGGGCAGTCTTTCCAGATCAGGATCAGAGTCTGCAGGCGCGGTGGCAGACAGAAGTGTGCCCGGAGGCTCAGAGTCAGGGGAAAAAAGCTGTAGAGTGCGTGGGCATGGTGTAACAGAGGCAAATGCACACTTAAACTACACTTCTACTTCCTGCTCTCCGGAGAGCAGGAAGTAGAACTTGTCTACTGTTGTCTACTTCTGCATTTATTTGTCTTGTCAACTATTTTTGGAGCCTCTCTCTGCGGTCTCCTCCGTAAAGAACAACCACGGTTCTGGATCTGGTTCTGGTCAGCTGGTCTCTTAATACAATTAATAATTTTTTTTCCCGAAGAACGGATAAAAGGGAGAGCCGAGTTGTTCCAATGGAACATCATGGAGGATCTTGTGTCTCTCACTTTTGACCATCGAGAAAATTGGAAACATTTCTATAATTGGATTCATGAGAACCGGATATCTGCTTCTTACTGCAGGTGGATTTTCTGAGGTATCGTAAACTTCAAGCTTAAAGTCAGCAATTGGCAGGCTGCCCGGGCTACAGGGAGGCTGCTGTGCTGTCAACACTCAGAATATTTGCGATGTCCAAGCAAAATTGGACTCGTTTCGCTGCGTGGGTAATAACTTGGAGAAGTTCTCAGACGGCTGGAAGGTAATCTGACCCACAATATGGCCATTTGGACTGAACTCGGACCACTGACACACTCTAAGGTAAGAGAAAAAGTGATCTTCGCCTGTCTCTAAAATAACTTCTCATCTACTGGAATTTGACTCCCTGGCCTTCATAGACCAAACAAAAACTCCCTTGGATGTGTGTGCAAAAGGACGCTCCATCCCACCTCACTCCCCCATCCCCCACATGAGCCTGTGAGCTCCCTGACTCAGCTCTCCAAGGTCATATATTACATCACAGGCAACAGACTCTGGGATTGAACTGAGAAGAGTTTCATGGTCTCACAATAATGCACATCTGAGGGACGATGTCAGGTGCTTCCATCTTTATCCTTCTTAGCGCCAGTTCTCCTATCCATCATTAATTGCAGCATTTCCGGGGCGCAATATATTTTAACCATGTTATTTGGATGGAAGTACAATACTTTTGAAAAAAAAAACATAGTTAAGTAAAAGTAAAATTACAAACATTAAAAAGTACAATTACACAAAAAACATAATCAATTACAGTAACGCAAGTACATGTAATTGGTTACTTTCCACCTCTGCATACCTGCTTTTTATTCTTTTGTCCATTCTCCCAAGTTCACATAAGCTAACTGTAATAATAGTTAATTTACAATTTGAATTGTACAAGCAGGTTGTGTTCACTTGTAAAAACAAAATATATATTTTTTTAAAAGAAGAAAAAATAATTATCATTTTTAAGAGAGACAGACCAAGTCAGACAGTTAAAAGGACATTTCTCCCAAATATTGAGAAAATGAATGGAAACTTCTGGGTTTGAAGGTTGAAAACAAATACTCTCAATATTCTGACATTTTGCGAATATAAATCATTTTGGTACTCAAAAGTGACCTGGAAAGATTTTGTCTTATTTAATATCATACAGCAATGGAAAGATTATTTTTATACACTAAATGTAAATATTTGGTTTCAACTGTATATTGCATTTTTGTAGGTGTTATAAGGATTGGTAAATGGTCAATGGCCTGTATTTGTATAGTGCTTTATTTAGTCCTTGAGGACCCCAAAGCGCTTCACACTACATTCAGTCATTCACACACAGGTGAAAGCAAGCTACATTGTAGCCACAGCTGCCCTTTGGCACACTGACAGAGGTGAGGCTGCCAAACACTGGCACCACCAGGCCCTCTGACCACCACCAGTAGGCCCAAGGGTGAAGTGTCTTGCCCAAGGACACAACGACTGACACGGACGGAGCTGGAGCTCGATCTAGCTGTTACAAGACAAACTCCTAACTCCTGAGCCACAGTCTTTGGTTGATTGACCTGTCAACCATCCAATTTTTGAAAGAATTGTTCTAAACATGCATATTAAATCAAATTAAAAATTTAAAAAAGTTGGTGGCACTGTTGCCTTTCCAGCAAGAAGGTCCTGGGTTCGAATCCCAGCCTGTGGTCTTTCTGCATGGAGTTTGCATCTCCTCCCTGTGCATGCGTGGGTTCTCTCCGGGTACTCCGGCTTCCTCCAAGAGTCCAAAGACATGACTGTTAGGTGAATTGGTCTCTCTAAATTGCCCTTAGGTATGAGTGTGTGCGTGCATGGTTGTTTGTCCTGTTTGTCTGTGTTGCCCTGCGATGGACTGACGACCTGTCCAGGGTGTACCCCGCCTCTCGCCCCATGACAGCTGGAGATAGGCACCAGCCCCCCCGCCACCCTGTGTTAGGATGGACGGGTACAGAAAAAGGATGGATGGATGTTGAAAAAAGTTTTAGAAAAAATGGCGGCTTTTGTACTCTTTTGTATTAATTCTATTTAATTGTGATACAAGTTTTTCTGATTTGCATATATAAAAGTATGAAAGTCATAACAACAGTATCCATTAGAGGATGTTAGACAGCATCTTAAATAACATCAATAAAGAGTCAACAAAATCAGTTTTGGTATAAAATACTTTAATAAATAATACGATTTTTCTGAGAAAAAGAATAAAGTCAACTTTCAAACCAAGACTTTACCAAAATTTTGTAGAAAATCATTAAAAGGTTCTGTACAGTCAGCTACTATTCCAGGGCTAACATTATGTAAATTTTACAGTCAGAAATTAAATGTAGGTTCTCATACATAATCAAAATTAACTAAATGTCTAAAAAAAACTTTTTTATACACAAATAGTGATAATATTTGATGTTTTCCCCATTATTGCCGTAAACATTCAGAACGGTGAACATCAACAATTATACATGTTCCCTTCATTAAACCAGGAAAACTGAATACATGGAAACAAACAAAATAGGAAGACAATGATGTTTACAGTATGAACATTTGCATTCATACAATGACGCTTGTGTTATTCTGTAATGAGGATGTTGCTAAAGGGCACTTCACTCTCAGGCACCCTAATACCCTGTGTGGCATCACCACTGTCAAGAGACTGTAAAACTGTAGCTCTGAACCTGGAACATGAGGCTAAAGAGAGACTGCCAGCGGTACTATGAACTTATCTGGATTCTGTGACCCATGAAGTGTGTATTAAAAATTGCTAACAAATGTTGGTACATGTAGAATACTTTTGTGTTATTTTCAGTCCAGTAATCTTAAAGAACAATTGACCATGCATTTAAATTCCACACAAGTTAATCTTGTCCCAGCTCCCAATCGATCCTGACCAGTTTTCCTCTTCTTACTTAAAATAAAGTATCTTCACATTATGATGGGGCTTCCACCATACTTTACTGCGGGCATTAAAGCCTTTTGCATTATGCATGTCCTGTTGCACCCATTTTAGCATACTGAAAGGCATGGACAGTCATGTTTTGGGGATCCACTACATACAATACCTTAGCTGTGCATAGTCAGCTGGGGATCATTATGTCTGCTAAGCGAATTTGATTGTGTTTTCAAAGTTAACAGCACAACATACATGAATAAATAGAAAAAACATTTTAGACACACCCTCAATTGATTTGATCTGGATTCAGTTAAAGAAAATGGGTAAACCAAATGTAACATGTCTGTCATGGATGGTTGGGTAAGAGTGGTGAACTGGGCACACCCTTTTCAGATAAAACTCTGCTAGAATTTAACAGAAGGCCTATAGGTTGTTATCCTGGTAAAAGAATACTTAAGCTTGGTTTATACTTCTGCGTCGCGTGAGTCACGTAGGTTACGCCGTAACCGCCGTACCCACTGCTGTGTTTCTACTTCTGCGTAGGGCTGAAAGCGTCGTGTTGCTGTTTCATTTCCAGACCTGCAGGTGGCAGTAGGCTGGTATCGGTCGGCAAACTCCACAGGGCGGAGTTTTTCTGATGGTTTGCTTATGTTTGCTTCAGTTCTGGCAAGTATTTCCTGTTTTAGAACAACAATCGCAGCCGACTTGGTGCAGTGTCTCAACGAGATTGTGAAAGCAGACGAACAAATTATCCTTCTTTTGAACACTTTGCAACGCAAGCAAATGAGAAGACGGAGACGTAGAAGATGGTACGTGCGTACGTAATCTCACTGACCAATCACAAGGGAGTACTACCGCGTCTCTGTGTCGCGTTGCCGGGCTGCACGTCAGGTCCGAGGAGGTGCACGTCAAGCCTCTGCGGACCTACGCAGAGGCTACGGCGGTTACGGCGTACCCTATGCGAGGGACACGACGCAGAAGTATAAACCGGCCTTTAGGATGTCATGTCCAACTTTGTACGAAACAAAGACACATTTATCTGTTTTTATTTAATGTTGGCCATGGTTAGGTGTTTGGGTTAAAACTAGAATACAGTAATACTGGGAACAGTAACAAACTATAAATGGACTGAACTTATATAGCGTTTTTCTAGTCATACTGAACATGCAAAGCACTTTACACTGGAGCCACATTCACACATTTGCACTCTCAAATACACACACATCCAGACCTTGGTAAGCAACTTGGTACCTTGCCAAGAGGCACATTGGCACATGACAAGAGGAAGCTGTAATTGAACCTACAACCCTCAGATTGCAAGAGAACTACTCTACCTCCAAAATGTTTTCATCTCATCCACCTATATATCATTTCGATAGCTCAAATATACCAAAACTGAAGATGAAAGATGAAAAGTAGCTTTCAAAATAATTCACAGGACTAAAACAACACAACTCCCCAAAAGCAGCATTTAGATTTTAACAAGAGGAACAAACACTCTTTAAAGAAATGTATATTACTAATTAGATTTGAGCATTGACAAAGTCTAGAAATTAATAAAATAAAATCTGACAATAATAAAAGGAATGAGATAAAAACCAAAGCCCACATGCAACCTTATTCATTAGAATTATTGTAGAACAAATAAACGCTTAACTTACTAAAATCAAATATACACAGTCTTTTCTGTCCTATATACATGTCTTCTGTACATTACAATAAAACAAGCATTTGCTAAAAGACGTTTGTTAGTAAAACCTCTTTCCCTTTATTTGTATTAAGAATCTGCAATTGTAAAGATGGGAAACATTCAAGGCACTTTCGTTAAATAAAAAACCTGAAAGACCAATGTGTAGAAAACCAAGTAGCAATTCTTATTTCAAAAGGTCAAATGCAGGAACTGTTATGCTTTAACAAAAGATGGAATTTTTTTTTTGAAATTTTAACAAAAAAAGTAATTATGTGCATCAATTAGCTAGGCCTCTATACCAACTTCCACAGAATGCAAGTTTTTCTCACTAGTTTTGATGAGAAGTCATGATTTGGGCCTAAGGCAAACATCTGGCAGCCAAGGACGTTCACCTTCTTTTAAAATAAAAAAAAAGCTTCAGCTTTTCTTTTGCATTTTGAAAAAACATTTGTGCAGAATTCAGAAACCCAGAAGCGCTTGGTTTTTGTTTGTTTTTTCATGCCATTTTTTTTGTTTGTTGCTTGATTTAAAAAAAGGCTCCATGCTGGAAATAAAAACTTAAATAAGGCTTGATAAACACAAATAGAAAATAAAAGCATCAGCAGTGTTCACTTATGGTGCGAGAGTTTTAAAATCTGTTGCAAGGAACACTCTGAAAGTTCCACCTTTTATTTGTTCACACATAATGGTCTTTAATGTCCACGCTAAGCTTGCCAGCATTCAGGCTTTTACATCGGTTGTCCTTAGGACTGGATGCTGTCCTATGCGGTGCCTTCACTGGACCGCTGCGGGTTGTGTAGATCACCGCCCCCTTTATACTTGTGCTCCTCTCCTGAGCTCGCACTATGGGGCACTTGTGAGGCAGACACTTATCCCTCAAGCCCAAGGCCCTATCTTCATCTTCCTCCGGCCCCCTCTCCAACTGCTGCTGCTTGTCATCATCGGCCTCATCACACGTCCTGTCGGAGGGGCCTATTAGTTTCTTGCACTCATTCTGAATGTCTTTGTCACGGTTGTCCTTTGGGGTATTGCTCCGCAGGGGCTCCAGCTGGTTGTTAATGGTGGTGTCTTCGGACAGGGCGACTCTCTCTCGCTCTTTCTTTCTTTTACGCGTCCACCAAACGCAAACAACAAGGCAGAAGATCCAGAGGATGCTGAAGACAACTCCCAGCACAGGGACTAGATAACCTGAAGAAGAGTGATGCAGAACATGTTAGAAGCTGACTTAAATTTTAGGTCTGTACATTTATTTGCATACACTTAGGGAGGGTAATAGGGGTATAGCAACACATCCAATTCACAGACGATATAAGGCAGACGTGATTTTAACAATACTTTTAGGAAAACTAATACTTTCAGTAACTGAAGGTCTGGATACTTTCTTTCTCGTGTTTTTACAAATAGAATTAATATTTCATAAATCTCAAACCTTGTTCTCACAGATCTTTGTTCAGAGCCCAAATATTCAGTTAAGGTTTTTTCCACAAATTATTTTAGTCTTTGAACAAGATATGATCAAATGCAGTCCAGACTGATCATAAAATTAGAAAAGCTCTTTAAGAAACTCCAAAGCTGACATTTTTAGCTCAATAAAAGAATTGTTACAAGTCAGCTGATATTTCCTCTAACCACTGAAAGGCTCAAATTTCATCAGACATTATTGGTCGACTGTTTCATGCCAGTACTTGAGGTCTTTAATAGAAGCAATTTCTATGATTCCGGGACCAATTTCTCACAGGTTTCAAAATAAATTAAATAATTTAAGCTTTTAAAATGTTCCAACCTTCTTTCATTCTTAACCTACACACATAATCACAGCATAATGTTAAACTTATTTCATTGCTTCTTCAGGCTGTTTTGACATACAGCTCTTTGCTAACATGCCCTTGTAAAGCACACAGCTTCATATCATGTATTTCACTAGAGAAAGTTACACGCAAACAGCAAGTGGATAGTTCTTTACACTGACAAGAAATATTGCCTTGTTTTAATGCTATGAGATCTTGTTCCAACTGTAGTGTTTAATAAGCTAGTTTTGTGTCAGTGAAGTCAGCTGGGTTGCAGGTAGTACATTAAGTCACCATGGATTTTAAACAACTCAGTCAAAAAGCTATTCACACATTAAACTACAGTTTCTATCTCCAAATATGTATTTCTATTAATGGTTTGGTACACATCACAGTGTTAAGTTCACAGTTTTTTTGTTATGCTATTTCTTTCCTATTTTCAACAATATATATCGTAAAATCACCATTGATAATCCACCAAGAACCGTTTTATCCTTGATTTCTATAACTTGCAGAACCTGTGGATTATCCAGACTACCATTCCATTTACCAGTTGTTGATACTGGCACTTGACATTACTGGCCATGGCAGTAGGTAATTTGAGAAAGAACATAAAAAAGAAGTCGGTTTTGCCATTAGAGGTTGGACTTACCTTCAGCACGACATTCAATCTGCAAATCTATTCTGGCCTCCACTACAGCTTGAAGGATGGTACTGTTGTGGTATTTTGACAATGCGCCAGTAATGGCACTGGCCGCATTCTGGATATATCCACAGTCACTATCCTTTGGTTGTCCAACATTTTCAAAAGACTGCAGAGAAGGAGACATAAAGAAATACATGAAGAAATTTTAACCAATAACACTTCCCTAAATGCTTCCTAAAGTTAGCTTCTTGGTGTGGTTCTTTCTGAAATGAAACTAAATTAAAATGATCTTTGAAGCTACAGTATGTAACAAATGAGTGGATTTATGGTCACAATTGTTTCCATTAGTAACCAATCACATTGTTCACTGCGTTACATTTTCATGACAAAGCGATGAACTATGTTTATAGCCATTTGAACGACGGATTTCTTCATCAAGAAAAATGCTGGCAAAATGTTGGCTTTTTCACAAACTTGATGAGAAGCAAACAAATAAGAGTTTTACTAGTCCTTGCTCAGTAGTGCACTATTTGCTGTTTGGAAGTTTTAGCCAGGCGTGGCTGGTCTTTATAACATTAAATGAAAGTGCTGTGCTACATTTTCAATGTTATTCTGCAGGTAAAAGAAGACATCCTGGATTTTAGACACTAAGCAAAACAATTTACTTTTCTTTTCAAGCTTAGCTCTGTTCAGGGAATTTCTACAGGTCTAAGATCGCAAGATAGCAACAAAGGTCATCTCAAAGTTACTTTACAGGGCAAACATTTTCACTTCACATCTAATTATAGAGAACCCAACCTAAACTAGGTCTAAATTATTATATAAAAAAAAAATCTCTCTCCCTCAATACTCCGGACTGCAACTTTAAAGGAGCTGTATGTAAGAAATGTATTTCAATTAATCATAAAATGGCCCTGATGTCACTAGATTTCATTAAGAAATCATGTTCATTTCAAATACTTATATCACTGACAACAGTAGTACGACCAGGATATTGTCATTTAAAAAGTGAAGTTGCAGCCCTCAAATGATGTTGATGTTGACATCTTGTGCTTTGGTCTGAAGCTCCACCCTCCACCTATCTACCAATCACAAATTCAGCAGTGTTTTGGCATCTGGGTTGCCAGCTCTGCTCTAGTTACGACAGCTGCAGCTACAAATGTATTTTGGATAAAGAATGTCTAACATTACCACACCTAAAAAACCTCGTTATCATTCAGATATACGCCTTGACGAAGTCCAAAATAAAACACGGATTTGTATAGGAGATGCCTTAGCAAGATGGAGACGGCTGAAAACAGAGAAGAAATTGAAGACGGACGCCAACGTTGCTAATTTTCTCATGGACAGGTAAGATTCATCTATGTTTGGCTAACTTGTACTTAATGTAAATGGACATTTCAAGTATTCACGGCAGTCGAACAATGTTATGCATGTTCGTGCAAAGGAACGTTACGTTAGCGCCTATGGAGGAGGAGGGTCATCATATTGAAAAGGTAAAGAATTGTTTGGGAAATAAAAACGGCGAGTCGTCATTGCTAACATTAGCAATGCATTATCAGACCCCGTTTCTCTGTTATAATTTAACGTAATTATCAGGAAAAAACTTGCTGTATAGGACTCGTCACTTGCCATTGGAAGCTCCTTGTAGCAGCATACGTTCCTGCAGCCTATCTGGCAACCTCGAGTAAGGAGGGATACATCGCTCTACAGTAATTTGAAAGTGATTGCAGTACCAGTTTTGGCCTTTAAATCTAGTTTCCCAAGTTGTAGAAAGTAAAGTTTTTATGGAGGGTAAGCAAACTGCAATTAGCATCTTGACTTTCTAGCAATCCGAAAAACACAGATCTGGTCCAGGGTTAGGGTTAGGGTTAGGGTGACTCAACCCTGAGCTGACTCAACAAGATAATATGCAAGATAGGGTTCAAGAAAAAAACACAAGATTTTTTACGATATACTGAGGAAAACTAGGAATTACACACAGCAAATATTGCTAATTTGTGGTCTGGGGTGATGTTGCATGTATATGTTCTACTGAACCAATGAAAGACCGCCGACCAGAATGAGGACCACACTAGGTAAATTGTTTCCTTATGTAGTGCATAACCAGTAGGTAGGTAGTAAAAAAAAGGTGACTTTAGAGCAAAGAACTTGTCACACAACTGAGAAAATTATGCCAATTGATTGTCAGAAAAAGTAACTTTGCCATTCCTTTTCCAGGTAGCAAATGCCTCATCTAACTGACAAGGTTTGAATGTATGGTTGAGAGATGGGACCCAATAAAAAAACATTTTGATTTTTGTAAACCTTTCTGATTTATTTAAGAATTTAAATTTTGATTTTTTTAAAATTAAACTTAGTTCCATTTGTTGGTTTGTCAGTGGGGGGCTTGTAAAAAGCAGAGCAGAAATGGAAATATCTTTCAGAGAAGAGGATTCTAATTCTGCCCATATCGATCTATATTTAGTAGTTTTAACAGGAGAGTCCCTCTGTTCCCAATAGGTCAGAGCTCTCAAGTTCACTACCTAAATAATCCTCTCATTAAAAAAAGATGATGGTAGAAAAAGGAAGATTTTGAAAGAAGTATGCTAGTCTGGGAAGAAACATTATCTTCACCGCATTTACCCGTCCTTTAAAAGCCTCATCAGAAAACATATTCTAATTTATGGAATACAACTGTATATATGCAACTGTATATTGCTATATACTCCTATTGTATATTGATGGTTTCCTTCAATTGATTGAACTGGGATATTCCAGGCATGTTCATGTTCACAGGGATATTCAATCCAGTCCTGCAGAATGCCTCTACAGGCTCTTAGGAGCCTAGTGAACTTCTGCATGGTACCATGATAAGATGCCGCTCTAGGTCCAATGAGTACATTTCACCATACTAATCAATTCCTAATCAGTTGGTATTATACCACTTTTATACCAATGTGGGATTGATTTAGCTCAACAGTAACTCAGCCAAGAGGGAGTGGGCCACGTCAAAATCACAGAGCAGCGTCAGAGGATGCAATATCTACGGAACTCCAAACATTATGTCACCTTCAGATAAACTAAAGAACAGTATATAAAGATCTTCATGGAATTGGTTTTAATGTTGTCTGAGCAGCTGCAACCAAGACTCACTACACAAAGTGCAAAAAGGCACATTTTCAACAACAAGGCAATCCAAGGTGCTTTGGGTGAGTAGGGGATGAAATAAAGCAGCAATGAACCAAGAAGAAAAGCATAAAATATAACATCAGAGACACAAAAAATACGACACATTAAAACATATGACATTCCAGCAATTATTAATCAATTACTTATAGGCAACTATAAATAGATGGGTTTTTTCCTTGATTTAAAAGAACTCTGTGTGTCAGCAGTATTGCAGTGGTCTGGAAGTTTGTCCCAGATAAGGGGAGTATAGAAAGTGAAAGCTACTTCTCCATGTTTGGCTCCCTTTCTAGGGATGATTAGTAGACTAGAATTAGAAGACCTGAGTGGTCTGGGGGGTTGGTATAGTGACAACAGATCTTCAACATACTCTGGTGCTAAGCCATTCTAATTTTTATTGACTAGTAAAAGTATTTTGAAGTCTATTCTATGAGCTACTGTTAGAATTACTGTTACTGTGTGCTGGGATTGTGGGTGTGTCTGTTTGTGTCTCTACCTCTGTGCAGGGTGCGACGAGCAGGTGTTTTCACCAGCTGATCCTCATCAGCTTCATCAGCACAGGAGCCTAATAGAGGAGGGGCTCCCTGAGACTGACGGCAGATGGTTTACTCACCTAGTGTGGTAACAAGCCACTTAACCTGTTCCACCACACAGCCCCGCCGCCAGGTCACTGTGGGGGAAGGGTGGGGAGAATGTCCATATTTAGTTGACCTGTGGTCACTAATTGCTAAGCATGTCCCATCATTATAAACCTCAGAACACATTCAACCGAACCTGTCGGTCACCCTGCCGAACAGAACCGAGCAAACTTTGCCTTCCCTGAAAGCCAGCATCTCACAGATTCTAAAGCTGCAAGTTTCATCACGCTACGTGCAAATTCCAGCAAATGAGCAGCAAAATAAGCCAAAAAATACGTACAGCATTTGAAAAACCAGAGCATAAATTCTTCCTTACCATAGTTTTTTCGTTGCTGAAAAGAATAGTCCACCGTGATATGACTATATTTCCAGAATAACTAAAATACCCAGTGTGCATTTAGAAAAGAAAAAGTGAAAAAAACGTAATCCTTTGCCATTATTTTTTACATTTGATTCGAGGAGGCTCAACCTTGTCTGTCATGCGCATTGTGAACTTTCCCCATGTAAACATTTGCTTTGTAGAATCTGCTTCAAAGTTCTGATGTCAGCGTGATTCTATAGGATCTTACTATTCCAACCATATGTAAATCATCCAAATCGGCCAATAGAAACTGGAGTTACAGGTCTGCGTAATTCTAAAAACAGATATTTTGTTTGGCTCAGGGGCGCGCTCTGCTGCTGTTACACGCGGGTAATCAGATGAGCAGGTGAGAGTGAGATTCAGTTTCGATTGTTTTGTTTGCGTTTGAAAAATGGCGCTTCAGGAGAAGAGAAATAGCACAGACAAAGCCCTGGCGATTATTTGGAATAATAGTTTATTGAAGAGGAAAACCAACATTTACCGGAGGAAGAGAGGTATGTCCCAACTAGCGAGTTGCTTTCTCTGTCAGCCATTTTATATCAATGTTTTTTTCTAATTGTTTTCTTAGATGTTTTTATATATACAATTTTTTTAACTCTGCTGTTCACATCTTTTTGTGCGTGTATAGATGTGACTTTGTGGGTTGCATTTGTAGTTTCTATATGTATATATTTTTTCGAACTCTTTTTCTGTCATAATATTCTTTTAGTCACCTTGGCATTCATTTTTAGCTTACTCATCAACGCTTCACCATGCCCAAGCAGACTGCTGCTGGAACGTCATACAGAGAGACACAGCTGCCTGAAAGATTCTCTCTCTCTCTCTCTCTCTCTGATGAGTATGCATATATTTATAATCTCTCTCATTATTTTTCTGTTATCTTGTTTTAATGAGGATGAAGACTAAATACCTCCAACGCCTTCAACTTCTGCGCAGCCAACCAAGAAGGCAAAAATGTGGGCAGCTAAGGCAAAGGGCTGTCCAAAGAGGTCTGCTGACACCCCAATGGGTGACGATGCATGGTGCCACAGACATGAGGAGGACAGCACTCCTGAGTCTTTTAGGTTCATGCCACCTGGCCTTACTGTTGACCAAACAGCAGCATGGTCTCCTCTCTCTCTCTTCCAGCTCTTCTTCAGTTCATCTGTAATTTTGACAATTATTGACAATACCAATGCTACAAAAAAAAAAGAGGCTGGCAGAAAGTTCCTTTGGACTCCCCTCACTGTAACAGACTTGTAGGTTTTCCTATCTATCATTATATACACCGGATTTGTAAATGTGCACTACAGGGGTGACTACTGGAGGGGTGAGTAGCCATATAATTTTCAATAATCCCGTAACACTATGCAGAGAAACCAGTTTGAGGCAATCTTGTTGTTATTATTGCACCTCAGCTTTGTGAATGATGACGAGGACAATGAAGAGAAACAAAAACACCCCTGATTACAATCGTCTGTGCAAAATCAGGCCACTCTACGATCATATTGTTACTGCATGCAAAGCACATTACCATCCATATAAGAACATTTGCATTGATAAGAGGAGGGGTTTGTGAATAGTTTTGTTATCCATTTCATATGTATATTTCACTGTTTTGTTATGTATGGAATTTGAATAAATGTTCTTCATTTGGAGTCAAGCCTAACTCTTTGTTACAGTGTTATTTGAATAGGGTGATAAATATGCTGGGTATTTTACCAAAAAATATAAAATAGTTTGTTTTTTGGCATATAATTAAACTAGAATACAATCAGTAGATCAGGAGTAGAGAAATTGAAACTTTCACTACTATGCCAAATTGTGCCGAAATGTGACGAACTGTGCCAAACTGCAAAAAAACTAGCTATTTTTTTCACTAAAGCCTCTGTAAATTTGCTCCACTTCTCTTCATCAATATGGATCTTGGTACAGGTAATCTCCACATGTTGGTTTATGATTTTGTGCAGTTTATATTCTACTGGAGCATATTTTCAATGGTATTATATACTGTAACATGAGAGAAAAATTAGGCAAGAATATAGAACCTTGTAATTTGTCTATGTTCTGGCTACAATTACTTTGGCACAGTAACATATGCTGTAATTTTTACACCTCTGATTAAATCTCACAAATGGCTTCATTTTGATACTAAAATTGTTTACACAGAGATTGTTTTTGCAGAGGAAAAACTAAAATAATGTTGGGCATGTCCTATTCGACCTAAGAGCTTAGAGAGACGCAGGAGAGACCATGGGGCTTAAGATGTTAATGTTTGTTCCAGTGCGCAGAAAGGAAATTACTTTAGAGATTCGCAAACTTACACTCCTTGTCCTCCTCGTAGATTCCTGACTGTCTCTTCTGTGTCCTGGTTCCCTCGTTCTCGTCAAGTTCCTCTGTGCTCAGATCTACACTAGAATTCCTCTTGGTCAGTCTCCACGCCGCTCCTCCCTGGATAGAAACTCACCTTTATATGCTACAGCTGATCACCTGCCTGTGGACCCTCAAACGATACTCCACCTGCTACAAACAGGTATCGGATCAGAAAACCCTTAGACCACCCACAACCAGCCAGCCTTAGTAAGTGTTCTCCTACTTACCTTCCCTTGGAGCTTCTCCCCATTCTGGAAAGTAACCTTCACCAACCATATCTAAAGACATTTAATAACAAAACTTCTTCTAAAATATGTATCATCCACCTGTTTCCCTCAGTTCAGCTCGCGGCTCAAGATCAGTGTCCCGACGACCTCATTCTCGTTCCCCAGGATAATCAAAATAAACCTTTTACTTAACGGTTATCTGTTATCTGTGGCTGTTTCCTGTTTTCAGAATCACATGCCCTAATTATGATAAAACCCTCTGACCATTTTGACTTTCAACTACAGACAGCACTCTATCTCAAGAAGGCATACTTTTAAGACATCATGAATCCATTTTACATGACATAGCCTGACAACAAACAACTTTTGCAGACAACATGAGTCGGCTCACCCAACACTTCCTGGATGTCAATACAAATTTTCATAACATAGCCAACCCATCTCAGTCTGCTCTTTCAGCTTCCTCGCCTGCTCCCGCTCCGCCAGTCTACCGAGAGGTAGCCCTTACCACGCCAGAATACTCCTCAGGGGATTCAATTCAATTAAAAAATACTTTATTGATCCAAAGGGAAATTAATGTTATTGTAGCTCATATAATTAATTCTTTAAGGAGTTGTTGTAGATAATGATGGCTGTGGGCAGGAACAATTTCCTGTAGCGGCCTGTATTGCAGAGAAACTGAAGAAGCCTCCGACTGAAGACACTCTGTTGTTGTATGACAGTCTCATGAAGAGGATGCTCAGGGTTGTCCATCATTTTTTTGATTTTATGACGAATCCTTCTTTGCATCATCATCTCCAGTGGTTCCACAGTAGTGCCAAAAACAGAACCAGCCTTCTTTATCAGGTTGTTGAGCCTTTTTAAGTCCCTGGCTCTGATGCTGCTACCCCAACAGATGATGGATGAAGAGATTACACTCTCCACAACAGACTTGCTGCAAACCTTGAAGGACTTCCTCAAGAAGTACAGTCTGCTCTGTCCCTTCTTGTAGACGGTTTCACTGTTGCGTCTCCAGTCTGTTGTTAAGGTGAACTCCGAGGTATTTATACTCCTCAACCACCTCCACTTCTTCTCCTATGATGGAAACAGTGTTTGACTTATCTCTGTTTCCTCTGAAATCAACTATAATCCTTTTCTGTTTTATTCACATTCAAAGTAAGACAATTGTTTCCACACCATGTCACAAAGCGGTCCACCAGCTCTCGGTATTCAGCTTCTTGTCCATCTCTGATACACCCGACAATTGCAGAGTCATCTGAGTTTTTCTGTAGATGACAGGTCTCTGATTTGTACTGGAAGTCTGAGGTGTACGGAGTGAAAAGGAATGGTGAGAGTATGGTCCCCAGTGGTGCTCCTGTGCTGCGAAGCACCAACTGTGGTCTGTTTGTCAGTTAGTCACTGATCCAGGTGATTGCTGAGTGCTCCACATGTGTCTTCAGGAGTTTCTGACAAGCAAATCAGACTGAATTGTGTTAAATTCACTGGATAAATCAAATAACATGATCCTCACAGTGCTGCCTGCTTTGTCCAGATGACAGTGGGTTGGTTGAAGGAGGTGGATGACGGCATCTTCAACTCCACAGCGATAAGCAAACTGCAGCGGGTCCTGATATGTTCTTGTTTGCTTATTCAGGTGGGCCAACAGGAGTCTCTCCAGGACCTTCATGATGTGGGATGTCAGGGCAACAGGTCTATAGCCATTGATGACTGATGGGTGACTTCTCTTTGGTACTGGAACAAGACATGATGTCTTCCACAACACTGGAACCTTCTCTTGAGTTAGGCTAAGGTTGAAGAGGTGCTGCAGAATCACACAGAGCTGCTCTGCACAGCCCTTCAGGACTCTGGGACTGACACCATGTTCCGGTTCAGTTTCTCCAGCTGCCTCTTCACCTTACTTTTGGAGACAGACAAGTGGGAGTGGGAGGAAAAAGGCGTAGCAGCATTTCCTGACTTGGTTGAATTCAAACTTGTGGAATCTGAAGAGTCCATGGCTGAGGTGAAGGATAAAACATCCGAAGTGTAATAGGAAGGCTGTGGGTCAGAGGAGAGTGGGATGTCTGTTTGGCTGGGAACAGGAGAGGAGGATGCTGAGCTAGTTCCTGAACTGAACCTGTTAAAGAATGTGTTTAGTTCATTGGCTCCGTCCAGACTTCCATCTATCCAATCCTTCCTGTCCTTAAAGCCTGTGATCTTCTTCATTCGAGACCAGACATCTCTGACATTGTTCCTCTGTAGTTTTTTCTCCAGCTTCTTCTTTTTCGGGATCTGGGTAAGAGCAGGGGATTCCTCCTTTAATGCACCCTAATTTTCAATTGTTCCTTACAAGCTTTTCCCACTGACGGCAGCAAAATTTCCTACATCGCTTGTTTACTTCGTGACAAAGCTCTTAAATGGGCTGAAGCTCTCAACGATTACACACTAACTTATTATTCATATGATGAATTTGACAATCTGTTTAAACAAAATCTCATCCACCTAGAATGTATTCAACAGTGCAAGATACCCCTTTAGATTCTCAATCTTCCCATTTGTGTCACCGGCCTGGATGGATGTTCCAAGACAACCATAACTCACTACGCTCAAGCCGTTTCTTTCATTGTTTCCGGTAATCATCATGAAACCCTGCAATTTTTTGTTTTCCCCACCAAGGACTGTCCTTGGTTTTCCATCCATAATCCTCATATCCACTGGTCCAGAAATCGCTTTGAGTCATGGAGCCCATTCTGCCATCATCATTACCTTCAGTCAGCCCTTTGTGTTCATGCTCTCTTGCTTTTTTGATCTTTCTCTTGCTTTATTGTGTATCATGTGTAATGTGCGTTTCTTTTACTTTTAATTTCCAATGTTATATTCCATGTGTTTTTTTTTAAATCACCAAATCATGTAAAGCACCTTGAATTACTCTGCTGTTGAAAGTGTTCTATACAAATAAAATTCCCTTGCCCTGCCTTTCTGTCAGCTAGACCATACTGCAGATCAACCCTCAACCTCCAGACCTCTCCTGCGCCCCTAGAGAATATCATGACCTGCGACAAGTTTTTAGTAAGGATTTAGCTCTGTCTCTACCACAACATTGCCTCTATGATTGTTGTATTGATCTTCTCCCTGGAGCCCCCCTTCCAACTGGTCATTTGTTTAACATTTCAGGGAAGGAACGAGCAGCCATGGAAACATACATTAATGATTCTTTAAAGGCAGGAATCATACACCCATCCTTCTCACCACTTCAAGCCAGGTTCTTCTTTGTGGCTAAAAAAGACATAACTGTTCACCCATGCATCGATTACAGAGGACCCAATCCAATCATGATAAAAAACAAATATTCTCTTCCCCTAATTTCAACTGCTTTTGAACCAGTCCATAAGCCAGCTATTTTTTTTCCAAACTTTACCTCAGCAATGCATAACACGTTGTTTGCATCCGGAAGGGGGAAAAGTGGAAAACCCCATTCAAGACACAGATCAGACATTTTGAATATCTGGTCATGCTGTTCGGTCTCTCAGCCCCTGCTGTCTTTCAGAATCTGGTCAACGACGTCCTCTCTTATCTTCTCTACAAGTTCCTCTTCGTCTACCTGGATGATGTCCTTATTTTGTCCAACAACCTTGAACAACTAGGTTGTTCAAAAGCTGTTGTCCCCTTTATTTTCCATCTCCGTGTCCATAACATTGGGAAATGAAACCCACAGCAATTCAAAATAAAGATTTTTCACACATATATATCAAGTGGAGTACTATAGCAAAAGCTGTAGTGCTCCGCTTGTGAAAGTAAATCTGTTGGGCTTCTACTTGGTACTCAGACACCAATTCTGAGCTCCAGACTGCCAAACAGGAGACGTTAAAAAAAGAAGAAAAAGAAAAAAAAAGCTGTTGGAGAACTGATTATATGTAAAAGCTGAAAAATAGGAATGTAAATGCATTTGTATAGCGCTTTTTCATTCAGAGGACCACAAAGCGCTTTACACTACATTCAGTCATTCACCCATTCACGCGCTGATGGTGGAAGGCTACTACATTGTAGCCACAGTTGCCCTGGGGCACACTGACAGAGGCGAGGCTGCCGCACACAGGCGCCACCGGGCACTCTGACAACCACCAGCAGGAAACAGGGTTAAGTGTCTTGCCCAAGGACACAACTACCGAGACGGACAGAGCAGGGACTCAAACCAGCAACCCACCGATTACGAGACGAATTCCTACCACCTGAGCCACAGTCGTCCCTGTAGGGACAGTAGGAGTTTTATGTTCAATCAATAACTTTCCTGTGTTTCATTTTTAAAGGTGGACAGGTGAAGGCAGATCCTTCCCAGACCAAACCTGTGGAGGAGTGGCCCAATCAGGACACCAGGAAGCAGCACCAACACTTCCTGAGGTTCACCAACTTTTACCCCAGATTCATTCGAGACTTCAACACCGTTGCAGCTCCTCTCACTGCCCTCACTTCAGTGAAGACACTTTTTCTGTGGACCCTGGAGACTGACCGAGCATTCTGGATTCTCAAGAAGAGGTTTGTCGAAACACCCAACCTCATTCATCCTGACCCATCAACTCAATTTACAGTGGAAGTCCACGCCTCAGATACTGGCATGGATGCTGTCTTGTCTCAACGTTCTGGTGACGACCACAAACTACATGCATGTGCCTTCTTTACCAAACGATTCACCCCTACTGAACAGAACTATAATATTTGTGACCGTGAGCTCCTAGCCATCAAATTAGCCCTCAAGGAATTTAGACATTGTTTGAAGAGTACGGAACTCCCGGTATTCATATGGACTAATAGAAAAAACCTCTCATACTTACAGTCAGCCAAATGCTTTAACACACCCCAGTATCGGTGGTCCCTGTTTTTCTCCAGATTCAACCTCACCATAACTTACCAGCCTGGTTCAAAAAACCAGACGCACTTTCAAGATAATATCACAAAGATGATTCATCCAAAACCTCCAACCCCATCAGTTCATCCTCATTCATCATCAGATACCTTACCTGGGGGCTGGAAAGTGCCATCAGAGAGGCTTAAGGAACCAAACCGGATCCAGGAGGAGGTCCCCCAAATCAACTCTTTGTTCCCACCTCCATCAAATCACGAACCATCTTTTGGGGGCACGCATCAAAATTCTTAGGAGATCGAGGTACCATCGGGCTCCTCCATCATTACTGCTGGTGGCCATCCTTCAAGAAGAATGAAATGGAGTATGTTTCTGCTTATCCCATCTGCAGTCCGAGAAAGTTTTTGTGCTGGAGCACAGGATTACAACTCTACATCAAATCCAGGAACATGAGCGCAATGTTAACATTATCCTGGGCCAGACTCTCTGACACAATTTCCTACCAGGTGAAGCCATGGAGAGGGGGTACACTGCTGGGTCTCCAAATGGAATCAGGGTGCCAAATGGCCGTGTTACCGCTGGTTTCAGCAGGGGGCAAGGCCAAAAACCCCCGATCACTTCTACTCCGGTCCTGCCGGCTACCTGGTCCACGGTTGGCTCTGGCTGCGGTGGGGGTGTACGGGGCAGTCACCACCGCTCTCCTCCCATTTGCCTGCCGCTGATGAAGAGATACATTGCCCTTGATCCTGAGCTTCCTCATCCAACAGCCCCTGGCCCCCGTGGCTCCGCAAGCTCACCGCTCAAACCCTCCCAGCAGATGATGCAGCAACTCAAACTCCCACACCTCTCCACGTTGCGTCAAACCCTGGACCGCAGCTAGAACTCGCAGAGGAGTGCTCCACTTCACCCCAGACCCACAGAACAAGCCCAGGGGGTCCTGGGGATGCTTCTCCGCCTGGAATATAGCGAGTCCGAGATGGTGAACGAACCTCTGGCCAGAACCGACAGTGTGCAGAACCACCCGCCCACCATGCTCATTCAACTCCATACATGTGTGAGTAAAGTTTTAATTCACGCTGGCACCAATGACATTCAGAAGCAGCAGTCTGAGCTCCTAAAAGCGTGATTTTATCCACCTTTTTAATCTTTTAAAAACCTCACGTGTCTGTTTTTATCACCGACCCCACTCCCACTTTTGACAGAGGAATAGGTCATTTTGACAGAATTTTATCTCTTTTTATCTCTGAACACTTGTGTATCACGGTGTACCACTGTGATGCACAACATTGGTTTTATAGACAACTTCAACATTTTCTGGGGCAAGAGGCACCTGTTTGGGACGGATGTCCTTCACCTCAACAGACAGGGCATGCTGGTCCTTGCTCCTGTGAACTTGGCTCTGATTTTAACAGTAACTCACATTTTGGACTTGGACCTTACCCTACCTCCTTCATACTTGTCATTATAAGCAGAGAGCAGACTACAAATCACAAACCCAGCAAGTGCAATCCCAATAATCTCAAACATTTACCAAAAGTCCCCTTTCACAAAATCATACAGTCATTCCATCTCCGGTTACTATTAATGTGGCACTTTTAAATGTTCGCTCTCTCCTGAACAAAACTTTTATTATCAACTATCTGATTTTAGTCCATAATCTAGATTGTTTATTTTTAACGGAAACATGGCTGAGTGCAGATGCCCCTGTTGTTCTTACAGAGGCCTCCCTACTTAATTTTAACTTCACTTCCACAAGGAGTAGCAAAAGGGGAGGCGAAACTGCTTTTATAAGTTCATCAACGCTTTCTGCCAAACCTGTTTTATTTGATAATTATAGCACTTTTGAATATAATGGAACTGTTTTTAGCACTCCTCAGATTTTGTGTCACAGTTTTTAGGCCTCTAAAAATAGTAATCTTTTATTCAAGAATGTTCAGTTTTCATCAATCTTGCACAACTCCTTTGAAAAGATCGTTTTAGCTGGCAATATTAATTTACATGTGGATAACCTTTTAGATGCTTTGTCAACAGGTTTTTTAAATGTCCTAAATTATATGGATTTTAGTCAACATGTGTTGTGAGTCAACACAGCCGACTCACAACAGAGGACATACCATGGAGTTCGTCATCATGTCTGGCCTGTCCACTAGTGTGTCCTTTGTTGTTGACGTGTTGACACTACTGTGTGTTTTTTAACATCACCAGTTTTATCCAGGAGGAGACTTCTGTGAGAACTGTCAGGAGATGTCATCTAACCCCTGAAGTGGCTGCAGGTTTTCTTGAAGGTTTGCTAAATATAACATATATTGCTTTACCTGCCCTCTGTGATTTTATCGCCTGGATAAATGTTACATAAACATCAAGGGGGGTTATCAATCTAGAAGTAACTCTCCGATTGCTTCATCTGATGATAATGTGGTCCAATATACACTTACAGGCTTTTTTAGGCACACCTGTCCAACTGCTCGTTAAGACAAATTTCTAATCAGCCAATCACATGGCGGCAACTCAATGCATTTAGGCATGTAGACATGCTCAAGACGATCTGCTGCAGTTCAAACCGAGCATCAGAATGAGGAAGAAAGGTGATTTATGTGACTTTGAACATGGCATGGTTGTTGGTGCCAGACGGGCTGGTTTGAGTATTTCAGAAAATGCTGATCTACTGGGATTTTCAAGCACAACCATCTCTAGGGTTTACAGAGAATGGTCTGAAAAAGGGAAAATATCCAGTGAGCAACAGTTCTGTGGGCAAAAATGCCTTGTTGATGCCAGAGGTCAGAGGAGAATGTCCAGACTGGTTCAACCTGATAGAAACAACAGTAACAACAGCAACAGTAACTCAAATAACCACTCGTTACAACCAAGGTATGCAGAAGAGCATCTCTGAAAGCACAACACGTCGAACCTTGAGGCAGATGGGCTACAGCAGGAGAAGACCACATTGGTTGCCACTCCTGTCAGCCAAGAACAGGAAACGGAGGCTACAATTCACACAGGCTCACAAAAATTGGACAATAGAAGATTGGAAAAATGTTGCCTGGTCTGATGAGTCTCGATTTCTGCTGCAACATTTGGATGGTAGGGTTAGAATTTGGCATCAACAACAGGAAACCATGAATCCATCCTGCCTTGTATCAATGGTTCAGGCTGGTGGTGGTGGTGTAATGGTGTGGAGGACATTTTCTTGGCACACTTTGGGCCCCTTAGTACCAACTGAGCATCGTTGCAACGGCACACCCTATCTTATCTCTCAGACAGGACTTTTACGGTAGGTTGGATACCTGCTCCTCTAAGGTACACAAGATTACATGTGGTGTGCCCCAGGGTTCAATCTTAGGCCCAGTGCTTTTTAACCTGTATATGCTCCCTCTTGGCCAGAAATAATCTTCTGATGACACTGCCAAGATTAATTTCCACAGTTATGCTGATGATACACAGTTATACATCTCCATGTCCTCTGATGACAAACGGCCAATGGATGCACTTTTTAACTGCATTTTAGACATCAAATCCTGGATGGCAGAAAACGTTCTCTAGCTCAACCATGACAAAACTGAAGTTTTAGTCATCAGTCCTAAGGCTCATAGTGAGAAACTTTTACTAACAATACAATCACTGTCTTTTAATCCATCCTTACAAGTGGAAGAACCTGAGCGTGATTTTTGACTCTGAGCTGACTTTTATCCCTCACATTAAAAATATTACTAAAATAGGCTCTTATCACCTTAAAGACATTGCCAGAGTCCACCTCATTCTCTCTCAGGCCAATGCGGAGACAGTAATGAATGCTTTTATTACCAGCAGAATCGATTATTGTAGTGCCCTGCTTTCTGGTTTTCCCAAAAAGAATATCTCAGGCTTACAGCTTCTACAAAATTCAGCAGCATGTGTCCTGACGAGGACCAGGAGGTGGGAGCACATTACACTGGTCTTAAAATCACTGCATTGGCTCCCCGTATGTTTTAGGATAGATTTTAAGGTTCTTTTAATGGTTTTTAAGTGTCTTAATGGTCTTGGGCCCTCATATCTTTCTGAAATGCTTTTACCATATGAACCTTGGCTGTCTCTGCATTCCTCTGGCAGCCGTCTCTTTGTCACCCCTAAAGTCAGGACACACACTCATGGTGAGGTGTCTTTTCATTATTATGGACCTCAGCTCTGGAATAATAGTCATATTGTTCCAGTGTTTCCTCTGCGGGAGCCCTCTGCATTGGGAGCGGTGGTCAGCTGTGGCTGTCTTGGGGCTTTCTGGGTAGTGCTTGGGTGGAGGTGGGGTCCTGGCCCCGCCTCCTTTGATTCCCATGGGTTGGAGCCTTGGCTGCTGCTGTTGATCTGCTGCTGCCATTGCAGATGGCTCCCTCAATGGCGTTTCCTGTTCTAACCTGGCTCATCTGTACTCAGCCCAACGTCCATTTTAATGTCCATTTTCGATATGATTGGTTGGAAGGGGGTATAAATGTTCAACTTCTGTGTCTACAGGGGGTGGGGGTGGGGAGGGGGGGTTATATGAGGATGTTAATTTTTAACTTTGTATAGCACTTTGAACTGCATTTCATTGTATGAAAAGTGCTTAATAAATAAAGTTGATTGATTGATTGATTCTGAAGGCAAAAGGGGGTCCAACCCAGTGCTAGCAAGGTGTAACTAATAAAGTGACCAGTGAGTGTATATCAGGCCTATTCAACTAGCGGCCCCCGGGCCAGATACGGCCCTTTTGAATTTTTTTGTGGCCCGCTAAAAGATGCCAGAAACTCAATTTGACTTGTATGAATAGAATGTGCAAGTATCAAACCTATATCAGAATTGGTTTGAGACTGAACTTCATAAGCCAGTAGTAGTAGTCCGCTGATTTATAAACGATCTATAGGCAATGTTCCCTCTAATTTTTCAATTGTCTGAGCAAACACACAAACGCCCTAAACGGTCCCTTTGACCACTGTGAGCAACATCAGATGTGTTCACTGTGGTCATGCCAGCATTGCATACTTCCAGTTTACATAGTTTATTAAAATAATAAAATTAAAGCATTTAAATTTGTGTGAGAACACTTTTTAATTAAGTACATTATCCCACTTACAATGAAAATGACAAAGATCTTATTCATGACCTGTGTAGTGTGTTAACACTATTGTAAGTATAAATATTTCATTGTAACTGTAGAGAAACATGAACTGCCAAGTAAGGCAAGCTCACTATAAACTCAAATTTGGAAAACACACTTAATATTTTTATTATAAAGGTCTGACTTGTATTATTAGCATGAGCCATTGTGAGAAGCTCTTCCTGAGCACTGGGTAAAAGTAACTCTTTGTCTGCAAAATACAGTATATAATCACACGATTATTCTGTATTTCTGCTACTCATAAACTGGTATTTAATGATCAATTTTCATAAATGAACATTATAAATGCATGACACTAGATAAGCACAAATCTGATTATGGACTTAAATTTAACTTTATTTTTGTCGCCTGTCCTTCTCACGTATACAGTGGTTGTACACGCTGTTGATGGCCTTATCTGCTTGCAGCTTTGACTTTATGCGCATCAGCTGATCCAAATGGTCCACTTCAAGACAATGTCTCGATGCTGTTTTGATATTCATTAAACTAAAGCCTCTTTCACAGTCTGAGCTGGATGGTTGAAATGTAGCACAAATATCGATTGATTAGCTGCGTAAATACATATGTGAATCGCATCATTGGCTGGAGCAGCCAGCCACTGGTCACTGAGTGACATAAACATTATTGTCTTGAAGTGAAATCTTTTAACCCAAATACAGAATCAAACAGCAAGATTAAACACGTTTCTGAGTGGAATAAAACAAAAACTTCAGATGTTTTCAGAACATTTTATAATCCCCCTTTTCGTTATAGAAAATTCCACCAAAACCATACAGACTTTCTAAATAAATCAAGCACGAACTTGGCGCTGTCAGCCGCTCTGTGCATAGACGAAAGTGCTACGCTCCTGTATAAACAAGAAGATCTGAGTTTGTGTCTGGATTATTTTTTATTTTTTTTTACCTTAGTCTTATTTGCATACCCGTGTCTATCTTTAATCTGTGTTGTGTCAGTGTGCGGTCTCTGCCGCATTGATATGGCAATAACCATGGATAACGGGTTCGGGCGAGTGTGTGTTTTTCTAATTGAAACGGTGCAGGGCCACCGCTGGAACTGTAAATCGGTGCATATGCTCATTGATTCATCTGTAAAATTGCACATAATTAAAATTTTTTTTTTCAATTCCGGTTAGATTTTTTTTGTGCGCAGAGCAGATTGTCTGTGCGCGAAGACTATGTCAGCAGTGCGCAATTGCGCAGGCACGCAGCTTAGAGGGAACATTGTCTATAGGTAAGAATGGCAATGCAGAAGGGAGTGGGTAACTCCGCGTGCACATAAACGCTGATTGGCTGAACAAGTGGTTTCACCTGTGTGCAATAGCGGAAAAACTGCTTTTCTGACTGAAGAACACAGCGGGAAACCTTGGATAAGAAAAGCTGATGATGGGGCGTCGTGTGGTGCAGTGGTCTAAAACGGGCGCCCCATGTTCAGAGGCCTTAGCCCTCGATGAAGTCGTTCCGGGTTCAAATCCGGCCCGAGGACATTTGCCGAGTGTATTTCCCCCCACTTCTCTCCCCTTTTTGTATCCTATCCACTATCAAATAGAGCCCACTGTACCAATTTTCTTCACTCTGCTACTTCCTTTTCTCCTACGACTCTCCAGTTGTATTACAGTACATTCTGTTATTTCGACTGTTAACTTTGTTTTCTCTCAGTGTTTTTCTCTCCATAGAAGATATACCTGGTCTGGTATCCTGCTTGGCTGCAATGCCCTGTTGGACGAGGGGCATCGACTGGGATGATCCTCCCAGTAACTGAACATCCACTGTGTCCTGTTATCAACTTTTTACTTTCTGTAACATAGAAAGTTCTCTTATATCATATCTTCTGTTCCTTCTGTGTCTCTGCTCTGTCTTCTCAAACCCCCAGACGGTCGTGGCAGATGGCCGCTCCTACTGAGCCTGGTTCTGTTGGAGGTTTCTTCCTGTTAAAGGGGAGTTTTTCCTCTCCACCGTCGCTACATGCTTGCTCAGTATGAGGGATTGCTGAAGGATTGCTGTGGTTGGAAAGTCTGCATCAACGGGGCCCAACCTCACGCCAATGACTGACGCAATCTGCTGGGACTCCTTAAATAGGAAGCTCTTTAACTGATTGGAATGTTTGTATAAATGTATTGAAATGACTTCTTGTTAAGTGCCTTGAGATGACATCTGTTTTGATTTGGCGCTATATAAATAAACTGAATTGAATTTAATTGAATTAAACCTTTCAGTTCTGGATGCCAAGTTGCACCAACTTGTTTTTAGTCACTTGCCACAGCTACATGTTCATTAGGTAAAATGATCGACAGTTAGATCTTTCAAAGTAAAACATTACACTTCCTGTTCTCAGAGGGCAGGGCTTAGGTGACATGGGAAAATGAGCATTTGGATGTGTTGAGTGCTGGTGTGTGATGACACAGAAAGTTTGGTACACCTATGACCCTCTGTGTGGAAGTTATTACACCAGTAGCCATACTTTGAGGCTTGGCCACGGCCACATGTTTTGGCGTGGCAAAAATGTAAAGAGCTGCAAGAGGAAAGAAATAACTAATGTAAAGGGCTGTTTTGCAAAACTGAAACATTCAATGATCATACTTTTCTGTACCTGGTGTGAGCCTGCTGTGATGTCACTTTATCGGCAAGGTGGAGGTTTGCGTTTGTGCCATGTACAAAGGAATTTGTTTGACCGAACACTGGTTTCAACAAAGAACAATCACTGTATGCAAGTGAAAAAAAAAAAAAACTTGTAACAGTAAAATGTGTGGTCATGATCGCTGCACTCTTCCTACAGAATGATTCAGATATCATCTCGCAGTTCAAAGACCCTGGACAGCACCTTCCCACCTTGCTGCGAATCAGAACAGCTGTCTGGTTGGAGTCCATTTCCTTGCACAGTACCGCAAAAATCATTTGACAGGTCATGTTCTAAAGTAGTTGACTGTGCTGAAGACATCGATCGTTACATCATTTAGCTCTGGTATTGGCTGTTTAGACCCCGCATAATGGGGGAGATGCGCTTGATGCAGCCCTCTGCGCCCTTTCTGTGCAGAGCCCTTTAAAGTTCCATCCATCCTTCCATTTTCTGTACCCGTCCATCCTATGAAGGGTTGCGGGGGTGCTGGTGCCTATCTCCAGCAGTCACAGGGTACACACACCATGGACGGGTCGCCAGTCCATTACAGACCCCCTTTAAAGTTCCTACATTCCTACATTAATATGGTCAAGCTCACTATTAGTATTTTCATTACTCAGAAATATTACGCAACCTCCAGATACTCTTCCTCCACATATGTGTTCCACCTCCTTTTGTAATACGCTCATATTATTCTTCTCCTCTAACGTCTAAAATCTCCATCAGTCGCTTTTCTCTGTATATCACCAATCTACATCTTCATATTATTCTACACTTATTTTTTCCCAGTTGTTCTCTGAATTTACTTTACCTACTGTTGCTGAGGTTCAGTTTATTTTTCAATTCAGTTTATTTATATAGCGCCAATTCACAACAGATGTCATCTCAAGGCACTTAACAAGAAGTCATTTCAATACATTTATACAAACATTCCAATCAGTTAAAAAGTTTTCTATTTAAGGAATCCCAGCAGATTGCGTCAGTCATTGGCGTGAGGTTGGGCAGACTTTCCAACCACAGCAATCCTTCAGCAATCCCTCATACTGAGCAAGCATGTAGCGACGGTGGAGAGGAAAAACTCCCCTTTAACAGGAAGAAACCTCCAACAGAACCAGGCTCAGTAGGAGCGGCCATCTGCTACGACCGTCTGGGGGTTTGAGAAGACAGAGCAGAAACACAGAAGGAACAGAAGATCTGATATAAGAGAACTTTCTATGTTACAGAAAGTAAAAAGTTGATAACAGGACACAGTGGATGTTCAGTTACTGGGAGGATCATCCCAGTCGATGCCCCCCGTCCAACAGGGCATTGCAGCCAAGCAGGATACCAGACCAGGTATATCTTCTATGGAGAGAAAAACACTGAGAGAAAACAAAGTTAACAGTCGAAATAACAGATCGTACTGTAATACAACTGGAGAGTCGTAGGAGAAAAGGAAGTAGCAGAGTGAAGAAAATGGATAAGTCTCTCCTCCAGCAGTCTAAGCCTATAGCAGCATAACTACAGAGATAGCTCAGGATGACCTTAGCCACTCTAACTATAAGCTTTATCAAAAAGGAAAGTTTTAAGCCTGGCCTTAAAAGTAAACAGAGTGTCTGCCTCACGGACTAAAGCTGGGAGCTGGTTCCACAGGAGAGGAGCCTGATAACTAAAAGATCTGCCTCCCATTCTACTTTTAGAGATCCTAGGAACTACAAGTAAACCTGCAGTCTGAGAGCAAAGTGCTCTTTTAGGAACATATGGAACAATTAGATCTCTGATGTATGATGGAGCTTGATTATTAAGGGCTTTGTATGTAAGAAGAAGGATCTTAAATTCTATTCTGGATTTAACAGGGAGCCAATGAAGGGAAGCTAAAACAGGAGAAATGTGATCTCTCTTTTTAATATTCATCAGAACTCTTGCTGCCGCATTTTGGATCAACTGAAGGCTTTTAATGGCACTTTGTGGACTACCTGATAGTAAAGAATTACAGTAGTCCAGCCTTGAGGTAACATATGCATGGACTAGTTTCTCAGCATCACTCCTGGACAGGATGTTTCTAATTTTAGCAATATTCCGGAGGTGAAATAAAGAAATCCTAGAAACCTGTTTAGGTGTTGAGGTGACTGAATTGATTATGAAATCAAAGTCCTCCACTTGCCAACTGTTCTTGAACCCTTCCCACGGTTCATTTCAAAGCTACCTCTGGTCTTCTAGCACTTCGCATTACACATATAATTCACTCCTCTCATCTCTGGATCCGTTCCTTCTTTTTTTCAAAGCGCTGATCCCAATGATCTAAATAATTTTCGTCATATTTCCAACCTTCCTTTTATTTCTAAGATCTTAGAGAAAGCAGTGACCTCCCAGCTTCATGCTTATCTTCTACGCAATAATCTTTATGAAAAGTTCCAATCTTGTTTCCGTCCTTTGCACTCCATTGAGACAGCCCTAGTCAAAATTACTAATGATCTTTTTTTGGCAGCTGATGCTGGTCTATTGTCTATACTCATTTTACCCGATCTGAGCGCCACTTTTGACACTGTCTTGCATTATCTTCTCTTTGATCGCCTCAGAGCTGTTGGTATTACACATACTTCACTTACTTGGTTTAAATCCTATCTCTCTGGTCGCACACAGTTCATCCAACTGAAGTCCTTTCAAAAAAAGGAAAAACAGAAGAAAAAAATAAAGTTCCTACATGTCAAAGGACATGTCATTAATACCCTTGCCACTGGAATTAGCCAACCATTTTCCAAATTTGAGGGGGGTTTTTTTGTCTCCATTGTGGCAGCGAAGTGTGGATCCAGCCTCCAGAACAACATCTAAACCCTCATGAGAAGTTATCTGTCTCAGGCAAAAATCCAAAACCTCATGACAATAACCTCTGCAGCAATCCCACTTGAGACATTTGATTAAGGACAAGTGTACATTTCAGTTCCATACAGACTGGGAGGAGGATGTGAGACTCTGCAGGTGAACTATTCGTATTTTAAGTGCAATCATTTAATTTCAGTGTTTATATGTAGTTCTCAGTTTATCTTGTTCGGAATGAATATTATTTAAAATGAAAAGAAAAAAACAATTGAATATGTTGTAATTTAAAAAAATTGACTTGTAAACAGATTATGGATTTTTATTTATTTTTTTACCCCGCAAAAATATCTGGTATTACTGGACAGAGGAATAACTAGTAGTGTGCTGGCTGCTGTCGTCAGTCATTGTTGAAATCGTTCATTGTAAAGTATTAAATCCTTAAGAAAAGGGTGAGGCTTTTCACACTTTGCCACTCGGTTCGAAACATTTTTTGAGACCAGTTAGACATTTGCAGGTGTTTGGTGTAACAAAACCAGAGGCAAGATATGTTTCGTCATATTTTCTACTCTTTGGCTTGGAAGGAAGTTTGTTTAGATGCATGTTTGGTGTTGTTTTATGTTTTGCTTTGCATTTATGTGGGAGCCTCGTCAAAAACCTGTACATTATGTTAGCAGTGTACAAGCATTTATTTTATCAATTCGTACCCCTGCAATGAGTCTGCGCCCCATACTTTGGGAACCACTGAAGTAAGGTAAATGGGGAGCGTATTTTAAAAAGGGGGTGGTGACGCTGTTAAGCCAGTTTTGTTGCGACTTTTGCAAACCCCTTAAAATAACTAAATTTCATGCAAGACCCGTGCGTCCGTCAAATGTGGTGAGTTTTCATGCATGTTTAGGCTTCCAAAAAGCCCATTTATTTTCGGAAGGAATAATAAGAAACACTACAGTTACAATAGGCCGTCACAGCACTTTCAATGCTCGGGCCAAATGAAAAGGTTGGAAACATAATGATCAATTATTGGGAAACACATCCCAATGAACCGAAGGCTAGAGTTTGTGTTTGACTGAACATTATGGGATAGTTTATTTTTGACTGGTAATTCTGCAGTTGTGTTGTAGCCTGTCTCATTAGTCATACAGTTCTTTTTTTGTTTTTTGAAAGGTTTTGTGGCCAGAGTGGCCTTTATTGACAGTGGATAGGTTACAGAAAGGGGAGAGGAGTGGGGGGAGAGACACTCGGCAAATGTACGCGAACTGGAGTTCAACCCGGGACGACCGCATCGAGGGCTAAGGCCTCTAAACATGGGGCGCCCGTCTCAAACCAGTGCGCCACGAAACGCCCCTCATACAGTTTTAAGTGGTTGTTTCTGATTGGTTATTCATGCTGGGTCTGTAATTCATGAATTATGTTGTAAGCTGTGGACTGTGTGGTTGTGAGACCAAATTACATAGCAAACAATGATTCACTTTGTATAGTTATGAGTATTGGATTAGTCAAAGAATAAAAAGGATGATATCACAATTCTGACAAATTTCTCTGTGAATTCAGCTAAATTTTAGAAATACGTTGGAAAAAACAATGTTTGAAGAAATAATATAATCCATGATGTTTTAGAGCATTCTAATTAGGTTTACACTGGTTAATTCGGTACTGATGTTCAGCAGGTGAAAAACAGTCGCTCTCTGCAGTTGGTTTGTAGCAATTCATGGCTGACGTGAATGATCTCAGTGATCAGAGCAGCAGCATTGTGGCTGTTCTCCGCACAGAGAAGGGTGACGAGGCCATATCTAAATGTCTTCAGATTCCAGTGGCCACAGTGCAAAGAATTACAAAAGAAAACAAGATGTACCACTCAAAGGAAATCTCAGACAATGTGGCAGGAAGTCAAAAGTGACACACTGGCCAAGGTAAAAAAGAAAGGCTGTGGTAAAAATGTGGGCCATCCTGTTGGCAACATTTCAGTGGAGACATACACATGGTAAGCATTACATAAACTATAAGTGTTTGAATATTGCAATAGCCAGAAAAACTGTGAATAATTTTGGATATGACATTTTGCCAGTTTTATTCCACAATAGGATATGCCTGTCATTTTCAACAAGAAAACTAAATAAATAACAATAAATCTAAACTTGCCAGAGGGGTTGAATAATTCTAGGCTCGAGTAAAAATATTTCGGTTAATTTATATTTTTGAGAAACTTTCATAAAAAGATATGACCATCTTTCTTGTAACCATTGCATAAGGCATTTCTGACTTGTAACCAATTATTAGAAGAAGCCTCAAACTGCTAACATACAGTTAGACATGTAGGTAAATATTCTTCTATTTGTTGTGTTTTTTGTTTTTGTAAGGCCTTACTGTGGATCAGCCTCACCACTCCCTTTCGTCTATCTGCTTCTCAAAGCTACCTTGCTATCATTAAAGGAACAAGAACTAATCCCCTCTATTAAGTGTTTTAAGCTCCAAAATGGCAGATTTTCCTAAAGTCTGGGTAAAAGGGAGACTGAGAGAGAAGGGAAAAGCACAGCAGCAAACTAAAACAATAGAGATGCACTGAAAAGCTGTTGGTGACTGGAATCAGATGATTTTACCAGTCGTAATTAGTGACTAGCAATGAATGCACCTGCTTGTGTTGACAACACTCCTCGGTGTGGAAGTTGCTGCTGAGGTGAAAAAACTCAGCTATTTTCAGCTTGTGCAAAAGTATGAAGTGAGAACGCTGACATAATCTGAAACCGAAAGAAAAAGTTTTGAAACCTTGAAAATCAGTGGTTGAAAATTTAAAACCTGCTTCGGCTTCAGATTATGTCAGCATTCTCACTTCATACAAAGGAAACTGTATTTTCTCCTGAGACGTGAAGGCGGTTCTTTTACGCTGCTACTTTTAAACGGGGTGAGACTTCAGCAGGAAACAGCAAGTTGAGTCTATTACAGTAAAGTTTTTCTGCTCTGCTTTAAGAGACTCCGGAAACAGGACAAACTGCTTTAATGGTTATAAGAGTACTAAATGCCGATGTAGAGACTGTTTAAAATGACAATTCTAATCATTTTGGTTTTGTTTGAAATAAAAGTAAAATGATGTAAAAGTTCAAAGCTGTGTAACACTGACTGTCCTCTCATATACATGGTATGACGGATACTAATATACTGTAAATAATCACTGATAATTCATGACAGAAAAGTTTCTCACAGCCCACACTATCTGATTGGGGTTTTTTTTAAAGGTTTTTGTGGCCACAGTGGCCTTTATTGAAAGTGGACAGGCTTACAGAAAGGGGAGAGAAGCAGGGGGAGAGACATCCAGCAAATGTCCCTGGGTTGGAATTGAACCACTGCGCCACGCGACACCCCAACCCACTCTATCTGATTGTTATTTTTTAAACAGTGTATTATTTTATAAAAAAAAGGTTTTATACTAATATATATTTAACCTTAAAGTTAGCTAATCCAGTAAGAGTGAGGTTTTTAAAATGAAGTCAAAGGAAGCACGTAGGTGTAAGAAAAAACTGCACTTTGTGGACAGGTTCATTCAGGTTGTAAGAGATAGGGAGAGCATGACTGTTAGCACATAACAAGAAGGCTAGGCATATTACAGCAAAGGTGCTCTGTTTTATCCTTTCAAGATGACAACCTTTCTAGGACATTCTGGAATCAGAAATGTTTGGAGCTTATTGGGTGTTTCTGAAATAAGTTTAGGATTTATATTCTCTGCAAAATACAAATGAAGACCGCTTTTTCTAAAGCTAGCCAACTGTGCTGCTTGTGCAAATTCCTATGAAAAGATGCAACAGACCCCCAATAGCTAAAAACTGTTTCACAGTGACTGCTCTCTCATACAGATTGTGTGTTGTTGCTTCTGCTGCTACAATAAAAATAAATGGCCCCTCAAAGCAGAAAGTCTGAAGAGAATTTGTGTAAAGGCTGATCTTATTTTTTTAAATAATGACTAATTTTATAGAGAAAACAGCAACCACCAACACTGGCATTAGCAGGATAGAACTTTAAAAACAACTGATCTGACCACAGCATTCTGACAGTTGCTTCACTAGTTTAAAATGGATAGATTGCTACAGCAGATAATAATCTGGAGCCTCTGAAAGTAATCATGGAAAGATAGCAGCAATGAAAACAATGCACGGTCAGCACAGATCTAAAGAAAAATATATACAGTATATATTTTTATCTGCATGAATTATGTATCTTATATTTTTAGAAATTTTAACAAACATCTCTTTTATTTGGCTGCATAGTGTTGGAAATTGGTGTGTGAGGGTATGTGTAGTAATCACCATGGCAACTTCTACAGCATCACTTGTAGAGTCAGACAGGTCACAGAGGATGATCAGCTCTCGGTCCACAGCCAGCGTCTGGCTCACAGGAAGGTACCTCAGCTCCGAGCAGACATTCTCTACAGTAGTACCCTGACACACACACACACACGGATACACACACAGTAGGCAGATTAGTAATCACATGGTCTAAATTATGGTGGTAAGAAAATCTATTTACACCCCTACAGATTGTTTTGTATTTTTTTTTGTCCTGCTTAAATGTTACAAATCATCAAACAAATGATGGTCCCTTGCCCAGGAGCACATCAAAGCGGAGCAGGAGGAAGCTGGAATCAAACCCATAACTTTTTAGATCACAATCCGACTACTCTTTCTACTAAGCCAGAGTCGGTAGTTATTCTACCCCTTTTCATCATGTTTTTGTGAGAACTGTCAAAAACTCTTTTATATCCCTGAACTCTTTTAATGTAGCCACATTAGAGTCTTCTAGCATCTATAACCTGCTTAAAGTCAACCAACATGGTGTTCTTTAGGTCTTTGTACTACGTCCCAAACTGATGGTTGGAAATTCTATTTCAGAATTTTCTGCTAGAACAGAATTCATGGTTTCATCAAGTTCATTAAGTCATTTAGGTCCTAAAGAAGCAAAGCGGTCCCAGATCATCGCACTATCATCTATATGTCGAACTGTATGTATATTGTTCTTTTTCTTGAATGCAGCATTCATTTTACTGTAGATGTGATGGGATGCATACTTTCCAGAAAGTTCCACTTTTGTCTTGGAGGTCCACAGAAAATTTTTCTTACAGTTTCATCAAGATGCTTTTTTTGGCAAATATGGGTTGACCTTTGTGTTCTTCTTGTTCCTCTTCTTGGTGAAACAAAGGGGTGGCCTTGTTATGCTGTGAGAATGCTTTTCCTCAGCAGGAACATTGGTAAATCTTCTCATAAATTCTAACTATTTCCAGTCTCCTGTTGGATTGTCATGATACTAAACTTTTAAACGTTACTAACAATACTCGATACTTGTTCATCTTTTTTGTATTACTGCATTTTTTTAAGGGACAGCATTCTTTCTGATAAAGGATTATTGTTGAGGGATTGCTGGGGTTGGAGTCTGCATCAACGGGGCACAACTGTCAGTCATTGACTCAATGTAATCTGCTGGGATTCCTTAGATAGAAAACTAGCTAAAATTTTAAACTGAGGGGAATGTTTGTATTATAATGACTTTTCTTGTAAAGTGCCTTGAGATGAAACATCTGTTTTGAATCGGCGCTAAATAATTAAACTGAATTTAATTGTATTCCATTCACTTTTCAGCGTAAACATAACTAGATGTGTTTCATACAAAAAATATTTTACAGTTTCGACAAGAATCAGATTCATACAAAACATTTTTGAAGTATGGACAAGGATTAGTTTCCTGCTAATGAATTCAGCAGCAGCCCAGTTCAGACTGTTTCTGGTGAACATTTAGGATGGTCAACTGGTCATCAAGGTGTCAGTGTTCATCCTTAGCACAGCTAGCATCTGGTATCCTATTATAAATTGGCTTTTCCCTCGTAGGTCAAAGTATCTCTGAACAAGACTTTTGGGTTTGCCTTGTCAGCTCAAGAGCCTCACACTGGGTCTTCTCTGGATGTCTTTTCTGTGTCATCCAAGTTCTAAACATCTAGCAGCAGCTCACTGCTTTATTCTCTGCCATGAATGATGAGGTAATCATCTGTAAGGAAGGGTCTGTGTGTTTTTGAGTTATTGCAGTGCTGCTGTCCTATCAAGGGACTGAAAATGGGTCAGTTTATATTAAAAAAGCTCTGAGTAATTTTGAATTATTAATGTTTAAGTATTAATTTTGTCTAAATATAGATTATTTTGACAACCTTGGTCTATTGGCTGTTTCTCTGATTAATGCTTTCCAAAACACCCGTTACCTGTGACACTTTATCCTTGTTAAAGATAAGAGTGATGTGAGCACAGCTGTTGTCCAGGTGGCCACTATTGGGCTCGCACTGGGTATGCACAGGAGTTGGCGGGTCTGCTGTTGAGCACACGCCCCACTGATGACATGGCAGAGACAGGCAGGTGAGAAATGGATGCTGGACACACTCTTGGCCTCCAGGGCAGGACTGATGGCTGGTGTCTGAAGGCGAGAGAGCTTTGGGGAGGATGCAGGGGCGACGACCACACCTCACCTGGAAGTGGACAGTTAGAGTGATTTCGCAGAAGCCACAAACATTTAAGATAGTTCAATGAATGCTCTCAGCCTGTACATAAGCAAAAAAAATACATCTTGGGTTTTTTTGGAGAAACCTTGGAACAGTGAACTTCGCCATTGACACATTGACAAGTGTTACACTCCTCCTCCCAGTGACTGCTGTGAGGATACTGCAGGCCGGCGTGACGGCATGACTTTCCAAGTCCCATGACTGAAAAGATGAAAGGAAGCCTTATTAAAAACAATTCATTACATGCGATTGTTAAATCTGAACCTCATTAAAAGGAATCAATATATAATGTAGTTTCACAGTAAGTCTCTTTTTGCAGTCACACAATGAAATTAAATACTTTTCTGTTTGTAGTTGAGGATCTGGGCCAGATGCCTGAAAGGGCTTACAGTCCTGGGCCCTGAGGTGGAGGGGCCTCCATTCATTTATTGAGTGTCATTTAATTAATTAGTTTTTTGTATTTTTTTGACAAATAGATGCTCTGCAAATATTATTTTTTACAACAATATATCAGGGGAGGGGTTTTAATTTGTTGAATTTTTATTAAGCTAATCAAGTATTTGAAATGATGATGTCATAGCCCCAGCACTGACCAAACCCTCGAGTCCAAGAAGGTCAGATGTAAAAGCAAGAATTAAGTAAATGCTGCACTCCTCCTACTTTTTAATGGATGTGGTACCACTACAATGGGAAACCAATACAATCTTACTGCACAGGTATTGTACATACTTAAAACAGTTGTGTAATATTCAAGCTCTGTCCCAAAAAACTGAGAGCCTGCTGCATTTTAAATGTCCTTGAAAACCTAACAGAGACTTGAGCAAGGGTCCGCAAAGACCAACCATGTTCTAGCTGATTTCGTTTACAACATACAACCAAATCTTGTGTGAAGGCAGCCTTAATACGAAGCTAATCCAAATACCATTTAGATCTATTTGACTTACACTGCTGACACTGAGGTCCAGCTTGTCCAGGAGGGCAGACACAACGGTAGGTGTTGATCTCATCTATGCATGTAGAACCTTCAGCACAGGGAGACGACTGACACTCATTTATATCTAAAGAGACAAGTTTGGAGAACATTCACAGAAATATGAAGTCAAAGTTTTTTAAAAGACAAGTTCATCATCAGGTTGAAAGTTAAACTTAGAAGAAGAATTACATGTGAGCACTGATCAAGTGATTTAAAAAAAAATAATTTATTTGTATAATTGTTAAAAAATAACTATTTGGTAAGTAATAAGAGTTGCCCTCAATCCTTTGTAATGTAACTTTGCTTGGCAATGACAGAGGTCAAATGTTTCCTGTAGGTCTTCAGCAAGTTCTCACAAAATGTAGCTGCTATTTGGCCCATTCTTCCATGCAGATCTTCTCTAGAGTTGGGATGTTTTGGGGCTGTTGCTGGGCAACACAGACTTTCAACTCCCTCCACAGATTCTCTATAGGATTGAGGTCTGGAGACTGGCTAGGCCACTCCAGAACCTTGAAATGCTTTTTACATAGCCACTCCTTCGTTGCCTAGGCGATGTGTTAGGGATCATTGTCATGATCAAGTCACATTTCATCTTCAATACTCTCACTGATGGAAGGAGGTTTTTGACCAAAATCTCATTATACATGGCCCCATTCATCCTTTCCTTAAAGCTGCAGTAGGTAACTCAGAGAGGAGACTTTGGTTGAAAATTTAAACCCAAACAAGCTTCACATCACTCCCCCTCCTACCATAGCTGACTCCTACCTTTTTGCCGCAAGTCACGGAGCTGTTCTGACAGAGCGCAGCCGGTTGCGTAGCGGAGCGAGGGGCGGGTCGCGGTGTGTGTGTAAGGAGTGATAGACAGATGTCAGACACTCCATCAGACGCTGCTCTGGCTCTGATTGGTTGTTTTCTACCGGGCGCGCTGGATTCTTGCAAATCGCAGTAGGGGCTGTAGGCGTGACCAATTGAGCTGCTTTTTTTTAACAGATTACAAATCTCATTTCCTACTTTCAGGACATATGGACAGTTTTAGGAAATATCACAAAAAGTTACTTTTATTCAAGTTACCCACTGCAGCTTTAACAAAGACCAGTCGTCCTGCCCCCTTCGCAGAAAAGCAGCCACAGTCTGCCTGATCCTGTTATGTACATGGGTGTGTTGTTTGTATGTCCTTGGATGGGTTGTACTGGAAACTGAATTTCCCCTTGTGAGATTAATAAAGTAATAAGTCATTCATGTGCTGGCTCATGCAGGAAGCGCTTCAGGATTTTAATCCATGACGACATAGTGTTACTAACAGGAACCTTCGTTCCTGTGGTCCAAGCTCTCTTCAAGTCATTGACCAGTTCCCCCCATGTGGTTCTGAGCTGTTTCCTCACCGTTCTCAAGATCATGTGTACCCCACGAGCTGAGGTCTTGCATGGAGGCCCAGGTCAAGAAAGATAGTCAGTGATCCATTTTCTAATAATTGCTCCAAGAGTTGAACTCTTCTCTCCAAGCTGCTTGCCTATTTTAGATTGGCTCATCCCAGTCTTGTGCAGGTGGATAAATTTGTCCTTTGTCCTTAGACAGCTCTGTGGTCTTGGCCATGGTGGAGGTTGGAGTCTGAATGTTTGAAGGTGTGGACAGGTGTCTTTTATACAGATAATGAGTTCAAACAGGTGTTATTATCCCATGTAACAAGTGGAGGATAGAAGAACTTCTTAAAGAAGAAGTAAGAGGCATATGAGGGCCAGAATTATTGCTTGTTTGTAGGTGCTAAATACTTATTTTCTGCACCATTATACAAATAAATTATTTAAAAATCATAAAATGTGATTTTCTGGGTTTTTATTTTACATTCTGTCTCTCACAGTTGATGTGTACCAATGGTGAAAATTACAGACCTCTCATCTATTTGAGTGGGACAACTTCCACAAGTTGTTCCACTTCACCTACCAAAATGAACTCCTGCCAAATATTTTTCTGCCCTACCATATGTGAAAAACTAACCCTCCAGTAGAGAACCTTCCCAGGAGTGGCTGGTGAAGAGATAAAAATTCTGTAAATGTTGTATGAGGCTTCACTTCTGTAGTGCATGTGGAAACACTTAGAAACAGTGAACAATCAAGAAGAATGTGGTACATCATGTGTTCCGTATGTGAAGAAGCTTTGACCATTCTGTGAACGAAGATCTATGTGGGAGGAGTTTCATGCAAACTCTTCTTTCAATAAAAAGTCTATGCTGACGTAGATCTGGGCTCAGTTAATAGAACTGAGTCCAGCAAAAGAAGTGTTCCATTTGGTTCCTGGCCCCATTTTGGATATGATGAATCTATCCTTAGTAAACGGATACGTACCACAGGAATTTAAAATAGCTGTAATTAAACCTTTACTCAAGAAACCTTCCCTTGATCAAGATGACTTAGTGAATTACAGACCTATATCTAACCTTCCTTTCTTATCCAAAGTCCTTGAGAAAATTGTTGCTAATCAAGTCTGTGAGCATCTAAACAGTAACGAGCTGTTTGAAGAGTTTCAGTCAGGTTTTAGAGCTCATCATAGCACTGAAACAGCACTGGTGAAGGCTACTAATGATGTTCCCATGGCCTCAGATAATGGACTGGTGTCTGTTCTGGTTTTGTTAGATCTCAGTGCTGCTTTTGACACAGTCGATCATAATATTCTCTTAGAAAGGCTTGAACATGTTGCAGGGATCAAAGGAACAGCACTAGGCTGGTTTAAATCATATTTGTCTGATAGATTCCAGTTTGTTCATCTAAATGATAAATCTTCTTCACTCTCAAGGGTTACTTGTGGAGTTCCACAGGGTTCTGTGCTTGGACCAATTCTGTTCACCATATATATGCTCCCAAATGGTAGAATCATTAGATAGCATGGGATAAATTTCCACAGCAATGCAGATGATACACAACTATATTTATCCATAAATCCTGATGAACCCAGTCAGTTAGGTAGATTACAGGCATGTCTGGAAGACATAAAAACATGGATGACCCTAAACTTTTTGCTTTTAAATTCTGACAAAACAGAAGTTGCTGTCTTTGGACCAGAAGTTCTTAAACAGAAACTGATTAGTCAATCACTTCATCTGGATGGCATTAAATTGGCCCCCAGTAATAACGCAAAAGAACCTCGGCGTTATTTTTGACCGAGACTTGACATTTAAATCCCATATTAAACAGGTTTCTAGGATTTCTTTCTTTCACCTCCAGAATATTGCTAAAATTAGAAACATCCTGTCCAGGAGTGATGCTGAGAAACTAGTCCATGCATTTGTTACCTCAAGGCTGGACTACTGTAATTCTTTACTATCAGGAAGTCCACAAAATGCCATTAAAAGCCTTCAGTTGATCCAAAATGCGGCAGCAAGAGTTCTGATGAATATTAAAAAGAGAGATCACATTTCTCCTGTTTTTGCTTCCCTTCATTGGCTCCCTGTTAAATCCAGAATAGAATTTAAGATCCTTCTTCTTACATACAAAGCCCTTAATAATCAAGCTCCATCATACATCAGAGATCTAATTGTTCCATATGTTCCTAACAGAGCACTTCGCTCTCAGACTGCAGCTTTACTTGTAGTTCCTAGGATTTCTAAAAGTAGAATGGGAGGCAGATCTTTTAGTTATCAGGCTCCTCTCCTGTGGAACCAGCTCCCAGCTTTAGTCCGTGAGGCAGACACTCTGTTTACTTTTAAGGCCAGTCTTAAAACTTTCCTTTTTGATAAAGCTTATAGTTAGAGTGGCTTAGGTCATCCTGAGCTATCTCTGTAGTTATGCTGCTATAGGCTTAGACTGCTGGAGGACAGACTTACCAATTTTCTTCACTCTGCTACTTCCTTTTCTCCTACGACTCTCCAGTTGTATTACAGTACGATCTGTTATTTCGACTGTTAACTTTGTTTTCTCTCAGTGTTTTTCTCTCCATAGAAGATATACCTGGTCTAGTATCCTGCTTGGCTGCAATGCCCTGTTGGACGGGGGGCATCGACTGGGATGATCTTCCCAGTAACTGAACATCCACTGTGTCCTGTTATTAACTTTTTACTTTCTGTAACATAGAAAGTTCTCTTATATCAGATCTTCTGTTCCTTCTGTGTTTCTGCTCTGTTTTCTCAAATCCCCAGACGGTCGTGGCAGATGGCCGCTCCTACTGAGCCTGGTTCTGTTGGAGGTTTCTTCCTGTTAAAGGGGAGTTTTTCCTCTCCACCGTCGCTACATGCTTGCTCAGTATGAGGGATTGCTGAAGGATTGCTGTGGTTGGAAAGTCTGCATCAACGGGGCCCAACCTCACGCCAATGACTGACGCAATCTGCTGGGATTCCTTAAATAGGAAACTTTTTAACTGATTGGAATGTTTGTATAAATGTATTGAAATGACTTCTTGTTAAGTGCCTTGAGATGACATCTGTTGACATGTCTCGCTGTTAAAATATAACTGTTGTTTGTTGTTCTTATTGCTCCTTTTTACAGAAATGAACGAGCATGCGGGAAGGTGAAATAAGAGCCAGAGAGAGCCCAGAGTCATAAAATTAAATGGGTGTCAGTTCCTTTAAGAGAGGCTTTAAATTAGAGAGAAAACACCTTTCCAACAAAATGGTGACCCCGATATGATTTCTGGAGGAGCAAAGGAAAACGTGAGTTTGGAATAATAGGATTTTGTTGAAATTGTTGTGATCGACAGATACTGGAGATCGGAGGACGGAAGTGACCCAGGTCTGAAGTTATTTGGTAAGCGCTGCCACACGAGGCGCAAAATTGACTAATCTAAAATTATGTTCGGTCTGTAGTTCTCCAGTAAATGTCTATTTCTGTTTCTGCTGAGGTAAATAGACGCCGACCGGGTCGGTAAACTCAGGGTGTGGCCTGCCCTAAGGTAAGCTAGGACGCTTCTTACTGAAAGCTTGCGTGTTGGACACCAAGAAAGCTGAGTGTGGATCAGCTCGTGGATTGAGAAACCACGGAATGTCTAAAAAACGAAACCCAGGGATCAGAGAGCGATTTCAACCCTGGCATTTCTTGTTCCTTTGAGCAGGATCCCAAATCTGACTAGATCTCCGGGAGGAACCGCAGGCTGCTGAGAGCCCGTGCACGGCCTGGTCTAGGAACCAGTATCAAAGCCCTTCCACCTCAGCGTTAGGTCTAAAAAAGGAGGCGGGCAGATCAGCGGAGTTCCTCCCGGAGCAACAGTTGGTGACGGGAGTCTTTCTTCACAGGTGTTGGGGACACACAGCCATTGGGTGGCGCTAACCCACATTCTAGCTCTGACAGGAGGAGAAGAAGGCCAGAGGTTATATAAGGCACCGCTACAGATATCCAATTCCTCTCCAGTTCTGGCTTTCAGCCAAACAGCGCCAGGAGAGATCCAATCCTTCCTTCGCTGGCGAGGGAAAAGACGCGAGTTCTGAGAGGAACTCACTCCGAGGACGACAATACTGCTGATCAATCAGGTGAATCAAACCCAGTGTTTTGAGATAAACCCCACTTTTCCGCCCTGAGCCCTGCTTTCTGAATAGATGCTGCCGTATGAACCGAGCCGCTAACAGCAACCGAATGCTACAGAACCGGGTCGAGACTGGAGCGTTACCCCACCGCGACAAAGCCTGGGACAATGTTATCTTGAACCTGCAGAGAAGGTACTGTGTCGGTGAACTGAGGTGCAGCTGGTCGCTGTTTAGCAAGCCGAAGAGGACGACACGACGTTCCGAGCTAAACTAATCGCAATTAGTTTAAAACTAACTTAGCTTTATTTCCAACACTGTTCAATACAAGCCTTGGTCTTTGAGCAAACATATTCATTCTGAACTGTGACATCATTATCAATTTATTGTTTGTTTCTATTTCTGTGCATTTTTATCACTTTTACTGTTTTACTTCTGAGTGTGAGTTTTATTATCGTTATTCTTTTCTTAGTAGTTTAGTTGTGTTTTACTAGTTTGGTGAGTTTTTTGATTAAAGTATGTTAACTCAAAGTGAATTCTTGTTGTAATAAACTCTTGTATTTTGGAAAACTGTTGTTGTTATTTCACCTACATGTCTAGTAACTTGCTGTTCAGGTACGCCAAGAACTTATTCCTTCATATATTGTTTTAATTATCTCAGCCTTATCCGGCAGGTAATCATAAACATAAACTGAGACTGAACAATTTGGCTATTGATATTCCTGGAATCCAGGTGGTGCCCTAAACGAGGTAATTTTTACATAAAATTATTAATCTGATTAATAATTGCCCTAAGCAGTTATTCATAATTATTCATAGCCAAAACCTACCTATCTGTGGCACAACACAGGGACAACAGCCAGTGAGTACAAAATTTGATGCGTGAAAGAATAAAAAAACAAGAGCAGAAATAACTAGGTCCGGGACCTTATTAATAAAAGTTTGTGTTTTGCAAATAAAGATCGGGGATCATTGCGTGATGATCCGGGATCTCACAATGAAAATCCATGGTAAATTAAAATATGACTGGGGTTGGACTCCAAAGCGCGCAGAGGTCTGGGATCTCAATTAGTAATAATAAATACTATATAAATAATAATACTAGTAATGAAAAAACATGATAATAAATACATAATTATATTATTGTGTGATAAACCGGTTGTGTGACTGTGTGTGTGTGAATGGAGATTTCTTCCTTGTGAAGAAGCTGAAGTAGACAGAGAGAAGTCTCATGCATAGAAAATTGAGTAAATGACACTGGGATAAGATAAATAGATCAGATAAAAGTGAAATAAAAGCTGAATTTACTTCATTAACACGGAAGTGATAAATATTTAAAAATTAAAAAATAAAAACAGCAAAATGCAACTTATAGAAATATGGGGAAAAAATAGCAAAGAAGATTTAAAGGAGATGCTAAATTTATGTAAGAGCAAAGACAATACAACATTTCTTTAAAATAAATAAAACATTACGAATTTGAAGGACGATTAACTGAGGAATTTCGCGCACTTCTTGGGAGTTGCGATCTAAAATAAAACTAAAAAGATCAAAAAATTGAAGAATGGGCATTTGGCGTCTGAAACAAAGGAATTCCACTTAAAGGAGCAAAACAAGAAGAAAAGGGGGTGTTGGGTCGTGATGGGCGACTGATAAAAAAGCAGATGTGTTTTTTAGTACCCGGGAGAATGAAAAATGTTTTAAACTTTCTGTTTTCTCCTAAAGTTCCACCGAAAGAAAGTAAAAGAGAAAACTCTCATTTCCATATTTTTAAAAATCCTATCAAGAACAAGGTAAACTGCTTTACCGTGATCTAAATTAATTATCTCAAACAAGCAACCCCCTTCCCCCCTTCCCCTCAAGGAAGGGCCGTTCTGATAATAAACAAGACCCCCTCCCTCTATCCCTCAACAAAGGGTCGTTAGTTTTTTTCTTAATAAACAAACCAACTGTGATGGGGTGCCTCAGCACCGGTAAATGCGCTTCGAGAGAAAAGACTTGTTTGAAACCAGATCCATCATGCGTTTCAAAATTGTTAAAGGTTATCCAGACCTGCCAGTAAACGGCAGGAAGGCAGATGGGAAGGAACATACCTCCCCCGCTAGCTGATAATGAGGGCGATGTTTTAGCTGCGTGGAGCTCTGTATACAAAAGGTTGGGATTTCTTAAGTGCAGCGGCAACTGTTACTTTATAATATTAATTAAAAAAAACTTAGCTGATATTTTTAATGATATTCATGGGATGTCTGGGAGATCTCTCATAGTAGAAAAGAAATGGTTTAACAATGACGGATTATGAGCAGAGTGATTTTATTTTGAAACTCAGGTGGATGTCTACAGAATCTGTGGGGTAGCAGCTGGGTTCTTTGTAACAAGCGGCAGCTTCAATGCTTGCTTCTAACATTTTAATGACAGATAGATCCTGTTGAAAGGAAACAATCTTGTAATGCGCTGGGTTAGAGACTGCAAAAAAGAGTGGAATTTTTCGTTACGGTATTACCATAGTACAGAACGTAGTAACACACTCCAAAATTCAATTTGAGTTACCGTAGCACACCGAGTATAAGCGCACTTCAATATTTACACTCAATGGAGTTGTTGCTAATGGGACAAAATTAAGGGTCTGATTAAGCAGAAAAGATGTCTGGACCTACACCTGAGATTGGCAGAGGATGCCGGCCCTCCCCAATATGAGTTAAAACGGGAACCACGTTTTGGACATCTAGCAACAGACGCTTCCACATATAATCATAATAATAAGCTCATTTGTAGAATCTTTATGAAGGAGCAGATAAGCAGAGAGCAAGGAATAGAGATGTGATGTTTTATTATGGAAATATCAGTTGCTGATTATCTCATTGACAGAATTGGAGGAAGTGATAAAAGTCCGATGGGAAGAAATTATGAATTTATAAGGAATTTTGTTTTCCACAAAAAAAAATTTGATTGAGTTGTTAGAAAAATGAAATAAAAATAATAGATTTAGCTACAGGAAGAATCTGTAGTGGTAATTATATTATCTCCATATTGTTTTTTAAATTTGTTAGGAAGAGATTTCCTATTTCACTTGAAGTTGGGCATGTTCTCTATAGGGGATAAATTAATAATCCAAATTGTAGATTTTCATAAAACTCTTGAAACGGGACAGCTACCAAAGAATTGTTTTACTTGGAAAAATAAAAATTTAAGTTTTAACTGAAGTTTGTAATCAGATAGAGATAAAATAATCATATTATTGCTAACAGAAGATCCAAATTGAACCGTGCATGTTTTTGGTATTTGGCCAACAATGAGGAACAGGGGTATGGCGACCTCTAGTGGCAAACTAATTAGAGCATTTCTTATGGACAATTCAATTCTCAAACTGATTAGTATGTGGACAAGAAGTGTGTTAGACATGAAAAACAGATAAGCTTCTCATAAAATTAAGAAACAGCTTTGAGCAAACAAAGACTGTACTGAAGAAGCTCAGTTTAGTAAGATAAGATAATTTTTCCAAATGGATTGTAATGTTACCAGTGAAACATTTAGATCCACTAACTGTTGCAGAAATGTTGTTTAGAGAAATAATGCCTAGATTTGAGATCCACAAATTATCTATAGTGGTAACGGAAAACATTTTGTGAATGAAATAATTGATAAAATAGGGCAAAGATTATACATTGTTTTTAAGAGACAATGGGATTCTTTTTTTTTTTTTTAATAAACGTGTCCTGTTTGGCAGTGTGGAGCTCAGAATTGGTGTCTAAGTACCAAGTACAAGCCCAACAGATTTACTTTCACAAGCGGAGCTGTACAGCTTTTGCTATAGTTCTCCACTTGATATATGTGTGAAAATTCTTTATTATGAATTGGTGGGGGTTTTATTTCCTGATGTTATGGACACGGAGACGGAAAATTAAGGGAAAGAAAGAAAGAAGATGAAGAAGAGAGGTAGGAAACAAAAAGTCAAGAGAGAGGGTGAGTTGAAAATACAAGAGAGGAAGGGGAACAAAGAAAACACAGGAAGACATTGAAGTCTGCCTCCATACCCACAGGACGGCAGAGAGAGGGGGAAAAACAAAACACGAAAAAGGAACATCGACAAAACAAACCAAACATTGTGAACTAAGAATTACACAACCCCATCACACAAAAATAGATATAAAAATAAAACAACAATGTCACAGAAAAACTCATAGTACCGATTAATCAAGCTCTAGTAATGATAACCTCAGCCCAAGAATATATCCTTAAACACCAGAGTCCCCACATCTATGTGTGTGTGTTAGCATGCTGGTGCATATAAGGTTTCTCCATAAGAGTGTTCGATAGCTGGTGTGAGCAGGCATCAATCCGTCTCCCAGGAATCGATGCAGACATGGAGATCGGACCCGGGCGGGGCCGACCGCATCTCCCAATAGTGGAGCAAAGGAGAACCCCAGGGGAACATCCAGCGGCCACTATGCAGGGGCCCGGGGGGCAGCAGTGACGAGCCCACGGGCCCCGCCGGCAACCGGCCACGCCAGGGCGGGCCAGTCAATGGACCAGGAGAGCTGGGGCCCAGGGGCACCCCACCCCCCAGCAGGGACCCGACAAGGAACCGGCCGACGAGGGGGCCCCCGGCACTGCAGGGGCCGCCACGCGCCGCCTCCGCCCTAGGCTAATCCCCACCGCCAACATCCCAGCACCCCACCGATAGCCGCAGGGGACGCACAGCATCCCCAGGCCGGGCTAAGCCAGCATCTGGACACCAAGTTGTACCAGCTCCCGGGTCCTGATCCCGCGCAAGGCAGGGCGCAGAGACCAGGCATCCAACGAGGGCCAGGGCCGGTCCAACCCGCCAATGAACCGGCCACGCACGGTGCACACAGAACAGGTGATCAAAGCAGAGACGCCGGATCCGCATCCCACCGAGCCACCGAGCAGGCACCACCCAACATGCCCAAACCTTGCACCCCTAAAAGAGGTGCCCCAACCAACCAAAGGAAGATATCGGCCCAACGCATCGGCCGACCGACACACCGCCCCCCCAGGCCCGGCCAGGCACGCACCAGGTCCGAACCGGATTGACCACCGATGCACCGGCAGGCAGGGGCCCCCGTCACTGGCGGGGAGTGACGGAGGGGAAATAGGCCCCCCATTAAGTGTAAAGCCTGAGGTGCGCCAGGCGAGGGGGCAGACCAAGATCCAACCTGACAGGTAGACAAAGACATACAGACACAGTCATACGTTCCCTCCCTCTTAAACCCATACATTCTCACTGACTCACCAAGACACCCAAAAAAAATGACGCTGTACCCTCACTCACACACCCCATACACACTTTATGCTCCCAGGTCCAGGTACCGATGCCCCAGTAGAGCCACCAGCCCCCGGACCCAGGAGATGGACCCCCTACCTTCTAGGACGGAGACAAGCAGACCGCCAAGGGCCCCACAGTGGCAAAGCAGCCCGACAGCCCAGGACCCCGACCAGACCGCCTGTTCCTCTTCCGGACCCCAACCCCAGATGGCCCGTAGCGAACAGGGGTGTGAAAAGACCCCTAGCCTCCATCCTCCCGCTCGAGTACGGTGTTGATGCGTGTTGTTATAATGTGCATTTAAAACAGAGGGGTGGGATGTGGGGAAGGCAGCCACACATCCCCCAACCCCCACCCCGAGCCCTCAGTGTCTATATGTGGTTTAACAGTGGGCACCGGCACCAGAGGTGAAGCTGATTGAACCGCTCCCCCTCTGGATGCCGAAAAGTGTGCCCACCCCAAAGTCCCTACATATGTGTCGCGTGAGAATGTTATAAGTGGGAGTGTCTAAGTTGTATATTAAAATTGGGACCCAGGACACCACGGGATAGCGAGGAGGGAAGCCCCTCCTCGCACCCCAGTGATGTGCCCATGCCCCAAGACCCTATATGAGTGGTAAAGTGATGGAGTGGGTGGACAGAGGTGTTCGGGGATGGGGAGGGAAGGACTGGGAGACAAAATGTCTTCCCCGGGAGCCAGCTCCCCCACTGACCCCAATAGGCACCGCTGTTCACCGGGATCCACCAGGGGAGGGAGGCCATGGCACGTTCGACCCGGGGCCCACAGCCACAGCACCACAAACCCCCACGGACCCCAAGGCAGTCCCCCCAGCCCCATCTCAGAAGGGGAACTAAACCCACCCTGACATTCGCTCTACTCTCAAAAAAAAACAAAAAAACTAGACACCCAGGTTGAGTTCGCCCCCCCACCCCCTCCCGCACACCCCTCCCCCCGTCCAAGTGCCCTCGTAGGGGGAGAGCACCTGTCGCTACACAGCAGCAGCCTCCCCGCCAGCAAAGGAGGCCCCCAGTGCCACCCGCGCACCGGAGGCCCGCGTAGCCCGAACCACGGCGACGTACCTGCCCAGACCAGGAGCAAACCGATGAGCCGGGCGCCCGACCCACCAGGCCAACATCCACCAGCCTCATTCCTTGTGGAGCGACCACTGTTGCTCAACGGCCCGGCAGGAGACCAAACCCAGCGCCCCACCTACCTGCCCTGCACGCCCACCACCCGGTCAGTCCACCAGCAAGTCCGACCGAACCCGGCCAAATGCCCAACCCAAGCGCCCTGCACAAAGACCAAGACCCAGGAGCCAAGTCCAGTAGAAAAAAGGACTGATCTGGCCCAGAAACGCCACCCAGCCGCCGCGACCAGCAGGCAGGCACCCCAACCACCAAACAAGGCGAGACGCCATACAGGGACCGGCGATGAGAATCGGCCCAGAGAAAAAGAGAGAGGTGGCTCCACATGCCGGCCGCTGGCCGGCCCCGACCCCCACAGCCAACAGAGACCCCACGCCGGCCGACCCCCAGCCAGGACCACAGCTAGAGGGCGCGGCGCCCCCGAGCCCCGAATCCCGAATCCCCAGGCCCAACCCAGACCCTACCCAGGCGCAGCACGGCCACCAGGCCAGTACCCCATGTCCGCCAGTGCAACCCCCCCCAAGGCACCGTATGCAGCCATCAGGAGTTACCACCCAAAGCCCAACCCCAGGCCGGCCACTACATCCAGCGCCCCATCCACCCAGTGATCCCACCCCCTGGGGTCCCCCCCAGATGCCTCCAACCCCAAAACCCCCACATCAGCAACAGTGTCCCAAACAACAAAACCAAGTGCCCCCCACCCCCACTAGGTGATGGAGCCGATCAAAGGAGCCCAGAGAGATTGATCAGATATGGAGCCAGAGGCTGTCTCAAGACCAATATAGTCCAACAAGAGATTTCTATACTGATTAATATTAAGAGCTTTTTTATTTTTCCAGTTCAGGAGGATAGTTTTCTTAGCGATGCATAAGGCAATGTGAACCATTAGAACTGACTTTGTGTCCATGGTGACATCATTTAAATTTCCTAACAGGCAAATTGAGGGAGATGGTGGGATGTTACATTTCAGACACTTTGATAAGTCCTCACATATCTGGCACCAAAATTTCTTAACAGGTGGACAGAACCAAAGCGCATGAACATAAGTATCTGGTATATTGCTTGTGCATTGTAAGCAGGTATTAGACGATGTAAAACCCATCCTAAACATTCATTGACCTGTATAGTGTACTCTATGAAGGATTTTGTATTTTATTCATTGCAAATGAGGATTTTTTGTTATTTTAAAGGTTCTTAAACATATATGAGATCAGAGGTTTTGGTCAAAGCTGGCTGATAAATCCACCTCCCATTTTGAAATAGGGATGGCTATTGATTCATCTAATGTAGATAAAGTTTTGTATATTTTAGACAGCAATTTGGGGGGGTTGAGATTAAGAAAATCTAAAACTCTTGCTGGAATTTGTAATTCAGCTGTATTGAGCCTAAATTTACCTTTAATAATAGATTTAATTTGTTGATATTCTAAGAATTTGTTATTTTCAATTCCATATTGTGTAATTAATGTATTAAATGGGATAAAGTCTGTTCCTTCAAATATATGTTCCAGGTATTCAATTCCATTGCACCACCAGACTGGGAAACTTATCATAAATTTTTTTTGCAAGATGTCGGGGTTATTCCAGATGGGTGTACGTCTGCATGGGATTATTGTGGACTCTGTAATTTTTAGAAACTCCCACCATGCTGTCAGAGAGGAGCGGATATTTATGCTTTTAAAGCATTCATATTGTTTTATATTTGAGCTAATAAATGGTAGGTCTGAAAGTTTTATCTTATTATATAGTGTCGGTTCTACGTCTATCCAGGACTCCTCTAGGTAGCTATGTTTTAACCATCTTGAGATGTATTGGAGCCTGTTGGCTAAGAAATAATGATGGAAGTTTGGTAGATCTAGACCTCCTTTTTCTTTGGTCTTCTGCAGTGTTTTTAAGCTGATACGTGGGGGTTTATCTTTTCAAAGAAATTTAGAGATAGAGGAGTCCAGAGATCTAAACCAGTCTAGTGATGGTTTACTTGGGATCATTGAGAATAAGTAGATGATTCTGGGCAAAACCATCATTTTTATTGAAGCAACCCTTCCCATAAGTGATATGGGTAGGGATTTCCATCTAGCAAGATCATCTTCCACTTTTTTTAAAAGTGGGATGTAGTTTAGCGTTATTAAATCTGCCAGTCTTGGTGAGACATTGATACCTAAATAGGTAATATTCCCTGACTGCAGTTGTTTATTAGTTGGATTCTGGACAGAACAATTGATTAGAAGAACTGTAGATTTTAACCAATTTATAGAATAATCTGAAACATTTGAGTAAGTGTTTATCAACCCGATTACCTGGGAGAAAGAGGTTTGTGAATGCTGGAGAAAAAGTAATACATCATCTGCATAAAGACTGATTTTATGTTCTATGTTATTGCATTTTATGCCTTTAATATTGTGAGTTTGCCTGATTGCTGCAGCTAGTGGTTCAATAAAATAGCGAACACGGAGGGAGAGAGAGGACATCCCTGCCTGGTACCTCTCTGAAGATAAAACCTAGATGATGTTTGGTTATTTGTCCTGATACATGCTGTTGGTGAACTGTATAATAGTTTCAACCAGTTTATAAAATAATTTCCAAAGCCAAATTTATGTAAGGTTACAAATAAGAATTTCCAGTTAACTCTATCAAATGCTTTTTCTGCATCTAAAGATAATATATTAGTTTGAATGTTTTTACAGTAAGAAAAATCTATTAAATCTATTAATCTACGTGGATTTGTGGATGAATGTCTCCCTTTAATAAAACCAGTTTGATCAGGATGTATTATAAGAGGGGTTACTTTCTCTATCCTTTTTGCGAGGGCTTTGCAGATTATTTTGAGATCAACATTAATAAGGGATATGAGACAATAGCTGGTAAGAAACAAAGGGTCTTTACGTGATTTTAGTAGAAGACTAATGTAGGCAGAATTCATATTTGGTGGGAGTCGGCCATTTTCCTTGGTTTCCTGCAGCATTCTGTGGAATGTTGGTGCCAGAATATTCCAGAATTCTTTATAGAATCCTGCTGGAAATCCATCTGGGCCTGGAGCCTTTTTATTGGGCATGCCTTGGAGGGCCTCCTGGAGTTCAGCCGCTGTTAGTGGTGAATCCAGGGCCATCGCTTGACTTTCAGACAATGGGATTCTAAAAGCAGACTAAGAAAGGCCATGGAGAAGACTAAACAGAATTGGAGATACTGTTTGGTTATGATAAAGCTATATATGAATATAACACCATGTAATGGAACGGATTTGACAAGACCTTATACCCTCCTACAGTTTGGTATATTAAAATAAGAGGAACAATTATAAACTGATTTATGATTTTATGATAAAGATGTTGCAAATTGAAAAAAGCAATGGAAGAAACAGGACAAAATTAGATATTGTCTTGATTTGGTAAACTATACATGCATATAATAGCAAATTTGAATATTGGCCTCATTACATTTGAAATAATCTATGGGCGTAGATATAGAATTCCTTAGTTTGGTATACTCTCTTCTGAAGAACAATCCGTTTAAGATCTGGTGGGTTTTCATGATCAAAAAACTGAAAAGTAAATACGTTATAAATGCAAACTAATCATATGCCAGATGATCCTATATTCCTACAGGAAGAAGTGAGCTGAAAGTAGGTGACTGGATCCTGATTAAAAGATGTAAACCGAAAACTGGTCAACACCCAGGTGGAAGGGGCCATTCCAGGTATTTTTGACCACACCAATGGCTGTAGAGACTGAGTTGGATACACTTAACCCATTGTAGAAAGCAGAGACCATCACTAGATATAGGGAAAGCAGTCTAAGAAAAGTGGTGTTTCAGACTGATTACAAAGGGAGGTGAACACAATAGGGTTCACTTGTCTCAACTTCAGTGAAGAGAACCAGGAGAGCCACTTTTCTATAGAGACTGCTTGAAGGAAGAGATAGTAACTATGAAGGTTTTTCTGCTATCTAGTACTTTTATTTTTACAGCTTTTTGGTGGGGTTATTTCATAGGAACGTTAAGACTCACAGAAGAACCACATATAGCACATGAGAATACTGATTTATTGTCTTGGTTCACTCAGAGAAGGACACACAGAAACCGGTTTGAAACTAGCGTATGGTACCAATATGCAAGATATCTAGCAAATAAATCAAGCATTATTAACTTTTGTTTGTTCTCAAATGCTTTACTCTGTAGGACATTTACCCATATAGGTAGAAGCTTTCACTAATCTTAATGATCTGTTTCCAGATGTTGCCCTACTCTCCAAGATTTGGACAAATTCTGAGGGTGAAGTACATGAACGAACAGGAAGTTATTTGGGTAAAAATGTATATACTTCTATGACAAAAGTAAGGGTAAATTGGAGACTGGGACGACATGGAAATTAATCTATTGAACTAAAACAAATCTCTCCGTCACAGGCTGCGAATCTAGTCACACCTGATTAACAGGAGACCTTTATAATTGGTTGTTTTTGAAAAAGTTCTGTTTCAGAAATGGGGGAAACAAGATCCTTACTGATGTAGGGCAAAACGGAAACTTAAATTTCTATTATTTTATACCGAACAAAGCCTTTCAATTTGTCGCTTTAAAAGCATTTCAGATAAAAGAAACAAAAAAACAGCATTTGGTTAGGGTTCAACAGTTTTTTGGTTAAATAGGTTGAGATTATAGTTTTCAGCTCAGAAAATGATTTGGTAACATCTTATAAAACTATAGGTTTAATGAACTTAGGCTGTTAGCGGTGTAAATGAATAAAATTAGACTGTGATTCTTTTCTGGGGGTTGAGCTTTAAAGCAGCAAAGCATTTTTCTTTTGAGCGGTCTCACATGTTCATCATACCACTTGCACAATCCAAAAACCAGATGTTTCCTGTTTTTCATCCTGGTTTGGCACCTTTGTACGGTTGGTTGTTTTAGCACACAACCCCTTCATCTTACCTTGTGGCATGTTTATGCATTTAGTGCTTGTTTGGAAGTTTTTATTCACATTATAAGCCCCACTATATATTTTGAAGAAAAATTCTTTATGGTCTAGGCCGTTCCAGTGTTGTTCATTTTTGATACAGGATTTTTAGAGTGCATTTTGTGTCAATGATGATTTCTGTGATTTCAACATACAGCTAAAGTAGTAGCTTTTTCTACAGAAATAGACCTAATGTTTGTAGCAGTCTGGATAATAGTTTGATTTTGTGTTAGTGCGGCCGATCAGTGCGGCACTACTTAAAACTATGAGGTGAGTGAGCGATTTGATAAAAAAAGGGACAAATGCATAAGAAATTAATCTCAAATTAGATGCAATTATGGATAAAGCAATCAGGAAAAAGCAAATTAGTTGCGAGCGGTTCTTTTAGGCGTTGTTGACCAGGTGAGAGACCAGCAGCCAACCAGACCACGATCTCTCAGGTAATCAGACTAAAGAAATAGGCTGGAGCCAGTGCCCTCCCACTGAGGAGCCAGGACGCACCTGAGAGGACATCCAGGGGCAGCAAGCCAGAGCGGGTGCAGAAAAGCAACGAGTAGACCACACAACCTACTTGAACCCTCTGCTGAGAGGTTTCCAACTTCATCACACCTGCACCATCAGGTGGCAGGGCGGCTTGAAGCACAGAGCTGCCCAGCTGGGGCAGCAGGGTTCGAAGGAAAAGAACCTGAGACCCCTGCCAAAAGGGGCAGAACGATCCTCTGGTCTGCGTGCAGAGTCCTGAGAGTTTTCAAACTCAAGGCTACTGAAAAGATAGACTTTAGCTGCATATAGGTGATGTGCTGGTAACCTCTCACCTTAGGTCATAGAAGAGCGAGCCGGACGACCACAATTCCCGGCCAGAACAAGATGACTTGACTGCTGATCCGAAAAGTTCCAGAGAAGAAGGACTCAAAATTGACATGATTCTATAAGTGTGATGCCTGACGTTTTCCTTATATATGGTGATCTCTTATTTTTTAAGAGATCAAAAGAGGGAGATGAAGAGATAAAAATTCTGTAAACGTTGTATGAAGGTTTACTTCTGTAGTGCATGCGGAAACACTTAGAAACAGTGAACAATCAAGAAGAATGTGGTACATCATGTGTTCCGTATGTGAAGAAGCTTTGACCATTCTGTGAACGAAGATCTGTGTGGGAGGAGTTTCATGCAAACTGTTCGTTCAATAAAAAGCCTATGCTGACGTAGATCTGGGCTCAGTTAATAGAACTGAGTCCAGCGAACGACGTCTCACTGTTAAAATATATAATTGTTGTTTGTTGTTCTTATTGCTACTTTTTACAGAAATGAACGAGCATGCTGGAAGGTGAAATCAGAGCCCGAGAGAGCTCAGAGTCATAAAATTAAATGGGTGTCAGTTCCTTTAAGAGAGGCTTTAAATTAGAGAGAAAATACCTTTCCAACACTGGACAACTGAGATTACTCCATGAGCTCATCAACAACTCATCTAGGAGGTCAGAACTATCAGATCTAAAGCTCTGCTGCTCTCTCCAACTCAGTTATTAAACAGGTTTCTAGGATTTCCTTCTTTCACCTCCAAAACATTGCTAAAATTGGAAACATCCTGTCCAGGAGTGATGCTGAGAAACTAGTCCATGCATTTTTACCTCAGGCTGGACTACTGTAATGCCTTACTATCTGGAAGTCCACAAAATGCCATTAAAAGCCTTCAGTTGATCATAAATACTGCAGCAAGAGTTCTGATGAATATTAAAAAGAGATGACATTTCTCCTGTTTTAGCTTCCCTTCATTGGCTCCCTGTTAAATCCAGAATAGAGTTTAAGATCCTTCTTCTTACATAAAAAGCCCTTAATAATCAAGCTCCATCATCCATCAGAGATCTGATTGTTCCATATGTTCCTAACAGAGCACTTTGCTCTCAGACTGCAGGTTTACTGCTGGTTCCTAGCATTTCTAAAAGTAGATTGGGAGGCAGATCTTTTAGTTATCAGGCTCCTCTCCTGTGGAACCAGCTCCCAGCTTTAGTCCGTGAGGCAGACACTCTGTTTACTTTTAAGGCCAGGCTTAAAACTTTTCTTTTTGATAAAGTTTATAGTTAGAGTGGCTTAGGTCCTCCTGAGCTATCTCTGTAGTTATGCTGCTATAGGCTTAGACTGCTGGAGGACAGACTGACCACTTTTCTTCACTCTACTACTTTTCTCTTCTACTACTCTCCAGTTGCATTATATGCTGTTTTTTTGAATGTTAACTTTGTTTCTCTCAGTGTTTTTCTCTCTATAAAAGCTACACCTGGTCTGGTATCCTGCTTAACTACAATGCCCTGTTGGACGGGGGGCAACATCCCCCGTTTCCTGTTATCAACTTTTTACTTTCTGTAATATAGAAAGTACTCTAATATCAGATCCTCTGTTCTTTCTGTGTTTCTGCTCTGTCTTCTCAAATCCCCAGACGGTCGTGGCAGATGGCCGCTTGCAATGAGCCAGGTTCTGGTTCCGCTGGAGATTTTTTCCTGCTAAAAGGGGAGTTTTTCCTCTCCGCTGTTGCTACATGCTTGCTTGGTAGGAGGGATTGCTGTGGTTGGAATTCTGCAACAACGGGACGCAACTGCCAGTCAATGACTCGATGCAATCTGCTGGGATTCCTTACATAGGAACTTAACTCAAACTTTGAACTAATTGGAATGTTTGTATGATTGTACTGAAATAACTTTTTTTGTAAAGTGCCTTGGTATGACATTTGTTGTGAATCGGATGAAGTTAGGGTCAGAGGTCATGATTCAATAACATGAAAGACAGTCTAGGTAGATTTGCCTCCATGGGAGAGTTACAATGCCATAACAACTGGTGACCCAAAAGAACACAATGTCCTCTTTCATGTTTGTTTAAAAAAATCTTGATGATCCCCAGGCCCTTAATATTCTGTGAACTGACGAGACAGAGGTGGACCTTTTCTGAAGCTGTGTATCATGTTGCATTGGACCCAAAAGTAAGGGTTTTAGAAACAGACGATAAGCCTGTTTCAGAACTTCACGATATGCGTGTGTCTCCACTACACCTTTCGGGCCATTCTAGGAATCAACAGAGTACCTCTCTTGGGGTATGTACTTGGAAATGACTCAGTAGAGTCACTGGTCGGGAGCTGTGGTTAACTCATGCTGATTGGTTGTAACTCAGAGGGAAATGATATCAGCAGACGTCACCAAACAACCGGCTTAGAATAACTGGAACTGGTGAAGTGTGAAAACTGGGGGGTGTTGCCCGTCTTCAGCAATCATCGGGCAAGAGGCAAGGTACACCCTGGACAGGTGAGGTTTCTTGTCCCTTTAATGAATAAAATCATCATCTGAAAACTTTATGTAGCTTTATCCAACATTGAAATTTGTTTGATGATCTGAATGTTTAAGTGTGACAAAAAAGAAGAATAAATCTCTAAGAGAACAAACATTTTTCACAACACTGTATTTTCTAGCTTAAGCTCTAAAATAAATTATGGCTTGGGTGGATTTAAAATCTTATATGAAAATCTTGACAGAGATTATTTTCTTTCAGTTTGATCCCAGTTTTGTCGGAAATTCTTTGGATGGATAACTCTCTGCTTCTACTAAACCTTCTCTGGAAAGTTTTCTCATCAGAGACACTGTGTGAGTGTCGGACCAATACAAGCCCTGACCTCGGCTCAGCACAGAGGGGAAAGGTTAACACCGTTTTCCTAAGAGGCTTTCAAATCTGTCGCCCAGAAACAATCGGCTCACACTCCCCTGCCAAGGCCTTTCACCCCTGACCCCCTTTTCAACCCCCTAGCCCACCTAACCTATCCTCATGCCCCATTCTGTTCACATGGACTCACTGATGCGGCAATCTGGTCCAGCAAATCCCGATGCACACTCACAGCGGAACCAGTTCACACCATCAACACAGATGCCACCATTGTAGCTGCAAGGGAGAGAAGAGCAAAAACGTGTTCAGAAAACTTGATTTAATCTTTTTGCATTTTTTCCCAAATGAGTGTCAGGATTTTAGGAGAAAATATGAGTGCTTTAAAAACAGCTTCTACTGCAGAAAAAAGTTGGAAATCCACAGCCAACATTGTGGGAGCATAGAAAGGCTCTGCTATTTATTAATAATGTGAAAGAAGTATGAAAAATAAACCAGATTTTTTCTTTAATCTTTGTTTTTTATAAAGTCTGTTGGTACGGGTCTTTCTTTGTGTTAGATGAGACTTTCAAACTAAACCCAGATTAGTGTCCAGACTTTATATGTAAATCCATACAGACCACATAGAGAGTGACATATCCACACTTCTGAACAGCTCCAGTTCTCAAACCCCAACCCACGTTCTGGGAGGTGTGTCTTCACCTTGTCCTGCCTCTCTCTCTTTTCTACCACCACTAATCCACCTGAAAGTCATTGAAGCGCCACGATGGCGGAGCGGACTGGGGGAGACTTTTGTCCCCATGAGCTAAGATCTATTTTGTGTTAACTTGGCCAAAAAAAGATCTTCTCTACAAAAAAGTGCCTTGTACCAATAAGAAGGAAGTACAATTCATTAGTGGAATTGTTAAATAAACTAGAAAACTTGAAAAGAATCTGCCATTTTTTTGCACACAAAGTTTAAATAGCAGTCACAGAGGGAGGGCACGTTGTTAGCAACCCTTGATGAGGAGCTGGTGTCCCTCTGTTTGTTATACTTTGAGAGTTTCAAACTCTGCCAACATTTCCAAATATATTTAGGAGCGAGACAAACGGATGCTTAAAGTGCAAAATAATAAAAGACATCTTTGTTTCAATAGCTCCAGCATTCTCTATACCTCCTCAAGTTGGCTCCTTCACCAATTTACCTCTTTAGGCGGCACAGTTTTTAAAAATAAAATATTCCACTTAAATGTTGATATCACTATTTTAAAAGGTTGTAGCTTAAAAATGGTTGGAGATAAAGGCATACTGTAAATGAAAAGAATCTTCATTATGATCCAAAGTTTGTGATGGGAGCAAATTCATACATCTAATTTGCATATTATGACGTGATCTGGCAGCGGCCATATTGGATTGCCTATCTTTACCAAAGTTTCATTTTTCTTTTTCCTTGTTTAAAATCACCCACTAAGCAGCAGCTTGGGGAGGACCTCACATTAGAGAAAGGGTAATGTATTGTATACATCGCATCAGTCAGTTTAAGTATTGGCCCTTGATAAACAATGAAAACACGGACATTTTCATTAATCTATGAATTCCCCCCGGATGCCCTGGACAGAACGTGAAAAGTGGACATGTCTGGGGAAAGAGAACAGTTTGTCACCCTAGCTAAGTTATTTTTTGAGCCCAGGTGAGTGCTTTAAAACTAAAAAATGAATAAGCTGTTTAATCTTTTTTTCACAATCTTACTTTGTAGCAAGAAAGGATGTTGCTCTATAGTTGCGCAGTTGTATTGAAGTTTGGTGCCTTAATTTGATTTGCAGACATGTTGAGTCTCATCCCAAAGACCAAAAGTCTAAATGTTTGCAAAATTGAAATATTTTGCAACTGGCCAACATAAAGTTCACAACAAAAGGAGTGATTAACCTAAATCCAAACTATGCCAGCTTATACCTCATCAAAGAGTAAATCCAGTTTTCTGGAAACTAAATAAAGATAAATATTTTTAGATTAAATTATGGATTCCTAAATAACAACAGTAACATGTGTAATGTAAATCAGTTGGTCTTACCAAGGGTGTGGGTTGCAGTCATCGATGTCTACAAAAGAGAGAAGAACAATAAAGGGTCAAATACTACTTTTCATCTATGGCTCAGAATAAAAAAGATGTAAATCACACTGAATATGATAGAAAACAAAACAGCATAAAGTATTGCAGTTTTGAAGAAATTAAGACATACACTGGACCATAGATGAAGGGACATGCAGTATAATTTCCCTAGTACAACCAATTACCTACAACACATGTTTTCAAAAACAGACATAAGGATTGTATCTAATGCGGGAAAGAGCAAAGGGGAGAAGTGGCTGTTTTTAAAGTTACATACATTATACCAGGATGATTAGATCAAATTCTAAACCATAATAATTACAGTATGTTCAGGGCAAGAACAATTTACTTGCATGCAATATAAAATAATACACTATATTGATATTTTTAGATACAGTGGCTTGCAAAAGTATTCGGTCCCCTTGAACTTTTCCACATTTTGTCACATTACAGCCACAAACGTGAATCAATTTTATCGGAATTCCACGTGAAAGACCAAAACAAAGTGGTGTACACGTGAGAAGTGGAACGAAAATCATACATGATTCCAAACATTTTTTACAAATAAATAACTGAAAAGTGGGGTGTGTGTAATTATTCAGCCCCCTAAGTCAATACTTTGTAGAACCACCTTTTGCTGCAATTCCAGCTGCCAGTCTTTTAGGGTATGTCTCTACCAGCTTTGCACATCTAGAGACTGAAATTCTTGCCCATTCTTCTTTGCAAAACAGCTCCAGCTCAGTCAGATTAGATAGCGTTTGTGAACAGCAGCTTTCAGATCTTGCCACAGATTCTCGATTGGATTAAGATCTGGACTTTGACTGGGCCATTCTAAAACATGGATATGTTTTGTTTTAAACCATTCCATTGTTGCCCTGGCTTTATGTTTAGGGTTGTTGTCCTGCTGGAAGGTGAACCTCCGCCCCAGTCTCAAGTCTTTTGCAGACTCCGAGAGGTTTTCTTCGAAGATTGACCTGTATTTGGCTCCATCCATCTTCCCATCAACTCTGACCAGCTTCCCTGTCCCTGCTGAAGAGAAGCACCCCCAGAGCATGATGCTGCCACCACCATATTTGACAGTGGGGATGATGTGTTCAGAGTGATGTGCAGTGTTAGTTTTCCGCCACACATAGCGTTTTCCATTTTGGCCAAAAAGTTCCATTTTGGTGTCATCTGACCAGAGCACCTTCTTCCACATGTTTGCTGTGTCCCCCACATGGCTTGTGGCAAACTGCAAACGGGACTTCTTATGGTTTTCCTTTAACAATGGCTTTCTTCTTGCCACTCTTCCATAAAGGCCAACTTTGTGCAGTGCACGACTAATAGTTGTCCTATGGACAGATTCCCCCACCTGAGCTGTAGATCTCTGTAGCTCGTCCAGAGTCACCATGGGCCTCTTGGCTGCATTTCTGATCAGTGTTCTCCTTGTTCGGCCTGTGAGTTTAGGTGGACGGCCTTGTCTTGGTAGGTTTACAGTTGTGCCATACTCCTTCCATTTCTGAATGATCGCTTGAACAGCGCTCCGTGGGATCTTCAAGGCTTGGGAAATCTTTTTGTAGCCTAAGCCTGCTTTAAATTTCTCAGTAACTTTATCCCTGACCTGTCTGGTGTGTTCTTTGGACTTCATGGTGTTGTTGCTCCCAACATTCTCTTAGACAACCTCTGAGGCCGTCACAGGGCAGCTGTATTTGTACTGACATTAGATTACACACAGGTGCACTCTATTTAGTCATTAGCACTCATCAGGCAATGTCTATGGGCAACTGACTGCACTCAGACCAAAGGGGGCTGAATAATTACACACCTCCCACTTTTCAGTTATTTATTTGTAAAAAATGTTTGGAATCATGTATGATTTTTGTTCCACTTCTCACGTGTACACCACTTTGTATTGGTCTTTCAAATGGAATTCCAATAAAATTGATTCATGTTTGTGGCTGTAATGTGACAAAATGTGGAAAAGTTCAAGGGGGCCAAATACTTTTGCAAGCCACTGTATAGTCTAGAACACGTGTGTCAAACTCAAGGCCCACGGGCCAAATCCAGCCCACCATAGCCATTTATGTGGCCCTCTAAACTCTAGAGGACCGTATAAATAGAACCTGTAAGTTCTATTTGTGTGTACCTAAATACTATTTTATCAGTCAAATCAAATCACTGTTGATTTCACTAGTCCTAAATTAAATCATTGTGAAAAGACGTTCAATGTTATTCAATTTTAAGAAGTACACATCAAATGCAGAGACAGATTAATATTTTAACGGTTTGTTAGCGATAGTTTTATCAATACTTTCGGCCACAACTGGCCCTTTAAGGACATTTATGATCTTGATGTGACCCAAAATTTTAATTAGTTTTACACCCCTGTTCTAGATGTTTAATGACATAGATGGAGATATAAATAAAGAGGCAACCTGAATTTCAAAGAAACATTTGTGGTATACTTTTTGCACATGTGGGCCCCTCCCAGCCATCCTTGCAGATGCAGGTGAAAGGTTCTCCTCCAACACACGTCCCTCCATTCTCACATGGATCCAAATCACAAGTGCTGCTCTTAGCTAAAACAAAACAACATCTAATCATCCACTGATTTCATTTTGTCTAGCAGCGATACCTTACGCTGCATTATTTGCAACTTGGTGGCATAAATATAGCAGGGGGCTAACAACGGCTGACCTGTGTTGCAGGTGTTTCCTGCCCATCCTAATGGACAGTAGCACAGGAATGAGTCTCCCAGGTCAGAACAAGCTCCTCCATTCCTGCATGTATTGGAATCACACTGGCTCTCACCTGAAGAGCAGAAGCATGACAAAGTGTTAGTATTTGCCTTTCTGGCAGTGCTGATAAGCATCTACTTCCACTCCACATTGACGAGAACAGAATAAAAAGTGAGATCATAGGGCTTTTCCATAAAGCGAGCTAATCTCAAAAGACAAACTTACTTTGACCTTCTTGGCTTCCAAAAATTCAGCTCCACAAACTATGCCAACCTGAAGCACCGCTTAGTCACTATGGCAACATATGCTCTTGGACAAGCTTATTTTAGTTTGATGAATATGATTGGACAAGACATGTGATGTCTCACTGCGGCGCTGGGATTATTCTGCCACTGTTCTCTCCCTCACACACACCCACTCTCCAATATTAAGTTATTACAGCAGTTGCACTTTCCTGCTGGTGGCTTAATTATGCAATGCAATGTAGGTTTTATCTTTTACAACATAGTTCTAATTAGATTTCATATTTACCACCATCCATCCATCCATCCATCCATCCATCCATCCATCCATCCATCCATCCATCCATCCATCCATCTACCCATTTTCTTCCGCTTATCTGGGGTCGTGTCGCGGGGGGAGCAGCTTATGCACAGAGACCCAGAAATCCCTCTCCCCAGCCAGTTGGACCAGCTCCTCGGGAGGATCCCAAGGCGTTTCCAGACCAGCCGAGAAACATAGTCCTTCCAACATGTCCTGGGTCTTCCTCTGGATCTTTTCCCGGTGGGACGGGCCTGAAGCACCTCACGAGCAAGGCGTCCAGGAGGGATCCTAACCAGATACCCGAGCCACCTCAACAGACTCCTCTTGATGTAGAGGAGCAGTGGCTCTACTCTGAGCCACTCCTAGATGACCAAGCTTCTCACCCGATCTCTATGGGTGAGCCCAGACACCCTGTGGAGGAAACTCATTTCAGCTGCTTGTATCCGTTATCTCGTTCTCCATAGATAAGGGTAGGAACATAGACGGACCAGTACAGCAAATAACTGCCCAGACGCCCTACCAGTCCACCTATCGAACTCCCGCTCCATTTTTCCCTCAATCGTGAACAAGATCCCCAGATAATTAAACTTCTGCACTTGGGGAAGAACCTCGTCCCCGACATGGAGAAGCCAGTCTATTTTTTTCCAGGTCAAGACCTTGGTCACGGATTTGGAGGTGCTGATTCGCAACCCAGCCTCTTCGCAATCGCTCCGGTGAAAGTAGTAGATCACATTCCGATGAAGCCAACATGACCACATCATCAGCAAAAAGCAAAGATCCAATCCTGAGGCCACCGAAACAGATTCCCTCATCACCTTTGCTGGGTCTAGAAATTCTGTCCATCAAAGTTCTGAACAGAATCGTTGACAAAGTCCAACTCTCAACGGGAACAAGCCCAGCTAACTAATGCCATGCGAACCAAGCTCTGACACCGGTCCTACTGGGACCTGACTGCCCATATCATGGGACTTGGTACCCCATACTCCTGGAGTACCCCTCACAGGACTCCCCAAGGGACACGGTCGGATGACTTCTCCAAGTCCACAAAACACATGCAGACTGATTGGCCGAACTCTCACGCACCCTCCCGAACCCTGCTCAGGCTGTAGAGCTGGTCCAGTGTTCCACTGCCAGGGCGAAAACAGCATTGATTCTTCTGGATCCGAAGTTCGACTATCTGCCGGACCCTTGTCTCTGGAGCTTCTGAATATACCTCACCAGGGAGGCTCAGAAGCGTGATTCCGCTGTATTTGGAACACACTCTGTGGTGTTTCCCCTTTTTATTAAATAGGGGGACCACCACCCCGGATTGCCAATCCAAGGGAACTGCCCCCGATGTCCACGCAATATTCCAGAGCCACTTTAGCCAAATCAGCCCCACAACATCCAGACCCTTGAGGAACACCGGGCCCTGTCACCGAGGAGCTCTTTAACCACCTCAGCGACCTCAGGACCAGAGATTGGGGAGCCCCACCCAAAATCCTCAGACTCTACTTCCAGATTGGAAAGCATGCTGGTGGAATTGAGGAGGTCTTCGAAGTATTCTATCCAGCGACTCAGGACATCTTGAGTTGAGGTCAGCAGTACACCACCCCCACTGTAAACAGTGTTGGTGATGCACCGCTTCCCCTTAGTGAGACACCGGATGGTGGACCAGAATCGCCTCGAAGCCGCATGGAAGTCGTTCCACATGGCCTCATCAAACTCCACCCATGTCCAAGTTTTTGCCTCAGCGACCTCCGCTTGGCCTGGCGGTACCAAACAGCTGCTTCCGGGGTCCCACAAGCCAAAAAGATCCAATAGGACTCCTTCTTCAGCTTGACAGCATCCCTCACCGCCGGTGTCCACCAGCCGCTTCGAGGGTCTGTCCTCCTCCCCCACCACCGGAGCCAACTCACCACCAGGTAGTGGTCAGTGGAAGCTATGCCCCTCTCTTCATCTGAGTGTCCAGAACATGCGGCCGCAGATCAGATGAAATGACAACAAAGTCGATCAGTGAGCTGTGGCCTAGGGTGTCCTGGTGCAGAGTACACATATGGACACACTTGTGTTTGAACATGGTGTTCATTATGGACAATCCATGATGAGCACAGAAGTTCAGTAACAAAACACAGATCGGGTTCAGATTGGGGGGGGTTGGGGGTCAATTCCTCTTAACCACACCTCTCTAGGTCTCAGTGTCCTTGCCCACGTGAGCGTTGAAGTCCCTCAGCAGAACAAGGGGGAGTCCCCCGGGAGGAGCACTCTCTAGCACCCCCTCCAAGGACTCCAAAAATGGTGGGTAATCTCAACTGCCATTTGGCGCATAAACACAAACAATAGTCAGGACCTGTTCCCCCACCTGTAGGCGGAGGGAGGGTACCCTCTCGTTCACCGGGGCAAACCCCAACGTACAGGCGCCAAGATGGGGGGCAATAAGTGTCGCCACCCCTGCTCGGCCTCCCTCAGTAGGGGCAACTCCAGAGTGGGAAAGAGTCCAACCCCTCTTGAGGAGACGAGTTCCACAACCAGAGCAGTGAGTCTAGGTAAGCCCGTTGCTGTCCAGTTGGAACCTCTGAACCTCGAACACCAGCTCTGGCTCCTTCCCCACCAGAGAGGCGACATTCCACGTCTTGAGAGCAAGCTTCTACAGCCAAGGATCGGACCGCCAAGGTCCCAGCCTTTGGCCACCGCCCATCACACATTGCACCCAACACCAATGGCCCCTCCCACAGGTAGTGAGCTCATTAGAAGGGGGGCCCCTGTCACTTCTTTGGGCTGGGCCCGGCTGGGTCCCATGGGTAAAGGCCCGGCCACCAAGCGCTCGCCAACAAGCCTCCACGTCCAGGCCTGCCTTCATTTAAAAATGTTTTGAAGAATTTTACTGTGTTTAATCTTTACTTGCTGCAAGAAACGTTTTCTTCCACACATGTCGATCCTGACACCAACCATTATTAATAATTACAAATACTCACTTTTTGTCTAAGATGGACCCATAAAATCAACATGCTGTCCTGTCCAAATGTGTTAAAATAACCTTAAAGTACCTTGTAACTGGTAAAAACATACAAATGTAAAAGGAAATACTATATTAATGTGACCTTACATTTTGAAGGCTTGAAACTGTTTATATTTAAGTGTCAGATATTTTTACATCCTTTCTTAAATCATGTTCTTACACATTTATCCTGTCAGCCATTTTCTGTCATGTATTCTATTCTGGTTTTAATCATTCACAACAGACTCCAGATTATCTTGCCCTTCCCAACGAGATAATAGGATTTATTAACATGAATTTAGCAGTTTACAGTCAGAAAAGCTTCTCAGCGCTCACTGTGTGTCACACTCTAAACCGTCCCTGCAGCAACCCCACCTACTGCTGAACACCGGTATTACAACTCAGCATGTAATCAATAATTCACATTATCACACCATGCAGCCTCACAAGCTTTTTATGCAGCTGGTGTTCCCCTTATTGGTTATGATGTATTTGTAATGCTCATAGGCTTACATTAAATATTCTTTCTCAGCCTGGGAGAAGAACGCAGGTTTTTCCTTTCCTTCCATTCTCACATATCTAGCATCGATTGAAAGGGGCCGCCTTTAAAATAGCACGGACGCACATGAGTATGGCTTGTTAAGCCTTGCTTGAATTAGTGGGGATTGAATCCACCTGAGCTTCATTCGTAGAACCAAATAAGCCTGGAGTAAACTGAGAATAATTCAAGCGAGGCTATTTCAAATGAGCCTCAATTTTTTGAGCTCGCTTAGTGGAACAGCCCTCTAGTCTATGGACATGAAAATAGTCCAGGAATCCTTCCTTATCCCAAAAACCAAGTCGTTAAAGTAGTTCAGAAATGTTGGGCCAAAAGACCTGACATGCAAGTAATGTTAAGGAAAATAAATTTTTTTGTTGTGTAAAACAGATTTGTGAGTGGGTGGCAGGCTTTACAGATTTTGGTAATCTCAGAAATAGCTTTTAAACATGTATATAAATGAATGCAGTCATTTAGGAAGATTTAAACTCACGTAAATGACAGTTTTTCCCTTTCCAGTTGTCTACACATTTGCAGTAGAAATCGTTAAACAGATCCACACACTGGCCTCCGCTGTGACAGGGGTTGCTGCTGCACTCATTCACATCTGGAGAAGAAAGGTCAGTTTGGGTTATGGACAAGTATGTGGAGAGCTGACATTGCACACAACATTGCTATGCTAAAAAAATTCGCCTATTGGTATAAATAAAGTAACCTTTACCTTGACTTGACTATGACCTTAAATAGGATAATGTGATTAAAAAAGATGATTTGATGACAACCCCTCCTTCGGTTGGAAAGTTTTCTTATTTAATACTGCTGCTGGTCTTTCACCTCTGCCATTTCGTACAATTAAAGGTTTTGTTTTTTTTATGCACGACCTTTTTGGGTACAAACAGATGCCCCCAACCAGTGGATACTTTGAACAGACAATGCATCAATTTAAACCCGCAAGAGGAATGTTTCATACCCACTTTGAAAAATTGTAATAAAAGCTCATTTTCTATAACCTGCTCATAGTCTACAGTAAGAAGAAATAGGATCATAATCCTACTCACACACACATCGCAACCTGCCCCTCGTTCCTACGCTAACAGCTGCAACAGCCACCTAAAGAGAAACTGCTGTACCGCCGCTGCCAACAAAAAAGCTAAGAAGAAAGAAGTTGACCGAGCCCGAGATAAAACGAGGGTAAATATTGGCATAGCCTTTGAGAGGTGGAGGGAGCTACGGGACCTGAAAGCTTTTAAAACCGATTCCGGGTTGGCAATGTTTCTGCTTGACAGGTAATCACCCTTGCTTGATTAATATTTGTTTTGTTTTTTTAGTGGTGGTATTACGGTAAACCTCCGCAGCGCGTGCAATCATCTACGGGCGGCTGTAGCTCAGTGGTAGAGTTGTCAGCCTGCAACCCAGAAATTGTGGGTTCGATTCCAGCTTCCACCTGTTACATGTCATTGTGTACTTGGGCAAAACACTTCACCTACCTTGCCTACTGGTGTTGGCCAGAGGGGCTGATGGCGCAATATGGCAGCCTGGCTTCTGTCAGTCTGCCCCAGGGCAGCTGTGGCTATAATCATAGCTTGCTTCCACCAGTGTGTGAATGTGAGAGTGAATGAATAATGGAGTTGTAAAGCACTTTGAGAGTCTTGAAAAGCGCTATATAAATGCAAGCCTTTATTATTATCCATGCACTCACAGCTAATGTTGTCATATGTGGTTTACTGTTAGAAAACAAACTTTTGTGAATATTTCCTAAGTCGCGTCAGCTGATGATTATCTTTGGCAGTTGTTACGCCAGTAGCGCAGCTGAAGGAGGGAGGAGGGCATTGGAGGCGGGGCTTGAGTGCATCGGAGAGGGAGGGGGAGTGACGTGAAGCTTGTTTGGGTTTAAATTTTCAAGCAGTCTGCTCTCCTCTCTGAGTTACCTACTTTAGCTTTAACGAGTAAAAATTGTGATCAGAACTAAAATAAATATCGATTAAGTGTTTAAAGTTTTCAGATGATAATAATGTAAAATTAAAGATAGGATAATCCTTTATTAGTCCCACAAGTGAGAAATTTTTTACTTGCATAAAATAAATTAGACTTATATTTATCATCATTTATCTCCATAATTCACAAAAGCACTGCACTACACTATGGATTAAGTAACAAAACAGTTTTCCTGTCACACAATGAAAGTACAAGGAGAAACAAAACAGAAATGTGTAGTTATGAAATGGCAATAGAGCGAATTGTCGTGGAGCCTTTTCTTCCTAATACAATGCAGCTAATAGTATAACCTGCAAAAGTACACACTTAAATTATGTAATATACAAGTCAAAAAACAAAACAAAAAAACAACAAAAGAAATGGCAACGACAGTGGCTTGAATTACACTTAAAGACTTCAGACTTGACTTATACTCAAGGCCAGTGAGTCTATCTAAAGTAAGAACATGGGCTGGTAAATGTTCATTTTTATAAACATACAGGACATGTAACGATATATAACTTTTATATGTAACTTCATAAGCAACCTTTTTCTCAGATTCCTACAGGACCTGTTTGACTTTGCTAGTGTCTGTCTCAGTCACACACACTCACCAAGATCACACTGGTCGCCCTCCCAGCCACCCGGACACACACACTCGAAGGAGCTGATCCCATCGATGCAGGTGCCTCCATTTTTACATGGGTATGATGCACAGTCATTGATGTCTGCAGATAGAGTTAGTATATAAGGGAAAGTAGATGCTAAAAATAAATACAAAATCATATGACGTACTTTCCTTTCTTTGTAAGAAAAAAAAAAGATTCCATGTTGTGGTTCATTTGTTAGCAGTCTGTGTTTGACCACTGGGCATTTCAAGATAACCATGTGTGCTGATTTTAGAATGGAAATGATTTTTTTGTTGTAAAAACCAACTTCGTATGTAAATAGAACAAGAACAGTAATGCCGCGACATGTCACACAGGTTTTTCTCTGCATGATGATCAGTGAAACATGAGCCTAAATTACTATAAGGCTTGTGGTTACTAGTGATGGTAACTGGTGATAAATATAGAACATGTGTGAGTGACAAGCTAATAATGACTCACTCTCGTGGCAGTAGGTGCCAGTGAATCCCGGATCGCAGGAGCAGCTGAAGTTCCCGGCAGGCAGGCTGATACAGCGACCGTGTGGCCCACACACATTCGACAAAATGTGCCACACTTGCTGTTGAGTGTCATTAGTTACAACAGCCACGGTGCAGCTGTCAATCACTTTGGGTAACAGACAAGAAAAAGGTCAAAATCAGCCAGGCGCAAAGTTGAGCATTACCTGCCACTGGCTTTGAAAGAACTTATTCTAAAATGTTGTATCCAGTAGGCGTTTAGCTACCTTCACAATGGTTGGTCTTGCAGTGGTCTTTGAGCTCAGAACAAGTTTTGCCCTCATAGTCATCAGGGCAGCTACAGTAAAAGTCACCTGATAGGCTGTGGCACTGGGCCTTGTGTTGGCAAGGGTTTGGATTACAATGATCGTTCTGCACCTTTAGAGAAGAAAACAAAAACTGAGACACATTCAACCTTCCCACAGAATCCATGTTATTCAACATAAAAACCGAACAAAACTGTTGCTTTACATCATATTTCTATAATGATCTCTTATGTCAGACAATCTCACGGCACTAATTGGTAGCTAATGGTTAGCTACTAAGGGCTTTATTGAAGCACTAAAACTGAGGTTTGTCAGTATTAAAATCTAATCTGGCTTCATTGTCATGAAGGCCGGATTATCCAATGGGCATTATGGGCACTGGCCTGGGGCCCATGTCCACTGGGGGGGGGGGGGGGGGGGGGGGGGGGGAGTGAGCAGTTTAAGGAATTAAAAAAGTTTAGTCTTATATTAATAAGATCCATACTATTCTTAACCTTAACAATTGTGGAGACAATGGGAAAATGCCCCACTCACACCACAGCAAGTAGTGCTACACTGACAGTCACTGGACAGTGGGAGTCTTCGTAAGATAATTGAAAATAAGCGATAATAAAAAAAGGCCGGATGTATAAGTGAAAGATATGTTTATTAAGAAGTCTGCCATCTATTGACACATTCTCTGCATGTTATTTGAAAAACAACGTGTGTGAGCAAGAGGAAAGCTCAGATCATTGCATCAGTGTGCTAGCCTTGCCTCACCACTCATCAGCCACTGGGAGCAGGACTGGAAGCTGGATGTAGAGGAGAAGTACTGGTAGGAGGTGCTCAGGCGGGTTGTAGCTGACATTCAGTTTTTAGGTTAAAGAGGCCTGCTTTTCTGTGATGGTGAGGAATTACTTGGATAACCACACAGTGGTAACTTTCTTGGTAGTTTGAAATTGATCTCTCAGTTTGGTCATTTTCTTAGTGAACACTTGAAAAGATGGACAGAAAGGCTGGTGCAGCACATCATGGAGGACAAAAGTAAGGATGTGCCGATCAAAAAATGTGCGCCAAATACTGTTATCTGATGTTAATATTGTTGTCATGGCTGATAATTAATATTCATATTATTTATATTGTATATATTTCTCTAGCCTTTTAACACAATTTAAAAATAACTACACTGCCTACATTGTTTTGTGCTTCAGCTAAACACCCCACAATCCTGCACTGCATCACTATCAGTGTCACATGACCAAATAAACACCAAATGATCAACCCCATCCCTTCAGCCTCCTGAAACACCAACAGCAAGACGATGGAAATAAACAGTGGTTATTAATATTGTCCCAGTTTTACATATCGGATTGATACTAATATGTCAAAAAATGACTAAAAGCAGCGAATATATTGTGTTATTCCTAGACAAAAGCCATGCAAGACAGGAGAAGAGGGGAGAAACAGGAGCTCTGAGAGAAAGACAAAAGTTTATTAAACACATTATTATTATCACTATTATTATTAATAATAATAATAATGATTATTATTATTATTATTGTTTTTTTTTACTTTGCTTTTTTCATTATGATCAGATACTTTAAAGCATGAGTCAAGTTTACTGAAACTGATTTCACCTTTTTTAACAAGAAAAGAGAAAGAAAAATATGGGGAAGACAGACAGAGAGAGAGAAGAGCAACAGTGGAGAGCTGAGAAGCAAAAGAACTGAATGAGTGCTATGACAAGAGGAGGAATGAAACAGAAGAGAAAAATGTACAATTGTGAATGAGTGTTTGTGTTATGAAACAATCTGAATTGCAGTCTTTGCCTGGTGAAGGTGAGATCAAGCAGGATGTATTTACATAGGCAAACAACTTACACCAAAGTGTAGTGTCTTCATATTGTTGCCCTCAGATGAGAACTGCAGTTTTACAAGAATGTGGTAAAAATTTTACAGGGGGAGCTTTAAACACTTTGTCCCCAGGTGCTTCTGCAAAACATTTCCAATAGTTTACGTGGTTCTCACCTCACAGGTTGTCCCCGTGAAGCTTTTCGGGCAGTCACACACAAAACCTTCCAGCAGTGCATGGCAGCGCCCACCATTTCTACACGGACTGCTAGAGCAATAGTTCCTCTGAACCTCGCAGTGCCGACCCACAAAACCTGGCTGGCAAACACATTGGTAGCCTCTGGCTGTGTTCTGGTATAAAGACAAGAAGTTAGGTTTTCAGCTGGTCAGTCATTAGACCCAACAGCTGTTCTCATTTCACGTAGTTGCAAGAAAGACCAAATCAGACCACTGAATTGAAAGTAAAGGAGCACCACATAATCATATGAAAGTATTGCTTTACGTTATTGAACCGTGAAGGTATACCAGCTCATGGCTCATTCAGTCTTCCAGCAGCAACAAACCTAAAGTCAAATTTGCTCCACAGACACTGCATCCAAACAGAAATTAGCTCAGGGTCAAAAATAATTCACCAATAACACTAAGTATTTCCTCATTCATACAAAAATGCACTATGATGGAGCTGTAGTTGAGTGTTATATTATGTAGTGGACCCTGGTAAGCTGAAACCATTAGAAAGCTGAGCCACTGCTTGTTATTGTATTCATATTTTAAAAATGCATAAAACGTTAGTCATCAAAACCAGCATGTTAGGTCTCACCTTACAAGTACCTCCGTTCTGACACTGTCCATGGCAGCTGTTCATATCTGAGGAAAAACAGAAGATTTATAAATATGCTTAAATGACAGAAACAGAACCATACTGCTGGAGCAACAGAAAGTGTGTGTGTGTGTTTCGGGGAGGGGAGGGGGATCAATGCCCAGAAGAGAAGCAGATTCAGAGGAAACAAGGACGTGCAAATAAGCAATAATACTAAGTAGGGAAAACTTTTTGAACAGAGTTTTACAAATTTGATCAGAAGTCATAGTTTTAGTCAGAGCCACTGGAGCCTAGGTGACATGTAAACACATCCAGCAGAAAGGTTTGGGACTAAAGACAGAGAAAGACATTTCAGTAACCTTTACTTTCAACCTTTCAAATCCCACCCAGGGGTCTAAATGCATGGAGTTTGCATGTTCTCCCTATGCATGCGTGAGTTCTCTCCGGGTACTCAGGCTTCCTCCTACAGTCCAAAAACATGACTGTTAACAGTGCTCATCTTTGTGATATGTGCAATTTTGCGCACATGGAAACGCTTAAGAGACATCGATGAAAAAGCTGAAAGGAAAATAGTGACATTTATACGTCATCAATGTGTGCGCTCACAGCGTTCTCTGCCCCCCACCCCTTTTACCCACCGCCCCACACCCCTCCAGCTTTCGCGGAACATTACCTGACAGTCTGAACGCAAACCCCATACCGCGAAAAGTCCGCTCTTGTTACTAGGTCTTCATCCGTAAAATTACCGGTAAAGGATAACCGGAAAAAGTCCGGAAGATTGCTTTCAGACACAAAAGCAAAACAGATGAGGTCCGGAAAATTACCGTTTTTCATGGCCTGTTTGAAAGGGGCTTTAGGTGAATTGGTTCCTCTAAATTGCCCTTAGGTATGAGTTTGTGCGTGCATGGTTGTTTGTCCTGTGTGTCTGTGTTGCCCTGCGATGGACTGACGACCTGTCCAGGGTGTACCCTGCCTGTCGCCCCATGACAGCTGGAGATAGGCACCAGCCCCCCCGCAACCCTGCTGAGGAATGACAGGTACAGAAAATGGATGGATGGACATATAGTAATAATTATGAATATATATTAAATGTATACATAAAATCCCCTCCTAATTGGAACAATGTCAAGTTCCAAAAAGCCACCCAGTTTTATGGTCATCAGCAAGCTTCTGCTTTGTTCTTTCTGGATATTTGAGCATACTTCTTAGTAGAACTAGTGGTGCTTATTCAAGTTAGCTGCTTTCATCTAAATTAGAGTCCTGCTTTTAATTGTTTATTAGGTTTGAGGTTAGGGCTGGGTAATATGTCGATTATATCGATTTATGGATATTTTCTGTTTATGAAGATGGAATTTTTGGAATATTGAGAACGGTTTTTCATAGTTCAAAGTGACGTCAGCCAGCCCAAGGCCTTCCATCTTTTTTTTACAAGCATATTTGACAGCGTGTATTTATTTGGACTTTGACTTCAGGTCAACTCATGCCTTAACCTCCTTTAATTTTTCAGCATTTCAACATTTGTATAATGTCCAATGACATTGTTTTGAAAATAAATATAAAATCAAAAGTAACCTTCTAGTATCTTCCAATAGTACCATGGAATGTTAAATATTGACAAAAATTGTGATTTGTTTGACATCGTGATATATATCCATGTTGACAGATATGAAAAATATTGTGATAGAATTTATTTCCCATATCACCCAGCCCTAGTTGATGTTTAATAGGGTTGAGGTTAGGCCTGCTCTATCCATTCAAGAACCTGTTTTCTCCTGTGTTTTTAATCATCGTTTGGCTGGAACACCCAAATGTTTCACTCATCTGACCCATACTTTAACCTTTGATTAAAGATTTATTTGTATAGCACACTTTCAGCAGTATAGCAATTCAAGGTGCTTTGGGTGATTAGGGGATAAACAAAAGCAATAAATAAACAATATTAACAATATTATATTACATTACAATATTTAATATTTAAACACATCATTCTAGGGATGATTAGTAGACTAGAGTTGGAAGACCTGAGTGGTCTGGGGGGTTGGCATAGTAACAGTAGATCTTCAACATACTTTGATGCTAAGCCATTCAATGATTTATAAACTATCAGCTGTCCACAGTGACATTAAGTATGCTTGGAGGAATCAAGGTCAGGCTTTTCATATTTAAGAACACTGTACCTGTAGTCAAGCATGGTGGAGGTAGCATCATGTCAAGGGGCTGTTTCACTGTCAGTGGTACAAACTTGAAACTTGGATGCAACTGAACAGTGATCCCAACCACAGAAGGCTAACCTGAAGTGCCCCAAACCTCAATCAGTTTTCAAAATTTACGGACTGTGCCTTAAAGCCACATCTGTTCCAGGAAGCCAACCAACTGAAGAGAGGCTTGCTCATGGCTAGAACAAAGTCCATTAAGAGACATTTAGCTAAACATTAAATGTGGTATATGTATATATTTAGTTCTTGTTTTTAAAATATATTTTATAATCTATCTATCTATCTATCTATCTATCTATCTATCTATCTATCTATCTATCTATCTATCTATCTATCTATCTATCTATCTATCTATCTATCTATCTATCTATCTATCTATCTATCTATCTATCTATCTATCTATCTATCTATCTATCTATCTATCTATCTATCTATCTATCTATCTATCTATCTATCTATCTATAGGTCGATACTTCAAATGTAAAACCAACCAAAAACATGGACAGGACAGAGAGAATATCTGAGAGAGAACACCCAAGCATGTCATGTGACGGCAGTAGAACAGAGGTTAGTCAGCAAAGGCAGAGAGTTTCAACTCAGGGTGTTGCAGCCAGGTGGGAAATGGACTAAAGACCAAAACTTTTCTGAAATCATACTGACTGATTTGACAGTTGTGGCCCACCCATCCACGAAAGCAGGAACAGTGATATCCACCAATCATATTTTTGCAAGAGTAAGCATTGAGGCAAGGCTTCCCCACACACTCATTAACGTCTGCAAAGTGGAGACGAGAGACACAAAGACAGAGAATGAGAAGCCCCATCACCAAGCACACCTGTGTTCAATATATTCCACTAAAATCAAAGATTTACATGTCTTCACATTTCATTAATGCTTATTTTCACGTCTATAGCATAGTATTAGGTCTTAGCAATACAGACATCTCATTTGAACACATTTACATGTAGTAGCAAATTACAAATGACGAATCAAACATGTTTTCCCTTCAGATTTTCTTCTTTGATCAAAAACAGTAAAGAAGGTTTCGGGGGTCCATGATGTGTCGGTCTGAGATGTTGCAGCAGTTTTGTAGTACGAGACTTTGCTACAAATGATAGATTGCTAGAACCAGTGCAGCTTTAAGTTGATGTTGAGCAGTGTTTTATTAGCTCCACTCCCCTCTGACCCCTCTCCCTCAGGGTTAATGGGTCTCTGTTACATTCCCTGAAGGCCAACCTGTAGCATTCCAAGTGGTCCGTTTCAGACACAGCATTCACTGCCCTGCTGCATCCACTAAAACCAACACAGAACAGTAATAGTACTCCCAGGAGGTGAATGGCACCTGTTGGCCTACTGAAATGAAACACCCAAAACCCCTTCCTCCACCCACTGCCACCAAACCCGCTCTCTGCCCCCCCCCCTCCCCCTCCCCCGAGCACACAGACACAGAGGGAAGCCGCTGCTGCCGCCGTTTGTTTGCTTGTTTGTTAGTGTTTCCTGGATGGGTCTGGATGGCAGACAGCAGCATTGCCTCACTGTGGACCATTTACTCCTCTGTAATGATGTCCTGTCTGGAGCCCCCCCCCACCCCCCCCAACCCCCCGAAAACCATATTTGCTCCCAAGGCCAACAGCTGCCGGGCCGCAGATTATTTTTAGCTTTACTCAAGTCACCTGGCTTGGGTTGTGGGTGATACCTCTGCTGGGGGATGGGTTCAGACAACACACACACACACTCACACACACACAAGTCACACACACACACTCACAAGTCACACACACACACACAAGTCACACACACACACTCACAAGTCACACACACACACGCAAGTCACACACACACACTCACAAGTCACACACTCACAAGTCACACACACACACACTCACAAGTCACACACACACACACACATACACACACACACACACACACACACACACCAGTCACACACACAAAATACACACACACACAAGTCACATAAACACACACAAGTCACATACACACACACAAGTCACACACTCACAAGTCACACACACACACACACACACACCAGTCAAACACACAAAAGACACACACACACACACACACACACACACACACACACACACACACATACCCACACACGCAGCCTCGTAAAAGTTTTCATTCTCCTTCAAAATATTTCATAATTCTGTCTGTTTTTTATGTATCATGAGAGACCAACACAAAGTTTGGTGTACATTTGTATTCACCCCCTTTACTCCAATCCCCCTAAATAACATCCAGAATAACCAGCTGCCTTCAGAAGTTACCTACAACTGAAGTCCAGCTGTGTGTAATTTCCATTCAGTCCAACTGCAGCTCTTCTGTTTCTGGCTTCAGGGGTTCTTTAGAGAATATAGTAGAACAATCAGGTCCATAAAGATCAAGGAACCCAGCAGGTCAGGGAGCAAGGTGTGGAATTTGAAACAGGGTTAGGTTCCACACCATGCATGGTCAGTTGGAGGGCTTGCTGCAAAGTCACAGTCCACTATTACTACATGCTCATCTAGATGGAGGGATTGCTCCTAGTCCCTGACTCAATACAATCTGCTGGGTTTGCTCAGATAGAAAACTTTTTAATCAATTTGAATAATAAGCAGAACTTGACTGCACTGATTGAAAACTTGGATCAATTTGGACTGTATGTACTTTACCTGGAATCTGTCTGTATGATTGGGCTGAATCAACTTTTATTGTTTTTGCAAAGTGACTTGAGAAGACATTAGTTGAGAATTTGCACTACACGAATAAGCCAAGAATTTAATTAGAAAACAACATCCCAAGCTGTGAACATCTCCCAGGGTTCTGTTCAATCCATCATCTGGACATGAAGACAAGATGAAGCAACTGCAGACCTACCAAGACATGGACAACCACCTGAACTTACAAACTGGACGAGGAGAGCACCAATCAAAGAAGCAGGCAAAGTAACACTAGAGGAGCTGCAGAGATCCACAGCTCAGGTGGGAGAATCTGTTGTCAACACATGTATTTAAAAGCAGTAGAAAGATTTAGTCTTTGTGGAAGAATGGCAGAAAGAAGGGCATTAAAAGACCCGAGGCTGTTGTGTTTAAAGATATTAGAGAGCACAGTAAAGAGGAAGGGGCTCTGCTTGGATGAGAACAAAACAGAACTTTTTGATACGCATCCAAAACTTTGTGTGTGTCTGAAAAGCAACATCGTGGAATAATCACCCACAATGAAACATGGTGGTGGCAGCATCATGCTATGGGGATGTTTTTTCAGCAGGGAAAGGGAAGCTGCTCATCAGATGATGGGAAGATGGATGGAGTTAGAGGCTGAAGAAGACTTGAGACTGAGGTGGATATTCACCTTCCAGCAGGACAACGACTTTAAACATACAGCCGGAGATATTATGGGATGGTTTAAATCAGAGCTAATTCAGGAGTTAGTCGAGGTCTAATTGAGAATATGTGGTAGAACTAGAAAACTGATTTTCACAGCAAACATGACTGAGTTAGAGTTGTTTCAGTCATAATTTAGTCTATAGATGTTCAGAGCTGGACAAAGTGGGATACACGCATGCACATTAAGATCTCAAAGTTTTAGCCCTGCCTCCTCTGGGACACACAGTAGTACGAGCCTCTCATTCGCACTAATATTACCCCACACATATACATGTATAAACCCTAATAGTGTGTGTGTGTGCATCCGTTGTGTGAGTGAAATTTCAGTAGTATATGTGTGTTTTTTCTACCTCTGCCAGGAGCTAATGTTTTCATGCTTGTCTGTCTTCCTATCAGCAACACAACTCCAAAAGCTAAGGACAGATTTCGATGAAATATTCAGGAAATGTCCGCAATTGGACCAGGAACAACTGATTAAATTCTCGGGTTGATCCGACATGAAGTCCATATCTACCCACCAACCAATTCAATTCAGTTTATTTATATAGCGCCAATTCACAACAGATGTCGTCTCAAGGCACCTAACAAGAAGTCATTTCAATACATTTATACAAACATTCCAATCAGTTAAAAAGTTTCCTATTTAAGGAATCCCAGCAGATTGCGTCAATCATTGGCGTGAGGTTGGGCCCCGTTGATGCAGACTTTCCAACCACAGCAATCCTTCAGCAATCCCTCATACTGAGCAAGCATGTAGCGACGGTGGAGAGGAAAAACTCCCCTTAAACAGGAAGAAACCTCCAACAGAACCAGGCTCAGTAGGCATCTACCACGACCGTCTGGGGGACCAGAGATCGCTTGGGGGCTGAGTGTTACTTGTGTTATGTTGTCTGCTCGATGTTAGGAGGACACTGTTAATAAAGCTGTGAATACACATTGGATTTACGTCCACTGTTATCATTTTAAAAATAACCCGATTTTATACCGTCCGTTATCATTTATCCACCACACCTTAAAGGCTGGTCCGTGAAAATATTGTCTGATATTAAACCGGTCCGTGGCAAAAAAAAGGTTGGGGACCACTGCTATAGGGCACCTCAAATAAATGTCCTTCTGTAATAATGCTTCATAGTACAGCACATATTAGTACACACCAGTATTGTCCCAGCAAAATGTTCTCCCACATGTACAAGTTAGCAATAAATGTCCAAGCTCTCTGAAAGCAGTTGTGTTTAGCTCATCTGCTGGTATCTGAATGTGTGTATGTGGATGAGCCTGAGACTGACAGAAACATACCGATCTGGCAGCTCTTTCCTGTCCACTGCAGAGGGCACAGGCATTCAAAGCTGTTCTCCAGGTCGATACAGGTTCCTCCATGAGCACAGGGAGAGGAGGCACATTCATCTGTGTCTGAAATATAGATATGCATTAAAGACATGATTATAACCCCATCAATACATTTCTCCAGTAGGCTCTAGAGATATATGTACTATCACTATGGAGGTGCAGCACTGGAGGCATGATCTTCATGGTTCTGTAGAGATGCACTGTGAATAGAAATTAACTTAACCGACCGTGAACAGTGACTGGCCAATGTGAACTTTTTCTAACCAGTGGACACACTACACTTAAATGCTACCACATCAAGCAGACAACAACACTCTTTGTTGTGGATGCTGTTACTAAGGTGAGAAGACTCAGAGTAAGCTATTCTCCCAGTCAGTTAGGAGGACTGTATTTTGACCAACTTGTAAAGACACGTCTGTGGAAGGTTTAGGGCATGAGAGGGCAGATAACAGGAAGACTAAACTGCAAAGCTGTTTTATCCTCTAGTGCTTTCTGTCTCTCTCTGTCATTAAAATTTAGGACATCTCACACTTATAGTAAACATTTCAACTGTAATAATACACAGGGGAAATGATATGTCTTCATTAGAATGAATTTATGATTACTTCAATTCAATTCAATTCAGTTTATTTATATTGCGCCAATTCACAACAGATGTCATCTCAAGGCACTTAACAAGAAGTCATTTCAATACATTTATACAAACATTCCAATCAGTTAAAAAGTTTCCTATTTAAGGAATCCCAGCAGATTGCGTCAGTCATTGGCGTGAGGTTGGGCAGACTTTCCAACCACAGAAATCCTTCAGCAATCCCTCATACTGAGCAAGCATGTAGCGACGGTGGAGAGGAAAAACTCCCCTTTAACAGGAAGAAACCTCCAACAGAACCAGGCTCAGTAGAAGCGGCCATCTGCCACGACCGTCTGGGGGTTTGAGAAGACAGAGCAGAGACACAGAAGGAACAGAAGATCTGATATAAGAGAACTTTCTATGTTACAGAAAGTAAAAAGTTGATAACAGGACACAGTGGATGTTCAGCCACTGGGAGCACCATCCCAGTCGATGCCCCCCGTCCAACAGGGCATTCTAGCCAAGCAGGATACCAGACCAGGTATATCTTTTATGGAGAGAAAAACACTGAGAGAACACAAAGTTAACAGTCGAAATAACAGAATGTACTATAATACAACTGGAGAGTAGTAGGAGAAAAGGAAGTAGCAGAGTGAAGAAAGTGGGTAAGTCTGTCCTCCAGCAGTCTAAGCCTATAGCAGCACAACTACAGAGCTAGCTCAGGATGATCTAAGCCACTCTAACTATAAGCTTTATCAAAAAGGAAAGTTTTAAGCCTGGCCTTAAAAGTAAACAGAGTGTCTGCCTCACGGACTAAAACTGGGAGCTGGTTCCACAGGAGAGGAGCCTGATAACTAAAAGATCTGCCTCCCATTCTACTTTTAGAAATCCTAGTAACTACAAGTAAACCTGCAGTCTGAGAGCGAAGGGCTCTGTTAGGAACATATGGAACAATTAGATCTCTGATGTATGATGGAGCTTGATTATTAAGGCCTTTATATGTAAGGATGTAAGGATCTTAAATTCTATTCTGGATGTAACAGGGAGCCAATGAAGGGAAGCTAAAACAGGAGAAATGTGATCTCTCTTTTTAATATTCATCAGAACTCTTGCTGCCGCATTTTGGATCAACTGAAGGCTTTTAATGGCATTTTGTGGACTACCTGATAGTAAAGAATTACAGTAGTCCAGCCTTGAGGTAACAAATGCATGGACTAGTTTCTCAGCATCACTGCTGGACAGGATGTTTCTAATTTTAGCAATATTCCGGAGGTGAAAGACAGAAATCCTAGAATTCTGTTTAATATGGGATTTAAATGTCAAGTCTTGGTCAAAAATAACGCCGAGGTTCTTTACGTTATTACTGGGGGCCAATTTAATGCCATCCAGATGAAGTGATTGACTAATCAGTTTCTGTTTAAGAACTTCTGGTCCAAAGACAGCAACTTCTGTCTTGTCAGAATTTAAAAGCAAAAAGTTTAGATTCATCCATGTTTTTATGTCTTCCAGACATGCCTGTAATCTACCTAACTGACTGGGTTCATCAGGAATTATGGATAAATATAGTTGTGTATCATCGGCATAGCTGTGGAAATTTGTCCCATGCTGTCTAATGATTCTACCAATTGGGAGCATATATATGGTGAAAAGAATTGGTCCAAGCACAGAACCCTGTGGAACTCCACAAGTAACCCTTGAGAGTGAAGAAGATTTATCATTTAGATGAACAAACTGGAATCTATCAGACAAATATGATTTAAACCAGCCTAGTGCTGTTCCTTTGATCCCTGCAACATGTTCAAGCCTTTCTAGGAGAATAATATGATCGACTGTGTCAAAAGCAGCACTGAGATCTAACAAAACCAGAACAGACACAAGTCCATTATCTGAGGCCATGAGAATATCATTAGTAACCTTACCCAGTGCTGTTTCAGTGGTATGATGAGCTGTAAAACCTGACTGAAACTCTTTAAACAGTTTGTTACTGTTTAGATGCTCACAGACTTGATTAGCAACTATTTTCTCAAGGATTTTGGATAAGAAAGGAAGGTTAGATATAGGTCTGTAATTCACTAAGTCATCTTGATCAAGGGAAGGTTTCTTGTCTACTTATTGGCATGTTCAGTCAACAGAGAGTCGACGTCAACCTGTCTTGTGCCCAGTGTAAGTAAATATGGTCGAACACCATGGCTGGTTAACCTAAGGGTAATTCCACTTTTTTATAGTAAACTAAACTGCAGTTGATGATCTTTAGTATATCATTGAAAAGAATGCTATAAGCTGCACTAGGGTGTTTTTTCAACGCACCATTTGAGAGAGGGGGTTAGAGAAAGAGAGGAATCGCTCCGGGCACGTCTCATGCTAGAACCAGCAGCCCCTCCACGACCCTGAGCAGCATTAAGCAGGTGTTAAAAAAGGGGAAGAAATGGTGAGATAGAATAAAACTTAATGTGAGGCTGTATTTGTTATATCAAAGGTTGTTAATTTTTTCTGCTCTAATTTATGGTACAAATGGTACATTAGTTTGGTCAGCGGTTGAGTCCCCGGGTTTGCAGATCTGGATAGTTTTGGAATCTTGATCTTGTCTCCAATTTTGCTATATTTTAGGACATTTGGATGGATCACTTTGAAAAACTCCCTGCAATCATTTAGCTCTCCTAAGCTGTTGGTTTACAGAGAATATATAATATATGAATTTGTAGGATTTTGTTCTGATTCTAGGTAGTGTTTTTCCTTTCAGACTGTTGTACACACACAGGCTTCCGCCTGGCAATGGAAAGCTCTTTCCTGTTAAATAGCTCTTTCTGTCTGGTCCTTCAGTTCTGAACTGAAAGGGAACCAAACATTTCTTCTGCTTCTTACCTTCAGCACAGGTTGGTCCAGACCAGCCAGCAGGACAGTGACACTCAAATCCTGAAGGGACTTCATGACACGTCCCTCCGTTGGCACAGGGGTTAGAAAGGCAAGCGTGCTCCGCTAGAAACAGAGTTGTACATCCTACATCAGATTTAGTTAATATTTTAGGAACTGCTGCATTAAAGCTGTCACACTGATTAGTTTTTATATGCTTTGAGTTTTAATAACGTACTCACCGATCTCACAGTTTTTGCCAGAGTAGCCGTCAGGACAAGCACAGTTGTATTCATCAGGCTCTGTGTTCATACAGGTTCCTCCATTCTTACAGGGCTGATTGGTCCCACAGTAGTTCAGATCTGCACATCAAAAACAGTAATGAACTTTTCAGATCAGAATAGATTTGAGCTGTTTCCCTTCTGGAATGGGACAATGACATACAGTTTGTCTTGAGAAGCCTGACCTTTATCACAGAGCAGTCCACCCCAGTTCTTCTCACAGCTGCACTGCCAGGGCTCAGTACAGGTACCGTGAACACATCCAGGGTAGGGCAGGCAGCTGTCGCACAGTGGGCCATCCCATCCATATTTACACCTGGAACACATTTACATTATTATTAGATATTGTTCATGCAAACAATACCAGTCCTGTCAGCTAATAACAGGAAACTGAGGCTACAATTCGCACAGGCTCACAAAAAAATTGGACAGTAGAAGATTGGAAAAATGTTGCCTGGTAGGGTCAGAATTTGGCATCAACAACATGAAAGCATGGATCCATCCTGCCTTGTATCAACATTTCAGGCTGCTTGTGGTGGTGTAATGGTGTGGGGGACATTTTCTTGGCACCCTTTGGGCTCCTTAGTACCAATTGAGCATCGTTGCAATGCCACAGCCTACCTGAGTATTGTTGCTGACCATGTCCATCCCTTTATGACCACAGTGTACCCATCTTCTGATGGCTACTTCCAGCAGGATAATGCGCCATATAATGAAGGTCGAATAATCTTAGACTGGTTTCTTGAACATGACTATTAGTTCACTGTACTCAAATGGCCTCCACAGTCACCAGATCTAAATCCAATAAAGCACGTTTGGGATGTTGTGGAACGGGAGATTCACATCATGGACCGGCAGCCGACAAATCTGCAGCTACCGTGTGATGCTATAATGTCGATATGGACCAAAATCTCTGAGGAATGTTTCAAGTACCTTGTTGAATCTATGCCACAAAGGATTAAGGCAGTTCTGAAGGCAAAACGGGGTCCAACCTGGTACTAGCAAGGTGTACCTGATAAAGTGACCAGTGAGTGTATATAAATGTAGCCTTCAAACATATTCACACCTTTTCACTTTTTCCCCCTTTTGTTATGTTACAAGATTTTGGGGGGATAAACACTTTGTAGAACCACCTTTCACTGGGTGTCCTGGAGCAGATTGGTTGGGGATTAAGATGAGGACTTTGACTAGGCCGTTCCATGACAGGGATTTGCTTTGATCTAAACCATCCCACTGCATCTCTGGCTGTGTGCTTGGTTATTTAAAGGGTGTATTTTCTGATGGAAGGTGGACCTCCCCACAGTCTCTAGTCATCTGCAGCCTCTCACAGGTTTACTTCCAAGATTGTCCTTTATTTAGCTAAATTCAATTCAATCCCTCTAGAATTGCACTGCTCTGGGTGGCTGCATATTGGACTGGCTCTGTTGGCTACATATTAAATTTTTTTTTTTGGGACATTGGTTCCTCTGTTTTCTTGAGGAAGATTGGATTTTTTGGACCCGTGTACTTTCTAGTTACTGGTGTGGTGAAGCTGGAAGGATTTTTGCTTTTACTTTTGAACTTTTTGATTACTTGTTATGATGCATAACCAGGGCAGCAATGTGGTTTACAGCTGGGAGCAGCTGATTAGCATTACAAAAGCTGAAATAATATCTCAACTGAAGCCATATATCCCTAATGAGCTGAGAAGCAGGAAGTGTGGATGCAGAGCAGGAGCAAAAAGGAGACAGAGAAAGAGGAAGTTCAAAACATCTCTTCCATCGATTATAATGGGCAATGTGAGATCACTGGCTAACAAGATGGATGAACTTCAAGCCCTCACAAGGACTGAGACAGAGTATAGGGGAATGCAGTGTTATGTTTCAATGAAACATGGCTGCAGGATCATATCCCCAACTCCAACGTCTCTCTGCCAGGCTTCTTAACTGTACGAGCAGACAAAGATCTGAAGACGTACCAGAAAAGAAAAGGAGGTGGAGTAGCAGTGCTTTTCACAGATGGTGTCATTCAGGACATGTTACTGTGAAATGTCGTCTCTGCAGCCCAGATATTGAACTAATGGCTGTAGGTTTTCGTCCATATTGTTTACCAAGAGTTCACCAGTGTTGTTCTGGCAGTTGTTTACATTTCACCTTCAGCCGTTGTCAACAATGCATGTGATGTCATCAGTTCTGTTGTCACTAAGCTACAGACTCAGCACCACAATGAATTTGTGGCAATATCTGGTGATTTTAATCATGCCTCGCTCTCTACTACACTTCCAACATTTCAAGAGTTTGTCAGCTGCTCCACAAGAGAAAACAAGACCTTGGATTAGTTTTTTGCAAATGTAAAGGATACATACATGCAATGTTCCCTCTAATTTTTAATGTGTCTGAGCAAACACGCAAACGCCCTGAGCGGTCTCTATGACCACTGTGAGCAACATCAGATGTGTGCAATGTGGTCATGCCGGCATCGCATCGCATCCATCCAGTTTACATAGTTTATTAAAATAATCAAATTACAGCATTTAAATTTCTGTGAGAATACTTTTAATTGAGTGCATTATCCCATTTACAATGAAAATGACAAAGATCTTATTCATGACCTGTGTAGTGTGTTAACACTATTGTAAGTATAAATATCTCATTGTAACTGTGAAGAAACATGAACTGGCAAGTAAGCCAAACTAACTATGAACTCAAATTTTGAAAACACGCTTAACATTTTGATAATCAAGGTCTGACTTGTATTATAAGCATGAGTCATTGTGTGAAGCTCTTGCTGTGCACTGGGTAAGAGAGTCCTGCTGTGGTCTGGGAGAGGGTCCTGTGATGCTTTGTCTGCAAAATACAGAATATAATAACACAATTATTTGTATTTCTGCTACTCATAAACTGGTGACAGTATTAAATGATAAATTTTCATAAATGAACATTGTAAATAAATGACACTAGATAAGCACAAATCTGATTGAGGACTTGAATTTCACCTTAATTTTTCCGTCTGTCCTTCCCATGTATCCAGTGGTTGTACATGTTCAGGTTGATGGCCTCATCTGCTTGCAGCTTTTACTTGATGTGCATCAGCTGATCCAAATGGTCAACTTCAAGACGATTTCTTGATGCTGTTTTGATACGATTCATTAAACTAAAGGCTCTTTTACAGTTTGCGCTGGATGCTTGAAATTTAGCACAAATATTGATTGATTAGGTACGTAAATACGTATGTGAATCGCATCATTGGCTAGAGCAGCCAGCCACTGGTAACTCAGTGACAAACGTTATTGTCTTGAAGCGAAATCTTTTAACCCAAATGCAGAATCAAACACTAAAAGATTTATTCACACACTATGCAGGTAAACTCTAGCCCTGCTGACTGACAGGAGCAAGAGCAGCACTGCTATCAGGGATGCAAGAAAATATCGATATACCGATATATATCGCGATATTTTATTTCCCGATATTGTATCGATATTTTTTTAAAAATATTTTTTTTTAGGATTTGAATGGAACTATTATTGATGACAGTAAATTTTGTAGTAAAATTAAAAGCATGACTGGTAGTTTGTGGCTGTTGTCCCTTTCTTGGTTCCAGTGGATCAACTAGATCTCGTAATAAAACTGGAAGTGTTAAAGTATGAAAGTATGGTTAAATGCTCAATTCTGATTTATTCTTAAAATCAATTTTCTTATTCAAAGTTTTTTTTTCTTTTATGACGGCTGAAACAATCCAGGGATAAAGTTACGGACTAAGACTGACAATAATGAGCCCGTTTCTGAGAGGAATAAAACAAAAACTTTTGATGTTCTCGGAACATTTTATAATCCCCCTTTTCATTAAAGAAAATTCCACCAAAACACTACAGACTTTCTAAATAAATCAAGTACATTTCACAGCACACGAACTTGGCGCTGTCAGCCGCTCTGTGCATAGACGAAAGCACTCCGATCTCATAAAAGGAGGATCTGAGTCACATGAAGCTGAAGAAACCCTGCAGAGTTGTTTTGCAACCAATGACTGGATGACTTTTTGCCAAACACATAGAGAGGACATTAATGCCATGACTGAGTGTGTGACTGACTATATAAACTTCTATGTGGACAACATCATCCCCACCAGAACAGTGAGATGCTTCCCTAATAACAAACCCTGGATCACCAGTGACCTGAAGGAACTGCTAAACAAGACAAAAGAGCCTTCAGGGAGGGAGACAGGGAATTATTGAGAAGAAGCAAGTTAAGGTTAAGATCAGAGACATACAGGATGAAGCTGGAGAACAAACTACAGAGGAACAATATCAGAGATGTCTGGTCAGGAATGAAAAAGATCACAGGCTTTAAGCACAGGAAGGATTGGATAGATGGAACTCTGGAAAAAGTCAATGAATTGAACACATTCTTCATCAGGTTCAGTTCAGGAACTAGCTCAGCATCCTCTTCTCCTATCCACAGCCAAACAGACTCTGACCCACAGCTCTCCTGTCACACCACAGATGTTTTATCCTTCACCTCAGTGATGGACTCTTCTGTTTCCACAAGTTTGTCTTCAACCAAGTCAGGAATTGCTGCTACCCCCTTTGCCTCCCAATCCCACTTGTCTGTCTCTAAAAGTCAGGTGAAGAGACAGCTGGAAAAAACTGAACCAGAAGGCTGCAGGCCCAGATGGTGTCAGCCCCAGAGTCCTGAAGGCATGTGCAGAGCAGCTCTGTGGGATTCTGCAGCACCTCTTCAACCTTAGCCTGACTCAGGTGAATGTTCCAATGTTGTGGGATACATCCTGCCTTGTTCCAGTACCAAAGAGAACTCACCCATCAGTCATCAATGACTATAGACCTGTTGCCCTGACAACCCACATCATGATAGTCCTGGAGAGACCCCTGTTGGCCCACCCGAATAAGCAAACAAGAACATATCAGGACCTGCTGCAGTTTGCTTATCACTGTGGAGTTGGAGTTGAAGATGCCATCATCCCACCTGGTTTAACCAACCCACTGTCATCTGGACAAAGCAGGCAGCACTGTGAGGATCATGTTCTTTGATTTCTCCAGTGCATTTAACACAATTCAGCCTGATTTGCTTTGTCAGAAACTCCTGAAGACACAGATGGAGCCCTCCACGTTCACCTGGATCAACGACTACCTGACAAACAGACCACGGTTTGTGAGACTGAAGGATTGTGTGTCAAACCAGGTGTTCAGCAGCACAGGAGCACCACAAGGGGCCCTTACTCTAACCATTCCTTTTCACTTTGTACACCTCAGACTTCCAGTACAAATCAGATACCTGTCATCTGCAGAAATACTCAGATGACTCTGCAATTGTCGGGTGTATCAGAGATGGACAAGAAGCTGAATACAGAGAGCTGGTGGACCGCTTTGTGACATGGTGTGGAAACAATCGTCTTACCTTGAATGTGAACAAAACAAAGGAGATGATTGTAGATTTCAGAGGAAACAGGAATCAGTCTTTTATGGCCAAACAAAAACTGTTTCCATCATGGGAAAAGAAGTGGAGGTGGTTGAGGTGTATAAATACCTCAGAGTTCACCTTGAAAACAGACTGGACTTGAGACGACTAAATACTAAAAATGAGCCACAGCTGTCCTGGGGCACACAGAGAGGCGAGGCTCACAGAGGCTCCACAGTGTAATTCACAGTGGATCCACAGTGTCCTGCCCAAGGACACAACGACAGAGGTGGACAGAGCGGGGATTCGAACTGGCAACTGAGACAAATTCCTACCACCTGAGCCACAGTTGCCCAGCCCCCCTGCAACCCTGCAGAGGATGGATGGTATAGCTAGTGGATGGATGTTTTTTTATCCTTGTACTGCAGTTATGTACTACTATGTGTTAGTAGTACTACTATATGTTAGTAGTAAATAACTGAAAACGTAAAGCTGGAATATGGCCTGACCTCAAACAGTTCGTTCAAGTTCGAAAACCTTACAATCTATCTTAAATAAATCAATGAAGCAAAATTACTGTTTCAATTACTTTTTCAAATAGGAACAGGCTGGTTAGGATAGATTTGTTTCTTTTAATAAATAAAATCATCAATAAAGTATTGCCTTTAGTGTTTGTCAAGGTTCACTTTGTGTAACTTTAAAATCAGTTTAAACGATCTGAAATTTATAACTGTGGCAAGAAGCAGAAGTATAAGGAATAATTTTTAACAGCGTATAATTTACAAGAACTCCAGTCCCACAACTGGTATGAAATAGTTCATCTCTCACGTCGTTTTAATTTTTTGTCAGGTACACCATTCCAACAAGATCATTTGTGCAATTTGTTTAATCCAAGCTTTGTTTTGTAAATGTGTCTCCTGCAAAGGCCTAGAAGCTCTAATGTCACTCCTAAAGTCAGAGTCCATGTGTCACCAGGGTGTTAGGTTCCTTAGGTGTTTGTGTTTTGAGTTTGTGAGAAGAGGAGTTTTAGCGACCACATTTGATTGTTTTTCTCCTAGTATTAAATGTGAATTACAACTTTGACCATTCATTTAATTGTCTTCTGCGTAACATAGGCTCCGCTTTAGTGATTATTTTACCTTCAAGCACTTAAGAGAAAGTGAATTGCGACCGGATTATGCAAACTGAGTATATTAGCAATACACTCCTAATAATGGCATTGTGGCTTTAATGTTAGCTTATTTGAAAATAGAGATATATTTTTTATTTATTTATTTGATAGGGACAGTGCATATTAATGAACAGCTGCACTGTACAAGTGCACTGAAAATATGACAGATTATAGCAGAAATGCTAATTTCCATCTGTAGTCCCCAGGCAGGCAACAAATACACAATTTACAATTTACCAAATGTAAAAAACAAATCACCACAAATACAATAACAGCTAAAAATGTTCGAAGGCCTGGTTTTCCTTTAGCCACTGTTTGGAATGTGCTTTAAAATTGGCCAGAGTTGGAGTCTATGTTATGGATAAAGGAAGACTATTCCAGTATTCTGTGCTTTTGACAGGGAGCACAGTTTGTCCAAAGGAGGTGGACACACACACACACACAGTCAAACTTACGCACACACCAACCAACCTGGAGGTGGACACACACACAAACCTGGAGATTGAGGTGGACAAAATGGTGGCCAGAGTTATGTTGTGCAACAGTGTTCATTATACTAACCATTCAACTCTGGATTGATTCTGGAATCTTCGCTGGGGGAATAACCGGCCTCTAACGCATGCTCATGTTTGATTCAGATCGTACTCAAAGAGGAGCAGCTATTCGTGCCTCCGTTGTCAGTTTGTGAGAGAGGAAGGGAGGGAGGGAGCAAGTTGCACGCAGCTTTACAATAAAATACAATTTTACCCATATTAAATAGTTAAGAGATCTGAGTCAATCTGTGACAGTCAGTGTGGATATTGTGGTGGGCCACCACAAATAAATGAATGTATGGGAAACCCTGATATGAGTATCCTTAGCAAGATATGTTTTAACTCTTGTGTCCACTATCTTGCAGACCACTGACCCAACAGACATCAGGTGCCTATGTCTTCGAGGATTGCCTGTCATCTTGGTGGATGATTTTTCGGCCTTCTTCAAGACATGCTCTGTAAGTTAATTTGTTTTTGTAAATGTTGCAGGTCCATGCTCCTTTTGTCTCATTTTGACCTGTTAATGAACACTGCCATTCAATTTCTGAATAATGTGATCAGCATCAGTGTCTCTTTTATGGCCAAACAAAGATAGCTTACCCACTTTCAGTCCCAGTACTAAGGAAAAAAGTAGAAAATTGCTCCCAATAACTAAGGTTGTATGAATCAGTTTACAATTGCCCAATTAGTTATTTGACTTTACTGTCACCGGTTGGAACTTGTGAAATTGTTTTTGGGTCTAAAACTCAAATGGGGATTTCTGATTGCACTTGTTAGATTCTGGTTGCTCGAGTAATCAAATATCTTATTGTGTATGTTACTTTCCACAGGTAAAGTAAAAAAAAAACTAAACAATTAAGGTGAAAGTTACTGAGAGTCATTAAAAAATGTTTCAGCACAACAGTGACTGAAAGTAAGCAAACTCCATATTTTGGGCAAAGTGTTGCAAGCTGTACAGATCTGAATATGGCATTTGATAAAAATTCAAGACTGGTATCGTCCTTTTAACATAAATTCCTTTCAGCGTGGTTTATATTGTACAATGCTTTTCATTATTAACAGTCACAGGTTATTTTTGTTGAACAAAACACCATTGTCTAACTGGCATGTTTATGTTCTCTCCTTGTCAAAACGTTTCTTTCACTGTTAGGATGTAACTGACAAGGACTCATACATTGAAACTCCAGTGGGAATTATCTGCCTTGGTCAAAAAAATACCCAGCTCAACCCATCCAGAGTAGGGACCATCTTGGAAGGGTCACCTGGACAACACTTTTTCACCAAGTGACGCTCAAGCTGGGTAGAAGTAAACTCGTAGCTAAAATTCAAACTTAGAAAAATCATCTGGAAGCATAAAACAAGGTTCAAAGTGGGTCTACTACTGTTCCAGATTTGTTTGCCACAGTTGGCAACAACTTTTATGAAAATATGTTTACTGTTGTTTATGGTTTGGAGTACATGTGTCCTGTGGTTTTTGCACAAGATTCCATGACACATGCTTTGGTAAAATTTCATTTCAATTTAGTTGGGCATTTTAGTTACATTATCAATTAAAACACAGATGTCTTGGTGCATTTTGGATTTTCAGGATGTATAGAGTCGATATTTTAGTCATATAAATGGGAAGGTTAAACTACATAAAAATTTTCCCAAACAGCAGTGTAAGCTATAATACAGTTTTAATGTGTTTGTTGTGATAATAATTTACACATGCTTGAGCACAATAAGTGTTTTTGTTGGCATGATGGTGGTTTGTTTTATGTAATGTTCAGGGCATAAATGACACATTTTGCCACTGTTTGAGGCGTATGATTCAAGGTTCTTAAAGCAGGGGACAACAACCTGTAATTTAATGCTGTTTTCAAATAAAACAGTAAAATAAATTACTTTTGTATTGCGTATTTTTTCTTAATTTAAATGTTCTTATTTAGCACATTTAATGAATACAACGGTTTAGTAACTTTACTTAAAATAGTAAGTAGAGTTCATGTCTTAAGACAATTAATATTACAAGAGATTGTAAATGAAATGAACTTGTCATTCAGTGTTTTGAACGTAAAATAATAAGTCTACCCTTTCATGCATTTAAGTTAAATGAACTCAAACTTTCATAACCCATAACTTCAAGTTTTTAAGGCAACCGGTTTCCTCAAATTTTTAAAGGGAATTTAACTTATCCGGGCTTACAGTGCAGGTAAAAGATGAGTAATGCACACTTCCATGGTATTTCTTCAAATAGGTAATTTTTGGTTACACACATATTTACATATTAAACAATTGTATTTTATTTATTAAAAAACAGCAAGACTGATTAAAGAATGCACGCACATTTGGTTAATCTTGTCCTAACCTTTTTTCCTGTGTAATTTTGTTTTTCCTTTTGAGTTACTGTTAAATTCCCATTCTCCTGGGACTAGGAAGTGAGGTGGCACAGGGAGGAGCAGGAATTGGAATCTTCCTGAAAGGCTTTAACTACTGGCAGAGAAGATGGCGGAGCCAGAAGTGTTTCTTTTTTAGCTTGTTTGTTGTTTTTGATTACTTAAACTTGTTAATCAGTTGTAAGTTTAATTTTTTGTAAATATAACTTCAATGATTAGTCATGTATTTCTATTTTGTTTAGTTTGGAATGTTGTATTTGTAGTTCCCTGCCCCCCGTTCTAATGGTCTGATCAACTAGTATAAACCTCCCTAGTGTTTCTTGTCAGGGGGTCAGTTAGGGGTTTAAGGTAATGTTACTGTTAAGTCTTATCAGTTTTTTTGTTTTTTTTAGTTGACCCTTTTTTCATGGGCCCCACTTTGTTGTTTTTGTATGTCTGTAGTGTTGGGAGAGTAAAAGCCTAGCTTTTTTTTTATTCCTTTTTTTCCTGTGGCTCATTTAAAACTGCTGAAACAATCACAGGTGACAAATGCACCAATAAAAGCATGCATTCTTTCAGAATGTTTGGTAGCAGTATAGAGTGCTGGATTCCATTTAAATGCACCCTGTCTTAAAATGAATCATCTGATCGTTCAGAGCTTTGACCTGCTGGTGGAGACCAAAGATCAGTAGAGGGGGTCAGACAAGTGCTGACAAAGCAGAGCGTCACAACAGTAATCTGCTTCCAGAACATCATCATCAAACTGAGTGACAGCGTCCAGTTTTAAAACACATGGCAACAACAGGGGACATTCCTGAACAGACACCTATTAATAAATAGGTGGACAGGAGACTCCTGTCTAGACTTCAAAGTAAAGTGAGTTAATACAAAGTGAGGACATTTTGCCTGGTCCTCACTTTCGGACAATGTCACTGAGCTCTAGTGGTTGGTTTGTTAGAGTTAGGGTTAGAAATCTATCGGCAATGGTTAAGGAAAAGTGTCTGGGTTAGGCATAATACAGTCAATGAAGCTCCTCACTATTACTACCAAAAATGTGTGTAGGACCATCTCCTTTCAGATATAGATGTTTATCATTTGTTTCAGCTCTTGTTTTAGATTAGGGCTGGGCAATATTAAAATTTGTTCTTTACATATCAGTCTATCAATTTACTGTATATCACAATATAAAATTAGTTTTCCGGTATTTGACAATACCTGGTACTATTTGAAGATATCATAAGGATGGTCTTGATTAAGATTTTCAAAAGTTGAACATGTCATTGGACATACAACTGTTTCAGTAAAATTAAAGGAGGCTAGGGCTGGGTGATATGGATTCAAAATTGAATCTTTTATTGTATCAAATTTGGTTTTATGGATTTTTCTTCTACCTTTCTATTTCTAAAATAAATACAAACCTGTTTTTATTTCAATCATCCCTTCTTGGAGTTTATCTGATTTCAAAGTCCAAATAAATACATGCTGTAACACATTATGGTAGACCTTGTGTGGGCGGACATCACTTTGGTCTATGGAAACCCAAGAGATGCATTGGTGAATTTTCTTTTTTGCAATTTTCTCTATTCCAAAAATTCAATCTTCACAAATAGAACATTTTGAAAATTCGATATATTGCCCAGCCCTATTTTGGATACTGTTAAGGTCTGAAATGGTGAGGTTTTTGAAAGTTTCAGAATTTACTAGAACATCAGGGACATGATACACAGACAGGCCTGTGACCATAACTGTTCTGTCTACATGCTGACCGTGCCTCAGAACAGCTCATACACAGGTTACACTCAAAAAATTAGAATATTGTGCAAAAGTGCATTTATTTCAGTAATTCACCTTAAAAGGTGAAACTAATATATGATAGACTCATTACATGCAAAGTGAGCTATTTTAAGCCGTTATTTGTTATAATTTTGATTATTATGACTTACAGCTTATGAAAACCCCAAATTCAAAATCTCAGAAAATTAGAATATTGTGAAAAGGTTTAATATTTTTGGCTCAGTGTCCCACTCTAATCAGCTAATTCAGTGGGGGGACGCACCCCCTGGGGGGACACGGAGTCATTGCCCAGGGGCGGTATGAAAGGATAAAATGGAAACGCTAATATAACTGACAGGTTTTTGAGGAGGCCCTACATAAACCCAAAGCAGAAGATAAAACATCGCCAAATACTTTTCTAAACCAACTTCCTTCCCAGCCAAAGAGTAGAAAACATGACAAAGCATAATTTGACTTTGGTTTTCTTCTACTAAACATCCTGAAATGCTCAATTGAGCTCATATAAAAGGTGCATTTCCACTTTCAGAACTTCAGGGTAATCTGACTGGACCTTCCCATTATGCGTGTCTCTCCACTTCATCGGATTGGGCCAACAGGGACGTTTCTGGGCCATTTCAAGAACCAACGGAGTACCAGTCTTGGGCGTTGTACTAGGAAATGACCTGATCGAGTAGCTCACCGGGTGCTGTGGTTAAGTCGCGCTGACTGAATTACTGAAATAAATTAACTTTTGCGCAATATTCATTTTTTTTGAGTTTCACCTGTATATAAAACAAGCAAGTTCTGTGTGAATCTACAGTATACTGTATGCTTCCAGACTCCACCCTGCAAACAGTATATACAGTATTTCAGTCACTTTATAGATGTGGACAAAAATGAAAACAATTTGGAGCTAACTGTCTCATACAACACCTTCCAAATAGTGCTCAAAGCCTTTTAACTTTTTTCTATTTACACTAGGAAACTTTAATGTGTTATATTAGGATATTATGTGAAGTAGTGCATTATGGTGTAGAAAAATAATTCATTGTTTTCATCTTTTTTTCACTAATAAATTCTATAAAGAAATGTTAGGCATTTGTATTCAGGCTCCTTAAAGAGTAACTAAACCCCAAAACAACTTTTTTTGCTTCTAAACTGTATAAATGGGTCTTGACCAATGTAGTCTTTCAGTTTCTGCAGATTTTTTTACATTTTGGTGTGAACTTGTTTAATTCTACACTTTTTGGTCTAAAAACGTCTTAGTGCTGGCCTCTTGGGGTTGAACTGTGGCTACTGCATTTTAATTTTGTGATTGGTGGAGAGCGGTACATCTCTACGTCACAGGCATTGACTGTTTCACAGCAGTCATGGTCTCACAGACCCGCCTCGTGGGTTTGGGTATAAAACTATCACACATACCGGCCCCGTGGCAAGTTTGGAGTGGGATTGCGTTTTTCAGGTTACCATTATTATCACATAACCACTTAGTTAGCATAGCTAACATACTGTTTTGAACGTTAGCCTATGTTAGCATTACAATTCAGAGACTGGACTCCTCCGGTCTCTCTCTCCCTCAGCAGCAGTGGCAGCCTCTGGTGGCACTGACTAAGCGCCCCGAGCCAGCGGCTCAAATTGATACGGCTCACGGCCGCTGGGCTCCATAGAGCCTCCCTCTACTCCTCTATCTCCGGTGATGACGGAGGAGATCCGCTAGCTCAGTGCGCCGAGCCAGCGCTGCCCGAGCTCGGTGCTGCTGAGGCAGAGGGAGACAGGAGGAGTCCGGTCTCTGAGTGGTAATGCTAACATAGGCTAACATTCAAAACAGATGAATGTTGATCGGATCGATCAGTCGTAAAACTGCCAACGTCGCTTTGGTCACTGTCCATGTTTCAGTGTCACATTAAGCGAGCTGTCATTGTCCTCCGGAACACACCCCCATGTTCCCCCCTCCGCTTTTCCTCAACACTTGGCCATACCCTTCTGTTCTTCCTGGCACCGCCCACTTTGTAGAATTTTTTAAATGTTGACCGGGGGCGGGGTTACGATTTTTCAGGGGGTTCAGTTACACTTTAAGTTTAGGTGGATGTCCATGTCTTGGTATGTCTACAGTTGTTCCATCCTCATTCCATATTCAGATAATTGAACATGGATTAAACAGTATTTAATCAGCAACTAACTTCTGAAGGTAAAGGGATACACCAGAGTTTATTTATAGATAGACCAACACAAAGTAGAATATTACTGCTTCTTCTACTCTATCACTTAGAATCCCAATAAAACACATGGATGTTTGTAATTATAAAGAAACAATGTATGCTTGAGATGATTCAGCTGGGGTTCCATTGTAATGGAGCAAAGGTTCCACTTTGTTGTCACATTTGTCTCTGTGGACCTCTACAGTGTTATATTTTATTTTACTTCAAATCTTATTGAGACACTGGGTCTTACCAGACTTGCTTCAAACAGACTTAAAGATCTTTTTATTTATTTATCGAATGACTGTTTTTATTGGAAGCCAGGATACACTTCCTGATTTGAACTTGTCAGGTGCAGGTATCAATACTGTCTGCTAGTAACTGCATAAAAAATGCAGTCACAATGTGAATCCTGCTTCTGCACAAGCATCTGATAAATGTCTCGTTCATTCTGTTACTTTAACTCTGGCTTTGGTGGGAGAGCTGAGCTGAGGTCAAACTTGAAATGACTGGTTGGTTGTGTGGAACAAGAGTTTGTCGTCTTGAAGGGGAGGCCGGTGCAGGGTTAGCTAATCTGTTGGTTTACGGCAGCTCTCTGTTATTTCAAGGCCACTGTGTAACATTGCCCCCACCTGTCCTGTCATTTCTCTGTTGGGTCTGTTTTTGGAAAGGACCCATCCCCCTCTACTACCCCACCACTTCACTCCTACACCCCTTCTCTTGCTCCCACAAACACTGCAAAATAGATGCTGATCAAACAGTAGTGATATACCGCCCAGAAGTAAGCTGGTGTGGAGAAAACACTACACAGTAGAAACAGGAAGACACTCAAGGCCCCAAGTTAATCATTGAACTGCAGTTTAGTGATGATACATAACACTTCAGCCTGACTTTTTTACTTGTTTGGATTTTAATAGATTTCATATTGTCTGACATTTTTCTATTGTTGCTTGAATTGCTGTAATTTTTTTGTGCTAAAGTTTTACAAAATGAAACCACCTCACTCGGGACCAGAAAATAGCTTTTTATGCACACCCTGCACATGCAGGGTGTATTCATACACACTAAAATTGTTCACATTTTGTCATTTTGTTATTTTGCTGTATTTTATTAGGAATTTATGTCCGACACAAAGTACAACCTACCTGTGAAGTGGAAGGAAAAGAAAGAACATAGTTATTGAAATTGTTATTAAAATTGTTATTGAAAAGTTATTGAAAAAACTCAACCACACAAATAAGAGCAAGCAAGCAAAATCTATTTATATAGCCCCTTTTAACAGTCACCTTGCTTCACAAGGTGGCACTAAAATACAGAAATAAACAGAATTGAATTGAATAGAAAAAGTACAGTTTGTGTGACAAATAAAATAAAGTTAAAATACATGATAGTTGTACGGAAGAGGACTGGCTTCCTGGATTTAGATGTGTATTGGATCGTTAAGTAGAGCGCAGCAGGTGTTTGGTCAGAATCTTGCAAGGTCTGTTCATTAGATGGTATTTATTGGAGTTACAACTGAATTATTAAACATTTATAGGTGTGTATGTGCATGTGTGTGTGAAACAAGAGAAACAGAAATAAAAAACATAATTATTAGAATGCAAATGGCTTATTATATAACAGTCATCTATTTGTATTAACTGTATCCTATTCTAATAATATAACAGGAATAGAATACAATCATCTATTAACATGGCAGAAACTGGCATAAAAATAATGAAATGGCTGTTCTGTGGGCCTAAACGGCTCCAACAATGAAAATGGGAAAGGATAAACCATTCACAATACAATAGGTCCCTCTGCTGGTTGCATGAATCACTACACCAGGCCTCAACAGGAGGTGGCACGTGACAACCAGAGGCTATGCGGGAGGTGCGTGACTATAGCAAATTAACTGGCTGTAAGGCAAATATCGTACCAATAGCTAACAAAGTATACACAGAGGGTGCTTAACAGATAGTTAAAGTGTAACCAAAGAAAAAAATGTCAGAGTGGCAACATATATATCTGCAGGAAGTAACATCACTGTGTGAGGCCTACTACGGTAGAATAAGCCGGAGCTAACATTTAGCAATACTAAGACAGACAAAACACTACCAGTCTAGCCTTAGCAAAGACAGTAAAGTCACAACGAAACCCCCATTCTTACTTGTAAGGACGCACATAAAAAAAACGGGGCAGTTGTAAGAAGGCAGGTATTAGTCAGTGCAATACACTACTGGCAAAATGTCTGAACAGAATGCTACCAGCTTGCAGCGAGCCTGAGTCAACTTGTGATTGGTTAAGAGTCCAGATGAAGTGAGGTGTCTACAAGTGGGGAGAGAGAGAGTCACAAGAAAGTGTCTGATGCTTAGTAGCCACAAGGGCGCCTTTATTTACAAGAATAAAACAACCCACTGTTTACTATAATGGAAATGCTTGGAGAAACTGATGCATCTTCAGATTTGGGGCAGCAGCTTAAGCAGAGAGACCTAGACTTCCCTCTCCCCAGCCACTTGAGACAGCTCATTGGGAGGAATCCCAAAGTGTTCCCAGGCCAGCTAAGAGACATAGTCCCTCCAGCGTGTCCTGGGTAATCCCCTGGGTCTCCTCCCGGTTGGAGGTGCCTGGGACATTTCACCAGGGAGGCATCCAGGAGGCATCCTTACCAGATGTCCGAGCCACCTCAACTGGCCCCTCTCGATGTGGAGGAGCAGCGACTCTACTCTGAGCCCTTCTCGGATGACCAAGCTTCTCACCCTATCTCGTTATTTCGGTCACTTCGCCTTTTGGCTCAGCTCTCTCTTTACCATGACAGACCGGTACAGTGCTCGCATCACTGCAGACGCCCTACCAATCTGCTTATCGATCTCCTGCTCCATTTTTCCCTCATTCATTAACAAGACCCCCAGACTCCTCCACTTGAGGAAGGACCCCATCCCCGACCCGGAGAAGGCACTCTACACTTTTCCGGCTCAAGACCATGGTCTTGGAATTGGAGGTGCTGATTCTCATCCCAGCCGCTTCACACTCGGCTGCGAAACACTTCAGCGAAAGCTGTGGATCCCGATCCAGATTACGATGAAGCCAACAAGACCACATTATCTGCAAAGAATGGAGACCCAATCCTGAGGCCACCGAAACGGATACCCTCATCACCTTGGCTGCACCTAGAAATCCTTGCCATAAAAGTTACGAACAGAATCGGTGACAAAGGGCAACCTTGGCAGAGTCCAACTTTCACTGGAAAGGAGCCTCACTTACTGCCAGCAATGTGAACCAAACTCTGACTCTGGTCATACAGGGACTTAAAAGCCAGAATCAAGGGGCCTGGTACCCCATACTCCTAGAGTACCCCCCACAGGACTCCCCAAGGGACAAGGTCGAATGCCTTCTCCAAGTCCACAGAACACATTTAGACCAGTTGGGCGAACTTCCACACACCCTCCAGGACCCTGCTGCAGGTGTACAGCTGGTACAGTGTTCCACGGCCCAGACAAAAACCGCATTGTTCCTCCTGGATCCGAGGTTCGACTATCCGTCGCGCTCTCCGCTCCAGAACCCCCGAATAGATCTTACCGGGAGGCTCAGGAGTGTGATCCCCCTGTAGTTGGAACACACTCTGTGGTCCCCCTTTTTAAATAGGGGGACCATGACCCCGGTCTGCCAATCCAAGGGAACTTCCCCAACATCCACCCAATATATATATATTTTTGGCAGTGTGGCTCTCAGAATTGGTTTCTGAGTACCAACTAGAAGCCCAACAGAGAGGGGGAAAACAAAAAAACAACAAATAGGAACATCGATCAAACAAAGTGAACTAATAACTACACAACCACATCACACAAAAATGGATATAAAAATACAACAACAATTTCACTGAAAAGCCCATTGTACAGATTAATCAAAATCTAGTAATGATAACCCCAGCCCAAGAATGTATCTGTAAACACCAGAGTCCCCACACCTATGTGTGTGTGTGAGCATGCTGGTGTATAAGGTTTCTCCATACGAGCTCTTGATAGCTGGTGTGAGGAGCCATCGATCCGTCTCCCAGGAATCGACGCAGACATGAAGGAGATCGGAGCCACAGACATCCAAAGGACCCCCAGAGCCCAGGAGCCTCAGGCGGACCAGCGCAGGGCTGACAGCATTCCTCAAGAGAGGACCAGAGGAGAACCCCAGGGGAACATCCAGCAGCTACAATGCAGGGGCCCAGGGGGCCGCAGTGACGAGCCCACGGGCTCCGCAGGCAACCGGCTACGTCAGGGTGGGCCTGGCCGTGGACCCGGAGACCCAAGTCCAATGGGCGCCCCACCCCCCAGGAGGGACCCGACCAGGGATTGGGGGACAAGGGGCCCCCATGCCACTGCCGCGGGCAACGGCCGGCCGACATGCGCCACCCCAGGCCAATCCCCACTGCCAACCTCCCAGCGGCCCACCCCTACCCGACGTCGGGGCCCACCACCGATGGCCGCAGCAGACGGACGGCATCCGAAGCCCAGTATGAGGTGACTGACCCAGTTTTGACAACCTGTGGTCTGTTACGGAGAAAGTCATGAGTCCAGTGGATGAGGAGTGTTGACAAGTTGAGGTTTTGGAGCTTATTCATCATCTGATGTCGTATTGTGTTGAAAGCTGAACTAAAATCAATAAAAAGGATAGATGCGAAGGGGCCAGGTGGCTCCTCCATTCCCTGCTAAGCCCTGTAGGCAGCGGTCTAACAGCTGGAAGGATAACTTATTAGGTCCAACTACAAATACAAAATGCACAAAACAGGAAAATAATCCTACATACATCAAATATATGTATGTACGGGGTAAGCTGTATTGCGTCATTTTCTGACGTAGCTGTTGCGCTCCATAGAGCTGTTTGGTTTTCAGACTCTTGAATTGATCTAGTTTTCTCTGTACTGAGGCCTTTGTAAGTGATTTTAATGTACAAGCAACTTAGTAAGCTTAGCTTCACCCTAACCCGGCTATGGCTACTTCTCTCTGCTTCTATCTCTCTATTTCTGCCTAAGTTTTCCTTTCTTTTTCTCTCTGTGTGAGATGTTTAGTTACTTCCCTGCCTCCTTTAATGATAATGGTACATGTAATAAATGTAGCATTTTTGTAGCTTAGGAGGCAAGGGTGTCGGAATTAGAGGCCCAGCTCTGCGCTGTTGAAAAACAGGCAGATAGCTGAGGCCCATTAGCCAGCACAGAGCCAACTAGGACAGAACCACGTCAAGGTCTTCCTTCAGAACCCACGCAGCTGGGATCTCAGGTCGGCTGGGTGACAGAACGTAGGAAACGTAGTTACAGAACCCTGCCCACGGGTCACCGCCAACCCATCTGTGTTTCTAACAGATTTTCCCTGCACAGTGACACGCCCGCTGCAAAGCCGACCCTGGTAACTGGCAGCTCCATAGTCACATGGCATTAGAGACACCACTGAAAAGAGTCAAATGCTTGCCTATCTACATGAAACTGCTGGCTAAGGATAAGGGCAGTAAGATTGTTATTCACACTGGCAGTAATGACACCCGGTTATGCCAACTGAATGTTGCTTCGGGTGCTATGTTTAACAAAACAATGCTGATCTTTTCTGGTACCCGACCTGATCGGACCAGTGACGACATGTTTAACCGCATGCTGTTAATCCACCAATTGTTTTCTAGGTGGTCTCCTACAAATGATGTGAGCTACTACATACGACTGGCAAACATTTTGGGGAAACCTGGTTCGATCCGGAGAGACGGTATCCATCCCATTTTGGATTTGAGCAGCTCTTCTTTCCAGGACTTTGGCTGATTTATTAGTCCTCCAAAATACTGACATCCCTTGGTCCAGATCAGGAAGCAGATTCGTAGTTTTACCCACCTCTCTGCAGCTTTTGTACTGTTACCCACCCATTACCCCATTGAGGCAGTGTACTGACACGGTCAAAATCAAATGGATTTAAAGTTAACCTAACAAGAGCAATTCATGAAAATCTCATAAAGATAAAAATGTCTTTGACTAAACAGAAAAATAAAACAAATAAATTTGGTTTATTGAAAATAAGATCTCTCTCCTCAAAGACTTTGTTAGTAATTGACTTGAGTTGTGATAATCAAATTGATTTGCTTTGTCTCACAGAAGCCTGGCAGCAGCAGGAGGATTATGCCAGTATAAATGTGTCAACGTCCTTAAGATATTTACATTTTCACATACCTAGAAGTACTGGGCGAGGAAGGAAATACAACCATTTTCCGTTCAGGTTTACTAATTAATCCCAGACCAAATAATAGCTACAGTTCTTTTGAACATCTAATCCTTAGGTTTCTTCATCCAAGTTGTAAAAAATTAAAACCACTTTTGTTTGTGGTTTTGTATTGTCCATTAAGCCCTTATTCTGAATTCTTAAATCAGATTTCACATTTTGTATCTGATTTAGTATAACAAGGTCATTATACTGTAGTGGGGGGACTGGAGAACCAGTTGACAGAACGGAGATGAGGTAGGTGAAGCCATAATTTCTCTGGTGACCCAGCCAATGGGATAAAGAGCTGTTAATTGGAGCAAGTGTGAGAGGTGGGGGCTGATGAGTTTCTGACAGAGGAGGAGGTGGTTGAGCCGCAGGTGGAGACATAGGTGAGGTGGAATGCTGTTTCAGCAAGGAGCAGTGGAACACCGGATGGATCTTGAAAGAAGCTGGGAGACAGAGGTGGTAGGTGACTGGGTTGATCTGCCATATGACAGTGAACTGGCCGATGAATCTGGGGGTGAGTTTCTGGCTAGTGGAGTTGAGTTTGAGGAACTTCGTGGATAGCCAAGCCATGGTATACAGGATCTGGCAGACATCAAGATTGTTGTTGCCTTTTAGACTCGCCGTTTGCCCTGACGATGGAGGCCTTGGCCTTGATCCAGGCAACCTTGATGCAACGTACAATCTGTTGGGCTGAAATAACCTCCACCTCAACCTCCTGATGATTGAAGATGGGAGGTTGATACCCAAAGCACATTTCAAACGGTGAGAGGTTGGTAGAGGAGGAGATCTGGAGGTCGATGGAGAGCTCAGCCCAAAGCAGGTAGCATGGCCATGAACCAGGAAAGGATGAAGTGAAGCATCTGAGATATCACCCCACCTGCTGGTTGGCGCACTCGGTCTGCCCATTAGTCTCTGGGTGGAAGGCCGAAGAAAGGCTGAGAGAGGCGCCGATCAGGCGACAGAAGACTTTCCAAAATTTGGCAGCGAACTGTGGTCCTTGATAAGAGACAACATCCCGAGAGAAACCATGAAGATGTACAACATATTGGAGGAGGTGGTCTGCAGTGCTCTTGGCAGAGGGCAAACCGGGCAAGGCACCCAGCCTTGGAGAAGCAATCCATGAAGGTGCCGATCGTGGACGTGCCCTCACCCATGGGAAGACTGGTTATGAAGTCCACGCCGATCTTGTAAGATGGACTTGGACCTGGGACAGGTTGTACAGGCGCTGACGAACTCCCTCACGTTTTGGGTCATGGATGGCCATCAGAAAGCCCAGTGCAGGAAACTGAAAGTCTTGCAGGTCCTGCATGACCGGCGATGGAGGAAGAATGACCCCAGCTGAGGGCCTCTTGACGGCATTGAAGAGGAACGTACAGGCGGTTGGGTGGAGTCTCAGGTGGAGCCGGATTGGTGGACAGGGCAGTGCGGATGGAGTCGCCCAGTGCCCACTGGAGAGAAGTCAGCTGAGCTGAGTTCAGAGGGAGGGTTGGTGGAAGAATGTTGATGGAAGAGACCATCGGCCTTCTTATTCTTGGATCCTAGTCTGTATGCGATGTGGAAATGGAACTGTTCGAAGAAGAGAGACCAGTATGCCTGGCGGGGGTTGAGCTGTTTTGCATTGTTGATGTGAATTAGGTTCTGATGATCAGTCCAGATCAGAAAGGGATCCTGGGTCCCGATGAGAAGGTGCTGCCACTCTTCCAATGTCCATTTTATGGCCATAAATTCTCTGTCTCCAACCCCATAATACTGTTGTGTCGGGTTAAATTTTCTGGAGAAGAAGAAGCAGGGGTGAAGCTTCTGGTCCGAACCGGTCTGGGAGAGGACACCTCCAGCTCCCACCTCAGAGGCATCCACTTCAACAGTAAAAGGTCTGGTGATGTCTGGATATTGCAGAATGGGTGCAGACGAAAACTTCTTGATGAGTTATTGGAAGGCACCCTCAGCCGCTGGAGGCAGGATGAATGGGTGGGGCCGGTTGGTAGGTCTGGTGAGGTCGGTGAGAGAAGCCACGATCTTACTGAAGTTTTGGATAAAACGTTGATAAAAGTTGGTATATCCAAAGAAGGACTGGAGTTTCCTCAGGGTGGTGGGTTTGGGCCATTCAGCTGAAGCGGAGACCTTCTGTGCATCCATAGCAATCCTCTGTGGGAACATGACGTAGCCGAGGAACTTAGTGGAAGTTTGTTAGAAGGAGCACATCTCCAGCTTGCAGAAAAGGCAGAGATGGAGTAGTCTCTGAAGAAAGGCTCGGACATGTCGGACGTGGTCAATCTCAGAACTGGAGTAGATTAGGATGTCATCCCGGTATAAGAGAGCCCAATGTCGTTTAGGAACCATTGGAAGACTGCAGGGTTGTTGCAGAGGCCAAACGGCATCACCAGGTACTCCCAGTGGCCACTGGTGGTGCTGAAGGCTGTCTTCCATTCGCCCCCCTCTCTGATGCAAATGAGGTTATAGACGTTCCTCAGTCTAGCCGGTTGAAGATGGAGTCTTGAGGGAGCGAATCCAAGATGCTGTTGATGAGCGGTAGAGGGTGGCGATCTTTGATCATAATCTGGATATGGCCCTGATAATCAATGCAGGGTCTGAGGGTTCCATCCTTCTTTTTCTCGAAAAAAAATCTGGTGGCAAAGGGGGAGGAGGAGGGACGAATGAAGCCTTGACCCAGAGCCTCAGAGATGTAGGGCATCTATCTGCTTGCTCTTGTTGTTGGATAGTGGATATAGATGACCACGGGGGGGGGGAACAATCTGGACCCCATCGAAGAATCTGACGAGACAACCAGGAGATGTGTGGCTCATGGTGTTGAAACCAAGAGAGTTCCAGAATGAGCGGAGTGGTCTTGGAACCTATCACAAGGAAGTGGATGGTCTCGAGGTGGTCTCCAATTCTCATCCGGATCCCGATGATAGGGTGATGGATCACAGATGGTTGAAGAGGACCATCTACTGATGTGACGGGCACAGGAACTTCCAGCAGTTACAGAGGAATGTGTATCTTTGTGACCAGCAGTAAGGAGATTAAGTTATCAACTGCCACGGTGTCGAGCAGAGGTTGGCAGATGTAGACTTAGACTTAACTTTATTCATCCCTTTGGGATGACTCCCTCAGGAAAATTAACATTTCCAGCAGCAAACAAAAGGATGGAGTAAGATAAATAAATAAACATATACAGAAAAATAAGAAAATAATTATATATACATACTTATATATATAATATTGCACTGTGGCTACTGCTTATTCCCCTCTGTCCTCCCCCCAAGTGAGGAGTTGAAGAGGGTGATTGCACGATGGACAAAGGACTTCTTGTGTCTACTGGTCCTGCATTTGGGAAGAAGAAGTCGCTCACTGAACCGGCTCCTCTGGTTGCTGATGACAGTGTGGAGAGGATGGCTGGTGTTGTCAAGAATATCCAGCAGTTTATCCAGTGTCCTCATCTCTGGCACCGTCACCAGAGAGTCCAGCTTCATGACGACCACAGAGCCGGCCCGCCTGATCAGTTTATCCAGTCTGGATCTGTCCTTCTTGGATATGCTGCCCCCCCCAGCACACCACGGTGTAAAAGAGGATGCTGGCAACCACAGACTGGTAAAACATCCCTAGCAGTTTGCTGCAGATGTTAAAAGACCGCAGTCTCCTCAGGAAGTACAGCCTGCTCTGTGTCTTCCCATACAGGTGGCTGGTGTGTGTTGTCCAGTCCAGTTTTTTATCCAGCCACAGCCCCAGGTATTTATATGAATCCCCAGCCTCCACCTCAGCTCCCTCTAGCAGGACTGGTCGCGGTTTTGGTCTGGACCTCCCAAAGTCAATGACTAGCTCCTTCTTCTTAGAGGTGTTGAGCTGTAGGTGGTTGGTGTGGCACCTTTGCTCACCATTTTGTTTAGGATGTAATCAGCCAGACCCTCAAGGAATAGCGTGCACAGAGTAGAATTCTCCCACCGGAGCTGAACCGCTAGCGTCCGGGAGTCAGTAACCGGTAGAATTTGAGCAGGTGTAAGAGGTAGGGGCTGGTGAGATTCTGACAGATGTAATCTGCTGGGATTCCATAAATAGAAAAATTTTAAACTGATTGGAATGTTTGTATGATTGTATTGAAATGGCTTTTCTTATAAAGTGCCTTGAGATGACGACTGTTGTGAATCGGCGCAATATAAATAAACTGAATTGAACAACAGTCTTGCCACATAACGTGGTCCTGTCTGACCATTTTTGATAACTTTTGAATTTATCTTAACTTACTATCCCAAACCTGATAGAACATTTAATAATAGTAGAGCTTTATATTTACTTTAACAAGTTTTAAAAATATGTTCCATTCTTACTTTCCTCCACAGTGGAGACCAGGAGTTCCATCTCTAACCCTTCAGAGATTGATGGTCTGGTTCATAGCGTTACTTCCTCATTGCGTCTGGCATTAGACAGTGTAGCCTCCTTAAAAAGAAAGTGATTAGCCATAGGAGGTTGACCCCCTGGTTTAATGCAGAGCTGAGTACTTTAAAGCAGAATACTGAGAGATTGGAGAAAAAATGGTGCTCTACACACTTAGAGGTTTCCTATTTAACCTGGAAAATAGTCGTCATCATTAATAGAGGATCAATCCTAGGTTTTGTTTTAGCACAGTTGCCAAACTTACACAGAGTCATAGCTCTGTTGAGCTAACTATTCCCCCAGCTCTCAGCAGTGATGAGGTTATGGGATTCTACATAAATAAAATTAATTATATTAAAAAGAAAATCATTGGCATCCTCCAAAACATGATTACTTCTTTCTCAGTAGGTGAGGTAGCATTGGAGAGAACTGTAAAACCCAATGTGTTTTTGGACTGTTTTGATTCAGTCGAGCTTTCAGAATTATCAGAAATATTACCCTAATCTAAACCTTCAACTTGCATGTTGGACCCAATCCCAACCTAATTGTTTAGGAAAGTATTCCATTTGGTTCCTGGCCCCATTTTAGATATGATGAATAGTAAATGGATACATAACACAGGAATTTAAAGTTCCTGTAATTAAACCTTTACTTAAGAAACCTTCCCTCTTACAGAACTATATCTAACCTTCCTTTCTTATCTAAAATCCTCGAGAAAATAGTTGCTAATCAAGTATGTGAGCATCTAAACAGTAACAACCTGTTTGAAGAGCTTCAGTCAGGTTTTAGAGCTCATCATAGCACTAAACAGCACTGTTGAAAGTTACTCATGATATTCTCATGGCCTCAGATAATGGACTTGTGTCTTTTCTGGTCTTTTTAGATGTCTGTGCTGCTTTTGACACAGTCGATAATAATATTCTCCTAGAAAGGCTTGAACATGTTGCAGGGATCAAAGGAACAGCACTAGGCTGGTTTAAATCATATTTGTCTGATAGATTCCAGTTTGTTCATCTAAATGATAAATCTTCTTCATCTCAAGAGTCACTTGTGGAGTACCAAAGGGTTCTGTGTTTGGACCAATTATTTTTACAATACATATGCTCCCAATTGATAGAATAATTAGACAGCATGGAATACATTTCCACAGCTATGCAGATGATACACAACTATATTTATCCATAAATCCTGATGAACCCAGTCAGTTAGGTAGATTACAGGCATGTCTGGAAGACATAAAAACATGGATGACTCTAAACATTTTGCTTTTAAATTCTGACAAGACAGAAGGTGCTGTCTTTGGACCAGAAGTTCTTAAACAGAAACTGATTAGTCAATCACTTCATCTGGATGGCATTAAATTGGCCCCCAGTAATAACGTAAAGAACCTCGGCGTTATTTTTGACCAAGACATGACATTTAAATCCCATATTAAAACGGTTTCTAGGATTTCCTTCTTTCACCTCCGGAATATTGCTAAAATAAGAAACATCCTGTCCAGGAGTGATGCTGAGAAACTAGTCCATGCATTTGTTACCTCAAGGCTGGACTACTGTAATTCTTTACTATCAGGTAGTCCACAAAATGTCATTCAAACCCTTCAGTTGATCCAAAATGCTGCAGCAAGAGTTCTGATGAATATTAAAAAGAGAGATCACATTTCTCCTGTTTTAGCTTCCCTTCATTGGCTCCCTGTTAAATCTAAAATAGAATTTAAGATCCTCCTTCTTACATACAAAGCCCATAATAATCAAGCTCCATCATACATCAGAGATCTAATTGGTCCATATGTTCCCAACAGAGCACTTCACTCTCAGACTGCATGTTTACTTGTAGTTCCTAGGATTTCTAAAAGTAGAATGGGAGGCAGATCTTTTAGTTATCAGGCTCCTCTCCTGTGGAACCAGCTCCCAGCTTTAGTCCGTGAGGCAGACACTCTGTTTACTTTTTAGGCCAGGCTTAAAACTTTCCTTTTTGATAAAGCTTATAGTTAGAGTGGCTTAGGTCATCCTGAGCTAGCTCTGTAGTTATGCTGCTATAGGCTTAGACTGCTGGAGGACAGACTTACCAATTTTGTTCACTCTGCTACTTTTCTCTCCTACTCTACAGTCGTATCTTTCTTGCTGTTATTTTGACTGTTAACTTTGTCTTTTTCTCTCCATAAAAGTTACACCTGGTCTGGTATCCTGCTTAGCTACAATGCCCTGTTGGACGGGCATGTTACTTTCTTTAACATAGAAAGTATTCTTATATCAGATGTTCTGTTCTTTCTGTGTCCCTGCTCTTTCTTCTTGACCCCCCCGACGGTCGTGGCAGATGGCAGGTCGTTGTTACATGCTTGCTCAGTATGAGGGATTGCTGTGGTTGGAGTCTGCATGAACGGGGTGCAACCTCAAGTCAATGACACGATGCAATCTGCTGGGATTCCTTAAATAGAAAACTTTTTAAATGATTGGAAAGTTTTTACGATTGTATTTAAATGACTTTTCTTGCAAAGTGGCTTGAAATGACATCTTTTGCGACTCTGCGCTATATAAATAAATTGAATTGAATAGGTGATCTGGTTATGTTGTACCCTGCGTCTTGCCCAGTGACAATGGATAGATTTTTCTTAATTGGTTCTAACATATTATTACATTAATGACTTTATTACAGTGTTTTGTTAAGCTGAGACCTTATTACAAACACACTGTTAAAGTTTTATTTGAACAAAATGTCAAAAAGCATTTATCTTTATTCTTCCACCGCATAGCTATATTGTACTATGTGTCGATCTGTCCCATAATTTCCTGCTAAAATACCCTAAAGTTTGTTACTTTATTGGGACGAAATGTGAAAAAGTTTAACACTTTTGGAAGGTAGTGCATACAGTGTATCTAAGATGCAAGAAAACAACCTGAATCTGATGTCAGCGAAGGTGGAGCAGAGTTAGGAGTGTGAAGGGGCTCTGCTGAGCATGGTTTTGTTCAGCTCTGTGGTCGGCCGCAGTGTGCTGCACACTGTCAGACCGTGCAATAACTGTGGCTGTGTGGACAGTCTGTCTGGCTGGAGTGTGGGAGAGCATAGAAATGGTTTTAAGCAGCCACAAGCCAAGGATGGTACAACCCATGAGCAATGTCACCGTCCTATCAACAGAGGAGGCCCTGGGGGCCTGGCAGAGCCTAAAATATCCTGCCTGGCCACAACAGCCGCCCCTAAGAAGCAGAGGTAGAAGGGGCTACTGGACAGTCTGTGAGTCCATGTGGGACCACTGAATTATTTACAGGCAAGTCTCAAGCCTACATCCAGCAGACTGACTTTAGCCTGTTGTTGCCTGGCTACAGGTTTGGTAGTGACACATGTGGGAGAGTAGGTTGTGTGAGAAACTAGATACAATACACACTTCTGGTTTTCCTCTTCAAGGTCAACATGCTTTTTTCCCTGTTTCTGTCTTTTTTGCCTTTTACTATTCTCTCACAGTCTGTAACACATTTTCACATCTCTAAGAAAAATGTCATTAGTGTTTATCTCAGAAAAAGACCAGTCCATTTCAACTTTTCTATCACGGATCATCTGACCACTGTTTCAGGATGCTGTAATTTCAGCTGTTCCATTAAACTTAATCAGAAAAACTGCCAAATATTTTTACAGCGTATATTGTAGAACAAACATGACTTTTCTATTGCTGTTAAGTATTATGTAGCTAAATGCCCAAACTAAAAGTGTGTGTAAAGTGTGTCTAACAAAGCACTATTTCATGTTACAGGTACACATAAAGTGTAACCTGTTATTATGAACCCCCAAATATAAAGGTGAGCTGTTTACACTCGACATAAATTTTTTTTAATGTTTGAGAGAGAGCGACGACAGTGACAAACTACAAATACATATATTGAAGCTGCAAACAGCCTCGAACGGCCCTCACAGCTCAAGTTGTTCCAGCCTGTATCCCGACCAGGGGTGTTACGCACTGCCGCCACAATGCCTCCACTGAGCCTGCTTATCAGTTGTCCACGACAACGTTTCTAAAAGGCATAAAATTGTGGCTTTGTAGAAAAATGGCCCACTACTTATGGGATCTGCACCATAGCTCCAAAAGACTGAGAAGCTACCTATCTGCACCAAAATTCATTATCGTAGTTGAAAGCATGGCTTGGGGCTGATTGTGGTAATGCTTCTAGAGGGCACTGTGGAGGAATTAGGCTATGCTCACCAAATATTGGAATATATATGCATGTGCATGTGTGTGTGTGTGTGTGTGTGTGTGTGTGTGTGTGTGTAGGAGAGGGTGATTTAAAAGTTGCCAGGGGGCACTGTTGAGCCAATTCTGTTGTGACTTTTGTGATACCTGTAAAATACGTAAGTTCACGCACATCTGTTTGTATATGTTTAGGCCTCCAACAGCCAATTTATTACGTGGAAGAATAATAAACAGTGAGGTTACAAAGGGAGTCATGATCCAGGAGAGGTGGCAGCCCAAGACCCAAACTGATAAACAGGGACATGCACACACACACACACACACTCACACATCCAACGTAAAGACACAAAAATGGACGCTGTACACACACTCCCCGTACACACTCTATACCCCCAGGTCCAGGTACTGAATAGCAACCAGCTCCCGGACCCAGGAGATGATCTGCTTCCTTCCACAGTGGAGACAAGCAAACCACCAAAGCCCCTCAGTAGCAGAGCAGCCCACCAGCCCTGACCCCGACCAGGCTGCCTGTTCCTCCTCCCAGACACCAACCCTATCTGGCTCTTTCTAAGAATATGGACTTTGAGTCAGTCAGGGTCATCCATTTCCAAGATTAACAACAAAAATATAGACACGTTTTAATAACATATGAGAATGTGATGTCAAATAATCAAAAGGAAGTGGAAATGATAAGATCAAAACAATTGTAATTTAGTGGGGAAAAAACCAAGGAAAGGGGACATGAATTGGGAAAGCTAGGTTTTTTATATTGTGAGTGCATCATAAAGAGTTTCCTAATGTTTTTTTACTGATCCCAGTACCTGAAAAAACCAACACAAAACTGGTTTAGCCATTCCATCATTAGATAAACCGTTTTCTGTCCTTTTTGATTGATTTAGACAATGACCTAGAAATCCATAACAAAGAATATCTTCTGTTCTCCTTTTACAGGAGTCAGTCTGTGTGTGTTTTCCCTCAAAGCCATGAAGCTTCAGATCACATGTTGAGGCACATTCCTGGGTGTTCCTCTCTCTCCACCAATCCTCCAGCCATTTTCAATGAGAAATGTCAGCTTCATTATTTATTGGTGCTTAACTAAATCAAACCTGAATCCTTAAACCCCCCCCCACATCCCCCCTTTTTTCTCACTGTTCTCCTGACATTTCTAAGCTCTTAGCAGTGTTATCTTTTTTCTTCTGCTAGGAGTGCATTGTTAAAAGAGATCTTAAACAAACTACATCGGTGTACAACACCACAGATCGTAACTTGAAAATGAGAAGTCAAAAGTTCTAAATCAAATCTAGTGTTGTGACACAGATAGGTAGGTTTCAGCTATGAATAATTATAAATAATTGCTTAGGGCAATTATTATTAAGATTAATAATTTTATGTACAAATTTGGGGCACCACCTGGAATCCAGGACTAATTAATAGCCAAATAGTTCAGTCTCAGTTAATGTTTATGATTACATGCCTGATTAGGCTGAGATAATTAAGCAACAGATGAAGGAATAAGTTCTTGCCGTTCTTTGAACAAGAAGTTACTACAGAGTTAAGTGGAAGAATGAAAAACAACGACTTTCCAAAGTACAAGAGTTTATAACAAAAACAATTCAAACCTCAGTTAAAATTCTTTAATCAACAAACTCACTAAGCTAGTAACATCCAACAAACTACTAAGAAAAAGGAAGAATGAATAATAACTACCAAAAGTAAAACCGTAACATGGACAAATATGCAAAGTAAAAACAATAACAAATAAATTGATAGTGATGTCACAGTTCAGTATGAATATTTAAGCTTAAAGACCACGGCTTGTATTGGAGAGTTTGAAATTGAAGCTAAATTAGTTTTAATCTAATTGTGATTAGTTTAATACTAATTAGTTCCTTATGGTTTGTGTTCAAACCAGAAATTCACAATTTGAAGCAGAAGTGAAGAAAAAAACATTTGTTGGAGGAAGTAATGTTTCATTAAACCATTTGCTGAATCAGAAATCAATAACCTTTTGGAGAATTAATTCTATTTTATGGACCGGTCACCGCAGTGAATGATCTGATTTAGTATTTTGACATACTAAGAAAGTGGTTTCGAAAAAACGACTTATACGTTTAGTTTTCTGTGTTTAAACTATCTATTTTAAAGCCGATCTGTAATTTGAATACTGTAGCAATCTTTATTCTTTATGAAGCGCTGGCGGTCTGCAACGCAGGCCACACTGATCAGATAAAACCGTGCAAAGCTAATGTAGCTCATAGCCACTCGTGTTTTAGCTTAGCACCAAAGAATAAAAGAAAAACTCTGATCAGACGGAGTAACTCATTTTGCATGATTTAAAAACGACTATCAGTTGGTCATAGACCTTTAAAAACACAGTTCATACCACAGGCCAACCAGCCTGTTATACCCAAGTGATCTGAATTATTAAATCTTTCAAATGCAGCAAGGACACTGTGAAATAGAGAAAAACAAACTAATTGTTTTCCTGAGCTAATTAACCTTTGCCCAGACACAACCTTACGTCGAATGATTCTTAGATCTCCCTTGAAGATTGATGGCAATAAAGCAGATAAACCAGCTGTTCTAGCTGCTCAGTTAGCAGTAGCTGCGTAGGGTGCTAACAGTGAGGGTGCGGATGCGGCTGCTAGCCACCGTTAGGAATGTTGTTCCCCCACAGACCGCTCTCGTTTTGCGGGCGGCAGTCCTCAGCAGCTCTTGGCTTATTCAGCTCCTGTAGCAGGTGATTCAGCGGTACGGCAGCAGGCCTGCGAAGCATCAGCAAAGAGAGGCTCGCTCTCTCTCTGTGGAATCTGTAATTCAAAATATTCTTTCTGTAGTTTCCAACAAGTCATTCAAGACTTATTTCATCAGCCGGAATACAGATCACCTGATCAATCATCAGACTGTAGGAGTCTATCGGATTCAATGAGCTTCTTCCAGAAACTCAAGTACTCCCTCGCCAGTGAAAGACAGAGATAAGCTGCTTTCCATTAGCCTCGTTAATCCGCAGCGCAAGTTGTGAACATAATATCCTGTCTCGTACCACTAAAAGCGTTCCAAATGCATTTGCTACAAGACAAGTTGGAAAAAACATGGACAATTTTAATAACATGTTTTTCTACAGAAACACTAACATTTCAAGTAATTTCATTGTTGTACGTCTTACATTTCAGTAATATTTTGTAATTTCGCCCATTTCATTTATCAGCAAGTGCTGTCACGTTTTTCTCGAGCCACGAGGGGCAGGCTAGTCATTGTTATTGTTAGCGACATAGCATCTTTAGCAGACAAGCATGAAAAACAAAGCTTTACATTGTACTGCACGCACAGCAACACTGTGTAATGCATAAATTGGTGACCGGACAGAAGCAGCAATGTAAATAAGGGTGGAAGAGCATTTGAAATCGACAATAAAACGACCAACGTAGTACAAATACAAAGACAATACATCTCAACTTACCATGAAATGTGGACACAGCCATCTTTGTTGTGCGAGTTGTACGTTCTTCCTGGTTCAGCTCGGTTCAGCTCAGAGTACTCTGAGGAGCCCGAGTCGGACCGCTGATATTACGACCTAAAGGAGGCGTGCCGCCGCAAGAAAGATGGGTGATTTACACTTTCCAACTCGGGCGGAGGATTTACGAGACGAATGGAAAGCAGCATTAGCGCGCTGTTCTTTCCCGATGTGAGTAGATTGGACTCACGGGCAAAAGAGTAAGAAGTTCAGAGTGGCGGCTGGTTTGGTTCGGGTTTGGCCGATTACCACTTCCCATCTTTCTGTAAAAGCTATTGTGTGATAAGCATTCCTACTGGCAGGAGGTCTGTGTTTCCATGGCTGTATTTCCAACACCAGCATCACACCAAGTTTGTGTGGTCTGAGATATTGCAATGTTAAAATACCACAATATTTATCAAAAAACAAAGACTGTCTCTGGAAATGCTACAAAGTTGCTGTCAGCTACTCAAATCAGTGTAAGCTACAGCATTGCTATAAGCCCCACATATGAAGGTTCATGGTTTTAAGCCTTTTCACATGAACAGTACCATACTTTTTACTTTCTGGAAAGATGCTAATTATTACTCATTTTTGTTTTTACATTATAATAAAATAGCAAATACTTTATTAACATAAAGAAAAACGTTCCAGACTAGTTTTAGTGTTACAGAGTCTGTAATCAGTGTTGAATTAATTCAGTCAATGGGTTAGGGTTAGAGTTCACCTTGACAACAGACTGGACTGGAGGCGCAACAGTGAAACCGTCTACAAGAAGGGACAGAGCAGACTGGACTTCTTGAGGAAGCTTAGGTCCTTCAAGGTTTGCAGCAAGATGCTGCAGATCTTCTACAAGTCTGTTGTGGAGAGTGTAATCTCTTCAGCCGTCATCTGTTGGGGTAGCAGCATCAGAGCCAGGGATTTAAAAAGGCTCAACAACCTGATAAAGAAGGTTCTGGTTCTGTTCTGGGGACAACTGTGGAAAATCTGGAGATGATAATGCAAAGAAGGATTCTTCACAAAATCAAAAAAATTATGGACAACCCTGAGCATCCTCTTCATGAGACTGTCATACAACAACAGTGTCTTCAGTCGAAGGGTTCTTCAGTTTCTCTGCAATACAGACCGCTACAGGAAATCCTTCCTGCCCACAGCCATCATCATCTACAACAACTCCTTAAAGAATTAATTATATGAGCTATACAAACACCTAATTTCCCTCTGGGATCAATAAAGTATTTTTGAATTGAATTGAATTACAGTACATTCTGTTATTTCGACTGTTAACTTTGTTTTCTCTCAGTGTTTTTCTCTCCATAGAAGATATACCTGGTCTGGTATCCTGCTTGGCTGCAATGCCCTGTTGGACGGGGGGCATCGACTGGGATGATCCTCCCAGTAACTGAACATCCACTGTGTCCTGTTATCAACTTTTTACTTTCTGTAACATAGAAAGTTCTCTTATATCAGATCTTCTGTTCCTTCTGTGTTTCTGCTCTGTCTTCTCAAACCCCCAGACGGTCGTGGCAGATGGCCGCTCCTACTGAGCCTGGTTCTGTTGGAGGTTTCTTCCTGTTAAAGGGGAGTTTTTCCTCTCCACCGTCGCTACATGCTTGCTAAGTATGAGGGATTGCTGAAGGATTGCTGTGGTTGGAAAGTCTGCATCAACAATGCGCAACTGCCATTCAATGACTCGATGCAATCTACTCGGATTCCTTTAATATAAAACTAGCAGAACTTTAAACTGATTGCAATGTTTGTATTCAAATGATTTTTCTTGTTAAGTGCCTTGAGATGACATCTGTTGTGAATCGGCGCCAGATAAATAAACTGAATTGAATTAAATAGATACCAACTTTAGCAGCTAAGTGTTAACCAATCACCAGTAGGCTTGATTACTGTAATGTCCTGCTTTCTGGTCTTCCCAAAAAGACAATCTCAGGTTTACAGCTTCTACAAAATTCAGCAGCACGTGTCCTGATGAAGACCAGAAGGTGGGAACACATTACACCGGTCTTAAAATCATTGCATTGGCTCCCTGTATATTTTAGGATCGATTTTAAGGTTCTTTTAATGGTTTTTAAGTGTCTTAATGGTCGTGGGCCTTCTTATCTCTCTGAACTGCTTTTACCATATGAACCTTTGCGGTCTCTGCGCTCCTCTGGCAGCCGTCTCCTTGTCACCCCAAAAGTCAGGACACACATGCATGGTGAGGCGTCTTTCCAGTTTTATGGCCCTCAACTCTGGAACAGGCTGCTGGAGAACCTCAGGACCGCAGAGAACGTTCATCTTTTTAAGAGCAGGCCCAAGATTCACCTTTCATGCTCTGCATGTTTTACTTCATAAATTTTATCAGCGTTTTACAATTTAATCTTATATTTATCCACTGTTTATTTTTATACTTTAACCTGTTATTTTAATTTTCCTGCCAGTGTTTCCACTATGGGAGCCCTCTGCCCTGGGAACGGTGGTTCAGCTGTAGCTGCAAGGGTGCTCTCCAGGTAGCGCTTGGGTGGAAGTGGGGGTCTTGGCCTCGCCTCCACTGGGCCCCCTGGGTTTCTCTGCATGTTTTACTTAATTATTTTTATCAGCGTTTTACTATTTAATCTTATCATATTTATCAACTATTTATTTTTATATTTTAACCTCTGGGCGCCCTGGGTCATATCCTTGGCTGCTGCTGTTGATGTGCTGCTGCCAGTGCAGCTCTTCTGATGTCGTTTCCTTACCTTACCTGGCTCATCTATTCTCAGCCCGAGGTCCTCTTATTGCTGCTCTTAAGTGTGTGCCTGCATGAAGGTTGGGCCTGGAGGAGGGGGGTATAACTGTGATCATGCTTTTAATTATGTGGGGGAGGGATGGGAAGGTGGTGTTTGTGAGGTAGTTTTAATTCTAGCAGATTAAGTTGCAATAACTGTACTAAAAGTGCTTTATAAATAAAGTTTGATTGATTGAATGTCTTTTGTCTGCCGAGGATGCAGAATGACAGCGCACAAACGGTTAAAAAGTGCTACTTCTGTGCTTCTGTAACCGAGCATTCTGTATCCTGAAGTTGAACTCAGACTAAATCTTAGCACTAAGCCACCTGGTGGTGTAAATGGATAATTCCCTTTTGCTGTTGCAATTCAGTAATAAAACGTAGAAAAGTAATTGCAGTTTAAAGTTGCATATAATCATAAACAGCTTAATTTATTGGTCAACCAAATATATACAAAATACAACAGCTCCAAAAGCACAATACTTTCTTGTCACCATTGTTAAAGCTTAAATGATAAGGCACAAGACAGGACAAGCTGATGAGGGGTACAAACAGTGGAGGTGGGGGACAGCAATGGAAGAAGCAAGCCAGAGACAAACAAGATGTCTGCCTCTTTTTAACTGTTTGTGTGTATGTATGACCAGGAGCATCCAGCTTTAGAACAGGGAGCAGAGCAAAGGTTTCAGAACAGAACTAAAAGATGAAGTTGGAGGCATGTAGGGCATTTTGTAGGATTAGGTTGGGGAGTGACATGGTGTAGGTGGTGTAGCCTGTCTTATGTTTGTAGAATTTACATCCAGTATCTGATATGAACAGAGGACCAGCAGCATGTATTGAGTGGAGCAAACAGGTACAAACATTAAAAAGCTGACTTACTGGCATATACCCGGGATGCTGCAGGTCCCATGTAGGGGGCTGCATCCCTGTTTGCAGATGGCTTTGGAAAGAAAAAAAAAGAAAACATGAGAAGGATTCGTTTTGTTAACCTCTTTTCATTCACTGAAAACCTCAGTTTTCCACTGGAAACTGGATTTTGTGTCCGTCTTCTCTTGTGCAAGCTGTGTTTCCAGTGGATGACAAAGGTAGTGTGAACACAGCAGGCACTGTCCAACACTGACAGGAGTTTCCAAGCATTCTTAGGATTCTTCTGAAGAGACCCTCTACATGAACTTCCGTCAACCTCCAAGCTTCTTCCGAAATGGGTAACAAGGAAGTCAGATCTGACGCAGGACATGTGAACACGTGACTCCACTAAGCAGTTCTGTGTGGTTTTTATTCTGTCTAACTGCTCGACTTGTGACTCTGCTCTATTCTGATCTTTGAATTTCTTTTGATAAAGGAAAGCCATCAACTCCTAATTAGGAAAAAAATAGAATTAAGTTTGATTTAGAACATTTCATAGACTCTACAGTAATGTGCAAGTTCAGCGACTCATGTATTTACTTAGGATTGTTTTTGTTCGCATTTACCTGAAATCTTTTGTTCTGCCATGCATTTTTGGTTTATTTTTTTGTTCTTTTTTTTCATTTGACTAACTTAGTTTTACATGCTCTAAAAATAATCTAATATATATTTTCAATATTTTTGACCTGACTTTTTTGATTCTATAAGAGGATAAGAATTGTTTTATTTCAATTAGATAAAACCTTCTTGAACATTTCCTTGTAGTCTGTATTCTTCTGTATCTGTGTAGTGTGATTTGTGTCTCACCTGTTTTGCAGTTCTCTCCCTTCCAGCCGTCAATACAATGTCTCTTCCCAAACTGGTCGCACACAAAATGCCCAAAATAGTCGTCACGAGGACGGCATACATTGTTGCATCTGATGCCATAGTAGTGTTCATCACAGCGCACACGCATGGTGTATTTAATGGTGGCAATGTAGCTTTTGTATTCCACTGTTTGCTTTTCCTCCCCAGGGTTAATTTTCCCCTTGTAGATGCTTCGCTCAATCAGCAGCTCACCATCTGCAAACAACACAATAAAAGTACAAAGAAATTAAAATAAAATGATATGTTAAATATGGAGTAAACAATGAGTGTATTTGCTTCAATTAGACATTGTGTCTCGTTATGTTTAAAGGTTTCTAGCTTGTTAAGCTTGATAGATTTAGGTGAATGCTATCTGCATAGAAAGTTATTCTGCGATCAAGGAACAGAAATGTAAGGCTTTTAAAGACCATTTTGATTTAAATTTGGACACAACATGAATTACAAAAAACAACCAGATATCATATTTAACTTACTTGATACCTTAAGCACAACAAATCTAACTTTATCAACTCAAATTGGTATTTTGCAGCATGTGACTCCAGTCACAACAGTGACAATAGGATTTCGTCAAACGATTTCACACGTTGCTTGGATAAACATGTACCATAACAAAGAAGCTGGTATTAAATAAAGTAACCACTGTATTTTAATTTAAATTGCCAAATTATACTGTAAGCCAGTTTCAGGAGCAGAATCCAGTTGCAGGTTTGTAGGGAAGGCTGAATGTCTGCTCTTCGTATAGAAAAAGTGAGCTGATCATACTAACTAGGGATGGGCATTCGATTAAACTGCCTTCATCGATCATCGGGAGAGTTAACGATCGATTTTCGATTAGTCATTGATATTTTTATATTAAAATTCAGTGTTCAAAGGCTATATTAAAAGGCAGTGAGAATAGAAAAATAGCGTGTTTCCTCATTGAGATCTTCATTACAAGTGGGACACCTCTTGTGGAAGTTAAACAGAATTAATTCACGGTAGTTACACAAAGAAAATATGCGCTATAAGCAGCGGAGCCGACAGCTAAAAGACGGTACTCATTAACACAACTGACGCTCATATTTTTTTTCTTCTCCAAAAAAGTAACAAAAAAAAAGTCATGTTAAACAAAATAAATGTGCAAAAATGTACAAAAAAATATAATACTTATAGGTCTTATAGTTTTGTGTTACATTTGGCAAAAAGAGTCGAGAAAGAGGATGAGAGAGATCAGCGTACCTAACAATGAATTTGGCTCATCAACAGAGTAAAAAAGACAAAAACAAAAGAAACCTTAACTTATATACAACTTTAGCACCAGTCTACTGATTTTTGTTGAGAAAGATGAGCATGTTAACATGCGCTGGGGTCAGAAGTGAAAGTGACCATCAGTATGGTCACCAGGCTGCTGTAGCGTCTGACCTGCAGCGCCGAGATCACCTGCTGTGAGGGTCAGACGTCGCTGTGATACACCTACCTCCGTGTTAACTGGGCAAGCCTCTGGAATCTTTTTCATTCATTTTCCACCAGTCTGTAGGGGTTCAATCCAGGAGTGGCGGAGCCTCCCTCAGAAAGTAATCGGTGAGGAAGTTTCTCTGCTCGTTGTGCATCTCGGCTCCTCCATGCTAACACCGACTTGATGCCAGGTTAAGACCAAGAGCTGGATGCTCCGCTTCTAACCAGGGTTGGAAGTGCATTCAAGTAATTATACACAGCTTCACAGTGTTGGCAGTGAACCGAGACTTATTTGTTTGTTTGTTTTTTTAGTCAAAGTGGTCCCACGCCACACTTTGCTGCGACCTCTTCATGACAATGCTACTTTTGAAATACACAGAAACTGACAAGAAACTGATTTGGCCTGTGGGTTTTATTTTCAGTCATCACCCTCGTGTGGTAAAGTGTTTAATTACTGCCACATAGCTAAATTAATTGCGTTCCTTCAAAACTCACACTACGCAACAGAACATGCGTTAATTGATCGGTAAAAAAAATGTCATCGATGAAATTCGTAATGATCAATTAATCGATCGTCGATTAATTATGCCCATCCCTAATACTAACAACTTCGCAAATATTTAATTTATAAAGAATAATTATCACTTAAAAGATTGATATATATACAATGAAAGTCCTGAATTTACTATTATTATTCCAAATGTACTGGTCTATTTCTTTGTCTAACAACTCACAGATATGGACAAAATCAAAACCAGAACTGGAGAAACAGGGGTTGGGGGGTTCTCAGTCTATTATGACTGGATATTCACTCAAGAAAAAGACCTTGACCATGCTCTGCTTCTGATAAAACTGATTGAACATGCCAACAGCTGTAGTTACCATTCATATCGGACTGAAAAGTTTAACTGAATATTACGAAAATGAGAAAAAGATGAAAGACATATACCAGTACATTTAAACTATCTAAGCCTTTGAATGACATTCCATGGAACAGGTCTGAATCCATGGAGCTTTGTAAAATGGCAGTTGGTAATGCACATCAGAAGAGGGAGGTGTGGCGTCCTATCAAACATCTCCAAGTTTTACAAGAATGTAGAAGAAATAAACGAAGGAAAAGGTGGAAAAGAATGGTGTTAGGTTTTTTTTTGTGGTTTACCTAAAAACGAGTCACACATAAAAGTCGGAGATAATTTAGACAATAAGCTCTGCAAAGGTAGATGTGGTTCAATCAGTTCTGCAGAGGGAGACCAGCAAAATACAGTAAGGAATGAGCCAACCGTCTGTCTGTTCTCAGCTCCTCATCACTCGTCTCCCACTGATCTCTCATCACTGGTCTCAAAGGGTCTCACCTCTGCAGACTCTCTTTATTTAGTCACACTTCATTAACATATTAAAAGAACAGGATGTCAAGCACAAGAGCATGTGGCTGAAACCAAAATGACATTTAAAAAGTACATTAGAACTATGTGATAAAAAACACCCTAAGAAAATAATAATACACCATTATTATTTTTCCCTAACAAATGGCAAATGGAGGAAACACAGACAGAGTGTTGCAGCTAGGCCTGTGTTAGCTTGATAACCAAAAAGCTTTTTCCTGCTCAGTAAAATGCTTTTCTACCCCCTCCACCATCTTCCCCCTTCTCAGGATATTCAGCCGTGACTTCATCGGAGCCAAGCAGGAAATAATATGAGATGAGGAACAGAAAAGGAAGGGCGACATAGGAAAGGCCCTTTAGCTTTTTTGAAGGAACAGAAACATCATGACCCAGTGGGTTTTGCTACTGTTCCATTTAGAGTCACTTAACTTAACTTTCAGAGGCTAAACCCAAAGAAAAAGTGCTGCATAAACATTTTGGGTGGAATTTTATTAATTTTGTTAAACAGTTAATGCTACAACGTTTTCCTCATGCTGCATTTGCAGTGATATCACTGCTTAATGTTCACTGAATATCATTAAATTGGTGTTTTTTTGTGTTGTTTGTCTTGGTTTTCTCCACCAGGAGGCTCTGCCAGAGACCAGGACCTGTCCATTATCGCTGGAGGGCGGAGTCGTGCCGGTGTGCTTCTGCAAACCTGGAACTCATTGAGCTTCATCCCAGGCTGTTAAAAATGAGTTGCTCACAGATGTTCAGCGCCTGAGTGTTGCACCTGCTTGTTAACCTCTAGCCTTCCGTGTTTCCTAGTGTTACTCTTCATGAAGTTTCTCTGTGAACCTACCTGTTTAACCTTACCTGTGATCCTCAGTTTCTCTGTAAACTCCGGTCTCCAATCCACGTCTCACAGCTTCAAGGCTTCTCCGTTTCTTCGTGCTCACGCTCCAGCTAAATCAATAAGCTCCTTTGTGCTCCAGCTGGAAGATCTACCTGTCTGCCCTCCGTCTCTGGCTGCTTAACTTCCATTTCCCCTGGATCCTCACCACCAGCTCATGCAGACATCCCAGACTCCTCTCACGTCCCCCGACAATGACTCTACCATATGCAAGTAAGCCTCACCTGAGATCTTTTATATCAATCCACTTGACTTTACAATATACTCACCTCTGGACTTCCCTCTCTGCAGTGCTGACTCCTCCATTCCTCCTGTGCAGATTCCCTGGTTCATCAACTAATCATTATTTTCAATAAACCTTTTATCACTTTACATCTTTGGCTCAATAGTTGTGTTCTCCATGTGGGTCTGAAAGCTATAACATATGACAATTTGAATAATCCAAGAATTCACATCATGTTTTAAATTTGAAACAATGAATTCTCCATTTCTTAGTATCTGTAATACTGCAAATCTTCAAGTCTGGTTCTGAACAAACTGTACAAGTACAGCGTGCCAAAGCAAAGAAGTAAACAAAACTCAGCCAAAAACTCAAAATGTGTATGGTGGGTGTATTACTTCTAGAACAGAGCAGACAGATTTTAAACCGTGGTGCAAAACATTGTGTTTTCCAAGTAGTTTGATGTGATGGTAACACTGCATCACCATCTAGGAAAAATAGAAGTGGTAGCATCATACTGTGGGGATACTCTTTTTTTTTAACATAGAAAAGCCTCCCCACAGAAACATAGATGTAGCAGCATTGTTATTTTTCTGCAGCAAGGACAGGGAGGGTGGTCAGAGTTCCTGGGAAGATGGATGGCGCTAAATCCAGAACAATCCTGGAAGAAAACTAGTTAGAGGCTGCAGAAGACTTAAGACAGGGGTGGAGGTTCGCCTTCCAGCAGGAAAATGAACCTAAACATACTGCCAGAGCTACAATGGAATGGTTTATATCAAAGCCTAATTATGGATTAGAATGGCCTAGTCAAAGTCTAGACCTAATCCAGCTGAGAATCCATGACAATACGTTTTTTTGTCTACAGACACTCTCCATTAATCTTCAGTGAAGTGGAAAAGATGCTTCTTATGCTTAGTTGCAGATACTGCTTTGGATTTTTCAACACATGAAATATTCAGCAGCCATGTCTAAATAAAATAAAATAAAGATTTGCATTTAACATTTATTTACCTGTATGGACCATAAGTAGGATGTAGGGGGGAAACTGCAGTAGATAAACACTAATTGATTATTTCTACATCAGTTTCAGAGAAGTGACTAACTTAACCAAAAAGTCCGTTTTATAATGGCAGAACGCGGGAAGCCAAGGTTAAATGTGATTGTGTTTCACATCATTAGTTTCTTCACAAAAAGCACAAAGAATCTGGTTTTCCACTGTCCTATTCTATTGAGTCGCTCACTGAGAGTGAACACACTGCCAGAGATTTCAGTCCCACACCCACCACCTGAAACACAGATCTTCATCTCCAGAAATCAGATATAAAAATATAGACCAATCATGAGCTCCCTCTGAAGTGGAGGCGCAATAACAAGAGAGACGGTTGTTACTAGGGAGAGCAGGAGGGTAGGTGGGTGGGGTGTGGTACTTAAAACCAGCTTACATAAACAGTGAGGGGCTCCAGATCTGAGCAGCTGATCATGTCAAGATTAGCACAATGAAACATTAGAAGCAGAGAGTGATTTAGGTTTGTAGGTCCCAGTGAAGGGCTTCAGCTCTTTGGCCCTTGGCTCCTTTACAATCTGTTGTTTGAGATGAAGCTGACCCTTGACCTGGAACCGAGGCCTTTACCTTCACCTGACATCACGTGTTTCTGAACAGCTGAAACTTTTTCTCATGCAGACTACATCAGCATTCAAAAACCATGAGTGTTGAAAGGATCAAATTCAAGGCTGAATGTGTTTATTTCAGTCAAAGCCAGCCTAATGTTGTTCTCAACTAATATTTACCATGTGTGGATAGAAGCGTGAAAAAACTGCTGAATGAATGAATCCAGCTTTTTATCTACTGTATGTTTTACCATCACTGTGAGCCACGAATGAATGGGGTCTAACCCTTCCTACTGGTGTGACAGTTAGAATATTTCAAAGCTAACACCTGCAACAGAAAGCTTTGCCAAAACATTACTCATGCAACAGAGAATCAGAGATGTAAACAATGACATGGTTTTGTAAGGGATCTACTTCACTTTTACACTATTTAATTTCTACAGACCAGCCATGTGTGACAGAAGCTCTGTTCTCTGAAGGTAGCCTTACTTAGAAAGAAAATACCCATCAGTAAATAAATCAGCACAAGCACATTCTCCAAGAGTTTCATGATCAAGCATGGGGGTGAAGGGCTGATGATTTGGGCTAGTTTTTCATCCAAAGGCCCGGAACAGTCAATGAAGTAATCTAGAGACACACGCGAGGCCATCCTTCCACCAGCAAACACAGTCATCAAAAGGACAATCATCCAAAACATAGCAGCTGATCTACAACAAAATGGCTGACAGACAGAAGCTAAGAGAGGTGCTACAACTAACCGGAGCTTGCTTAAGCCATGTTGCTGTCGCCACCCGTCCCTAAATGTTAATAGACAACAACTGTTTATTTATTGAAGGAATGAATACTTTATTAATCCCACAAGGGGAAATTCAGTTTCCAGTACAACCTGTCCAAGACAATACAAACAACACTCCCAGTTACATTACAGGATCAGGCAGACTGTGGTAGCAGCCAGCCAATGGCAGCGCCCCATATGCAGATAAAACAGAGGGGAGAAGGGTGGGACGAGGTATAAAAGGTTTAGATATGCAGATATGTTTCCAACTCTGTGTAAACTGTATTTATCATCACATATTTTTGTACAACTTTTAAAACAGAACAACGTAGGATATCAAACATATATTTAATTAAGCCCACATTTCTGTATTAAATGGTAAATGTTTACTTTGTTTTTATTGGTGAGATGAACTGTGATGGACTGGTGACCTGTCCATATAGTATAGACAATGGAGGGGCGGCTGGTTTGATCTAATATTAAATGTTATATTTTCAGTAGCTGTAGGCAGCAAATCATCATAATTTACAGAAATGAAGAAATGAAATAAATGAACTTTTGAGCAATAACATTCTAATTTAGGAACATAAATCAGAATGTTTAACATAAAATATTTCAGCTGAATCAGACTCAATGTCAGTCATTGAACAAGGTCAGTCAGTAGTGGACATGAACACACGTTGTCTCCAGCAGATATATCTAAGTTTAATACTGTATTCCACATGAATATATGTAACATAATGCCATCATGACGTGTGCTGGCAGAGAACCAGAGGATTCACTTTGGGCTCTGGGGCAAAACAAAACTTCACTAAGACGTCTTCCCATATCTTTCCTGTACACACCTGGACAGATGAGAACTTTCCCTCTCTATAATTATGATACCACATAACTAATATGAGCTCCACCTGCATATGTAAAACTCAGTGCTACAGGTTTCTACCTGCTCTCTGACGTATGTCAAAAGCAAATCTGGAAAATGCAGGAATTCCCAGAGAGAGGAGGTGGAAAACAATGTGAGAATAACTGCACGCAATAAGAACCCAAGAAGAATGAAAGGATACGGGTTAAAAGCCCAGGATCATTGTTACTAAGTAGCAGGTGGCTCCTCTGATGGCGTTTCCTTGCATGGTTCATCTGCACTCGGCCCAATGTCCTTTTTTACTGTTGCTTTTAATTGTGTGTGTGCATGGGAGATGGGTTGCTGGGAGGGGGGTATAACTGTGACCATGCTTTTAAATCTGTGGTGGAGGGATGAGAATGTGGTTTATGTGGGGTCATTTTAATCTGTAAAGCACTTTGTGATGCAGTTTCTTCTATGAAAAGCCCTTTATAAATAAAGTTTGATTAATTGATTGATACACAACATGAGCAAGCTTTCAGGTTTGGTTTAAACAACCTGCACCAGACTAATAGTGTTTTGCAAATGCATTCATATCCCTTCTACTTGTTTCTATTCTGTAACTTTACAGCCTTAAATGTAGTTTTTTGAAATTTTATGACAGACCAACACAACGTAGTGCTTGACCGTGAACTGGTAAGAAAAGCACAGTGGTATCCAAATTTAATGAACAAATAAGAATAAACACTGTGGTTTTATTTGTATTCAGCAGTCTGTTCAGTACTTTGTAGAACCCATTTCAACTGCAGTTTCAGTTGCAGGTCCTTTAGGGTTGATCTCTACCAGCTTTGAAAATCTACACACTGATAGTTTCCCCATTTTCCTTTGTAAAAAAAGATCAGTCAAGCTCAGTCAGAGCCTTTGGGTTATAACTGAGCTTTTTTTTGGAAGGGATCACCCGGTCCCTCCCAAAGAAAAGCATTCCCTCAGCATGATGCTACCACAACCAAGCTTTTCCGTGAGGATAGTGTGCTCAGGGCGATGTGTAGAGTAAGTTTTCCACCCCAAATAATGTTTCATATGGAGTACATTAAGTTCAGTTTTGGTGTTACCATGGACCTCTTGGCTGTCTCTCTGATTAATGCTCTCCTTGCTCAGCCTGCCAGTCTAGGTGGACATCCATGTCTCAGTAGGTCTGCAGGTGCTCTGTCAACTCTCCTTGTCCAGATGATGTATTGAACAGAGCTCTGGGAGATGTTCTAGAACCTAATCCTGGTTTAAACTTCCCCACAACGTTCTTCCTGACCAGTCTGCTGGATTCCCTGGTCTTCATGATGCTGGTTGTTCTCTGATGTTCTCTAACGTAGTGAGCCCCCTTAAAAAAGAAGGTTATTAGCCATAGGAGGCTGACTCCCTGGTTTAATGCAGAGTTGCGTACTTTAAAGCAGAATACTAGGAAGTTGGAGATAAAATGGCGCTCTACACATCTAGAGGATTCCTATTTAACCTGGAATAACAGTCTACTGCTGTATAAAAAGACCCTTCGACAAGCTAGAATAGCATATTTTTCATCATTAATAGAGGCGAAAAAACAAAACAATCCTAGGTTTCTTTTTAGTACAGTTGCCAAACTTACACAGAGTCATAGCTCTGTTGAGCCAACTATTCCCCCAGCTCTTAGCAGTGCTGATTTTATGGGATTCTTCATAAATAAAATTAATTTTATTAAAAATAAAATCATTGGCATCCTCTCAAACATGATTACTTCTTCCTCAGTAAATGAGGCAGCATCGGAAAGAACTGTAGAACCTCAGTTGTGCTGAGGCTGTTTTGATTCAGTCGAGCTTTCGGAATTATCAAAAATATTAGCCTCATCTAAACCTTCAACTTGTATGTTGGACCCAATCCTGATCAAATTATTTAAAGAAGTGTTCCATTTGGTTCCTGGCCCCATTTTGGATATGATGAATCTATCCTTAGTAAACTGATACGTACCACAATACTTTAAAATAGCTGTAATTAAACCTTTAATCAAGAAACCTTTCCTTGATCAAGATGACTTAGTGAATTACAGACCTATATCTAACCTTCCTTTCTTATCCAAAGTCCTTGAGAAAATAGTTGCTAATCAAGTCTGTGAGCATCTAAACAGTAACGAGCTGTTTGAAGAGTTTCAGTCAGGTTTTAGAGCTCATCATAGCACTGAAACAGCACTGGTGAAGGTTACTAATGATATTCTCATGGACTCAGATAATGGACTGGTGTCTGTTCTGGTTTTGTTAGATCTCAGTGCTGCTTTTGACACAGTCGATCATAATATTCTCTTAGAAAGGCTTGAACATGTTGCAGGGATCAAAGGAACAGCACTAGGCTGGTTTTAATCATATTTGTCTGATAGATTCCAGTTTGTTCATCTAAATGATAAATCTTCTTCACTCTCAAGGGTTACTTGTGGAGTTCTACAGGGTTCTGTGCTTGGACCAATTCTGTTCACCATATATATGCTCCCAATTGGTAGAATCATTAGACAGCATGGGATAAATTTCCACAGCTATGCCGATGATACACAACTATATTTATCCATAAATCCTGATGAACCCAGTCAGTTAGGTAGATTACAGGCATGTCTGGAAGACATAAAAACATGGATGACTCTAAACTTTTTGCTTTTAAATTCTGACCAGACAGAAGGTGCTGTCTTTGGACCAGAAGTTCTAAAAAAGAAACTGCTTAGTCAATCACTTCATCTGGATGGTATTAAATTGGCCTCCAGTAATAATGTAAAGAACATCGGAATTATTTTTGATCATGACAAGACATTCAAATCCCATATTTAACAGATTTCTAGGATTTCCTTCTTTCACCTCCGGAATATTGCTAAAATTAGAAACATCCTGTCCAGGAGTGATGCTGAGAAATTAGTCCATGCATTTGTTACCTCAAGGCTGGACTACTGTAATTCTTTACTATCAGGAAGTCCACAAAATGCCATTAAAAGCCTTACTGCTGGCTCCTAGGATTTCTAAAAGTAGAATGGGAGGCAGATCTTTTAGTTATCAGGCTCCTCTCCTGTGGAACCAGCTCCCAGCTTTAGTCCGTGAGGCAGACACTCTGTTTACTTTTAAGGCCAGGCTTAAAACTTTCCTTTTTGATAAAGCTTATAGTTAGAGTGGCTAAGGTCATCCTGAGCTAGCTCTGTAGTTATGCTGCTATAGGCTTAGACTGCTGGAGGACAGACTTACCAATTCTTTTCACTCTGCTACTTTTCTCTCCTTCTACTCTCCAGTTGTATTATTGGCTGTTATTTCGACTGTTAACTTTGTTTTCTCTCAGTGTTTTTCTCTCCATAGAATCTGGTATCCTGCTTGGCTCCATTGCCCTGTTGGACGGGGGGCATCGACTGGGATGGTGCTCCCAGTAACTGAACATCCACTGTGTCCTGTTATCAACTTTTTACTTTCCTACTGTGTCTCTGCTCTGTCTTCTTGAACCCCCAGACGGTCATGGGAGATGGCCGCTCCTACTAAGCCTGGTTCTGGTTGTGGTTGTGGTTCTGCTGGACGTTTCTTCTTGTTAAAGGGGAGTTTTTCCTCTCCACTGTCGCTACATGCTTGCTCAGTATGAGGGATTGCTGTGGTTGGAGTCTGCATCAACGGGCACAACGACTCGATGCAATCTGATAAGATTCCTTAAATAGAGAACTAGCTAAAACTTTAAACTGATTGGAATATTTGCATTGAAATGACTTTTCTTGTAAAAAGCCTTGAGATGACATCTGTTGTGAATCGGCACTATATAAATAAACTGAATTGAATTCAACTCATTTTACCAAATGCTTGGTTGCGCTAGATTTTTTTAGGGGTGTAAGAATAAAGTTAAAACAGAAATGCATACCACACTTTTTAGATTTTCATTTTCATTATGCAGCACTTTTTGCTCAATAAAACACATCAAATTTGGTGGTTGTAACATGAGTAGCTGGAAAGTTCAGGGGGGGGGGTGGGGGGGGGGTGCTGACAGAGTCAGTGCACACGGGATGGGACACAGAGACCTCCAGCCATCACAATGACATGTGCATGCAAAGCAAGGGGCAAACTCTGCTGGCCATAAGTGAGGCCAATGGAGAAATGACAACAACTGCAGTTCTCCCCTCATCCTCAAGGGGCTAGCTGCAGAAAGGAGCCCCAACCCCCCCCCGCTCGCTCCAGGGAAGGCCGCAGCCTCGGCCTCACATTAACAGTCTCGGCCATTTTGTTTCTCTGAACTTGACCATCAGTTGCATCTGGAATGTTTATTCGTGTTTGGATGTTAATCGTTCTCTTATTGGACAAAAATGGCTTGCTGTGGTATTAATTGCACTAACAGACCATCCAAGAACTCTCTGCTTCATTTTCCTTGGTCAGGAAAACTATATTTCTGTTGTGCATTTAAGATAATTCTACTTGGTCAAAAATGGGTTGAAATGATCGCATTTCTTCTTTACTTTACATATGGATTCTTAAACCTTGTTTTAAAAAAAATTCACATTGTTTTAGTGAAAGTTATGGACTAACAAGGCTTCATGCTTTTATTTGACAAAATTATTACATCAGCCTAGAAGGCAGAGGGGTAGCAGGGTCACTCAGCCGCGGTTTTCTGGCTAAAGCGTCCGCTAACCTCCGTTAGCTTCAGTTAGCTCCAGGTTAGCTAAGTTAGCTCGTAGCTACATCGGCTCAGAGTTTGATGGGTGTTAATCATCTGCCCCCACCCTCACAGCCCCACTCTGAGCTCCACCTCTTTGCCCATTTTTTGGGGTTTTTTACGGGATTGACGAGATCAAGGAGGAACAGCCAACTGGACTTCAATTCAGTTCTTCAGAAACCTATGGGTGATGTCACGGAGGCTCCGGCCATCTTAGATATACAGTCTATGATGCAAATGTTGTAGAGCAAGTAAAAAATGAGTCCCCAGCACAGCAGCTGGGTAATGTTAGCTAAAATGGGAGATGCTGAGACAATAATTCTGAATAAAACATCAAAGAGAAGAGCACAATGACACAGAAGGGCCTGTGGACTGTATTTAATTGCTTAATGAGCTACTAAGAACTGAAAACAACCTGATAAACACAGTGAGAAAAATAATCTAGCTGCCTTTTACATGTCACAGCAGACTCTCAGGGTTTTTTGTTTGACTGCTGTTAATTTTCTTTATTATAATCAGGGTGCATGTTGAGACAGACCCACTCCTTCTGCAGGGACACACCTCCCCCAATTCATTTCAGCTCACTTCACTCATTCTTATGAGAGGCCGTTCAAGCCTTCTGGCTTTTTCTCTGTTCTAGTCTTAAATGCTGATATAAAGATCTTTACAATACATCCAGCTCACGAAACCGGACAAAACCTAACATGGAGTTCATCTTCAGGTTTGGGGAAATTACGTTCCTTTTTTAGTTTGTTTTACAGAAACATATGTTCAAAAAAAGGTAAAAACTACACTTGAGAAAATCTGTAATCATTGCAGCATAATTCAGGTTCCAGATTGACTAGTCTTTGTATGTTTTTATACTTGACAAAATTAGACGTCTTCCTAATCCGAAATGAAACACTGAAAGAACTTTTCATTCAGTTCAATTCAATTTAAAAATACTTAATTTATTCCAAAGGTAAAATTAAATGTGTTCGTAACTCATATCATCCAAGTATCTGAAAAGAGTCATTGTAGATAATGATGCTGTGGCAGTCAGTCCTGCAACTAATCTGAACAGGCCTCTGACTAAAGACTGTTGCTGTATGTCAATTCAATTTATTTATATAGCGCGGATTCACAACAGATGTCATCTCAAGTCACTTTACAAGAAGTCATTTCAATACAATAATACAAACATTCTAATTAGATAAAAGTTTTAGTTCGTTTTCTATTTAAGGAATCCCAGCAGATTACATCGAGTCACTGACTTGAGGTTGTGTCCCGTTAATGCGGACTTCCAACCACAGCAATCCCTCATACTGAGCAAGCATGTAGCGACAGTGGAGAGGAAAGACTCCCCTTTAACAGGAAGAAACCTCCAGCAGAACCAGAACCAGAACCAGGCTCAGTACAAGCCTGTAAGAAGGAGGATATTAGATTCAATTCTGGAATTAACAGGGAGCCAATGAAGGGAAGCTAAAACAGGAGAAATGTCATCTCTCTTTTTAATATACTTGCTGCAGAAGTTTGGATCAACTGAAGGCTTTTAATGGCATTTTGTGGACTACCTGATAGTAAAGAATTACAGTAGTCCAGCCTTGAGGTAACAAATGCATGGACTAGTTTCTCAGCATCACTCCTGGACAGGATGTTTCTAATTTTAGCAATATTCCAGAGGTGAAAGAAGGAAATCATAGAAACCTGTTAAATAAGGATTTTGAGTGTCATGTCATGGTCCAACAAAATGCCAAGGTTCTTTACGTTATTACTGGGGGCCAATTTAATGCCATCCAGATGAAGTGATTGACTAATCAGTTTCTGTTTAAGAACTTCTGGTCCAAAGACAGCAACTTCTGTTTTGTCAGAATTTAAGAGCAAAAAGTTTAGAGTCATCCATGTTTTTATGTCTTCTAGACATGCCTGTAATCTACCTAACTGACTGGATTCATCAGGATTTATGAAAAAATATAGTTGTGTGTCATTGTCATAGCTGTGGAAATGTATTCCATGGTGTCTAATGATTCTACCAATTGGGAGCATATATATATGGTGAAAAGTATTGGTCCAAGCACAGAACCCTGTGGAACTCCACAAGTAACCCTGGAGAGTGAAGAAGATTGATCATTTAGATGAACAAACTGGAATCTATCAGACAAATATGATTTAAACCCGCCTAGTGCTGTTCCTTTGATCCCTGCAACATGTTCAAGCCTTTCTAAGAGAATATTATGATCGACTGTGTCAAAAGCAGCACTGAGATCTAATAAAACCAGAACAGACACCAGTCCATTATCTGAGGCCATGAGAATATCATTAGTAACCTTCACCAGTGCTGTTTCAGTGCTATGATGAGCTCTAAAACCTGACTGAAACTCTTCAAACAGCTCGTTACTGTTTAGATGCTCACAGACTTGATTAGCAACTATTTTCTCAAGGATATCGGATAAGACAGTAAGGTTAGATATAGGTCTGTAATTAACTGCATCATCTTGATCAAAGGAAGGTTTCTTAAGTAAAGGTTTAATTACAGCTATTTTAAATTCCTGTGGTACGTATCCGTTTACTAAGGATAGATTCATCATATCCAAAATGGGGCCAGGAACCAAATGGAACACTTCCTTAAATAACTTGGTTGGGATTGGGTCCAACATAGAAGTTGAAGGTTTAGATGAGGCTAATATTTGTGATAATTCCGAAAGCTCGACTGAATCAAAACAGCCTAAGCACAAATGAGGTTCTACAGTTCTTTGCGATGCTGCCTCATTTACTGAGGAAGAAGTAATCATGTTTGGGAGGATGCCAATGATTTTATTTTTAATAGAATTAATTTTATTTATGAAGAATCCCATAAAATCATCATTGCTAAGAGCTGGGGGAATAGTTGGCTCAACAGAGCTATGACTCTGTGTAAGTTTGACAACTGTACTAAAAGGAAACCTAGGATTGTTTTTATTCGCCTCTATTAATGATGAAAAATATGCTATTCTAGCTTGTCGAAGGGTCTTTTTATACAGCAGCAGACTATTTCACCCGGTTAAATAAGAATCATCTAGGTGTGTAGAGCGCCATCTCCCCAATTTCCTAGTATTCTGCTGTAAAGTATGCAGCTCTGCATACTTTAATTACGTAAAACATAATCACTTTCTTTCTTAAGGGTGCTCCGTACATTAGAGAACATCAGAGAACAACCAGCATCATGAAGACCGACAGGACATGGTGATCCCTCCCACAGAAATGCTCAGTTATAACCCCAAGGCTCTGACTAAGCTTGACTGATCTTTTTTTACAAATTGTTCTAGATCGTTGAAGGATCGTTTTCCAGGTTAAATAGAAATTCTCTAGGTGTGTAAAGCGCAATTTTCTCTTCATTTTCCTAGTATTCTGCTTAAAAGTATGTAGCTCTGCATTAAACCAAGAAGTCAGCCTCCTATGGCTAGCCACTTTCTTTTTTAAGGGGGCTACACTATCTAATGCCAAACGCAAAAAGGACGTAACACTGTGAACCAGACCATCAATTTCTGAAGGGTTAGGATGGAATTGCTGCCATCCACTGAGGAAAGTAAGAATGGAACAGATTCTTTAAAACTTGTTACAGCATTGTCTGATGAAGATCTACTATAATGGAACTGTCTTTCAGATTTAAGTATATGCAAAAGTTATCAAAAAGTGGTCAGACAGAAACGGGTTATGTGGGTGGACTGTTTTTTCCTCACACTCAATACCGTATGTCAGTACAAGGTCCAAAGTGTGTTTACCTGAGTGGGTCGATCCCTGTACTTTTTGAGTAAAGCCAATTGAGTCTAAGATAGCATTAAAGGCTTAATTTAAGCTATCACTTTCAGTGTCCACATGAATATTGAAATTCCCCATTATAATGTCCTTATCAGTAATCATGAATGCAAAATCAGATTTAAAAAAAAGTTAGATCTGATCCAAGACTTGAGTATAAGGGCCTGGTCGACGATGCAAAACCACAAAAAAAATTGGTCTTAATGTTTTGCAACTTGGATGAGGAAAAATAAGGGTTAGATGTTCAAAAGAACTATAGCTATCAATTGGTCTGGGACTAATTAGTAAATCAGAACGAAAAATGGTTGCAACTCCTCCTCCTCGCCCAGTATTTCTAGGAATGTGAAAATGTAAATAATTTGAAGGAGTTGACTCCTTTATATTGATAAAATCCTCCTGCTGCAGCAAAGTTTCTGTGAGACAAAACATATTAACTTGATTATCACAAATCAAGTCAATTACTAGGAAAGTCTTTGAGGAGCGATATCTAATGTTTAATAAACCACATTTAATAGTTTTACTTTTCTGTTTAGTCAAAGTTGTATTTTTCTTTATGAGAGTTTCATGAATTGCTTTTGTTGGGTTAACTTTTAATCCATTTAATTTTGGCTGTGGGCAAGACACTGTCTCTATGGGGTAATGGGTGGGTAACAGTACAGAAGCAGCAGAGAGGTGGGTTAAACTACAAATCTGCTTTCTGGTCTGGACCCTGGGTTGTCAGTGATTTGGAGGACTAAGAAATTCGGCCAAATTCCAAGAAAGTAGAGCTGCTCCATCCAAAGTGGGATGGATGCCGTCTCTCCAGATCAGATCAGGTTTTCCTCAAAATGTTTGCCAGTAATCAATGTATCCCACATTGTTTGCAGGACACCACCCAGACAACCATTGGTAGAATGACAGCATGCGGCTAAACATGTCGTCACTGGTCCAATCGGGCAGGGAACCAGAAAAGATTACCTAGTCCGACATTGATTTGGCAAACTTACACACTGAAGTAACACTCATTTTATTGACCTCCGATTGGCGTAACCGGGTGTCATTACCACCAGCGTGAATAACCATCTTAATGTATTTACGCTTATCTTTAGCCAGCAGTTTCAGATAGGATTTGATGTCACCCGTTCTGGCCCCTGGCAAACATTTGACTATGGTCAATGGTGTCTCTAATGCCATGTTTCTGACTATGGAGCTGCCGATTACCAGGGTCGGCTTCTCAGTGGGTGTGTCGCCGAGCGGGTAAAATCCGTTAGAAATGTGAACGGTTTGGTGGTGACTCGTGGGCTGAGTTCTAGAACTATGCTTCCTACGTACCGTCATCCAGCTGGTCCCGGCTTCACGGGTTCTACTGGAGGGCGGCTAGGGGGTTCTGTCCTTGTTGGGTCCGCGCTGGCTAATGGGCCTCGGCTATCTACTGGTCAACAACGCGGAGCCGGGCTTCTAATTCCGATACCCTCGCCTCCAAAACTACAAAAATGTTACATTTATTACAATTACCATTATCACTAAAGGAGGCAGGGAAGTATCTAAACATCTGACAAAGAGAGCAAAAGAGAGGAGCAGATTTAGGCAGAGAATGAGAGATAGGAGAGAAAATAATAGCCATAGCCACAATGAAGCTAACTAAGCTAGCGATACCTTACCATGGCAAGAAAAACCATGTGAAACACAGAGTTCCTACAATGTAAAGTACACCACCAGAAAACGTTTGTTTTAGCGTGCTTGTGTGTTAAAATAACTTAGAAAGGCCTCAGTACAGAGAAAACCAGATCAATTCAAGAGAGTCTCAACACCAAACAGCTCCACGGAGTGCAACAGCAGCAACAGGAAATAACGCAATACGACTTACCCAATTAATCACTTTGCTTTGAATACACAAATTCTCTTGGTAGGCCTTGGGACGAGTGGATTCAGCCACCCATGACCATCAGGACACCGAAACAGCTCAGTTTCCGGGCAGCAGAACAATATTCTACAGTAACATGTCCTGGATGACATCATGGGTAGTTGGGAAGAACTGTTAATCCACCTCCTTTGCTTTTGCCACTCCTATTTTAAACTTTGTCTGGCCATATGGTCAGAAAGCCGAGCAGAGAGAGATTCAAATTCAATTCAAATTCAAAAATACTTTATTAATCAGAGAGGGAAATCAAGTGTTGTTGTAGCTCATACAATTAATTCTTTAAAGAGTTGTTGTAGATCATGATGGCCAAGGGCAGGAAGGATTTCCTGTAGCCGTCTGTGTTGCAGCGAAAATGAGAAAGCCTACAACTGAAGACACTCTGTTGTTCTAGGATGGTCAGTTTCTTTCTTACTTTCCGTCTCCGTGTCGCTGGTACATCGGGAAAAAAAACCCCACAGGAATTTCTAATAAAAATTTCTTACACATACTGTATATATCAACCAGAGTACTATAGCAAAAGCTGTAGTGCTCCACGTGTGATAGTAAAACTGTTGGGCTTCTATTTGATACTCAGACACCAATTCTGAGCTCCACACTTCCGGACAGGACACGTAAAAAAAAGAAGCAAAAAAGATAGTCTCATGAAGAGGATGCTTACGGTTGTCCATAATTGTTTTTGATTTTATAAAGAATCCTTCTTTGCATCATCATCTCCAGATGTTTCACAGTTGTCCCCAGAACAGAACCAGCCATCTTGATCAGATTGTTTAGCTTTTTTAATACCCTGGCTCTGATGCTGCTACCCTAACAGATGATGGCTGAAGAGATTACACTCTCCACAACAGACTTGTAGAAGATCTGCAGCATCTTGCTGTAAACCTTGAAAGACCGGGGGTCTCATTTATAAACGTCGCGTACGCACAAAATGGGGCCTGAAACTGGCGTACGCCACTTTCAAAGCAAAAGTTGTCATTTATAGAAAACAGACTTGACGGGAAAATGTGCGCACCTGTATGCCAACTCTGACCCGTGCGTACGGAGATTTTGGAGATGGGGGGAATCGACGACGCAGTTGGTGAGGTGGTGAACTGCAGTCAGACTGCATATTACTCCTCTCACACATATCATTTCACCTCACACCAAACATTAATTATGGATTTATGTTATTATAAACATCCAAACCAGCAATGATATCTATATTGTAGCTTTGCAGTGAGCTATAGCTCTTCTAAAAACATTTTTCAATATTAAAGTAAATACATAAAATTTATCTCAAAACATTAAAATCAGATAAAAGGGCAGGGACTGTATGCCAATTAATAAATTGAATCATCTCTACCATATATCATTGATTGGGACGTTCATTGTGCCAAGGAAGGAAGCAATCAGTCTTATTGCTGCCAATAGAAATACCCCAACTACTTTCAAGCATAATATTTGAGATGGATGCACTGGCGTTGCTAGAAGATTTTGCAAATGGAAGGATTAGGAGAGAACGCGTGTTCAGGGATCATTCCCATGATGATGACTGGCTAATAAGCAGATTCAGATTCCCTAGAGCTGTGCTCTTGGATCTCTGTGCTGAATTGGGCCCAGTTTTGGAGAGACCGTCCAGGCGGAACCGTGCCATTGCGGTCCAGCTGCAGGTGCTCACCACTCTGGGGTTTCTTGCAACTGGTTGTTACCAGCGGGAATTAGCCGACAGGTATGTGTCTGAGTACCATGATTCTTACTATTCTGCCCAAAGTCCCTTTTTGGAAATAATGCCTTCAAATATGTTATATTTATTTACTAGGTCTGGGATATCACAGCCGTCCCTGAGCGCAATAATGCCTACAGTCTTGGATGGTATCATTAAAATGAGCAGGCGATACATCACGTTTCCATATACTGTGGGGGAGCAGGCCGAAATTAAGATGCAAATTGCAGCAATGTCCGGTTTCCCAAACATAATCGGCGCAATTGATTGCACCCATATTGCTATAAGGGCCCCGTCCGAGGATGAATTTGTTTTCGTCAATCGGAAACATCTACACAGTATTAATGTGCAAATCATATGTGATTCACACATGATGATCACTAATATGGTGGCACGATGGCCTGGGTCAACACACGACTCCTTTATCTTGACACACAGCAGTGTAGGGAACAGACTGCAGGCAGGCGCTGTGCGTGATGGCTGGCTGCTCGGTAAGTCCTCACCGTCATTAGAAATGCTGGTTGTTGACGCCTGAATTAAACGTGTTATCACTCTCAGGAGCTGGCTTCTGACGCCGTTCCCAGACCCACAGACAACAGAGGAAATGCGCTACAACTCCTGTCATATGCGTGCACGCTCAGTCGTGGAGCGTGCCATAGGCCTGTTAAAATGTAGGTGCCGGTCATTGGATGCCTCGGGTGGCAGACTATTATACCACCCTACAAAGGTCTGCAAGATCGTGAGGGCATGTGGAATTCTTCATAACATGGCACTGAGAATTGGAATTCCCCTCCCTCCTGGCCTACCCCCTCCCAAGCATGAGAACCCCAACCCACAGCCGCCTCCTCCTCGACAGGAAGCCTTCACCCAGGGAGCAAGGATCCGCCAGGATGTAATGCGGCATTTGAGATAACGACAATGTTCATTTATTAAAAATCTTTTATTGTATCATTTAAGGTACCAATGGCTGTCACTATGTCGCACAGCACACTCTTTATTTCCTTTAACTTGTTTGTCACAGAATTGATGGCGCTGATGGTGTCTCTCTGTGTCTGCATCACAGCTTCAGTCAGAACCCGACCACTGCTGGATGCACCACGGGCACCGGCAGCACTGGTGCTGGGGGCAGCCGGATGCTGGGCAACCTCATCTTCCTCTGCCTCCTCATCCTCGCCACCTACCGACTGTGGAAGAGCTGAAAAGACACGGCATATTAGTCTGTCTCCTTAAAATATGCTCAAATTTGTTAACGTAACCACGTAATAAAATATATACAAAAGGTGCTTTACCGGGTTCATCTGTCGTTTCTGCCAGGTCGGTGTTGCCCTCCTTCTCTGACACAATACCGTACACGCTTGATGTTCCCATGATACTTGCCATCTTCCTGTCCAGTGGTGTCAGCTCGGGTGTACACGTACCCCCTCCAGTAGCAGAGCCACTCTGGCGGTGGGAGGCAAGTTTTTTTTTGTGCCTCGACTTTGAGGTCCGACCACTTTTTTCTAAATTTCGGGTACCGTCCTGTCAGTTGCACTGACAGTCAGCACTGCAGACGCCACATGCTGCCACTCGCAGTTCTTTCTTTTATTTGTGACACCATTGCTGTGTCCACCAAATAAAATGCCTCTTCTAGCCTCCACTTCACCCACTAGCACCTCAATCTCTATCTCTGTAAAGTTCTCTTCTTGGTTTTTTTTGTTGTTGCCATATTTCCCCTATTCTTCATATGAATCAAAATTCATGTCCTGCTTTGCATTGGCCTTTTATAGCCAGATTTGGGCGTGTTCAGGGTGGGATATGAGCCAAATTCACATGCGCAAACTTCCAAGGAGACTGTGATTAATAACGGGGAAATTGCTTACACCTGTGCGTAGGCATGGTTTTATAAATTAGTAATCTTTTTGGCATACCCAAACTTTTTGTTTTGGTCGTACGTACACTTTTAGTAGGGATTCTACGCAACGGTTTAGAAATGAGACCCCAGCTCTCTGTATTCAGCTTCTTGTCCATCTCTGATACACTCGACAGTTGCAGAGTCATCTGGGTATTTCTGCAGATGACAGGTCTCTGATTTGTACTGGAAGTCAGAGGTGTAGAGAGTGAAAAGGAATGGTGCGAGTATGGTCCCCTGTGGGGTTCCTGAACACCTGGTTTGATTCAAAATTCTTCAGTCTCTCAAACTGTGGTCTGTTTGTCAGGGAGTCACTGATCCAGGCGATTGTTGAGGGCTCCATCTTTGTCTTCAGGAGTTTCTGACAAAGCAAATCAGGCTGAATTGTGTTAAATACACTGGACAAATCAAAGAACATGATCCTCCCAGTGCTGCCTGCTTTGTCCAGATGACAGTGGGTTGGTTGAAGCAGGTGGATGATGGCATCTTCACCTCCAACTCCACAGCGATAAGCAAACTGCAGCGGATCCTGATATGCTCTTGTTTGCTTATTCCCGGGACGGGGGGCAACAGGAGTTTCTCCAGGACCTTCATGATGTGAGATGTCAGGGCAACAGGTCTATGGTCATTGATGACTGATGGGTGATTTTTCTTTGGTACTGGAACAAGGCATGATGTCTTCCACAACACTGGGACCTTCTGGGTCAGGCTAAGGTTGAAGAGGTGCAGCAGAATCCCACAGAGCTGCTCTGCACAAGCCTTCAGGACTCTGTGGCTGACACCCTCTGGACCTACAGCCTTGTTCCGGTTCAGTTTCTCCAGCTGCCTCTTCACCTGAATTTTAAACACAGACAAGTGGGAGGGGGGGGCAATAGGGGTAGCAGCATCTCCTGACATGGTTGAAGACAAACTTGTGGAAGCAGAAGAGTCTATGACTAAGGTGAAGGATAAAACATCTGAAGTGTGACAGGAGAGCTGTGGGTCAGAGTCTGTTAGGCTGGGGACAGGCGAGGAAGATGCTAAGCTAGTTCCTGAATTGAACCTGTTGAAGAATGTGTTTGATTCATTGGCTCTGTCCAGACTTCCATCTATCCAATCTTCCCTGTGCTTAAAGTCTGTGATCTTTTTCATTCCTGACCAGACATCTCTGATATTGGTTGGAGGCGTTGATGTTGGGGACATGATCCTTGGCCATCATGATGGATGGAGGAACTTGTTTGAACTTCCTTTTCTCTGGTCCTGCTGTGTATCCATTAATTCAATTCAATTTTCAATTCAATTAAATCCTTTTAAATTCCTCTGGGATTTGCGGTTCACAGTTCAGATATTATTGGAGCTTTAAAGATTTAAAGGTAATCAGCTGCTCCCAGTTGTAAAAAACAATACCTCGTTGCCACGGTTATGCATCATAAAAACTGTCCAAAAGTAAGAGTAAAAACCCTTCCAGCTGCACAGCAACTAAAACTAGATGCTAACGTTGGTAAGCATTAGCCACTCACAGTAATCTTTCAGTGATAACAAACCGTCTCTGATGGTTCGGTTCTGCTCTAAGCCCAATTTGCTGCAGGTTGAAGAGTGAAACAGGAATCTTCACTGTTAATAGAACAAAGTCCTGTCAGTCACCCTAATCAGTGGTGTTTATTAATTGACCCAATCAACCCAACAGGACGACACAAGAACCACGTACACATATTGCAGACATCAGCCTCAAATCAGCTGGGCAGCACTTAGTCAGAGCCGCTTCACTTTGAGAACAAATGTCCTGGTGTTTTAATACTGGTTACATCCCTACTGATGTCAGTCCACACACCCTGTTAAAAACACAGGTTTTTTCCAAACCACATTTTGATTGCATTTCAGTATTCAGTCTTCTTAGGATTAATCAGAAATAAAAGAACTAGAGATGTTTAGGTATTCGCTGATATAGAGTAGCAATCTGATACCAATATTTTATTAAGAGGTCTTTTAAATTTATAAATTAAATAAATTGGTTGTATTATAGACTTGGGTGTATGATATCTTTGTTACTATTATTCAATGGCCTAGCATTTGTTAATATTGTAAAACATAAACCAACACATGTAAAAAAAGGATTACCACAAAACATTTTAATCATTGAGTACATCAAACTCAAATAAAAGAATTTCTATAAATAAAATTTTGAAATTTTACTTGGTGATACTAGTAAGATGAAGGTGCAACAGTCAACTTCACCAAATCTACAAAAATATGCATTTTTTTTTATCCCACGGTTTTTCCCCATTATTTATCACCCAGTGCTCCTACCTAGTTCCAGTTCTCCCTCTGCCAGCCCCGGGAGGGCCCCGCACTGAAACCCAAGCCTCCTTCATGCTTGGGAAGTGAGCAGGCCCTTCTTTTCACCTGATGGGGTGGGGTTTCCCGGCCGGCCAGGAGGAGGCAGTATACCGCCCCAGGACTAGTCCATGTTTTGTGGGAGTAGCTCACATTACCTGCTCAAGGGAACAAGGGGAGAACCTGCTAACTCGACACAGAAAGGCCCTTTCGCCAACCCCACCCAGGGTGTGGGTACCGATGATGTGGGGGAACAAACACACCCTCAGCACCCACAGTGTCCCCGGCGGTAATCGAACCCTGGACCTTCTAGCTGTGAGGTGAGCAGCGTTCCCAGCTGCGCCACCGTGCTCCCTTTACAAAAGTAAACTTTTAAAGAACCTATTAATATGTAGAAAAAAGTTCTTGTCAATACAAAAAAAACTGAAACTACAAAAAATACAAAAATGCATAACTCCTTTAAAAAAGTAGTTATAGTCTGTTAAACTAAGGGCCCATTCACACGGAGACGTATTTCGCTGCATACGTATAATTTTTTTTATCGTATTAGCGTTTCTTCCACATGGATCCGCTATTTTTTGAAACCGGGTCCCAAAGTGGGTAAATCTGAAAACGACACCCTTGCGGTTTTGTGTGTACAGCCAATACGTATATTTTGTGAAATGATGATGTCATCACATCACGTGTCGGTTGCGTCACACGTAACTGCAACAACAATAATGGCGGACTACATTATTTTGTTCGTGCTGCAGAAGCTACTAAGCTTACTAGCTTTATTACAGCAAAATCTATTGCTGTGTTATGAATTTATTCTTCTTGGTTCGTATACAGCGTGCAAGGTTATGTGCATGCTCAAAGTCTTGCAAAGTCTTCTTCTCCGTGTATAGTGTATCTCTGTGGCAGAATTACAGTGCCCCATACTGGTCTGGCATATATACTACACCGTTTTCAGTCGGTTCCAGTGGTTTTGTGTGTACGCAGAGATTTCTTGAGAGGACACCGTGTTAACGGAATTTTTTTTTAGAACAAGGAAGAAAGAAATCGGATAGGGAACGTACAGGCTTCGTGTGGATGTGGCCTTAAAAAGGGCACCTGTGTTTGATGACAAGCAGAAATAATTTCAAAGAAATGTTTTGTGACCACAATGGTTTAATGGAAAAGTAACCATTCATAGTGCAATATAGTTATTTTAATGTTGTCAATTTATTAGTAATTTATAAATGATGTTGATAGCAGAATAAATAAGAAAAATGTATAAAACTAGGACAGTCACAAATATAAGCCTGCCAATTAATTGTACATGAATGCAATTTATTTAACAATACTGAATTGTTTATTTTTAAGTAATAAATATTATTAAATTAATAAAGATGATTTACCTGTCTTTAAAATGTGGGTCCAAGAGAGTTGCAACTGCATACAATGGCTTATCTTCAATGGTGCTTAATTGTTCATTGACCGCTGCAAGAACTGTGCTTTTCATATTTTTTATACCAGTTATCATCCTTGTTTTCTTAAGAAGGCGTTTTAGTATGGTGACTGATGAGATGACTTCAGCTGCAGATGAGGTGGAAGAACTTAGCTGTCAGTTCCTGAAATGGTTCCAAAACGGCAACAACCTTCTCTAGCAAAGTTCACTGACTGGCTGTCAGGGTGGCTGGTATTTCGTGGTCAGCTTCATATGCTGAAACTGACCTCTTCTGCTCCAATAAACTTTCAACCATGTAGTAAGTGATGTTCCACCTAAGTGCCGCGCCTTGTTTCAAAAGTTTAGTTGGAACTTTAAGCTGCTGCTGAATATCTCCCAGATGTGTAGTGGCCATTGGTGAGTGCTTAAAATAAGAAACAATCTTTCTACCATTAGCCAGAGTATCACTTACAGTTCTCTGGGACTTGCAAGCCTTCCTTCACCACCCGCTGGAGACTGTGTGCTAAGCACCCCCAACTTTTAAAATTAATTTCTTCCATGGCTTTTTTCATGTTGCTTGCATTGTCACGCAAAACAAGTGGACACTGGACTTTGGTATTTCAATTTTTCCACCATCCCCTGAATTACTTCGGCGATTGCTTTTCCTGTATGAGATCCACGAATCTCATATGGCACAACACTTTGAGGTGCATAATGAATGTCCGTTATTGCGGTGCTTTCTTGCATTCTTAGGCAATTTTTTTTTCTTTTTTCTTTTTTATAAACGTGTCCTGCTTGGCAGTGTGGAGCTCAGAATTGGTGTCTGAGTACCGAGTAGAAGCCCAACAGATTTACTTTCACAAGCGGAGCAGTACAGCTTTTGCTATAGTTCTCCACTTGATATATGTGTGAAAATTCTTTATTATGAATTGCTGGGGGTTTTATTTCCTGATGTTATGGACACGGAGACGGAAAATTAAGGGAAAGAAAGAAGATGAAGAAGAGAGGTAGGAAACAAAAAGTCATGAGAGAGGGTGAGTTGAAAAACTCATGGTGCCGATTAATCAAGCTCTAGTAATGATAACCTCAGCCCAAGAATATATCTGTAATCACCAGAGACCCCACATCTATGTCTGTGTGTGAGCAAGCTGGTGCATATAGGGTTTCTCCATAAGAGTGTTCGATAGCTGGTGTGAGCAGGCATCAATCCGTCTCCCAGGAATCGATCCAAACATGTAGGAGATCGGAGCCAAGACGTCCAAAGGACCCCCAGAGCCCCAGGCGGACCCGGGCGGGGCCGTCCGCATCCCCCAAGAGAGGAGCAAAAGAGAACCCCAGGGGAACGTCCAGCGGTCCATCGACCGGGAGAGCCGGGGCAGCCAGGGGCGCCCCACCCCCCAGCAGGGACCCGACAAGCGACCGGCCGACGAGGGGCCCCCGACACTGCAGGGCCACCACCACCCTGGGCCAATCTCCACCGCCAACATCCCAGCGCCCCACCCCTGCCCGACGTCGAGGCGCCCCACCGATAGCCGCAGCGGACCGACAGCATCCCCAGGCCAAGCTCAGCCAGCACCTGGACACCAAGTTGTACCAGCTCCCGAGTCCTGATCCCACGCAACGCAGAGCGCCAAGACCAGGCATCCAACAATGGCCAGGGCCGGTCCAACCCGCCAATGAACTGACCACGCACGGTACGCACAGAACAAGTGATCGAACGAGCAGAGACGTTGGATCCGTATCCCCCCGAGCCACCGAGCAGGCACCACCCAACAATCCCAAACTTGGCACCCCTAAAAGAGCTAGCAGTTAATGTGAGCTAACCCCACCCCAACCAACCAAAGGAAGATATCGGCCCAGCGCATCGGCCGACCGACACATCGGCCCCCCCCGGCCCGGCCAGGCTCGCAGCAGGTCCATACCGGATTGACCACCGACGCACCAGTAGGCAGGGGCATCCGTCACCGGTGGGGAGTGACGGAGGGGAAATAGGCCCCCCATTAAATTTAAGGCCTGAGGTGCGCCAGGCGAGAGGGCAGCCCAAGACCAAACCTGACAGGCACACAAAGACATACAGACACAGTCATATGTTCCCTCCCTCTTAAACACATACATTCTCACTAACTCACCAAGACACCCAAGAAATGACGCTGTACCCTCACTCACACACCCCATACACACGTCATGCTCCCAGGTCCAGGTACCAATGCCCCAGCAGAGCCACCGGCCCCCGGACCCGGGAGATGGACCCCCTACCTTCTAGGACAGAGACAAGCAGACCGCCAAGGGCCCCACAGTGGCAAGGCAGCCCGACAGCCCAGGACCCCGACCAGACCACCTGTTCGTCCTCCGGACCTCAACCCCTGATGGCCCGTAGCGAACAGGGGTGTGAGAAGACCCCTAGCCTCTATCCTCCCGCTCGAATATGGTGTGGATGCGTGTTGTTATAATGTGCATTTAAAACAGAGGGGTGGGATGTGGGGAAGGCAGCCACACATCCCCCAACCCCCATCCCGAGCCCTCAGTGTCTATATGTGGTTTAACAATGGGCAACGGCACCAGAGGTGAAGCTGATTGAACCCCACCCCCCTCTGGATGCCAAAAAGTGTGCCCACCCCAAAGTCCCTACATGTGTGTCGCATGAAAATGTTATAAGTGGGAGTGTCTAAGTTGTATATTAAAATTGAGACCCAGGACGCCACGGGATAGCGAGGAGGGAAACCCCTCCTCGCACCCCAGTGATGTGCCCATGACCCAAGACCCTATATGAGTGGTAAAGTGATGGAGCGGGTGGACAGAGGTGTTCGGGGATGGGGAGGGAAGGACTGGGAGACAAAATGTCTTCCCAGGGAGCCAGCTCCCCCACTGACCTCAATAGGCACCCCTGGTTACCGGGATCCACCAGGGGAGAAAGGCCATGGCACGTTCAAGCCGGGGCCCACAGGCCACAGCACCACCAAGCCCCACAGACCCCAAGGCAGTCCCCGCAGCCCCATTCCAGAATGAGAACTAAACTCACCCTGACATTCGCTCTACTATCAGAACACAAAAGACACCCAGGTTGAGTTGCCCCCCCCCCCCCCTTCCAGCATTCCCCTCCCCCCCGTCCAAGTGCCCTCGTAGGGGGAGAGCACCTGTCGCTAGTTAGCAATAGCCTCCCCGCCAGCAAAGGAGGCCCCCAGCGCAACCTGCACATCGAGGCCCCCGCAGCCCAAACCCCGGCGACGTACCTGCCCAAAACCAGGAGCAAACCGATGAACCGGGCGGCCGACCCACCAGGCCAACATCCACCATCCCCATTCCCTTGTGGAGCGACCACTGCTGCTCAATGGCCCGGCAGGCAACCTAACCCAGCGCCCCACCCACCTGCCCTGCACGCCCACTACCCGGCCAGTCCACCCGCAGGTCCGACCAAACCCAGGCAAACGCCCGACCCCAGCGCCCCGCAGTGTACAAAGACCGGCGCCTCAGAGCCCCGAATCCCCTTTGGCAAATTTCTTGTTTTTTTTCAAACACATTTGCCAGTGTTTTTGTTGTTGCAGTTCACTGAGCTTTTCCTTTAAGGCTTCAGATTCAACAGCAAGAGGAGTTTCACTGCGTTTCACGGTAGAGAATGCTCTGTTTTTTGCAATGGCTGTTGCATCAGAGAGGACCACACACCTCTACCTATTATTCCCGTTGCCTTGGGGGGAAGCTCTTTCCTTTGGTGGCAAGGGAAGGAGGACGTTTCTGCCAAAGAAGCCCTGGATCAACACACATATGCACAGTCTGCTGGTCGTGCAGGTATCTGTATCCTGGCCGAAGGAATAAGGCTTTCACCTGACTTATTCAGAAATCTGCAGAATGAATCTTTGAATTTCAGATTCCCCACAAACAGAGATATTTTCTCTGCTTTGATGCTGACGCCATGCTGTCCTTCTGAGGAAGAGAATCCACTGCGGCCCAAGCGAAGGCTGTCTGGTTGGTCCAGAAAAGAAGCTAAGGGGACAACCCTTTGTGTCAAGCTAACGTGTGCTAACCGCACACACACGCTGCCTGCTGCTAACCGATCAGCTAACACCATCTCGTTTTATCCACCAGCTAATGCAGAAGAACCCTCTCGGACCAGACTACAGATTCCCTTTTTCTATTGAGACCTTCTGAAGAACCAATCTGTTAGGTGTCTGGGGTGTTTATGTGTTTTTGTTTGTGTTTGTCTCTGTTTGTCTTCCTGTTTTCTCCACTTTCCAGGATCTTCCTATAGGGGTTCTGCTCGAGCGGTGGATCCTTACAGCAAGCAGTGGGGGGAGCCATGTGCTGCAGCTCTCCACAGTTGCAGCTTATTAGAGCTTATTTACTGGCTGGATAAAAGGAGCTGGCTGTCAGTTTTTCGGTGCCTGAGTGTTGCAAATTCACAGGTAGCCTCTAGCCCTCCGTATTCCTGGTGAAAACAGTTCTCTGTGAAATTCCCTCTTTGAGACTTATGTGATCTAACCTTACCCTGTGCTCCTCTGAAGGTCTCCTCACTTAATCTCATTCATTATCAGCGTTCTGCTTCTCTGCAAGCACCGGACTCCTTTTCCATGATGACAGCTGCAAAGCTCCTGTTCTTCAAGTGGCTAAGAACCAGCGCCAAGCTCTGCCTACCTGCCCCCCATGCTCAGTCCCTGGTCACTGGATCTACATCCTCCATGTGCACCAGCAGACCTCTGGAAGATCTTGCAGACATCCCAGACTCCTAGCTCTCTCCCCCTGGCCTACTCTCTGTCACCTACAACTTAAGGCTCACCCTGAGTATTATTACACTATTTGGATCAAGCACACTTACCTGTGAACTTCCTCTCCTGCAGTTCTGTTCTCCTCCATTTCCCTCTGCTGTAGGCGTTTTCAAAAGACACACTGTGGCAGCATATTAAACCTCGTTTCAACTGAGCAGAACGGTGCGGCTCGGTCCGGTCTTCTATTGCGTAATTCTGACTTTTCATGGGAGTATTTTCCACTACCTACTGAACCTGCGGAATACAGGACCGGTGTGTAAAGTTGTTACGGGGGTGACATTTAAACTTACTGCAGTGTTTATGACTTCACCCAATCAAAGGTTATGTGGTTATGTTTATGTTATGTGACGCCAGTAGCTCTGCCAGTAGCTCTGCCCTAACCGTATCGGACCATTGTTCTGTGGACCTACATCCACGCCCACTACCCGGCCAGTCCACCCGCAAATGCGGCTGTAGTTCAGTGGTAGAGCTCCGGCCTGCGACCCAGAAATTGTGTGTTCGATTCCTGCTTCCGCCTGCTACATGTTGTTGTGTCCTTGGGCAAGACACTTCACCTACCCACCTACTGGTGTTGGCACGATATGGCAGCATTGCTTCTGTCAGTCTGCCCCAGCTGTGGCAACAATCATAGCTTGTTTCCACCAGTGTGTGAATGTATAATGGTGGTGTAAAGCACTTTGAGGGTGCGCAAAGCGCTATATAAATGCAAGCCATTATTATTATTACATCTGAAGGGGGACCATTAATGAACTGTATGGGCCTGCTTTAACAATGGAAAAAGACAAAAAGGCGGACCAGACTGAACCGAGCCGGACTGGTCCCCTCAGTGGAAACGAGGCATCCAGTTCGTTTGTCGTTTGATTGCAGCATTTGCTTGATAGTAATACTACCGCAATAGTGCTATACTTTACATACAATATATACTATATTGCTAAACTCTCAAGTACGCAATATTGCTGCAACGCTGGACTTATGAATGATGATCACGCCTTGGCGCACGGAGGGTGATGTCATGATGATGTATGCAATTTGCGCTGAGCTCCGGCCAGCAACAGTATTAAAAATGCCAGTAAACATAGGGAGTTTATTTAGCCTTTGTAAACTGCATCAGCTGAAATGGCAAATTGGAGTAATGAAGATGTCCAGGAGCTTCTGGCCTTTAGAGCTAAAGACCAGATTGGCAGATAGTTCATAGGGACTGTGAAGGACGGCCACCTTTTGGAGTGGCTTGCTAAAAGACATGAGGAGCGGGGCTTCAATCGGGATAAAAAACAAGTTACGTCCAAGCTATTTTGTCTGTTTTCCACGGACTCATCTGTCTCATTGTTTATACACAATCCTGCACGTCGACAGTCCAGAAACCACCCCCACACCCCTCTTTATCCCACCGTCGCATAATCTTTTGTAAAAGAACAGCTGATCGCGGCACACAGGCTGACCACTGATGAATGACCAAAAGGCTCACTGATGCTGGTATAGATGCCGGCACTAGTGGCAACATTGTCTTTTGAAACAGCCAAGTGTTTGCAAGTTCCAGCGTTCATCCTCCGCATTCATCTCAATAAAACGTTATATTTTATTTTACAACTCCTCTCCCTAGTGGTTGTTCTGCATGTGGGTCAGAAAGAGAAATAATAACGAAACACAATCAAGTAAGGTTGTGTCTGGGCAGAGATTAATAAGCATAGGATAAACGATTTAAAGACTGCCTTGTTTATATTTTACTGTGTTTTTTTCCTGCATTTATAGGATTTTATTCTTCAACTGCTTGGGTACAAACAGACCATTAGCCCTGTGGTATAAACACTGTTTTATAAGGTTATTGATATACTGAGTTCTGAGTTCACCCAGTTGATCTCTGGTTCACTAAGATACACAAAGTGGTCCGAGCCCCCGATGATCAAAACAGCTAAGTACGCCAGCACTAAAAAACTGTCTATTTGTGCGGTCAGTCACAGCAGCTCCATAAACAATTATCATTGTTATTTAAGGTATTCAAAGAACATATCAGACTTAAAATAGTTTGAAACACCCATACTAGTACTTCAGAGTCACTTACCATCTTACAAATGGCACCCCGTTTTGAAACCGCCATCTTAGTATTCCAAATTACTAAAATTAGATCCATCCCTGCGGTGACTCATCCACTAATTAAAAGCAATTTTCCAAAAGATTTTTGATTTCTTAGTCAGCAAATTATTTAATCATACATTAGTTCCTCCAAATAATGTTTTATCTTCACTTCTGCTTTGAATTGTGCATTGGCTGTTTGAACACAAACCAAAAGGTGCTAATTAGTCTTAAACTAATCATAATTAGTTTGAAACTAACTTAGCTTCACTCCCAAAACTCTTCAACACTAGCCTTGGTCTTTAAGCATACATATTCATACTGGACTTTGCCAATAAATTGCTAGTTTAGTTAAATGCTGTAAGCAATTATTGGTAGTTATTCATAGCCAAAACAACCCTATTGTTGCAGAACAGAAATGTTCTTTGCAAGAAAGACCTTAATTTTAAAGACAAGTCCTGAGGTCTAACAAAACTAAGCCTAAAGTGTTTGGCCACAATGACTATTAAATTTGGAGGGCAAAGAGGGAAGGGTGCAAGGATGAGAACACCATCCTAAATGTAAGGTATGGGGTGGCAGCATCATGTTTTCAGTGAGTGCCTTTCTGCAGGAGAGACTGGTGCACTTCACAAAAAAGATGAGATTACGGGGAAAGAACATTACGTGTAAGTATTTAAGCAACATTACAAGAAATCAACCAGGAAGTTATATCTTGAACAAAAAATGGAACCTCTAAATAGACATTGTCCCTCAGCATATCACCATATTAGTTACAAAGTGCCATAAGGACCACAAAGTCAATGTTTTGGGATGGCCATCACAATATCCAGATTTAAATCCCAGAAATAACATGGGGGGCAAAGCTGAAAAGGTGTGTGTGTTTGTGTGAGCAAGGTGGCCTACACATGTGACTGAGTTAAACCTGTTCAAACATTGTTTATTTTAAAAAAAAAGTTTACCAAATATTGAACAAATTGATAGAAACTTCTGAATTTGAAGGCAAGGCAAAGCAAATTTTTTTGTATAGCAATTTCAAGGTGCTTTGGGTGATTAGGGGATAAAATAAAAGTAGAAATAAAACAATAAAAAATGAAAAAACACAACATCGAAGACATAAAGAACATTAAAACATGCTTCTGTTATGACATTCCAGTTATTATTAATCAGTTAATCAAAGGCAGCTCTAAATAGATGGTTTTTAGGAACTCAGTGTTTCAGCAGCTTTGCAGTGGTCTGGAAGTTTGTTCCAGATAAGGGGATCATAGAAACTGAAAGCTGTTTCTCATTGTTTGGTTCTAATTCTAGGGATGATTAGTAGACTAGAGTTGGAAGACATGAGTGGTCTGGGGGGGTTGGTACAATAACAGTAGATCTTCAACATACTTTGGTGCTAAGCCATTCAATGATTTATAAACTAATAGGAGTATTTTGAAGTCTATTCTCTGAGCTACAGGGAGCCAGTGTAAGGACTTTAGAACTGGGGTGATGTGCTCTACTTGACCTTGTTATTGCCTTTATTTGACCCTGGAGGTTCAGGTCTGAGTCCATTACTACACCTAGATTTCAGGCCTGATCAGTAGTTTCTAGCTCTATTAACTGGAGCTGTGTGCTGACACTTGATTGTTGAAGGAACTTTTTTTTTACTTTTAAGTTTAAATCCTCTCACTCTCATTATATTCTTTAAAGAGGAAACATTTAGACTAATTTATAGTCAAACAGCGTAAGAAAAATGTTATACATCTTTTTTACAGTGTATGTAAATAATTGGTTTCTGTTGAATATAGACTTTTGTTTACAGTAAGTTATGTTGAGCATGGTAATGTGCTAATTGTACTACATATGAGATGATTAAAAACTGCTTAAAATGTTAACTTTGTGATCATTTTGTCTTTGGTTTAAAAGTGAAATCATCCTAAACTGCAGAGCTGTGAAACAGCAACTTCTCTCTCTCACACAGTGTGACGTTGCCTCTGCATATGAATGGTCACACAAAAAAGAAAGCCGATACCTCCTGCATGGTTGAAATAGATCAGAAAATGTTTTAAAAACCTGATGCATAATGATGGACACAGTTATTTCTTTTAGATGGCTCTTGTTGAAAAAAATGTGTACAGAATCTTGTGATATGGTGCACATTACATCTGCAAAAAAATCTTTTTGACAAAAGAAATGTTTCATTTTAAAATAATATTGATAAGACATTCTGGTACATTGTCCATCTACTGTGTGAGAAAAAGCAGCGTTCTGTTGGTATTTATGGCTCTAGAAAATAAGTCGGAGCTAAAATAGATATTAACGGCTTGGAGCTTTACAAAATTAAGACAAATCAGCTACAAATTATAGATGGGTATTTCTACAGAAATTAAAGTTTTTTAAGTTTAAGAGGAGCTCCATCATCCAGGGGAGATATCAAAGTATAGCAGCTGCTCCTATACATCAAAAGGAGTCAGTTAGGGTGATAAGGGTATCTCATCCGGATGCCTCCTTGATGCCTACCTTTGGAAGTTTTCTGGGTACATTCCCCTAGGACAAAACCCCAGGAAAGACTCAGAACTTGCTGAAGGGGCTGTTTTCCATCTGGCCTTGGTATTCCCCAAAAGGAGCTGGAGGATGTCACTGGGGAGGGATGCCTGGGGGTACCTTGTGACCCATTCCAGATTGATGGGAACAACACATTTCTTTTACCCATCACCACCCATACTTTTTTCGATTGTGTGAAAAAACAGCCCTGCTCCATCAGCAAACTACCAAACCTTCCAGTTCTACATAGAAGCTCACATTGCTTTCATCCAGATACCATCACCTGGCTGTTTCTGCATTTTGGCCTGAAGCCTTATCAGATCAATAAAGACACTATGTCCTATCTTAAAAGTTATGGCTGTTTTAATTTAATCTTAATTTTGTGCAGTCAATAACTTTTTATATCTTTAATTCTTAGATTTATAAATTTTCCAAGTTTTAACCAGAAAAGACAGATGACGCTTACCACTACTGTGTGTGCTGTTGTCCTTATCCCAAGCTTCCACTATCAGAGTGTAATCTTGCTGAAACAGAAAGAGACAGGCGCAGAGGTTATCACAGTGCACACTATCAATAAAACTTTATTTATAAAGCGCTTTTCATACAACAATTGCAGCTCAAAGTGGTTTACAGAATTAAAATGACCCCACAAAGACCACCTTCCCATCCCTCCCCCACATATTAAAAGCATGATCACAGTTATACCCCCTACCCGAGACCCAACCTTCACGCACGCACACACTTAAGAGCAACAATAAAAAGCACATTGGGCTGAGAACAGATGAGCCAGGTAAGGTAAGGAAACACCATCAAAGGAGGTATCTTCAACGGCAGCAGCACATCAACAGCAGCAGCCAAGGCAATGACCCAGAGCGCCCAGTGGAGGCGAGGCCAAGACCCCCACTTCCACCCAAGCGCTACCTAGAGAGCACCCTGGCAGCTACAGCTGAACCACCGCTCCCAGGGAAGAGGCCTCCCACAGAGGAAACACTGGCAGTTTAAAGTATAAAAATAAACAGTGGATAAATGTAAGATTAAATTGTAAAACGCTGATAAAATTTATGAAGTAAAACATGCAGAGCAATTAAACAGACTATAATAAATAATAATCAGTTAAAAGCTAGGCTAAAAAGGTGAGTCTTGAGCCTGCTCTTAAAAACATGAACGTTCTCTGCGGCCCTGAGGTTCTCCAGCAGCCTGTTTCAGAGGTGAGGGCCATAATAATAAAAAGACGCCTCACTGTGAGTGTGTGTCCTGACTTTAGGGATGATAAGGAGACGGCTGCCAGAGGAGCACAGAGACCGCCATGGTTCATAAGGTAAAAGCAGTTCTGAAAGTTAAGAAGGCCCAAGACCATTAACACTTAAAAATCATTAAAAGAACCTTAAAATCGATCCTAAAACCTATGGAGAGCCAATACAATGAATTTAAGACTGGTGTAATGTGTTCCCGCCTCCTGGTCTTCATCAGGACATGTACTGCTGAATTTTTAAAAAGTTGTAAACCTGATATATTCTTTTTGGGAAGACCAGAAAGCAGGGCATTACAGTAATACAAAAACATAGCACACACACACTAGGGTTGCACAGTATATTGTAAATATATCATCGTCGCAATAACAGTGTGTGCAATATTCACATCACAAAGGTCTGTTTAGAGTGCAATAATTGTTAGCTAACATATTTCAAGTGTTATGAACTTGCCTTTTTTATACTAATCTAATGTTTAGCCAGTTGGACAGAGTCTTACAGCAGTAGATGCTCATACCAGAGACAAATGACATTGCCCAAAATGCTAAAGGTCACAGAGGTATGGAAAAACATTTTGTAGGCAAGTGGCAAAAAGAAAGCCATTGTGGAAAGAAAGTCATAGGAAGACTTTACCAGAAGCCATGTAGGGGACAGCAAACATGCAGAAGAAGCTGCTCTGATCAGTGGAGACCAAAACAGAATGTTTTAGCCAACAGGAAAAATGCTATGTGTGCAGGGAATCTAAAATTGCAATCACTTTGTACACATGATCCACGTGGTTACACATAGTGGTGGAAGGGTCATGCTGTCAAGCTGTGACACTTTTTCTTTTGCCTCTCATTTCGTGGTTTTCATGCTCATAAAATACAGTTATATAATGCCAGCAAAGTCTTGTAAGAAGGCATTATTTTTAAGTGAATGGTATTATCTTAGTCAAATTTAGATAACATATTTCAACAGGTCCAACAGGTTAATTAGGAGAACATACCACAAAGGGCTTTTCTCTGGTGACTTTGAACCCCACCCTTGGTTCAGTTATACTCTGCGGTCACTGTGCACCAACCTCAGAATTGAGGAAAGGAAATGGCACAAATCAAAGGTTCTTGCAAATCTAAAAAAATGTATGGCACTACTGTCATTATCTGCCAGTGTCACTGATGGAAAAAAAAATTTCTATGTGGAAAAAAATCACAGTACTACGGACACAATGAAACAATTATATTCCTTCAAAACTCTACTTAACCTCCTGCCACCTAATACCAATCTAATAAAAACATTTGCCTCATTTTTTACTGACAAACTGGCAGATATATGCAACAGTTAATTGAACTGTCCAAACTCAAACCTTTCTTAATCAAGATTTAAAGATCTTCAAGAAAGCCACAGAATACTTCTCAAAAACAACCTCCTCGATCAAGCTAATCCGGGTTCAAAAGTGGCTACTCCACTAAAATGGGTCTGTTGACTGTGACTGAACTCTTTAAAGAAGCCAGGGTGACACCAAAGTTCTTAATACTTATCCTGCTCTACTTATTGACTGCATTTGACATTGTCAACCACGGTATCATTTTATCCAAACTCTCTAGCTTGGGCATCACAGGGAGGGGACACTCCTGCTTCGAATCATACCACACTGATTAGTCATTCAACACATCTGGACTGGGTCACACTTCTGGAAAACATCCTCGCCACAGGGGTCTCCAAAGGCTCTCCTGCAACATCTCTCTTGCATATACACCACCTCAGTGGGACAGATCATCCAATCACATGGCTTTTCATACCACTGCTATGCTGTTGATAACCATCTTGATCCTTCATTCCCACCTGATGACCAACATAAATCTCGGACTGCACTCTAAAATATTGACTTTGAAGAAAGCCCATCTAAAACTGAACAGCCTGTCTTCCCAGCCAAAACTACTACAGTGGACCTCTGCCTATTCGCAGGGCAATATTCACGGATTCACTATTTACAGATTTTTCCCAAAATTCTCAGAAATGGCGCTGATTGGCTGTACCCTGGGAAGTAGAGATAAGGAAGTCTGTTGACATTAGCTTCTGCAGTAGTGCTAAGACAGTTTCCACAGTGTATGTTAATGTACATTAAGGTATGTTGGTGTTTGAAATATTAAAATAGGCCATTATAACTTTTGTAGATGGGTCTGAATTATTTCCTTATTTTAGTTTTTCATGGGTGGATGTCATCCTCAATCCCCGTGCAATATCTGCATCCAAACTGAAATCCCTCCCTCTTGCTCCATCAAAAGTAGCTACAAACTTAGGTCTCATGATTGATCACAATCATGACAGACCTTTAAAGAAGAATAGAATAGAATAGAAACAACCTTTATTGACCCACAAAGAGGATATTCAGCTGTAACAGCAGCAAAGTTACATGTAACAGAAGCTTTTAGATTCACACAAGGAACTTTTTTTAAAAACAGAAGAATAATAAATGTACATTAAGGACAAAATTACAAAACCAAAGTATTGTGCAGTTATTAAAAATAAAAAGGTATACTCAGATTTGAATGTGCAACCAAGTAGGATGGTTTAAAAACATTTACAGAATGTGCATTTGTAGTTGTGAATTAAAAAGTAAACCTATTATTTACAAGTTAAAAGAAAAAACTGTGAAAGCAAATGTGCAAATAACAGCAGCAAAAATGTTACTTGAAGTGAGATAAACATTGCAAACAACCTCACCTGTGATAAGGACACACTCTAGACTTTATCAGCTCAGTAGAAACCTTTTAACGTATTTATCCTTCCACCACATCCCCCTCATCTCCCAACTCAAACTCAGTAAATAAGTTGGTAGATAATTTCCTTGCGAAAATCTCAGACATCATGGATTCCATTGCTCCAACTAAAGTGAAAGTAGTCTCAGGTAGAAAGAAGTCTCCGTGGACAAGTAATCCACTGGTACGTAGTGAAAAAAGAGAGTGTCGACGAGCCGAGAGAAAATGGCGGAAAACTCGACTCCAGGTTCACTATGAGATCTACAAAGAGAGACTGAATAGATATCAGCTAACTATAAAAGATGCTAGGGAATCGTTCTTTTCTGAAATCATCAACAGGAACATTAATAATGCACGGACTCTGTTTGCAACAGTGGAAAGACTAACTAATCCTCCAGTGACAGTAGCTCCTGAACTAAATTCTACCAGGGCCTGCAATGAATTTGCAGCTTTTTCACTGAAAAGATTCTAACAATTAGAGTTAATCTGTACCTCAATACCAAACCCACTACCAGTGCCATCCTCAATGAACGCAAATGTGGAAAAAGGTCTGAATTCCACAAATTAAACCAAACAAACCTTGAAAAACTCCTTATCCAATTAAGCTCCTCCTCTTGCAGCCTTGATATTGTACCCACAGGTTTTCTAAAGACAGTTCTTCCTGTCATTGGCTCTGATCTGGTTCAAATAGTAAACTCATCCCTGTTATCAGGTGTCTTCCCTCAGGCTTTGAAAACAGCAGTTATTAAACCACCACTAAAGAAGAAGAATCTGGACAACATGTTAATGCAGAACTACAGGCTGATTTCTGATCTTCCATTCCTCAGTAAAATCATTGACAAAGCTGTTTCAGCAGTTAAATAGCTTCATAACAATGACAAACCGTTCTTTTATTGGTCGGATGCAATATGCTAATTTTTTGAGATAGGAATTTTGGGTTTTCATGAGCTGTATGCCAAAATCATCAGTTTTAAAACAATAAAAGACCTGAAATATTTCAGTTGGTGTGCAATGAATCTAAAATATATGAAAGTTTAATTTTTATCATTACATTATGGAAAAGAATGAACTTTATCACAATATGCTAATTTTTTAAGAAGGACCTGTATTAGAATGATTGGAGAGCTGGGTCGGACTCTACATTACTTGGCTGGTCCGAGTCTTACCTAAAGAACAGGGACTTCTTTGTTTCAATAGGAAACCTTTTATCAGAACAAACAGAAATCACAGGTGGGGTGCCCCAGGGCTCCATCTTAGGCCTCTCTTATTTAAAATCTACATGCTCCCACTAGGCAAGATTATAGCAACCAATAACATTAGCTACCACCAGGTGACTCTGAACCCATTCAAACCCTAAATCAATGCATGTGCCATCATTCATCATCATCAAGGATGTGCCATAACTTTCTCCAGCTGAATAGAAAGAAAACTGAAGTAATTATTTTTGGACCCAATGAGGAACGATCAAGAGTCAGCACACAGCTTCAGTTAATACAGCTAGAAACTACTGATCAGGCCCAAAGTCTAGGTGTAGTATTTGTCAAGTTTTGCCATAATTTGTGTACAATCCCCACTTGAAAGGGATGGAAGGATCTATGCAGGGTATAACAACTGGGATTTACTCAAAAACCACACAGTTCTCTCCTTTTGACTTCAATTTATTTTGGAGTTAAGTTAAGGTCTTTAGGATAGTTGGCTCGAGCCAGGTCTCGAGGTTAGTCTCAAGGCAGGTAAAAGCCGGCTGAATTCCTGCTACTTCTTTCAAGACTTTTCCAGCTCCACACAGGCTTGCAACATGCAGAACAATGCTTCACATTGACAGCATGGTTTGTTACCTGTGATTCACCTGGTACTAATGCTGGGCGTCGGTTGGTGTGTCGCTTTTTATAGTCCGGGTTGAAAACAGAGAACATAGTTACATCATACTTGCTTCTAACTTATTTCCATTTTAGCAAATCTAGAACTTTTCTTTCCCATTTACTTTTCTCTTTTTATTTTCATTTAAATTATTGAGTTAATACTTTTTTTTTTTTTCAACAAAACAGTAATGGACTCAGACCTGAACCTCCAGGGTCACATAAAGGCAATAACAAGGTCAGCCTTCTATCACCTGAAGAACATTTCTAGAATTAAAGGACTGATGTCGCAACAGGACCTGTAAAAAGTCATCCATGCGTTTATCTTTAGTCGGATTGATTACTGCAACAGCGTCTTCACAGGTCTGCCTAAAAAGTCAATCAGACAGGTGCAGCTGATCCAGAACGCTGGTACTTGGGTTCCTCACTAGAACCAGGAAATTAGAGCACATCACCCCAGTTCTACAGTCATTACACTGGCTCCCTCTGGCTCCCAGAGAATAGACTTCAAAATACTCCTACTAGTTTATAAATCATTGACTGGCTTAGCACCAAAATATGTTGAAGATTCTCCCCCCCCAGACCACTCAGGTCCTCTAATTCCAGTCTACTCAACATCCCTACACTCAGGCTATGTTCACATGTAGCCGGGGCTTTTTAAAAACTTATATCCTCATGTAATGAAGGTCTTCATTTCTTGTATTTGACAGTGTTTTGAATATTTGATAGAATTCCAATTGACACCATTAAAGATTTCTGCATTTTATTGTTGCTGTTTGTGGTCATGCTGTGGCAGTGCTTCTTGGCTGGTGCCGCTGAAGACTTGATCTGTCGATAAAACAAATAAGGTGCAAACTTGATAATTGTAAAAAGTAGTGATGTTACGATGTGTGCCGAGGCTACGAGGTTTGACAGCAATATAAATCCCCTCAGGCTCCATTCAAAATGTAGGTTTGTGTAGGAGAGTTGCAGTCAGTTTGGAGTTTGGTTAGTGTTTATATAGTTTTGAGAGTATAGAGACTGATAGTTTGAAGATTTAGGAGAGTGAGGAGAGAAAGATAAGATTTAGGTAGGGAGACCAACCGTCCTGTGGTCCCCAGACATGTCCACTTTTCACGTGCTGTCCAGGGCATCCGGGGGGATTTCATAGATTGATGAAAATGTCCAGATTTTCATAGTTTTTAAGGGGACTAATAAACATACTTAGATTGACTGGTGCGATGCATGCAATACGACACATTTCCTCTCATCTATTGTTCTCAGTGAGAACGATAGATGCTTTAGTGGATGGTTCTGAACCTTTTCATAGACGTGAGAGCGGGCTTTGATGCGCTGCACCACTTTGCCCTTCATCGTGCTGCGACTGTTTACAAGATATTAAAGCGCAAGTGTAGCTTTACAGACATACAGAGCTGGCACAGATGGCATATGTGTTTCTGTGTGTGACAAAAGTGACAGTGAAAGATCTAGTAGGTTCAGATGGAAACCAAATCTAAAATAATAATTCATCTATAAACTGACAGGAGGATGAAGATAAAATCAAAAAAATGGAGCAGGCATTATTGTGTTTTTGAGACTGCTGCTTTTTAATTTTATTTTTACATTGAAAAGAAAACAATAGCCGTTTTCTCAGAATGTTTCTTCAGATTTTTGTTTAATTTTTGTCCAGTAAAGCAAACTATTACTGTTTCTGGTACATTTTCTAATTTGGAAGAGTAATTATTTCTATTATTAATTCATTTCTACAGATTTTAAAGTCATTTTTGCACTTGTGAAAGCCTATCTGAAGTTTGTTATTAAACTGTTCATTCTAACTACATGGAGAATGCATGCTTTAAATATGTTAAAATCAAAAGTCTGGTCACAGCCATCACAATGTTTCAGGACTTTAGGAGAGTGAGGAGACACTTTCTATCTTGTGGGCAAAATTTCCACAAATGCAAGTGTACAGAACAGATGCATCTTTTCTTGGATACACCCATGAATTTATGCAGTACATTGATTCAGTTAAACACTAACAATCCTAAAACTGTTTAAGATGAAGTGAAAACCAGAATAACCCTTTGGTTTAATTAGTTTTCCATCTTTTTCTCCACCCTTTTGTACTTTTTGTTTAAAAAGTAGAAAAATATGCATTTTTACCAGTAAAATAGCTTTTTTAAATATACTTGAGGTTTTTTACAACTTTTTCTATACTTAAGATTGTTATAATAATAATAATACATTTTATTTAAAAGGCGCCTTTCTGACACTAAAGGTCACCATACAAACATACATAAAGTTAAACACATAAAACAATCAAAATAAATAATGCAAGAAACAATTAAAATAGATTAAAATCACAAATAATTGGATGTTACAGTGAATAAGCTTGTTGGAACAGATAGGTTTTGAGTCCAGTTTTGAAATGAGGGAATGAGTCCATGTTTCTGAGATGTGGTGGAAGGGAGTTCCAGAGGCGGGAGCAGAGCGGCTGAATGCTCTGCTCCCCATTGTGGTGAGACGGGCAGGTGGGACCGACTGGTGTAAAGTGGAATGAGATCTGAGAGAGGGAGATGGAGTGGGAACATGGAGGAGGTCAGATAGATAAGGGGGTGAGAGGTTATGGATGGCTTTGAATGTCAGCAATAGGACTTTGAACTGGATACGGAACTGAATAGGGAGCCAGTGGAGCTGCTGGAGGACAGGAGTGATATGATGGATGGAGGGAGTTCGGGTGATGATACGGGCAGCAGAATTTTGGACTAGTTGAAGTTTACGGAGGGATTTGTGAGGGAGGCCCATGAGAAGTGAATTACAATAATCTAAACGGGAGGTGACAAGGCTATGGACAAGAATGGCTGCAGAGTGGGGGGTAAAGGAAGGGCGGAGACGATTGATGTTATGTAAGTGAAAATAGGCTGACCGGGTGATGTTATTGATGTGTGATTGGAATGATGTGTGCTATCAAGGATGACACCCAGACTCTTAACCTGGGGGATGGTATGACAGAGGAATTAGCAATTGTGATTGAAAAACTGTTAGATTTGGATAATGTAGATTTAGTGCCAATGAGGAGAACCTCGGTTTTATCACTGTTAAGTTTAAGAAAGTTGAGGGTAAACCATGATTTTATTTCAGCAATGCAATCTGTTAGGGTAGTGGGTGGAATAGTGGTTGAGGGGTTTGTGGTGAGGTAGAGCTGGGTTTCATCCGCATAGCAGTGGAAATTAACATTGAATTTTTGGAGAATATTGCCAAGGGGAAGAAGGTAGATGATAAAGAGAAGGGGCCACAGGACAGAGCCCTGGGGCACACCTGTAGTGACAGGGGAGGGAGCGGATTTGAATGACTTAAGCTGAATGAACTGAGTGCGGCCAGAAAGGTAGGATGTGAGCCAGTTTAGTGGAGTGTGGGCAATGCCAATGGTTGACAGTCTATTGAGGAGGATGGTGTGAGAAATTGTGTCAAAGGCCGCGCTAAAGTCAAGGAGGAGGAGGATGGTGAGTAGTCCAGAGTCAGCTGCCATGAGGAGATCGTTGGTGATTTTTATAAGTGCTGTTTCAGTGCTGTGAAGTGGGCGGAAACCAGACTGGAACTGTTCATAAAGATTATTATGAGAGGTGAGATTGAATTTGAGTAGCAACAATTTTTTCAAGGATTTTTGAAATGTAAGGTAGATTGGATATGGGACGAAAGTTGTTGAAATTGGAGGGGTCAGCACCAGGCTTTTTCAGTAAGGGTGTGATGACAGCAGTTTTGAAGGATGTAGGGACAGTTCCAGTGGTGAGAGAGGAATAAATGATGGCAGAGATGATGGGGAGCAGAGAGGGAAGGCAGGATTTGACAAGATATGTAGGTAAAGGGTCGAGTTGACAAGTGGACGGTTTGGATATCTGGATAAGATCGGAAAGTTCTGAGAGCGAGGGCAGGTGAAAAGAAGAGAGTGTGTGTCTGGGTGGAAGAGGGTCAGCGAAGGTGTGAGACTGGTCTGGAATGGAGTCAAGGTGCCGATGGATATTGTAGATTTTAGTGATGAAGAATATCATGATGGCGTTGCAGATGGAAGTTGTATACAGATGAGGAGGCAAAGAATCCTGTGGTTGAGTGATATTATTTAAAATGGTAAAAAGTAACCGAGTTTCTATGATTTGCAATGATTAAACTTGAGTAATACTGAGATTTGGTGGTGGCAATGGAGTCCATATAATGCAACATATGTTTATTGTACAGTTCTTTGTGAATGGTAAGACCAGTTTTCCGATAGAGTCGTTCCACTTGTCGTGCTTTTGCTTTCATGAGTCGAAGATCCGGAGTGAACCAGGGGGCGGAGACAGTGAATGAAACAGATCGCGTTTTTAACGGAGCGAGGGAGTTGAGAATGGTTCGAAGTCCAGTGTCGTAATTAGAAACTAGATCATCAGGGGTGGAAAGATTATGGATGTCCAGGATGGCAGAAGAGTCAATAATTGTATTTATAGCGGTAGTGTTAATGCTTTTTAAATTGCGAAAAGCGATAAGACGTGGCGTCTTAGTGGTTGAGAGGGAAAGTTCAACTGTAAATGAGATAAAAAAGTGATCCGTTATGGGGAGTTCATCTACTGCAATATTGAAGGGGGTGACACCAGTGCAGTAGATCAAGTCTAGAGTATGGCCTTTAGAGTGAGTGGCAACAGTTAGATGCTGTAGAAAACTGAAACTGTCCAGACAGGAGGTGAAGTCTTTAGTGAGAGGCAGATTGGGATTGTCCATAAGGACATTGAAATCACCCAGCAATATTATATTAGATGATAGAGTAGTTAAGTAGGTGAGAAAACTAGCAAAGTCAACTAAAAAGTTACAATTGGGTTTGGGTGGGCAGTAAACACTGGCAATGATGGTTTGGAATTGGACCAGAGAGTGCACAGACCAAATGCTCAAACGAGCTGAAGACAGGTGTACTGGCGAGACTTTCCACTTCTCGCGGTAAAACATCGCGAGACCACCTCCCCAACCAGGGGAACAAATCCAGGAGGAACAGTATCATTGAGCAGTGAAAAGTCGTTAGGTTGTTGCCAGGTCTCGGTTAAACAGATAAAATCCAAGTCACGGTCAGTAATGAGGTCCGGGATGATATGGCCTTTGTTTGACAGAGAGCGAGTGTTGAGAAGAGCGCACCTGAGAGGAGTGTTCTCCGAGCTAGAAGTCTTAGCCGACCGGCCTATCACAGTGGGCTAACACAAAGTGCTTTACAAATTAAAAATGAACCACAACCTCTCCCCCCTTTTCCCAAAACCCAAAAGTAAAAAACATCACCACAGTACAGATGAGCCAGGAAACGTCATCATGGGAGCCATCTACATCGGCAGCAGCAGATCAACAGCAGCAGCCAAGGCACTGACCCAGAGAGCCCAGAGGAGGGAGGACTGGTACCCCCACCTCCACCCAAGCTCCACCTGGAGAGCACCAAGGCAGCCACAGCCGAACACCACCCCGAGGCAGAGGGCTCCCACAGAGGAAACACTGAAAGGAAGACTAAAATAAGTTAAAATATTAAAATTAAAACAATTATAAGATATGATCAAATAAAAATGCAAAGCAGATAAACAATAATTGATAAATAGCCAGCTAAAAGATAAACTAAAATGAATGCAATCAAATAAAACATGCAGAGCAATTAAACAGATTTTAATAAATAATAATCAGTTAAAACCTGTTAAAAAGGTGAGTCTTGAGCCTGCTCTTAAAAACATGAACGTTCTCTGCGGCCCTGAGGTTCTCCAGCAGCCTGTTCCAGAGGTGAGGGCCATAATAATGGAAAGATGCCTCACCATGAGTGTGTGTCCTGACTTTAGGAGAGACAAGGAGACGGCTGCCAGAGGAGCGCAGAGACCGCCAAGGTTCATACGGTAAAAAAAATTCCGAAAGATAAGAAGGCCCAAGACCCTTAAAAATTATTAACAGAATCTTAAAATCGATCCTAAAACATACGGGGAGCCAATGCAGTGATTCTAAGACAAGTGTAATGTGTTCCCGCCTCCTGGTCTTAGTCAGGACACGTGCTGCTGAATTTTGTAAAAGCTGTAAACTTGAGGTACTCTTTTTGGGAAGACCAGAAAGCAGGGCATTACAGTAATCAATCCTACTGGTGATAAAAGCATCAGTGTCTCCGTATTGGCCCGAGAAAGAATGGGGCGGACTCTGGCAATGTTCTTTAATTGATAAAAACCTATTTTAGTAATATTTTTTATGTGAGGAATAAAAGTCAGCTCAGAATCAAAAATCACGCCCAGGTTCTTCACTTGTAAAGAAGGATTAAAAGACAGTGATTATAGTTTTGGTAAAAGTTTCTCTCTCTGAGCCTCAGGACCGATCACTAAAAGTTCAGATTTGTCCTGGTTGAGCTGGAGAAAGTTTTCTGCCATCCAGGATTTAATGTCTAAAATGCAGTTAAAAAGTGCATCTATTGGCCGTGTGTCATCGGGAGACATGGAGATGTACAGCTGTGTATCATCAGCATAACTGTGAAAGTTAACTCCATGTCTTCTGATGACGGTTCCAAGATGCTGCACTGGGCCTAAAATCGAACCCTGGGGCACACCACATGTAATCCTGTGGACCTGAGAGGAGCAGGTATCTAAATTTACCATAAAAGTCCCGTCTGTGAGATAGAACGTGAACCATATGTGAACAGCACCAGAGAGGCCAATCTGTTTTAAACGAGTTAAAAGAATAGTGTGGTCCACTGTATCAAAGGCATCGCTTAGATCCAGTAGAACCAACACTGTCACTTTCTGGGCATCATAATTTAATCTAGAATCATTTAAAATCTTTAAATGAGCCGTCTCTGTGCTGTGGTTCACCCTAAAACCAGACTGAAATTTCTCTAGGACATTATAAACGTTAATAAAATCATTAAGCTGAATTAACACAAGTTTTTCTAAAACTTTGCATGAAAATGGTAAGTTAGGTACCGGTCGGAAGTTGTTTAAATCATAAAAATCTAAATTGCTCTTCTTCAACAGGGGGCCTCACTACCGCCCCTTTAAAGGCGGCAGGAAAGACCCCCGTCTGAAGGGAGCAATTCATCATGGTTAAAATCTCATACCTAAAAGATTCATAAAATTGCTTGAAAAATGAAGTGAGGACTGGGTCCAAAACACATGTAGTGGGCCTCACTGAGGAGAAAACTTTATCAAGAGTCCCAGCTTCTACCAGGACAAAACTGTCCAGCGTTTCCTCTGGTAGAGACACACAATCAGATTTGTCTAAAACCATGTTACACTGAGAGGATAAAATATTACATCTGATGGTGTCTACCTTCCCTTTGAAGTGGTCTGCGAACTCCTCACAAAGACCATTTGAGGGGGTTTTCTGATATGCATTAGTAGTACGGTTAAAAATATTGTCTATAGTGGAAAACAGAATTTTGGGATTATTTTTATGTTGTGAGATGATTCTGGAAAAGTATGCGTTTCTGGAATTTCTTACAGCATTATTATATTATTATTATATTTACGGAATTGCGCCGCTCAAGGTGGCAGCATGTTGGAGTAGCTCTGTTACTTTGGTTCATATTTTTTTCTTTTTTGAAACTTTAATTCTTCCATTTCTGGTAGAAACATTGTTTTTGTGGACAACTGTTCTCTCTGGTTTTGAATGCCGTGCAGCTGGAAGGATTTTTGCTGATACTTTTTATTTTTGGACATTTGTTATGATGCATAACCATGGCAACAAGGTGGTTTACAACTGGCAGCAGCTGATTAACATCACAAAAGCTCAAATAAGACCTCAACTACAGCCACAGAACCCTGATGAGTTGAAAAGAAGACACCATAGATCCAGAGCATCCTCTACATCAGACTGTCATACAACTACAGAGCGTCTTCAGTCAGAGGCTTCTTCAGATCTACAGACTGCTACAGGAGATCATCCCTACCCACAGCCATCAGCATCTACAACAAATCTTTGAAGGAACTTGCATAATGAGTTACAACAACATTTAATTTCCCTTTGGGATTAATAAAGTAATTTTCAATTCAATTTCAATTTCAATATGATTTGAGATGTTCGATGTACATTTGATGATTTATTGTGATTTTATTTTTCCTCCATTTTCTCTCTGCCACCCTGCAGCTCCTTTTAATCTCTTAAGGTCTTCGTTTCTCCATGGTGTTGTTGGTTTTGAGTGTGTGTTTATAACTTTAAATTGGGCCAGCAGGTCAAGAGCGGATTGAAGCCTTCTGTTAAAATTATTGACAATAAAATCACAGGGGGCAGGTAAAATAATAGGAGGATTCTTTTCAAAAATTTCCAGAAAATCTGCAACCACTTCAGGGGTTAGATGGCCCTTCCTGACAGTTCTCAGAGGTCTCCTGCTGGATAAAACTGGTGATGTTAAAAAAAACACAGTAATGGTCAGAGACAGCAAAGTCAACAACAGAGGACACACTGGTGGACAGGCCATATGTGATGACCAAGTCCAGAGTGTGTTCTCTGTTCTGAGTCGGCTGCGTGACATGTTGACTAAAATCCATATAATTCAAAATATTTTAAAATTCTGTTGATAAAGGATCTAAGATGTTATCTATATGTAGATTAAAATCACAAGCTAAAATTATTCTTTCATAAGAGTTGTGCAAAATTGATAAAAACTCTGAAAATTCTTGAATAAAAAGTGCACTCTGTTTTGGAGGCCTATAAACTGTGACACATAAAGTCTGAGGAGTGCTAAAAACAGAAGCAGTAAATTCAAAAGCGCTAAAATGATAAAATAAAACAGGTTTGGCAGAAGGCGTTGATGAACTAATAAAATGTCATTGGTTCCAGCGTGAATAATAACTCTACTCACAGATGGGTGACGTTGGATGTGGTCCAGGATCTGTTCAGAAATATCCTTTACGGTGGCTCCAGGTAAACACAGAGTGAAGGATTCTCTCATCCTTACATTCCTGATAATAGAGTCCCCAATGATGAGCATGGTGGGCGGCTGGTCTGCAAGTTGATGAAGGGCAGAGGATCTTTCACTGTCCAGGACCTGCTGGATGTTGGGCGGATTAGCTTCCCTAGGACTGCAGCGATATGTATTAGGAGCCGAGGGCTCGTTCCGTGGGTTCGGGGTGGTGTGGAGCACTCCTCGGCGAGTCCTGGCTGCGATCCTGGATTTGGCGCGACGGGGAGGGCTGCGGGAGTCCGGCTGGTGCTTCGGCTGCTGGGAGGGGATGGGCGGCAGTCCTGCGGAACTCCGGGGTTTCAGGGCGGCCGGAGGGACAGTCAGAGGAGGAAAGTCATGCTCCAGGGTACCGAAGCGTTTTGATAATGGTAGGCCGCTGTTGGGGGCAGCGAAAGTCCGGCCGAAGATGATGTCCACGTCGCTCTCGTGGTCCTGGAGTGTGGCGATCCTCTGCTCAAGCTCCAGAACTTTTTGTGCAGCCATCACATCCAGGGGTGCAGGTGAGTGAAGGCATGATGAAATAAAAAGTAGTCCGTGTTCGGATTAAAAACGCCCCGATAAAAACAGGTTGCTAAAAGTCAGTGGTCTTAAAACTAGTCATAAAAAACGATTTAAAACCAGTTAAAACCGTGTTAGTTAGGGAGCCGAAGTTGGCAGATCTCTCTGTAGAAAGGACGACGACGCATGCGCACATCAGGACATTGTTGAAAATAAAGCATAGTCCACATTAGAAATTATACTTTTACATTTTAACCAATTACTGGAGGGATTAAAGAAAAAAGAAGTAATTAACAATAACTTTATAAAACTAAAATAAATAAAAAGACACAATGTACACAAAAATAAAATACTGTCGATACGCAGTGAAATGTTGATGTAATGATAAGGATGAGCAGCAGGGGAAGTATTTTGGAGAAGCTCATGGATGGCAACAGGTTAGCACATGATGACTGGTCTGGTGTTGAACAATAAAAAGTCATGATGCTAAGATGCTGAGCTATTTTTACCAAGCTCTACAAGAACAGCACAAATATCAATGAGTCTAAATATAAGAAATGATGTATTACTGTGCCAATAATAACCAGAATCAATAAAAATTTCAAAAGAAAGAAAATGTGAGACCACGGGTAATATTGGAAATATCGCCCCCTGAAGTTCCGGCATGTAACGGTGACTTTGCCAAATATGGTATGGATCTGACGACTGCCCCTTTCTGCGTTCTGCAGCCAAGTCTACTTGGCTAATTTAGCTTTTATCTGCCAGAAATTTCCCATAACTTGTCTAGTGGAAACGCGCCTAATATTACATTCAGGGTTAAATATTGTATTTAGATTTTGTTCAATTCAAACACACTCCAAAATAGAAAAAAACTCCAGGAAAAAAACCCCAAGATGAATCCCTGAAAATAACTGTAATGGTGAAGGGAAACAAACGTCTGCTAAAATCCTTGACAGACAAATTTATGTTTATTCAAGTTCAAGGAGTCTTTATTGTCCCTGTGGGGCAATTTGTTGTCCAGCCAGCAGTAAAAGAATGAAAATCAAATAGCATTCACACAAAACATGTAAACAAAAATAAAATATAAATAAAAAATAATTAGAAACTTATTTAGCAGGACAACAGCTGCAGGGATAACAGAGTCCCAAAATCTGTTTGTCCTGCATCTTGGCAGGATTCAATTTAGTTTATTTATATAGCGCCGATTCACAACAGATGTCATCTCAAGGTACTTTACAAGAAAAGGTATTTTAATACAAACATTCCAATCAGTTGAAGTTTTAGTTAGTGTTCTATTTTAAAGGCATCCCAGCAGATTAAATCAAGTCATAGACTTGTAGTTGCGTCCCGTTGATGCAGACTTTCCAACCACAGCAATCCTTCAGCAATCCCTCATACTGAGCAAGCATGTAGCGACAGTGGAGAGGAAAAACTCCCCTTTAACAGGAAGAAACCTCCAACAGAACCAGGCTCAGTAGGAGCGGCCATCTGCCACGACCGTCTGGGGGTTTGAGAAGACAGAGCAGAGACACAGAAAGAACAGAAGATCTGATACAAGAGTACTCTCTATGTTACAGAAAGTAAAAAGTTGATAACATGACACGGAGGATGTTCAGTTACTGGGATGCCCCGCGTCCAACAGGGCATTGTAGCTAAGGTCTCACAGGTCTCACTGGTCTGTCCTCACTAGAGCCAGGAAAGTAGAGCACATCACCCCAGTTCTAAAGTCCTTACACTGGCTCCCTGTAGCTCAGAGAATAGACCTCAAAATACTTTTACTAGTTTATAAATCATTACATGGCTTAGCACCAAAGTATATTGAAGACCTGTTGTCACGGTACCAACCACCAAGACCACTCAGGTCCTCCAACTCTAGCCTACTAAACATCCCTAGACTCAGAACTAAACATGGAGAAGCAGCTTTCAGTTTTTATGCTCCTCTAATCTGGAACAGACTTCCTGATGTGTGCAGAGCTGCTGAAACTCTGAACTGCTTTAAATCAAAACTAAAAACTCATCTGTTTAGAACTGCCTTTGAGTAAACGATTAATGTCTTATGTATCATCTGTGCTTATGCTTTGTTGCTGTTTTCATGCTTTATTGTGTATCATGTGTTGTGTGTTTCATGTTAAATTGCTGCTTTTAATTTCCAAAGTTATATTCTGTTTTTTTTATCACCAAATCTTGTAAAGCACCTTGAATTACTGTAGTTGAAAGTGTGCTATACAAATACAATTGCCCTGCCTTGCCTTACCTAGATTGTTAATCATTTACCAATCAATATCACCTGTATGGATTGTGATTTAAAAAAACGTGAACCTGTAAAACTGAGATGTGGTCAAACATTTGGGTGCACCTGAGAAAAAAAAAGGTTTGCCACACCAGTGCAACCAATGCAAAAAGTTAGTCTAGAGCTCTGGATGACACAATACTGTCTTAGAAAATGAACATTTCATAAAAACACATTGTCTTGTGTGCAGAAGCCCAGCTTAGCTGCACTCTATGCTCCACTTTCCAGAGGAGATACACACCAACATCAACCAACAACAAGCTAAAACTCCAAACTGATTTAGGTGCAGCCCTTTTTTTCTCTCCATTTTTTTCCACCGGCATCTGCAAACAAATTCAAGATGGACCTCGCTGTCTGTCAGCTTCATGGGGTCCCACAAGCAGCTGTAAGTTCCCATGACCCAAGTCTGACGCAGAGCGACTGAAGGTTGCAGGGGAGGAAAAAAAGTTGAGCTGCTTGATGTTAGAGACAGAGATTTAAATAAGAGTCAGTAATGTTACAAACAGATAGTTTAGTGGTAGGAAATGGTCCTATATGTTGAATAGAGTCATAAACCAAATATCAGCGAATAATGTCGGAACTCGTTGCCTCAGGATTCGTCAACAACATCAAGCAGAGTGAGAAACTGAACACCTTAGTACATAGTACACAACTCCCCGCTGGACATATTAGGGTCAGAACGGCTCAAACAGATGGACGTCAGATCTCTGTTACATACAAACCTGGACTCTGGCTGGGCCAGAAGGAAGGAACATGTTGGTCGAGCTACAAGACCACCTTAAACTTCAATCTGCCAGGGGTATGAATAATTGTGGGACTAACTGTAATATATTTCATTGAATGTGCAGGGAATTACAATCTGAGTTAATTTAAAGATCAACAAGGTGAGCTGTAATGCTTTCAATGTCTGCATTTGGTGTTTTGTTTAATGCCAAGTTGTAAATAAGCACAGTTCATTTGATGCATTATGTTCATCCTTACAAGTTCAAGTTCATATCCATGTTTGTTCTTTTCAGTCTTTAGTTTTGTTGTACTGATGTCAGGACTGCCAGTTTGGACTAAATTTGTTCAACTTTGTATAATTTGTTAAATTCCTTAAAGCTCAATTCTCTGACATTTTTATTCAACAAGTACATGTTACCCAAAACTCAAATTATAGAGTATTAACACATCTTTTATTATCTCTAGAAAACAGCCCAGAACTACACAGGAGGAACTAGTCAATGACCCGAAGAGAGCTGGGACCATAGTAACAAAGGTTACTATTAGTAATACACTACGTCGTCATGGATTAAAATCCTGCTGCACTCAGAAGGTCCCCCTGCTTTAGCCAGCACATGTCCAGGCCCATCTAAAGGTTACTGGATGATCCAGAGGAGGATTGGTAGAATGGCATGTGGCAGGGGCGGAGTGAGGCACTAAAGTCCACAGGGAAAAATTCTGACCCCCCCCCAGCCCGCTGGATGAAGACCCAGTTTATGTTGTTTCTTTGTGACTACACTTTTTGGAAGGATTTACCGGATATATGAACCCTGACCACTGGATGGCAATAGACAAATGCACATTATTGACAATAAATTGTAGGTTTAAAGCTTTTATGGGTTTTCCATTAATAAACAGAAGCTGAAATATAACATTTGTATACATTTAGGGAAAGGAACTGTGGATAATTGGATGAATTTCCCTTTGGGGATCAAAAAAGTATCTATCTATCTATGTGTATAAATATATATTATGGGTCAGTAAATATATTAGGTATTATACTATTGTTATATCATGTTATATATTACATTGTAGTCACATCATATTCAATATTAGGCTTTAGCTATATAATATATTGTTAACATTAGGCTATACATTATAGTTACACTCTATTCTTTATTATCTTAGGCTATATGATATTCTATGTTATATTATAGTTATATTCTGTATTAGGCTTTAGCTATATAATATATTGTTAAATAACATTTGGCTATATATTATAGTTACACTCTGTTCTATATTAGGTTTAGGCTGTATAATATTCTATGTATGTTATATTATATTTAGTATTAAGCTTTAGCTATATATCTACAACACGTCCAATCAAAAGTCTAGATATGTCCTGCTATGTTTCATACCATTTAATTGGAAGACCAAGCTAAGTCACGTTCGTTTCCTTGTATTTTTATTGGGTGGGAAGGCACTCTGTTTGGGTGGGCATTGCCCACCCTTGCCCACCCGTAGAGCCGGCCCTGTCTCCACCATCATTCTGTGCAGTGCATTCAACCTAATCAGGGTGAAACAGTCTCACTCACAGGGCTGTACCACAATCCACATCCACACAAAGACATAAACACCTCAATTTGGATAATACAGAGAATATAGTTGTTTGTTTTTTTGTACTTTGAAAAAATAAGTAGGGTATATTTAGCATGCATCAAATGTTTCTTGCCAACTGCCATTAAACAGAAGTTTATTGCTTATGGTATTATTTTCAGTGGGGAATTTTTGTCCTACGTTTTTGAACTCACCATACATTTCGAACGTTCCTTGAATGCACCACAGGTGTGAGATGCACCATAGTACAGACAAGGTTCTGCCTAAATTCCCGTTGAAAGATCGGTCTTATATACATGCATGTTTATTTTTTACTTTTGAATTAACATTAACTACCAAAAAACTTCGTTTGTGAGTGGATGAAATGAACCGAAAAAGGATTATGATTGCATACACATGCGCAGATCCTTCCCTTTGGGAAGGAGCAACCGCAATCGGTTCATCGGATAAACGCATTCCAAATTCCCAAGAGCCTTTGCTCCATTCTACATTAGATATATAGATAGATAGTTTATTAATACCCAAGAGGAAATTCAAGAACAAACAAACAAATCAAATTGTTTTTTTTGTTTTTTTTATCTGTGACCATGAATGTTCTGTAAGATAAGACCATGACTAAAATATAGAGAGTGAACAACTGATATACAGGTCCTTCTAAAAAAATTAGCATATTGTGATAAAGTTCATTCTTTTCCATAATGTAATGATAAAAATTAAACTTTCATATATTTTAGATTCATTGCACACCAACTGAAATATTTCAGGTCTTTGATTGTTTTAAAACTGATGATTTTGGCATACAGCTCATGAAAACCCAAAATTCCTATCTCAAAGTATTAGCATATTGCATCCGACCAATAAAAGAAAAGTGTCTTTAATACAAAAAAAGTCAACCTTCAAATAATTATGTTCAGTTATGCACTCAATACTTGGTGGGGAATCCTTTTGCAGAAATGACTGCTTCAATGGGGCGTGGCATGGAGGCAATCAGCCTGTGGCACTGCTGAGGTGTTATGGAGGCCCAGGATGCTTCGATAGCGGCCTGAAGCTCATCCAGAGTGTTGGGTCTTGCGTCTCTCAACTTCCTCTTCACAATATCCCACAGATTCTCTATGGGGTTCAGGTCAGGAGAGTTGGCAGGCTAATTGAGCACAGTAATACCATGGTCAGTAAACCATTTACCAGTGGTTTTGGCACTGTGAGCAGGTGCCAGGTCGTCTTCATCTCCATAAAGCTTTTCAGCAGATGGAAGCATGAAGTGCTCCAAAATCTCCTGATAGCTAGCTGCATTGACCCTGCCCTTGATAAAACACAGTGGACCAACACCAGCAGCTGACATGGCGCCCCAGACCATCACTGACTGTGGGTACTTGACACTGGACTTCAGCCATTTTGGCATTTCCTTCTCCCCAGTCTTCCTCCAGACTCTGGCACCTTGATTTCCCAATGAGATGCAAAATTTGCTTTCATCCGAAAAAAGTACTTTGGACCACTGAGCAACAGTCCAGTGCTGCTTCTCTGTAGCCCAGGTCAGGCGCTTCTGCCGCTGTTTCTGGTTCAAAAGTGGCTTGACCTGGGGAATGCGGCACCTGTAGCCCATTTCCTGCACACGCCTATGGACGGTGGCTCTGGATGTTTCTATCCAGACTCAGTCCACTGCTTCCGCAGGTCCCCCAAGGTCTGGAATCGATCCTTCTCCACAATCTTCCTCAGGGTCCGGTCACCTCTTCTCGTTGTGCAGCGTTTTCTGCCACACTTTTTCCTTCCCACAGACTTCCCACTGAGGTGCCTTGATACAGCACTCTGGGAACAGCCTATTCGTTCAGAAATGTCTTTCTGTGTCTTACCCTCTTGCTTGAGGGTGTCAATGATGGCCTTCTGGGCAGCAGTCAGGTCGGCAGTCTTACCCATGATGGCGGTTTTGAGTAATGAACCAGGCTGGGAGTTTTTAAAAGCCTCAGGAATCTTTTGCAGGTGTTTAGAGTTAATTAGTTGATTCAGATGATTAGGTTAATAGCTCGTTTAGAGAACCTTTTCATGATATGCTAACTTTTTGAGATAGGAATTTTGGGTTTTCATGAGCTGTATGCCAAAATCATCAGTTTTGAAAACAATAAAAGACCTGAAATATTTCAGTTGGTGTGCAATGAATCTAAAATATATGAAAGTTTAATTTTTATCATTACATAATGGAAAAGAATGAACTTCATCACAATATGCTAATTTTTTTAGAAGGACCTGTAAATACTGGTTGGACATTTAAGATAGCTTAATTGGGAGTATATGGCCGCTATTTGCGGTGAATTTAATAACGTAAATGATTTTGATAACCTCAGAATCAGGCCGGTCGCGTTCGCCTCGCGGCCGCTTAAGTTGTGATTTGCTGTGTAAATCCTTCAGCCGGCCGACCGGGAAAAGTCCCGGTCATCCCGATTGCCACTCCGCCTCTGGCATGTGGTCAGATGAGACCAAAATGGAAGTCTTTGGTATAAACGCCATTCGCCGTGTTTTGAGGGGGAAGAATGCTGAGTTACATCCTAAGAACACCATACCCACTGTGAAGCATGGTGGTGGAAGCATTATGCTGTGGGGCTGATTTTCTGCAAAGGGACCAGGTCGACTGATCCGTATTAAGGAAAGGATGAATGGGATCATGTATGGTGAGATTTTGGACAAAAACCTCCTTCCATCAGTGAGAGCATTGAATATGAAACATAGCTGGATCTTCCAGCATAACAAAGATACCAAACACATCGCCTAGGCAACGAAGGAGTGGCTACGAAGAACGCCTTTCAAGGTCCTGGAGTGGCCTAGCCAGTCTCCAGACCTCAATCCTATAGAGAATCTGTGGAGGGAGATGGAAGTCTGTGTTGAGCAGCAACAGCCCCAAAACATCCCAGCTCTAGAGAAGATCTGAATGCTGGAATGGGCCAAATATCAGCTTCAGTGTGTGAGAACCTGGTGAAGACCTACAGGGAGGGTTTGACCTCTGTCATTGCCAACCAAGGTTACAATACAAAGTATTGAGATGAACTTTTGTTACTGACCAAATACTGATTTTCTGCACCATTATACAAATACATTCTTTAAAAACCATACAATGTGATTTCCTTGATTTTTTTTTCACAGTTGAAGTGTACCTATGATGAAAATTACAGACCTCTCATCTTTTTAAAGTAGGACAACTTGCACAATCGGTGGCTGCCACATACTTGTTTGCCCCAATGAAGTTTCTAGCAGAGTGTGGAAATCCTGTTTATCACTATCAGCTGGGATATAGACATTAACCAACGTGACCCTTTCATTCTCTAACTTTCCTCTTAGAATAATATAGCATCCCTCACTATCCCTAAGTTCTTTAGTGCATTAAAAGTTTGATTAGCACTACTACCTTTCTTATATGTACAGTAATAGTAATTATCCAAATTACTTAGGTTTCTCATGTTCTTCTTGGGATAAATGCGTCTTGTAAATAATACTACCATTCGATGTTCTCATTTAACGTATTTTACTTCTTTTAACTGGATTATTCTTCCTATATACGTTCATGGACACAAAGGTTACACTATTCATCAGTTAACTCTTACATAAGTCCCTTTTTTTGACATCCCGTAACCAACAGTAACAGAAACTCTACTAATGAAGAACAACTTAACATTGAACTTAAATGGCTCTGTGAAACTGTTTTTTCTCCGAAATCTCTTTACTGCAGTGGTTCTCAATTATTTTTACTATATTATTATACATTATACTATTGTTTTCATGTCCCCCCCTCCCCTCCAAATTGAATTACTATTGAGAATCTGATATTTAATTATTTATATGTACAAACCACTGCAAACATCTGCATACAATCACCTGATTATTATTAAAACAGATTAATAAAATGAGCTCCAACAACATCCATTTTAAGTGGCTGTAGCTCATTTTATTGTTTTAAGTCTTAACCCTATTTCAAAGTTCAGTTTATTAACTCAATGTGTAAAATTTAATCAAGACGGCTCAGTCTGTGATTCTAAAGCCCAATTTACACTGGATGCGTCTGTAGCGTCTTATGGCAGTGGCGCGGTTTAGTTCCGACCTGCATTAATCCCCACCAGGTGCATTTCAGACACAGAATGGATGTGGTGCGGTCCACGGACATGAAGGGACAGACTGCAAGTTCCCAGCCACAAACATGAATCAATTTTACTGGAATTCCACGTGAAAGACCAATACAAAGTGGTGTACATGTGAGAAGTGGAACGAAAATCAAACATTATTCCCACATTTTTTTTTACAAATAAATAACTGAAAAGTGGGGTGTGCGTAATTATTCAGCCCCCTTTGGTCTGAGTGCAGTCAGTTGCCCATAGACATTGCCTGATGAGTGCTAATGACTAAATAGAGGCACCTGTGTGTAATCTAATGTCAGTACAAATACAGCTGCCCTGTGACGGCCTCAGAGGTTGTCTAAGAGAATGTTGGGAGCAACAACACCATGAAGTCCAAAGAACACACCAGACAGGTCAGGGATAAAGTTATTGACAAATTTAAAGCAGGCTTAGGCTACAAAAAGATTTCCCAAGCCTTGAACATCCCACGGAGCGCTGTTCAAGTGATCACTCAGAAATGGAAGGAGTATGGCACAACTGTAAACCTACCAAGACAAGGCCGTCCACCTAAACTCACAGGCCGAACAAGGAGAGCGCTGATCAGAAATGCAGCCAAGAGGCCCATGGTGACTCTGGACGAGCTGCAGAGATCTACAGCTCAGGTGGGGGAATCTGTCCATAGGACAACTATTAGTGGTGCACTGCACAAAGTTGGCCTTTATGGAAGAGTGGGAAGAAGAAAGCCATTGTTAAAGGAAACCATAAGAAGTCCTGTTTGCAGTTTGCCACAAGCCATGTGGGGGACACAGCAAACATGTGGAAGAAGGTGCTCTGGTCAGATGAGACCAAAACGGAACTGTTTGGCCAAAATGCAAAGCACTATGTGTGGCAGAAAACTAACACTGCACATCACTCTGAACACACCATCCCCACTGTCAAATATGGTGGTGGCAGCATCATGCTCTGGGGGTGCTTCTCTTCAGCAGGGACAGGGAAGCTGGTCAGAGTTGATGGGAAGATGGATGGAGCCAAATACAGGGCAATCTTGGAAGAAAACCTCTTGGAGTCTGCAAAAGACTTGAGACTGGGGCGGAGGTTCACCTTCCAGCAGGACAACGACCCTAAACATAAAGCCAGGGCAGCAATGGAATGGTTTAAAACAAAACATATTCATGTGTTAGAATGGCCCAGTCAAAGTCCAGATCTAAATCCAATCGTGAATCTGTGGCAAGATCTGAAAACTGCTGTTCACAAACGCTGTCCATCTAATCTGACTGAGCTGGAGCTGTTTTGCAAAGAAGAATGGGCAAGAATTTCAGTCTCTAGATGTGCAAAGCTGGTAGAGACAAACCCTAAAAGACTGGCAGCTGGAATTGAAGCAGACGGTGGTTCTACAAAGTATTGACTCAGGGGGCTGATTAATTATGCACACCACACCATTCAGTTATTTATTTGTAAAAAATGTTCGGAATCATTTATGATTTTCATTCCACTTCTCACGTGTACACCACTTTGTATTGGTCTTTCACCTGGAGTTCCAATAAAATTGATTCATGTTTGTGGCTGTAATGTGACAAAATGTGGAAAAGTTCAAGGGGGCCGAATACTTTTGCAAGCCAATGTAAATCTTCTTCACTCTCAAGGGTTACCTGTGGAGTACCACAGGGTTCTGTGCTTGGACCAATTCTGTTCACCATATATCTGCTCCCAATTGGTAGAATCATTAGACAGCATGGGATAAATTTCCACAGCTATGCCGATGATAGACAACTATACTTATCCATAAATCCTGATGAACCCAGTCAGTTAGGTAGATTACAGGCATGTCTGGAAGACATAAAAGCATGGATGACGCTAAACTTTTTCTCTTATCTTTGGACCAGAAGTTCTGAAAAAGAAACTGATTAGTCAATCACTTCATCTGGATGGCATTAAATTGGCCTCCAGTAATAATGTAAAGAACCTCTGCGTTATTTTTGACCAAAACATGACATTCACATCCCATATATAACTGTCGCTGCTCCGTACATGTATGCACAGGCCTGTAAAAAAGATGTGGTGCCAGGTATAGTTCTCCACTCCCAGGATAAAAGCCTCATTGTGGATGCTGAAAAAACACACTGGTTATTTCCTCAAAAGATGCAGGGAGTAAATGAACCCTTTGGTCACTGGTAACTGGTCACTGATTTACATAGTTAAGCTATCGCAAATCTGCATGTGTCTTTTGTTTTAAAATTTACAGGACGTTTAACACCGATAGCGTAGGTGCTTTCCTGTTTTGCCTTATGTTAACTTTGATGCGTGTCACAACAAAAATATAACTCAATCCTATCTTTAGCGGAGCAGCGAGCTGTAAACAACACTACAGACTATAATGGTTTCTATTTGCTTCAGAGACTGCGCCGCAGCCGTAACATGCCGCAGACACATCTGGTGTAAATTATTATTCACAGCAGATCGCAAGGGTTTACCCTCTGCTGGTTTGGATAGTAAAGCTCTGTGTGCATGTTGGGATATTCAGAGCAGAATCCAGAGGGAGTGACAGCTCCACATTCAACAGGTGTTCAATAAACTGCACTTTTGAGACCTTTTCTACACCCTCATTCATGCCATAAATATGGCTGCTGTTCCATCAGCTTCTACCCGCCATATCATTCAGTTTTTCCTGCAGTAGCTGCTGTTACTTAATTGACTGAATTAATGCATCTTTTGCACCCATATTCCAGTTCTCCATTTTGCCAATTCTTTGTTCAGTTTCTTCGGGTCTTGCAGTGTGTTTGCTACCCCACCTTTTATGTCTGAACTTTAGGTTAATACTTTCTTCAGTGCTTTAAATTTTCTCCTTCGTTTCCGATTTGTATGTTTTAAACTAATAAAATGTTGGTTTTAAATTCAGTCTTGAACAATTTAATTTCCTCAAGAATATCCTGGTCGTCTGGACGTTTTCCGTTTCCTCCTCTACATACTGGTCTTGCTAGCTACCTGCGATTCCAGACATAACTGCACTGTGGTCAAGCGGCAATTGTCATTAATTCTTTGATTTCACTTTGTTATCTTGATCTTTTCCCACTTTTCATTACACTCCTGTTATATTTTAGAGTTATGCATCTCCTTTGTGGGCTTTTTATCTAATGTATATCAGGAGCTGTGAGCTTTCGCTGTCATCCTTTGACTCCCAAACCAGAAGTTTGGTATAACAGTCTCATAGTAAGATACATATCCTTGTGTAAAAATACCACGACTTCATGGTATCATGGTAATAATAGAGACCTAAAACAAAACTAACCGGGTTAAAATCTTTAATTCAATATTTTCTTATTTAATGCAGGTCATGTCATCATTTAAATCAAATCAAACTTTATTTATAAAGCGCTTTTCATACAAGAAACTGCATCACAAAGTGCTTTACAGATTAAAATGACCCCACATTAACTACAATCCCATCCCTCCCCCACATATTTAAAAGCATGGTCACAGTTATAGCCCCCTCCCCCCAACCCAACTCCCATGCACACACACAGTTAAAAGCAACAGTAAAACAGGACAGGACCCTACCCGTGATAAATACAGCGAATACAAAGCAGAGCAGGGGTGTGTCAAACGCCGATTGGTGGACTGTTTTTTATCAGTAACTTTAGTAGTTTGGTAGATTTCTTATTTCCAGCTTAAAGCAACCAGGTTTAAAGTTATGGTTTTTTTTATCCTTATCTGTTTTTAAAGACGGTGTAATGGTGCATTTTTTAAATCAACAAAAGGATGAGCATCTGCTTCAACATAGCTGTGGGTGAATAAATTCTCTTTTTAGTGCTCTTACAAGTTTAATTTATCATGGTTAAATTGTTAGAATCAGATGTAATGGTATCTCTAGAGTGTTGGAGCTAATGTGGTTATACATTAAAGTCAGGAAGCTAAAAAGCACCTTTTAACTGTTTAAAATAAAATAAAATGCTAAAGGAGCCATGTTGAGACCGTATATTATTAAAGGGAGTTGTTCGGACATGTTCTGATGACACTGAGGGGATAGATTCAAACCATTGGGGGCGCTATTTATACTAAAGGCTGTAATGTTAATTCTGAACCACTAGAGGGAGGCATTCATACAATAGGGTGTAATACCATTTATTGAACCACTAGAGGGAGGCATTTATACTTTTGGTGTAAGACTATTTATTGGGCCACTAGGGGGAGCCATTTTTACATTTGCATGTAATTTTAATTTAGAACCACTAGAGGGAGGTATTTTCACATTTTGGTGTAATGTTACTTTGATCCACTAGAGGGAGCCATTTATACAATAGGCTGTTATATTAATTTTGAACCACTAGAGGGAGGTATTTATATATTTTGGATCCGGAACCGGAAGACTTTGAACCGGAACCGGAAGGGGCGGGGGTCACCGGAACCGGAAAGGGGCGGGAGTCACCGGAACCGGAAAGGGGTTTTGACAGGGGGTGTGGCCTATTTTGACAGGTGGATGTGGCAACTGGAAGTGACGAGGTAACCGGAAGGGACGTGCATTGTTTTGACATGTGGGCTTGGTAACTGGAAGGGTGTGGACTATTTTGACAGCTCATTTGCATTTTGACAGCTAGTGGTCTATACTTTCTCTCAGGATTTGATGTCTAAAATGCAGTTAAAAAGTGCTTCCATTGACCGTGTGTCATCGGGAGACATGGAGATGTACAACTGTGTATCATCAGCATAAGTGCGAAAGTAAACTCCATGTCTTCTGATGACGCTGCCAAGAGGGAGCATATAACGGTTAAAAAGCACTGGGCCTAAAATTGAACCCTGGGGCACACCACATGTAATCCTGTGGACCTTAGAGGAGCAGGTATCTACCATACCATACCATAAAAGTCCTGTCTGAGAGATAGGATGTGAACCATTTGTAAACAGCACCAGAGAGGCCAATCTGTTTTAAACGAGTTAAAAGAATAGTGTGGTCCACTGTATCAAAGGCAGCGCTTAGATCCAGTAGAACCAACACTGTCACTTTCTGGGCATCTTAATTTAATCTGAAATCATTTAAAATCTTCAAGAGGGTCGTCTCGATGCTGTGGGTCACCCTAAAAACAGACAAAAATTTCTCTATCACACTGTGCTCATTAATAAAATGACACCTTCTCCAACATTTTCATATATGGTATATTTTGCGAAGGCCATACAGCTCTAGCTAGTGTTAGAATAGTATGAACAGGCTGAAGGTTCACCAAAAAACTGGGGATTTGATGTTGACCACAAAATACTGACTGGTCAATCTCTATATGGAAAAACTACAAATACATAAATTCACCCCCTAAACTAAACTACAGCTTTCAGAAGGAAGCTGTAACAGTCTGGATTATTAAACATATATTTGATTAAAGAATGAACGTTACTGCTCTACAGATTGTGGTGTTAAGGTCAACAGAAAATAGTCCTTATGGGCATGCTGTCCAAGTGTACATGATCATAATTCATGATGGTATGTTGCCATGGAGCCCAGGTGTAAAACGGATGGAGCTTTCACTAAGGCTGTCACCATAACAAATTTTGCTAGACCAAAAATTGCCCCCGAAATCATTGAGATAAACAATAAGATTGTTGTTTTGAGTCCATTTTCAACTAATGTAATAATAATGCATATAAACCCTTCTGAACGATCAATAAACTTTCATTTCTTAAGAACATTTACCACTCCAAATGGAAGACATTAATATTTAATATAAATTAACAAAACAACTGAAACAATAAAGAAATTGGAAGAACTCTGTAAACAAGATGGCCCTTCAAAACAATATTATTCACTTGGCTCAGACAAGAAAGACACGCAAGCTACCGGTTAGGAGTTTTGTTAACAAAAAGCACATACTAACAACAGAAACAACCCATAACACACAGCCACTACGGATATATGGACCATATGTGCCTTTTTTCATCCAGTTTCTTTGGTAGAAAGAGGGGGAGACACGAGGAAAACTAACAAGTATGCAATTGGAAATTATTGTGGCTGGAAAAAATATCAAGCTTATTTGAATTTATCATATATCTGTAATTTATCATTTGGTATAACGGCCAAAGTTATACCAATATATATATATATATATATATATATATATATATATATATATATATATATATATATATATATATATATATATATATATATATATATATACATACATATATCAGGTAGCAAACATCATTTTACTAATTACAGATCTATTTATTTACTATCACAATTTAAAAAAAATTCTTGAAAAACTGTTTTATAAACGACTGGAAAAAATTATTGATAAACATAATCTACTCACAGAAAGTCAGTATCAATTTAGATTAGTTAGATCAACATCACTGGCACTATTAGATTCAGTGGAATATATCACAAGTTCCATAGACAAACAACAATATGTAGCTGGGTTATTTATTGATTTAAGAAAGGCCTTTGATACAAAAGATCACAATACATTATTAAGGAAAATCGAATCCTATGGCGTAAGAGGGATTGTCTTAAATTGGGTGAGGAGTTATTTGAAAGACAGGAAGCAATTTGTGACCATTAATTGATGCTGCTCCTGAAGTATGAACATTACTTCTGGTGTACCAGAAGGATCCGTGTTGGGACCTAAGTTCTTTAATTTATACATCAATGATATCTGTAAACTTTCTAAAATGCTCAAAATTGTATTGTTTGCCGATAATACAAATATATTTTGTTCTGCTCATGATTTGCAGTATTCAATGGATGAAATGAATAAGGAAATTAATAAAATAAAGCTCTGGCTTGATAAAAACAAATTACTGTTAAATCTGAATAAAACTACATTTATGTTATCTGGAAACAGAAAACAGAGTATAAATGTGGAGATTCAAATAAATGGTGTGGATATTGAAAGAGTTAATGACAATAGATTTTTTAGGGGTATTAATGGATGAGAGACTTAGTTGGAAGGCACATATAAAACAAATTCACTCTAAAATATCAAAAAGTATTGCAATATTAAATAAGGTTAAGTAAGTATTGGATAGTGTTTACTTGCTTATTTTTTATTGCTCATTAATTTCACCTTATTTATGGTATTGTGTTGAAATATGGGGTAATAATTATAAAAGCATGTTAATCCACTTTTTAATGCTTCAAAAAAGAGCTGTAGGAATTATACACAATGCAGGTTACAGTGACCATACCAATTAATTGTTCTTGCAGTATGGAATATTAAAATTTATTGATTTAGTTGAATATATTACAGTCCAAATTCTGTAAAGAGCAAAAAATTATGATTTACCAGAAAAGATTCAGTGTTGGTTTTCTTTTAAGGAACAGAATTATAACCTAAGGGGATTTTGTACCTTCAAAGTTGTCAACGTGCAAACTACTAGAAAATGCTTTTGTGTTTCTGTGTGTGGAGTGAAGATGTGGAACCGTTTAAATACTGAGCTGACGCAATGTCCAAGTATAAAATAATTCAAAAAACATAGTAAAGAAATGATTTTTATGAGATATATAGCAAGAGGAAATGATTGATGACTGCAATTGTGATTATTAAGATTTGTTAAATATTAAATACGATGGATGGATGATAAAACTTAATCTTTGAAAACTTAATCTTTAAAAGAAAAATTTACTCCTGATGTAAAGGATTATATTTAGTTCTACATATCTGCATATTTATTAAAGGCAATGAATAAATGGCAAAATAGATTATACAGTGAAGGGGTGGGATTAAATAAGTGTGTGGTTCTTCCCACTCCTTTTAGACCTGAAGAAATTATAATAATAATTTATTGTACTTATTGTATGTATTATAAAATGTTAGTTAAAACTTTTTACTTCTTTAATTGTTTGGTTTATATTTTCGTTATTTGTCTTTTTTGCAGCTATTTTTTTTGTTTTTTGTATGTTGCTTCATGATTGAAATAAAACATGAAATTGATTTTTTTTTTTTTATCATGAGATTAATTATTTTATTTATTGTGACAGGGTAGCTGTCACACAGTTTCTCAGCAGGTTAAATCACTTGAATTACTCATCACATTTCAAGGTGTCTGAGATAGGGTGACCAACTGTCCACTTTTCACGTGCTGTCCGGGGAAATTCATAGATTGATGAAAATGTCTGGGTTTTCATCATTTTTCAGTGGACCATACTTAAACTGACGGATGCAATGCATGCAAAATGGGAGATCGGGGCTGGTTGTCACATTGGTGATTATAGCCACACTAGAAGCCACTGTGGTTTGATTTTGATAAACAATTGGCTTATTAACACTGAGATGAGGATACATTTAATATTTTTAAGGGTCGGAAAAAAATTTAATGTTGGTGTTATTTATGTTTTAAAAGTTTGTAAGTTATTCAATTAACACAACAATTAAATAAAAACTCAAAAATTAGAGTTTTGATTTAGGCTAACATTTATTAAGCTAGCTAAAGCCATGTGTTAGCAAGGGGTGTCAAATTATCGCGTTAATTGCGATCAATTAATTACAGCCATATTTAGCAGGTTATGTTTTTTAATCGCATTAATCTAAATTTTAATCTTTAATTTTACGGCTTCTGCATGTGAGTTCCCTTTAAATAAAGCCCGTTTTATGCACTGGGCTTCTTGTGCTTGAGTTGTTCAGGGTTAACCACACCCTAAAGTGGACATCGTTTGGCTGTAAACTCATCATGAGGTGACTGGCTTCCATCGTGGTGGGGAGGGCGAGGTGAGGAGGAACGGTGAGTTGCCGAAAGTGTTGCCAACTTTGCTATATTTGGCGAGTTTTTAGGCGCCTTTAGCGATTCTTTCTCAAAAAAAAGCAACTAGTGGCAAATCTAGCAAATATTTATGGGGTTATTTGAAACTTTTGGGTGAAGCATGTAACATTGTTACTCTTCTCACTGAGCAGCGGGGCGCTCTCCTGTCTCAGAGCTCACAGCAGGCAACCAGTCTGCACCGCACACTGCAGCTACACCCGGCCGCCCAGATCCAAAAATACAGCGTATATTACGTGTTGTTTTAACCTGTAACACAGCTGGACGCAGAGAAGATATTTTCCCCACTGCGTCTAGAACACTAATGAATCGCGCATGCTCCAAGCAGAAGGTTGCAGGCGTCACTTGAGACTATAGTCACAAAAACAGCAGAATCTAAATGGCTGGGACTGCATCTGTTCAAGTCTGTTAAATATAATATATGACTTCATAAAGGCAGTTTTTTTAATTACATGTTTCAAACTTTTGTTCTACCACAATAATGTAATGAATTTAAAAGAAAATACCTCAAGATCAGGGCTTTTCTTAGCAATTATTAGGTGAGATTAAAAAAGAGATTAATTAGATTAATTAATTACAGACCATTATTAATTAATCTCAATGTTTTTTTTTAATCGCATGACAGCACTAGTGTTAGCAGTGTTGCAACTTAGCGACTTTGTCGCTATTTCTAAAGACTTTTTAGTCTTTTTCCAAAAAGCGCCTAGCAACACATCTAGTGACATTTCTGACTACCCTTAGCTACTTTCTGTAGGACTTTATCACCGATATTCCCTGCAGATTAGAGACCCAGCATGGTCTGCATCCATCCCGACGCTTGGAAAAATAATGATCTGTGCATGTGAATGCAGAACGATCACATTACATTGACTGACCAAAGATCACGCACAGATGGCGCAGCCTCGTGTCGGCCCATTTTTAACAAGCCACACCTGTTAAGATGATTTTTGAATCTGACCCGGTACCCGTGGTTATCTCCCGATCAAATCCGGACCTTTCCCGGCCTGTTGATTTAAAACCTGACCTAGGACCCAGACACGCACAATTGGGGTGGCCATACGTCCGGCTTTAAGACGTTTTCAAAAGGAGTGTCCCCCTACCGGTGCACATTTAGGACTGACACCAAGCTGTCCTCCTTTTGACGAAACTCTTTTTTCCATATCATATGGTCTTGAATGAAAAAGTAAATGTGCCTAAGTAAAATAACTGTTAAAATATAATAAAGTCTATAATACAATTATGCATTTAATAAGATGTTTTATGTGACAGATTATTGGATGAACCCAGTTTAAAAAATAAATATCAGAAATTCTATTGGTTAACAGCACCGAACGTAATCAAATTAGCCATATTGACGTGGTTGATGCCAGGGAGACCATTCAAAGGGAACCCACCCAGTCACCTGCAGACTGTGAAAATGCGCAAACGAAAGACTACATTTAATCCCGAATCGACAAAGGAATATGGATTCTTCTCCAAAAGCAGGAAAGATGACAGTCATGGATATTCTACGCTGTCTCATTGTGATGTGGACGTAAGCAGCAAAGGCAGAGGTGCGCTTGAACGACATGCTAGCACGGAAAAGCACAAGAGCAACAATCAAAGCGCGGGAATGTCTTCTCTTCTTTCCTTTTTCCATGAAGCTACATCTCCCCAGGATGACAAAATATCTGTTGCAGAACTTTGTAAAGTTTATCACGCTGTCAAGCATCACCAGTGATACAGGAGTGTAGACTGTGGAATAAAGGTTGACCGAGAGGTCTACAACAATTCAGCAATAGCTAAAGGGGTAACTTGTGGCAAAACAAAAGCTAAAGCTCTGTGTGAAAATGTCCTAGCACCCTACTCTATCCAGGTGCATGTGGACTGCATAAAAGAAAATGGATTGCATTATTCACTCGCGACTGATGTGTCAAACAAAGGTACGACAACATTTTTCCCTGTAGTACTCAGATATTTTCACTTTACCATAACATACCATTTATATAGCACTTTCAATATGACAAGTACAGTCAGCCAAAGTGCTGTACAGTAGGAATAAATGTAAAAATAAAAATAAATACAGGAATGTGTATATACCTATACATACATACAGATACATGAAAGAGTAAAAAGGGGGTAAGAAACAATAAAATAGATAAAAGGAGATAATAAAATAGAAAAGAAAAGATCATATCAATAATAAAATAAAAATCGTACAATCAATCATAAAGAGAAAACTGCCTAAAACCCTTTTAATGCACTAGGAGTTATGAAAGACATCCATTTCTAAGCAGCCATCATACATTAGCGGGTGTTAAGGCTGGTGAAAAGCCAAGCTAAAATAGTGTGTTTTCAGGCGAGTTTTAAAAACATTTATAGAAGAAGATTGTTTGACCTCAAGGGGAAGGTCATTCCAAAGTCTCGGAGCAACAACAGCAAAGGCTTTTCCGCCACAGAATCTAGAACGTGCCTTTGGGACCTCCAGAAGAAGCTGATTGGCAGACCGTAGTGCACGGGAGGGGTGATACAGGTGGCAAACAGGCATTATATGAGCTCTCTTGTTTGCACCAGAAAGAAACGTCGTAGCAGCATTTTGTACAAGTTGAAGACGGGCAAGGGAAGCTCTAGAAACCTCAATCAAGGAGGAATTTGAGTAGTCAAGGCGGGAGGTAATGAAGGCGTGGACAATAGATTCAAGATGTTCCTTAGAGAGAATGGGTTTTAGCTTGGAGATCTGTCTTAATTGGAAAAAACATGATCTCACAATTGAGTTAATCTGCTAGTCTAGTTTAAATCCCAAATTGATGATGACCTGACTAATTGAAAAATGGATCTCTGCAGGCCATACCATACTTTGAAGGCGGCGTGCAGAATGCTCTGCTTGATTTTTACAGTGATAGTAATGAGACATTGGAAGTTTTAACAAATCAGCTGCTGGCAAAACTGGAGAGGTCTGGTCTGGATTTGCAAAAACTATCAGCATATACAGCAGAGTTAACTGTGGAAAACACAACAGTGTTTATCAGAAGCTAAAACTAACACAAAATAACGTGTGCATTTGGTAGCACTGTTGCCTTTCACCAAGAAGGTCCCGGGTTCAAATCCAGCCTTTGGTCTTTCTGCGTGGAGTTGTGCATGCGAAGGTTCCCTCTGGGTACTCCGGCTTCCTCCCACAGTCCAAAAAATATGACTGTTGGGTTAATTGGTCTTCCTAAATTGCCTCTTAGGTCTGTGTTGTTTGTACTGTTCGTTTCTGTGTTGCCCTGTGAGGGCCTGGCGACCTGTCCAGGGTGAAGCCCACTCACCCCAGGACTGCTGGAGATAGGCACGTCTGGCTTTCAACCTTTCTTGATTGAATAAAGATACGATTTTCAACACCTGTTAATACACTGCAGCACATATTGTAACGAAACGTCAAACGGATGACTATTTACACACGAATATTCAACAATAACTGTCCCCGGGAACCTTCATAACATCACGGGGGGATTGTCCCCACTGGCAATTTTAAAAACAAACTGACACCTTTGCTATGGGTTATTTTCTTTTGACATGTCTCAGCACACCGGTTTTGGATTTGTTTATTTTTCATTTCAGCTGACTGGTGTGCTCAGGCATCGGTAAGGAAAAGTATGCTGGGGACAGTTAATATGAAATATTCATATATAAAATATGAAATGAAGACCTGCACGTGACTTTCTAGCGGCTCACCAATTTGGCGTGATGTGAAAATGTCATCAGTATGCAAATTAGTGTGTGTCATCATCTAGCTACATCTAACGACTTTCTGGGTCAACTTCACCTACTTTCTGTTGGAGACAGTTGAAAACACTGTGTGTTAGCTAACTAAAATCTTTTGTCAATAGGTCACATGGGGCTGGTTGTCTCCCTGCTTCAGGGGTTGGTTGTCACATGCGACAGCCAATCCCACATCAAAATATTTTAATCACCTTTTATATGCTAGTGTTGAAGTAGTAATTTTGTCTGTTTCTTTAGATGCCAGAACAATCAGGAATTTGAGATGTAATGTTGTCTGGGAAGTTTCTTCTTCTTTTGGATTTATTACTTTGATATAAGGCTAAATAGCCTAGTTCAAATAATAGCTCAGACTAGGGATAGGCATAATTAATCGACGATCGATTAATTGATCATTAAGAATTTCATCTATTACATTTTTTTTACCGATCAATTAACGCATGTTCTGTTGCGTAGTGTGAGTTTTGAAGGAACGCAATTAATTTAGCTATGTGGCAGTAATTAAACACTTTACCACACGAGGGTGATGACTGAAAATAAAACCCACAGGCCAAATCAGTTTCTTGTCAGTTTCTGTGTATTTCAAAAGTAGCATTGTCATGAAGAGGTCGCAGCAAAGTGTGGCGTGGGACCACTTTGATTAAAAAAACAAACAAACAAATAAGTCTCGGTTCACTGCCAACACTGTGAAGCTGTGTATAATTACTTGAATGCACTTCCAACCCTGGTTAGAAGCGGAGCATCCTGCTCTTGGTCTTAACCTAGCATCAAGTCGGTGTTAGCATGGAGGAGCCCAGATGCACAACGAGCAGAGAAACTTACTCACCGATTACTTTCTGAGGGAGGCTCCGCCACTCCTGGATTGAACCCCTACAGACTGGTGGAAAATGAATGAAAAAGATTCCAGAGGCTTGCCCAGTTAACACGGAGGTAGGTGTATCACAGCGACGTCTGACCCTCACAGCAGGTGATCTCGGCGCTGCAGGTCAGACGCTACAGCAGCCTGGTGACCATACTGATGGTCACTTTCACTTCTGACCCCAGCGCATGTTAACATGCTCATCTTTCTCAACAAAAATCAGTAGACTGGTGCTAAAGTTGTATATAAGTTAAGGTTTCTTTTTGTTTTTGTCTGTTTTACTCTGTTAATGAGCCTAATTTATCTGATCTCTCTCATCCTCTTTCTCGACTCTTTTTGCCAAATGTAACACAAAACTATAAGACCTATAAGTATTATATATTTTTATTAAGTTATTGTTTAACATGATTTTTTTTTTTACTTTTTTGGAGAAGAAAAAAAATATGAGCGTCAGTTGTGTTAATGAGTACCGTCTTTTAGCTGTCAGCTCTGCTGCTTATAGTGCTTACTTTCTTTGTGAAACTACCCTGAATTAACTGCCACAAGAGGTGTCCCACTTGTAATGAAGATCCCAATGAGGAAACACGCTATTTTTCTATTATCACTGCATTTTAATATAGCCTATGAACAATGAATTTTAATATAAAAATATCAATGACTAATCGAAAATCGAACGTTAACTCTCCCGATGATCGATGAAGGCAGTTTAATCGAATGCCCATCCCTAGCTCAGAAAATCAACTGGGAAACATTTTTAAGACCCAATAAATACATCTCCATGCATTTTGTTCTGTGTTTACAAGGAACAAAGGCTACACTTTACTTCTCTCCAGAATAATACATTACTTCACTAAATTTCAGGGATTTAACACCAGGAACATTGATTGTTTATTCCTAAACTAAATCTAAATTCTTTCGTCATTTCAATAATAATAAAAGAAATTACACAATTTCATAAAATCTTGTTTTTTTAAGCAAAGACCAATCCAAAATATTAGAAACAACCAACCCCATACGTTGTGACAACCAACCACAACATGAGGCATGGGTTTGACAGTTTCTTTGACATGCAATAACTTTTTTTCACAATAAATTGTAAAAAAAGAAAGGTGTGTTCAATTCAGGCCAAGATCCTAGGCTTTCATTTAATCTACAAATGTGTCTTGCAATATGTTTGATTATGAGCAATATAAACAAGAGTAAAAAGTGAGACGAACGAGCCCCGGTCTCCCCTACAACAACCTGTCTCTCATGTAATGTCCACCCCGAGCTGCTGCCTATTGGGTGGTTCTGATTCAATTCAATTCAATTCAGTTTATTTATATAGCGTTGATTTACAACAGATGTCATTTCAAGACCCTTTACAAGAAAAGTCATTTCAATACAATCATACAATCATTCCAATCAGTTAAAAGTTTTCTATTAAAGGAATCCCAGCAGATTGCATCGAGTCATTGACACCGTTGCACACCGTTGATGCAGACTCCAACCACAGCAATCCCTCAGCAATCTCACATACTGAGCAAGCATGTAGCGACAGAGGAGAAAAAAAACTCCCCTTTAACAGGCAGAAACCTCCAACAGAACCTGGATCAGTACGAGCGGTCATCTGCCACGACCGACTAGGGTTTCAAGAAGACAGAGCAGGAAGAACAAACAGAACTGATGTAATAGTACTTTCTATATTAAATAAAGTAAAAAGTTGATAACAGGACACTGGGGATGTTCAGTTACTGGTACCATCATCCCAGTCGATGCCCCCCGTCCAACAGGGCATTGCAGCCAAGCAGGATACCAGACCAGGTGTGGCTTCAATGGAGAGAAAAACACTGAGAGAAAACAAAGTTAACAGTCAAACTAACAGCAAGAAAAATACAACTGGAGAGTAGTAGAAAAGAAAAGTAGCAGAGTGAAGAAAATTGGTAAGTCTGTCCTCCAGCAGTCTAAGCCTATAGCAGCATAACTACAGAGATAGCTCAGGATGACCTAAGCCACTCTAACTATAAGCTTTATCAAAACAGAAAGTTTTAAGCCTGGCCTTAAAAGTAAACAGAGTGTCTGCCTCACGGACTAAAGCTGGGAGCTGGTTCCACAGGAGAGGAGCCTGATAACTAAAAGATCTGCCTCCCATTCTACTTTTAGAAATCCTAGGAACTACAAGTAAACCTGCAGTCTGAGAGCAAAGTGCTCTGTTGGGAACATATGAAACAATCAGATCTCTGATGGATGATGGAGCTTGATTATTAAGGGCTTTGTATGTAAGAAGAAGGATCTTAAATTCTATTCTGGATTTAACAGGGACCCAATGAAGGGAAGCTAAAACAGCTAAATCTGAAGGTAAATCTGTTCCATTCACTGACGGAACAGACAGCAGGCTGCTGTTCTGCCGCACCGTGTTGAACATTGGTTACAAGATGACAAAGCTTTACAAAGGAACTGCAACAAATTGGTGGCGAATTGCACAGTTTATATAGCTGGTATATCGGTTTCTGTGTGACAAAAGTGGTATTGATCCTCTAGGACACAAAAACTATAATTATGCTATGTAAAGTGAGACTTAATCTATAAAATGTCTAAAGGATGAAGATGAAAACTAAAGACTTGAGGATGCACGTTTTATTGTCTTTTTGAGACTGCTGCTTTTTCCTTTTATTATTAAATTGAAAAGAAGATAATGCCCTTTTTCTCAGCATATTATTTTGGATTTTTGTTTAGTTTTTGTCCAGTAGGATTAAAAAAAATTATTTATTACGGTTACTGCTAAATTTTCTATTTCGGAAGAGTTAATTGTTTCTATTATTATTTATTTCCAGATATCTTAAAGCTATTTTTTCTTCTTGTTGATTTATGAAAGTCAATTTAAAGTTTGTTATTTAACTATTCATTTTAAACAAATAGAGAATGCACGCTTTAATTATGTTAAAATCAAGTGGGGCCAAGTGTCCCCTTTTTTAGAAATCAAAATGCATGTGCGTATGAGCACCAATATGGACAGGGACTGGGAACAAAACATCACATCCATATTATTCACAGTGTGACGGCTTTAAGTGGCGACTGACAGAAAGAGAGAGTGAGAGAGAAGATGAGGCATGCTGGGACAAACTTAACACCTCACAACTAACTGGCAGAAATAAGAGATTTAAGTTTTCAGCAAACAAAGAGAAACCAAACCACTCCTCACTGCCTTCACCTGTTCAATGAATAAATTACTGCTTTAAACTTTTTTCACCTCTTCGTGTGGCTATTGAAGGAGGAGGAGCCTCTCCTGATCTCTGAAAATGGTTTAAGAGACAATTTGTTGAAAAAAATTTGATCTTATTTCTTAATAATTTAAAAATATTTGGATGTGCCAAGCATCTGATGAAGGAAAACCAACGTTATCACAACAAAGCTGGAGTGAGACTGCTGACCTCAAATATGTTCTGCTATCTGACTTGTCTGACAGATTCCAGTTTGTTCATCTAAATGATCAATCTTCTTCACTCTCAAGCCTTACTTGTGGAGTTCGACAGGGTTCTATGCTTGGACCAATTCTTTTCACCATATATATGCTCCCAATTGGTAGAATCATTAGACAGCATGGGATAAATTTCCACAGCTTTGCCGATGATACACAACTATATTTATCCATAAATCCAGATGAACCCAGTCAGTTAGGTAGATTACAGGCATGTCTGGAAGACATAAAAACATGGATGAATCTAAACTTTTTGCTTTAAAATTCTGACAAGACAGAAGTTGCTGTCTTTGGACCAGAAGTTCTAAAAAAGAAAATGATTAGTCAATCACTTCATTTGGATGGCATTAAATTGGCCCCCAGTAATAACGTAAAGAACCTCGCCGTTTTTTTTACCAAGACTTGACATTTAAATCCCATATTAAACAGGTTTCTAGGATTTCCTTCTTTCACCTGCGGGATATTGCTAAAATTAGAAACATCCTGTCCAGGAGTGATGCTGAGAAACTAGTCCATGGATTTGTTACCTCAAGGCTGGACTACTGTAATTCTTTACTATCTGGTAGTCCACAAAGTGCCATTAAAAGCCTTCAGTTGATCCAAAATGCGGCAGCAAGAGTTCTGATGAATATTAAAAAGAGAGATCACATTTCTCCTGCTTTAGCTTCCCTTCATTGGTTCCCTGATAAATCCAGAATAGAATCAAGCTCCATCATACATCAGAGATCTAATTGTTCCTTATGTTCCTAACAGAGCCCTTCGCTCTCAGACTACAGGTTTACTTGTAGTTCCTAGGATTTCTAAAAGTAGAATGGGAGGCAGATCTTTTAGTTATCAGGCTCCTCTCCTGTGGAACCAGCTCCCAGCTTTAGTCCGTGAGGCAGACACTCTGTTTACTTTTAAGGCCAGGCTTAAAACTTTCCTTTTTGATAAAGCTTATAGTTAGAGTGGCTTAGGTCATCCTGAGCTAGCTCGGTAGTTATGCTGCTATAGGCTTAGACTGCTGGAGGACAGACTTACCAATTTTCTTCACTCTGCTACTTCCTTTTCTACTGCTACTCTCCAGTTGTATTACAGTACATTCTGTTATTTCGACTGTTAACTTTGTTTTCTCTCAGTGTTTTTCTCTCCATAGAAGATATACCTGGTCTGGTATCCTGCTTGGCTGCAATGCCCTTTTGGACGGGGGACATCGACTGGGATGATCCTCCCAGTAACTGAACATCCACTGTGTCCTGTTATCAACTTTTTACTTTCTTTAATATAGAAAGTACTCTTACATCAGTTCAGTTTGTTCTTCCTGCTCTGTGTTCTTGAAACCCTAGTCGGTCGTGGCAGATGGCCGCTCCTACTGAGCCTGGTTCTGTTGGAGGTTTTGTCCTGTTAAAGGGGAGTTTTTCCTCTCCACCGTCGCTACATGCTTGCTCAGTATGAGGGATTGCTGAAGGATTGCTGTGGTTGGAAAGTCTGCATCAACGGGGCCCAACCTCACGCCAGTGACTGATGCAATCTGCTGAGATTCCTTAAATAGGAAACATTTTAACTGATTGGAATGTTTGTATAAATGTATTGAAATGACTTCTTGTTAAGTGCCTTGAGATGACATCTGCTGTGAATTGGCGCTATATAAATGAACTGAATTGAAATTGAATTGAATTGAAACAGAAGATTAACTTGTTGGCAACTGTAGCTCATGCAATTCCCCCCTATAGGAAGGTGTCACAGTTAAGCAGGTAACCAGGCTAGATGTAGCCTCTATGATGAAAAAAACAGAGGACAAAATAATAACAAATTGGAGAGTAGTAGGAGAATTTTGGTGAGCGATAAAAATGTGATAAGTATACAATACAGCAGTCTGAGCCTATAGCAGCATAACTACAGAGATAGCTCAGGATAACATAAGCCACTCTAACTATTAATGTTTATCAAAAAGGAAAGTTTTAAGCCTGGTCTTAAAAGTAGATGAGGGCACAGCATCCCCTTGGTAAATCATGGTGGTGGCAGCATTGATCTGTGGAGAAACGTTTCTTCTTCTACATAAAACTGAATTGAACTGAAGGCTGACTGCACCTGTGCGTAAAAGGTGCATTATTAACCCTTGACCGACCTCCAACGCATCTTGTGCTCTGATTCTCGACAAAATTGCCCTGTTTCGGATTGCTCATTCCAATCCCTGATTTGAGCAATGGCTAAACAACACGACGCGCACTCTCAGAAGGGTGTGTCGAAGTGCCAAGAGGAGATGGAACCACAATGGATTTATAATCTCTCTAAAGATGCTACGGCATCATCTCTCCTTTTACCAGCAGGCCGTGAAGGCAGCCAAGACCAATTATATGGCTAATCTTGTGGCAAGAAATAGCCACAGACCTCAGGCTCTTTTTAAAATGTTTAATTGTATTTCTAAACCCTGTGATTTTAGAGGCATAGTTCCCTCACAACAACTGAATGTTAACTTTCTAGTGTTCTTCTCTGATATAGTCAGGTCATCTGTTTCAATGTTTTCTGGTACAGATCCTAGTGTTTCACCTCTGTGTTCTAAAGTCCTGGAGAACTTAGATTCTTGTAAAAAAAAAGGAGTGTCAACGAGCAAAGAGAAAAATGGCGAAATACTCGACTCCAGGTTCACTGTGAGATCTAAAAAGAGAGACTGAACAGATGCTAGGGAATCTTTCTTCTCTGAAATCATTAATAGAAGGATTAATAATGCACGGACTCTGTTTGCAACAATGGAAAGACTAACCAATTATCCAGCGACAGAAGCCCCAATACATTTAGCCTATTGTCGCTGTTCTGGTGGTGTAAGATTCTTCCATGCACCACCGAGACACTGGTTTCTTAAATGAACACACTGTCAACAAGTCTGGCTTCTGAAATCATCAATCATTCAGCCCCATAAAAAACACAAATGAAGATTGTATTGCCAAGAAGCATTGTAACAACAAAGAAATAACTGGCCAAATGCAAATGTTAAGTTTAGATCTTAGTGAGTGTGTACCAAAGCTCAGGGAAAATGGTGATGGCATTGTGGTGATAGTAAAGCAAGAAAAAAGTGAGGAAAATGTAGGTTATTCCCAATCAGTTTTGTGATCACATACAGAAATGATATTGAATAATGTTTCCTTCATATCATGCAGCTCTAAGATGAACAGACAAAATCACAAAAGTAGCAGTGCTTTACTTTGTCATAAGGATATTTTTCTTTGAAAGTAACATATGTGCTAAACTATCTAGCCACACAGAGACCACTGTAAAAAGCATTTTCTCTGGGACAGTTCAGCGGAAACCTGTGAACATATTTAACCTCCCACCACACCCCCCTCATCTCCCAACTCCAACTCAGTAAACAAGCTGGTAGATAATAAGTCTCAGACCTCATTGATTCCATTGCTCCAACTAAAGTTAAAGTAGTATCAGGTAGAAAGAAGTGGACAATTGATCCACTGGTACATTGTAAAAAAAGGAGTGTCGACGAGCAGAGAGAAAATGGCAAAAAACTCGACTCCAGGTTCACTGTGAGATCTACAAAGAGAGACTGAACAGATGCTAGGGAATCTTTCTCTTCTGAAATCATTAACAAAAACATTAATAATGCACGGACTCTGTTTGCAGCAGTGGAAAGACTAACTAATCCTTAAGTGACAGTAGCCCCTGAAATAAATCCTACCAGGGCCTGCAATGAATTTAGCCAGCTTTTTTACTGTAAAGATTCTAACAATTAGACAGTCAGTCTGTACGTCAGTACCGAACCCACTACCAATGTCGTCCCCAATCAACACCAATGTAGAGAAAATGTCAGAATTCCATGTATTAAACCAAAAAAACCTTGAAAAAAATCATTAACCAATTAAGTTCCCCCTCTTGCTGTCTTGATATCCTACCCACAGTTTTCTTTAAGAAAGTTTTCCCTGTCATTGGGTCTGATCTGATTCAAATAGTGAACTCATCCCTCCTGTCAGGTGTCTTCCCCAAAGGAATTAAAAACTGCAGTTATTATAACACTGCCAAAGAAGAATAATCTGGAAAACATGTTAATGAAGAACTACAGGCCGATCTCTAATCTTCTTTTCATGAGTAAAATTATTGAAAAAGCTGTTTCAGCAGTTAAATAGCTTCATAACAATGACCAACCACTGATGTTTTTCAGTCTGGTTTCCGTGCTCACCACAGCACAGAGACTGCCCTCGTCAAAATTTTCAATGACATTTGCACAAATACAGACTGGTAAAACCACAGTGCTGGTTCTGTTGGACCTCAGTGCAGCATTTGACACTGTTGATCATGATATATTATTGGAAAGACTGGAAAGCTGAGTCGGCCTCTCTGGTACAGTGCTTGGCTGGTTTGAGTCTTACCAAAAGAACAATGACTTTGTTTAATTAGCAAACCTTTCATCAGAACGAACGAAGAATTTACATGTTGGGTGCCCCAGGGCTCCATCCTAGGCCCCATTTTATTTAATATCTACATGGTCCCACTCACCCAGATTATAACAACCAGTAGGATTAGCTACCATACCTATGCGGATGATACTCAGCTCTACAATACAATGTCACCAGGTGACTTTGAAACCATCCAAACCTTAAGTAAATGCATGAAGCAAGTCAGTGGACGGATGTACCATTACTTTCTCCAGCTGAATAGAAACAAAACTGTAGTAATTATTTTTGGACCTAAAGAGAAACGATCAAGAGTCAGCACACAGCTTTAGTTAAAACAGCTAGAAACTACTGATCAGGCCCGAAATCTAGGTGTAGTAATGGACTCAGACCTGAACCTCCAGGGTCACATAAAGGCAATAACAAGGTCAGCCTTCTATCACCTGAAGAACATTTCTAGAATTAAAGGACTGATGTCGCAACAGGACCTAGAAAAACTCTTCCATGCATTTATCTTTAGTCGGATTGATTACTGTAACAGAGCCCTCACTAGTCTGCCTAAAAAGTCAATCAGACAGGTGCAGCTGATCCAGAACGCTGCTGCTCGTGTTCCTCACTAGAACCAGGAAAGTAGAGCACATCACCCCAGTTCTAAAGTCCTTACACTGGCTCCCTGTAGCTCAGAGAATAGACTTCTAAATACTTTTAATAGTTTATAAATCATTGAATGGCCAAGCGGCAAAATATCTTGAAGATCTACTGTTAATATGCCAACCCCCCAGACCACTCAGGTCCTGTAACTCCAGTCTACTAAACATTGCTAGAATTAGAACCAAACACGGAGAAGCAGCTTTCAGTTTCTATGCTCCTCAAATCTGGAACAAACTTCCAGACAACTGCAAAGCTGCTGAAACACTGAGTTCTTTTAAATCACAACTAAAACCCCATCTGTTTAGAGCTGCCTTTGAGTAACTTTTTCATTTTAAATAAAATTGCCTTCCCTTGCTTTGACCACGGCGAGTAACCAACAACACTCGGCTTTACAGAGACTGTACATTCTGGAGCTGCTTCACATGTAGGAAGTTTTATCACACGTTATTGGGTTAATGCGTCTGTGGAAATTCTCCAACTTTACATGTCTTTTTTCTTTATGTAGAGAACACAAAAGTGAAACACCAAGGACTGCGTCTTGCAACCTTTAGGTCCAGCACCTAAATAAATTATTAGTTATTAGCCAAATTGTAGAAGTTCACTGCATTCTGAGGAGGTTCATCCAATCATTTCATTCAGGGTATTTTACCATAGACTCATCTAAAAATTGCAGTCCCTGACCAAGCATAGTTTAGCATTATTACTATCTTCGAAGAACACTTACACAATCGCTTCCTTTTCCTTTTTTTCTGGAGTCTGATTTACCAATTAGAGCAGAAATGGATGGTCTGTCATCCTTCAACTATCTTAATTTTACATCAAAGAGATTTTACAAGTTTGAGCCTGAAAAATGTATAATCTATATCTAGGTCTCTTACTATTTTTTAAACTTTGAAATAATCATAGATCAAGTGTAGTAACATCTTAGTTGGAGGTATGGAGACTATGTCAGCATTTACTGCCACTATTTTGGATTTTAAAGAGATTCCAGATCACAATTCAGCATGCAGTTACAAGGGTCCTGATCAATAATGAAAAAAACATTGAGGCTGCAACATTTTTAGTGTCTTTTAACTCTAGAATAGAGAAGGAACCACAAGCATTCAAGGCTTTTGAGTCGAAAGTATAGCTCCATAAAATATTGAATCACAATTTGTCTCAAAATCAAACTGTGCAATACTGCAACAGGAAAAAAAAGCTTGGAGACACTATATTTTAGTTTCCATGCATTCCAACTCGGCTTGCCAACAGTACATATAGCCTATTGTCACACACTGATGTGGGACGGAACAGCAGTGTGCGACCAAAAAGATGACAAGCTTGATGAGGGGATGCCATGCTGTTGTGGTGGTGAATGATTCTCCCATGCACCACCGAGGCACTGGTTTCTTAAATGAATACACAGGTAAACTGTCAACAAGTCTGGCTTCTTAAATTATCAATCATTCAGCCCCATAAAAAACACAAAAGATTTTATTGCCAAGAAGCATTGTAACAACAAAGAAATAACTGGCCAAATGCAAATGTCGTTAAGTTTAGATCTTAGTGAGTACCAAAGCTCAGGGGAAATGGTGACGGCATTGTGGTGATAGTAAAGCAAGAAGAAATTGAGGAAAATTTAGGTTATTCCCAATTAATATTTCTGATCACATTCAGAAATGATATTGAATAATGTTTTCTTCATATCATGCAGCTCTAATCTGGACAGACAAAATCACAAAACTAGCAGTGCTTTACTTTGTCATAAGGATTAAAGATCATTAAGGCCTGGCAACATTATTGCAGATATTTTAAAGATATCTTTTCATCTGTTGTAAAATAAAATGCCATAATTAACCATCTAGATGTTATCTGGAATCCAAGTCAAAAATTTCCCTTTCATTACAGTAGCTGACAATAACATCAAAACAGGAAGGAAGAATGAGCCAATCATGGCCAAGGAGGTGGTGCTCAAACATCTGTAGTTTGTGTTCACTCTTCACTCTGTTTATAATTTTTTGAAAAGTCTCACATGTTTAGGCTTATGCTTATAAGCAACAGAGTCAGGACAAAGTGAGACAAATGAGAATCACAAATCTTATAACAGCTGTGGTTTCTTGTGAACAAAGTGATAATTGGCATGTGTGACAAAGGCTACATAGATACTCCTGAAATAGTTTGGTGTTTTTTTTTTTATCTGAGTCTTCTAAAGCCTGGATAAAATTCCAGTTCATTGGACAAAAAAAACAATGAAAAGCTTACATGAATACGAGTGAAGCAATTGTTAATGAATGGCTGTAGATACAGGGATTATTGTATGATCCCATAAAAAAGGGAACTAAATAACACAAACCATAATTAAAGTTCAAAATGTATGGAATAAGACACTGTTAAAACAATAGATCAGTTAATATCTTACCTCCGATAGATAACTTTGCTGGTGTCTTCATGTAGCATACAGATATAAGGAGGCCCTCCAACCTCAAAGACTTGAACCTAATCACCAAAAATAAATTATTTGAATACCAAAAGAAGCTTGCAGAACACTCCTCAGCAATTAGAAGAGTTCGATTGGTGTAATGTTAATATCACTATTGACTATTGAGAAGAGTATAACTATTGTTACTTTGTTTTATTATTTTTAAATAAAATCTTTTAATAGAACGTCACTTCAAAAATCCTGAACCACCTGTTTAAGCGGTAGAACTGAACCATTTATTAAAAGCCTTCAGTTGATCCAAAATGCGGCAGCAAGAGTTCTGATGAATATTAAAAAGAGAGATCACATTTCTCCTGTTTTAGCTTCCCTTCATTGGCTCCCTGTTAAATCCAGAATAGAATTTAAGATCCTTCTTCTTACATACAAAGCCCTTAATAATCAAGCTCCATCATACATCAGAGATCTAATTGTTCCATATGTTCCTAAAAGAGCACTTCGCTCTCAGACTGCAGGTTTACTTGTAGTTCCTAGGATCTCTAAAAGTAGAATGGGAGGCAGATCTTTTAGTTATCAGGCTCCTCTCCTGTGGAACCAGCTCCCAGCTTTAGTCCGTGAGGCAGACACTCTGTTTACTTTTAAGGCCAGGCTTAAAACTTTCCTTTTTGATAAAGCTTATAGTTAGAGTGGCTAAGGTCATCCTGAGCTATCTCTGTAGTTATGCTGCTATAGGCTTAGACTGCTGGAGGACAGACTTACCAATTTTCTTCACTCTGCTACTTCCTTTTCTCCTACTACTCTCCAGTTGTATTACAGTACATTCTGTTATTTCGACTGTTAACTTTGTTTTCTCTCAGTGTTTTTCTCTCCATAGAAGATATACCTGGTCTGGTATCCTGCTTGGCTGCAATGCCCTGTTGGACGGGGGGCATCGACTGGGATGATCCTCTCAGTAACTGAACATCCACTGTGTCCTGTTATCAACTTTTTACTTTCTGTAACATAGAAAGTTCTCTTATATCGGATCTTCTGTTCCTTCTGTGTTCTGCTCTGTCTTCTCAAACCCCCAGACGGTCGTGGCAGATGGCCGCTCCTACTGAGCCTGGTTCTGTTGGAGGTTTCTTCCTGTTAAAGGGGAGTTTTTCCTCTCCACTGTTGCTACATGCTTGCTCAGTATGAGGGATTGCTGAAGGATTGCTGTGGTTGGAAATCTGCCCAACCTCACGCCAATGACTGACGCAATCTGCTGGGATTCCTTAAATAGGAAACTTTTTAACTGATTGGAATGTTTGTATAAATGTATTGAAATGACTTCTTGTTAAGTGCCTTGAGATGACATCTGTTGTGAATTGGCGCTATATAAATAAACTGAATTGAATTTATAGCAGCAGCACAATTTCATTAAAAAAATAGTTTTTGGAAACATCAAGTGAATACATCTGACTGTAACTCATTTTGATCATGTAATTTAGATTCCCTCCTGTGATAACTACATTAATGTAATGACATGAGCCTCATGGTCAAGATATTATATATTTTTGATACTCAAACAATCAACAGTCACAAACCATTAAGTGACAATGTATAGTATCAGGCTACCTCCTTTATAAAGTCTATGGGAGCCATTTCACTCCAAAGGATTTAAAGTTAGACTAAACATGAATTCTAAAGCTTGCAGCAGCTCCAAAAATCCAATTAACACGTTTTGAAACAGGTGAAAAAAGCAGCAGCAACACCTGTCAACTTGCACCTGTTAGTCTATTAACATGAATAAAACATGTTGCCCCCGGCAGAGAGGAGCTTGGATGGCTAATTGAGCATGTTATTAACAGAACAAGCCTACCGCCCCTCTCTCCATTCCCACTGCAACGGCCCTCCCCGGGGAGGCCTCGTTCAGCACGCAAATCTAATCAAAGCTAATCTAATCAGGTTTTTATACAGAGCTGTAGAGTTGTGAAATGACCTAGTTAAGTTTTCCCACACCAAACGTGTGAAAAGCTCCAGGTTGCACTTTGGTAACAGAAGAATACTGTGAACTGGTCTTTTACAGTGGGTCCAAGGTGTGAATGTATGAAGGAGAACCTGGAATATTTGGATTACATATTAGGGACTGTTTACACGACAACGTTTTTCAGCAAAACTGAGGTTTTTCTCTCCAATTCGGCCTCTCGTTTACACGACAACGGGAAAACTGGGAGGCGAAAACGCAGCTTTTGGGAAACGGCTTCCAGAGTGGAATTTTGAAAACGCTGAGGGATTCGTTGTCGTGTGAACGCAAGCCGGAGACTTTTGAAAACGATGACGTCACTGCCAGCCACCTACGGCGTGTTGCACTTGCGCACTCCACCTTTCTACAGAAAAACAACAAAAATGGCGGATCCAGGTATGCTGTTACTGCTGATGCAGCTTCTGAAGTTATTTGGTCTCTGTAAGCAAAACTTAGAGATCATCAGGCTTCTATGCGATCGCCAACTGAAACGCATACATTACGTGCGTCAAATAATCAATATGCCTTTATTTAAGCGGAGGAGAACTACAAGAAGACCGCCATTGTTAGTTATCATGAAATGTTTCTTTTCCGGGTTGTGAGGGGAAAAACTTGGAACACTGCATACACGGGGCACACTGCCATCTAAAGGCCGGGCATATGTACTACTTCGTTTTCCATCGCGCGCCCTGTCGTGTAAACGCAGTGCGTTTTCACCCGCGTATTCAAACAAAAATGGCAACGTTGTCGTGTAAACAGCCCCTTAGACTCAACCAGAACTGTTTGTTCTTGAGCCAACAGGTATAACCACAAAGTCACAGTATGTATAGAGATAAGAGCAAAGTACAACAGTTTTTTATTACCACCTCATCAAATCATCTGTAATTGGATGATGTGACAATGTACTGCTTCACAGGGCCAGGAAATACAGAACCAGAACAGGGACCATGCCCACCTGTCAGGAACCCAGTTCTTGTCTAGATCTACTATTCATCCTATTGTACAACGATAACTATTGGGAAGTCTACTTCACAACTGACAGTGTAGATTTGATGACTTGCTGTAAACAGAAAAAAAAATAGCAAAAAAGATCAGGTGAGCAAGAGTGCCAAATTTAGAGCAGAAATTACTGAGGTGCTGCCAACCAACACCAAGACTGAGCCAAACTGAAAGGTAACAGACAAGTTAAAATAGCAACATGTAAATGGCCATGTTATCAGTTTCTACGCTGCACAGAGGGGTGTGGGGTTAGTGTGACAGACGGGTTCAAGTTAGAGGTAAGATTAGGATGAGTGACACAGATAACAGGCCAAAGGGGACCTTCTTAAGACCTAAAAACTGAAATGAATTTGTAGTAGGGATGTAAGAACATATTGATACGCCGATACATCGCGGTATTTTATGTCACAATATTGTATCGATGTTCAAAAGCAATGTATCGATTTTTATGTTTTAGAATTTAAATATAACCATAAATGATGACAGTAACTTTCATAGTAAAATTAAAAGTATATCTGGTAGTTTGTGGCTGTTTTCACCTTCTTTGTTCCAGTGGATCAACTAGATCTGGTAATAAAACTGGATGTGTTGAAGTATGAAACAGGTTGGAGTGTTTAGAATGATGGGACAGTTTTTCTACAGTTAATTACATTTTAAAAATCACAATACATGGTCTTGCTCATAGTATCGCAATATATGATATCGTCCCCCCTGTATTGCGATACATATATCACCAGATTCTTGCCAATACACATCCCTACTTTATAGTATGCAGGTCCAAGACTTTAGACATACATACTATAAAGAAGGGATGAGGAAGGTGTATGACACCATCAGTTAAATGTTAAAAGAACTGGATCAGAACTGGATCAAAAATGTCATTATTGTCAATCAGAAGTGCAAGAACACACTCCAAAAGAATGTGTTCATGTTCAGATTTTTGAGAACTTGAAAGCTATCTCTATATTGCAGGGCTGTACGTTAACTTTTGCAGCTCATAGCACTGGCGCTACAGAGGTTACTGATTTTGTAGCACAGACAAAAATGTTGTAGCACAAACACAAAATATATTTTACAGTCTTTTAAAACCAACTGTAGTGCATCTCATTACTTAAACACACAATAGAAATGCATACAATGAACGCACAATAAGAAATATTTTCAGACATGTTTATTCAGTGAAAATGCTCACATTATCTTTATTTATATTAATGTGGATGTATTTAATACATCCATGTGTGCATATGCATTGAGAAATGTGAACAATTTTGGTCATAATGCAAAACATATAATAGAATAGAAATTCCCTTAATTGTCCCACACTGGGGAAATTCAAGCGTATTAACGGCTAAGTGACAGATTCACAAGAAAATAAAAACATAAAATGTAAAAAACTGAATTAGGAATAACAGTGCACATTAAGGGCAAAATTACAAATGGAGTTAATGTGTTAATTTAAGTTCAGGAGCAGGACCACATCCCATATTGGGATTCTGGGATTCCTGGGCATCACTCTTAATTTGTCCACTTATCAAGCATGTCTGCCACTTGAGAAGGTAAGTTGAATCTCTATGATTCTTTCCAACTTCATCTTTGGTGAATCATGCTCTAAACAACAGCTTCTGTCACTGCTAGGTCATCTTAACTATGCCATGCCAATTACTCCTCAGGGGAGGTCTTTCATATCTCATCTTCTGTCCTCCGCCACCGATATTCCTTCTCTCCATGGCCAACTCACCATCGACGAACCATGGAAATGCATCTCTGGCAAGAATTTTTTGTCGTTTCTCATCCAGGTGACATCTGGCTCTATACCGACGCGGCACCTTCCTCAGGCTTTGGCGGTTTCTACGATGATAGGTGGTTCGCGTCGACATGGCCTCCGGAGTTCAAACTCCTGTGGCTCCGGTCGGCTTCTCTTTCCTGTGCTCTTCATGAAATATATCGCATAGTGGTTGCAGCCCTTCTTTGGGGGCATGAATTGTCTCAACAATGCATTCTCATTCACTCAGATAATGCTGCCGTCGTTGACATTATAAACAAAGGCCGTTCTCGTTCACCCTCTATAATGCAGTTCATCCGCAGACTCACTCTGGAGTCATCCAAACATCAATTCCTGCGCCGTGCAGCTCATATTCCCGGCCATCTAAATTGTATCGCTGACTCACTCTCTCGTCTCTCCTTTCAGACATTCAGATCCATGGCGCCCAATGTAGATCTTCATCCAACTCCAGTCCCACCGTTTTTTGCGACCATTTACAATGAACTCCTCAGCTTCGTGACCTCCCCATCCTGTCCCAGAACGCCATCCTCAACAGCCATGCTCCTCGTACCCTTTCATCTCATCTATCAGGATGGAACAATTTCAAAGCATTTCACGTAACATATAACCTCCCCTTCCCTTTACTCATCCCAACGTCAATTTGCCATTTCATCGTTTATTCTCACACAGTTCAAAAAATGTGCTTTACACCCTCCAATCTTATCTTTCTCGCGTTAATTTCTTAGTCAAACTGGCTCCCGACGATTCCTGCCCAGCTCTCACCCATTATCACATATTTATGTTGCTTAAAGGCCTCAAGAAGCATGAACCACCCATCATTAACCACAGATTTCCTCTATCCTCCGACTTCCTTAAGCATTCAATTCAATTCAATTCAATTTATTCATATAGCGCCAATTCACAACAGATGTCATCTCAAGGCACTTAACAAGAAGTCATTTCAATACATTTATACAAACATTCCAATCAGTTAAAAAGTTTCCTATTTAAGGAATCCCAGCAGATTGCGTCAGTCATTGGCGTGAGGTTGGGCCCCGTTGATGCAGACTTTCCAACCACAGCAATCCTTCAGCAATCCCTCATACTGAGCAAGCATGTAGCGACGGTGGAGAGGAAAAACTCCCCTTTAACAGGAAGAAACCTCCAACAGAACCAGAATCAGGCTCAGTAGGAGCGGCCATCTGCCACGACCGTCTGGGGGTTTGAGAAGACAGAGCAGAGAAACAGAAGGAACAGAAGATCTGATATAAGAGAACTTTCTATGTTACAGAAAGTAAAAAGTTAATAACAGGACACAGTGGATGTTCAGTTACTGGGAGCACCATCCCAGTCGATGCCCCCCGTCCAACAGGGAATTGCAGCCAAGCAGGATACCAGACCAGGTATATCTTCTATGGAGAGAAAAACACTGAGAGAAAACAAAGTTAACAGTCGAAATAACAGAATGTACTGTAATACAACTGGAGAGTCGTAGGAGAAAAGGAAGTAGCAGAGTGAAGAAAATTGGTAAGTCTGTCCTCCAGCAGTCTAAGCCTATAGCAGCATAACTACAGAGATAGCTCAGGATGACCTTAGCCACTCTAACTATAAGCTTTATCAAAAAGGAAAGTTTTAAGCCTGGCCTTAAAAGTAAACAGAGTGTCTGCCTCACGGACTAAAGCTGGGAGCTGGTTCCACAGGAGAGGAGCCTGATAACTAAAAAATCTGCCTCCCATTCTACTTTTAGAAATCCTAGGAACTACAAGTAAACCTGCAGTCTGAGAGCGAAGGGCTCTGTTAGGAACATATGGACCAATTAGATCTCTGATGTATGATGGAGCTGATTATTAAGGGCTTTGTATGTAAGAAGAAGGATCTTAAATTCTATTCTGGATTTAACAGGGAGCCAATGAAGGGAAGCTAAAACAGGAGAAATGTGATCTCTCTTTTTAATATTCATCAGAACTCTTGCTTGCGCATTTTGGATCAACTGAAGGCTTTTAATGGCATTTTGTGGACTTCCTGATAGTAAAGAATTACAGTAGTCCAGCCTTGAGGTAACAAATGCATGGACTAGTTTCTCAGCATCACTCCTGGAGAGGATGTTTCTAATTTTAGCAATATCCCGCAGGTGAAAGAAAGAAATCCTAGAAACCTGTTTAATATGGGATTTAAATGTCAAGTCTTGGTCAAAAATAACGCCGAGGTTCTTTACGTTATTACTGGGGGCCAATTTAATGCCATCCAGATGAAGTGATTGACTAATCAGTTTCTGTTTAAGAACTTCTGGTCCAAAGACAGCAACTTCTGTTTTGTCAGAATTTAAAAGCAAAAAGTTTAGAGTCATCCATGTTTTTATGTCTTCCAGACATGCCTGTAATCTACCTAACTGACTGGGTTCATCAGGATTTATGGATAAATATAGTTGTGTATCATCTGCATAGCTGTGGAAATTTATCCCATGCTGTCTAATGATTCTACCAATTGGGAGCATATATATGGTGAACAGAATTGGTCCAAGCACAGAACCCTGTGGAACTCCACAAGTAACCCTTGAGAGTGAAGAAGATTTATCATTTAGATGAACAAACTGGAATCTATCAGACAAATATGATTTAAACCAGCCTAGTGTTGTTCCTTTGATCCCTGCAACATGTTCAAGCCTTTCTAAGAGAATATTATGATCGACTATGTCAAAAGCAGCAGTCCATTATGAGAAATGACAAATAAAAGAACTAATGGGACAAACAATGAGAGGAAAAAGCAATTAAGACTAAACAAGATAGCAAAAGGTGAAAATATCTAAAGATAGGAAGTGAAGACAAAGCCTAAAATAAGTAACACTATGAACCTAAAGTATAAAAGATGAGAAACCTAACATAAGAGCACCAGAGGGTAAAAGAGGGTGAGAAAACGAGGTGGAAGGAAAAACTCAAACTCAAAGCCCATACACCTAAGGTACCTAACACACTGAGACTTATCATTGAGACTTCCTTAGAGTTATAAAAGCAAACCAAGCAGCATACAAAGCTGTCGCACGAGTGCTATGTATGAAAAATAGTTTATCACACAGACTGTTTTTTTTATATCATGTGGGACTGTACAGTCCTGTTTTGTTGAATAGGTTTTTTGTTTATTTGCCCCAAAAGCCCTCAACAGCCCTAAAGAACAGGACACCGGACCTCCACCTCCACCGGACTGTCAAGAGTTTGAGGGAGCTTCAAACCCCTGACAGCCCACTGTCTTCCCTAACGTCCCCCTCCCCCCACTCCTCCCATCTGAAATTCATTGAGCAGATGATGGAGCGGGTCAACATTGGGCTCAGATCGACCCCCCAGACCAATCTGTTTTCTTTACCCATAAACCTCACACCAGGACGATCAAAGGTAGGCCAACAAGCCCGGCCCCCTCCTACCCCACCAAGTAAGCATGTACAATCTCCACAGTCTGATGTATGATGTGTTGAGGGTCCAGGCTGCGTGGATATCAGCAGTCAGAACTTTTCCCAGGACAAGCTGGGACCCTGTTCATTAAGCCGCGTTCACACCGGTCAGCGCGTCCAGGCGTGAAATCGCTCAAACGGACGAAAGTCGACGCTTTAAAATTAAAACCCAGCTGCTTGCACACTTGTGGTCTGCGTCGGCGCGTCGGGGCATCAGCGCGTCACGTCATTACGTCAGCGTGCGGGCGTGGATTTGTCTGTTGCTAGTTGTTTACAACATGGCGGATCTTGTCGAGAGAGTGGCTTGGGCTTATTTAATTAATGAAGCTACACAAGCCAGACGTCGTCGTCGTTTGCGACGTGTGTGGGTACACCCCATTATTCAGAGGCGTTCGGACTTCGGAGAGTTTCACCATTTGCTCCAGGAGCTGCGTATGGATGAGGTTCGGTTTCAGCGCTATTTTCGTCTGTCCCGCGCCCATTTTGATGACCTCCTGACCCGCATCGGTGCTCGCATCACCTACCAGGACACCAACTACAGGCGCTCTATTCCTGCTGAAGAGCGCCTGTCCATCTGTCTTCGGTTAGTGGGTACATTGTGATTCTGAAAATGTTTTTTTTGTATAAACCTTTAATCTGATGCTCATTTGCTTATACTATGCATATTAAAGAGTCACTGTAAAACCAAACTGTCTACTTACCAAATATGCCTTTTTTGCATTTGGTACCAGTTTTTTTTCCGCCACACATAACAGTAGATTAAAACAGTACACACAGGCAAATAAAAAAAATTCATTTTCCTATATTAACATGCAGCCAAATAAAAGCCACAGGTAACAACATAGGTGAATGTATATTTAGTGAACAGTTAAGTAAGTTATCTCACCCCACTGTCATTTCTCATCTCCTGCCCAATATATACTCACACAGCATTTATCTTATCTATAAGTAATATACATTATAGTAGATAATAGTAGATTTAATAACTAATCTGGCCCACAACTAGTCTATTCACTATCGTTTTCTCTTTCATGCAGGTTTCTTGCCACTGGGGACTCCTACAGGACCATAGCCAGCAGCTTCAGAGTGGGCATTTCCACTGTCTCCACCATCATCCCTGATGTGGTGACAGCCATCTGGGATGGTTTAGTGGAGGAATTCATGGCTGTCCCAGGAGAAGAGGAGTGGAGGTCCATTGCAGAGGACTTCAAGGAACGGTGGAACTTCCCTCTGTGCTGTGGTGCTATAGACGGGAAGGACATCAGCTTAAAGGCACCCCCCAACTCTGGTTCTCTTTTTTTTAATTACAAGGGGCACCATTCCATCGTGCTCCTTGCTGTGGTAGATGCCCGTTACAGGTTTAGGGTGGTCGATGTTGGGGGGTATGGCAGAACCAGTGATGGAGGGATCTTGGCCAACTCCACCTTTGGTCAGGCTCTGCGTGATGGCCCACTTGGTCTGCCTCCAGACCAGCACATGCCCGGAGCTGCACACCGAAGAGCCCAGCCCCATGTGTTTGTGGCAGATGAGGCCTTTCCACTGCGCAGGCATTTGATGCGCCCCTTTCCTGGACGTGGTGGCCTAACCCCTCAGCAGCGCGTCTTCAACTACCGGCTCTCCCGGGCCCGGCTGGTGGTGGAAGATGCATTCGGGATCTGGTCTGCACAGTGGAGAATGTTTCACCGCAGACTGGAAGTCAACCCCGAAGTTGTGGAGAAGTGTGTGAAGGCGACGTGTGTTCTCCACAACTTCATGAGGGTTTCTGGAGATGGCCAGGTACCTGCAGTGAGGGGAGCTGCCGCTGCTCATGGAGAGAGACCACTTCCAGCTGTGGGGCGAATCGGAGCCAACAACGCAACCAGAGAGGCAGTGGAGACCAGAGAAGTTTTCATGGCCCACTTCAGTGAGGAGGGGGCAGTGCCATGGCAGCCGGCAGAATAGTCATGTCCATACAGGACTGACCCAAAACGGCTCTTTTAAGAGCCACCCAGTAAAAAAATTAAGAGCAAAACTTTCTGAAAATTTACACATCTATATTTACTATATTATATTTTAGTAATTTGTTTTTCTCTATACATTCATATATACATTCACAAATCCCTTTCATTTATGGATAATTGTTTGTTCTGTACCTATATACTTTTGACCTGTTCACCTGTACCTCTCGTTTCCAGGTAATGACTGACAGACTGCTCTGCTTTCTCCCACAAACTCGTCTATGGATATGGTGAAATCAATCAAATAAACTCAAATAGTTCTTGCTTTTGTACTTCTGTGGTATTTTATATAGTCAATAAAAAGGTATATTTCATTAAGGTAATTATTAGCTGTTATTAAAAACAATATTTTCACCCAAATGGCATTACATAGGACAGTAGAATTAAATTAAGGAAAGTAGCTGACCAAAATGTTACATGTAAAAATATTTAATATAAAAAAAATACATACAACATATATACATATAATAAAACAATAAAATAAAGAACAGGAAGAGAAAGGACCTTATTTGGAGGAAGTGCGGTGGAAGACAGGAGGGACACAGAAAGGAGTCTCCTTCCTCCCCTGAAAAAGGTGTCAGCCCGATCAGTAAAACTACTGAGTATTGTCCAAATGGGTCAAATTGAGTGTTACATTAATTCTTTCAAAAATCAGTCTATGAATGTCAAATTTTAGGATGTCTGTTTCTAGAGGTGACACCCTTTTCAGGAGAGGATGAAGAGAGAGAAGGAAGTGCATGTAATCATCTGCAGGAGGAGCAGGAGCTGGTTCAGGCCGGGCCTTGAGCGCACAGAAGCAGAAAAGGAAGGGCCAGGGGACTCTGGTTCAGCCATGTCACCTGCCTCCATGTTAGCTGGATCTGTCAAGACAGAAAGGAATATTATTGACCCTCCTGTTTATTATGCTTTATACCAAGATCACAAATACTTCTACTGCTAGCACTAATAATAAATAGCAAAACTTTGTAGTAGCAAAATGATGTAGGTTTCAGCTTTACAATAATTATTTTCATGTTTCTGAGCACATTTTTGTGTGTGTTTGTGTGCCACTATGTCTGGGTTTTCTTCTCAAAATCACCAACCTTCTGCCTCTAACCGCCCTGCTGCTTCTTCTTCTGGCTCCTCTGGGTGGTCATACCCCTCCGCCTGCTCCTCCTCGACCCCCATGTTGCTCGATGTTTCGCGGGGGGCGATGAAGGGTTCGAGGAAGGACAGGACAGAGAGGTACTTCCATTTCTGCACTTTCCCTCCTTCTGCTCCGCTCTTCCTTCTCTCTTTCTCTTTTCTGCTCTGCCTGACATATGTGTCCCTCAATGTCTTCCACCGTTTTTTGCAGATCTCGTCTAAATACACAATGGGAAACTGGTAATGCGTATTTAGTACCGTAGTTGCCCTAACCGCTTTTGGCTAGCGTAGCGTTAGCTAACATAACAAGAAAGTTAAAAGAAAAAATATTTTTTTCTATGTTTAACTGCTTACCTGGCACTCCAATATCCTCCGATATCTTCCTCCAAATCAGATCCGATCTCTTCCTGTCTTTGTAAAAAGACGAAGACGGGTCATACAGTTCACGGACATTACATACAGCGACGATCAGTTTGTCCTCCATCTTGAATAAAAAATTTGCAGATTCCCCCATGGAAGGAGTTACTACGTCAGTACAACGAGTCGCTCTGATTGGTTGACGCCGCGCGTCTGCTGCCCGAAAGTTCAATTTTCCCAACTTGAGCAGCAGACGCCCCGACGGTCAGCTGCGTGGGCGCGCTGATGCCAGCTGCGCCGACGCGCGCGACTTGCTGCTTGGCAGCTTGGCGCCCACTAGATGCGTAGATACCATAGACTTGCATGTAATCTAGCTGCCCTGCTGCCTGGACGCGCTGACCGGTGTGAACGCGGCTTTAGAAGGTTCGATCATTTCTGTACTTATAAGTAACAGAAGGAATGTAGTTATGTCAAAACACAGAGCACTGCATTCTAAAAGGTTTTTAAGTAATGTAAACATACGCTGTACACAGCCCGCCCCAAAACACAAGGGGCACCATAATACTCTTAAACCTGTTAAGATGGCCTTATTAAATGTCAGGTCTATAGTAGGGAAGATATTTTTAATCAATGATCTTATCACTGACCATGGCCTTGATTTTATGTTTTTAACTGAGACTTGGTTAGATCAGAATAGCAGTGTTTCTCTTATTGAATCAACCCCTCCCAACTTTAGTTTTGTCCACCAGGCCAGACAGAACAGGAGAGGTGGAGGAGTTGCTGTTTTATTTAATGAATCATTCCAATGTAAGCAGTTATCTCTTGGAAGTTTTCCTTCTTTTGAATATGTTGCCGTACAGCTGAAGGCCTCATCTAGAGCCATGTTTGTTAACATTTATCGGCCTCCAAATTACTGTGCTGAATTTAATGATGATTTTAGTGAACTGCTGTCTATAATCTGTGTTGATTATCACTGTATAATTATTTTTGGTGATTTTAACATCCATGTTGACAATCCCCATAACAAAGGGTCTAAAGACCTGAGTAACACTCTGGACAACTTTGGGCTGACTCAGCATATAACAGAGCCCACACATAATAAGGGTCATGTTTTGGACTTACTGATCTCGAAGGGTCTGGGCATTTCCAAGATTAATGTGCGTGATGTGGGCTTGTCTGACCATTGTGGTGTTTTCTTTGAGAGTATAAGTTCGGTTCACATAAATGTTTTAACGGAGGTTATCACAAAACGATGTATAACTGAAAACACTAGTGACATCTTTAACCAGGTCTTCTCTCTAACACCTGCCCTGTCAGGGGGTTCAGTCAATGAACTTGTCAACAGCTTTAATGCAAAAATATTAAATTTTATGGATACTATTGCTCCCACAAAGGTGAAGGTTATCTCTGGAAGGAAAAAGTCTCCATGGAGAAATTCCACACTGGTGAGAGATGAAAAAAGGGAGTGTCGGAAAGCCGAGCGCAGATGGAGAAAAACAAAACTTCAGGTTCATTATGACATCTATAAAGAGAAACTTCACTCTTATAACTTACAACTGAGGAATATAAGGAAGTCATATTTTTCTGACATCATCACCAGAAATAGTCATAGTGCTCGGGCATTATTTGCTGTTGTCGACAGGCTAACAAACTGTCCTGTGCCAGTAGCACCTGAAGTCTATTCCACCAAGGCCTACAATGACTTTGCCAAATTCTTCACAGACAAAATCCAAAATATTAGACAAGCGGTTGGTTCATTAACGGCAGGTTCAGGTTATGTACAGTGTCCACGGAAAATCTGTTTAAACACCAGCAAAGATCTGGAGGACATCTTACGTCAACTGAACTCCTCTTCTTGCTGCTTAGACCCCATATATAACAACAATATAAGTTACCATAGATACGCAGATGACACACAGATATATATTAGAATGTCACCAGGAGACCAAGGCCCTGTATAGCCTCTTGGTCAATGCATTGAGGAAATTAATGACTGGATGTGCCACAATTTTCTGCAGTTGAACAAAAACAAAACTGAGGTAATCGTCTTTGGACCTAAAGAGAATAGATTGAAGGTCATCACAGGGCTTCAGTCCATACACCTAAAAACCACCAACCACGTCAGAAATCTGGGTATAGTGATGGACTCAGACCTAAACTTTGAAAAACACAATAAGGCAATCACAAAATCAGCCTACTATCACCAAGGATAAAATATCTGATGTCTCAGCAGGACCTGGAAAAACTAGTCCATGCATTCATCTTTAGTCGGCTTGATTATTGTAACAGCGTATTTACAGGTCTACCTAAAAAATCAATTAGGAAACTGCAGCTCATCCAGAACTCTGCTGCTCGAGTTCTCACTAAAACCAAAAAAGTGGACCACATCAGTCCAGCTCTGAGGTCTTTACACTGGCTGCCTGTCTGTAAGAGGATAGACTTCAAAGTTCTGCTGCTGGTCTATAAAGCTCAGAATGGTTTAGGACCAAAATACATTGGTGATCTCCTGACCCAGTATGAACCTACTCGACCCCTCAGGTCATCTGGATCCGCTCTTTTATCAGTTCCCAGAGTCAGAACCAGACATGGAGAAGCTGTGTTCAGCTTCTATGCTCCACATGTCTGGAACAAACTCCCAGAAAGCCTCAGATCAGCTGAAACACTCAGTTTATTTAAATCCAGGTTAAAGACCCACCTGTTCTCAGCTGCTTTTGATTAGGTTTTTATTCTAAGTTTTAAATCTGCGCGTCTTCTTTTAAGATAGATTTTTTTTTTGGTTCATTTTAAATCATGGTTTTTATTTCTGTACTTTTGCTTTTTCTGCACCCTGCTGTAATGCTTTTGATGTTTTATGTAAAGCACTTTGACTTGTCTTATAACATGAATTGTGCTATACAAATAAACTTGCCTTGCCTTTGTATTTTTGTTTGTTAGTGATAAACATAGAAGACAGTTGTATCCTTTGCAGACACACTGAGACTATCAAAACTAGTAAGATGGATTCTATTGATTTAATGACCAACACATAAAGCAGCTACAAGTAGCCAACCAGATTTAGCTGGCTGCCCTCCAAAGACACTACTATAAATGCACTCAAACATTTTGCCCAATGTAGCGATCCTTGATTGCCTTCATTTCTTTGTGTTTCTATAATGTCATCTAACTTCTCCACCTCAGTCCCTAACTTATCTTTATAACTCAATATCTTGGCAGAAAATCTGTGAAATAAAGTCATTGTTCCTCTTTAAAGTCGTCTTATTTACAAAGTCCCACAGGAAAACTGAAATGTATGCTGTGGGAAAACCACAACAACACTTCTTCAACACCACACCACCTGCTGAAACACGGGGGAACTAAATGGCCTGCAGGTATATGCAATACACAGTGAAGGTTAGCAATTCTTTTTCTAATAGATGCCAGCATGCATGCAAAATAAGCTCTACTTGTTTAAAAGCAGAGGTCCTGACTGGGGTGAGAAACTTATCAGTAATCATATCGATTGCAAATAAAAATAAGTAACACGAAGGAATTACAGCAGCCAGAACAGACTTGGACAACTTTACAACAAAGCACCGCCAGCAAAAGCCATCTACTTCTGTAAACACAAATGCACAGCTACTAGGCTTATAACCGGTAGAGTTTATTGAAGGAACATAATAGTAAATTGCAATAAAAAAGGCAGAGAACATGACAAGTGAAGATGATGACTCAAACTATGGCAGTATATCTCTGTGCAGCTCACGCATTTGTGTTTACAGAAGTAGTTGGCTTTGCCAGCGCTGCAATATGTCCTTGCGCCTTGCAGCAGCGGCTTACAGCAGTGCTTTGTCATAATGAAGTCCCAAGTTTAAATAGACTGCTGTAAATACTTCATGTTACTTATTACTGTCATTTGCAATTTATATGATTATTGAGATCACCAGGCATAATTAGGATAATTACTGAGTAACTCAGTACATACAAAATGCTGGCCGTTCCCACTCAATTACATTTTTTATGCAAACCTAAAACAAACTGACTGCTGCCTGATTTCCCCTAAATTTCACTTAGGGGTGGAATATCCCTTTAAGAATGGAACAGATTCTTTAAAACTTGTTTCATCATTGTCTAGTAAAGCTCTAATAAAATGTTTTTCTATGTAAGGTTTGGGATACTCAGTAAAAATAAATTCAAAAGTTTTTTTTAATGGTCAGACAGGACAGGGTTATGTGGAAGTATTATTTTCTCACACTGAATACCATATGTCAGTACAAGGTCCAAAGTATGATGTCCGGAGTGGTGGGTCCCTGTACTTTTTGAGGTAAGCCTATTGGGTCTGCGATAGCATTAAAGGCTATATTTAGGCTATCAATTTCACATAACTGGAAGGAGTTGACTAATTCATACTACCACACTTATGTTCAGAAGGAAGACCGCGAAAACCCCACAAATTACAGATATTGTGAATACTGAGTCATGTTTGCTGACTTAAATTATGTTCATACTGTGTTACATATATGTTAATCTTGTAGGATGACACATTTTTCTGTTTTTGAAACCAACGTTTTAAATTCAGAATGCCTGTTTGCTGATATTTTATGCTAGCATTGTAAATGTATTTAACCAGTATGATATTTAGTCATTATTGTTTTGGCCTGTGATCAGATGTTTTCCATATTTTAGTACCACTGAGAATTTTAATGAAATCAGTAAAGGTACAATGCTGTAGAAATCTATTTTATAAGAAACTGTTTTCTGAGGAGGCATGATAACCGATTTCTTTAGGATTATTGTGCCAATTGCTAATATTCGAAAGACTATGTGTGTAAAGGCAAACAATCATGGTTCAGTACAAACCTCGGCTTTAGAGTCATGATACAGTACATTTTCAATCAAAATAAACAAACAAAAATGTGCAATTTCTTTAAATAAAATTCTGAAATTAGTAAAGGATGTTAACACTCTCAGATGATAATTTAATTTCCACAACTTGTTTTTGCATTTCACAAATTGACAAGTATAGAACTGAGTGGAGATTTGATTTTACCTCTTTAATGAATAAAATCCTTCGACAACAATAAAACCCCTTGGAAATGGTCAGGGTATTTTAGAAGACATTTTTGATAATAGAAAGATGTTGAAACAATTTTAGAGTTGTTTTGATATATAGAAAATCCAATATAGGAGTTGCTCTTGAATGTGCTGTAGAAGCACTGCAGTTGGGGAAACTGATGGAAGGGCTCAACTCAACTCAGTACCGCTATGAAGTTTTTATGTCAACCACTAAAACATTCCTATTGGATTTGGGCTGGATGAATGCTGCAGGCAGCTGGGTTTGGACTTTATTTGAATTTTCTCTGCACCAGTCATGTTTTCATTTGGCTTAGCATCATTTCATGTGACTAATTACATTTAATGTAGAGTGAGCGGAAAAATACGTAAAGCCTTGGTTCGGTTTACCATTCTGCATTGTAGCTTAGTGAGAAGCTTTAACATTCCCCAACAACAGATTTTAGGGAAAGCTAGTCTTCTCTGCTTTGTTTTATTGTCTAAACCAAACACGTTCAGAACAAATATACGCACCATTACACCCCCACTAAAGAAAGGAAAAAATATTAACTGAATGATTATTTAGTATTTATTTTTTTACAATAACAAAATCATGTTATACAGCAGCAAAGGCAAGAATCCTACAGTTGATAAAGAGATATCAGAATCACCCCAAATAAAATTGGCCAAAACAGGAGGTCAGAGATTAAAAACAAACTTTGATCAATGCAACACCAACTTAATCCTTAGCATGTCTTTCTCAGACAATGACAAATGAATGCAGCAAAGGCAGCCGGTCAAATCAGAAAAAGCAATAGCATCACTGACTGGACCGCCACTAACCAATGTTTTCCCAGATCCCAACCAAGAGTGAAAAGAAGTGAATCATTTTCAGAATTTAAAAAATAATAATCATATTCTATCCTGAGCTATCCTGCTAAGAGTAATCTATCTGTAATCTACCAGCACACCAGTTCGGATTTTCCTTTCTTTTTCCTCTACACTCACCTCCAAAAAGAGCAGTCCTGACACATTATGGTTCCAGTAATGTGCCTGGATTACAGACGTTTCTCTGTGAGGGGGAGGTTGGGTAACAAAGATTACTGCCAGAGATTCTAGTTGAGAAACCCAGCTGAACCTTAACCCAAAATATTTTGTTTTCAAAATGCTGGCCTTTATTTGCATTAATCAGGCAGGAAATGTGTAGAGAGAGAAGTTGGGAAGACATGCAGCAAAGGTCTCAAGGTCACTGATGGCTGTGTTGAGAACTACAGTAATAGCCTCATATTCTACTTCGCCCCAACCCAATAAATCCTGAATCCTAGGAAAAGAATGCACACTGTCCATGCTGAAAATATTGAAATAATATTTTTCTTTCTTTTTTGCTTCCTGATGAACAACTTAGGAATGGCAACTGATGAGTCTGGGTGTGTTTATCCAGAGTTCTTTGTTTAGCTTATGTTTCTTCAAAGTTCAGCTACAACCTTCAATAGACAAGGGCTTAGGGTTAGGGTGACCCTAAGCCTATTTCTCATCATCTGATGCATGAAAGCCATCAAAAATGGCATGCAACCATCAAAACAAGACTTGCAAAAGTGTCAAAAGAAGTACAAATACTACATTACCCTACATAAGTAGAGATACTGGGTTTTTATACTTCACTAGAGTAATTATCTATTGGCCTAATTTTTACTTCTACTCCTTACATGTTAAAAATAGCCTTAATACTCCTGTTTTTTTAGTCTTGTCATTGTGTTAAAAAGAAACACAAAAAACCATATCTAAAAAAATGCACCAACTGGATAGAATTTGACTTTTGTTTGATAATAGTTTTATCCATCCATCTATCCCTTCTCTGTACCCGTCCATCCTAATGCAGGGTTGCGGGGGGGGCGCTGGTGCCTATCTCCAGCAGTCACAGGCCGAGAGGTGGGGTACACCCTGGACAGGTCACCAGTCCATCGCAGGATATGATGACTAGTTACCTATAAATATTCTAATGCTGCATATGCCTGAGTCTCTACTACAGACATCTTCGAACTCAGCATACGTCTGCTTTGTCTTGGCTGGACTGTGAAGTAGTTTGTGTAATACACAGCCAAGAGGTCAGACACACACACACGAAAAAAATAAACGGGTAAAGGATGGATGGATGGGTGGATGGATGGATGGATGGATAGTCATTATATCTTCAACTCCATGAACTCGTATTGCAGCTCAGTAGTCCAGATATGACTCTTTAATGTATTTGCATTGCACTAAAATGCATTCATTTTAATGAACATATATGCAGCTGAAATAGGTTAGCACATCCCACAATCTTCAATATTAAAATGTTTATATAACATTAATTTCATTATGACCTTTAGTAAAAATGTTTTTGGGGGAGGTGTGATATTGCTTTGGCTGAAGCTTTAGTCTTTAATGGGATTTTCTTTCACTTACATTACTTTTCCATTTATACTTTAAGTTTTTGAATCCAGTGCTTTTTACTTTTACTTGAGTAAAACACTTTTAAAACCCTAGTATCTATACTTCTGTATTGAATGTGAATACTTTTGACACCTTTGTCTAATTGCAGTTGGCATTGCAATATAAGTATGTGCAATATCACAATTACAGAGCAGTGCATCCAATATTGGGAAGATTGTTATATTTCAAGTCTCAAACATTCACACTCTGTGTATCAATATTATTTTTAGTCAGTTGGAAGCAATCTTACTGCCCTTAATGCTCCTACCTGATGGATTATTTTCATGGGTGACTTACTAGGGCTAGAGGGATGGAGACATTCTATACAGTTAAAGAAAGAAAAGTGTCATGAAAAAGTGAATTATCACAATTTCCATGGTGGTATTACAATTTATTGTTTTCCTGTTATCGTCTAGGTCTAATCAAACCATGTCAGTAGTAAAAGTAAAGTTACTGAATGAAACAGATGAAACAGCAAACATTGTTTGTTTTTTTAAATCTTGGATAAAGGGAAGGTTTAACCCTGAACCATCTGGTCCTAAAACCGCCAGAGATTCATATTCTCAAGCTCAGAGATCGACTGACTAACTCAGCCACCATATCTGTAATTCTTTGGCTTAATAACATCTGATTGGCATCATCTTTAAACAGTGAAATTCATGAAAGTATCCAATGCTACCAATTGAAAAATCTAAACTACTCATAAAGCTAAATTCATCAAAAGCATCAGTGTTGAATTTGCTGACAAGTCTAACATTTATTCCTCTAGTTCATCACTGTGAGAAAATGGTACCATGAAGGAAGGATGACTTTTTCTAACGGCACCTAAACAAGTTTACTCCACACAACATAACCATAATCTGGTTATATAGAAACATACAGGCATATAGTTTTTATGCTTTGAAGTGTACCAAGGTTGTTCTAACTCACTAATAAGTAAATGCCAAGAATTACACTTAAGTAATCTTGTGTCACTGCGTAGCTGATTTAGACCATTTGAACCATCTTTACTGCGGATAAATCTTTACAAACATATTATTTTTACTTTGACTGGCACTCAAAAGTTATTAAAGGAAATTCTTAATTTGTGAAATTGAGTGGAGGTTGTTGCTGTAAGAACATAGATGAGATGTTTTACAACTTTCCAAAAGAGTTCTTTGAATATTGGGAAAATAAAATTTTTCTCAGCGATATATTAAGTAACGGTTTGTGTCATGGAAACCTGTAGGGACATCAGAAGGACGGATATTTGGTAAGAGTTCAGGGCTAAAATTCTGCAAGTGTACTGATTTTGGTTAAAGTTCATGTAGTGGAGAAGCAATCGTGCTGATGCAATCAGACTCATATAAACAGTGCAAAAAGTATAGAAAGTTGTGCTGAGTTGATTATGTCTTGGTTTAAATAAACCTTTTAGACAATAAACAAAGAATAATCAACCAAGAACACATTTTATTTTTATGTTTAGTTTATATGCACTAACACAATTAGGTGTTTAAAGATAGGACCGTTGAGTCTTTCCTTGGGATACATGATCGCCACACCACACCTCCATCCTGTCAGGCTACCCAAGAGTTCTCTACTAAAGCAGCATCATCACCAGGATTTAGAGAACAAGAACCTGCCAGGGATGCACTTTGCAAATGAGTCAAATACGACAACTGCAAGCAGAGAGCATCAAAACAATACCAGTCAGGAAAGGGACTTTGGTCCAACATCCTACCTTCTGGCTGCTCACTGACACTTCTCCAGGAGAGAGACTTTTAGGTTGAGCTGGCTGTAATCTTAGGTTGTTTCCTGATGCTATTGTACCTAAACATTTATTCAAGAAGGATAAATGCCCTTGCAGGTATAACAGGGAAATGAGAAAAAGTTTGGCGAGAAAAGTTTCAGATTGAACACAAATATGAGCTACGAAACCGAAGGAGAACACACTGTTGATTCTTGATTTACTCACAGAGGGGTGAGGGGAGGACAGTGACTCTAAAAATGCTCCATCAGGAGAGAATATGGAATATAAAATGCAACTACAACCCAAAAAACTAAGTGGAATGAGCTAGAAAAAACATGGGTGAAGATGATATGAGAAGGCAAACATGATATTGTCATAGTTCTTAGGTTTTGTGTTTTGTTAGTTCTTTTCCTTATTTAGTTCTATTATCATGTTAGGTTATTGCTTGTCTTTATTAGTTATTTCTGGAACTTTCTTGTTTCTGTATTTCTCCTTGCTCTTAGATGTTTTTCACCCTTTGCTTCTGTGTCCACCTTCTTATTTGTATCGGTGGCTGCCAAATATTTTTTTGCCCCACTGTATATTATAACATTTAAAGCAAAATCAGAATCGTCATGTCAGTCATTCAATAAAAATGTTTCTAAAAGCAGCCAAAAAATGTAGTTTGAAACATCTTTAAAATGAAATTAGTTATGGTTGAACTTTGAAGCCCATTCACTCCAGCTATCACCACAACTGACGAAAACATGAAACGCATACACTAGGCTTTATGGAGATACTGAACATTTGAGACTTCCAGTAGACACTTCTGCAACTTCCACATGGATGTTTGACCCAAATTTCTAAAGCTATCCTGCAGCCACCAGGGTGTTCTTAAAATAAGCCAACTTCTTCTTCAGATACCAGCTGAACAAACAAATGTCTACAGTACATTATAAATGAATTCCTCAGCATATAAAGTCTATTGCAAAGTTAACAATAGGCTGTGCTTGGAGTTTTCCTAATTTAGTCACCTTTAAACCCCAAACTTAATTGTATTCCATTAGTATTGAATATGAGAAAACAATGTTGCAAAAATACTGCAAAATATCGCCATAGTAAGATTTACTGATATAGTAAATAGCCTTTTATAGCACTTTATCAACTCCGGGCACTCCAAAGTGTTTTATACTACAATTAGTAATTCGTTCACAAACACACACCCACACATTCACACAGTGGTAATGGTGAGCTACACTGTAGCCACAGCTGCCCTGGGGCACACTGACAGAAGCGAGGCTGCCAAATCCTGGCGGCACAGGGCCCTCTGTCCACCATCGGGCAAAGCCTGTGAACTGTCTTGCCTGAGGACACAACGGCAAAGACGGATGGTTTGAACCGGCAACCCACTGCTGGACAAAATGGCTGTGGGCAGGAAGGATCTCCTGTAGCGCTCTAAAGCAATAAAACATAAGTTAAAACAAGTATCACCAAAAATCCTTCTGGCTGTACAACATTAAAAAGTCGAGAATAATCATCCAAAAGATGGAATGTTTCTGCCAGAAACTGACGAATTAAAATAATAATTAAAAGAAATCTGAATGTAAGTAACAGAGCTACTCCACCTTGAGCTGCTCCACCCTATCAATCATCCTGGCGGTTTTCAATAAAACGCTAGAGTTATGGCTAAAGGTTGTCCTGGCAACAGATTCTTTCCACTAGTGTTAAAACATTTTATAAAGAAAAGTATGATTACTTTTGGTATTACCATTACAGCTTGGCACTGAACATAACTCAATCTGCTTTGGCGCTAACAGCTTTGTTAAAGAGGCTGCTTACACTTGCATACAGCGACCTTCACCCCTCCCATGCAGATAGTGGAAAATGGTGACCCCAGGTACGCCTTGTGGAGTGAGACAATGAGCCAATAACAGACCCAGCCTGAACCTGAGAGGCTGCAAGGTAAAGGCATCCCCAGCCCACATTCACCAGGGATCTTAACTTGTTTGAGTAGTTGGTGTTACTGGTATCCAGCGCCTGTGTCACATACAACTTAGAGGTAACCCTATCTGCCCGCAGGGCCCCAACTTACTACTTCCATCTTCTACTCCGCTGACAGCTGACCATGGGGAGTGATGAATGGAGGAGTCATGTAGCCAGTCGAGCACACAAGCCTTTCAATATGTGTCATCAGACATAAACACTGGCCAGATTTTACTGGCCTTTACTATAAATATCTAAAAAGCTGATTACAATATTATTCATTTAAGTCATTTTCAGTACTTTTTTCAACAAACCTAGTAAAGGATGTACTAGGGCTGGACGATATAGAAAAAGAGCATATCGATAAAGGGAATAGTCAAATTGATCGATATCGATAAATATCACAAAATATCAAAAATATATTTTAAGTGCCTCCCCGGTCATTTTGTTATTGTTCAATGAACTAATTTTAACTAAGAATTAAATTAATTCATTTTTCAAACACCTCTTTTTTTGAATAAGTTTGTAAGACACAGAAACAAATCAAGTCATATTATTAACCATTATATATTTTTTAATTGTTAGTCATTTAAATTAAAGGGTTATCTTGATGCTTTTTAATCTTTTAAACATTTTATGACACTTTATAATATTAATGGCTGAAACCTTTGGTTTAGTTTGTCAATAAAGCTTATTCTAATTTATTTCAGCCGGCTGGCCTATCCAACCCTGTTGTGTTTTTTAAAGCGTTTTTCGCTTCTGAGGACCGGGGGCAGAACCGAGGGGGGCATTTTAAAAGCCACAGGTGTTGTTAGCAGCGACCTGGGTAAGTTTCCTGTGTCTCTGTAACGGATTGGCAGCGAGTCAGGAGACGGGAGTCCTGCTAAGACAACTGATCGTAGTATTTTATTTGGTTTATTATTGCTACGTTTAGTGTTTTAGTGCGTCGAGGATCGGTTCAAAACGGGATGCAACCTTTACCTGAGTCACTGAAACATTTGTCCGGAACAACTTCCTCCGCTGCTCCTTTGCTGTGACATCTTAGTTATGGCGATGGTTCACTTAGGGACTATCAAAAAATTCTGTTTTAGCTTGTAAAGTCATACATGTAGATTAACTGTAACTAGCCACACCAAGATCAGATTAATGCCTGACGTATAGAATCAAAAAGTCCTTTACACAGAACCTGTCTGACAACCTGAAGTAGGCTAAAGGATCTCAAAAAAACACATCATCCCTCAACCTATAGAAAGTGAAGTACAGATGAGGAAATTACTGACATTTGTCAGTCGGGAAATAGTTAAAAAGTCATTTCTGAAGCTTAAGGACTCTATGGAGACACAGTGAGAAGCATTGTCCATAAACAGAGAAACCATGGAACAGCGGAGAGGTGCCAGCCTACAAAATCTACTGCAAGAGCTCATCAACGTCTCAACCAGGAGGTCACAGAAGAAGCTAAAACAGCATCTGGAGCTCTGCAGGCCTCACTGCCACAGTTCAGGTCAGAATTCATGATTTAACAATGAGAAAGAAGGACTGGGGAAAATGGCTGCCATGGGAGAGTTCCAAGGTCTGAATCACTGCTGACCAATAAGAACACAAAGGTCTGTCTCACATTTACCTTCAAACATATTGATAGTCCCCAAGACTTTTGGGGAAATATTCTGAGGACTGATAAGACAAAAGTGGACCTTTTTGGAAGAAATGCATCCCATTACATCTAACAGCATTATAGAAAAATAACTTAATGCCTACAGTAAAACATGGTAGTCATGGTGTAATGGTCTGGAGCTGCTTTTCTACTTCAAGATCTGGGCAAGTTGATTGCAATGATGAATTCTGCTCTCTAGCTCAAAGTCCAGAAGTAGAACATCTGACCATCAGCTTGTGACCTTAAGCTCCAGAGCACAGCGATTGAACAGAAGAAAAATTATCCAAAGCTCACCAGCAGTTCAATATCTGAAAAGCTCCAAAAATGAACTAAATGAAGAGTTTGAAAAGGCCAAGTCAAAGTCGGAAATTAAATCCAACTGAGATGACGTGGCTAGCCATGGGCCGGTTACCGGTTTCAAGGTGTACTGCGGTATGAAAAAGTCAAGGTTTCAAAACCACTAAAAATTTTTGTCATACCGTCCCTGTGGTATAAGCGTTTTATTTTTTTATGTGACGTCTCGTCAGGGAGAAAGTAAAGATCCCTCATGAAGCTGCAGCTTAAAGCGCGCCCCCCCTGCCGCACACCTGCGTTTGTTGTGAGTGACAAACGGCCAGCGCTGCAGGCTGTGTGATGACTGAACTTTGGGAATACTTCGGCTACCGTAAAAAGCCAGACGTTCACGGCTTGGAAGAAGAAGGTCGCCGGACGTGCAAAACGTACTTGAGAACAGTCGCAGCCCGAGGAGACAATACATCAAATATGATTGCACCACCCATCGTTGTATGCTAAATTCAAGGTAAAGTTAAGGCTGTCTTGAAATGAATGAGCGTATTATCGTCTGACATTAATGAAATGAGCTTGTTACTTTGGCAGATATGGTAACTACCTTATCTTTTCTTCATCTCTATCCTTAGTTACTTTTTTTTTTTTTACTGAGGCAGATAGTACGGTAACAAGCATGCTAATGATGATTTATCTTAGCATGCTAGTTAGTTACCATATCTGCCTCACTAAAAAGTGTTTTTTTTCCTTTAAAAAAAATACAGACATTCAAAATACACATTTTAGGGCTGTAATCACAATACTGTGAAACTGTGATATTTTTGCCTACGGTTATCATACCGTCAGAATCTCATACCGGCCCATGCCTATACATGGCATAAGCTTTTTTTAATACTCCAATCTACAGAGTGGGCCAGGTTGATTTGGATAGGTAATAAATGTAATTACAGGGTAAAAACGGCTTTATCTACTTTCTCCACTTATCTTTGTCTAAAACCACATGAGTTTGATTTGTCTGACAAAAAGGTTGCTTGTGATTACAATATTGCACAGTGATATTGTGATTCCTTTCACATCACTCTATAACTGGAATAGAATACATTCAAAGTCCATCCATCCATCCATCCATTTTCTGTACCCGTCCATCCTATGCAGGTTCACGGGAGGGCTGGTGCCTATCTCCAGCATTCATCAGGCGAGAGGCGGGGTCCACCCTGGACAGGTGGCCAGTTCATCGCCAGGCAACACACAGGACAAACAACCATGCACACACTCATACCTAAGGGCAATTTAGAAAGACCAATGAACCTAACCGTCATGTTTTTGGACTGTGGGAGGAACTTGGAGTACCTGGAAAGAACTCACGCATTCACAGGGAGAACATGCAAAGACCCCAGGCCGGGATTCGAACCCAGAACCTTAATGCTGCAAGGCAACAGTGCTACCAATTACCCAGCCCGCATCCATAGTCCCAACCAAATTGTGTTACAAGTTTTTAAAAGAAGGATAAAAATTGTTCTGCCTGATGTCAGAAAGCTTAAAGAATCAGTCATTAGAAGCGTTAGCAGTTTGTCTGCTGATTTACTGATTAACCGACTGAACATAAAGATATTCTGTGGTTAGTGGGTTTATTATCACTCTCCTCCGCTGTTTTCCCTCCTAGTTGGGCTCACAATGACTTGGAGTCATCAGGTATTATGGCAATCCAACAAATGACGTATCTTTCATGAAACCTCCCCTGATACAGATCTCTTTATGTGACAACAGTTTCATGCAGCTCTGATTGCCAGCACTGATCCAGTTTCCCACGCTGCCTCTCCAAGTAAGGAGCAGGTTTTGGTTGGCTTAATGCTCTGTTTGGATGAGATAATAAGTTACCTGCCACTTCTTAATCAGCACCACTTTGATTTTTTTTTTTTTTCCTCAACAAAACACTGGAACCGCCCCCATCCCGTCATCAGCCACTGAAGCTACGCACAGAAGCTGAACCAAGACATCGAGCATCAAATTCCTGCAGGTTGAGTGCTCAGGATTCAGCTTCATAGGAAAGAAGTGGAGCTTTACCTCTAAAGCCCCCACAGCGGTATGTGATGTGCCCAAACAGATAACCGATGAGGCTCACAGGGTGTCTTGGGCGAGGCCCCTACACACACACACACACACACACACACACACACACACACACACACACACACACACACACACACACCTACACACACACACACACACACACACACACACACACACACACACACACACACACACACACACCAAGCTCCATGATCTGGGAGAAAATGTTGTAATGTTACTGGTCAGAAACAATAAAAAGTAAAAAGGACTGTGTCAACAGATAGATAGATAGATAGATAGATAGATAGATAGATAGATAGATAGATAGATAGATAGATAGATAGATAGATAGATAGATAGATAGATAGATAGATAGATAGATAGATAGATAGATAGATAGATAGATAGATAGAAGCATGTTAACTGACGGATGTCTGACAGCATGCGGTAGGATAAACAATCTGACAAAACAACACATTATGCCTCAATCTAAAACAAAATCCCTAACATCTATCACTCTGTTAGTTTGTTCAAGCCAACTGACAGAGGTCTTTTCTTCATGAGTGTCTGAAGCAGCTCCAGGTCATGCCACCATGGGTGATGAGCCTTACTGAGCATATCAAAAATCACCACTGGATACAGAGGTCCCACAAGTAGCCAAGGTGGCAAAGAGCACCTATGGGTGCACTGGTGAAAATATTTTATGAAACTCTGAAGAGAAAAAAACCTGAAACAAAAAGATAAAATGAACATTATGCTAATAAAGCTCTTGTGATCGACTCACCGGCCATGAGAACTGGAAAGGAATGAGGATCTTCCCAGTGTCATGCCCGCCCTTCTGGCCTCCCATGAACTGGAAAGTATTCCCACCGACCACCTTGGTGATTTCTGACCCGTAGGTGCACGGTCCGTCGATCTTCACCTCCTGCTGGTATTCCTTTAGGCACACCCTGAAGTAGGTGTCACACTCGTCTGGGCCACAGTTCCCGTCTGCATCGCCGCCCTCAGAGTCGCAGCAGTCGCCGCTCAGGAGCTGACCTCTGGGGTTTTCCACCGAGACGACCTGCAGCTCGAAGTAACCGGAGGACTGACACACCTGAGGGGCAGGGAGGGACAGAAGGGAGCTGAAGCTGCAGATTACATTCTGATGGGGGATGCAAAGTGTTGTATGAACAGCTTCAACAGCTTTGACTGAAAAACCAAAAATCCTTTTTTTGGTGTCCTTATTATTTAAACGCATCCAAATGAAGGATTTCCACCACTTTCAGGCTATAAACACATCCATCAGCAGCAGGTTCTCTGATACACATTTTATGTTGGTTAAATAAAAAATCTAAAATATGTTAGAGACAAATGCTTTGAGGTTTGAAAGATGGCAGTCCAATCAATTACTGCTGAGTTTAGCTCCGTCTATCATAACATCTAGAGCACATTTCATCTGTTTTATGTTGTATTAATCATAGAAAGAAAAATGGGAATCAGTCAATATCAGAATCAGCACATCAAACCTTCAAACTAAATCTAGAAATCACAATCTATCAGTAAAGGCGGGATCAGTGCATAAGTAATAATTTAACTTTAAAATTGTTAGAAGCTACAGTAGATCAACTGTCCAGTTGTGTGTATTTTACACAGGGCATTCCCATTGGGAAGTTAAAACAGCGCTAAATGTGATACATCACATTTTCTCTTGACTCCCTCTTATTGATGAGCAGCAGGTCCAGAAAAATCCCAATGTTTCCCTTTTTTCATCAGATCCTACCCTTTATGGTCTATAATGGAATAAACAAATGTGTCCTTTTGTCATCCTTTTATTAAGTTTAATAAGAAATCAGACAAATGTTAGATATATATTTGGATACATAATATGAGACAATGATTTATGATTTTGTTTACTTTCACAAGAGTGTGTTGCACAGAAATTAAATTCGTATTCATTTAATATTATTTAATGAATCCCCCTTATAAGAATTCATACTGAAAATAAAGCTGTGGTATGATATTTAGATCTCATATTTCTTTTATTCATTTTGACAAAAAAAGTGACTAGCATAATTCTGTCCTTCTTTCATCAACAAAAACATGGATTTTAAGAGTAGAGAGATGTGAAGTGGCTCTAGAGATGAGCCTAATACTAGAGGGGCCACAGGGCTCCAAGTTTTCCCTAATTACTAGGAAGTCAATGAAACGGGAATAACGGCATCAAATAGGCATCAAATATACTTTGACACTCATCACTTTTGTTATTTGGTCAGATTTCTCGAAAGGAGCCCATTCGTATTGAGTCGTTACCCCGAGTGGAGCCGAACTCCAACACGGCCCTAAACTAAGCAGCTCCTCTTAAATCTGCTCCTGTTGCTCCTGTTGTTTCCTATTTCAGCCTTATCTTGATTTGCAGCCTGCTTTCTCTCTATTAGCGCAATCTTTAGATGTGCAGCTCAGGTTGCAGCTGCGCAACTGAGTTTTAGTCTGAAGATTATTTTTTGTTCTCCCCCAAAAAATCAGTAGGCAACAGTTGTACGAGAAAAGTACTAAAAAGAGACCAGACATGTTAAAGCTTTTCTGAACATTTTCTACACAGCAGACTGGAGATCGTCCTAACAATAAATCATAGTTCAGACTTCATGGATAATTAGTTCACCAATTCAAAGTGATATTTAATAAATATAATAAACAGATCATGCTGCTGGGAAATATTTGCATTCAATGAAGGGAATACAGTCCAACCTTAGAAATAACAGATCGGAGTTCAGGCTGAAAATTCAGCTTCAATACAAAGTCTAAAATATGGAAAACAATAACTCAGTCTAAAAAATCCATGGAATCCAAATCAAAGCCATCACCTCCCTCTGAGAGCAACCTGAGAAAGTTCTCACCTCAGCGCTCACAGTCAGCAGGAGACACAGCGTTAAGAAGCGATGCGCTTTCTCCTGGTAAGTCCACATTTCTCCGTCCGCTCCGTGTTAAGGATCATCAGGAAAAAGATCCGATATGTGGAACTCTGGGAGCATGCAGGCTGCAGGAGGAGAAGCGTCCCTCTGTCCGGTCAGTCCGTCTCCCTCCGCCGCTCCGCACTCTGAGCAGGGGCAGGAGCAGGAGCAGGACAGGCCGCTGTGACTGGCTGCTCAGCGGGCCAATCATACTCCAGCTAGGTGGAACATTTCCAACTGAGAGCCAATTAGAAGCAGCAACTCTAATGCAGAATGTTCATGGATTTATAGCCAAGGTTTGTCTCACAGATGCGTCCCAACAAGTATTTTAACGACTGTATGCAAGGAGTCAAGTTTCATTTATTTACAATATGGGATTTTAAAACTGTTTATTTCTTTCAAACTTGAGTGTAAGGATGCATTTCTATTCTAATGATAAGAAGGTGACTAAAAGTTCATGCAAAAATAATCACTAAACATGTAGAGCTCAGATTTACCGCTTCCCTCTAATCTGCTGACACAGAGTACAACCGATGGCGCCCTCTACTGACAGCTGACAATAGCAAACTCTTTGCTATGAGGCCGATGTAAATGGGATTAGAGGCAAATGCTCACCCGTTATACTGTTATATTATCATAAGTCTTAGGGCGGCTGTAGTTCAGTGGTAGAGTTGTCAGCCTGCAACCCAGAAATTGTGGGTTCGATTCCACCTGCTACACGTCATTGTGTCCTTGGGCAAGACACTTTACTTAACTGCCTACTGGTGTTGGCCAGAGGGGCTGATGGCGCAATATGGCAGCCTGGCTTCTGTCAGTCTGCCCCAGGGCAGCTGTGGCTATAATCATAGCTTGCTTCCACCAGTGTGTGAATGTGAGAGTGAATGAATAATGGAGTTGTAAAACGCTTTGAGAGTCTTGAAAAACGCTGTATAAATGCAAGCCATTATTGTTATAAATCAAACATGTAGCTTCTGTTAGATAAAATTATGTTTTGTAGTTGTACAGTATTTAATCATTTAGTTTTAGTATAACATGCAACAAGATAAAATGTACTATAAAAATATTTGTTAACAGAACATAATTCCAATGGGTCATTCCCAATCATTCCCACTCCAGAACACAGGGTGGCAGTAGTGAGCAAATTCATGAAAAGGAGCGCCCTCCTTAAATTCAAACTTATGTAACTGCCAAGGAGAGACCATTTCAAGACTGAACTGCATCTGTGAAAGAAGGGAAATTAATTCCTTTATGATACATGGGGCACAAAATAGGTGTGGATATGTTATTAGTAGGGCTGTCAAATGATTAAAGATTTTAAACTAATTAATCACAGGGTAGCTGTACATTAATCACGATTAATTAACATTCCCAAATGACTGAAAAAGTAAAATTTTTGGTGTAAATGAACGACGAAACTGGAAGCCGTTGCTCTTTTTTTAAGGAAACACAGGAGAGATGCATGGAACTTTTGTTTTGAATTCCACAATCACATTTACATGTGGAGCTTTTTACCTATTAATCTTTTAGCCAGTTGCTAAGACAAACTAATTGGTTAACATTTTCTAAATGAAAAGCTGACAGATTCTTATTCAATTTTTGACAACCCTGAGCATCCTCTTCATGGGACTATCCTACAACAACGGTGTCTTTGGTCAGAGGCTTCTTCAGTTTTGCCGCAATACAGACTGCTACAGGAGATCATTCCTGCTTACAGCCATCAGGATCTACAACAGCTCTTTGAAAAATTAAATAATATGAGCTACAACAACACTTAATTTCTCTCTGGGAGGAATAAAGTATTTTTTATTTGAAATTTTCTGACTAATAGAGGGATTATTTATTTATCAACACCGAACCTTTACATTACTCCCTGGTTCCCACTGTTATTATTTGCAGTTATCAAACAGTTGTCATGCTGTTTACGTGACAACCGAGTACTGAAAGCAGCGCAGGTTTAATTGTGGGGTATTCTGTGCATGCGTTAATTGCGTTTAAAAAAATTAATGGCATTAATTCCACAAATTAATCGACCCACATTAATGCAGTAATTTTGACAGCCCTAGTTATTAGCAGTTATATATTTACCACTTTGGCATTTTCTATATATGAATTTTAAATTGCCAAGTGTTTTCATTTATTGCACACTCATGTTGCCAATATAGCAATACATGTGCTAAATTTTGCGCCAAACAAACGTTTAAGAGTTTGAAAATCCAGTGGCTATGTTGCTAATTCTAAAAAGTAAATGAAAGACTGTGTAATTGAATCAAAGACATATTTTCATCAGCTGTCCCATTTTTTTTCTGCACTTCACTGGGAGTATTTTTTTTTCTTTGTTTAACCAAATTTGCTAGTGTAGCCATGATTTCTTGATCTATCCGGTGACAGACAGCAGCGCTGGTCAGAGTGACACAGCAGAAATACACAATGAAGGGCAATTTATTAAAAATAGTTACACTGAGTGTCATTCTAATTAAAAATGTTCAAAATTTGACCTATTTGCACTTAAAGCTGCTGCATTCGGTCTGCAAACCGAACTGGCTTAAAAAATGCATGTTAATTACATTCTGACATAAGATAACTATCAATAATTTGGGGAGATTAAAAAAGGTTCATTTAAAATGTTCTAAAAACCTCTGTGCAAAACATGATCCTTCTTTTTATAGCTGATGTTCCTTAGTGGTCAATTTTATATTTAAAATGTAAATTCTTTCAACAGTTCTGTCTGCTGCTCTCCCTGGAATTAGCAAAGGCAGGAGAAGACAGTCAATGAAAAGTTTATTTTTTTTAAAACATAATTAAAGTTTCTGCCTGTGAGCACATTTATGTAAAGATATATATGTTAGGAATAACTATTTAAAAATAATTATCCTACATTTCTGCTATTTATCTGACTTTTGATTCAGTACTGGTATCACCATAGTTGAATAGCAGTTGTGTTATTTTTATTTTTTAGAAATGCATGTCTAATAGATTGGATGAGGTAAAATAATGGTTCAACACAGCAATGGTTCTACATACTAAAGATGGTTAAAATCTTATCTTTACATAAAACAAAGTTGACAAAGGAACAACGAGGACACTGTGGCAGCAGTGAAGGAGAAGACATTCGCACACAGAAAATGGCTTTGTTCATATTGTTCAACTAGTTGATCATTTTATTGCTTTTGTGTACTTTTTATTTCCATTTCAGCTAACTGCTGAACTTCAGAGGATCACAACTGTCAGTTTGCTGTCCAACTTTTCTCCAACCTGGATGCTCATTCTTAAAAGGGTGTTTGGAAAGAAAGGCAGCGTAAAAGGAAGGAAGATTAAAACCATCATAATACCCATAACCCAGGTATGATACATTGTTGGTTTTGGCAGCCATCTTACTTTTAGTATTAGTCTTTTGGAGAATAATGCTTATTAGTTTCAGTCACATGTTAAACATTTTTATATGTGATAGTTTCTCTATTTTAAGTCGATGAAAACTCAAAAAGTTTTTAGTCTAGTTTTAGTAAAAAAAAAGTTCTCAACCAAGTTTGGTCCATTTAAATTTAAACTCAGTCAAAACGGTTAGTTGACATGTTGTTCACACACACGCCCACGCACACACGCACGCACACACACACACACACACACACACACACACACACACACACACGCACACACACACACACACACACACACACCTCCATTTCTGTTTCTCTGGCATAAATATTTCAGATATTTTTTTCAAATATTTTGATGTCAAGAGAGAGTGCATCATCAAAGCCTTGTGTGTGTACCAGAACGAAGAGCCTGATAACCTTATGAAAGAATACATGGTATAGTTTTAATTCACTACTTTTGATATTGCACTTAGAAAAATGCAAAGTAAATATACAATATTTCACCACAAATTTAGTGAGTGATAAAGTTTATATTTAAGTTCAAATGGAACTGGTTTAACACACAGTAGGGCAAATAAGTATTTAGCAGCTACCGATTGTGCAAGTTGTCCCACTTAAAAAGATAAGAGAGGTCTGTAATTTTCATCATAGCTACACTTCAACTGTGAGAGACAGGAAGTAAAAGAAAAATAAGAAGCTCTACATTATCAGCCGACACTACATAAAAGTCCACAAATCTCGTAGCATCTCCTCTCATGTTATTATGTACTGTTTTTTATAATTTTAGTCTGGGTGCGACAGCAGATTTGGCATTCTATTTTCCGTCTCACCGTTTCCTGTTGCCTGTTAACGCAAAGCAGTCTAAACAAAAAGCCCCAAAACAAGAAAAAGTAAAAGAGAAATGTCCAAAAATGATATCCATGTTTAAATTAATGACCAATCACAAACACGAAACGAGCGATTCGAGGGTCATTTGTCTTCACAGGGTCTTCACATTGCATTGAATTATCTAATGCAAATCTTTAATTGCGTAACTAACTAACTTTCCACCATTGTTCTATGCTATGAGCTGAAAGAAAAAATTACATAGCGATTTGTCAATACATCGTTCTAAAAAATACACATGTGCTATTTTGTGTAAAAAAAACAGGACGACAATGAGTTTTTTGGAGCTACTTACACTGTTTTATGATTTATGAAGTAATGAAATGAAATAAACCTATTTCCCTCTGTAAAAAGTTTTTGATAACATATATGATTAGAAAATTAAACAAAAATTCAATCTGTCTCTCACCAATTTTGAGATGATACATTTACAAATATATGGAAATTAGCACAATTTAACAAGATTACACCTCATTTGCATATCTAAACCAAATTTATATCAAAACCTCTAATACAAAAGATGTTTGTTTTAATACTAGGATTAAGTTTTTCAAGTTTCATGAAGGTATCTTGAAGCTAACTTTTTTCCCTATTCACCTGTAGTGTCTCCCCTTAATGTTTACTGTTGCTATGGCAACCAGAGACCGCTGCCGTTAGTAGCTGTCACAATTTGGCATATTTAACTAAATCAACCGCAACTACCAACAGTCAGCCCTTCAACTCTGGGCTAATATGTTGTCACAAGTATTCAGTTATTCAGGTCACATCACAGTCAATGTAAAACCGTTTAATACTTTATTTTGGGCATGTCTCAAAATGTAGCCGAGCCAACTCCATGCTAACGTTACTTACCATGGATGTCTCCACTTGCGCGTCTCCTCGCGCAGCAGCACCAGGTGCTGGGGTGGTGACCCTGGCACCAAAAAGGTCTGTCAACCTTAAACATTTAGCAGCTTCCACCTCCAGAAATTTCAGCTTTTTGAGCCGTACTTTTTCAGCGCCACCGGGGCGTTTCTTAACCTTCTCTATTTTCAGCTCAGCAGCATCCCGTCCCACCACTCCGGCCCATGTCATGAGGTCCCTCCCACCCTGGTTTGTGTTGTGATTGACAGCACTGTCATGGCTCTCATAGGCTGTCAGCCCATGATGACAAACATAAACCAATAATATGTGTCGATGCTGGCAACACACTGCTAGCCCTCTGTAGCCAATTGGCCGGCCCAATTGGAGGGAATTTAGAGAGGTAAAAAAAACAAAAAACAGCGGACCAGGCCCACATTGGGTCAACGCCCACCGGGATGATGCCCGGTATGCCAGATGGCCAGTCCACCCCTGCCAGAGACCATCTGGATGATCCAGAGGAGGATTGGGAGAATGTCATGTGATCAGATGAGACCAAAATAGAACTCTTTGGTATAAACGCCACTCGCTGTGTTTGGAGGGGGAAGAATGCTGAGTTGCATCCCAAGAACACCATACCCACTGTGAAGCATAGGGGTAATAAATTATGCTTTGGGGCTGCTTTTCTGTAAAGGAGACAGGAGAACTGATCCTTATTAAGGAATGGATGAATGGGGTCATATAAAGTGAGATTTTGGGCACAAACCTCCTTCCATCAGTGAGAGCATTGAAGGTGAAACGTGGCTGGATGTTCCAGCATGACAATGATCCCAAACATATTGCCTGGTCAACAAAGGAGTGGCTATGTAAAAAGCATTTCAATGTTCTGGAGTGGCCTAGCCAGTCTCCAGACCTCAATCCAATAGAGAATCTCTGGAGGGAGTTGAAGGTCTGTGTTGCCCAGCAACAGCCCCAAAACATCCCAGCTCTAGAGAAGATCTGCATGGAAGAATGGGCCAAAATACCAGCTACAGTTTGTGCAAACGTAATGAAGACCTACAGGAAACATTTGACATCTGTCATTGCATTGAAATGAACTTTTGCTATTGTGCAAATACTTATTTTTAGCACCATTATAGAAATACATTCTTTATAAATCATACAAGGTCTTTTCTGGAGTTTTTTTCCACCTTCTATCTTTCACAGTTGAAGTGTACCTATGATGGAAATTACAGACCTCTTGTCTTTTTAATCGGAACAACTTGCACAATCGGTGGCTGCCAAATACATTTTTCCCACACTGTATGTTTGTTTACCTCTCCTTTTTCTGTGAAGGACACAGCAACAGTGAAGCTGCAATGATGGAGAGAACGTTTTGAATCTATGTCATTTGTAAAGAAGGTGCAGGACCAGATGATGAACTGGAAGATGTTGGTATCATTCTGGAGGGTGTGCAAGTTCTGGGTGAGTTGGTAAATGTACCACTGTCAGTGGCCATGTTTTTGCACTGGCACAGTCTGAACCTCAGCTACCCTCCAGAGCTGAAATACACAATCTTGTTTTTCTCTGTTCAGAATATAAACCATTTGTTCAGAGGCAACCTGTTACAAAGAAAACTGTGAGAAAATGGTCACAGGAAGCTGAAGAAGCCCTGCAGGGTTGTTTTGTGACCACAGACTGGATGACTCTTTGCCAAGCACATGAAGAGGACATTAATGCCATGACTGAGTGTGTGACTGACTATATAAACTTCTGTGTGGACAACATCATCCCCACCTGAACAGTGAGATGCTTCCGTAATAACAAACCCTGGATTACCAGTAACCTGAAGGAACTGCTTGTCATAGTTCTCAGCTTTGGTGTTTGAAGTTAGTTATTTTCCTTATTCGGTTTAATTTTCATTTTTATGTATTCTTTGGTATTTATTTCATGGCACTTCCTTGTTTTCATTTTCCCTTCATGCTCTTAGATGTTTTCACCCTTTGTTTTGTGTCCTCCTTCTTATTTGTTTCCTTAGTTTATTTCTCTTTAGATAGTTTCCTAATTTATTTCTTCCTTCTGTTCTCCAGTGTTTCCTTAAGTTCCCCTTACATTCCTCTTTAGACATATTATCTTTAGTTTCTTAAGAGTTTTCTGTCTCCCTTGCCATTTCTTCCCTTTCCTGTTGTCTCCTTGCCACTCTGCTCTTGAACCAGTTTCACTCATTGCCCTCACCTGCATCTGCTTTCACTAATTAGTCCTTGGTCTTCTCTGTCACTTTCTCATTCCTTTCTCAGTATATATTCAGCTCTCATTCAGTCACAACTCGCTGGTTCGTCGTCATTTTTCCCTGTCTGGTTCCTGCTGCATTTTTCTGGTCTCTGTGTTCCCCTGGTTCCCCTGAGGTTTTGTAAGTTTATAGTTCCTTGTTTAATTAAATTCTAAGTTCTTTATTTTGCTGCGTTTGGGTCCTCATTTACACCAAAATATGACACTGCTAAAGAAGAAAAAAAGAGCCTTCGGGGGGGAGACAGGGAATTACTGAGGAGTATACAGAAGCAACTTAAGGTCAAGATCAGAGACAGGAAGAAGCTGGAGAACAAACTACAGAGGAACAATATCAGAGATGTCTGGTCAGGAATGAAAAAGATCACAGGCTTTAAGGACAAGAAGGATTGGATAGATGGAAGTCTGGACAGAGCCAATGAACTGAACACATCTTCAACGGGTTCAGTTCAGGAACTAGCTCAGCATCCTCCTCTCCTGTTCCCAGCCAAACAGACATCCCACTCTCCTCTGACCAACAGCTTTCCTGTTACACCTCAGATGTTTTATCCTTCACCTCAGCCATGGACTCTTCTGATTCCACAAGTTTGCCTTCAACCAAGTCAGGAAATGCTGCTACCCCCTTTGCCTCACCCTCCCACTTGTCTGTTTTCAAAAGTCAGGTGAAGAGGCAGCTGGAAAAAGGGAACCGGAACAAGGCTGCAGGTCCAGATGGTGTCATCCCCAGAGTCCTGAAGGCCTTTGCAGAGCAGCTTTATGGGATTCTGCAGCACGTCTTCAACCTTAGCCTGACTCATGTTAAAGTTCCAGTGTTGTGGGAGACATCCTGCCTTGTTCCAGTACCAAAGAGAACTCACCCATCAGTCATCAATGACTATAGACCTGTTGTCCTGACATCCCACATCATGAAAGTCCTGGAGAGACTCCTGTTGGCCCACCCGAATAAGCAAACAAGAACATATCAGGACCTGCTGCAGTTTGCTTATCACTGTGGAGTTGGAGTTGAAGATGCAATCATCCCACCTGGTTTAACCAACCCACTGTCATCTGGACAAAGCAGGCAGCACTGTGAGGATCATGTTCTTTGATTTCTCCAGTGTGTTTAACACAATTCAGCCTGATTTGCTTTGTCAGAAACTCCTGAAGACACAGGAAGAACCTTCAACAATCACCTGGATCAGTGACTACCTGACAAACAGACGACAGTTTGTGAAACTGAAGAATTGTGTGTCAAACCAGGTGGTCAGTAGCACAGGAGCACCACAGGGGACCGTACTTTCACCATTCCTTTTCACTTTGTACTCCTCAGACTTCCAGTACAAATCCGAGACCTGTAATCTGCAGAAATACGCAGATGACTCTGCAATTTTCGGGTGTATCAGAGATGGACAAGAAGCTGAAAACAGAGCACTGTTGGACCGCTTTGTGACATGGTGTGGAAACAATCGTCTTACTTTGAATGTGAATAAAACAAAGGAGATGATTGTAGATTTCAGAAGAAACAGGGATAAGTCAAACACTGTTTCCATAATGGGAGAAGAAGTGGAGGTGGTTGAGGAGTATAAATACCTCGGAGTTCACCTTGACAACAGACTGGACAGTAGACTACCGTCTACAAGAAGGGACAGAGCAGCCTGTGCTTCCTGAGGAAGCTTAGGTTCTTCAAGGTTTGCAGTAAGATGCTGCAAATCTTCTACAAGTCTGTTGTGGAGAGTGTAATCTCTTCAGCCATCATTTGTTGGGGTAGCAGCATCAGAGCCAGGGACTTAAAAAGACTCAAAAACCTGATAAAGAAGGCTGATTCTGTTCTTGGCACTACTGTGGAACCACTGGAGAAGATGATGCAAAGAAAGATGCTTCATAAAATCAAAGAAATTATGGACAACCGTGAGCATCCTCTTCATGAGACTGTCATACAACAACAGAGCATCTTCAGTCGGAGGCTTCTTCAGTTTCGCTGCAATACAGACCGCTACAGTAAATCTTTCCTGCCCACAGCCATCACTATCTACAACAACTCCTTAAAGAATTAATTATATGAGCTACAACGACACTTAATTTCCCTCTGGGATCAATAAAGTGTTTTTGAATTTTAATTGAACTCACACCTATTATTTTGCTGTAAATACATAAACTACAGTAAAGCATTTAAGTGTTTAATACAGTTTGTGTCCAAATGTGGCAGCAAAACCTGCAGACCTGCTGGGACGGTTTCGTTGAGTTGTGGTAGTTTTTAGGAGATGTTTATCTTTATTCAAAAGTATTAATCTGTTGGAATCTTTTTAGAAGAGCAATAATCCGAGTTATTGCCAAAAGTTCTGGTGCCACCAGAAACTGATACAAGAAAAACCTTTTAAAATCTTCTGAATAGGATAGAAACCAATTAATCATTTCAGATTTTACTATATTATATATATATATATATATAATCTCACAGGTTGTTAACAGTATACAGTACCTTTAAAAAATACTTGTGCCCTTGCTGTTTAACCCTTTTTATTGCTTTTACAAATCTGTCATGATCAACAGAATCAGCTTTTTCGTCAAATTAAAATCATTACAACAAGCCCTTTTAATATCAAATGACATATCAATGAAAACTGATTTCTCCAAAATTAAATTAAAATGTAACATGAAATTAGTCATGGCATAAATATTTCATCCATCCATTGTCTTCTGCTTATACGAGATCAGGTCACAGGGGCAGCAGCTTAAGTAGAGAGACCCTCCCCAGCCACTTGGTCCAACCCGTCAGGGGGAATCCCAAGGCATTCCCTGGCCAGCCGAGAAACACATTCCCTTCCAGCATGTCCTGGATCTTCTTCTGGGTCTTTTCCCGGTGGGACATGCCCAGAACACCTCACCAGGGAGGCATCCAGGAGGTACCCTGACCAGATGCCAGAGCCACCTCTATTGACTCCTCTCAGTTTGGAGGAGTAGCGGCTCTACACTTAATCCCTCAGAGGCTTCTCAACCCTAACTTTAAGGGAGAGGCAGACACCCTGCGGAGAAAAATCATTTCAGCCTTGTATCTGTGATCTTGTTCTTTCGGTCACTGCCCAGAGCTCATTATCATAGATAAGGGTAGAAAGGAATCGAGAGCTCTGCCTTTCGGCTCAGCTCCCTCTTCACAATAACAGACTGCTACGGCACTTACATCACTGCAGACGGCCACACCAGTCCGCCTATCAATCTCCCATTCCTTTTTTCCCTCATTCATAAATAACACCTCCAGACACTTAAACTTCTGCACTTGGGGCAAAACCTCTTCCAGAACCTGGAGAAGGGATTCTACCCTTTTCCGGCTCAATACCATGGTCTTAGATTTGGAGGTGCTGATACTCATCCCAGCTGCTTCACACCTGGCTGTTAACAGCTCCAGCTAAAGCTGTAGATCACGTCCCGATGAAGGCAACAGAACTCCATCATCTGCAAAAATTCAAATTCAATTCAAATTCAAATCAGAAATACTTTATTGATCCCAGAGGGAAATTAAGTGTTGTTGTAGCTCGTACAATTAATTCTTTAAGGAGTTGTTGATGGCTGTGGGAAGGAAGGATTTCCTGTAGCGGTCTGTGTTGCAGCAAGAAAGCAGAGACCCAATCCTGAGACCACCTAAACAGATCCCCTCAACATCTTGGCTGCACCTAGAAATCCCTTACATCAAAGTTATGAACAGAATCAGTGACAGTGGGCAACAACAGCGGAGTCCAACGCTCACGGAAATGAGCCAGAGCCACAGCTGCGCAATGCAATAAAAACAAAGAACGCAGAGGGAAGGCATTTCAACGCAACAATGGCGGCCACCGTAGCGATTTTGAACTTTCTGCTCAGCCTGTGGGTTTATGTTAGTCATCGAAGACTAAATACCCAGAAAAAGCTGCGTGCTGCAAGGGAAAACACAGCGGAGAAGTACAGAAGAGTGTGGGAAGCCCTGCCGGAGTATGAACTTACGGACAGGACACGGCGACTTGTGAGGGTAAGCTTATGCTAACATTAGCCTGCTGTGGTGGCCTGTAAATACACTATGAATATGTATTTATACGCCAAAGTGCAGCATAAAAATTAAGTGTTGCCAAAATAGCTTTAGTAATACATATTATGTGTGTGCGTGTTTCAGATTTGTGCTCTGCTAGGTCGTCGCAGGCTACCGTCAGTGTGGGCGTTTAACCGGGCATCGCAGTGGTGGGATGTCGTCGTTCCTGGTTTCAACGAAGCTCGGTGGCTACAGAACTTCAGGATGTCGGAACAAACATTCATCTACCTGTGCAGAAAACTACGTACAGCTCTGGAGAGACAGCACACGTCTTTCCGCCGATGTGTGCCCTTACAGAAGAGAGTTGAAATTGCTCTGTGGAAGCTAGCTACAGGCTCATAGTACAGGAGTGTATGACATCTTTTTGGAGTCAGCATCACAACAGTGTGCAGGTGTGTGAAAGAGTTTTGTGCTGCCGCAGAGACATTACTAGTGCCCGAGCAAATCCGTTTCCCTGATGAAAACAAATTTCCATGTACATTGAGAACAGGTGGGGTCTTCCACACTGCGTGGGTGCAATAGATGGCTCCCACATACCCATCATAGCCCTGCCGCAATATCACACTGACTATTTCAACCGTAAAGGCTGGCACTCCATAATCCTCCAAGGTGTTGTGGATGGAAAGGGACTGTTTTGGAATGTGTTCGCCGGATTACCTGGGAGCATCTATGATGTTAGGGTTCTGAGGCTGTCCACGCTGTGGGAGTTGGCCAGTCGGGGAAACCTGTTTCCACCTCACACCGGCTACTACATCCTAGGGGATTCCGCATATCCATTGCTGAACTGGCTGTTGAAGCCATTTAATGACACCGGACGACTGGCAGCTGAACATCATATGTACAATCAGAAATTCAGTAGAGCACGTGTTGTTGTAGAAAATGCTTTTGGCAGGTTGAAGGGAAGATGGCGGTGCCTTCTAAAAAGAAACAACTGTGATGTTAAACTTGTACAGTCGATGGTGCTGACCTGCTGTGCTCTGCACAATTTATGTGAAAGTCATGGCGAGACCTCATGGGATGACACTGCACAATTAGCTGCATAATCAAGAACTGGTTTCAGCCTCCAGGGTATTCATTTCATTCTGTAGATTTAAGAAAATATGTTTAGCGTAATCAGTTCTATAACCTAGATGGTGCTACAAATTCCACTTTAAATCACAGCCAGAGTACATGTAAGAAATAAAAACCACAATGCAAGTATATTCACACATTCCTATTTTATTTACAGTGTAGATAAACATGTCAACATCAGGCAGGTCTGTTCAAGGAGCGTGCTATTTCGCCCAGCACTCCAAGGAAGGCTTGGTTGAAGGCCGCGTTCTGTGCCAGCTCTTCTCTTCTGAGGGCCACTTCCTGCTCTCTTGCCTCCCGTGCATCATTGATTAGCCTAATATGTTGTCAGAGACCTTCTTCCTCTTACCTAGGAAAAAATGAGACATAAAAAAGATCAAATTATTGGACCCTCAAAACGAGTGCTTCAGTGTTGGTGTGCTCAACGCTGTGATTCTGGTGGTGCTGTTTTGACTGCTAAGCTTGCAGTCCACGTAAAAACATGCACATACAAATTGAATGTGGAGGAATAGAAATACAAATATCCCCTACTGTTTTAACATTTACGTGAGAGCAAGCATATTTACACAAAACTAAACATTCACAGCGTTCCAAAAACTTAAATCCTGAATGTTTTGCTCTATGGGTAACTGATAAAAAACAAATGTACACGGAACATACCATGGCTAACGGTGTGCTGCGTCGCAGACTCTGCTGTGCTGGGCTGAGAGGACGATCTGGCTGGCGTGGAGGCCGCTGATGGTCCGGGGTTGGAGTCCGGACTCGGAGAGCTTGGAGAGTCAGAAGAAGAAGAAGAGTCTGGAAGAATAAAATAAAACCTTAGTGGCAAAGGTCTATAGAGCAAAGAGTAAACAAAGAAGCCTGATACATGGCTTGAACTTCCTCTTTCTCTGTCTCCTCCTTATCAACTCATCAGGCATTTGTGGCTTCAGTTGAGGTATTATTTCAGCTTTTGCAATGTTAATCAGCTGCTCCCGGCTATAAACCACATTGTTGCCATTGTTACGCATCATAACAAGTTAACAGAAAGTGAAAAATTGACAGCAAAAATCCTTTCAGCTTCACAGCACCAAAAACTAGAAAGTATACAGGTCAAAAAATGCAATCTTCCTTTAAGAAAAAAGAGGAACCAATGCACAAAAAAAACTAAACTTAATATGTAGCCAACACAGCCACTCCAACATGCAGCCACCCAGAGCAGCGCAATTCTAGAAAGTTGAACAAGCTCCTGAATCCTGATCCTAGGCAACACAGAGCACCAAGACCAGGCATCCAACCAAGGCCAGTCAAACCCACCACTGAACTGACCACGTAGGAAATGTACAGTACAGATGATCGAACAAGCAGAGATGCCGTATCCCTATCCCGCAGAGCCACCAAACAGGCACCAACGAACAATCCCAAAACTGTAACCCCCTAAAGAGGTGCCCCAACCAACAAAAGGAAGACATCAGCCCGGCACATCGGCCAACTGACACACCGGTCCACCCAGGCCCAGCCAGGCACGCACCAGGTCTGAACCAGATTGCCCTCCCAAGCTCCAGCCCCAGACATTGAGAGGCACCAACGCACTAGGGACAGGGGCATCAGTCACTGGTAGGGAGTGACGGAGGGGAAATAGGCCCCCCATTAGATGTAAGGCCTGAGATGCGCCAGGCGAGAGGGCTGCCCAAGACCCAACCTGACAGGTGGACAGAGACATACAGACACAGTCATATGTTCCCTCTGTCTTACACACATACACTCTCACCGATACACCTTGACACCAAAGAAAGGACCCTGACCCTCACACACCCCATGCCCCACTATATACTCCCAGTTCCAGGAACTGATGCCCCAGTAGAGCAACCAACCCCCGGACCTGGGAGGTGGACCCCCTACCTTCGAGGATGGAGAGAAACAGACCACCAAGGCCCACACAGTGGCAAAGCAGCCCACCATCCCAGGTCTCCGACCAGACCCCCTTTTCCTCCTCTGGACCCCAACCCCTGATGGCCAATAGCAAACAGGGGTGTGAAAAGAACCCTAGCCTCCATTCTCCCGCTCGAGTATGGTGTTGATGCATTTTGTTATAATGTGTATTTAAAACAGAAAGGTGGGATGTGGTGAAGGCAGCCACACTTCCCCCAACCCCCACCCCAAGCCCTCAGTGTCTATATGTGGTTTAACAGTGGGCACCGGCACCAGAGGTGAAGTTGATTGAACAACTCCTCCTCTGGATCCCGAAAAGTGTGCCCACCCTACATGTGTGTCTCATGAAAATGTTTTAAGTGTGATGGTCAAAGTTGTACAGTAAAATTGGGACCTATGCCGCCACGGGATAGTGAAGATGGAAACCTCTCCTCGCACCCAGGTGACGTGCCTACACGTCACAAAATTTCTTCCCTGGGAGGCAGCACCCCCACTGACCTCAAAAGGCAACCCCGTTCACCAAGATCCACCAGGGGAAGGAGGCCTTGGCACGTTCAACCCGGGGCCCACAGCTGCAGCACCACCAAGCCCCATGGATCCCAGGGCAGTCACCCCAGTCACATCCCAGAAGGAGAGCTACATCTACCCTGACATTTGCTCTACTATCAGAACACAAAAGACACTAGACACCCAGGTTGAGTTCAGCCCCCCTTTCCCCCCCCCCATCCAAGTGCTCCCCGCCACGCACATCCATTACCCGGCCAGTCTACCGGCAACTCCAACCGACCCCCGCCAAACGCCCGACCCCAGCACCCTGCAGCGTACAAAGACCAAGACCCAAGTCCAGTGCCAAAAAGACTGATCAGGCCTAGAAACGCCACCGCAAACACCAGCCCGACACCCCACTGAGCAAACAAGGCGAGACGCCATACAGAAACCGGCGATGACATTGCTCCAGAGAAAAAGAGAGAAGTGGTAGCACATGCCGGCAACCGGCTGGCCACGGCCCCCCCAAGCCGGCACCGGCAACAGAGACCCCACACCGGCCAACCCCCAGGCAGGACCACAGCCAGGGGGCGTGGCACCCCAGAGCCCCGAGACATCGACATCCAGCGTCCCATCCGCCTTGCGATCCTACCCCCAAGGATCCTCCCCCAGACGCCCCCAACGCCAAAAACCCCCACATCCGCAAAAATATCCCACACAGCAAAACCAAGGACCCCCCCACCCACTAGGTGATGGAGCCGATCAAAGGAGCCCAGAGAGATTGATCAGATATGAAGGCAGAGGCCATCTCTAGACAGATGTGGTCCAACCTGAGATCTCAATACTGATTAATAATAAGAGCCTTTTTATTTTTCCAGTTCAGGAGGACAGTTTTCTTAACGATGCATAAGGCAAAGTGAACCATTAGAACTGACTTTGTGTTCAATTCAATTTATTTCAGTAACTTTATATAGCGCCAATTCACAACAGATGTCATCTCAAGGCACTTAACAAGAAGTCATTGCAATACATTTATACAAACATTCCAATCAGTTAAAAACTTTCCTATTTAAGGAATCCCAGCAGATTGCATCAGTCATTGGCATGAGGTTGGGCAGACTTTCCAACCACAGCAATCCTTCAGCAATCCCTCATACTGAGCAAGCATGTAGCGACGGTGGAGAGGAAAATGTTCATGGTGACATAATTTAAATTTCCTAGCAAGCAAACTAATGGAGAAGATGGAATATTACATTTAAGACACTTTGATAACTCCTCACATATCTGGCACAAAAATTTCTTAACAGGTGTTTAGAACCAAAGTGCATGAATATAAGTATAAGTATCCAGTATATTGCTTGTCCATTGCAAGCAGGTATTAGACGACATAAAATTGATCCTGAACATCCGTTGACCTGTATAGTGTACTCTATGAAGGATTTTGTGTTGTATTACTTGTAAATTAGAATTTTGAGTAATTTTAAAGGAGTCATAACCTAGTATTATCTTGGATACCCACGCTCTATTATAGTCTTTCAGACCCTTCTAAAAAACAAAAGTTGAAAAAAATAAACACAGAGCTCCTCTGACCCTTATTTCTGAAGGCATTATTGTCTCGCGAGATCTGATGCAATACTTTGGCTGTCGTGGACGGGCATTGTAATAATGCAAATGAGGGGCGCGTTGACTGGTGGCAGGAAAGAGGGGGGTTGACACCGCAGGTAACGCTTCAGCATATCTAACCCATATCTACTCCTCCCGCTAGCAAACAATAGCCGCATTAGCAGTTAGCTGCTGTTCGTTACACACAGCAGGGCAATAAAAACACAGTCTTACCGTTTCAATTGCAGGCAAGTCTCTGATTGTTGGAAGGGCTCCTTTTTCCAAACGGAGCTTCGATGCCAACTTCGCCTGATATTGTCCCAAATTCGCAAAGGATTCCGGCATAAAAAAATTGAAAAAATATTTCCATGTTGTTTCTGGCAGTCAACAACAGAGCAACTCACATGTGCGCAACGTTTCTGGTAGAAATGGTTTTATCTGATTAAAATTAAAGGCTGACACGAATATGTCTTCTTCATGCATCATTGCGTGAAGAAACTTTCTGCATCTTTCACGGTGGAGTTCGTATTTCGAATCGGTGATGTGTCGGTCGCGAACGAACTGGCTCTAAGAGCTAACTCTTTGAAGTGAACGATTGGAGTCGGTATAGCTCGCTCCTTGAACAGACCTGCCTGATGTTGACATGTTTATCTACACTGTAAATAAAATAGGAATTTGTGAATATACTTGCATTGTGGTTTTTATTTCTTACATGTACTCTGGCTGTGATTTAAAGTGGAATTTGTAGCAGCATCTTGGTTATAGAACTGATTACGCTAAACATATTTTCTTAAATCTACAGAATGAAATGAATACCCTGGAGGCTTTGTTTTTTTCATTCCCCCCTGCTTGTTTTGGTACATTTGGTACACATCGTTTTGCATTAATTTTGGTAATAAATACACTTTAAGCAACAGAAAATCTGAGGAGCCGAAAGAGCCGGCTCTTTATGGTGAGCCAAGCCAAAAGAACTAGCTCTCCAAAAAGAGCTGGAATTCCCATCACCAGAATTCAGTAATGGCGGCGCTCGACTGAATATGAGGGAGAGAGGGGCGAGGGGGAGGGCGGGCTTCCTGCAGCATAGGTAGGTCTGCGATGTCTACATATGGTATATCCTGCGCCGACTTGACGTCAAGTCAGCCAGAAATTAAAACCACGTATTTGAGTGCACGTGCACGTGGGCTGGTTGACGAACCCAGGTGTAAACAATCGCTTCACTTTTAAATATCGGCTTCCCGGGCAGTGTATGATCGTTAGGCAATCATACCTTTTTTCTCATGAAAAAGTGAAAATTACAGGTCATGACTCCTTTAAAGGTTCTAAAACATATCTGAGACCAGACGTTTTGGTCAAAGCTGACCGATAAATACACGTCCCATTTTGAAATAGGGAGGGGTATTGATTCATCTAATGTAGATAAGGTTTTGTATATTTTAGACAGCAATTTGGGGGGGTTGAGACTAAGAAAATCTAAAACTCTTGCTGGCATTTGTAATTCAACTGTATTGAGCCTAAATGTACCTTTTAGAATTGATTTAATTTTTTGATATTCTAAAAATTTGTTTTTATCAATTCCATATTGTGTAATTAATGTATTAAATGGTATAAAGTCTGTTCCTTCAAATATGTGTTCAAGGTATTGAATTCCTTTACACCTCCAGTCTGGAAAACTTTTTTTTTAATGCAAGATGTCAGGGTTATTCCAGATGGGTGTACGTCTGCATGGGATTCGTGAGGACTCTGTCATTTTTAGAAACTTTCACCATGCTGTCAGAGAGGAGCTGATATTAACGCTTTAAAAGCATTCATGTTGTTTTATATTTGAGCTAATAAATGTTAGGTCTGGAATTTTTATCTTATTGCATAATGTCTGTTCTACTTCTATCCAGGACTCATTTAGGTAGCTATGTTTTAACAATCTTGAGATGTATTGGAGCCTGTGTGCTGATAAATAAATAAAGTTTGTATCATGGGTAAATTTTAAAAAGGCACTGCACATACCATCCTCAGAGTGCAGGGCTTGTGGAGATGTTGTGGGAATATTCCTATGTAATTAGGATTTACGTATACATTCTCTGTCTAGTTAATGTATCTAGGGCAAGATGACAAAGTTAGGGGAAGCAAGGTTATTTTTCCAGCTTAATGTTACTGACAATGATGTGTCAGATCACCAGAGGGACAGATGGCGGGGCAGCAAGATAACTACGGAACAGTCTGATCTGGGATTGGCTGGTTCATGCTTTACTATCAGACTGGCATGAACCAGTTATCCAGAAGCTGGACATGAAGATTGGAGAAGAATTGCTGCAGAGATAAACAGTGATTGCTGAATACTATTTAAAGTGTTAGTCAGAAAGGTTGGGTAGGGTGATGTAAGAGTAATCTCGGTCCCCTCCATGTTTTGGCCAGACATGTTTGAATTAAATACTTAAACGCCTTCTGGGGCTCTTCTTTCATTTTGGGAACCCTGAGGTATGGGGTTCCATTACAGAGAGACAATGGGATTATAAAGAACAGACTAAGGAAGGCCATGGATTTACTGTTTGGATATGGTTAAGCGACAGTACATTTGCATATCATTTTGCATATCATATTTTATTAGACTATTGTGGCAGATTAAAGAAGGCAATAGAAGAAATAGAACACAATTGGATATTGTCTTGATTTACTAAAACTATACATTCATATAACACCAAATACTAATATTGGCTTAATTCTATTTGAAATGATGTATGGACAGAAACATAGAATTCCTTAGTTTGATATATTCTATCCCGAAGAACAATGTGATTAAGAGCTAGGTGATTTCTTAATCAAAATACTGAAATTATCCTATATTCCTACAGGTAGGGGCTAGCTTGAAAGTAGGTGACTAGATCCTGATTAAAGCTGTAAAAAGGGAAAAACTGGTCATCAGGTGGGAATAACTATTTCAGGTATTCCTGATAAACACCAAGCCCTGTAAAAAATAAGCAATAAGACCTAGCTAGATACATTTATCTCATTGTAAAAGCAGAAATCATTATTTAACGAAGGGATAGAAGGTCTAAGGAAAAGTGGCATGTAAATCTGACTACAAAGGGAGGTGATAACAATAGTTGTCACTTGTCTCAACCTCAGTGAAGAGAACCAGGAGTTCCACTTTTCCATAGGAGACCATTTCGAAGAGGGACAAAAAAGATGAGAGGTGATGTTGTTCAGTAGGAACATAAGGGCCCATAGAAAAACGACATATGTAGAACCTTTCACTAATTTCACTGATCTGTTTCCAGATGTTTTCACTCTCCTCCAGGATTTGGATGATCTTTGAGCCTGAAGTTCACAAGTTATATGGGTAAAAATGCAGTTACATTGAATTCAGTTCAGTTTATTTATATAGCGCCGATTCACAACAGATGTCATCTCAAGGCACTTTACAAGAGAGTCATTTCAATACAATCATACAAACTTTCCAATTAGTTTAAACTCTCCCCTCCTCTGGACGCCCTGGGTTAGTGCCTCGGCTGTTGCTGTTCATCCGCTGATACGGGTGCAGATGGCTCCCTTGATGGCGTTTCCTTACCTAACCTGGCTCATCTGTACTCGCCTCATAAAGTGTGTCTCTATGTGTGTCAATTTGTCAGTCCCAGTATTTTATTTTGAAAGAAATGCTTCTATTTTGAATATTGACCGGATTTGTCTGGTGTGTCTTGGCATGACTTCCTGCCAGAATTGACATGGATCGCTCGTGGCTTCCCCAAAAAATAGACCAGATGCCAGACTGATGTGTGATGGAGCTTGATTAAGGGCTTTATATGTAAGAAGGATCTTACATTCTACTCTGGATTTAACAGAGAGCCAATGAAGGGAAGCAAAAACAGGAGAAATGTGATCTCTCTTTCTGATATTCATCAGAACACTTGCTGCAGTATTCTTTGCGAAATAGCGAAATATCTGAAAGTCACAAAAAAAATTATTACATTCTGCTTTTACAGTACATAGTGCTGATTGAATTGATTTGGAAATTAATAAAATAAGTATAACGAGTAAAATAATCTCCTTAATTCAAGGTATTCACACCATGTACCACCTTATAAGATATTTGACCTTCCAAGAACCACTAGACTAATATGGACATAAATAGGACTAAATTGTATCTAATCTGGTGAAAACATGTCTAAACAAAAGCAAATCGATTAACTTACTTTCACTAATTTGCTTAAGTAATTCATTCAAATTTTGTTTAGCTTCCATCATAAAAAGCACAATGCATATGGGATTCCCCATTACAAAAGTAATAGGCCATTAAAAAAAATTGAGCGATTTACAAAGGGTGACTGGGCTACCAGGAACAGTAGTGTCAACGCTATCACATACTGTAGGCTGACCCTCATGAGTTCTCCCTTCATCTACTTACTCCTCCTGATTAAGGTGACACTCGCTCCCTGAATGACATAAACCAGGATTTAGGGCTGTTCACCAGGACTGCAAACAGTAGGCTTAGAGACAAGACTGAGGCCTAGACCAGGATTTAGGCCTCTTACCAAGATCACAGACTGTAGGCTGACCCTCATGAGTTCTCCCTTCAATCCCCTTGCTCCTCCTAATTAAGTTAGCACTCGCTCCCTGAATGACATAAACCAGGATTTAGGGCTGTTCACCAGGACTGCAAACAGTAGGCTTAGAGACAGGACTGAGGACTAAACCAGGATTTAGGGCTCTTACCAAGACCACAGACTGTAGGCTGACCCTCATGTTGACTCTAGAGAAAGTATAGACCACTAGCTGTCAAAATGCAAATGAGACCACGCCCCTTCCGACCACGCCCACTTCCGGGTACGCCCACTTCCGGGTACGCCCCTTCCGGGTACGCCCACTTCCGGGTACGCCCATTTCCGGTTACGCCCCTTCCGGTTACGCCCACTTTTGCAGGCTCTCTGGCTGCCGTGACAAGCTCCGCCCTGTCACAATAAGCTCCGCCCCCTGATGGCCACGCCCACCTGTCACAATAAGCCCCGCCCCTGATGGCCCCGCCCACCTGTCAAAACGGGATACGCCCCCTGGTGGGCACGCCCACCTGTCAAGATAGGACACACCCACCTGTCAAAATGGGGTACGCCCCCTGGTGGCCACGCCCACCTGTCAAAATAGGACACGCCCACCTGTCAAAATAGGGTACGCCCCCTGATGGTCACGCCCACCTGTCAAAATATGGCACTAAATGGCTCCCTCTAGTGGTTCTACAATTAAACTAAATGCAAAAAATGAAAATACCTCCCCCTAGTGGCCCAATAAATACTATTACACCAAAACTTATAAATGCCTCCCTCTAGTGGTTCAAAATTAATATAACAGCCTATTGTATAATTGGCCCCCTCTAGTGGATCAAAGTAACATTACATGCAAATCTAAAAATACCTCCCCCTAGTGGCTCTAAAATTAAATGACATGCAAATATGAAAATACCTCCCCCTAGTGGCCCAATAAATAGTATTACACCCAAATGTGAAAATACCTCCCTCTAGTGGTTCAAAATTAATATAACAGCCTATTGTATAATTGGCCCCCTCTAGTGGATCAAAGTAACATTACATGCAAATCTAAAAATACCTCCCCCTAGTGGCTCTAAAATTAAATGACATGCAAATATGAAAATACCTCCCCCAAGTGGCCCAATAAATACTATTACACCAAAACTTATAAATGCCTCCCTCTAGTGGTTCAAAATTGTTATAACAGCCTATTGTATAATTGGCCCCCTCTAGTGGATCAAAGTAACATTACACCCAAATGTGAAAATACCTCCCCCTAGTGGCCCAATAAATAGTATTACACCCAAATGTGAAAATACCTCCCTCTAGTGGTTCAAAATTAATATAACAGCCTATTGTATAATTGGCCCCCTCTAGTGGATCAAAGTAACATTACACCCAAATGTGAAAATACCTCCCCCTAGTGGCTCAAAAATTAAATTACAGCCTATAGTATATATAGCGCCCCCAATGGTTTGAATCTAACTCCTCAGTGTCATCAGAACATGTCCGAACAAGTCCCTTTAATATTATACGGTCTGGGCTCTGTCTCAACATGACTCCTTGAGCATTCCATTTTATTTTAAACAGTTAAAAGGTGCTTTTTAGCTTCCTGACTTTAATTTAAAACCACATTAGCTCCAACACTCTAGAGACACCATTACATCTGATTCTAACAATTCAACCATGATAAATTAAACTTGTAAGAGCACTAAAAAGAGAATTTATTCACCCACAGCTATGTTGAAGCAGATGCTCATCCTTTTGTTGATTTTAAAAATGCACCATTACACAGTCTTTAAAAACAGATAAGGATTTTAAAAAACATCACTTTAAACCTGGGTGCTTTAAGCTGGAAATAAGAAATCTATCAAACTACTAAAGTTACTGATAAAAAACAGTCCACCAATCAGCGTTTGACACGCCCCTGCTCTGCTTTGTATTCGCTGTATTTATCACGCCCCTGTCTTCACCTACGTCCGCAAGTCGGGTAAACCGGTTTGGGCGGTGCTCACCGGGCGGCATTTACCTGTATAAAAGGCTGTCGGAAAACGGTTAATCTCTACAGCATGCTGGAAGGACCTCATTCAACAATCCGACCTTAAGGACACGGAGCGCGGTGCTGCGACGAACAAAGAAAACAGCGGTTTCACGAAGACTGTATCACCGGCTTCATTCGAGGGGAATCCCAGAAGCCCGCGTCATTGTCAGACCGCGTCAGAGCTGAGTCCAGGCGGGATTCCCGAGCTTCCCCTGCTAAGAGCTGGAGTTACGGGTTCAGCGAGGAAATCAACTTCACATCGACTACAGGAAGTCTTCACATCGGCGACCTGTATTATCGGTTTGGAGCGAGGTGAGTAAATGTTTTTTTTAGCTCGCAATTGTGCGGTCGTCTACGGATGTTTGATAGCACCAAGATGGATTCGGTGCTGGCTTATCGATAGATTCACCGTAGCATACATACTCTGTTACAGCTAGAAGTATCGCTCAACTGCAGTTACTGCTCTGAGCTGGTTTTGGGCTGGAGCGGGAAAAAGGCGGTGGAGATTGTTACAAAGCGAAACTCCGCTCTGAGGTGAGTTTACTTTTTTAAAAATTATGTTGACTGTTTAGATACGGGTATTACCGTATTTTTATTTATTTTATTATATTCCTGACTTTTACCTGCGTTTTATCATAGATCCTGATCGAAGCGCGGAGCTGTTTTCAATTGGATCTCAGCGGATCTGCCCAACGCCCGCCTCGCTACTTCAATTAACAGTGAGACTGTCTGGAGCTTTCTCCAACTTGTGTATTGTCTGACTCTGGTTTCGGGCTGGAGCGGGAAAAAGGCACTGGGGTTGTTACAAAGCGAAACTCCGCTCTGAGGTGAGTTTACTGTTTTTAAAATTATGTTGACTGTTTAGATACGGGTATTACCGTATTTTTATTTATTTTATTATATTCCTGACTTTTACCTGCGCTTTATCATAGATCGTGATCGAAGCGCGGAGCTGTTTGCAATTGGACCTCAGCGGATCTGCCCAACGCCAGCCTTGCTACTTCAGTTAACAGTGAGACTGTCTGGAGCTTTCTCCAACTTGTGTATTGTCTGACTCTGAATGTTTTTTCATGTCCTTTTTTTTCTGATCGTGTGTTTAAATAGCAACATCAACCAGTCACTATGAATGTCTCACAGGAGCTAAATAGTCCTCAACCGTCTAGTCAGGAAGATGAAGAATTTCAGATCAATGTACGTGACGAATTCAATAACATAGAGATCCGACACAACTTTGTCCGGCCTGAGGGTGATCATCCGTGTCCGTATGAATTTCATAATCACATAATGAATATGCTCAGGGGTTTATCAGACCGGGTGACACCGCTGGTTAACACTAACGATATTGTGCAGATAGAGGTTAATGGACCCGGCGTGTCTCGCAGCGTGACTTTCTCTGTCGATGAAGGGGGGAGTAACGTCATGCACCAGTTCGAAACGTTTTTAGATGATCTGATGCAATCCAATGCTGAAATAGCCTCAACAGAGCGTTTGGAGTTTGTAATTCAAACAGTGCGTGATCTTAGCGGGGGAGCTAGACGAAAAGCTGAAATGTCTCTCGATTGCGAGCTTATACACAAGAAGAGACGCCAACCTATACATTGTGAACAATGATCGAGATGATAAACTGTGTTTTGCTATTAGCTTAGCCTGTGTTGCAGACCCTAGCCTCGGCTCCGATGCGGCTATACAGCTCGGTAGAGAGTTGCAACAGCGTGCAGGCCTTTCAGAACACACCCCCGTCAGATCAGGCGATATCCACAAATTTGAGAAGTTGTTGAACAGAAAAATAGTTGTTTTTATCAGAAGTGAGGGAGAGAGAGCTCTAGGGAAGATTCAGACCGACTTTGAGGACCGAAGCAGGACTGTTTTTCTATTGCACTTCCGAGACCATTACTACGGGATCAAAAACTTGAAGGGTTTTATAGGGGCTCGGGATATTTGTCACTACTGTTTCGATCCTATAGGGCATAAATACAATCATGTATGCAAAGGTTCGTGCGCTGTCTGCAATGATGCAGCGTGTGCTCAGGGGGTTACAAATCCGATTCTTTGTCATGACTGTAACAGATATTGCAAGAACCAGACGTGTTACGATAGACATAAAGTACCTGAGCTAAAACCCAGGGCGCGTGTGATGGTCAGTCATTGTGATCAGGTGAAGAAATGTCCCAACTGTGGGTTAAACTATAACCAGAGTCTCACAACAGGCAAGAAGCATGTGTGTCAAGGGAAGAAGTGTAGGATTTGTGGGGGTAAGCTTGACAAGGACCAGCCAGCATCGGACCATAAATGTTATATCCAAACATGCTCTGTCGATAGCGAAATAAGTGACAAGGTGATTTTTTACGATATTGAAACTTTCCCTGGTGCGCAGGGTGAGCATGTTCCATTTCTGATCTGTTCAAAGTCCACATCTGGCGAGGAGTGGTCAGCCTACGGTAGTGATTGTATTCGGGAGTTTATTCGTGAAATCAGGAGGCCGGGCCGTCGGAATTACACATGTGTAGCCCATAATGCTAGAGCTTTTGACTCCTACCTTGTTCTGAATGCAATGACGGAGATGGGTTTAAATCCTGACATCATTATGCAAGGGTGTAAAATTCTGAGCATCACTGATCCTGATTACGGTTTGAGGTTCATTGACAGCCTATCTTTCCTTGCCATGAAGCTTAGTAAAATGCCTGAAGCCCTCGGTTTTCCTGACCATAGCAAGGGCTATTTCCCACACCGTTTCTCATCCTCTGATAATCTGAGCTATGTAGGTTCTTACCCGCTGCCATCATTTTACGGTGTTGAGCAAATGAATCGTGCTGAGCAGGAGGAATTCTATACATGGTACGCTGAGGTTAGCAAGGGCGTGTTTGACTTTAAAAAGGAGGCTCTCTTTTACTGTAAGAATGATGTGGAGATACTCCTACAAGGATGTACAAGGTTTCGTCAGGAGTTTTTTAACGACAGTCAGATTGACCCTTTTAACAGGATCACCATCGCAAGTGCTTGTATGAAAGTGTTTCAAAGCAATCATTTGAAGGCAGACACTCTCGCTGTGCCTTCACCTACAGACTACAGCGAACAGTTTAAAAAGTTTTCCACAGCTTCCGTTGAATGGTTGGAATATGTTTCACATACAAGGAGGGTTGGAATACAGCATGCTCTAAGAGGTGGTGAGAAAAAGATTGGATCATACTTTTTAGACGGTTACCTGGAGGTAGGGGAGCGTAAAATAGGGTTTGAGTTCCATGGGTGTGAGCATCATGGCTGCAGCACCTGTCGCTATCCAACAGCTGAGAGTCCATTGACCGGTGTGCCTTATGGGCAGCTCTACGCTGCCACCATGGAGAGGGAGCATGTGCTGAGGACTGTGTACGGTATAGAGCTCGAGGTGATGTGGGAACATGTGTGGGAAGAAATGAAGAAGAGTAACGCTGATGTGAAGCAGTTCATGATGACCTACCAGGCTCCTGCACCACTTACCCCCCGTGAAGCGCTTTTTGGAGGGCGTACATGTGCAGTCAGGTTGAGGTACTCTGCAGCCCCCGGTGAGCAGGTTCTTTACCAGGACGTGTGTAGTCTTTACCCATTTGTTCAGAAGACAAAAAGCTTTCCTGTAGGGCACCCGATCATAATCAGGGAAAACTTTGATGATCCTAGAAATTATTATGGATTTATCAAAGCAGTCATTTCACCACCTCGTGGTCTTTATTTCCCCATTCTACCATTCAGAACAGATCATGGAAAGCTTGTATTCACCCTCTGTCGCACATGTGCATTGGAGAACAATCAGACACATAGTTGCACCCACACTGACACTGAGAGAGCCTTAACAGGTGTATGGGTGTCTGAAGAGGTTAAAGAAGCCCTTTCACACGGCTACAGAATCGATCAGATCGTTGAGGTGTGGCACTTTGCGCAGCATAGTGATCAGATCTTTGCAAAGTATGTCAACTCCTTTTTGAAGACCAAGCAGGAAGCTTCAGGTTATCCTGAGGGTGTAGAGAGCGAGGAGGACAAACAGAAATACATCCAGGATTTCATGATGAATCAGGGTGTAGAGTTAGACCCTGAAAAAATTAAAGTAAACCCGGCAAAACGTCAAGTAGCCAAACTGTGTTTAAATTCGCTTTGGGGGAAGTTTGCTCAAAAAAATGACCAAACCCAAACCTCAATCATTAAACACCCTGACAAGTTTTTTGAGTTCCTGTTTTCAGGGAAGTTCGTTGTGACATACTTCAGCTTTCTGAACCCCAAGATGGTCATGATTCAATGGAAGTACAACAAAAACTGTGTAACGCCCCCTAACAAAACCACCAATGTCTTCGTTGCCGCATTTACAACAGCTTACGCACGACTAGAGTTATTCAGATACCTACACCAACTCCAAGAACGGGTACTCTACCTTGACACAGACAGTGTGATCTATGTTGTGCGTGAAGGCGAGAGCTCTCTGCCGACAGGTAGCTATTTAGGTGACTTGACAAACGAGCTCCCACCAGGGGACACCATTCAGGAGTTTGTTGCCGCAGGGCCAAAGAGTTACTCGTATCAGACAAAGCACAGGGGGAAGGTCGTGATGAGGGCAAAGGGGATATCGCGAACCATAGAATGCTGTGAAAGGGTGAATTTTGATACAATGACAGGACTTGTTGACGGTTACCTGGGTGGTGAGAGAGGCGAGGTACTCAAAGCACCGCAGCATTCCATCAAACGTGATAAAAACGGGTTCCATCTGAGGAATCACTCATTTACCAAAACTTTCAGGGTGGTCTATGACAAGCGGAGGTTGTTCCCAGACGGAACGACGCTACCATTTGGTTTTTGAGGGGGAAAATGCAGCATCAGGGTGAACTGGAAGCGATTAACTTTGATCCAAGATTTAAAACTCCTTTTTCAAGTCTTGTGGTAGGCCCGAGTGGCTGTGGGAAGTCTTTTTTTGTAAAAAATGTTTTGATTAATTGTCTACATGTGATGGATTCTGTACCTGAAAATATTGTTTGGATCTACACTTCATTCCAACCATTGTATACGGAATTGATGAAGATTAATAAATCAATTAAATTCATCGAAGGATTGCCTCATTCCTTTGAAGATGATGTTTTATTCCCCCCAGATCAATCGCATCTATTGATTCTCGATGATGTACTCTTTCAAGCAGCTGAGCATCCAGAGGTCGTGAAAATATTTACACAATATCGACACCATAGAAACATGAGCGTTATGATGTTGACTCAGAATGTGTTTCTCAAGGGGAAACATACTCGAACTATCAGTCTTAATTGTAATTATATGGTCTTGTTTAAAAACCCACGTGACAGATTGCAGGTAGCAAATTTAGCACGTCAAATTTTCCCTGGACAGAAACCCTTTTTCATGGAGAGTTTTGAAGATGCTACGAGCCAACCACACGGCTATTTATGTGTAGACCTAACCCCTGACACACCAGACCAATACAGGCTCAGGACAGGTTTACTTCCTGGACAGTGGCCGGCTGTTTACATAGCTAAGAACAAGTGACCAACATGTCGGCACGCATAAAAAGAAATGCACCGTTACTAGGGGCTCTTTTTCATTCCACACCCCAGAAACGTAAAGATATCCTAACTCATTGTTCTCCCGACTTTCTACAAACCTTGTGCGAGATTGCTTTAAATGTGCTGAAAGGGAACATCAAGCTGTCCACAACACAATACAACAGACTTAAGAAGCAGAAAAAAATCCTCAGGCTGTTGGCTGATCGGAAGGTGGGGTTAAAGCGCAAACGACAGACATTGAAAAACCCAGACAGGAGGAATTCTCCCACTGATTGCAGCTGTAATACCGTTTCTCGGAGAATTGGTGGCTGGAATATTCCGCCGGTAGAAGTGTATTATGACACTGAGAGCATCACAGAAAATGTTTCTAGTCTCACCGCATCAATTAAATCGTCTGAAGCAACGGGATAACTCCGGAACCATACGACAGAAGGCTCAGGATGACACTGATGAGGACATGCAGGCAATATTGGATGACCCAAACAGTGCATCGTACGAGAAAATTAAACGCTACCACGCATTACTTCAGAAATACCTAACCCTCCTTAAGCAAGGAGAGAACGAAGAGCCGCGTGTCACCCTATCGCTGCAGAGAGACCGTGCGAATGATGACCCCCCGAAGGACAACCAGATCGTTAGTGGGTATAGCCGAGGTTTAGACGGTCTAGACTCCTTAGAGACCTCTTCTACACCTGCCGTTGAGAGTGTCGTGGATGAGAGAGCAGGCAGGAAATCAAAAAATAAAAAGCGCATATTGATGTCACCAGTTTGGCCGTCTTTAAAGGCTCCAACTGCTACAAAACGGCGGGAAAGAAGGAGGTCGTTCATGATGTCACCAGTTTGGCCTCAGAATCCGCAGGTACCACGCAGAAAGCGTAAGAGTGTTACCTTATCACCCCTCTGGACCAGAGCGGAAGATCATTTCAGTAAAAAGTCTCTTCGTAAGGCAACCCGAGCCCCCAGCTGGCTCACATTCTCCCCCTAGCTGCATTACTACTGAATAAGCGTTGTTTCTTTTCATAATAAACGATATGCGTTCACATAATTTCATGCGTACAGGTTTATTTCATTCCATGTTAAACATCATAAGTCTAATACATTTGATGCATATTCTCATACATATCAAAACCCGTAACAATCTTTAAACACATCTAGAGAACAGGTTCTATGCGTGAAAAACGTTGTGTTTCGCTTCATAGCACATTTCACATACTTTTTGACAAAGTTAGATACAAGCTCATCATTTGATTCAGGAATTTGACAATACTTTGATAAAACTTGTTGCATGGAGAGACCACAGGCTCTATGGCATAAATAAAAAATACAGTGATGCCCACAAACAGAAGATTGAACGCTCTGAAATTGTTGGTTATGGTACATTATCACAGACGAACGATCTTTCAAAAAATCCAAAATGGATGAAGGGTAATAGACAAATTCTGGTGAGTACCCGTAAGAGTCAAAAAACGTTGCTTTACCACCCTCTTCCAGAGTGAGGGCTAGCCAGTGTTCCCCAGGCATGTTAGAAGGGTGTGTATTGACGATAAAATAAGCCGGTCTGGGGAATGTTAGTGGTAGCAGCTCCAGTTGGTCGCTGGCCCATACACCGCAGAAAAGCTTCCCAAGCAGATGACTGAGTATTGCATCGAGTTCGTGATTATTCATGTTTCCAAGTGGTTAATAATAATCCACCAAAACTCTTCTTTTAGAGTCTATTTCCAGGATGGAGTAGTAGCACGCGTATACAATCAGCGTTGTTGTGTGCGGTAACGGTGTTCTGAATCTCATTTCTAGCCTAATGTTACCACTGCGTACTGGTGATAGTGCTTCAGATTCAGCACATGGGTCGAGATTAAAAGCAAATAATGCGTAACCCGTGTTAAAGTCCTCCCTAGTTATGCTTAGGGGGAGATCCTTTAAATGCCTCCCTGTGGATGTAAACAGGTTGTAATATTCTCGTACAGAATTACCCTGATCGAAGTTGGGTTGGAAGGCCTTAGCAGGAATCTGTCTACCATCACGGGACAGAGCTAGATACTCCATATTATAATGGTTGAATGAAAACGGATTCAAATTGCGCGCTCCTGTGAAGGCCTGGTGATTAACCATCGAAATAACCACATATTTAGGTGTCATACCCAAGAACAGGTTCTCCTGAGTGCATATTCTTGAATGTTCAGGTATAGAGTATGTTTTTACATTCACACGCGATACCGGGTACAAAGGATTTCCTTTCATTAATGCGGTCTCATGACCGAGCCGTACGGCGGGAGATACAGTCACCGTTTTGACAAAGAGAGCTGCACCTAAAATCCATAGTTTGAAAGTAGAATCTGCAGCCCCCATAAGACAGAACGCATCGCTTGCTCGTGTTAGCTTAATTCTTATGTCAACAGAGTTCAAAAGTAGTCTTTCACAGAATAATATGTCAGCATGAAGCGGTCCTAGCAGGTGCACCTCTCGAGATTGGGCTGTAAAGGAGGCACGTTGGTTTAATCCTTCATTCGGTCCATCAATAGTCTCTGTAGAATCCATTTCATCGGCTGTATCTTTATAAAAAAGCCCTGCACTGAACTGGCTTTTAAGGGTTTGATCTGAATAATTAAGCAATGTTTCGATCATAGCTCTATAAGGATGCGTAGCGCTGGACTGCGATATTAAACGGTCTCCAAGGGTTACATCACATTGGGAAAAAATTGTGTTCAGAGGGTAGTTAATTAAGCCGACCTTAGCGTCACGAGCCATGGGCGAACCGTTAGCATTGCTAATTTTAACTCTGAGATGGATCAACATGTCATTTAAATCGGTATACGACTCGCCCCCACCAGGGATAAAAAATTCTATCGGTCCTCCATCGGTGATGGCTGAAAGGGGTGAAATCTCAGTGTACAGCTTATCCTCTACCGATAGTTGAGTCATAGGCGCTGAAAATAAGTCAAGCTCACCGAGCGTACACTCTCCCGATTTGACATGTAGTAGAGCCATATTCCTATTCGGTTAAAATATGTCAGAGCCTCTGCCGGACTTCCTTCCCCTCTGCCTGCTCACCCTGAGTGGTTTCTTTTTCTTTGTCTTGGCTTGTTTTCTAGTCATCCAAACACGCTCTCCAGGGGGTCTCTTTCGACCTCGTCTTGATAAGATCATTATTCCTGAACCTTCCTGAGCATCAGAATTCTGACCGATCTTGCTCTTGATTTTATTGACCGCCCTCCCAAAGACGTCCGAAGCTATATTCGATGCCGCAGCTTTAAGGTGCGGTTTAGCAATAGACACTCCTTTCTTAACAAATGGGGATATAAATCGGAAGAGGCGGGCAAACACAGATCCAAATCCACGACCATACATGACAGGCTGTCCTGAAAACCCGGGTAGCTCTCCACCCGTCTGGTTCACATAATATTGTACAAACCGCGTTGGTTCTGGTCTGTGTGTTAAATATGCCATTTTACCGCAGGTGTCAAAACCGGTTTAAAGTGCAGCTTCACGATCGTCTTCCCGTATACAAAGTTCACACACTCGTTACGATCTGTTTTTACCTGTATGCAGATTGTCTTAATATAGCTTTTTGAAACGGGGAGGTAATGCACTGTGTTATACCTCACACCAATCACGTCACCGAATTTACCATTTATGTTTACGACACCGAGCAGAGGTGAGTGACTGTCACCAACAGTTTGGAAATGGATTATGTCTGTGTAGACAAACAGGTTATATACACCAGTGCCGAGATCCGCTGGGTGGGGCGCAGGTCTGTTGGAGATGGTCCACCATTCGTCAGCGTTCAAACCGAGCATGATGGAGAGAGGGTTGCTAGCTCGAATTTTGTATCTTCCATCCCCCTTGAAGTCAAACTTTTTCGAGACATTATTGTAGGTTAGATCGATGCTCCTGTCATATTTCTTCACGGCTGGGACTAGAGCATCTGAGAGGTCTTGAGGTCTCTCAAAATATCCCCCTCCGGAAAACTTGGACCTGGCGTATTCTATACGGGGTGTATTCCTCTCATCTTTAGATTTGTCTCCCACCTCATAAACAACCTTCTTTAAATCAATGTACGAATGCTGATCCGACAGGTTATACCATGTATGAGGGTAGACAATTTCACACAGTCCCACTACCCAGTCTCCACTTAGCTCAATAGCCTTTGGAAGGTCTGTAGTATAATTTGAGCTCGTGTTATCTTTAAATACCTCTCCGCTGGCGTTGGAAGGTAGAGTTACATAGAACCCCTCATCAGACATTGTGAATTTGATGGAGCAAAAAAAGTCATCTAAAGGCTTTGGAGGGTAAGGTTTACTAATTAATCATAGTCTGTAGAACCCACGCTTTATAGTGAATCGACGATGTGTTACACGGTTTTGTGGGCGATATTATTTGACACTTTTAACATCTGAGGCTCTGACCCAACTGTTGAATTTTTCGGGCCAATTTCTCCACCTCACAAAGACTTGGTCCTCCCCGTTGACTCTCCGCCGCTTTAAAATCTTGTCCACGTTATACACCCGCTCACCATTAATTTTTACTTTCTGCAATTCGGCCTCATAAAACGATCCGTGTATTCGATCCTGATCATAATCAACTAACTCGTACACTGGGGGGTAGCGGAGTATGCAACGGTCAACCGTAAATATTTCATCTGTGAAGCTGTTCTCATATTTCTTATCAAATACCCCACGTAGCTTTGATATTCTGACCAGATCCCCTTTCTTAAACTTTGTCTTTATTTTACCAGAGTCTATCGATGGGGTGATGCAATAGAGGTTTTTCATGACTTGAGGAGTATTCTCTGACGTCACTTGCATAGGTGTCATCTTAATGCTTGAGTGGAAGCTGTGGTTGTAACTCTCCACTAGCTTTTGAAGGACGTCGATGTACCGGAAGGTGTTATTAGCGGTGAAATATCTCCACATTCTACCCTTCAGAGTGCGATTGAAGCGCTCAACAACAGATGCCTTTAGATCACTGGCTGTACTAAAGTGGGTAATACCATATTTCTTCATCATTAACTTAAATTGTTTATTATAAAACTCTTTACCAGCATCCGTCTGTAATTTTTGTGGAATTTGACTCTCTTGAAAAACTGATTCAAACCCCTTAACGACCTCACACCCCGTCTTTCTCTTTAAAGCACGCACATACGCCTTTTTTGAAAAGATATCAATCACTGTTAGTAAATAGTTGAATCCGTCGTTATGTGTCGCCAAGGCTTGCATGTCACATAAGTCGGCCTGGAATTGCTTCAAGGGTTTGGTTACAAAAACACGATTCCGGGGAAACTTTACTCGTGCAGGTTTATGCAACGTGTAGGTGTCCTCGCCTGAAAGAAAGTCTTTTACTTTTTCGACACCGATCACACGTCCTTCTCTGTCCTTTAAACCCCTTCTCAATCTGTCAACACCCCCATAGCTCCCCGGATGGGCGGGGTCATAGTATGCATTGGTCAACACCCTCTGTTCTGACATTTTACTATCGAATGATAGTACAGGAGAACGGCTAGTGTAATTTAACCCTTGTATTAATCAGATAGATGAACCATATGATTGGATCAAAGTTTTTTTTATTACAAGTTTAAAACCATAGCATTACACAATTATAAAAACAAATGAATAAAAAACAAAACACGTCAGGATTAAACTAGAGCATTTATATCAGAGGAGATATAACCAACATTAGTACACATCAGATTTCATAGCCATAGCATCGGGAGACAGTCCTGAGTTCTTCCAGGATGGCTTCATCATCCCTATCACCATACACAGCTTGAATCGCGTTGTAGAACCCCTGCATACTCCTCAGCTCATGTAGAACGGTTTCAGCTACTGTTTTCACCTTCAGATCATCATCATCATGTATGCTCCGATTTACCAGCAGAATTTGAATAGCTGGAATGAATCGCGGGGTAAGAAGTTGTCGCATGACTGATTGAAAGTGGAGTTGGTAATAATCCTCATCCATTAGCTCTAGGCATTGATGCTGCAACTGACTGGGATGGCTAATTTGACATCCATAACAGTTATCTTTCTGATAAGCAGCACTGGTCATGTGAAATAGATGCAGAACAGCAGTCTTTACAGCCTTGATGAACCTGGATGACATCAAACCGTCCACCAGGTCCCATTTGTCAACCTCAGTCAGAGTCGGAGAATCACCCCCCTCATCCTGAGACGCACACCCGTGTTCCGGTGTCGCGCATTCCGGCGCATCGGGGGTCCCACCATCGCTGGGCGCTGAAGGTCCATCACACTCTCCCTCGAGATCGGGCATAGGCACCGGGGTTAAAGTAGATAGAGGGGGTCTTACACGGCGATGTTTCGTTGTAGGCGGCCGATAATAGTTGAAATAAGGGTGACCCGCTCCCCCAGCTTCAGGGTTGTATGATCCCTCGACCCAAGCGTCGGGCTGGGCATCTGCAGGCAGAATCTCCGAAAGAGAGAACACAGGGGATGGTGGAGAGTAGCATGGCGAGAGCGATGAAATTGACGGTGGATGATACGGGTTAGCGTAGCCGAACCCCACAGGCGATGGCGGAGTGCTCATCGGCTCATACGGCTGGCCGATCCCCCAGTATGACGGTAGAGTGGTCTGCTTGACGAATCCTCCCATATCCATCGTCTCGGAGCGAAGATTACGGCGGCCTGGAAGTCCTGGATGTAATGCCGAAGACCAGGAGGTTTATATAGGAACCTAGCGTACGGGGCGGGGCCTGTAGACTTGTCTGGACATGTTCGGCATGAGGGGCGTGATAAATACAACGAATACAAAGCAGAGCAGGGGCAAGTCGAGCGCCGATTGGTGGACTGTTTTTTATCTACAACTTTAGTAGTTTGATAGATTTCTTATTTCCAGCTTAAAGCAACCAGGGTAAGCTACTAAAAGAGGGTAGGACCTGTTTGTAACAAATTTTGCTGGGAATAAAACATATTTTGCTTTATAGCATCTACACCTAAACACTGGTGCTCCTGCTGACTGCCTCCCATTTTGCAAGAGTTACATTGTTTCCGCAGTAAAGATATGCAGGCATAACCCATAAAATGGCTTAGAGCAGTTTTAATAGCACTGTTGACTGCGGTAGGTATCCAGTTCTCAATTTCCTCCATTTGATTCTCTTGATCCAGGAAGGAAATCGGAGTCTCGCTTAAAAGAGGAAAGTCTTCTGTAAAAGCCAATGTCGGATTTTTGTCCAGAGTTGTAGAGGTTGATTTATCGCACATTGAGCGTGTCGTCACGGATGGAATCCCATTTGACAATTCAGATAAAAGAACAGACGTTTCCTCATCAAGTTCTTCATTTTTAAATTCAACTCTTTTTAGGTCCATGGTTGGAGTTGAGGCAGAAGAGGCTATATGCTTGGACTCAGCTCTGACTCGGTCTGACAATGACGCGGGCTTCTGGGATTCCCCTCGAATGAAGCCGGTGATACAGTCTTCGTGAAACCGCTGTTTTCTTTGTTCGTCGCAGCACCGCGCTCCGTGTCCTTAAGGTCGGATTGTTGAATGAGGTCCTTCCAGCATGCTGTAGAGATTAACCGTTTTCCGACAGCCTTTTATACAGGTAAATGCCGCCCGGTGAGCACCGCCCAAACCGGTTTACCCGACTTGCGGACGTAGGTGAAGACAGGGGCGTGATAAATACAGCGAATACAAAGCAGAGCAGGGGCGTGTCAAACGCTGATTGGTGGACTGTTTTTTATCAGTAACTTTAGTAGTTTGATAGATTTCTTATTTCCAGCTTAAAGCACCCAGGTTTAAAGTGATGTTTTTTAAAATCCTTATCTGTTTTTAAAGACTGTGTAATGGTGCATTTTTTAAATCAACAAAAGGATGAGCATCTGCTTCAACATAGCTGTGGGTGAATAAATTCTCTTTTTAGTGCTCTTACAAGTTTAATTTATCATGGTTGAATTGTTAGAATCAGATGTAATGGTGTCTCTAGAGTGTTGGAGCTAATGTGGTTTTAAATTAAAGTCAGGAAGCTAAAAAGCACCTTTTAACTGTTTAAAATAAAATGGAATGCTCAAGGAGTCATGTTGAGACAGAGCCCAGACCGTATAATATTAAAGGGACTTGTTCGGACATGTTCTGATGACACTGAGGAGTTAGATTCAAACCATTGGGGGCGCTATATATACTATAGGCTGTAATTTAATTTTTGAGCCACTAGGGGGAGGTATTTTCACATTTGGGTGTAATGTTACTTTGATCCACTAGAGGGGGCCAATTATACAATAGGCTGTTATATTAATTTTGAACCACTAGAGGGAGGTATTTTCACATTTGGGTGTAATACTATTTATTGGGCCACTAGGGGGAGGTATTTTCATATTTGCATGTCATTTAATTTTAGAGCCACTAGGGGGAGGTATTTTTAGATTTGCATGTAATGTTACTTTGATCCACTAGAGGGGGCCAATTATACAATAGGCTGTTATATTAATTTTGAACCACTAGAGGGAGGCATTTATAAGTTTTGGTGTAATAGTATTTATTGGGCCACTAGGGGGAGGTATTTTCATTTTTTGCATTTAGTTTAATTGTAGAACCACTAGAGGGAGCCATTTAGTGCCATATTTTGACAGGTGGGCGTGACCATCAGGGGGCGTACCCTAGTTTGACAGGTGGGCGTGTCCTATTTTGACAGGTGGGCGTGCCCACCAGGGGGCGTATCCCGTTTTGACAGGTGGGCGGGGCCATCAGGGGGCGGGGCTTATTGTGACAGGTGGGCGTGGCCATCAGGGGGCGGAGCTTATTGTGACAGGGCGGAGCTTGTCACGGCAGCCAGAGAGCCTGCAAAAGTGGGCGTAACCGGAAGGGGCATAACCGGAAGGGGCGTACCCGGAAGTGGGCGTACCCGGAAGTGCATTTTGACAGCTAGTGGTCTATACTTTCTCTGACTCTGGTGTTGATCCTGTTCTGCATAACTTTTCTTTTGAGGTGTCTGCTCTTTACTAAAATAAGACAAAAGGTCCCTTTTCCTCCCTGATTTATTCCCTTTCTTGTCCTGAAACGGCATTCTTACCACTGCAATGCATATTTTTGAGTACATGTAAGTGAGGGTGTGGGCTATTAACTAACCGTCTTTTACAACAACAAAATAGAATTACAAAGCCTTTCACTACCAACTATGGTAATTTGCCCGATCTGCATGTGTTACTAGAACACAGGGACACACATTGTAACTCTACTACATGCTATTTTACATTTAAAACTAACAGTCGGGCTAAACTGGGTTAGCATGGTTGGCAGCGCACATGATCGTATATACAGTAAATGATGACCCAATTGGGAAGTGACAAGCTGAGTGATATTTAACGTTGCTAAATTAACACGCGTAGCCTACCTGCGTTGCAGTAGAGATCCAAATGAGGAGCAAACAGACTTCATCGGCGGTGGCGGCATCACAAGGGAAGAGACAGCTAGCGTGAGGCGGTAAAATGTTCCCGGCGTCCGTGATGTAAGATATGAGGAGTAGTGTGTGGTGTGAGAGCATTTGAAGGCACTCAAATGCGTGTATCTCACAGCGAAAGCGCAAGAGTTGACAGACCTGATCGTTCTGGTTCTGATTGGGGTGGCACCTTGGGTGGACTATCGGATTCTAGGGGTGGCACGTGCCACCCCAGGCCACCCCATAGACATGTCACTGGATGCATGGCGAGCTCTTCACCCCAATGATAGGAAATATACTTTTTTCTGAAATGTCCACCATTCTTATTCTCGACTGGATTATTTACTAGTCAGGAGCTCACTGCTGACTGACATTTCAGACACCGAGATACACCCTATAGCTTTTAGCAATCATGCTCCTGTCTCTTTAACTCTGGTAAATAAGAAATAAATTCCACAAAGCAAAAAATTGGAGATTCAATACATTACAGCTTAAGGATGAAGATTTTATCTTAAATATTTCAAAAAAGAGTAGGCTATTTGGAGTTTTATTACCTCCCTGGTACTTCTCCTTTCGTTCTCTGGGAGGCAGGAGACGCTGTGCTTAGAGGTCAAATAATATCATTATTATCAAATAAAAATAAAAGAGAACAAACATTCAGGATTTAAAAGAAATTATTAAATCATTGGAAGCCTCTGTTGTAATTGACTTAGCTTAAGTAATAAGTGTCTGGTTCATCTGAGCATCAACAATTATAATCAATAAATTAACATTAATATAATTATTGATGATGTTCAAGTTTAATCTGTTTAGTAAAGATAATTGGGGCACCAATCTCTGATTAGAGATACTTTTAAATAAACCATACCGGGGTGTTGCGTAGTGTAGTGGTTAGAGCGGGCACCCCATGTGCAGAGGCCTTGGTCCTCGACACGGCTGTCCCTGGTTCGAGTCCCATCCCGGGCGACCTTTGCTGCATGTCTTCTCCCACCTCTCTCCCCCTTCAAAACTCTGTCCACTATCAATAAAGGCCACTCAACCATACCGTCAGTCTCTTCTGAAAAGTAGAGTCCTTCCGCAGGGACATTAATAAGCCACAGACCAATGAGAATGGGTTGAGGGTGGCACAAAGGATGCTGGGAGATGCAGTTCGTTCAGTAAAAGACGATAGCCTCAACATCCCCCTTTTAGTTCCAAAGAATGCACACTGTTCAGTCTTTGGAGCAAGAATCAGGTTCATTGTCCATTACGTCCAAGAATGTCGCTGTCCTTCAGCGGTCAAGGTGTAACAGTTCAGTCCATTAAGTCCAAGAATGTCGCCGTCCTTCAGCGGGCAAGGTGTAACAGTTCAGTCCATTAAGTCCAACGATCTGGTCCCAGCATTCCCCCCTTAGTTGTGAAGAGTGCAAATGCAGTTTACAGTCTTTGGAGCTATACTGGGTCCACTGATCCGAATTGAGTCTGGGTAGTGGCTAACTTAGTCTGGGTAGAGGCTAATCTACTCTACTAAAAATATATATAATTGTAAGAAACAACCAACAGAAAGTAAAATCACACCAAGAAAAAGAAAAATACAAAAAATAAGTAAAAATCGTCCCCCTTTCAATATCGTCACACGATTCACATCAATGCTCTAAGTATGAAAAGGGGTGAAGGCACAAATGTGTAGCTCTCGTCAGGCACTGGCACCAGCTTGTGCTTTGGGACCGGGGGAAGCTATGAATCGTGGTGTGAGAAATGTCATGAAGTCGATTCTTGCTTGCAATTGTTTGACCTGCCTGTAGGCGGTGTAGGCCATCAACGCTGTGAAGACCCACCCAATTACAAGTGCAATTACTGTGAATGTCAAGGTGTGTGTTTCTGTCCAATCAGCTTTCTTGGGAAAGCGAGGGAGGGTGGTTGAAGTCAAGTCCGTAGGGGTGAGGCTGAATTTAATCAATTTGGTCCCCTCCTTCAAAAGTTGTTTCTCAATTTCGGTATCAATCGTGACATAATACCCATTAAATGCATCCATGATTTCGATCTCACTGTCATGTCTGTCGAGGTCGAGATGATGGAGGATTATGTCTCCTATGTGAACTACTGTCCCTTGTGGGATATTGAGCAACATAGTTTGGTTTACTTTGGTGACCATGTCATGTTGATTGTATGACAACGCTTCTGCTACTGGTGTACTCTCTAGCCATTGGTTACCTGCACGTTCAACTTTGGTTTCCATACCTGCATCTTTTAATGTCATTGTAGCTTGACAATTTTGTTGAGGTGTGTTATCCCTCAAACCACAGAGTTAATCAGTTACATTTCTAATGAACGGGTTACTTGGGCATATCCAGTGGAGATCTCTGGTTCTGGTGCATAGATCTAGGTTTGGAGTGAGGTAAAGTTTGGGATCGTTGTCATGGTAGGCTAGTATGGATGGGGTTTTACCTTTCCAAAAATCAACATTTAGCACAAACTTAAGCCTATATACGTTCATCCTTTCAATGATGGGAAGGTTAAGCATGAAACCAAGTTCTAAATTATCTGGATTAACAAAAATGGGAATTGGACTACCCAAGCTGTATGCCAGGTGAATTTCTGAGGGTTGTGATGTGTTTGTTGTGGTTGTTTTGAGAATATTTTCAACAAGTTCTAGAGGAACTAAATGTGTAGGAGTTCGTCAAGCCACAAGACTTTCCATAGATGAAAACCAACTTCGCTAATAAGATCCTGCATTAACTCTCTTACCACCTGCATGTACATCGAGTCAACTTTTTTACGACATCTGAGAGAGCTTGCAGGGCGTGCAGGGTGTTGTTAATTAGAGTATGATGTAGATTGACAGTCACTACTGTGTCATGAAGGGTTTTAGGCTGTGCTTCTAACAGTCTCTGTAGAAGGGGGAGTTTCTGTAGGATTTCTTAATCGTGTCTAGAATAAATGTAGATCTATCACTTAGTGAGGTAGTGTGCAGATAAATCAGCTTCTCTACTGAAGTCTTGTGTTAAATGATACCAATGCGTCACTCATCACTTAACCACTTCCCAAGAGAGAAACTGCAAAACCTGAAAGGGTTACTTTAATGCACTTAGAATGTATTTACAGTTACTACTGTAGCCTGAAAGGTGTTGATCCATACGTCTGCAGATTACTATAAAAAATGATGAACGCAAAGTTGTTAGTGCTTGCTAGAGGTGAGTTTTGAAACATGCACTTGTTCCGTTAGCGCTATTTACTGGTCCCTCTTTTTCACTGGTGTGGAGACAGGCTCCACCTTCAGGGAGGAGACCTTGAGGTAGAACTTACTTTGGTTAAGCAAAAGAGCAGGAGTCATGACTGCTGTGTTATTCAGTTTAGGAGCGGCTTCATCACATCTGATAAAGCTGCATGTGACTGTCAGCAGGTGTTTGTTGACTCCTGCTGGATTCAGGTGCAGCCAAGGGAATGTGGCCCCCCTTCGCTGAGAGGGATCCCTGCTTAGTAGCTGGGATGGATGGAGCTGGCAGCAGGTTAAGCATCCTTGGGTGCAGGTCTCGGTCATGTGAGCTTTTGAAAGCCAGGTTGTCACCTGTTGAAAGATGTCACATGAGACTTTGGGGCTCTTCTGGTCACATGTTAAAAAGGCATGGATGTGGGTTAAGATGACCCCCCTTTGGTCTGTTAGGTTAGCCCATGGAGGCGGATCTCGCTTGTTGTGGGCGTAGACCAACGGACCTGTCTTCATCCTAAGATCCTAAGCTTCTAGCTCATGGGCTGGACCTGGTGGTGGCAGCAGCATGTCTGCTGGTGAACAGTTAATCACCAGCTTCTGGTTGAGGTGAAAGTTGGGATCATGTTCCTGCATCTTCACCATATCAAGTGTTTAGGATCGTACCTGAAGTGTTCATTTTTCGTTCCCATCTGTCGCCAGTAGAGGGCGCCAACGGGATGGACTTGTGAGAGAGGTAGCCGCCGTTTCTGGAAATCCCACAGGATTCTGCACTCAGCTGGTAGAGTCGTCAGCGCGTACACCACTAGGTCGCCTTCGGTCCCTAAGGTGGCGCTGCAGATGGACTCCTCAGGTAAAGCTTTGTGCCGCTTTACCGTGATCATTTTGGAAGGAAATGTGAACAACATGTCTGAAGAGGACTGTTTGTCATTCATGAACAAAGACAGATCCCCTATGACAGGGACTGAAAGTTCAAAATCATGAAATGAGTAGTCTATAAGCATGCCAAGAGGCTTTCCTGCTGTCATCGGGACTGGAACTTTTCAAACAGCAGGTAGGCTGAACGACTGTTCAACTCAAGAATGGCTGTAGCGCAAACAGCAAGGTTCAGCTCCAGGAAGTAGGGGAGTGGCAGGAAAAATGCTTGCTTACCAGGTGGCTGTTGACCTTTCATCACAGCGAAGCGTATCGACACCCGTGCTGTTCTTGGTGGTACCAGCATGCTAGTCTCACTAGTAGCCTGCCAGGCCTGAGAGATGGTCTGGCCTGACAGCATGACTTCAGGGTTCACCAGGAAGGGTTTTGCAGGTGCGCTGGCTTGTGTCCAAAGGACCTGGTTGAAAGTGTCCAGCTGCGCGCCGAGCCGAACCGGCAGATCTGCCCTGATGAACACAGGAGGGGTCTAGATGGGGAACAATGCTGAAAACATGTGAAAGCTGTCTTGACCCGATCTGCACCACTAGGGTGCAGAGCCCAACTGCTTTCAGGGGAAGCTGAGGTCATTCAGCTGACAGGAGTCTGTTGCTGCGTGTCACACTAACCAGCAGGGGTTTTTCCTGACACTGACTGTATAAAACCTCCTTACTGACTGCTGAATTATCTAGCCAGAGTGCTAAAAGCACATCTGGGATGCAGGTGTCACCAATGTGTATTCCTTCAACCACTCGGGGACTGTAGAGCTTTTCACTTGTTTTCTTGAAGGAGCAGAGAAATGATTCAATTCAATTCAGTTTAATTGAATAGCGCCAATTCACAACAGATGTAATCTCAAGGCACTTAATTTCAATTCAGTTTATTTATGTAGCGCCAATTCACAACAGATGTCATCTCAAGGCACTTAACAAGAAGTCATTTCAATACATTTATACAAACATTCCAATCAGTTAAAAAGTTTCCTATTTAAGGAATCCCAGCAGATTGTGTCAGTCATTGGCGTGAGGTTGGCAGACTTTCCAACCATTGCAATCCTTCAGCAATCCCTCATACTGAGTAAGCATGTAGCGACGGTGGAGAGGAAAAACTACCCTTTAACAGGAAGAAACCTCCAACAGAACCAGGCTCAGTAGGAGCGGCCATCTGCCACAACCGTCTGGGGTTTGAGAAGACAGAGCAGAGACACAGAAGGAACAGAATATCTGATATAAGGGAACTTTCTATGTTACAGAAAGTAAAAAGTTGATAACAGGACACAGTGGATGTTCAGTTACTGGGAGCACCATCCCAGTCGATGCCCCCCCTCCAACAAGGCATTCCAGCCAAGCAGGATACCAGACCAGGTATATCTTCTATGGAGAGAAAAACACTGAGAGAACACAAAGTTAACAGTCGAAATAGCAGAATGTACTGTAATGCAACTGGAGAGTAGTTCTACTACTGCTCTCCAGTTGTATTACAGTACATTCTGCATAACTACAGAGATAGCTCAGGATGACCTAAGCCACTCTAACTATAAGCTTTATCAAAAAGGAAAGTTTTAAGCCTGGCCTTAAAAGTAAACCTAACCCTAACCGCAACCCATCCTGAGCTATCTCTGTAGTTATGCTGCTATAGGCTTAGACTGCTGGAGGACAGACTTACCAATTTTCTTCACTCTGCTACTTCCTTTTCTCCTACGACTCTCCAGTTGTATTACAGTACATTCTGTTATTTCGACTGTTAACTTTGTTTTCTCTCAGTGTTTTTCTCTCCATAGAAGATATACCTGGTCTGGTATCCTGGTTGGCTGCAATGCCCTGTTGGATGGGGGACATCGACTGGGATGATCCTCCCAGTAACTGAACATCCACTGTGTCCTGTTATTAACTTTTTACTTTCTGTAACATAGAAAGTTCTCTTATATCAGATCTTCTGTTCCTTCTGTGTTTCTGCTCTGTCTTCTCAAACCCCCAGACGGTCGTGGCAGATGGCCGCTCCTACTGAGCCTGGTTCTGTTGGAGGTTTCTTCCTGTTAAAGGGGAGTTTTTCCTCTCCACCGTTGCTACATGCTTGCTCAGTATGAGGGATTGCTGAAGGATTGCTGTGGTTGGAAAGTCTGCATCAACGGGGCCCAACCTCACGCCAATGACTGACGCAATCTGGTGGGATTCCTTAAATAGGAAACTTTTTAACTGATTGGAATGTTTGTATAAATGTATTGAAATGACTTCTTGTTAAGTGCCTTGAGATGACATCTGTTGTGAATTGGCGCTATATAAATAAACTGAATTGAATTGATCTTGTTCAAATAGTGAACTCATCCCTGCTATCAGGAGTCTTCCGTCAGGCTTTAAAATCAGCAGTTATTAAACCACTACTAAAGAAGAAGAATCTGGACAACACGTTAATGCAGAACTACAGGCCAATCTCTAATCCTCCATTCATCAATAGGATTATTGAAAAAGCTGTGTTTCAGCAGTTAAATAGCTTCATAACAATGACAAACCATTTTGATGTTTTTCAGTCTGGTTTCCACGCTCACCACAGCACCGAGACTGCCCTCGTCAAAGTATTCAATGACATCCGGATAAATACAGACTGTGGAAGAACCACAGTGCTGGTTCTGTTGGACCTCAGTGCAGCATTTGACACTGTTGATCATGATATTTTATTGGAACGACTGGAGAGCTGGGTCGGACTCTGTGGTACACTACTTGGCTGGTTCGAGTCTTACCTAAAGAACAGGGACTTCTTTGTTTCAATAGGAAACTTTTCATCAGAACGAACAGAAATCACATGTGGGGTGCCCCAGGGCTCCATCCTGGGGCCCCTCTTATTTAATATCTACATGCTCCCACTAGGCAAGATTATAGCAACCAATAACATTAGCTACCATAACTATGCGGATGACACTCAGCTCTACATTACAATGTCACCAGGTGACTCTGAACCCATTCAGAACCCTAAATCAATGCATTGACCAAATAAAATGGATGGATGTGCCATAACTTTCCCCCACTGAATAGAAACAAAACTGAAGTGATTATTTTTGGACCCAAGGATGAACGATAAAGAGTCAGCACACAGCTTCAATTAATACAGCTAGAAACTACTGATCAGGCTCGAAACCTAGGTGTAGTAATGGACTCTGACCTGAACCTCCAGGGTCACATAAAGGCAATAACAAGGTCAGCCTTCTATCACCTGAAGAAAATTTCTAGGATTAAACGACTGATGTTGCAACACGACCTAGAAAAACTCATCCATGTGTTTATCTTTAGTCGGATTGATTACTGTAACAGCATCTTCACAGGTCTGCCTAAAAAGTCAATCAGACCGCTGCTGCTGATCCAGAACGTTGCCGCTCGCATCCTCATTAGAACCAGGAAAGTAGAGCACATCAATCCCGGTTCTAAAGTCCTTACACTGGCTCCCTGTAGCTCAGGTAATAGACTTCAAAATACTCCTACTAGTTTATAAATCATTACATGGCTTAGCACCAAAATATGTTGAAGATCTGTTGTCACAGTACCAACCACCAAGACCACTCAGGTGCCTCCAACTCTAGCCTACTAAACATCCCTAGACTCAGAACTAAACATGGAGAAGCAGCTTTCAGTTTCTATGCTCCCCTTATCTGGAACAGACTTCCTGACGAGTGTAAAGCTGCTGAAACTCTGAACTGCTTTAAATCGAGACTAAAAACCCATCTGTTTAGAATTGGTGGTTGGTGGTTTTTAGGTGTATGGACTGAAGCCCTGTGGTGACCTTCAATCTTTTCTCTTTAGGTCCAAAGACGATTACCTCAGTCTTGTTTTTGTTCATCTGTGGAAAATTGTGGCACATCCAGTCATTAATTTCCTCAATGCATTTACCAAGAGCCTGTACCGGCCCTTGGTCTCCTGGTGACATTCTAAGATATATCTGTGTGTCATCTGCGTAGCTATGGTAACTTATATTGTTGTAATTTATTACCTGCACCAGTGGGAGCATATACAGTGGCTTGCAAAAGCATTCGGCCCCCTTGAACTTTTTCACATTTTGTTACATTACAACCACAAATATGAATCAATTTTATTGGAAATCCACGTGAAAGGCCAATACAAAGTGGTGTACACGTGAGAAGTGGAACGAAAATCATACATGATTCCAAACATTTTTTGCAAAATAAATAACTGAAAAGTGGGGTGTGCGTAATTATTCAGCCCCCTGAGTCAATACTTTGTAGAACCAACTTTTGCTGCAATTACAGCTGCCAGTCTTTTAGGGTATGTCTCTACCAGCTTTGCACATCTAGAGACTGAAATTCTTGCCCATTCTTCTTTGCAAAACAGCTCCAGCTCAGTCAGATTAGATGGACAGCGTTTGTGGACAGCAGTTTTCAGATCTTGCCACAGATTCTCGACTGGATTTAGATCTGGACTTTGACTGGGCCATTCTAACACATGGATATGTTTTGTTTTAAACCATTCCATTGTTCCCCTGGCTTTATGTTTAGGGTCGTTGTCCTGCTGGAAGGTGAACCTCCGCCCCAGTCTCAAGTCTTTTGCAGACTCCAAGAGGTTTTCTTCCAAGATTGCCCTGTATTTGGCTCCATCAATCTTCCCATCAACTCTGACCAGCTTCCCTGTCCCTGCTGAAGAGAAGCACCCCCAGAGCATGATGCTGCCACCACCATATTTGACAGTGGGGATGGTGTGTTCAGAGTGATGTGCAGTGTTAGTTTTCTGCCACACATAGTGCTTTGCATTTTGGCCAAACAGTTCCGTTTTGGTCTCATCTGACCAGAGCACCTTCTTCCACATGTTTGCTGTGTCCCCCATATGGCTTGTGGCAAACTGCAAACAGGACTTCTTATGGTTTTCTTTTAACAATGGCTTTCTTCTTGCCACTCTTCCATAAAGGCCAACTTTGTGCAGTGCACGACTAATAGTTGGCTCTTCAAGAAATGGACACGACATGTCTGCCACTGCTTTCAGCCTGCAGGCTTCAACTTAAGAGCAGGAAAAACTCAGAGTTATTTGAAACAAACCTGCCAGCGAGCAGGTTAGTTTCACGGAGTATGCTGCCTGGGTAACTGACTCACAGTTACGCTGAACTGGCTGTGTGAAACAGAAAAACCAGAGTTTCCCTCATCTCAGGGTTAACTAACTCAGGGTTTTCACTAAACCTGCTTTTTGAAAAGGGCCCCTGGTGTGGTTCTTCCCACCTCCATGTCTTTATTTCCCTTCATGACCCATGAGCTACTGTTTCTTTAAAGATTCATGTTGAAAATCCAAGAGTGCGTGATTTCAGGAAGGACACAATAGCTTTCACCTTCACCCTCAGCTTGTTCGCATAATGCCGAGTACACCAGTACACAAACAGAGGGTTGACTCAGCTGCCATGGAAACGTTTACAAGTCCCATCCTGAAGAATGCAAACACAAGTGAGTGCAGATCTGATCTGACAAAAGAGTGAACTTTAGACTTTAAGTCGTGTTGCAGCTTGCCAGTGTGGTCTTTCAGCCACAGATACAGAACAATCTTTATTAGCTTCCTAGAATGGATCCTTATGGTTAGAGCCCAGAAAAATGCAAGCTAAAGGGAGGTACTAAAAAGAACGTGTTGCTCCCACACTTATGAAGCTGTTGTTGATTGTTGTTTAGGGAGCGAGAAGAGAAACATGATTCACACTGAAGTTCCCAGCAGGAGATCCGAAATTTAATGCTCATGGTTGCTCACAGGGCAGGGCAAAATATGTTGCATTACCTGTCCTTTTACTAATTGTAACTAATTGTAAAAGCATGGCGGCCAACATTTTTCCCAGGAGGGGCTCAGAACTAGCCCCTCTAGCTATCAAATTATGACCAAGACTATACCCTGCTCAAAAAATATTTATGGGAACACTAAAATAACTAACACCTTCCAGATCTCAATGAATGAAATATTCTTATTAAATACTTTGTTCTTTACATAGCTGAATGTGCTGACAATAAAAGCACACAAACAATTATCAATGGAATTTAAAGTTATCAACCCATGGAGGTCTGGATTTGGAGTCATACTCAAAATTAAAGTTGAAAAAATCACTACAGGCTGATCTAAATTTGATGTAATGTCCATAAAACAAGTCAAAATGAGGTTCAGTAGTGGGTGTGGCCTCCACGTGCCTGTAGGACCTCCCTACAACGCCTGGGCATGCTGCTGATGAGGTGGCTGATGGTCTCCTAAGGGATCTCCTCCCAGACCTGGACTGAAACATCCGTCAACTCCTGACCAGTCTGTGGTGCAATATGACATTGGTGGATGGAGCGAAACATGATGTCCCAGATGTGCTCAATTGGATTTAGGTCTGGGGAACGGGCATGTCAGTCCATAGCATCAATGCCTTCATCTTGCAGGAACTGCTGACACACTCCAGCCACATGAGGTCTAGCATTGTCTTGCATTGGGAGGAGCCCAGGGCCAACCGCACCAGCATATGGTCTCACAAGGGGTCTGAAGATCTCATCTCTGCACCTAATGGCAGTCAGGCTACTTCTGGAGAGCACATGGAGGGCTGTGTGGCCCCCCCAAAGAAATGCCCCCCCACACCATTACTGACCCTCTGCCAAACCGTTCATGCTGGAGGATCTTACAGCAGAACTTCCTTCACGGTGACTCCAGACTCTGTCACGTCTGTCACATGTGCTCAGTGTGAACCTGCTTTCATCTGTAAAGAGCACAGGGCGCCAGTGGCCAATTTGCCAATCTTGGTGTTTTCTGGCAAATGCCAAACGTCCTGCACGGCGTTGGGCTGTAAGCACAACCCCCACCTCTGGACGTTGGGCCCTCATACCACCCACATGAAGTCAGTTTCTGACCGTTTGAGCAGACATATGCACATTTGTGGCCTACTGGAGGCCATTTTGCAGGGCTCTGGTAGTGCACCTCCTGTTCCTCCTTGGACAAAGGCAGAGATAGCGGTCCAGCTGCTGGGTTGTTGCCCTCCTACGGCCTCCTTCACGTTACTTGATGTACTGGCCTGTCTCCTGGTAGCACCTCCATGCTCTGGACACTACGCTGACAGACACAGCAAACCTTCTTGCCACAGCTCACATTGATGTGCCATCCTAGATGAGCTGCATTACCTCAGCCACTTGTGTGGGTTTTAGACTTCGTCTCATGCTACCACTAGAGTGAAAGCACCACCAGCAATCAGAAGTGAGCAAAACATCAACCAGGAAGCATAGGAACTAAGAAGTGGTCTGTGGTCACCACCTGCAGAACCACTCCTTTATTGGGGGTGTCTTGCTAATTGCCTATATTTTCCACCTGTTGTCTATTCCATTTGCACAAAAGCATGTGAAATTGATTGTCAATCAGTGTTGCTTCCGAAGTGAACAGTTTGATTTTACAGAAGTGGGATTGACTTGGAATTACATTGTGTTTAAGTGTTCCCTTTGTTTTTTTGGAGCAGTGTATATGCTTCCAATTGGTAAGATCATTAGACTGCATGGGATACATTTCCACAGCTATGCCAAAGATACACAGCTATATTTATCCATAAAATCTGATTAATCCAATCAATTAGGTAGATTACAGGCATGTCCGAAGGGAATAAAAATCTGGATGACTCTTAAATTCTTTTAAATTCTGACAAGACAAGAATTGTCGTTTTTGGACCAGGAGCTCTCAAAAATAACTTGCTTAGTTAATCACTTCATCTGGATGGTATTAAATTGGCCTCCCGTAATGTAGGCAAGGCAAGTTTATTTTTATAGCACACTTTCAACAATGGGGTAATTCAAGGTGCTCTAGATGCTAATAAAGAAAAACATAGAATATAACAGTAGGAAATCAAAAAGCAGCAATTAAACATGAAACACACAACACCTGAAACAATAAAGCAGGAAAAACAGCAATAAAGCATGAACACATATGATACATAAGAACATCGGCGTTATTTCTGACGAAGACATGAATTTCAAATCCCATATTAAACAGGTTTCCAGAATTTCCTTCTTTCACCTCTGGAATATTGCTAAAATTAGAAACATCCTGTACCTCAGGCCTGTTTTCAATAGAGCTCAGAGGCCAGCGGACTTCATAGATGCATGGACGGGAAGTCGGTTTGCTTGGCCGGTTCACTTCGAAGTTTAAAAAGGGGAGTTCTTCCTGGTCCAGCAGGTTTGAACGAAAAAGGGGGAAGTTTGCTAGCAGTGAAGTAAAGCGTCTCCTTGCAGCTCTGCGGGTAGGAACAAAAAGACTATGATTTTAGTTTTCGCACCCCCTTTATCAACTCTGTGATGTCATCACTGGCCACAGACCAATGAGAATGGGTTGAGGGCAGTGCAATGGATACTGGGAGATGCAGTTCATTCAGTAAAAGGATGCTGGGAGATGCAGTTCGTTCAGTTAAAGGCGATAGCCTCAACAGCTTAAAACTTTCCTTTTTGATATAGCTTATAGTTAGAGTGGCTTAGGTTATCCTGAGCTATTTCCGTAGATATAGAGGGGTAGCTTGGCATTAGGCAAGGCAGGCAGCTGCCTGGGGCCCCCAAGCCACCAGGGCCCCTCTGAGGGCTAACAGATTTGACACAATGAGCCCAGAGAAATGACAAGTTGCAGTGACAATTGGCCGTCACCAATTTCCTGACAGGGCCCCTCAGCTGAGCCAAACTAAACGTGCCCCTCCCCCACCTGTCTTCTCTCAGTGAGTGAGGAGATGGCTCGTGCAGGCCGCGTGCTGCTCATTTAGGAAAACAAAACAGATGAGGGTGATGCGTGCGGCAGCATCTACGCCGAAGACATGCAGAGAAGTTATCCGTCAAGAAGCAAAAAAAAGAAAATAAAGGGGGAAGAGGAGAAAAGAAAGCAGGACAGTGGTGAGTGTAGAAAGTTACTTTAGCTCTGTGTGACAGCGCGGGCTTGACGGTCTTTAACTTAAAGTGTAACTAGCTGGCTGCGCTAATAGGCTTAAGGCTAGCATCACTCTATCAGTCAGTGAGCATGCATGCTAGTATTCCATATATCTAAATGTAATTGAGCAGTACTTTCATCTATGTAAAAACTACTGTGTAAATGTCCAAACAGTCGAACTAAGAGCTGAAAAATTGACAGTGTGAATGTGTGAAAAAAATGTCATGTACCCTACTTCCTACCGAAGAAACTGTGTGTACAGTGCAACCAGTAAGTGAGTAGTATCATGTCAGGCAAAAAAGTGAGAGCTCAAACTGTACTGCTGATGAAGAGGATGAATTTTAGAAAAATACTTTGTATGTTTCTGGTGTTTTGGCTCTTTCTTTTAATGTGTGACTTTAAGATAGGCACTTTAAATTTAAATGGTGCAAGAGATAAATTAAAAAGAACTTCTCTTTTTAAATTAATGGATTTAAAAAAAATTGATATGTTTGTTCAAGAAACTCAAAGTACTCTTGACAATGAGAGCGATTGGAAGAGAGGCTGTGGAGGAGATATTTTTCTTAGTCACAAGTCTAGTACAAGTGGAGGTGTGGGGATTGTGTTTTCTAAGAACTTTTTACCTCTTTCTTGTGAAGTAGAAGAAGTGTTTGCTGGTTGTTTATTGAAAGTTAAAGTGAAATATGAACATGTGAATTTAGTGTTTCTCAATTTATATGCTCCAACTAAACGTGTTGATAGAATGGTTTTTTTGAATATCTTATGTGACACTGTAAAATATTGTATTGATGAGTATTTATTTTTGTGTGGGAATTTTAATTGTACTGAAAATCCATTATTAGATAGGAATCATCTTGAGCCTCATTCAGAGTCCTCAAGAAGGCTTAGACAGCTGACTAAAGCCTTTGATCTTCTGGACGTGTGGAGAGTTTTTAATAAAAATCATAGACAGTATACATGGAGTCATTCTAAAGACAATATCCTATCTTTGGCAAGGTTGGATCGTATATATTCATTTAAACATCATTTGAATGTATTTAAAAGTTGTAAAATAACCCCTATTGGTTTCTCTGCCCATGGTTTGGTTTTTTGTTCTGTTTCCATTAAAAATATTTGTTTATGGAGTGCCTATTGGCATTTCAATACAGCTTTATTAAATGATACAGCTTTCAGAAAAGCTTTTGAATATTTCTGGATTAGTCACAAACAAACAAAGTTAGATTTCGCTTGTGTTCATGGGATTTTGGAAAATGTCAAATTAAACAGTTGTGTCAACAGTTCTCTCGTAATCTCACCAGAAACACAACTAGATCTATGAAGGACTTGGAGACTCAGGATGTAGAACTGCAGGGTTAAGCAGCGTCTACAGGAAATAGAGTTTTTTTAGATTCCCTCAAAACTAAAAAGGCAGCTCTGGGTGACCTGCTGGGCACAGCAGCCAAAGGAGCCTTGGTCAGATCACGTTTCCAAAGCGTCACAGAGATGGATGCCCTGTCTCACTATTTCTTCGGACTGGAGAAAAAGAATGGGCAAAGAAAGATTGTTCACTCTCTAAAAACTGATAATGGCATGACGACCACTGATTCTTCAGAGATCAGAAAGTTTGCTGTCAGCTTTTATAAAGATCTGTTGAAGAGTGAATGTTTTGAAAATCCTGATATAAGCAATAGTTTCTATGAAGGACTTCCTCAAGTAAGGGCTGAAGCCAATCAAAAACTGGAGGCTCAGCTTACTCTGCATGAACTTCACACTGCTCTGATGAGTTTAAAGACCGGTAGAGCACCTGGCTTGCATGGTCTTTCAGTGGATTTTTTCAAATCTTTCTGGTCAGTCATTGGTGAAGATTTGTTGGAGGTTATCACAGACAGTCTCCAGAGAGGTTGGCTGCCTCTGAGTTGCAGAAGAGCAGTCATCACTCTGCTACCACAGAAAGGAGATCTGCAAAACTTGAGGAAGTGGGGACCAGTCTCTTTGCTTTGTACGGACTACAAGATTTTCTCCAAAGCCTTGGCTATCAGACTCAGAGAAGTGATGACTTCAGTAATTCATGGAGACCAAACATATTGCGTGCCGGGCAGGCTGATAAGTGATAATATCACTCAAATTCGAAATGTTTTGGAACTCTCCAGCTCATTTGGCATAGATGGTCTTATTTCTATTGACCAAGAAAAAGCTTTTGACCGGGTTGAACACCAATATTTGTGGCAGACTTTGACTGCTTTTGGTTTCAGTCCAGGTTTTGTATCGTGACGTTTCGAATGTGCTTAAAATGAACGGAGGTTTAAGTGCTCCTTTTAATGTTCTAAGAGGAGTGAGGCAGGGGTGTTCTTTGACAGGGATGCTTTATTCCCTGGCAATAGAACCTTTGCTTCACAAATTGAGAAAAGTGTGGTGTTTTTTTACTTGGTTGTAATGTCTTTTTAAAGTTGTCAGCATATGCTGATGATATTATTGTTTTGGTAAATTCACAGAAAGATATCGATGTTCTGGTGAATACTGTTTCTCGTTTTGGCTTTATTTCTTCTGCCAAAATAAATTGGGGAAAGAGTGAAGCCATTTCTGTAGGAAGTCAGCTGGGGGATCAGCTTAGTCTGCCTTGAGGTCTTGTCTGGAAAAAAGGGGGGTTAAAATATTTAGGTTTGTTTCTAGGTAATGAAACTTTTTTACAGAAGAAGTGGGAAAATGTACTAGACAAAATAAAAGGTCGACTTTCAAAATGGAAGTGGATTTTACCTAAAATGTCATATAGAGGGTGAGTTTTTATTAATAATTTAGTTTCTTCTGCTTTGTGGCATAGGTTGATTTGTGTTGGTCCCCCAGTTTCTCTCTTATTAAATGTACAAAGAATTCTGGTTGATTTTTTTTTGGGGTTAAGTTGCACTGGATTCCTCAAAGTATCCTTTTTTTTTACCAAGAGAAGAAGGTGGACAAGGCCTGATTCATTTGGCCAGTAGAGGTGCTGCGTTTCGTCTCCAGTTCATTCAGAGGCTACTCACAGGACCCATGGATCTGGTGTGGAGGAGTGTATCATGCTGTATTCTTCAGAGGTTTGGTGGCATGGGTTTGGATTTATCTCTGTTTTTGATGGACTCTAGCAGGCTGAACTCTTCCCTACTTCCAGCCTTCTATAAGAGTGTTTTCTCTGTGTGGTCGCTGTTGCCAGATTATCTTGACCCTTCCCTTCCATCAGACTGTTCCCTGGTATAAAGGACTGTTTTGGTTTTTTATTGGATTCTGCAGATATTACAGGCATATCCCTAGAAGGAGCATCTGGCAAATATCTCTACAGACTGTTTGTAAAAACTCTCAATCAGAACAAGTTGAATGGACGCAGTGACAGTGTGGAGAGCTCGTCTCTCCTTAACCCCTGATACTAAACCAGCATGGGAATCTCTGTATAAATCTCCTCTACTGAAAAAACATGCAGATTTACAATGGAGAATTCTCCATAATATTGTAGCTGTAAATTCATGTGTCCATTATCAATGCTGCAGAGGGAGAAAAATGTCCATTCTGTGTACAGAGAGAAACGCTGTATCACTGTTTTTCTGACTGTGTTCGTCTTTCAAATTTGTTTGCACTTTTAAGTAATATCTTCAGTAGATTTGGTGAGTTTTTTACGAAACATGTCTTTATATGTGGCTTTAAATTTATTTGTCAGCAAAAGAATAAATGCAAGCTGATAAATTTTTTATTAGGACAGGCAAAGATGGCAATATACATAAGCAGAAAGAGGAAAGTAGAAGGTCGGAATATTGAAGTGTTCTCTGTCTTTGTTGACATGGTGTTAACATGGTCAAGTCTAGACTATTGCTTGAGTTTAACTTATATAAACTAGCCTCAGATCTAGATACTTTTTAGCTTTTTTTAAATACTTTTTTAAAATTATCTGCAGTGTGTTTGATGAGACCTAATTTTTGGACATATGTTAATGTAATTTATTATCTAGTATATTTGTGTATCTGTTTTGGGTTTGCTTGTACCTTATTGCATCAGGCATTGTGATGTTGCTTATTCATTGAAAAATAAATTATCTCTCTCTCATGAAGAGGATGGTCAGGGTTGTCCAAAATTCTTTTGATTTTATGAAGAATTCTTCTTTGCATCATCGTCGCCGGAGGCTCCACAGTTGTCCCCGGAACAGAACCAGCCTTCTTTATCAGGTTGTTTAGCCTTTTCAAATCCCTGGCTTTGATGCTGCTACCCCAACAGATGATGGCTGAAGAGATTACACTCTCCAAAACAGACTTGTAAAAGATCTGCAGCATCTTGCTGCAAACCTTGAAGGACCTAAGCTTCCTCCAGAAGTCCAGTCTGCTCTGTCCCTCATTGTAGACGGTTTCACTGTTCAGTTTCCAGTCCAGTTTGTTGTCAAGGTGAACTCCAAGGTATTTATACTCCTCAACCATCTCCACTTCTTCTCCCATAATGGAAACGGTGTTTGACTTATCTCTGGTTCTTCTGAAATCTACAATCATCTCCTTTGTTTTGTTCACACTCAAGGTAAGACGATTGTTTCCAGACCATGTCACAAAACGGTCCACCAGCTCTCTGTATTCAGCTTCTTGTCCATCTCTGAAACATCCGACGTCGCAGAGTCATCTGAGTATTTCTGCAGATGACAGATCTCTGATTTGTACTGGAAGGAATGGGGAGAGTATGGTCCTCTGTGGTGCTCCTGTGCTGCTGACCACCTGCTTTGACACACAATCCTTCAGTCTCTCAAACTGTGGTCTGTTTGTCAGGTAGTCATTGATCCAGGCTATTGTTGAGCGCTCCACCTGTGTCTTCAGGAGTTTCTGACAAAGCAAGTCAGGCTGAATTGTGTTAAATGCGCTGGAGAAATCAAAGAACATGATCCTCACAGTGCTGCCTGCTTTGTCCATATGACAGTGGGTTGGTTGAAGCAGGTGGATGATGACATCTTCAACTCCACAGCAATAAGCAAACTGCAGTGGGTCCTGATACGTTCTTGTTTGCTTACTCAGGGGTGCCAACAGGAGTCTCTCCATGACCTTCATGATGTGGGATGTCATGGCAACAGGTCTATAGTCATTAATGACTGATGGGTGAGTTCTCTTTGTTACTGGAACAAGGCAGGATGTCTTCCACAACACTGGAACCATCTCCTGAGTTAGGCTAAGGTTGAAGAGGTGCTGCAGAATCACACAGAGCTGCTCTGCACAGGCCTTCAGGACTCTGGGGCTGACACCATCTGGACCAGCAGCCTTGTTCCGGTTCAGTTTTTCCAGCTGCCTCTTCACCTGACTTTTGGAAACAAACAAGTGGGAGGGCGAAAAAGGCAAAGGGGTAGCAGCGTTTCCTGACTTGGTTGAAGGCAAACTTGTGGAATCAGAAGAGTCCATGGCTAAGCTGAAGGATAAAACATCTGAGGTGTAACAGGAAAGCTGTTGATCAGAGGAGAGTGGGATGCCTGTTTGGCTGGGAACAGGAGAGGGGGATGGTGAGCTAGTTCCTGAACTGAACCTGTTGAAGAATTTGTTCAGTTCATTGGCTCTGTCCAGACTTCCATCTATCCAATCCTTCCTGTCCTTAAAGCCTGTGATCTTTCTCATTCCTGACTAGACATCTCTGATATTGTTCCTCTGTAGTTTGTTCTCCAGCTTCTTCCTGTATGCCTCCGTGCTGTCTCTGATCTTGACCTTAAGTTGCTTCTGTATACTCCTCAGTAATTCCCTGTCTCCCTCCCTGAAGGCCCTTTTTAATGTTTAGCAGTTCCTTCAGGTCACTGGTGAGCCATGGTTTGGTATTAGGGAAGCATCTCACTTTTCTGGGGGGGATGATGTTGTCCACACAGAATTTTGTAGTCAGTCACACATGCGGTCATGGCATTGATGTCCTCTCCATGTGCTTGGCAGAGTCATCCAGTCTGTGGTCGCAAAACAACCCTGCAGGGCTTCTTCAGCTTCCTGTGACCATTTTCTCACAGTTCGATTTGTCACAGGTGGCCTCTGAACAAGTGGTTTATATTCTGAACAGAGAAATACAAGATTGTGATCCGATTATCCCAGAGGAGGTCTTGGTTTGGACATGTATGCATCCTTTACATTTGCATAAAACAAATCCAATGTCTTGTTTTCACTTGTGGAGCAGTTGACAAACTGTTGAAATGTTGGAAGTGTAGTAGAGAGTGAGGTATGATTAAAATCACCAGATATTGCCACAAATGCATTGGGGTGCTGGGGTTGTAGCTTAGCAACAACGGAGCTGATGACATCACATGCTGAAGGTGGAATCTAAACAACGGCCAAAATAACACCGGTGAACTCTCTTGGTTAATAATATGGACGAAGACTTACTGCCAAGAGTTTGACATCTGGGCTGCAGAGTTGGCACTTCACAGTAACATGTCCTGGATGACACCATCTGTTGTTGACAAGCACTGCTACTCCACCTCCTTTTCTTTTCCAGCTCGTCTTCAGATCTGTCTGCTCGTACAGTCAGGAAGCCTGGCAGAGAGATGTTGGAATCGGGGGAAATGATCCTGCAGCCACGTCTCCGTAAAACACATAATACTGCATTCCCAGTACTCTCGCTGAGTCCTTGTAAGGGCTTGGAGTTCATCCATCGTGTTAGCCAGTGACCTCACGTTGCCCATTATGATCAATGGAAGAGATGGCTTGAGCTTCCTCTGTCTCCTTTTTGCTACTGCTCTGCATCCACGTCTCCTTATCAACTCATCAGGGATTTCTGGCTTCAGTTGAGATATTATTTCAGCTTTTGCGATGTTAATCAGCTGCACCCTTTCAAAAAGTTAAAAATTTAAAGCAAAAATCCTTCCAGCTTCCCAGCACCAAAAACTAGAAGTATACAGGTCCAAAAAAGGCATTTTCCTCAAGAAAAAAAAGGAGGAACCAATGTACAAAAAACCCAAAACTTTATATGTAGCCAACAGAGCCACTCCAACATGCAGCCACCCAGAGCAGCGCGATTCTAGAAAAAAAAGTGTTAATAAACCCGGTTATATTTTAAAGGGAAGCTTTTCTTTTTTTTCAATGTGTGCCTGCAGTTACTTATCGCAGCGTTTGAGCTCACATCCTTTAGTGGAGACTGAAAGTCTGGAAATTCTCAGAATAATGCGTTATTATAGAAGTGGTGCTTCAATCAATCAAATCATTGAATCTCATCAATAGTTATATTAATATTAAGTTATTAGTTATAACTTTTGATGTTGAATAACAGCAGACAATAATTCAACCAGTCAGGAAGTAATTCCTCCCATTTACTTTAAGACTCTACAACTCCTCACTGTGTGGGAGTGATTATCAGTTTTATTTTTATTAATTTTAATAACTGTACTTCATTGTGTATACTGCTATTTCTTCCTTATCGCGTTGTGGTCCTACATGTGTGTATATTAAGTTTATTTATTTGCACTGTTTTTGTGTATTGTTTTAATTGTGTTTTGAGTGCTGCTGCTCCAACTAAGACGTTTCCATTATGGGATTAAAGTATTTCTATGTTTCTATTAAATTACTCACACTCTGTGCCTTTTCTATCACAACATAAGCCTAACAAAGCTTTATTTCTAAGTTAATATAAACTCCCAAAACTTAAAGTCTAACTTCCTTAATGATATCAGTGACCGTCTTTCTGTAATACAACCAATTAATCATTGTGGGAGACTTGAACATCCATACTAACAACCCCCAGGATAGACTACCAAAAACATTAGATGACATCCTTCATAACTTCGGCCTGATCCAGCATGTCAAACAACCAACCGACAATCGAGGACAAACTCTGGACTTAATAATAATCAGCAAAGGGTTAGATATATCCAACATCTCGGTAATTAATATTGCATTAATAATAATAATAATAATAATAATGCATTTTATTTAAAAGCGCCTTTCAAGATACCCAAGGACCCTGTACATAAAATCAACAGACGGATGACAGGGTATTGTGGTTAGGGAAAGCTGACCTGAACAGAAAGGTTTTGAGTCTGGTTTTATAAAGTGAAAGAGAGTGGACGTTATGGAGGTCAGGTGGTAGAGTATTCCAAAGCCGGGGAGCCGAGCGACTGAAGGCTCGGCTCCCCATAGTGACCAGGCGGGCCGGAGGGAGGGAAAGCCGGAGGGAGGAAGAGGACTGGAGAGAGCGAGAAGGAGTATGGACGTGAAGTAGATCAGTAAGGTAAGAGGGAGCCAGGTTATGAAGGGCTTTAAAAGTGTAAAGGAGTAGTTTGAAGGTCACCCTGAAGGATACAGGGACCCAGTGTAACTGTTGGAGAACGGGAGTGATGTGGTGGAAGGATGGAGTCCTGGTGATGATCCTGGCAGCGGAGTGCTGGATTAGTTGAAGTTTTATGACAGTTTTATTGGGGAGACAATAATCAAGACATGAAGTGACCAGACTGTGAACCAGGATGGAAGTGGAGTGGACAGTGAGGGAGGGTCGAAGGCGATTAATGTTACGTAGGTGAAAGTAGGCAGACAGAGTAATGCTATTGATATGAGATTGAAAGGATAATGAACTATCGAGGTTGACACCCAGGCTCTTTACCTGAGGGGAAGGAGAGACAGAAGAGGAATCAATGGAGAGGGTGAACTTTGAAGTTTTGGAAAGGGTGGATTTGGAGCCTATAAGTAGTATTTCAGTTTTGTCACTGTTAAGTTTGAGAAAGTTCTGAGTGAACCTAGTTTTTATTTCAGAGAGACCGGAAGAGACAGGGGTGGAAGAGAACAGTTTGGTTTGCTGGAAAGATAGAGCTGGGTGTCATCCGCTCCAGTGACGGGGACGGGTCCTCCCTGACCCTCCCTGGGAGCTCTAGCGACTGGTCCTCCCTGACCCTCCCCGGGAGCTCTAGCGACCGACATTTCCCCATGGGTAGCTGTGGCTGCCAAGAATACAGCAGCCACGATAACGGCGGGCTCTGGGACTGGAGCTGGAACGGGCTCTGGGACTTGAGCTGGAGCGGGCTCTGGGACTGGAGCTGGAGCGGGCTCTGGGACTGGAGCTGGAGCGGGCTCTGGGACTGGAGCTGGAGCGGGCTCTGGGACTGGAGCGGGCTCACGGACTGGCTCTCTGGCTGACACCGACTTCGGGACCGAGCTTGCTGAAGCCAGCGGACACGTCAGAGGTGGAGCCGAAAAGCTGAGGGATTGGGAGGAGCCGATGCGCTGATCACAGCAGGGAGGACCGGAGGAGAGCGGACAGCTCTGACTTCCTCCTCGGAAGCGGCCCCACCTCGGCGGTGTCGCCGTCTGCGACGAGGTGCTGGATCTCCCCTGGATCAGAGGTACACCGTCTTGTCCCCATAGAAAAACTCGAACAGGTCCTCCTCCCTGATGTGAGGAGCCCCCGAAGAGCCAGCTGGAGGAGGGATAAAGACGGCGGGGGAGAGAACCGGCGGTGCGTGCAGCGCAGAGATGCAGCCGACGTTGGTGGTCCGTGTGGGAGCGCCGGCCTGCTCCCCACTCCTGGAAACTCCGGCTTGGCGGAACAGTCGCCTGCGGCCAGATGGTGGAGGCGGAGAGGGCGGACCGGTGATCTGGTCCAACGCCTCCTAGCAAATCCTCTCCGCCTCGCGCCGCAGATCGGCGAGATCCCGGGCAGAGAAGACATTCTGGAAGTGAGGGAGCACTCCGAGGATTTCCTCAGCTCCGGAGACACGCACAGGAAGGCGAGGAGAGGCAGCAAGTTTGGCCAGGTTGGCCCAGACGTCCTGGCGCAGGGCGGCGATCTCTCGGGCGAGTGCTGGGTCCATGTTTTAGCCCGGATCATTCTGTCAGGGGTGTGTGTGGAGTATGGACCCAAACGCAGACGCTGAGGAAGTGCAGGATGTTTATTAAAAGGTGATGATGATGATGACGGCAGGAACGGAGAGACTGGACATAGGGCAGGAACGGAGAGACAGGAAGACGACACACCATGGGATACGACAATGTTAATGATCCGGCACTAATAAAGGCAGGTGGTGAGTAGGATCAGGTGTGATTGATTGGATTGACAGGTGAAGACAATGAGTGAATAGGGCAGCGTGACAAGAAAATGAACAAAAACAGAGCGTTTTGACATCTATGTGCTGGCAGAAAGTGTGTGATATAAAAATCCATCTCACAAATGAGCAAATATAAAATGGAGGTCGTTTTAATAGAGAAAGAAATACCAGGGGCTTTTTTGATGGCGACCCTGCTAATAGCCAGAACTGATGCGTGGCTCAAATGTCACAAAGTAAAAATGTGTCACTATGAGAGGGTATTGAAAAGGTGCAGAGATTTATTGCAATAAAAATAGAGGATTAACCTGGAGTTAATGGTGGTAAATGGTATTAACTGAAAAATAATGGACTCCCTAGCTATACAACACTGGTTACACAGGTTTCCGTGACGACACCTGACAGCGGCTGGTCCACAAAGTTACTTATACTAGTGAGTACATCTAAGTGGTAAAAGGTTCATTTGATATATTTAATATATGTAGTTTGTATTTTTTGTACCCTGTCAAGAATTAATGCGTTTATGAGATTTTCTTTTCTCATATTGTGATTGGTTTCTCATAACTTTGTCTGACATCCAATCTGGGTGTCTAGAATCAGTGTTTAGTTTGTTCCCTTTTGAACATGTTAAAGCAACATTAAAGAGGTTTTTTTTTACCTTAAAATGTTTCCGAACTCGTGTCAGTTGTTGATCAACTCATAACAGGTTGAAACGGCACTTCTGCATTCGCTTTGCGGCCCTCTATTGGCCATAACAGCACTATGTAACTTTGGGTCGTCGGGTAGCGGTTTTGTAGTTCAAATGCGACTTGCTTTACGGCAGGCTTCACAAAAGCCGGCAGGTGCAGCATCCTGCAAGGCTCTCTGGGTGGAGCATACTCGGCAGGTACATATAAATGGAAGATACCTAGCAGCAGGTAGCTTGAACAATTGTCAGCATGACGGAGCCGACATTGTATTCATCTGTACACCGGTGTTCCGACTATCTGTGCTACCCGCATGCACATTTCCATGTTACGTCACAATTCGCTTACTCCGCAAATCTGTCAAGAATTCCTTCCTGGAAGATCCATTTTGTCTTATTTCTTTGAAGTTTACGGTTAGTTTTATTCAAATTATTTTATTACTGGCTAATTTTTATTAAAAATATTTTAAGGCTTTCCTTAAGCTACTAGTTTCAGGTTTACATGACAGCCCTTGTAGCCTATGTTAGTTTCACTTCTGTGATATCGTTACACTGCATGTAAACAAGTCCCATTAATTAGAGTCGTACAGTAAATGTGGTGTATTTTGTGGGCCATTTGTGCTTATAATCATAGGCTACTACATTTTAATATTTTGGAGTAATAATACTGCTATCTGCTCTACGTCTTACTGGCTTGGTATCATTAGCTGCTTTACAAACAATAACATATTTCCAGAGTGTGCTATTTGTATCACGTTATTTAGAGCCAGGATCGCTTATCTGACCTTTGCCAATAGATGGAATTATGACATTCAGGACCAGGTTCGGCTATGGAGCCAAAGTGAGTGAGTGAGTCAAGGACACAAAAATAAGTTTCAAAAAGTGTATTAAAATTTAAGACAAACGACATGCAAAACAAACTGTTCAAAGGGAAAGACAGCCAACAACAAAGGACAAGCACGTGTGTGTGGTTCAGGGAATCTCTTTAGGATTCAGGTCAAAGAGTTCAGTCAGTACCAAGGTTCGGTTCTCCTGTTAACCAAGATTAGTTATTTCCTACTCCTTTTGTAGTAGAACATCGGTAGCTTGCCATCCAGATGAACCAGGTTGAATCCAATTGAAGAGTCCACACATGGGGAAAAAAATAAAGCTGACTTTAAGGGAAAAAAGCAAACAACAACAACACACACCTCTCAAAAAACCTGACCTAAAATGAGGCCAAAGAGAAAACAATTAGTCATACATACAAAACCCCCCCCCCAAAAAAAACACATTTAACAGTTAAATTAAACAATGAAATACTATAAAGTAACTGATATTCAAAAGGAATATCAAAGAAAGTACATACATATGACAAAAGGTTTGAAGCTTCAAATTCCAAAGTAAACTGAACATACTTAAATTTAATCTAATTAGCATAAAGCTAAGAGTCAGTGCATATTCCAATGGAAAAAACAAATCAAATGTTGCGCAACTAATTGGTGGTGTTAAACCAAATCAATACCACACTACTATTAATAATTATATAGTGTGAAATCAAAGTGCAGCCAGAATGGTAAATGAAAATCAAATGAAGACCAAGCACAAAAAAAAAAAAAAATTCCAATCCATGCTGACCATGTGATTTATTGTTAGAGGCTTGGTTACTATTATGCAGCACCAGTGGGGGGAAACAAGATCTGCTTGACTCACCGGTGAGTAGAGGGATGTCAAACATTACAGTTGAAGCCAGGGTTTATGGAACAGGAATCTATGATGATATGACTTGGTCAATAAAGATAACAGAACTTGAGTTGAAGAAACTGATCTATAAAACTCATCCAGGTTGCCAAGCCTTCCTATTTTCACTCCCAGTTTGCTCTGAACAGTTGTAGTTTCTTTATCTTAGGTTGAATTTTTAAACAACCATCAAGCAACCACAGCAATGAGCAACCTCCTGAGTGGAAAGCAGCAGCTAAATGTTAGAACTGCAGCACTACCTGAAGCAGCAGGTGGTAATCAGCTGCAGAGCAGCAGCTGCTGATTAATAGGGGAGCTGAGCATTAAAGGGACAACCTACTAAACTAAGAGCATAGCTCATGTGGGTTACATATTCATCTATAGAGCTATGTAACAGGTAGGATATTCTGATCATGGTTTTTAGTGCATCTTTATGTGCTAGTTTTAGCTTTGTATTAAATGGGTAGCATGTTCTGTGGATTGAAAGAAAAGTTTTGGTTATAATTTTTTGCCATGTTAGGCATTACTGCTAAACTGCCACTTCAAGCCCGTCACTTGAAAAATATTTTCCCGATGAATGTTTAACATCAAAGCCAACAGTTGTTTTCGGCATGTAAACATACTTTTTAAGGGGTAGCACCGACAGATGTGCGCTACGGTAAGACATTCTGAGGAGGTAGCACAGATCGTCAGAACAGTTCTGTCAGCCATATAATAAAGAAATTAGACCGTATCACGTTATAACGTTTCAGTTTCAAGTGGTTTTTACAATAACGTGATACGGTCTAATTTCTTTATTATATAGCTGACAGCTCTACGCCACCATATGACTGCTGAAATATAGAAAATGTACCTGGGATGAAGACATTTGACACAAAGGCTGCCCAAGACGTGAAAATCTGTAACGTTAGAGGGTATCGCTTGTAAATGTGAATCCCCTGGTGTAACCATAACAGATTTTACGACAGTAGTAGAAAACAATACATTTTTCCCAACTGTAGGGGGACCCAGAGAGCAAAACTTAGTGTTGCTTTAAGGAGACGAAACTACAACTTTATGATTGGAGCAACTCAGACCCACAGTCACCCATGCAATATGCACACTTGTTTGTCTAGGGTTCATCTACTGTGAAAGGCGGCATTACCAACAACTTGATATTGCAGTGAAATGTATCCATCTACTTACTGTGTATGACTCGTCTTCGCTCGTCATCTCGAATCTTCTGGCACTGATCCGAAACTGGTAACCCAGCATGAAACCTACGAAGGAGAGGAGATGAGTGGCTGAGAGTGGACTGTTTTGTTTCTCTACACGGACTGCAGTACCCACATTTGACGACAAGATGTTATTCTTACAATATTGCACCTTTAATAATGCTCATTAGAGATTGATAGTTTAATTATTTTCTAAAATCAGGTCTGTTGCTTCGTGAGATATGTTAGCATGGATGCATGGCTGTGGTGTTAGAAGCATGATAAAAACATCCTATAACTTTTGCAAAAACCTGAAATATTTAAATCATATATCATTATTAAGGGCACAAAACTCTTCATACACATACTCCCACATTCCGTTAGGTACCAACATATCCTCCCTCAGCTGACACTGCTGCACCAAGCAGTCCAACAACAGACCCTCACAGGCAGTTACCCTACACAGAGACGAGGACAGGGCACGTGATAGGTGAAGAGTTGCCAAAGCTTCAGTAATTCTGACATGAGATCAGTGTGAGAACAGCAGCAGGTGCAGCTCCTCTAATCCAAAGGCGTGTGTGACTGATAATGCTGGAGCCATTAAGATTTACTACCTTTATCAACAGCAGCTCTTTCCCACCTGTTTCAACCCACACATCTCTCAGGGTGTCTCTTGGTGGCCATGCTGTAGATGTGAACCCACCACAGGACTGAAAATTACAGAACTTAAAAAAAAATAAGCTTCACAGTAGTGATAATTCATAGCTTTATAGCTTCCTTCTTTGTTTACCAGAATTATCTCAGTTTCATTTTAGTGGAGTTTAAACATCAAGCTCACAGAGTTCAGTTTTTGAATCTTAAACACACAGCTTTCTGAGGTTTAAGAGAAGAGTTGTGAAGTGATGTTGAAATGCACCATTTCCAACATTTGTTGTGGAAGTAAAACAAAACAAAAAAAACCAAACAAAACAAACGGTAGATTAGTCTTCATTAAATGGTGCTGCCAAGGAGTGTTGACAAAATGGCAAAGCTGTAAGCATGAAAGGAGGCTAGAAAATTGAAAAAGAAGGCTACCAGCTAAAACAAACCAGTTTTGGTCTCACTTACTCACTGCTCAAAAAGTTTACAAATTTGAAAAACTGCTTTGAAATCCAGTGGAGATGCTGATTCCTATTCTTTTATCTTCATAGATTTAAAAGGTTTTGTTTAAGAAAATTACATTTGTCATTAAAGTGTAGATTCGTGCCAAAAACTTACTGTCTAAACAAAACCTGAAATAGTGCTGGCCTAAATCCAAAGTGACAGTAGAAAAATGTAATAAGAGCTAGGCATGTTCCCCAGAGAATAAATATCCCAGCCTTAATACTCAGCTTCATATACTTATATATATTTTTCGGTTAGTAAAAAAACGGTGCAATTATGAATTGAATAAAAACTTAACTTTTAGAATTGAGTGCCTTTTCAAGGTATTCAAAAGTATTTACCTATAGTTTTTTTTTAAAGAACAGAAAACCTTTTTATACATGTAAAACCAAATCTAATATATTTGGATATAAAGTCATCTTTCTAAAATGCTTTAAAGATTAACGCAACTGCAAATTATCTCAAAGAAACCTTAAACCTGTAAACAGTAAAACCTTGTGCACACTTATCATGGTACAGTGAAGTTAGGACTCAAATTCAGATACACTCGTGCAGAATGAGAACGTAAATCTACAGCAAGGTGTGGAACATGACTACAGGGAAGAAAGATCGAGAATCCGGCGAGTGTGACTGTATGAGAACTGCTTAAATACTGACAAAGGAGTGAGGAAATGACAGAGAAACCTAAGGACTAATTGAAGTGAAAAGCAGATTCAGGTGGGAGTAAGAGCAAAGACATTGAGAATGAAATGCATCTGGGAAGGGAGGCTATCATGTTTGCAAATTAAAGGATCCAAATGCAGCAGAGTAAAATGAAAAGATTTAATTACAACAAAAACAAGGAACATAAACTTGCTAAACTTAGGAGGATCAAAAGGCAGTAACGGATGAAAACAGGACCAGGCGGTAAAGATTGGCAGGCAACAGGGAAGGCAGGAACCATGCAGGGAAGAAATGACGACAAACCAGCGAGTGGTGACTGAATGAGAGCTGAATATATACTGAGGAGGGAATGAGGAAGTGACAGAGAAGACCAATGACCAATTAGTGAAAGCAGATGCAGGTGAGGGCGATGAGTGAAACTGGGCTAGGAGCAGAGTGGCAAGGAGACAACAAGAAGGGCAAGGGAAACAGAAACTCTTAAGAAACTAGAAACTAACTAAAGCTATGACGAAGGAGGACTCTAAAGGAAACTTAATGAGACACTGGGGAACAGAAGGAAGAATTAAATAAGGAGATTAACTAATGAAACACAAATGAGAAGGTGGACATAGACAAAGGTGAAAACATCTGAGCAAGGAGGAAATAAGAAAACAAGGAAGTGCATGAATACCAAAGAGTACATGAAAATAATAAAAACCGAATAAGGAAAAGAACTAAGTTTAAACACAAACAGGAGAAACAAAACAAGAGAGCACCTTGGGGTAAAGAGGGGAAGGAAACAAAGTGGAAGGAAAAACTCAAAATCAAAACACCCACGGAACCTAACAGAGGCAGAATGGCAAGGAGGAAACAGACAGAAAAGACTGGACAGAAAATAATTCAAACTGAGAAAAGCACTAACTCTAAGGTAACTAAGGAAGAAAGAGATATAAGAGAACAAGAGTAAAGGAGCTTAGGAGAAACTTAAAGTAAAAGCACTGAGGAGAAGGAAACAGAACAGAAAGAAACACAGGTAAACTTTAGAAAGAACTTAGATCAGAGAATAGCAATCCTAATGAGAAAATAAAGTAAAACAGCTAACAGATGAGATGAAGAAATGACTAATAAAAGATCCATGCTATAAAATAAAATAATTGACTACAGAACCTGACTAGATAAGAAAGACTAACGCAAAAGTAACTGAGATAAGACCTAAGTAAATAAAAAAGGAATGACCCAAAAACAAGAGAAACTCAAAGTACAGACACCTGAGGGTAAAACAGGAAAGGAGGAGAAAATGTAGTGGAAGAAAAAAACACACTAAGAAGGAAACTCGAATCAGCAACACTTAGCAATCCTAACACTAAAATGACAAGGCAAGGCCAGGCAAGGCAGTTTTATTTGTAAAGCACACTTTCAATTGCAGGGTAATTCAGGGTGCTTTACATTATTTGGTGATAAAAAAACAAAACAGATATGGAATATAACATTGGAAATTAAAAGTAAAAGAAACACACATTATACATGATACACAATAAGGCAAGAAAAAGATCAATAAAGCAAGAAAGCATGAACACATTTCATACATATGACATCAATCATTTACTCAAAGGCAATTTTAAACAGATGGTTTTTAGTCTCGATTTAAAGCAGTTCAGTGTTTCAGCAGCTCTACACTCGTCATGAAGTCTGTTCCAGATAAGGGGAGCATAGAAACTGAAAGCTGCTTCTCCATGTTTAGTTCTGAGTCTAGGGATGTTTAGTAGGCTAGAGTTGGAGGACCTGAGTGGTCTTGGTGGTTGGTACTGTGACAACAGGTCTTCAACATATTTTGGTGCTAAGCCATGTAATGATTTATAAACTAGTAGGAGTATTTAGAAGTCTATTCTCTGAGCTACAGGGAGCCAGTGTAAGGACTTTAGAACTGGGGTGATGTGCTCTACTTTCCTGGTTCTAGTGAGGAACACGAGCAGCAGCGTTCTGGATCAGCTGCAGCTGTCTGATTGACTTTTTAGGCAGACCTGTGAAGACGCTGTTGCAGTAATCAATCCGACTAAAGATGAACGCATGGATGAGTTTTTCTAGGTCCTGTTGCAACATCAGTCCTTTAATTCTAGAAATGTCCTTCAGGTGATAGAACGCTGACCTTATTATTGCCTTTATGTGACCCTGGAGGTTCAGGTCTGAGTCCATTACTACACCTAGGTTTCGTGCCCGATCAGTAGTTTCTAGCTGTATTAACTGAAGCTGTGTGCTGACTCTTGATCGTTCCTCCTTGGGTCCAAAAATAATTACTTCAGTTTTGTTTCTATTCAGTGGGAGAAAGTTATGGCACATCCATCCATTTTATTTGGTCAATGCATTGATTTAGGGTTCTGAATGGGTTCAGAGTCACCTGGTGACATCGTAATGTAAAGCTGTGTGTCATCCGCGTAGTTATGGTAGCTAATGTTATTGGTTGCTATAATCTTGTCTAGTGGGAGCATGTAGATATTAAATAAGAGGGGCCCCAGGATGGAGCCCTGGGGCACCCCACATGTGATTTCTGTTCGTTCTGATGAAAAGTTTCCTATTGAAACAAAGAAGTCCCTGTTCTTTAGGTAAGACTCAAACTAGCCAAGTAATGTAGAGTCCGACCCAGCTCTCCAGTCGTTCCAGTAAAATATCATGATCAACAGTGTCAAATGCTGCATTGAGGTCCAACAGAACCAGCACTGTGGTTCTACTACAGTCTGTATGCGGATGTCATTGAATACTTTGACGAGGGCAGTCTCGGTACTCTGGTGAGCACGGAAACCAGACTGAAAAACATCAAAACGGTTTGTCATTGTTATGAAGCTATTTAACTGCTGAAACACAGCTTTTTAAATAATCTTACTTGATGAATGGAAGATTAGAGATTGGCCTGTTGTTCTGCATTAACGTGTTGTCCAGATTCTTCTTCTTTAGTAGTGGTCTAATAACTGCTGTTTTTAAAGCCTGGGGGGAGACACCTGACAGAAGGGATGAGTTCACTATTTGAACAAGATCAGACCCAATACCAGGAAGAACTTTCTTTAGAAAAGCTGTGGGTAGGATATCAAGACAGCAGGAGGAGGACCTTAATTGGATAATGATTTTTTTAAGGCTGTTCTGGTTTAAATCGTGGAATTCAGACATTTTCTCTACATTGTTGTTGATTGGGGATGGCACTAGTTGTGGGTCGAATATTGGGTACAGATTGACCGTCTAATTGTTAGAATCTTTTCAGTAAAAAAGCTGGCAAATTCATTGCAGGCCCTGGTAGAGTTTAGTTCAGGGGCTACTGTCACTAAAGGATTAGTTAGTCTTTCCACTGTTGCAAATAGGGTCTGTGCATTATTAATGCTTCTGTTGATAATTTTAGAAAAGAACGATTCCCTAGCATCTTTTATAGCTAGCTGATATCTGTTCAGTCTCTCTTTGTAGATCTCACAGTGAACCTGGAGTCGTGTTTTCCACCATTTTCTCTCGGCTCGTCGACACTCTCTTTTTTCACTACGTACCAGTGGATTACTTGTACACAGAGACTTCTTTCTACTTTCACTTTAGTTGGAGCAATGGAATCCATGATGTCTGAGATTTTCGCAAGGAAATTATCTACCAGCTTATTTACTGAGTTTGAGTTGGGAGATAAGGGGGATGTGGTGGAAGGGTAAATACGTTTAAAGGTTTCTACTGAACTGTCCCCTAGAAAACGCTTTTTTATAGTGGTCTTCCTGTCTCTCTATGGCCTTTACTGAACGAACTTCATCTCCCAGCATCCTTCCACTGAACGAACTGCATCTCCCAGCACCCATTGCGCTGCCCTCGACCCATTCTCATTGGTCTGTGGCCAGTGATGACATCACAGAGTTGATAAAAGCAGCGCGAATATTGAAATCTTGGTCTCTCTTGGTCCCAGAGTGGTACCTGTGAGGAGACGCTTTAATCCACTGCTAGCATTTTCCCCTTTTTCGTTCAAACCTGCTGGACCAGGAAGAACTTCCCATTTAAACTTAGAAGGTAATCGGCCGATCAAACGGACTTTCCTGTAGGGGTACCCAGGTAGTCCGCTGGCCATCTGAGCTCTATTGAAAACAGGCCTGAGTCCCTCAGCGCCTAAAAGTCGGACGTCCGCTTTTCTGACCTCGGTTTTGCGCAATACCGCTCCTTTAAACTGGACAAATTCTACATTCTTCGTCGTGGACTGTGGAGAGCTGCCCCCACCAAGTAGGATTAAACTGGTTCATATCTTTGGTCTGGGTAGAGGAGAATTAGGTCTTGACGGTTAATATCCGTTTTCTGTTGGTTAAAATAAGTTGGTCAACTGGTTAACCACTGCTATTCTTGGTCGTCTGTCGCCGTACACCGACCCTGAATGTGCATGCCTTTTGTGTTTTATTATGTGACTTTGGTTGAAACCAGAAGCAGTATATTATATTGTATTATTTCCTTGTTTGTTTATTGTCTGCTGCAGTCGGCGCGTGTCTGTTTAGACAGGTCGCGTGGCCTCAGTTGATCCCCTTTCTCCGTCGCCCTCGTTTCCTTTGTCCAAGCCACCATTGCTAATGAAACTAGCGTTTTGTTGAATTGTCACGCGGTCTTCGTTTGTCTTCCTTTGTGAACGATCGCGGCAATTGATAAGACTTGAGTTATTTAGCGCATTGAGTGTGCTAAACTGAACCCCCCTCATCCGCTCGCTGTCTCCCACACACACACACACAGCCCCACACACACACACAGCCGCACGCGAACACACGCCCCCTTCCCTCGACGTTAACTTTGTTCTATATTTTTGCATGCGGTAGAATAGATGGAAATTATGAATGAAATGTAATCTGTAAGGTGACCTATTTCATTAATAAATTCCCTTAAGTAACGAGAAGTTTCCTGTGCTATTTTAGTGTGTACTGTGAAGTTTGTTTTAACCCCGCGGACGAACTCCATGCCTTTTCAGAGAGACTGACAGTCAGGTTTAATTAAAATGATCTCATTTATGAGATTGGTGCCCCGAAATCTTTAATAAACAGGTTAAACTCGAACGTCATCAATAATTATATTAATATTAAATTATTGATTATAATTATTGATGCTCAGAAAACCAGACAACAAATATTTATTATTTGTAGTTACAACAGTGGCTACACCTCCATGTCCTCTGTGTTTCCTACTCTCGCTTGAGAAATTGTAATTTGGAGAAGTAGATTCTATCAATGCAGTTGTTTCGTTATTTTCATCTAGCCAAGTTTCTGATAAAAAAGGGCGTGTAAATTATGCTCAGTGATGAAGTCATTGATAAGAAAAGACTTCCCGGATAGAGATCTAATGTTTAATAAAGCTAACTTAAGTATTGTGATGAGGGGCAGCTGAACCTTCTGACGGGTTATAAATTTGAGATTTTGTTTAATATGAGAGTGTTCAGTTAGCGGTTTATGTTTCCTGCTGCTGATAATAGATGGAATGCTAAACTCAGGGGTGCTGGGCAAGTTCTGGGAGACAGTAGGTGTAAATTTACTGCCTGGTTCCCTCAAATTTCAAATATCTGTAATAATCAGTGGGGGAAGCTCCCAGGCTTATTGACACTAGTCCCAGGGGTTTGGTGTAGTCTAAGTTTAGTCGTTAATTGTGTCTCAAATTTGATTTGCTCGTTCACTCTGTCTGTAAAGTTTCTAAATGGAGACTCATTTGATGTGGCTGAGTCACAGGAAGATGAAGACTTAATCTCTGATGGTTCTTTATCTGTTAGGGCCTGTAGTGTCATCATGACTTGGTGTTTTTGTTCTCTGATATCCATGGGCGCCTCAAGGTCAACTTTTGGGAGCAAGTGTTTTCTTTCTGATTTTGATAAGAAAAAATGTTTGCTGCTAACAGCCTTACTCCGGTCTGGTTAAGATAACGTTGGCCTGCTTTGAACAGATGGTTAGCACTTCCAAATACTTTGAAATTATTAATAAATGTGAATGACTTCTCAGCTGATTGTTTCTTCAACCATTTATGGAGCATGCAGAGTCTTCTAAATCTTTTATCATTCCCTTCAGGTACTGGTCCGCTGATGAGGATGTTTATGTTAAGTCCATCAAGTCTCTGTAGGAGATCAGAAAAGTCTCTCTTCAGAATCTCTGATTGTCTCATCGCGATATCTGCTGAACCAGTGTGAATGACGAGCTTTTCCAAAGCAGGATGTTGGTCCAAGATTTTCTGGATTTTTTTTCTGATATTTCTCTCACCGTATTTTTGTTGCAACTATAAACTCTGGTGTTCTTGCTACAAAAAGCCTCAATTAATGGAATTGAGGCTTTCTTGTATGATAAGAATCTTTGCTGGAGGGGCTCTTACTTTGTTATGTGTCCGTTTGATGCGGCTGGGTTTCTCCTGCTGGCTTTGACTGATCCCGGTGGCTGCGTCATCTTTCGGGGAACTCAGGGTTGCGCATGTTTTTCAGCGGGATTCCAGGTGGAGAAATATCTCTTGTTTTTGGCTGAAACCTCTTTTGTTTACTTTTAGCAGAAGCTGCAGGTCTGAGTTCAGAGCTTTCTCTTTGCTGGAGTTTCTTTTGTTTTTTCTTCCTCTGAGAACAGGCTGAGGTTGATGATTCAGTGCGTTTTAAAGCTGGCCAGTCTTTATTACAGTGTGGAGTTCTACCCGTCAGGCGCCTGTTGGCTTAGGGAGTAGTGTTGTCCTGTGTTTTCTCTGTGACACGGTCAGACCGATGTAACATCGTGCAAGGTTGTTCCTCCCAGTGTGTAGCCAACGGTAAAGTTGTGTCGTTTCCATAATCAGCGTGGAGATCAAAATTAATTTCCAGACGACGTAGCTTCGTTTCAATGCCCTCAATTCTGTGGAGCAGTTTTTCAAAATCCTCAGCTGAGCAAAAAGCCATGTTGATAGTCCATAAAAAAGTAATCCAAGAAGAGATCCGGTCCAATACAGTAACTCCAGGGGCTGGGTAGATAAACAAGGTAAACTGAATAAAGAAATTAAGAAACTGCAACTCAAAACACAAACACCTAAGGATCCTAACACTTACATAATAAACACATCTACGTTAATTGCAAACATCTCCATTGAAGTACATGATTGGCCACATATGGCAAAAAAATCTGAAATAAACTTTCACTCTGCTTCAACTTATTTGGTTGAATGGTCAAATGTTAGTAGGTGTAACCGGTACTTGACTACTTGCTTATTCCCCTTTTGACTGATGTCTTTGGTGTTGGTTACAGGGTACAGACATTAAGTTCAAATATATACATTTTAGAGGAAATAAAATAAAGGATAATAGGCAAATAGGCTTATTTTGTTGCTCAGCAGAGTAGCTGACTACTCAGGCTATTAGTCGTTCATTGTGTTCATCAGAGAAACAGCCTGGAGGAAGAAACTCTCTCTGTGGCGACTGTTCTTTGTAAAGGGCACTCTGTAGCGCCAACCTGAAGGTAAAAGTCTAACCAGTTTGTGTCCAGTATGTGTTGGGTCTGCAGAGATGTTAGCTGCCCTTTAACTGACCCTAGACATGTACAAGTCTTGAGGCACTTCCTCAATCTGTTTGTGGTATGCACATCTGCATGATACAATTCCTTTTGGTCCTCTGGTTGAACTTTGGGTTTGCACTGTGCTGCCAGATTAAGGGTCATCTTCCTGATATACTCTGGAATCTTTTTTTTTTTACGTTTTGTGGCAACAGTGGCCTTTATTGACAGTGGCTAGGTTACAGAAAGGCGAGAGACACTCTGCAAATGTCCTCACGGTATTGCCTCATCGAGGGCTAAGGCCTCTGAACATGGGGCGCCCGTCTTACACCACTGCGCCACGCGACGCCCCAAATCTTTACTGGTTCATCCTGGATAATGGTAGTCCTCACTCCTAATAGTTGCTAGTTCTTGGCCTCTCTCTTTCCACTTGGCATACAGTCTAAGGTTGCTTCTACACTAACACGGCTAAGGTTATTTTCGGGGTTATATCCCACCTAACCTTTTACCTGGCCACACACACACAAAGCATCATTGACGACCACCTCCTACTCTCCGCCCGCTGGCGCAACTCTGACCTAGTAGGCATGCGCGAAAAAAAAGGCAGACCCACATATATTCTTCTAGAATTGTTCTAGAATTCATTCTAGAATTGCACTGCTCTGGGTGGCTGCATGGTGGGGTGGCTCTGTTGGCTGCATATTAGGTTTTGTTTTTTTGTACATTGGTTCCTCTTTTCTCTTAAGGGTCGATTCCATTTTTTTTACCTATACACTTACGTTTTGGTGCTGTGAAGCTGAAAGGATTTTGCTGTTAATTTTTCACTTTTTGATAACTTGTTATGATGTGTAACCATGGCAACAATGTGGTTTACAGCCGGGAGCAGCTGATTAACATAGCAAAAGCTGAAATAATACCTCAACTGAAACCATAAATCCCTGGAGGAGACGTGGATGCAGAGCAGGAGCCAAAAAGGAGACAGAGAAAGAGGAAGTTCAAGCCATCTCTTCCATCGATCATAATGGGTAACGTTAAGTCACTGGCTAACATAATGGTTGAGCTCCAACCCCTTATTCCCAATACTCAGGCAGAGTATTGGGAATGTAGTGTTATGTGTTTTACTGAGACGTGGCTGCAGGATCATATCCCCAACTCCAACGTCTCTCTGCCAGGCTTCCTGACTGTACAGACAGAGATCTGAAGACGAGCAGGAAAAGAAAAGGAGGTGGAGTAGCAGTGCTTGTCAACAACAGATGGTGTTATTGACACTTCTTGTTAAGTGCCTTGAGATGACATCTGTTGTGAATTGGCGCTATATAAATAAACTGAATTGAAAAATTGAATTAAATTGTTATTTAGGACATGTTACTGTGGAGTGTCATCTCTGCAGCAGTAACTCTTGGCAGTAAGTTTTTGTCCATATTATTAATCAAGAGAGTTCAACAGTATTATTTTGGCAGTTGTTTAGATTCCACCTTCAGCCGTTGCTGAGAATGCATGTGATGTCATCAGCTACAGACCCAGCATTTGTAGCAATATCTGTTAATTTTAATCATGCCTCGCTGTCTACTACACTTCCAACATTTCAACAGTTTGTCAGCTGCTCCACAAGTGAAAACAAGACCTTGGATTTGTTTTATGCAAATATAAAGGATGCATACATGTCAAAACCAAGACATCCGCTGGGACAATCAGATCACAATCTTGTTTTTCTCTGTTCAGAATATAAACCACTTGTTCAGACGCAACCTGTGACAAAACGAACTGTGAGAAAATGGTCACAAGAAACTGAAGAAGCCCTGCAGGGTTGTTTGCGACCACAGACTGGATTACTCTATGCCAAGACCATGGAGAGGACATTAATGCCGTGACTGAGTGTGTGACTGACTAAATAAACTTCTGTGTGGACAACATCATCCCCACCAGAACAGTGAGATGCTTCCCTAATAACAAACCCTGGATCACCAGTGACCTGAAGGAACTGCTAAACAAGAAAAAAGAGCCTTCAGAGAGGGAGACAGGGAATTACTAAGGAGTATACAGAAGCAACTTAAAGTGTAACTGAACCCCCTGAAAAAGCATAACCCCGCCCCCAGACAACATTTTAAAAAATTCTACAAACTGGTCGGTGCCAGGAAGAAAGGAGGGGTATGGCCAAGTGTTGACCCCCTACCCCCTTTGCCTTTGCCTCCCCCTCCCAATTTGTCTGTCTCCAAAAGTCAGGTGAAGAGGCAGATGGAAAAACTGAACCGGAAAAAGGCTGCAGGTCCAGCCCCAGAGTCCTGAAGGCCTGTGCAGAGCAGCTCTGTGGGATTCTGCAGCACCTCTTCAACCATAGCCTAACTCAGGAGAAGCTTCCAGTGTTGTGGAAAACATCCTGCCTTGATCCAGTACCAAAGAGAACTCACCCATCAGTCATTAATGACTATAGATCTGACATCCCACATCATGAAGGTCCTGAAGAGACTCCTGTTGGCACTCCTGAGTAAGCAAACAAGAACATATAAGGACCCGCTGCAGTTTGCTTATTGCTGTGAAGTTGGAGTTGAAGATGCCATCATCCACCTGTATCAACCAACCAACTGTCATCTGGACAAAGCAGCCAGCACTGTGAGGATCATGTTATTTGATTTCTCCAGTGCATTTAACACAATTCAGCCTGATATGCTTTGTCAGAAACTTCTGAAGACACAGATGGAGCCCTCAACAATAGCCTGGATCAATGACTACCTGACAAACAGACCACAGTTTGTGAGGCTGAAGAATTGTGTGTCAAACCAGGTGGTCAGCAGCACAGGAGCACCACAGGGAACCGTACTCTCACCATTCCTTATCACGCTGTACACCTCAGACTTCCAGTACAAATCAGAGACCTGTCATCTGCAGAAATACTCAGATGACTCTGCAATTGTCTGGTGTATCAGAGATGGACAAGAACCAGAATACAGAGAGCTGGTGGACCGCTTTGTGACATGGTGTGGAAACAATCGTCTTTCCTTGAATGTGAACAAAACAAAGGAAATGATTGTAGATTTCAGAAGAAACAAGGCAAGGCAAGGCAATTTTATTTGTATAGCACACTTTCAACAGCAGGGTAATTCAAGGTGCTTTACATGATTTGGTGATTTAAAAGAAACACATAAAAGAAACAAACATTACACATGATACACAATAAAGCAAGAGAAAAAAAAAAAAAAAAGCAAGAGAGCATGAACACATTTCATACATATAACATCAAGCATTTACTCAAAGGCAATTCTAAACAGATGGTTTTTAGTCTCGATTTAAAGCAGTTCAGAGTTGCAGCAGCTCTACACTCGTCAGGAAGTCTGTTCCAGATAAGGGGAGCATAGAAAGTGAAAGCTGCTTGCTCCATGTTTAGTTCTGAGTCTAGGGATGTTTAGTAGGCTAGAGTTGGAGGACCTGAGTGGTCTTGGTGGTTGGTACCATGACAACAGGTCTTCAACTTATTTTGGTGCTAAGCCATGTAATGATTTATAAACTAGTAAAAGTATTTTAAAGTCTATTCCCTGAGCTACAGGGAGCCAGTGTAAGGACTTTAGAACTGGGGTGATGTGCTCTACTTTACTGGTTCTAGTGAGGACGCGAGCGGCAGCGTTCTGGATCAGCTGCAGCTGTCTGATTGACTTTTTAGGCAGACCTGTGAAGATGCTGTTGCAGTAATCAATCAGACTAAAGATAAATGCATGGATGAGTTTTTCTAGGTCGTGTTGCAACATCAGTCCTTTAATCCTAGAGATGTTCTTCAGGTGATAGAACGCTGACCTTGTTATTGCCTTTATGTGACCCTGGAGGTTCAGGTCTGAGTCCATTACTACACCTAGGTTACGAACCTGATCAGTAGTTTCTAGCTGTATTAATTGAAGCTGTGTGCTGACTCTTGATCGTTCCTCCTTGGGTCCAAAAATAATCACTTCAGTTTTGTTTCTATTCAGCTGGAGAAAGTTATGGCACATCCATCCATTTATTTGGTCAATGCATTGATTTAGGGTTTGAATGGGTTCAGAGTCACCTGGTGACATTGTAATGTAGAGCTGAGTGTCATCTGCGTAGTTATGGTAGCTAATGTTATTGGTTGCTATAATCTTGCCTAGTGGGAGCATGTAGATATTAAATAAGAGGGGCCCCAGGATGGAGCCCTGGGCACCACACATGTGATTTCTGTTCGTTCTGATGAAAAGTTTCCTATTGAAACATAGAAGTCCCTGTTCTTTAGGTAAGACTCGAACCAGCCAAGTACTGTACCAGAGAGTCCGACCCAGCTCTCCAGTCGTTCCAATAAAATATCATGATCAACAGTGTAAAATGCTGCACTGAGGTCCAACAGAACCAGCACTGTGGTTCTTCCACAGTCTGTATTTATGCGGATGTCATTAAATACTTTGATGAGGACAGTCTCGGTGCTTTGGTGACCGCGGAAACCAGACTGAAAAGCATCAAAACGGTTTGTCATTGTTATGAAGCCATTTAACTGCTGAAACACGGCTTTTTCAATAATCTTACTGATGAATGGGAGATTAGAGATTGGCCTGTAGTTCTGCATTAACGTGTTGTCCAGATTTTTCTTCTTTAGCAGTGGTTTAATAACTGCTGTTTTTAAAGCCTGAGGGAAGACACCTGATAGCAGTGATGAGTTTACTATTTGAACAAGATCAGAACCAATAACAGGAAGAACCTTCTTTAGAAAAGCTGTGGGTAGGATATCAAGACAGCAGGAGGAGGAGTTTAATTGGATAATGATTTTTTCAAGGCTGTTCTGGTTTAATTCGTGGAATTCAGACATTTTCTCTACATTGTTGTTGATTGGGGATGGCACTGGTTGTGGGTTCGATATTGAGGTACAGATTGATCGTCTAATTGTTAGAATCTTTTCAGTGAAAAAGCTGGCAAATTCATTGCAGGCCCTGGTAGAGTTTAGTTCAGGGGCTACTGTCACTAAAGGATTAGTTAGTCTTTCCACTGTTGCAAATAGAGTCCGTGCCTTATTAATGTTTCTGTTGATGATTTCAGAAAAGAACGATTCCCTAGCATCTTTTATAGTTAGCTGATATCTATTCAGTCTCTCTTTGTAGATCTCACAGTGAACCTGGAGTCGAGTTTTCCGCCATTTTCTCTCGGCTCGTCGACACTCTCTTTTTTCACTACGTACCAGTGGATTACGTGTCCACGGAGACTTCTTTCTACCTGAGACTACTTTCACTTTAGTTGGAGCAATGGAATCCATGATGTCTGAGATTTTCGCAAGGAAATTATCTACCAACTTATTTACTGAGTTTGAGTTGGGAGATGAGGGGGATGTGGTGGAAGGATAAATACATTTAAAGGTTTCTACTGAACTGTCCCCTAGAAAACGCTTTTTTATAGTGGTCTTACTGTGGCTGGATAATTTAGCAGAGATGGTACTTTGAAAGAAAATACAGAAATGGTCAGATAATGCAATATTAATTACAGAGATGTCAGAAATATTTAAACCTTTGCTGATAATTAAGTCCAGAGTGTGTCCTCTATTGTGTGTTGGTTGTTTGACATGCTGGATCAGTCCGAAGTTGTGGAGAGTATCATCTAACGTTTTTGCTTGTCTATCTTGGGGGTTGTCGGTATGGATGTTAAAGTCCCCCACGATGATTAGTTGGTCATAGTCGATACATATTACAGAAAGAAGGTCATTGAAATCATTAAAGAAGTTAGAGTTAAGTTTTGGTGGTTTATATAAACTTAGAAATAACGCTTTGTTAGGCACATTTATCTGGGTGGCTAGGTATTCAAAAGAATCAAACGTGCCCAGAGTTACCTTTTTAAAGTTCATTGAGTTGTGAAAGATGGTGGCTACACCTCCGCCTCGTTTGTGTTTTCTGTTCTCGCTTAAGAAATTATAATTTGGAGGACTAGATTCAATTAATGAAGTTGTGTCGTTATTTTCATCTAGCCAAGTTTCTGATAAAAAAAGGGCGTGTAAATTATGCTCAGTGATGAAGTCATTGATAAGAAAAGACTTCCCGGATAGAGATCTAATGTTTAATAAAGCTAACTTAAGTATTGTGATGATGGGCAGCTGAACCTTCTGACAGGTTATCAATTTGAGATTTTGTTTAATATGAGAGCGTGTGGTTAACGGTTTATGTTTCCTGCTGCTGATAATCACTGATATAGCCTCAGGGGTGCCGGGTGAATTCTGGGAGACGGTAGGGGTGGATTTATTGCCCGGTTCCCTCAAATATCAGATATCTGTAATAATCAGTGGGGGGAAGCTCCCAGGCTTATGGACACTAGTCCCAGGCGTTTGGTGTAGTCTAAGTTTAGGTGTTAATTGTGTCCCAAATTTGATTTGCTCATTCAGTCTGTCTGTAAAGTTTCTAAATGGAGACTCATTTGATGTGGCTGAGTCACAGGAAGATGAAGACTTAATCTCTGATGGTTGTTTATCTGTTCGGTCCTGTGGTGTCATCATGACTTGCTGTTTTTGTTCTCTGATATCCATGGGCGCCTCAAGGTCAGCTTTTGGGAGCAAGTGTTTTGCTTTCTGATGTTGATAAGAAAAAATGTTGGCTGCTAACAGCCTTACTCCGGACCTGTTCAAATAGCGCATTCCTGCTTTGAACAGATGATTAGCACTTCCAAATACTTTGAAATTATTAATAAATGTGAACGACTTCTCAGCTGATTGTTTCTTCAACCATTTATGGAGCATGCGGAGTCTGCTAAATCTTTCATCATTCCCTTCAGGGACTGGTCCGCTGATGAGGATGTTTACGTTAAGTCCATCAAGTCTCTGTAGGAGATCAGAAAAGTCTCTCTTCAGAATCTCTGATTGTCTCATCGCGATATCTGCTGATCCAGCGTGAATGACGAGCTTTTCCAAAGCAGGATGTTGGTCCAAGATTTTAGGGATTTTTTCTGATATTTCTCTCACTGTATTTTTGTAGCAGCTATAAACTTTGGTATTCTTGCTACAAAAAGCCTCAATTCCATTAATTGATCCGTCTTGTATGATAACAGTCTTTGCTGGGGGCGCTCTTACTTTATGTGTCCGTTTGATGCGGCTGGGTTTCTCCTGGTGGCTTTGACTGGTCCCGGGGGATGCGTCATCTTTCGGGGAACTCAGGGCTGCGAATCTGTTTTTCAGCGGGATTCCAGGTGGAGAAATATCTCTTGTTTTTGGCTGAAACCTCTTTTGTTTACTTTTAGCAGAAGCGGCAGTTCTGGGTTCAGAGGTTTCTCTGTGTCGGAGTTTCTTTTGTTTTTTCTTCCTCGGAGAACAGGCTGGGGTTGATTTCATGCGTTTTAAAGCTGGCCAGTTTTCATTGTAGTGCGGAGTTCTGCCGCTCAGACGCCTGTAGGGAGTCTCTGTGACACGGTTAGAACTATGTAACACAAGGCTGTTTGTATTCAAAGGTAAAGGTAAAGTTGTTTCATTTTGTCCATAATCAGCGTGGAGATCAAAATTAATTTCCAGACGACGTAGCTTCGTTTCAATGCCCTCAATTCTGTGGAGCAGTTTTTCAAAATCCTCAGCTGAGCAAAAAGCCATGTTGATAAGTCCATAGAAAAGTAATCCAAGAAGAGATCTGGTCCAATACAGTAACTCCAGGGGCTGGGAAAATAAAGTAACTAAGAAAAAGTTAAGAAAGAAAACAAGAAAAGCAAACAGAAAAGAAAATAAAAGAAAATAAGTGAACGGATCTGGAGAGAGACAGAGAGCAGCTGCTCCTCCTTCAGCAGACAGCGAGATTAGAATAAGAATTAGTCAAACACTGTTTCCATCATGGGAGAAGAAGTGGAGGTGGTTGAGGAGTATAAATACCTTGGAGTTCACCTTGACAACAAACTGGACTGGTAACTGAACAGTGAAACCGTCTACACGAAGGGACAGAGCAGACTGTACTTCTTCAGGTCCTTCAAGGTTTGCAGCAAGATGCTGCAGATCGTTTACAAGTCTGTTTTGGAGAGTTTAATCTCTTCAGCCATCATCTGTTGGGGTAGCAGCATTAGAGCCATGGATTTAAAAAGGCCAAACAACCTGATAAAGAAGGCTGCTTCTGTTCTGGGGACTACTGTGGAACCTCTGGAGATGATGATGCAAAGAAGGATTCTTCATAAAATCAAAAGAATTATGGACAACCCTTAGTATCCTCTTCATGTGGCTTTCATACAACAACAGAGCGTCTTCAGTCGGAGGCTTCTTCAGTTTCGCTGCAATACAGACCGCTGCAGGAAATCTTTCCTACAACAACTTCTTCCTACAACAACTCCTTAAATAATTAATTATATGAGCTATATGAACACTTAATTTCCCTCTGGGATCAATAAAGTATTTTTGAATTTGAATTGAAATTGAATATGACGTCACAGTCACCGCCTGAGATATGGTGTATCCGAAATTCCTGCAATCGTGCCGTGCCTTCTCTTAAGGTATTCTTGTGATATTTTTACAGCGCCTCTACATGCACAAGAAGAAGCAACAAAGGCATGTCTGGATGATTTGCCTCCACCTTCCTATTGTTAACCTCTGAGTGGTCACCAGTTGTCATAAAGCTGGCTGTGGCGTGTGTTTTGTGACGTCACTTCCTTACTGAACTCAATTCTTAAACGCCTAACAAATCCACACCAATCCAAGACATGGAGATTTCAGAAATAGACAGCCCACTTACCCATGTAAAAAAATATCCGGGGAGGGGAACCTTAAACGATGGGCTAGAGTGGCTGAGACGGGCTATTGACTAAATATTTATTAGTTTAATTACTCAAACTGCCTAAGAGTACTGAACTTAGGGTGGCATCCTCCATGTATTGTGAGGAGCTTTCATGACTTTATATCAGTGAGTTTCATTTCCTCCTTTGGCCAGGCTATAATACCAGCAGAGAATCTGATGATGCATATGTGTTGATGGCTTAATGTTTATTCTTACCACTCAGCTAACTTTTCAGGACCTGCCTGACTTGTTGTAGGTACTTGGTTTTGGCTGACGTCCTTGCTGCCTTATCAAGGTTGCCATTTATTTGCAAAGGTCTCAAGTAGCGAAATACAAAGACTTTGTTACCTTACTTAAGTAGAAATTTGGGGTATTAATACTTCACTGGAATAATGATCTATTGGCCTACATTTTACTTCTACTCATTACATTCTCACACAATTATCTGTACTTTACACTCCTTACATTTTAAAAATAGCCTCGTTTTTTTAAAAATTTTTATGTGTCTGCAGTGTGTCACTCAGAATTGGTGTCTGAGTACCAAGTACAAGCCCAACAGATTTACTTTCTCAAGCAGAGCATTACAGTGTTTGCTATAGTACTCCACTTGATATATATGTGTGAAATTTTTTTATTAAAGATTGCTGTGGGTTTAATTGCCTATAGTTATGGACACGGAAATGGAAAAAAACAAGAGAGAAGAAAGAAAGATGATGAAGCAAAGAGGCATGAGAGGTCGGAGCGTGAGTTGACAATACTAGAGAGGAAGGGGAACAAAAATAACCAAGAAAAACAACCCAGTCCTCCACATCCGCAAGATGACAGAGAGGTGAAAAAATAAATAAATAAATAAATAGCGACATTGACAAAACAAACCAAATAATATGAACTAAGAACTACACATCCACAACACACAAAATTGGGTATATAGATTCAACAACAATGTCCCTGATAACCTCTGCTCAGAGATATATCTGTAGACACTGTCGGAAACACCAATGTGGGCCCGGCCCAGGACCCGCGGACCAGGGGTGCCCACCGCTGCCACAAGGCCGGGGGGGCACACGCCACCGCCACCTGTTTCATTTAGTCTTTTAAAAAGAAACATGTTAGGTAAAATAATAATGTTGTATTATTATTTTCTTAGGGTGTCTTTCTAATGTACTTTTTAAATGTCATTTTGGTTTCAGTCACACGCTCCTTTGCAGGACATCCTGTTCTTTTAATATGTTAATGAAGTGACTAAATAAAGAGAGACTGCAGAGGGGATGCTCTTTGAGACCAGAGACTAGGACACTGGGAGGCTGAGAACAGACAGACACGGTTGGCTCATTCCTGATAGTATTTTCCTGGTCTCCCTCTGCAGAACTGATTATCCGCATCTACCTCTGCAGAGCTTATTGACTCCATATTCTTTCCGACCGCTGTGTGTGATTCTTTCTAGGTCAACCACTATTTTTTACCTAACATCTTGGTGCTGTGACTCGACGTACGGAGCACTCCCGCCGGTGGTCTCCGTCGAAGGGCTGTTCTTGACGTCCAGATCGCTGAATTGCTGCACTGGCCGCCTGCATAACTTCCACGAGGACCCCCTGCGCGTGCTCCCGTGCGATCGATTTGGTTTGAATCACTCGCATAGGGGGGAGATTGTGAGTACGTCTTTTTTGTGCACCTTCACATTTAAAAAAACAAACAAAAAAAACAAACCAATTCTAAGATAGTCAGGATATATTCTGCTGTTTGGGCCTAAAGGACGCTTTAGCCTCTCTGATAAAATATCAGGTGTTGATCCTTAAGTGATTAATGCGTTAATTACTACAGCAAAAGGGTGTAACGGTACAGGTTTGCGAGCCAATCCACCTCGCTGGGAAAGAAAGCACGCCAGTGTATGGGAGTAAAAACACAAACAGCAGAATCAAAACAATATACCGCACCCCAGGTGGGTAGAGTAAGATAGGCACAGGACATAATCTTTATGTATGCCAGTCCAACCTGAAACCTAACGGTGTTAACGTACGGTTTGACGTGCACTACAAGAGACGTTCTGTGCGGAATTATAGGTTACACAACACATCCTTAGATTAAGAAAGCCATAAAACGGCTCAATCTAGTTGCACAAGAGACACTTAGAGTAAAAACTATACGATCCAGTTTTAGCAGAATTTGATTACAATTAAAAATCTCAAATAAATTACCAAAAAATTATTTTAATTAATTAAAGAATAAATGACTAACTTTAACTCATCGACAGACTAATTTAACAGTTCTTGCTTTTTCATTCACCTTACTCTTAATATTAATAATTGTCGTTATCCTCCTAGAACTATTTGGTATTCTAACACTAGACTTTACCAGACCAATTATTAGAACCCATTAAGGGTTATATAAAAACAACGCAACGATGGGAAACGATGTTTCCACCGACAAATTAGAGGGAGATTCAAAGTATATGCATACAAAGAACCCCAAAAATCTTCAGTTTCTGACAAAATGGCGCAAAAAGTATAAAGTAGACGGGAAACTTAAAGGAAATCAATGGAAAGAACTGGTATGTGTTCTCGAAGCAAAAACACTTATTGCTAAAGGTAAAAAGAAAAAACGTAAACAGACACAGTTAAAAATAGCACATGTGTGGGCTGATGAAACAGAGAAAAGGAAGCAAAATATAAAAAACAGAAAAGAGAACAAAGGCTCTAAAGATGAGGCTTTTCTTATGAAAAAGCTCGGTGACGAACTCACACTGTGTCCTCCTCCTTATGCACCTCTACCTACAGCCCAGACAGACCCCCCTGGGGCTGTTGGAGGAGAACCTTATGCACCTTCACCAACACCCCCATCAGAACAGCCGGGGGCTGTAGGGGAAGGTCTATATCCTCCTGTTCCAAGAGATCAATTTGCAATTGAAGAAAAAACAGATGGTACCACAATAAAACAAAGACTTAGAATTACAAAGAAGTCAGGTCCAAAAAAATCTGAGGATAAGTCTTATGAGAGTGAACCAGAGGACTCAATAGATGTTGACCCTATGATTGAAGTACCATCTGCCGATGGCACTCCGAGATATGTTTTTAGACCATGGTCACTTAAAGACGTTAAAGTGGTTGTAGAACAAATCACCAGCCATAAGGAGGATCCAGAAAAATGGAGAGAGGAAATGGTTGATGTGGTCAAATCCTACCGGTTAAACGGTCATGAATTAGGACAGGCTATGGCTGCAACGTTGGGAAAAGACTGGCACCATGTAGGAGGAAATTACACAGGAAGAGATGATGCCGGAGTTGTGTTACAATTTCAGAATGATTTCCAGGGAGCACTAAAGCAACAATTCGATGCAGTAGCGGATAAACTTCTAGGAAAGTTTAAAAAGAAACCAGATTATGGGCATATGGCCTCCATAAAACAGAAGCCTGGGGGAACTGTAAATGATTTTAAATACAGATACCAAAAAGAACATGATATCCATAGTGGCCTTACTAAAGAGGGTGGTGATGATACCCCACATATGCAGCATTTGTGTAATGGTCTGCTACATAGTTTCCACCCCACTATCACTTATTGGATTAAAAATCACCTTCTGACATGGGAAACATGCGACCTTATTACCCTTATGGCCAATGCACGTTTTGCAGAAGGTGTCATGGAAAGAAAGGGGAAGAAACCAAAACCTCCAGACTCCGACACACAGGTATTTCACACCCAGCTTGAAGACGATGAGGGGGAAGTTTATTATCAAAGTGACAACCACAACAAAGGAAGGGGGTTTAGACCACGAAGGAATACACATCATCACACACCCCAGGGTTCATGGAGACATCAAGGTTGCCACACTCGCCCCACGTGTTGGATCTGCGGGAAAGTAGGCCACATTTCAAATGAGTGTAGCAGAGGCAGAGGCCGAGGAGGGGGCAGTGGGCGAGGTCAGATCCATACACAGGGTCCAACTGCCCCAGACCACTCGCAGTTCACACAGCAATGACTAGATACTTGTACCGCCTCTAATGAGGTGGTGGATTGCTGTGGCGCCTGGGAATTACTTAATGTTCTGAAAGAGAAGCCTTACATAACACTTAAAATTAATGAACCAATGGTAGAGCTCCTTTGTGACACTGGAGCTTGCAGAACAGTGATCTCCTCTGGCGTTAATCTGCCAGAATCTAAAGAAGGCATTTTGGTCAAATCAGCAGATGGTGCTACTACGCCCTCATTTTTATCTAAACCAGTGTTAATAACAGATCCAAAAACTAGGTTTAGTTCTAAAAACTCAATAGTCATTTCACCACAATGTCCACTCAATTTGTTGGGCAGAGACTTAATGTCAGCCCTAAAAATCTCAATTATCCCAGTCGGAGACGGCATGAGAGCTGTGAGAACAGGAAATGATGACATTTACCTAAATACAACTCATAGACCACAGGGACTCGGTCTGTACTATTTTTACGAGTTGAACCTAAAGAAAACCTTAAAGATTCAACAACAATGATGGACACAGCTTTGCAGGTAGTTCCTGAACCCGACAAACAAATCATGCCTACATCACAGTTACATGTGACTATGGCTCTGAGGCCTGAACCTGATCCCAAGTTCCAAGACTATTTTATGCAACTCTCACCTGCTGTAGTGTTCACCTCACACATCATTACTGATGGAAAATCTGTTTCAGCTGCCTCAGTAACACTGTCTACCAGCCTTAAACCATTCTTCGATTTGCCTACAGATCCGCATATATCCCTGACAAAAAGCAGTACATCACGTTGGAAAGATTTGGGATATATGGTGCGAAAAGCAAATAACGCCACAGATTTTACAACTTTGCAAGAAAATAAAGAAGATCGTTGGCAATACAGTGAATCCACAGGTTTATATAGACTGCCCCTTATCATGCCACTCCACTGCACCACTCAAGTTGCACCACTAGAATGACCAGAAGCAGAAACCATCTTATTGACTGAAGAGGAAGAAAAGCAACTCAAAGAAGTCCCTGACACATTATGGTCTAAAAGCCCCACTGATGTGGGCCTACTCTCATCCATTGCTCCCGTTCAAATAACTGCTAAATCACATTTTACACCCAGAGCGAGACAATATCCCCTCTCTGCGGAAGCAGAGTTAGGAATTCAACCAATAATTCAGGAATTACTAACAAAAGGTGCCATTCTAAACGAAAATGGACTTTATGAAGTTCGTAATAAACCCATCCTACCCAAATCACTGTTTAAAGCTGCTGCGCTTGTGAGCCATGGGCCTTCCCATGTCTCCACAGGGGGGATGGTATCAATAATACAGCAACACTTTACAACATACAACCTTGAAACATACTTAAAACATTTTTGCAAAACATGCCTAACATGTATCAAACACAACCCACAAGGGAATATGAGACCCAAGCGAGGCCAATTTCCTCAACCAGCCTACCCATTCCACACAATCCACATGGATTTCATTGAAGTAACACAGAGCGGCTCATACAAATATTGCTTAGTAATGATTGACGCTTTCTCCAAATGGCTGGAAATAATTCCCACTGCAAAGAATGATGCTCTAACAGTGGCAAAAGCACTATGTAAAACTATCATTGCAAACCATGGTATTCCACAAGTAATATATTCAGATAATGGACCACATTTTGTGAATGAGGTTATTCAAAATATGGCAAAACATTTAGACATCCAACTAAAAAAATCATTGTGCCTATCACCCGCAAAGTGCAGGTTTAGTAGAAAGACATAATGGGACCATCAAAAGCAGACTCAGGAAATGCATGGCAGAGACTAGAAGACTATGGCCTGAGTGTTTGGACCTAGTAAAACTTTACATGAGAATCACGCCAACAAACCAACGTTTAACACCTTTTGAAATCATTTATGGCACACCTTACAGGTTACCTCTAGTTGCGCCTGATTTGCAAAAAGCAGACGAAGAACTCACATTAGCTGATTACATGAGGAAAATTATCCTAGCCAAAGAAGTGCAAAACGCACACAATCTGCCTATCTCTCCTTCTGTTTTGCAGGATCCTGAAAAGCCAATCAAACCTGGAGACTGGGTATTCATCAAGGTGATTAAAAGGAAGAACTGGACGAGTCCCCGCTGGGAAGGACCTTTTTGAAGTCCTGCTGACCACGCCCACGGCTGTGAAAATCGCTGAGAGACCCTCGTGGATACACATCTCACACTGCAAATTGCAAAGGCAATTAGGGGACTAGACACGGGACAGTGGGGAAGTCTGGGCTACAAAGGACAGAGTGACCAATAGGGCCTCTGGTCTCAAACCCAGCAGAACAGCATCCCTGTCCCCTTAGCGGTCAAACCTCTGTTTTGGAGGGCTAGTCCTCTTATTTGCCTCTAGCCAACATGAAACTAGTTTGGCTCCCCTCCTGTCTGGCAGTTTGCCTGCTTCTATTCCACTGCTTTTTCCTCACACCTGATGACGTCCAGACATCAAAGGAAAGAAGAGCAGAGGCTTGAAGATGAAGACAGAAATGAAGAAGAAGATGGGGTGTAATTAACATGTGTAAAAACCTTTTTATGATTCCATTAATCTAAACTACTGTTCAGGTAGCGATTAATTGGATGATGTCTAGGTGAAGCTCGCATTAATATCTTTTTGAAATTGCTACTTACTTTTGCAATTTCTTTGTTGTATGTCTTATTATTATTATTATTATTTTTTTATTTTTATTTGGGATGCTACCTATTTTGCAACCTTTTCTTGCCTGGTTTTTATGATTCTTATATTTTTACATTATTGGAGTTGTTACCAATTTTACAACTTTTTGTTGTCCGTGATCACATTTAAAAACCACATTTCAGGGGGGAAATGTTAGGTAAAATAATAATGTTGTATTATTATTTTCTTAGGGTGTCTTTCTAATGTACTTTTTAAATGTCATTTTGGTTTCAGTCACATGCTCCTTTGCATGACATTCTGTTCTTTTAATATGTTAATGAAGTGTGACTAAATAAAGAGAGACTGCAGAGGGGGTGCTCTTTGAGACCAGAGACTAGGACACTGGGAGGCTGAGAACAGACAGGCACGGTTGGCTCATTCCTTATAGTATTTTCCTGGTCTCCCTCTGCAGAACTGATTATCCGCATCTACCTCTGCAGAGCTTATTGACTCCATATTCTCTCCGACCCCTGTGTGTGATTCTTTCTAGGTCAACCACTATTTTTTACCTAACAAAACACAAAAAAAACCCTATTCAAAAGATGGGGCAACTGAAAAGAATTTGACTGTGGTTCGATAGTAGTTTTAAACATCTATCATTCTGACAGCCTGCTTCTATACGGTTTATTGAATACACTGCACACAGGGGTCGCGTTAACCAAATATTTTCCATATTTTTCCGTTTTTTTAGAGCGGTGACGGACAATCTGAAGGCCACTTGTTATTTTGACCGATTGCAAATTACACCCCTGACCATTAGTCGCAGACGCACAGGCATTTTTAGCTTAGAGTCAAAGTGCAGAGTACAAGTCACTGAATCATTAAATTAATAATAAAAAGATTCTGAGAATCATCTCAGATCGGGAGGCTTTGGAATGCGACTATTACCGATGAGGCTGGTTGAAGACCTGCTTCAAAGAGCCTGCTGTCGTGCCAAACCAGCCGTGCAAAAGAGCACATGCTACGACATTTGCTGAAGCGATATGAAGCTGGGTTCAGAGAGTCTTTCCAATTTCTGATCACTTCAATGAGAGAAATGTTCCCTGATTTCAAAACTTTGGTTGAAGTGGAGCTTTTATTTCCAGTCTCCAATGTGGCAGCAGAGCGCGGATTCAGCCTCTAGAACAGTGGCTCCCAACCTGAGGTCCGTGAACCCCCAAGTGGGTCATTAGAGATTATAGGGGTCAGCACAATTTGGTCTGTGCTGCTGTTGTAAGACTTTTGATATATAATGTTTCATATTTTATACACCTGGTAACACACAGAAGGAAAGGAAACTGTATAGATTTTGATCTATCTTGAGTCATCATCTTTTTATTGTCTTAATGAGGTAAACTAATTAAAAATTAAAAATAAAAGTAAAAAAAAAAATCAAACTGTGTGTAGGTCACACTTGTTGACTTAAAAATGCTGATTTTTTTCCCCGTGTGTGTGTGTCTGACCTCTTGGCTGTGTATTACACAAACTACTTCACAGTCCAGCCAAGACAAAGCAGACGTATGCCGAGTTCGAAGATGTCTGTAGTAGAGACTCAGGCAAATGCAGCATTAGAATATTTATTGGCAACTAGTCATCATATCCTGCGATGGACTGGTGACCTGTCCAGGGTGTACCCCACCTCTCGGCCTGTGACTGCTGGAGATAGGCACCAGCCCCCCCCCCCCCCCACGCATTCCTGCATAGGATGGACAGGTACAGATAATGGATGGATGGATGGATACTCGTATCTTTCACTCCATGAAACACTTATTAATGCTCAGTAGTCCACACATGGTTGTTGTATTTGCATTGCACTAAAATACATACATTTTAATGGATATATATGCAGCTGAAACAGGTAGCCTAGTGTATCCCAAATGTTTCAATATAAAAAAAATTATATAACATAATGATTATGGCCTTAAGTAAAGGTTTTTTTGGGGAAGGTTTATAAGCTTTATTCTTTAATGTCATTTTTCTAATTGCATTACTTTTACTTTTATACTTTAAGTAGCTTTGAATCCAGTATTTTTTTACTTTTACATGAGTAAAAAACTTGACTTGATACTTCAACTTCTACAGAAGTTTTTTTAAACCCTAGTATCTATACTACTACTTGAGTATTAAATGTAAATACTTTTGACACCTCTGTTTATTAGTGGGGTCCCAGGGTATTTGTAGCTGTCTTGGATGGCTGCATTGTTGCCATCTGGTAGTTGACGCCTTTGGTTAAGATCATCTTTGCTCTGTTGGAAACTAGTTGGCCACACTTATCCCATTTGAATTGCAGTGGACCCCTGCCATAGGCGGTTCAGTATTTGCAGATTCACCCATTCGCTGATTTTCTGTAGACAGTATTCCAAGTTATTTGCTGCAAATCCGCCTATTCCTGGATTTTTTCGCTTCACATATCATCAGCCTAATAGCATATCTGCCTAACTCATTTTTTCAGGTTTTTGGAAAAGAAGAAAAAACACCTTTTTTTCACTAAATTGTAAGAACTTTTTATTTATATGTTAAAGGTGACTCCCACCAGATGTGTGAACAAGTTTGAAATAAAAAAACAGACACAATAACTATTGCATCACATATAAAACTGACTTGAGCAAATTTTGCAGGGAACTCAATTTGACTTAGGCAGTTTTTAGAATAAAGTAAAAACCATCAAACTTGTTTCTTGCCTTAACATAACCTGGTTATTTAACTATTATCTTAACTTAAGACCTAACGTTAACTAACGTGAAACAATGTTTCACTTGCCTAACCCAGATTGTTTTATTTGCATTGGTGAGGCAGGTTGTTGTAGTAGTCATGGACCACTCTTGGTAGGACGAGTTTCATTGACTGCAAGTCCTGGAATTTCCTCAGAGTAAGTGGCAATTGGGTCGGAAAGAGTGGGACCCAGGGGAATGGTTCTCTGGGGATGGTCACTCGCTGAGGCAGGCCCTCCCAGTCTGACTCAAACGCTAACTTATAGCGAATCGTACCATCTGCCAAGTACTGGAGAGCCCGAAGGTCATGGACTGTGGGATCACCTGGTTTTCTACCTGGCCGGATGGTTGTGACGCAGGCCCCAGATAACTTCATGAAGTTGTTGTGGTACAACTGGGTGACCTTGTACGGGGATGGGTTCAAACATGCAGTTTCAAAAATGACGATGTAATCACGCGGAGTGTAAATGTCTTTCCTGATACGGCGTTCAATGCAGCTATGCATCGAGTCACACTCCATTTGTGTGTGCCCTGCAACCAGAAATTTTTGTTCAATTGTGATATCATGCTTCATGGCCAGATCAAGGTACGCATTTGCAATGGTGCAACACCGATTCTGATAGCCGCAGCCATCACTCCAGACTATGATTTTTTAAATATTTGGGTTGGCCTCTAAGACTGACTCAAAGTGTTTGAACTGCAGATGGGCAAAAACCTCGCTGCTGAGGGAGCCCTCGTGCTCCTCCCAGGGGTAACAATAGCCATCTTTGTTACCCAGGTTGAAGCAAGTAAAGTTGTGCATCTGCAATTTAGTTTTATAATACATTGTGCTCGCTTGGGTCTTGGGGCACAAAAGAACACGCTGCAGGTCTATTGTCCACACTGAGAGTTTGTCACTGGATTCCTGTTTATCCTTAGCTTTTTCAGCCTGAGCTTCAGCCTTTAATTTCAAATGAGCCTTAAGGGTATCCTGATCTACATTTCCTGCCTTGGCACACACACATACATCACACTGGTCTTTCCGTGGTATGAACACAGAGTATTTCAACTCACGGAACACTTTGCGGAAATACCCCTCACTCACAACCCGTGCTCCATTCTCACCAACAGCTTTACAGTATTGTTTGTACAGGTCACAAATAACTGTTCCAGGCTCCAGAAACTTTGTGTCTTGATAGGAGGGAACATGGCGGCAGTAATGGGATGGAACGGTAGGCAGACATGAGAGCCAATCCTTCATGAAGGACAGTTCAGCATCTGATATGGGCGCATGTGGACCTAACAAGTACAAATAAAACATGGAAATTAGAATAGAGATACACTATAGACTTGCAAGGTAACTAAAGCAAGATCATGCAAATACACCATTACTGGATATAATAAGCCCTCTCCCACAGCAATTTGAAATCGAATTTTCAAGTACAATCATTATTTTGTGATTTACTTACCAGTCCTATTGATCTTGGGTTTGGGCAGATCTGTATTGATGTTCCTGTTCAACCATGATCCAGTGGTTCTGGGGGCAATGCCAAGTGTTGAACAGAAAAGATTCTTACACACAGGTAGTGTACGGCCATCTGCCAGTTGCAAGTTGTATAATAGAGAATGTTTTCTCCACCGGCTTTACTCTGCTTTATAGGCACCTGTAGGTAAAGGAAAATACAATAGCAAATCCAGATAGACTGAAGTACAGGCTGATGAGCTGAGGAGACAGTAGAGATGAAAAATTTACTCCAATAAATCACTTACATTTTCTATTAAAGCCTGGATATACAGCTTCCGTGTCTCCCAGGAAGGCATGGACCAGAATTTTTTAAAAATATCTGTCCTCTCTTCACCACAAAGCAGTTCACAACTTCGCTTTGTTGACCTTAAGCAGTACTGTGATCTACAGGGTGGGCCCATGGTCTTTGGCTGTCTCTCCTTTCCTTTTGCATCTTGGTAACTTTCTCCCTTCAGACGTTTCTCTTTCATCATCTGTCGCTTCCACATGTGTGACCTTGGATTCTTATGACGTTTACATGCATGTCCTCTTTCTTCACTCCTCTCACCTCCTCCCTCCTCTCTGTGTTCACCTTCCTCACCTTTTTCTTCCTCACTGTGTTGAGATGAGTCTGTATCACTTCCACATGTTGACCAGTTTTCTTTCTTGGGTATATAGTCATTATCCAAGATAGGGTCATCATGGTCACTCTCTGACCATGAATCAGGAGCAGCTCTGGAAGCTTCATCTACTGTTTCTTCTTCAGTATGTTGCCAGGTGTCCATGTCCTTGTCACTTCCTGACCCATCTTCTTCCTCATGTCCAAACTCACTCTCTGAATTGATATCATGTTGATTTCCTGATCCTGAAGCAGAAAATAGTACAGCAACAGTTATTTTTTTTGTTTGCTGAAATAAATTCTATATAAAACTAACAATGAAATGTATAAAAACACTCAAAAGGCAAATTCATATAAAATAAACCAAATAAATTCCTGCTAAAATAAATGCTAAATATAACGCTATTAAACAATCAACAGCAGTGTTGATATTTTTAACAGACTACAGTATATTTACTCAAATCAAGAATTTTGTTCATATATTTATAGCTAGTATTATTTTAGCAAACAAAATGTAACTGATGCAGTGTATAGAATTTAGCTTTGCTTTAGCTTAAAACATTAGCTTTAGGCTAGCTATTTTGCAGTCCTTATTCCTTTGTTGCAGAAACGTGATTAAAAGTTTAAACACACAATTCATAAGTGACTTTAGTGTATAGAATGTTTGAGAAATATGAATAAGCTTACCTGATGAATCAAAGATGAGATTTAATGCTTCATTTATGCTAAGACGAGCCTTGTTCTTCATGGGGGCACCCATTGTTGTGTAGCGCAAAAACTGCTCAAGTCATTTTGAGATGACTTGGGCACATTTTTATATGGCATCAAAAATGCCCAAGTCAATTAGATGACTAAAGCAGATAGTGTTTTTTGAATGATTCAAGCCTTCTGATTGGCTGAGAACATAGGTAGTTATACAGGGTGGTGCAGCAGTGAAAGGAGAGTAGAGTTAGGCCAATATCTCAATTTGGCCAAAAAATGAGTTAGGCAGAAATGCTATTAGGCTGACGATATTAAAAAATACTGTTTTAAAATGTAGCTTTAGAGCCTTGAATATATAGGCACAATGCTGCTTGACTCACTATTGACTGCCGTCCGCAAAATAGCCAATTCAGAAGCACTGTTGATTTTCCTCTGCTGCTGATTGGCTGTATACCTAAGACTGTAAAAATTAGCTCCTGTGGTAGTGCTAAGACAGTGTTACCTGAGTATTAATGCGTATTAAGGTATATATGGTGTGTAAACTAATAAAACAAACCGTTGTAAGCATTTTAAGAGGATGTCTGTGTTGGGAATATTTCAGATTAATGGGAATTAATTGATTAGTTACATGTTAGTACATGCATTGTGGGAAAATATCGTGTGCTTAATCAGACGTCAGTGAGCAGCAAATTTGAGCAGGACAACCTCTGACCTCATTCCCTCTACTCTACACTATGAAGTGGTTTAACCGTTTTGGACCAGACATCAAGACTGCTTAGGAGGGACTGAGGGAGATAATGTTGGACTACTTTATGCTATATTTTATAAGGAATATGGGGGTGCGGGGTCAGGGCCAGAATGGGACTCACTTTCAGTCCTTAGGTTTCACGCCTCAGACCGGCCCACTTTATATCACAACCTATTATTATTATTATAATCATGTAATTATAACCTTACATATTAAAGTTTCAACAGCACAGTGTTCTGTAAAGCCTTGTCAAAGTGTTTGTCTAAACAATGTCTAATTCAGTGCAAATAAGTGTTAATTGCTTCACAAGGTAGATTTACAGTATTTCAGCATGCATTCACATCTACATTATTCTCTACAACAGATCCATTAACAATATCAGAATCTATATATTGATCTGCTGCCTCTGTAGTCAGTCCCTGAGTCAGTGTTTCTCAAACTATGGGGCGAGCCCCACTAGTGGGCGCGCAGAGGTATTGCAGGTGGGGCGTGACATCAACGGGATTTAAATAGTTTTTTCCCCCTAAATTCTGTCGTTGTGAATGTTTCACTGCACTGTAAATTAAATCAACCAGCTCCCCCCTCTCACAAAATTAAACACACTCAAATAAATTAGCAATTGTGATCATCATTGTAAACAGAACCAGGACCTGGAACATCGGGCTGGGAGTTTGACGTCAGAATATATCGCAGCAGAACAAAACGAGCTGAAGTAGCCGCATTATTAGAGATTCCATCTACAAAATGTACAAATATCTAAAAAGATCAGGGAACGTTTCAGTCAGAGAAGTCACACGGTCAACCATGGAGGAAATACAGGGATCTGTATCTTTCTCTTTATTTATTTTATTTTTTATTTATTTTTATTTTGTACTTTTGAAAGCTTTGTAAATTTGATAAAACTACAACTTTTATTTTCTCCAACTGTGAGCTGAAGTTCTACATGTAGCAACTACTGACAGCATATAATTCTGAGCTGGTTTTACACCAGTGCACAACCCCTTTTTCCAACTAATTTATACCCTTAAAAACTTGTAGACTAACTCGGCTATTTAAATAAATAAAACACTTTAAAAAGCAGGCGTGGTCACCATTCTGTTGGGGCGATAAAAGCAAGGGGGGCTTGTGTATGCTCCTTTGTCCAAATGATAAAAAAAGTTTGAGAAACACTGCCCTGAGTAGACTCTGCTCTCCCTTTGACACTTCCTCCAGTTTCCCTAAACTCACCTGCTGAACCTGTGTCACAATAAAAATAATATTCTGTAAAGCTTTAGTCCATTTGATATGGAAAACAACATTTGGCTTAACCATTTAAGACATTTTCAATGGCAATTCAGGCTTATTTTAATTCACGTCAGTTGTATTAATATAGTGCTGAATCACCTAGCATTGCAGGGCACTTTTCATATAGAGCAGGTCTACACCATGCTCTTCATTATATTAATACTAATAATATCCACTCAATAAGTAATCCTGCCCACTCAGGACTTGTGGGCTAATATTTCTTGGTGCTGGATTTTCCTTCTAACTCTGAAGAGCAACAAGACAAAGCTTCCCAGTTATGTGGTGTTGCATCATATTATTATTATTAAAATGATATAATGTCTAGGGGTGTCAAATTATCGCGTTAATTGCGATCAATTAATTACAGCCATATTTAGCACGTTATGTTTTTCAATCGCGTTAATCTAATTTTTCATCTTTAATTCTACAGTTTCTGCATTAAAGTTTCCTTTAAATAAAACCCGTTTTATTCACTGGGCTTCTTGAGCTTGAGTTGTTCAAGGTTAACCACACCCTAAAGTGGACATCGTTTGGCTGTAAACTCATCATGAGGTGACTGGCTTCCATCGTGGTGGGGAGGGCGAGGTTAGGAGGAACGGTGAGTTGCCAACTATGCTATATTCGGCGAGTTTTTAGACCCCTCTAGTGATTCTTTCTATAAAATAAAAAAATAAAAACTTATGTCAAATCTAGCAACTTTTTATGGGGTTATTGGAAACTTTTGGGTGAACGATGTAACGTTGTTACTCTTCTCACCGAGCAGCGGGGCGCTTTCCTGTCTCACAGCTTACAGCAGGCAACTATGAAGCACCGCACACTGCAGCTCACCTCCACCCAGCCGCCCAGGTCCACCGGTATGGCAAGCCATCGGTATGAAAAATAATGCGTATTTTACCGTGTTGTTTTAACCTGTAACACAGCTGGACTCAGAGAAGATATTTACCCCACTGCGTCCAGAACGCTAATGAATCACGCATGCTTGAAGCAGAAGGTTGCAGGCCCCACTTGGGACTAGTTACAAAAACAGGAGAATGTAAATGGCCGGGACTGCATCTGTTCAAGTCTGTTAAATACAATATATGAATTCATAAAGCCAGTTATTTTAATTACATGTATCAAACTTTTGTTCTACCACAATAATGTAAGGAATTTAAAAGAAAATACCTCAAGATGAGGGCTTTAATCAGCAATTATTAGGTGAGATAAAAAAAAAGATTAATTAGACAATTTAATAACAGATCATAATTAATTCATCTCAGTTTTTTTTTATCTCATGACAGCACTACCTAAAACATACAGGGAGCCAATGCAGTGAGTTTAAAGGGCCCATATTGTGAAAACAAATCTGTTTTTCTGGGATTTGGGGTGTTATTGTATGTCTCTGGTGCATAAACATGCATACAAAGTCAAGCTGTACTCGCTGCAGAACCACAAAGGCGGAGCTGCACCAGAAGGTGGAGCTGCACCAGAGTCAGCCCCGCCCATCAGAGTCAGCCCAGCCCAGCCCCGTTCATCCGCTATATCATTCCGCTATATCGATAGATAGATAGATAGATAGATAGATAGATAGATAGATAGATAGATAGATAGACAGACAGACAGACAGACAGACAGACAGACAGACAGACAGACAGACAGACAGACAGACAGACAGACAGACAGACAGATAGATAGATAGATAGATAGATAGATAGATAGATAGTCCTTTATTTGTCCCACATTTGGAGAAATTCCAGCTGTTACAGCAGCAGTAAAAGGTCAAAGATTTAAAAAATAATAATGCTGTATATGCTGTACAGCATATAGCCTACACATAAACATCAATTTTGATAATAACTGTAATAATAACAGTAATAATACGGAAAAAAATCATTATAAATTATGAATAATGATAATAATGAAATAAATTGTACTGTATACTGTACTGTACTGTATATATGTTGTACTGTTATACTGTACAGTCACATTCCTTATATATATATATGGTATTTAATTTCAAACAATAATAAATGAGCTAATTATTTGGCAAATTAGCTAATTAAATTAGTTTTTTTTGTTTGTTGTTTTTGCAAAGCCGGCATTCTATAATCATTACAAAACATTACAAACATTATGATAAGATGAAGAGGTATCTGATTTTCAGTTGAAGACTATGAATATTCTTATCACGATGGTATATATATGGTATGGTATATATATTTTTATCACTTATCACCAATCAGGCAGCACTTTGAGGATGATCTTTTATTTTTCCTGTGTTTTTGAAACAGTTCAGCTGCTGCTATGCAAGAAGCTCCATAAATGTGGATAACTCCACAACCATCTGGATGTATGACTTCTTTACAGATCAGTGTGAGACTGAAAGACTGCGTCTCTTGATATGGTTGTCAGCAACACAGGAGCAACACAGGGGACTGTACTCTCCCCATTTCTCTTCACACTCTACAGCTCAGACTTCCAGTAAAACTAAGCGACTCCAGGAGGAACAGGAGGAAACAAAGTACAATACCTGCTTCAGCTGGTAATGGGCTTGACTGGATATAAACTGTGCAAAATTGCTATTTGTGGGGTCGATTGTCCAAAAAAGAAGAATGCTATAATAGCTGTGAAAACAATGAATGATTCTTCACGTCCTCCAACACGAAACAGTGAGGAAACAACAGTATTCAGGCAGAAGTCTTTTTCTGAAACGACTCAACTGTCAATCAATCATGATTTTTCCTTAAAAAACAAAACAAAAACACTACCCCCAAAAACCCCGCCCTGTTAAAACATTGCAATTTTCTTCAGAAATTAATCCGGTTTTCACAACACCATCACACTAAAAGCAATAAGAACTTGACTGTTATTTTTGCAGTAAACTTTATTATTCTCAATTACTTTATCATTGAAACTGAACAAAAGAACAAAACAAAACAACAACAAAAGACCAAATGGAGTCTGGAGGTTGTGAACTAAAAAGGATTGCCTCTGGCCATCATCAGCTCAGCTGTGAGACGTGTCACTCCTCCCTCCTCCAGGATGCTTATCAGGATCTGAGAAACAATTAAATCACTCATTCACATCTTGTTGTGCTTTACAGAATACACCTTTTATACATTCCAGAGGAATGAAATATAGACCACAATTGCCTTATAATCTCCTCCCATTTCCCAAGCAAGCTAGAGACCATCTTACCCCAAGTAAGTTGAGTTAATGAGATTGCACAACTTGTTACACTAAATAACTGCCACAGATAAGTCTGTATGCCACATTGTGGTCCATGATTTAAGTCCTGTGACAACAGTTGAGCTACTATGTATCTTTACTTTTTAATCAAACTTTATCTGTATAGCACTTTTCATACAAAAGTGGCACAAAGTGTTTTACAAGATAAAAACAGTCATTAAATATATTAAAATCTTCACACACCCAAGTATTGTCTGATCATACTCTATCCACACCCATGATCAAATAACCCGTTCCAGAATTATGGGGGGTGCGTCTGATCTGGAAGAAAAAGGTCAATGAGGAGACATCTGCCCCGGCAGCGGTAGATTAACAGCAGCAGCCGAGGCACCGACAGGGCACCCAGTGGAGGCAAGGCCAAGAGCCCCATCTCCACCCAAGCTCCACCTGGAGAGCACCCAGGGAGCCACAGCCAACCACCGCTCCCGGGGCAGAGGGCTCCCACAGAGGAAACACTGGATTAAGATAAATTAAAGTATAAAAATAAACAGCATATTAATGTGCTAAGATTAAGTAGTAAAACCGATAAAAATATAATCATATAAAACATGCAGAGCAATTAAACAGACAGTAATAAATAAAAATCAGTTAAAAGCTAGGCTAAAAAGGTTAATCTTGAGCCTGCTCTTAAAAACATTAATGTTCCCTACAGCCCTGAGGTCCTCTGGCAGCCTGTTCCAGAGGTGAGGGCCATAAAACTGGAAAGACGCCTCGCCATGCGTGTGTGTCCTGACTTTTGGGGTGACAAGGAGACGGCTGCCAGAGGAGCGCAGAGACCGCGAAGGTTTATATGGTAAAAGCAGTTCAGAGAGATAAGAAGGCCCAAGACCATTAAGACACTTAAAAGCCATTAAAAGAACCTTAAAGTCGATCCTGAAATGTACGGGGAGCCAATGCAATGATTTTAAGACCGGTGTAATGTGCTCCTGCCTCCTGGTCTTCGTCAGGACACGTGCTGCTGAATTTTGTAGTAGTTGTAAACCTGATATACTGATTTTGGGAAGACCAGAAAGCAGAGCATTACAGTAATCTATTCTACTGGAGATAAAAGCATGCATCAGTGTCTCTGTATTGGCCCGAGAGAGAATGGGGCGGACTCTGGCGATGTTCTTTAGTTGATAAAAACCTATTTTAGTAATATTTTTTATGTGACGAATAAAGGTCAGCTCAGAGTCAAAAATCACGCCCAGGTTCTTCACTTGTAAAGAGGGATTAAAAGACAGTGATTGTAGTTTTGGTAAAAGTTTCTCTCTCTGAGCCTCAGGACCGATGACTAGAACTTCAGTTTTGTCCTGGTTGAGCTGGAGAAAGTTTTCTGCCATCCAGGATTTAATGTCTAAAATGCAGTTAAAAAGTGCATCTATTGGCCATTTACCATTTAGAGGAGCAGGTATCTAAACTTACCATAAAAGTCCTGTGAGATAGGATGTGAACCATTTGTTCACCAGCACCAGAGAGGACATTCTGTTTTAAACGGGTTAAAAGAATAGTGTGGTCTACTGTATCGAAGGCAGCACTTAGATCCAGTAGAATCAACACTGTCACCTTCTGTGCATCATAGTTTAATCTAAAATCATTTAAAATCTTTAAGTCTCTGTGCTATGGTTCACCCTAAAACCAGACTGAAATTTCTCCAGGACATTGTGCTCATTAATAAAATCATTAAGTTGAGTTAAAACAATTTTTTCTAACATTTTGCTTAAAAAAGTTAAGTTAGATATCGGTCTAAAATTGTTAAGATCATTAAAATCTAAATTGCTCTTCTTCAACAGGGGCCTCACTACCGCCCCTTTAAAGGCGGCAGGAAAAACCCCCGTCTGAAGGGAACAATTCATCATGGTTAAAATTTCATCTCTAAAAAAGACATAAAATTGCTTAAAAAAGGAATTGGGAATCGGGTCCAAAACACATGTGGTGGGCCTCACTGAGGAGAAAACTTTATCAAGAGTCCCAGCTTCTACCAGGACAAAATTGTCCAGCGTTTCCTCTGGTAGAGACACACAATCAGATTTGTCTAAAACCATGTTACTCTGAGAAGATAAAATCTTACATCTGATGGTGTCTACCTTCCCTCTGAAGTGGTCTGCGAACTCCTCACAAAGAGTGTTTGAGGGGGTTTTAGGAAATGCAGTAGTAGCTCTGTTAAAAAGTTTATCAATGGTGGAAAAAAGGATTTTGGAATTATTTTTATGTTCCGAGATGATTTTGGAGAAGTAAGCACTTCTTGAATTTCTTACTGCATTGTTGTTATAATTTGAGAAGATCTGTGTATATTTGATCGTTTATTGTGGTTTTACTTTTCCTCCATTTTCTCTCTGTCGCCCTACAATTTCTCTTCATTTTTCGGAGGTTTTCATTTTTCCACGGCATTGCAGCTTTAGATTTTAAACTTTTAACTTGTAGTGGAGCAAGCCAGTCAAGAGTGGACTGAAGCCTTCTGTTAAAATCCTTGACAATAAAATCACAGGGGGCAGGTAAAACAATAGGAGGATTCTTTTAAAAATTTCCAGAAAACCTGCAGCCACTTCAAGGGTTAGATGGCGCTTACTGACAGTTCTCACAGAGGTCTCCTGCTGAATAAAACTGGTGATGTTAAAAACACACAGTAGTGGTCAGAGACAGCCAAGTCAACAACAGAGGACACACGGGTGGACAGGCCATGCGTGATGACCAAGCCCAGGGTGTGTCCTTTGTTGTGAGTCGGCTGCATGACATGTTGGCTAAAATCCATATAAGTCAGGATGTTTAAAAAATCTATTGATGAAGGATCTAAAAGGTTATCTATATGTAGAGTTCCAGCGGCTGGAGAGACCCCCACCAGCCAGTTTTTACTGGAACTCCTCCCACTCAATGAAATACAGAACATGACCAGGAGATGGCGCTTCTCTCACAGAATACAGTACACACCGCCAGATTTAAAGCGCTGCCTCTGGCGGTCTGTGGAATTTCACATAATTCATAGAACCAAGAATGACATAAATGTGATTAATACCTACATGTGATTTAAGAAGTGAAATTATAACAGACCTAGCTACTGGAGATTAGCTGCCCACTGTTTTATCTGGAGTTAAATTATTCTAGCTAATACCTCCTGTCAAATTTTTTATCACTTTATTTACTGTGAATCGACATATAAAGAGGAAAAACTAAGCCTTTTGGAAGATGTTTGCAGTTGCAGGTACTCGGTGTATGCCTTCGACCAGGGAATAAGCATTATTATTGCTCAACCTTTTGTTTTTCACTAATGGGCCATTTGTCACCCATTGTCACACAAATCGCATAGGCTACAGAGCCGGCCTAAAATGCAGCTGGCTGTTCAACTTTGATCATTATTTGTGTTTGTTGTCAGAGCTTAAATCATATCTTCAGACACAAACTTGCAGAAGCATTCCAATTGTGTAAGGAGGAAAATTACATCTGTGAGAGCTGGACTGGAGAGAATGTTATTGGGACCAAGATACATATAATATATACCAGTCATGGAGAACAGTGTGTGTTTTTTTGGTTGGGACTCAATGTCCACACTGTCTCAGTTTGGCTTCAAAAGTAAACATGGCACTGACATGTATGTCTATGCTCTGAAAGAGGATGTCAGTAGCTATAGAAAACATAATTCCACCATGTTTATGTGCTTCCTGGATGCCTCTAAAGTCTTTGACCGGATTAATCATGGGAAGTTGTTTAGAAAGCTACAAGAGCGAGGGGTTCCTTATTATTTAATGCTTATTCTACACTACTGGTACATACACCAAACATTGCAAGTAAGGCTGCGGTCACACCTGGGTGAACCGGTTAAGCACAACCGGGTTAAAAAAGATGGCCTGCAGTCACACCAGCCATGTCGATAACGCGTCACTCTGCCGCAACGTCTAAAGACCCAATTTCCATGACAATTACCGCAATCGCGCTGAAACCTAATCGCGCCCTGGGCTGAGTATCCGCGATTTGGCCCGGAAAAAGTGTGTGTGTGTGTGGGGGGGGGGTCGGGAAACTGCTGCTCTGTCCCGAGTAGAAGATAGGTGTGACCGCGCCCTAAGATGGGGTAATGCCATATCTGAGCGCTGGCCCAGACCAGAGCTTTTACTGTCATTGGGCCAGAGTGAAATACACCAATGTGGCGGCACACGTCGGCTACGCAGCCAGAGCCTTCAATATAGCCTACTCAGAGTTGCGACATACATTTACTTCGTTGTATGAACGGTCACGTGACTCGAGGCGCATTTGTAGTTTAAGAGCAGGCCTAAAACTCGTTTAACTTTTTCAGGATGCCTGGACGAACGTGTGCTGTTAAAAGCTGCTACAGTCGGTCGGGTAAGCAGACAACAATCCAAGTGGAAAAATCAAGGCCATTATGTGTTTTTTGGATCCCACAGTGGAGAACAAACGATGGACCACAGATTTCCGACATAACAAAGCGGCGGTGAACTACTTGTCACCATATCCGCCTTTAAAGGGGCGGTAGTGAGGCCCCTGCTGAAGAAGAGCAATTTAGATTTTAATGATTTTAACAATTTTAGGCCAATATCTAACTTACTGATTTTAAGCAAATTTTTTGATTTTTAAAAAAAATTGAACTTAATGATTTTATTAATGAACACAATGTCCGGGAGAAATTTCAGTCTGGTTTTAGGGTGAACCACAGCACAGAGACGGCCCTTTTGAAGATTTTAAATAAATTTAGATTAAACTATGATGCACTGAAGGTGACAGGGTTAGTTCTACTGGATCTAAGCGCTGCCTTCGATACAGTAGACCACACTTTTCTTTTAGCCCGTTTAAAACAGATTGGCTTCTCTGGTGCTGTTCACAAATGGTTCACAAACTATCTCACAGACAGGACTTTTATGGTAATTTTAGATACCTGCTCCTCTAGGGTCCATAGGATTACACGTGGTGTGCCCCAGGGTTCGATTTTAGGCCCAGTGCTTTTTAACCTTTATATGCTCCCTCATTTCCCTCCTGTTTATCATTGATAAATCTCACTTCTCACATCCAATGCCATATCTCCAAGTGGTTTTCTATGACATCTTCATATAGGATTTTTATCAATTTCACTCAGAGCGGTCATCTACTCCTAATCTTCATCATCATTGTTATAGTTTAGTAACAGAGCCTGATATTCATCACTTATCATTACATTCTCTACCATTGAGCCCATCATTTTCCTAATACACGGTAAAACACACATAGAAAACAAAGAAAACAATAACAGAATAATCAAAATCGGTGTACATATTTTCAACAACATTACAGTCCAATATACATCATTCATTCTATGTCCTAGATATGCAACTCCATACGAAGGAAAAGCAGTCATTAACACACCTTTAGCATTAGATATTAAAGGTGGAGATTTAGTTATACCAGTATATCTTTTTCTGCTGTGGTTTACATGCATTCTTTCTGTCAGATTCTGTCTGGGGATCACAAAGGAAGCTGGCGTCAGTCTGGCCTAAGGATAGGTGCCACACCACTTAGCAGGAAGGTCTTTGAACCACACACCCAGACATGAGAAAGAGGTGAAGGTGCCCCTTCGCTCAATGGCTTTGGGTGGTTGAAAGTGTTCCAGATGGCTCCAGTGGCCCTATTGTCAAACCCATGCTTCTCAGCTTCCTTGTACACTGAAGTTGAGTTCAATCCATTTCCAAAGTGTTATCACACTGTGATCTTCCCAGATAGAGATATCTTTTAAACGATCCGCCTATATAGTTGCATTTAGCTTTAATGCAAATGGTAGCAGCTGCTGGATATCTAGCTGTTGTTATACCTCTTAGATTAGTGCGGTTAGTATTATTACCCCACTTAGTTGGATTCCTCCAATTAGACAAGTTAAATGAGAGAAATTTCTAGGCAGTTTTTTTAACAATGCTATTTTTAGCTTTCCGCGTCTCATATTTTTTACTTGAAAACCATGCCATTACACATAACAATCAGACATATTCAAAGCCATTGCAGTTACATTTGCATGTTGGTACCTTACATTGTCATGATAACCGTCAAAGTTTATTTCATATCTTTTCTTTCGATACAGATTCTGTTGAAGGCCTAAGAGCATGATGCATGTTAGGAATACCAGGCAGCTTAGAAAGGTCCAACGTCGATTCATCTTTCAATCTTCTCAAGGGGGAGAGGTTACAAGCACTTCACCCCTTTAGTTCAGCTAACAGTGTTCTTTTCCTGTACTTGTTCCACGTCCACGGATGTGTGTGTGTGTAAGTGGGTGGGTGTAATGTCTGTTTTTACTCGGTTGTAGCAGTTGTTTCTTGCAATGTGACAAATGTATCCATGTTGTTATGAACACAAAGTCCCAAACCTGCACAGGTGATCACATTTCCTTGTGGATTGTGACAAATACAGATTACGCATGCACTACAAAAAAAACAAAAAAAAATTACACTTCTTTTTTTAAACTTTTTTTTTAACCATTCCTTTGTTTGAGTCACCCAATGCTTTTTCTTCTTTTCTGCTTCTGTTACTTTTTCAGCATGAATATTCATGAATTCATCCAAATCACACGTTGGCAGATTAACGAAATGTTTTTTGATCCAGTCACATATGGATGGGGTGAATCCTTCTAGAAGAGCATTCTTCAGCTGCTGCTGGAAGGTCTCTCCCGCTTGACCATCATCAGTTATCCCACTATTATCTTGGAACACTACTGTCCATGTTCTGTAAACTAACATGGTTCTATTTGTGTCCCCATTTTGGGCAGCAGGATTACATGCAGGGCCGGCCACTTCCACCACTGGAAATGCACCAGAACACTCCTGACTGCAGGGGGTCATCCCCGCTTCAGGAGGGCTCAGCAGTCCCCCTACTCTGTTACTCCAATCCCCCACTTCTGCTTTAGACCGTGTGTTCGCTACTGGAGGGGAAGTTGAAGCTTGAAATGAAACCAAACTTGGATAAGTTGGATACTTGGATACTGGGTGGCGGTGGGCACGGAGGTGGACCAACACCCCCAGGGGATGTGGTCGGTTGTGGAGCAGTTGTTGCAGCAGCTGAAGCCTGGAAAGCCTGCTGCTGTCTTTGCATTCTTACATCATTCTGACCGTTGTTATCTTCTGGATGCGCTATTATGTATGCTTCCACTGTTTCATTTTTCTTTCCATTTTGCCTGTGATAAGCTTCTTCTTGCCACTTTAACGCCAATTGCTTTCCGGTTTTGTTTCCTGTTTTATGTTTCTTTTTCATCTTAATTAGGCAAGGCAAGGCAAGTTTTTTTGTATAGCACAATTCATGTTACAAGACAATTCAAAGTGCTTTACATAAAACATCAAAAGCATTACAGAAAAAGCAAAAGTACAGGAATAAAAACCATGATTTAAAATGAAAAAAAAAATCTTAAAAGAATCTTAAAAGAAGCTGTGCAGATTTAAAACTTAGAATAAAAACCTAATCAAAAGCAGCTGAGAACAGGTGGGTCTTTAACCTGGATTTAAATAAACTGAGTGTTTCAGCTGATCTGAGGCTTTCTGGGAGTTTGTTCCAGACATGTGGAGCATAGAAGCTGAACGCAGCGTCTCCATGTCTGGTTCTGACTCTGGGAACTGATAAAAGACCGGATCTAGATGACCTGAGGGGTCGAGTAGTTTTATACTGGGTCAGGAGTTCACTGATGTATTTTGGTCTTAAACTATTCAGAGCTTTATAGACCAGCAGCGGAACTTTGAAGTCTATCCTCTGACAGACAGGCAGCCAGTGTAAAGACCTCAGAGCTGCACTGATGTGGTCCACTTTTTTGGTCTTAGTGAGAACTCTAGCAGCAGAGTTCTGGATGAGCTGCAGTTTCCTAATTGATTTTTTAGGTAGACCTGTAAAGACGCTGTTACAATAATCAAGCCGACTAAAGATGAAGGCATGGACTAGTTTTTCCAGGTCCTGCTGAGACATCAGAACTTTTATCCTTGAGATATTCTCAAGGTGATAGTAGGCTGATTTTGTGATTACCTTAATGGGTTTTTCAAAGTTTAGGTCTGAGTCCATCACTATACCCAGATTTCTGACGTGGTTGATGGTTTTTAGGTGTATGGACTGAAGCCCTGTGGTGACCGTCAATCTTTTCTCTTTAGCTCCAAAGACATTTACCTCAGTTTTGTTTTTGTTCAACTGCAGAAAATTGTGGCACATCCAGTCATTAATTTCCTCAATGCATTTGCCAAGAGCCTGTACAGGCCCTTGGTCTTCTGGTGACATTCTAATATATATTTGTGTGTCATCTGCGTAGCTATGGTAACTTATATTGTTGTTATTTATTACCTGTGCCAGTGGGAGCATATAGATGTTAAACAGAAGAGGTCCCAGGATGGAACTCTGGTGAACTCCACAGGTAATTCCCGTCTGCTCAGATGTAAAGTTACCTATTGACACAAAGTACTTCCTGTTCTCTAAGTACGTTTTGAACCAGTTTAGTACAGTGCAAGACAGACCCACCCAGTTCTCCAGTCGTTTGAGTAAAATAATGTGGTCAACAGTATCAAATGCAGCACTGAGATCCAGTAAAACTAACACTGACATTTTTCCACTGTCAGTATTCAAACAGATGTCATTAATGACTTTGGTCAGAGCAGTGTCAGTGCTGTGGTGCTGTCTAAAACCTGACTTGCTTTGTATTAAGAAGTCATTTAGCTGATGAAAAACAGCCTTTTCAATTATCTTACTTAAAAATGGAAGATTGGAGATAGGCCTGTAGTTGTTCATTTGTGTCTTGTCCAGATTGTCTCTTTTGAGCAGGGGTTTAATTACAGCTGTTTTCAGGGGCTCTGGGAAAACACCCAACATTAAAGATGAGTTCACAATCTGTAATAGATCTGACTCCAAGATCTTTGAGACCTTTTTGAAAAAGCCTGTGGGCAGGATGTCTAAGCAGCAAGAGGAGGCGTTCAGTTGACGTAAGATGTCCTCCATATCTTTGCTGTTTATGAGATAAAACTGTTTCATGGTGTTTAAACGGATTTTCCGTGGACACGGTACATAACCTGAACCTGCCGTTGATGAACCAACCACTTGTCTAATATTTTGGATTTTGTCTGTGAAGAATTTGGCAAAGTCATTGCAGGCCTTGGTGGAATAGAGTTCACGTGCTACTGACACAGGATAGTTTGTTAGCCTGCCGACTACAGCAAATAATGCCCGAGCACTATGACTATTGCTGGTGATGATGTCAGAAAAATATGACTTCCTTGCATTCCTCAGTTGTAAGTTATAAGAGTGAAGTTTCTCTTTGTAGATGTCATAATGAACCTGAAGTTTTGTTTTTCTCCATCTGCGCTCGGCTTTCCGACACTCCCTTTTTTCATTTCTCACCAGTGTGGAATTTCTCCATGGAGACTTTTTCCTTCCAGAGATAACCTTCACCTTTGTGGGAGCAATAGTATCCATAACATTTAATATTTTAGCATTAAAGCTGTTGACAAGTTCATTGACTGAACCCCCTGACAGGGCAGGTGTTAGAGAGAAGACCTGGTTAAAGATCTCACTAGTGTTTTCAGTTATACATAGTTTTGTGATAACCTCCATTAAAACATTTATGTGAACCGAAATTATACTCTCAAAGAAAACACAACAATGGTCAGACAAGCCCACATCACGCACATTAATCTTGGAAATGCCCTAACCCTTCTAGATCAGTAACTCCAAAACATGACCCTTATTATGTGTGGGCTCTGTCATATGCTGAGTCAGCCCAAAGTTGTCCAGAGTGTTACTCAGGTCTTTAGACCCTTTGTTATGGGGATTGTCAACATGGATGTTAAAATCACCAAAAATAATTATACAGTCACAATCAACATAGGTTATAGACAACAGTTCACTAAAATCATCATTAACGTCAGCACAGTAATTTGGAGGCTGATAAATGTTAAGAAATATGGCCCTAGATGAGGCCTTCAGCTGTGCAGCAACATATTCAAAAGAAGGAAAACTTCCAAGAGATAACTGCTTACACTGGAATGATTCATTAAATAAAACAGCAACTCCTCCACTTCTCCTGTTCTGTCTGTCCTGGTTGACAAAACTAAAGTTGGGAGGGGTTGATTCGATAAGAGAAACACTGCTATTCTGATCTAACCAAGTCTCAGTTAAAAACATAAAATCAAGGCTGTGCTCAGTGATAAGATCATCGATTAAAAATGTCTTCCCTACTATAGACCTGACATTTAATAAGGCCATCTTAACAGGTTTAAGAGTATTATTGTGCCCCTTGTGTTTTGGGGTGGGCTGTGTACAGCATATGTTTACTTTACTTAAAAACCTTTTAGAATGCAGTGCTCTGTGTTTTGACATAACTACATTCCTTCTGTTACTTATAAGTACAGAAATGATCGAACCTTCTAATGAACAGGGTCCCAGCTTGTCCTGGGAAAAGTTCTGACTGCTGATATCCACGCAGCCTGGACCCTTAACACATCATACATCAGACTGTGGAGATTGTACATGCTTACGTGGTGGGGTAGGAGGGGGCCGGGCTTGTTGGCCTACCTTTGATCGCCCTGGTGTGGGGTTTATGGGTAAAGAAAACAGATTTGTCTGGGGGCTGGATCTGAGCCCAATGTTGACCCGCTCCATCATCTGCTCAGTGAATTTCAGATGGGAGATGTGGGTGGAGGGGGGCGGTAGGGAAGATGGTGGGCTGTCAGGGGTTTGCGGGGGCGATGGAGGTCCGCTGTCCTGTTCTTTAGGGCTGTTGAGGGCTTTTGGGGCAAATAAAGATCCTTCTTCCGGCTTCTGTTAGAAGCTTCCCATGAGTGAGGGCAGAAGAAGTTCCTCGCCCTCTGCACTCAGCCTTGTTTGGTCTTCCTTTTGAGATAAGTCTTTGTGTATCTCCTTTTTGGCTCCAAGCACAGAGGGATGACACAGGAAGTAGAAAATATTGGAGGTAAACAGTCTTCCACCTGACCTGTTCAAACTAAATCCATTTGCCTTTAAAAAGATGTCTGCGCTCCCATAAATTCAGAAAGTTGTTAATAAATTGCAGTTTTTTGTCAGCACATGCAGATAAAATCCACTTATTTAATGCCAAAAGATGCCTAAACCTATCTTCTCCTCCTCTGATGGGTGGTAAAGGTCCACTGATGAATACTGCTGCATCCAACGAGCTAAAGGTGTTCAATAATCCAGTGAAGTCCCGTTTCAGAACCTCTGATTGTTGCTTGGTCACCCTGTGTAGGGAACGATGTTTTTCAGTGTTGGATATTTAGTCACAGTTTTCAGAATCCTCTTCTGCATGTCACTGACCATATCCTTTGGAAAGCAGAGGACTTTTGTGTTTTTCCACACATCCACTGAATGTCCTTTACAGAGGAATCACCTACAATCAGAGTTTCAAGCCCAGTCTTTTGCTTTCTCTGTGGCATCTCACTATCTGACAGGTTATCAGTCCTCATCTCGCTGTCTTGGGATGGATGGTCATCAGATAAAGATCCAGGGCATTTCAAAAATTTTTTCCATTTACCAAGGTATTTTGTGCTTCCTTCATGTTTTTCAGCCATGTATTTAGGATCTCCTTCTAATTTGTGTTTTTCATTACTATTCCCCATTATTCAAGGTATGTGTGGGTTAATCTGGAGCGAATGTGAAATACAGAAAGCCAACCTGAAGGGCTATTTACACGACAACGTTGCCGTTTTTCTTTGAATACGCGGGTGAAAACGCGCTGCGTTTACACGACAGGGCGCGATGGAAAACAATGTAGTACATATGCCCGGCCATTAGATGGCAGTCTGCCCCGTGTATGCAGTCTTCCAAGGTTTCCCCCTCACAACCCGGAAAAGAAACATTTCATGATACCTAACAATGGCGGTCTTTTTGTAGTTCTCCGCTCAAATGAAGGCATATTGATTATTTGACGCACGTACTGTATGCGACCAAATAACTTCAGAAGCTGCATCAGCAGTAACCGCATACCTGGATCCGCCATTGTTGTTGTTTTTCTGTAGAAAGGCGGAGTGCGCAAGTGCAACATGTCCGTAGGTGGCTGGCAGTGCTGTCATCGTTTTCAAAAGTCTCCGCCTTGCATTTACACGACAACGAATCCCTCAGCGTTTTCAAAACTCTCCACTCTGGAAGCCGTTTCCCAAAAGCTGTGTTTTCGCCCCCCCCCCCCCCCGTGTTCCCGTTGTCGTGTAAACGAGAGGCCGAATCGGAGAGAAAAACCTCAGTTTTGCTGAAAAACGTTGTCGTGTAAACAGCCCCTGAGAGACAAGCTTCTAGACCAGAAGTGACCACAGTGAGAAACCTAATCCGGTTTCTCACTGTGGGTCCTATCCCAGTTGACTTCTCGTTTTAGACTCTCCAAATCACTTCCACCTGAATTTCTAATGAAGAGGGTTTAACTTAATTAAACCAACAACAGCCTTTTTTGTTATCACCTCCAGGTTTGCAGCTGCTGAGTCGTTTCAGTTAATCTCTTCCAGTCACACAATCACACATACACACCAAATAAATCCCACTATAACTCTGATTTATACTTGTCCTGAACTTTGGACATGTTCTTTAGTTACTTAAACTTTACTTAAACTTCTGGCTAGGTCTTTTAGTTACTTAATATTTACCTAAACTTCTGGCTAGGTTTTTTAGTTATTTGATCTTTACCTAAACTTCTGGCTAGGTTTTTAGTAACTTAATCTTTTCCTAAACTTCAGGCCAGGTTTTATTTAGAGTAACTTAATCTTTACCTAAACTTCTGGCTAGGTTTTTTTATTTATTTTGTTACTTGATCTGTACCTAAACTTCTGGCTAGGTTTTTTAGTAACTTAATCTCTAAACATTATTTTCAACTGGTGAAACCTTAGTTTAAACTTTAGACTGTCTACACAATCGCACTGCTCATCATACCTGCTTTCCTCAGTTCGTTCTGCACAAAGTTTGGATGCCGTCAATCCGGTCCGGCGGAGCTAATTGAGTCACACTGGCCAACATAGAATTCACTGTAGTGGGCTTAATTTTGCAAGACTAACCTGTAGGTATGCACAGCTTTCAGCTGTGGCTCGAATGACCAAGTTATGTTAGGTAAAAAAATTACCCTAGAACATAAACAGAACAGAAATGAGGAAAGAGAAAGCTTCTGTGTTTTACTTGCGAATGAAGATTTCACAAGGGGGGTGAAAGACATTTGAACAAGCTGAGTGTCTTCTCCCATACATGCTCAAATCCTTGTCCCCCCGAGTTCACTCTCCCCCAAAGCTTTTATTACACAACAGAGGTTTACAACAGGTCATAAACCACACCCACATTAGGCCTGTGGGTTTTAAAACTAAATAACAAAGTACATGTAAATTAGGCCTTCCAGACAACCCTCTCAATCAACTCTTAGAGAGGATTTATCACCCATATGAGGAATTATACAGTAACATACACAGTATTACTCTTATCAATGATAATACAAATTTTCTAACAGGCCTTCTTATCTTTCAGAACAGCTTTTACCATATGAACCTTCACGGTCTCTGCGCTCCTCTGGCAGCCGTCTCCATGTCACCACAAAACTCAGGACACACACTCATGGCAAGGCGTCTTTCCAGTTTTGTGGCCCTAACCTCTGGAACTGGCTGCCAGAGGACCTCAGGGTCGCAGAGAATGTTCATGTTTTTATAAGCAGGCTCAAGACTTACCTTTTTAGCCTAGCTTTTAACTGATTATTATTCATTGCTGTTTGTTTAGTTGCTCTGCATGTTTTTTATGATCATATTTTTATCAGTGTTTTACTATTTAATCTTAGCACATTAAATTGCTTTTTATTTTTATACTTTAATTTATCTTAATCCCCGTTCCAGTGTTTCCTCTGTGGGAGCCCTCTGCCCTGGGAGCGGTGGTCGGCCGTAGCTGCCTGGGTGCTCTCCAGGTGGAGCTTGGGTGGAGATGGGGGTCTCGGCCTTGCCTCCACTGGGCGCCCTGTGTCGGCGCCTCGGCTGCTGCTGTTAATCTACCACTGCCGGGGCAGATGGCTCCTCTGATGGAGTTTCCTTGCATGGTTCATCTGCACTCGGCCGAATGTCCTTTATTACTGTTGCTTTTAACTGTGTGTGTGCATGGGAGTTGGGTTGGGGGGAGGGGGGTATAACAGACCATGCTTTTAAATCTGTGGGGGAGGGATGGGAATGTGGTTTTATGTGGGGTCATTTTAATCTGTAAAGCACTTTGTGATGCAACTTCTTGTATGAAAAGCGCTTTATAAATAAAGTTTGATTTGATATGCTGCGCCCTCAGAAATATGTGCACAACCATTGTGTGACTTTTGCCATGAGAAGAAACAGACATTTTCACAGGTCCTTATGCATGTTTTCTGTGAACAAACACCTGAAACTCTATAAGGTTCATGTTGTTTATGTCAGGGATGTGTGTGGAGTATGGACCCAAATGCAGACGCTGAAGGAAGGTGCCGGATCATTAACTATAACTATTGATGTCTTGTGTGCCTTCCCTGCTGTCTCATTCCTGCCCGATGTCCAGTCTTTCCTTTCCTGCTGTCGTCCTCTTCATCATCATCATCACCATAACCGCCTCCTTTAATAAACATCCTGCACCTTCCTTCAGCGTCTGCATTTGGGTCCATACTCCACACACATCCCTGACAGAATGATCCGGCCTTAAAATGGACCCAGCAGAACATATCCACACCCAGGAGGAATGGAGGGAGCTGATCCGATGGAGCGTGAGCCAAGGACCATTCTCAGACTCTCCGTATGTCGGAACCAGTCTGGCCTGTTGTCCTCCCGGGGTCGGTCCACGCAGGCTCGAGGCGAACAGCTCCATGCCTCAAGCCGCCGTCATCGCCGTCCGCGGGCTGCTCCTGCAGCCTTGCGGGAGGGTCGGGGGGATGACTTCCCGGTTCCCCAGATCGCCCAACCTCCGGTCTCGGATCCCCGGAGCTGCAGTCCGCCTCCACCATCTGGCCGCAGGCGACGGTACCGCCGAGCCGGAGTTTCCGGGAGCGGGGAGCAGGGCGGCGCTCCCACACGGACCACCAACGTCGGCTGCATCTCTGCGCTGCACGCACCGGCGGTTCTTTCCTCCGCCGTCTTTGTCCCTCCTCCAGCTGACTCTTCGGGGGCTCCTCACATCAGGGAGGAGGACCTGTTCGAGTTTTTCTATGGGGACAAGACGGACTACGTCTGCTCCAGGGGAGATCCAGCACCTCGTCGCAGAGGGCGACACCGCCGAGGTGGGATCGCTTCTGAGGAGGAAGGTCGAGCTCCAGTCCGTGAGCCCGTTCCAGCTCCAGTCCGTGAGCCCGTCCCAGCTCCGGTCTGTGACCCCGTCCCAGCTCCAGTCCGTGAGCCTGTTCCAGCTCCAGTCCGTGAGCCCGTTCCAGCTCCAGTCCCAGAACCTGCCGTGATTGTGGCTGCTGTGTTCTTGGCAGTCACAGCGGCAGATCTCCAGGGACCGACATTTCCCCATGGGTCGCTGGAGCTCCCGGGGAGGGTCAAGGAGGACCTGTCCCCGTCGCTAGAGCTCCCAGGGAGGGTATGGGAGGACCCATCCCCGTCGCTAGAGCTCCCAGGGAGGGTCAGGGAGGACCCGTCCCCATCACTGGAGCCTCCAGATTCTTCGTCCCAGCCGGCGTCCCGAGCCGGCGTCCGAGCCGGCGTCCGAGCCTCCAGATTCTTCGTCTCAGCCGGCGTCCGAGCCTCCAGATTCTTCGTCTCAGCCGGCGTCCGAGCCTCCAGACTCTCTTCGTCTTGGCCAACCTCTACCGGCCAGGCATCTTCGTCTCGGCCAACCAGCCAAGCTCCTCAGCGGCTGCCTGACCCTCAGAAGAGGACCTAAGAGCCGTCCGCCCGAACTCCAGGTCCTCAAGGGAGGATCACTGGGTCGTCTGCCCGACCTCCGTCCAGCCAGAGGACGCCGTCCGGGCCGTCCTCCAGACCTCCGTCCAGCCAGAGGACGCCATCCGGGACGTCCGCCCGACCTCCGTCCAGCCAGAGGAGGCCATCCTCCGGACCGTCGTCCAGCCAGAGGACGCAGTCCGGGCCGTCCGCCCGATTAACGTCCAGCCAGGGGTCGCCACCGGGGCCGTCCTCCAGACCGCCGTCCAGCCAAGGGACGCCACCGGGGCCAACCGCCCGACCTCCAGGTCCTCAGGGGCCGCCCACCTGGTCGTCCGCCAGACTTCCAGGGGCATACCCAGAAAGACTCTGTGTAATATATTTAATCAAATTAATCATCAAAAAATTTTTTTTATAATTTACTTTTTAAAATGGAGCAGGAAATTTTTACTAGGACTTATTATTTATTTAGCTGAAATGGAGAACATGGGGAGGCGACCCATCTGATAGCGCATGCCCTGTAAGTTAATGATTGGTAACCTTAACTTAAGTGAAAAATAATGCTTGTGAGAACCGTGTAAAATGGCTTGGCAAAAAACATTTCACAACTATATATACGGTGCAATCACACAAAGTCAATTAAGTCATGCAATGCGCAACAAAATTAACTACAAACAGTGCAATAAATAAAGCAATGCCATATTCTATTCACAATGCTGTTCTATGTACAGTGCAATGGTTGGATTAATATCTGTCAGTTCTTTGTGCATCAGGGGGCAAAGCCATGGACAGTCTGCAGGCGGGTGTCCACAAGGCCTCCACACACACGTCAGGTCTGGCAACCAGCCACAGCTAAACAACTCGTAACTATCCAGTGACGTGTAGCTAGCTTTTAACCTGTGTCTGAGTGTAGTTTGATAGTTAGTCTGATAGTTTGTGATGTCGATCGGAGTGAACGGTGGAAGTGTTGAGGTCTTTGTTCCATCCTCAGGCAGCTCGTACGGATCGACCTTCTCCACCTCCTTTAACTTTTGCACATATATCCCTCGCAGAAGCAACAAGACAATCTCGGTAAACACCCCTTTCTTTTTTCTTACTCCTCTCTATTCTCCAAATCAAAATCACAACCAAGAGCAACCCAACAACAACCTAGTTCGCCTTCGTCGGTGACTTGGTTGGCATTCAAATTACCTTAACAAAAGTGAGCCCCTACTGATGCTCAGGTCGCTATGGAAAAGTCACGTGACTGACATTGTCGTGACGTATCTCCACGACCACAAAAAATAAATAAAATGTCTAATCAATTTTTTTGTAATGGAATAAACACAGTAGATATTTTTTTGTTTTTCATTTTTATTTAAGGTGAAAGTGTATGTAGCCTAGCTTACAAGTGTCAGGCTGCAGGTGAAAGGGGAGCAGCCTCTGGCGAGAAACTATGCGTTCCAGACGCAGACGGTGGATGATCACCGATGACAGGCGGTTATCCGAACGAAGGGACTGAGGTGGGCGAACCTGGAACCTCAGGCTGAAAGATAAGCTTGGGACTCGGAGTCTTGAATACTGACGCGCAGATGCGGATCAGGAGCTACACGTCATAGAGAAGACGATGACAGAGCGAAGTGAGGTGAGTCGAGAGGTTCTTTGTAGTTTGTGAGGAAGAGGGATCCAGCCAATGAATGGTGGGGAGGTCATCAGACACAGGTGCTCTAGGTTGAGCCTGATGACTTCCTGACAGAGCCCCCCCCTCCAGGCCCGGCTCCCGAAGGGCCAGGTTGATCGGGATGGAGGCGATGGAAGTCAGAGATCAAGGTGGAGTCCAGGATGTGACGGGATGGAACCCAGGAGCGCTCCTCTGGACCATAGCCTTGCCAGTCTACGAGGTATTGGAACCCCCTACCCCGGGCCCGGGAATCTTGGATACGTCGAACCGTATAGGCTGGACCACCGTCGATAAGAGGAGGGGGAGGTGGGGGAGTCTCAGGAGGGGATAAAGATGAAACAACCTGTCCTTTAAAGAGGGAACAGTGGAACACTGGATGAACCTTCAAGAACGCCGGGAGGCGGAGACGATAAGTGACGGGGTTGATGCAGCGAACAATCGGATAAGGACCAATGAAGCGGGGAGCCAGTTTTCGAGACTCAGCAGGGAGTTTGAGGTATGGGGTGGACAGCCAAACCAGGTCCCCTGTCTGAAACGTTGGACCGAGTCGATGGCGTCGGCGGTGTTGTGCTACATACCCGGCGTTGGCCCGTGTGATGGACGCCCGAGCCCGAATCCAAGCTGCCTTGGCTCGGCGGATCAGCAATTGAGCTGCTGGGACCTCTACATCTGGTTCCTGGTGAGAGAACAAGGGCGGCTGGTAGCCATTGCAGACTTCAAAAGGGGACAACCTGGTCGCGGAGGAGACCTGGAGGTTGAGGGATAGTTCGGCCCAGAGCAAGGTGCGCGACCAGGTGGTAGGTTGTGAAGAGACAAAACATCGGAGATAGCGACCCACCAGTTGATTGGCCCTCTCTGTCTGGCCGTTGGTTTCTGGATGGTAGCCGGAAGAGAGGCTGGCGGTCGCCCCGATGAGGCGGCAGAAGGCCTTCCAGAATTTGGCAGTAAATTGGGACCCTCTGTCTGAGACGATGTCCCGTGGAAAACCGTGGAGACGCACAACATGCTGACGGACCAGCTCCGCTGTTTCTTTGGCAGAGGGCAGGCCTGGTAGCGCAACCAAATGGACAGCTTTGAAGAAGCGGTCGACAAAGGTGGCAATAGTGGTCATACCTACGGCGGGGGGTAATCCAGTGATGAAGTCCACCCCAATGTGCGAACAAGGCCGTGCTGGAACTGGCAGGGGACGAAGCAGTCCAGATCCCGACTGAGTGGAAGTCTTACCCCTGGCGCAGGTGGAACAGGCGCTAACAAAGCTGTTGACATCCCTCGCCGTGGAGGGCCACCACAGGGCGCGGCGGAGAAACTGAAGCGTCTTGGCCGTGCCCGCATGACCCGCCACTGATGAAGAGTGACCCCACAGTAGAGCCTCCTTTCGACAGACGGTCGGGACGTAGCAACAGTTGGGTGACGTCTCGGGAGGTGCTGGCTCATTAGCCGAATGAATGGAGTCCTCCAGCGGCCATCTGAGAGACGCCAGGATGTGGTGTGGGGGAATGATGGGAGCGGGCTGGTGTGGTGTTGGACCCTGGAAATGGCGACGAGAGAGGGCGTCAGCCTTCCCATTCTTGGAGCCTGGCCGGTAGGAGATGTGAAAATTGTAGTGTTCAAAAAGATGAGCCCAACGGGCCTGGCGAGGGTTTAATTGCTTTGCATTCCTGATGTAGATTAGATTTTGGTGGTCTGTCCAGATCAGCAACGATCAGAAGCGTCCACCTCAACGGTGAAGGTCTTGGCAGGGTCTGGATGAAGTAAGATCGGCGGTGAAGTGAAGAGCTGGGTAAGCCGGCCGAACGCTCGTTGAGCCTCCGGGGGTAGTTGGAAGGGGCGTGGCCGGAGACCCGGCTTGGTCAGATCTGTGAGAGGAGCCACAACAGAGCTGTAGTTACCGATAAACCTCCGATAGAAATGAGCAAATCCAAGAAAGGATTGTAGTTGTTTGAGGGTGGTGGGAGGTGGCCAGGTGGTTACCGCAGACACCTTCTGGGGATCCATGGCTATTCCCTCCGCTGAAATAACATAGCCCAGGAAGGTGGTGGAGCGTTTATGAAACGCACATTTCTCCAGTTTACAATAAAGGTGGTTCTGGAGGAGGCGCTCAAGGACCGCTCGGACATGACGAACATGGTCCACCTCGGATGCAGAGTAAATGAGGATGTTGTCTAGGTATACAAACACCCATTGTCCAAGCATGTCCCGGAGGACGTCGTTTAGTAGCCGTTGAAAGACTGCGGGACTGTTGCAGAGCCCAAAGGGCATAACCTGGTACTCCCAGTGACCAGTGGGGGTGCTAAATGCGGTTTTCCACTCATCCCCCTCCCGTATGCGGACCAGGTTGTAGGCGTTCCGGAGGTCGAGGCGAGTGAAAATGGAAGCCCGAGAAAGAGAGTCGAGAACAGTGCTCACCAATGGGAGAGGGTGACGACCTTTAATAGTTATTTTATTTAAAGCCCGATAATCAATGCAGGGACGAAGCATCCCCTCCTTCTTCTTAACAAAGAAGAACCCCGCTGATGCTGGAGAGGTGGATGGTCGGATGAACCCCCGGTCCAGCGCCTCAGCAATGTAGGCTTCGTTGTCTCCGCTGGAGAGAGAGGAAACTGGCGGCCATGCGGGGGTGCCGCCCCGGGCAGGAGGTTGATTGCCATGTCGTAAGGCCTGTGAGGTGGTAAATTGGTGGCCCGGCGCTTGCTGAAGACCTCAGCTAGGTCTCTGTAGGATGGAGGGATCTCTTCGATGGCTGGGACCTGTGCGATCTCCAGCGCTCTGACCGATGGTGGGCGGAGACATCGTGCCGAGCACTTAGGACCCCACCGGAGAATCTGTTGGGCTGACCAGGAGATGTGGGGATCGTGAGAGCGGAACCATGGATAGCCTAGGATGAGAGGAGTCGTGCTGGAAGCGATGACCAGAAAGCTGATGAGTTCAGTGTGGTCCCCAACCCACATTCGGACCTCTGTGGTTCGTTGTTGGATGGGATAGGGCAGCAATGGACGTCCATCGACAGAAGTCACGGGTACAGGATGGTGCAGCTGAACGAGAGAGAGGTGAAGTCTTCTGGCCAGTTGGGCAGAGATGAAGTTGTCCGCTGCTCCAGTGTCTAACAGAGCAGAGTGGGTCAGATGTGGGTCACGTTGAATAAGTTGGACAGAGAGGAGGAATCGATTTGGAGCCATAGAACCAGCTGAAACCTCTCCTATTTTCACCTGGCCTGATCTTTTCCCGGCCTGAGGGTGCACTGTCGAAGGCGATGCTTGGGTGATCCACAGTAAGCACACAATCCCTCTCGGTGCCGTCGCTCTCGTTCCTCTGGCGGAAGGTGACCAAGCTGCATTGGCTCCTCTTGCTCCTCCAAACAGGTGCGGGCGGGGTTGGAGCCGGATTCCGCGGAGCGATATGGTGAGATGCGATGTGCCGGGGACCGAGCCCTAGGGCAACTCATTACCCGGCGATCGATCTCCAACGCCAGGCTGATCGCTCTATGCAGGGTCTGCGGAGCCTCCCTTCCGACCATCTCATCCCTGATGTAGCCGGCCAGTCCCTCCATGAAGACGGACCTCAAGGCGTCGTATCCCCACGACAGCGTGGCGGCCAGGGTGCGGAACTCCGCGGCAAAGAGATGGACCGGCTGGTTGCGCTGGCGCAGATAAAGGAGCTGAACCTCCGTGGCGGTCTCACTGCTGGGGGGAACGAAGGTCTTCCGTAGCTCCATTACAAACAGGGAGTAGTCATTGCAGAGAGGCGATTTCTGATTATAGAGGGCGGCAGCCCACTCTTGTGCTCGCCTGGACAAAAGGGAGGTGAGTAAGGCAAGGCAAGGCAATTTTATTTGTATAGCACACTTTCAACAGCAGGGTAATTCAAGGTGCTTTACATGATTTGGTGATTTAAAAGAAACACATAAAAGAAACACACATTACACATGATACACAATAAAGCAAGAGAAAAAGAAAAAGCAAAAAAAAGCAAGAGAGCATGAACACATTTCATACATATGACATCAAGCATTTACTTAAAGGCAATTCTAAACAGATGGGTTTTTAGTCTCTAAAGCAGTTCAGAGTTTCAGCAGCTCTACACTCGTCAGGAAGTCTGTTCCAGATAAGGGGAGCATAAAAAGTGAAAGCTGCTTCTCCATGTTTAGTTCTGAGTCTAGGGATGTTTAGTAGGCTAGAGTTGGAGGACCTGAGTGGTCTTGGTGGTTGGTACCATGACAACAGGTCTTCAACATATTTTGGTGCTAAGCCATGTAATGATTTATAAACTAGTAAAAGTATTTTAAAGTCTATTCTCTGAGCTACAGGGAGCCAGTGTAAGGACTTTAGAACTGGGGTGATGTGCTCTACTTTCCTGGTTCTAGTGAGGACGCGAGCGGCAGCGTTCTGGATCAGCTGCAGCTGTCTGATTGACTTTTTAGGCAGACCTGTGAAGATGCTGTTGCAGTAATCAATCAGACTAAAGATAAACGCATGGATGAGTTTTTCTAGGTCGTGTTGCAAAATCAGTCCTTTAATCCTAGAGATGTTCTTCAGGTGATAGAACGCTGACCTTGTTATTGCCTTTATGTGACCCTGGAGGTTCAGGTCTGAGTCCATTACTTCACCTAGGTTACGAACCTGATCAGTAGTTTCTAGCTGTATTAATTGAAGCTGTGTGCTGACTCTTGATCGTTCCTCCTTGGGTCCAAAAATAATCACTTCAGTTTTGTTTCTATTCAGCTGGAGAAAGTTATGGCACATCCATCCATTTATTTGGTCAATGCATTGATTTAGGGTTTGAATGGGTTCAGAGTCACCTGGTGACATTGTAATGTAGAGCTGAGTGTCATCTGCGTAGTTATGGTAGCTAATGTTATTGGTTGCTATAATCTTGCCTAGTGGGAGCATGTAGACATTAAATAAGAGGGGCCCCAGGATGGAGCCCTGGGGCACCCCACATGTGATTTCTGTTCGTTCTGATGAAAAGTTTCCTATTGAAACACAGAAGTCCCTGTTCTTTAGGTAAGACTCGAACCAGCCAAGTACTGTACCAGAGAGTCCGACCCAGCACTCCAGTCGTTCCAATAAAATATCATGATCAACAGTGTCAAATGCTGCACTGAGGTCCAACAGAACCAGCACTGTGGTTCTTCCACAGTCTGTATTTATGCGGATGTCATTAAATACTTTGACGAGGACAGTCTCGGTGCTGTGGTGAGCACGGAAACCAGACTGAAAAGCATCAAAACGGTTTGTCATTGTTATGAAGCCATTTAACTGCTGAAACACAGCTTTTTCAATAATCTTACTGATGAATGGGAGATTAGAGATTGGCCTGTAGTTCTGCATTAACGTGTTGTCCAGATTTTTCTTCTTTAGCAGTGGTTTAATAACTGCTGTTTTTAAAGCCTGAGGGAAGACACCTGATAGCAGTGATGAGTTCACTATTTGAACAAGATCAGAACCAATAACAGGAAGAACCTTCTTTAGAAAAGCTGTGGGTAGGATATCAAGACAGCAGGAGGAGGAGCTTAATTGGATAATTATTTTTTCAAGGCTATTCTGGTTTAATTCGTGGAATTCAGACATTTTCTCTACATTGTTGTTGATTGGGGATGGCACTGGTTGTGGGTTCGATATTGAGGTACAGATTGACCGTCTAATTGTTAGAATCTTTTCAGTGAAAAAGCTGGCAAATTCATTGCAGGCCCTGGTAGAGTTTAGTTCAGGGGCTACTGTCACTAAAGGATTAGTTAGTCTTTCCACTGTTGCAAATAGGGTCCGTGCATTATTAATGTTTCTGTTGATGATTTCAGAAAAGAACGATTCCCTAGCATCTTTTATAGTTAGCTGATATCTATTCAGTCTCTCTTTGTAGATTTCACAGTGAACCTGGAGTCAAGTTTTCCGCCATTTTCTCTCGGCTCGTCGACACTCTCTTTTTTCACTACGTACCAGTGGATTACTTGTCCACTGAGACTTTTTCTACCTGAGACTACTTTCACTTTAGTTGGAGCAATGGAATCCATGATGTCTGAGATTTTCGCAAGGAAATTATCTACCAACTTATTTACTGAGTTTGAGTTGGGAGATGAGGGGGATGTGGTGGAAGGATAAATACGTTTAAAGGTTTCTACTGAACTGTCCCCTAGAAAACGCTTTTTTATAGTGGTCTTACTGTGGCTGGATAATTTAGCAGAGATGGTACTTTCAAAGAAAATACAGAAATGGTCAGATAATGCAATATTAATTACAGAGATGTCAGAAATATTTAAACCTTTGCTGATAATTAAGTCCAGAGTGTGTCCTTTATTGTGTGTTGGTTGTTTGACATGCTGGATCAGTCCGAAGTTGTGGAGAGTATCATCTAACGTTTTTGCTTGTCTATCTTGGGGGTTGTCGGTATGGATGTTAAAGTCCCCCACGATGATTAGTTGGTCATAGTCGATACATATTACAGAAAGAAGGTCATTGAAATCATTAAAGAAGTTAGAGTTAAGTTTTGGTGGTTTATATAAACTTAGAAATAACGCTTTGTTAGGCTCATTTATCTGGGTGGCTAGGTATTCAAAAGAATCAAACGTGCCCAGAGTTACCTTTTTAAAGTTCATTGAGTTGTGAAAGATGGTGGCTACACCTCCGCCTCGTTTGTGTTTTCTGTTCTCGCTTAAGAAAATATAATTTGGAGGACTGGATTCTATTAATGAAGTTGTTTCGTTATTTTCATCTAGCCAAGTTTCTGATAAAAAAAGGGCGTGTAAATTACGCTCAGTGATGAAGTCATTACTAAGAAAAGACTTCCCGGATAGAGATCTAATGTTTAATAAAGCTAACTTAAGTATTGTGATGATGGGCAGCTGAACCTTCTGACAGGTTATCAATTTGAGATTTTGTTTAATATGAGAGCGTGTGGTTAACGGTTTATGTTTCCTGCTGCTGATAATCACTGATATAGCCTCAGGGGTGCCGGGTGAATTCTGGGAGACGGTAGGGGTGGATTTATTGCCCGGTTCCCTCAAATATCAAATATCTGTAATAATCAGTGGGGGGAAGCTCCCAGGCTTATTGACACTAGTCCCAGGCGTTTGGTGTAGTCTAAGTTTAGGTGTTAATTGTGTCCCATATTTGATTTGCTCGTTCAGTCTGTCTGTAAAGTTTCTAAATGGAGACTCATTTGATGTGGCTGAGTCACAGGAAGATGAAGACTTAATCTCTGATGGTTGTTTATCTGTTCGGTCCTGTGGTGTCATCCAGACTTGCTGTTTTTGTTCTCTGATATCCATGGGCGCCTCAAGGTCAGCTTTTGGGAGCAAGTGTTTTGCTTTCTGATTTTGATAAGAAAAAATGTGGCTCTACTCAGCACCCAGAGTAGAGCCACTCTGGGTGCTGAAGAGCCGTACATTGAAGGCTGACATTCGAAAATCATATCGAGTGTTGCCAACAGGCCATCTGGTTTCCCGTCTAACCCGTTCCACTTGTCGGGAAGGCAGATCCGAGGCTCGGCGGTAGAGGAGGTTCTCTGCTGGAGAGTGTTGACCAGCCCGGAGCTGGAGCTGAGTCGATCGACCATGCCTCGGAGATGAGCTACCTCGGCTTGGAGTGCCTCCACCTCTGCTGAAACGCCCTTTCCGGGCTCTGTCATCCTGTCAGGCTGCGGGTGAAAGGGGAGCAGCCTCTGGCGAGAAACTATGCGTTCCAGACGCAAACGGTGGATGATCACCGATGACAGGCGGTGATCCGAACGAAGGGACTGAGCTGGGCGAACCTGGAACCTCAGGCTGAAAGATAAGCTTGGGACTCGGAGTCTTGAATACTGACGCGCAGATGCGGATCAGGAGCTACACGTCATAGAGAAGACGATGACAGAGCGAAGTGAGGTGAGTCGAGAGGTTCTTTGTAGTTTGTGAGGAAGAGGGATCCAGCCAATGAATGGTGGGGAGGTCATCAGACACAGCTGCTCTAGGTTGAGCCTGATGACTTCCTGACAACAAGAAAACGTTTAAAAAGAACAAACAAACAAACAAAACTTGTGTGTTCATTTTTGTTCCACTTAAGAAAAGCCAAGGCGCTGTTCTTCTGGGTCCACTTTTTGGGGGCTCCTCAACCTCTCGTTGATTCTGCTGCGGATATGCTGCCACTGGTCCGCAGACAGATCTGGGAAGTGCTGGGTCGTATGACTGTTGATGCTCCTTTTTATGTTCTGTGGCGGTGATATTTTCCCATGTAATGCTCCCATTAATAAATTCATTTCTATGTTATTCCTAGGCTACAAAATGATTTCAAACAGCCTTGGTATTTTATATTGCTAATCTTTACTAAACCTGGACAGGCTCATGTTTGGCTGCTTCAGCAAAGCAACACTAAATGTCCTGCAGCCTCCAAGTTACTCCAAGTACTTAATATGAAGCATAACTGGAGGTTATGTCAACGTAACACATGGGGAATAATTTCACAAATCCTCTGCATAATATGGATTTGTTTCATTCAAAGACCCACAATACAAGGACTTATTGGTGTGTATCCTATCTTTCCTTGTGCCAGCTTTGCGCTCCCCCTTTGTGTTATTCACGGCCACACAGAACTTTAATAATAATAATAATAATAATAGTATTAAAATAATACATTGCATTTATAAGTCCCTTTCAGACCCCCAACACATAAATACACAAGGAATAAATAGAAATGAAGAAAAAGAAATTAAGAGGGAACCCACAGCGCAGATTTGACTTCATTAAATCCTCATAGGTTGATTTATTTCTACCCCATCAAAATAAATGTTTCTATTTCTTTTGTTTTGAATTTCTTCACCCTTCTTGTTATTGTCAGGCAGCTGAAAAGGCAAAACATCAAACATAAAAGTTTTGTATATTAAATGCCACAACATCTTCCATCCTTGCAGTCATCATGGTGACGAACCTGTCCAGCTTGGGCACATTGCTCTCTGTATAGCTGCCATGAGATATGAAGCTCTCGACTGACCACAAAGTCAGCCATAAGATGGACTCAGCCAAGTCAATTGACGATTACTTCAGGGCATAGCCCAATCACTGCTCCTCCCCGTGGACAAATGAGGCACTGCAGTTGATTTTCACACAGGCTACAGAGGGGAGTTAATAGGCGTGGCTGCATTCACTACGTCATCGCGGGGGATTAAATTTCCCCACGGACCAAGCGGCAGCCCGTCACGGACCTGTCACGGACCAATCACGGTCCTGCAGAGGTCCTCCCAAGGAATCACGGGAACTTCGAGTTGGCTACTACTGTACATCACACAAAGTCCTGTAACAGTACTTTCAACACAATAAATAAACAAAAAACTAACTTACTTAAATCCTGGAAAAACTACGAAATTTCAACTCTTGAAACTGTCCATCTCCACACACCCAACAAACATCAGGAGCTGGCTGTTCCTGCTTCATTATCCACTTACGCAGGTTTAGGTTAGTCAAACAGGTCAAATTGTCTGAAGTACTATCATCCTGAAGTTTGTCAAATTTCCAACACTCATATAAAAGCTCCCCCTTATCATTAAGGTGAAACACTTTAGTGGCCCTGAAACTGGCCCATCTCAACCTGTGGTCCTGACCTGGTAACTTTAAAACACACATAAACTGCGCCTGGTGCTGGCTTTAAGAGCTGGATTATTTCTGGAGCTTCAACTGGTTTAGCCAGGCGCACGGTTTTGCCCAGCCTCTATTTAGGCCTGCTGTCACAGCAAAAATACAGTGTGAGGAACACATGCTACAATTCCTACCCTCAAGTTAGAAATTAACTCTGGGAAGCTCCATGGAGCCCTGCTGTGATACTTTGCTGCCTGGTGTCTCGTAGATACTCACACATTCATCTTTGCACATAAAACTGAGGTATAGCAGTTCCCACGCAAACAACACATGACCTAATGGTCACTGATCTGGCAGAGCAGTTTGCAAACTGGTACCACAGATTCTTTTGTACCAATCCTTGATGGAGGACGTTAGTTGTGATGGACTTTGGCTGAGCCGTGGCTGAGGTCTCCGCCTGTTTCCCCCACAGAGTCCAGAAAGCGCCCCCTAAAACAACACAGAACACAAACAGCTTTAAAATAATCATTTTTGCAACTCCAGAGCCCCAGAGTAACATTGATTTTTCTCCTCTTCTATTTTCTTGTCTCCTTCCTTCCTTACTTCCTCAAAGTGATTGGATTTTTTCTAACCCACCGTCTTTTGTCCTCCGCTTAGGCAGAGGTGTGTCCAGAATTGTGGTAGTCAGTTTCTTACAGTGGCTGGCATGCACCCAAGTAGCCCTTTCTGCAACCTTCACAGCCGTGTAGGTTACTAGCAGAACTTGGAATGGTCCTTGCCAGCGTTTAGACCTCCAGTGTTTATGCCTGAATTCTTTGATGAGAACCCAGTCTCCTGGCTGCATGGGATGTAATGGTCCTGTTGCTGCCTTGGGAAGTGCGTCCTTCATCGTGTGGTGGACCTGTTAAAGTGTCTTAGAGAGGTTTTGACAGTAAGCTATCATCGCGTAGTCACACAGGCCTGTGGAGAAAAAAGGTTATTCGGAGCGTTCAGTCCCATCGTAGGCGGCCTAGCAAACAGGGTCTCAAAAGGGCTCAGGTTATTTTTCGCACGTTTTCTCATTCTCATATACATCAAGACAATCGGTAGCGCTTTGGGTCAGGCAAGACCTGTTTCTTCACATAATCTTGTCAATTTCAATTTGATGGACCCATTCACCCTCTCGACTCCTCCCCCGGACTGCGGGTGGTAAGCACAGTGAGTGCTGATGTTGATCCCTAGAAATTCACCCACCTCTGAGATGACTTTGTTCACAAAGTGTGGACCGTTATCACTGCTGATCTTCTCGGGTATCCCGAATCGGAGAACCACCTCGGTTAACAATGCCTTGGCCACAGCTCCACTGTTTGCGTGTTTTGCTGCAAAAGACTCCATTTTGAGAACATATCGATGATCACGAGGCAATATTTTTTACCTTCAGCAGGAGTCAGCTCTATGAAATTCATCATCAGGTGCTGAAACTGTGTTATGGAAAAAAAGGATCTCAGGGTTTCCATAATAAAGAAGACTTGAGTCCCAGAAGGCATTTAAGTATTTAACACAAACATGTCTGGCCAGAGCATGGAGGGGACAGAGTTACTCGTGCATCACCCTATCCAACCTTTCTAACTAACCGCTTAAATAGTATTCAGCAGTCACTGTTTATCTCTGTAGATGTCTTCTCCAACCTTCACGCCCCGCGTCCGGAGTAACTGTTTCATGCGAGTCTGATAGCAACGCATAAAGCAGCACATCCGAAGGCCAGACTGTTATCTTACTGCCCCGACTTCTGTCTCTCTGGTGACCTGACACATATATCTTTATCATAACATTAAGCTTAAACAATAAGCTTGTCCCTAACCTTGTCCTCTGCCTTAGATACATTCACTAAACAGAGAATATACACTTAATTCCTAATTATATAACAATTTTCCACCACAATTCCCTGCTTTTATTAACTTAATTAATAACCTAAATATAAAAGGAAAATTCAAAAGTGCTATCACAAATCTCCCTAAAAGGTTGGTAGGTTGAACAAAAAAAGGACAATGTTCAAAACACAAATTACAATCAGACATGAGACATGTTTGGCCATGGAATTAGCTCACAGTGACAAATATTAGATCCTTCCAGATGACTTTGCTGAGACTCCTGTGCATTGAGACCGAAAACCCACGGGGTCTTCTTACCCCATTTTCTTGTGGGCAAAATGTCATCTCAACAGCCCCTCCCCCCAGAGGCGGCCATCCACAGGTTTCGTCATCGGTTAGGATGCTCTAGATAAAAACAAATTATGTAGCATCTTGCAGTACACTTAAAGAGGCTATATGCAACTTTTCCCCCAAAATAAACATAACAATAGCCTTTTTATTTGACCATTTATGACTCAAACATCTCCTGATGAGCATACTGACACCTTGTCAGCTCACACCCTGTATCCAATTTTTTCTATTTTCTGTCGGGTCCGATTTTTCCCACGCTGTCTGTGGATGTGACGTCAAGCGCGTTCATGTTAAATGTTTCAGATCACTCTGCCACTACTGGTAGTCAAGCACTCACAAGCAGTTAAATGGATTATGCGAATACACAGAAGAGACCCAGGACAACTTTGACACCAACAGTAACTCCACATAAGACTGAGAAAGTTAAACCTCTGACAAGTGCCCGAAAAAGATAGAAGATTGAGAGCGACCGGTGCACGAGCGCGCGCCGCAAGAGCGAGCAGAAAGGAAGAGCAGTTCCGTTTTTGGCCACATGGGGTCAGTCGCGAGTTTAAATTTCAGAAAATTGCATATAGCCCCTTTAAGAGGGTATTACATCAACACTAGGTGTTGAAATGTGTACGCTTCCCTTGCTGTTGTCTGTTGCCGTGAAGACAGCCTCCGCCAGCATCCAGTGACTCGTAGCCACCGATCAGTCCTTCCTCAGAAAGGAGAGAGTAGTCACCCCTCAGAAGGTCCTCCAGTGAGAACCTCCCAATGTGACCCTTGGGAGCTGAGCTAATTAGGTATTAGATGTATTAGATGTGAGCCAATTCACAAAAGATGAAAAGGATGAATATGACAAGTGATTAAGTAGAACCAACACCCTCAGAGTATGGTTTCAGATCAACCTGATGCAACTGTGTGCAAAAGCAATTCTAAACAACTCACAACCTGGTTAATAAGCCGAACCTCATCAACTGAAGCTAAATAACAATTAAGGTAAATGTCTCCAGATCACTCTGTACTAAATCCATGCCAAGAAAAAGACAACCAACCATTCCAACTTGTGAGAGCAAAAAATCCCAAGAATCAACTACTCCCAGCAAGAAGTAAAGAAAGTCTGCAGATCAAATTAAAACTTTGTACAGTTCCCAGACACAATATGTACTACAACTCTGAACCCGAACCAAAATTGAATATGAAGTCTGACGTCAAGTCCAGGTACTAAAAACCCCCATTAATTTATGACAGAGTTATGAGTTATAAGTTATAAATTACAATTCTCTTCATAATCTCTTAAAAATCTATTCCAATTACTATCAAATCCAGTTCCCCCCTTTTTTAAGGCATCGTCTTACACAGGCCTTAAAAATTCAAGAAACAATGAAACAATAACTTCAACTGCTTCTCCAGTGTCCAGAAAACAAACATAGTAGGGTTAAAAGTCATGCATAAGACATAACTTCAGAACCTGTGTATCCTGCTGCTGTGGCTGCTGAGGCAGCTTCAACCCCCAGATGACCATATCCCAATCATTTAGGTTCGCAATTAGGTTCTTATATTTGAATTACCTTGTTGTTGAAAGTGTGCTTATACAAATGATATACAAAGATGCCTTGCCTTGCCTTGCAAAAACTAAATAATAATTTCCCCACATAGTTACCTAATGTATTTAAGAATTTTAGTCCTACTTGCATTAGCTACAACAACACTTAATTTCCCTCTGGGATCAATAAAGTATTTTGAATTTAATTAGACGACTTCTTCAGCCCTGCTTTTCCAGAATCTAATTGATGTTATACTAAGGATTATGTTTGCAGCCTAGTTAGAAGTTCTATTAACAAATACCTCCTGCTTTTTGTTAAAAAATGTTTACTCAGGACACAGTTTATTTACCTAATTAATATCTCTGCTGCTGTTATTTGCTCATCTGTTTCTTACAGTTTATTCTCTGTCAACTCCTTGGAAAAAAGTAATACGTTTATTCTAAATGCACAATTTTAAAACCTGTACAACTGTGAAACATCTCTATTTTCAATTTATCTAACTCAGTTGCACATTTAGATTTGAGCATGCCACACTATTTTAATAACAACGATGTCAAGTAACCTTTTTACCTGTACCTGATACTCTTGCTTGAGAAAGAAACTTTTCTTCATTGCAGTTTCTATGTAGGACTTGAGTTATACTTTATACTTCACCGAGTAATGATCTATTTGCCAACATTTTACCTCTACTCAGTACTTTAGACTGCTTATATTTTAAAATTAGCCTCGTTACTCCTGTCTCATTTAGTCTTTTATTAAAAAGAACACAAAATAACCCCTTAAACATCAAAAAGTGTTACAACTGAATGGATTTTAACTGCGGTTTAACAGTAGGTCTCACATTTATTATTCTGACACCCTGTTTTTTATGCGATCTATAGCATATACTGCGCACAGGTGTTAACGGAATATTTTTCACATTTGTTCCGTCTTTAGAACAGTGACCGAAATTCCAAATCTATTTTTAATTATTTGTCTTAATGAAGTAAACTACATTTTAAAAATAGAAACCAAGTAATTTTAAAACCCCACAGTGTGTGTGTAGGTCACACCTGTTGGCTTAAAGATTTCACTAAATGCATAATTTTCAATATGCAGCTGAAACAGGTAGCCTAGTGTAACCCAAATGTGTCATTATTATTAAAAAATTTTATTAAACATTACAATCATTATGGCCTTAAGTAAAAGTCCTCTTTTTTTTTCTCTTTTTTTTTGAGGTGTGGCTAAAGCTTAATTCTTTACCATTTAATGTTTTAAGTCTTAAAGGTGTCATAACCTAGTATTACCTTCGATACCCGCGCTCTATTATAGTCTTTCAGTTGAAAAAAAGTGGAAAAAAATTAACACAGAGCTCCTCTGATCCTTATTTCTGAAGGCATTATTTTCTCACAAGATCTGATGTGATATTTTGGCTGTCGTGGACGGGCATTGTAATAACGCTAATGAGGGACGCGTTGATTGGTGGCAGGAAGGAGAGTGGTTGACACGATATGTCTATGGTTGACAATGCTTCAGCATATCTAAACCATATCTACTACTCCCGCTAACATACAATAGCCACATTAGCAGTTAGCTGCTGTTTGTTACACACAGCAGAGCAATAAAAACACAGCCTTACCGTTTCAATTTGAGGCAAGTCTCTGATTGTTGGAATTGGCCCCTTTTTCCAAACGGAGCTTTGAGCCAACTTGGCCTGATATTGTCCCAAATTCGTAAAAGATTCCTATGGGGTGCCGTTTGTAAAGTTACGCAGTCAAATATTAACAGAAAGATATTTGGTTATTTAGCCTTTCATAAGAGAAAAAAAAAGGTTTAATTTTTCCAAACGTATATTTTCACCTTGTTATTCATATATTTATAAATGTTACATTTACTAACTAAATGTTTAGATATCAAGCTAAATATTTGATTTAAAGTTAAATATTTATTTTACAAACTAAATATTTATTTTCAAAACTAAATATTTATCTTGCTAACTAAATATTTAATTTGCAAACTAAATATTTAGTTTAAAAATTTAATATTTAGGTCTGACCTAAATATTTATTTTTCCAAACTAAATATTTAGCTTGGTAACTAAATATTTAGTGTGGAGCTAAATATTTAGTTTGTAAATTAAACATTTAGTTTAAAAGCTAAATATTTAGCTCAAAAATAAATATTTGATTTAGAAACTAAATATTTAAGTCCAAAATAAAAATTTAGTTGGGCGCTAAATATTTAGTGTGGGGTTAAATATTTAGTTTCTAAATTAAACATTTAGTTTAAAAGCTAAATATTTAGCTCCAAACTAAATATTTAATTTAGAAACTAAACATTTAACTCCAATATAAATACTTAATTTGGCGCTAAATATTTAACTTGTTAGCTAAATATTTAATGTGGAGCTAAATATTTAGTTCCCTAACTAAATATTTAGTTTAAAAGCTAAATATATAGCTCCAAACTAAATATTTAATTTAGAAACTAAATATTTAAGTCCAAAATAAATATTTATTGTGGCGCTAAATATTTAGTGTGGAGCTAAATATTTAGTGTGGAGCTAAATATTTAGTTTCCTAACTAAATATTTAGTGTGGAGCTAAATATTTAGTTCCCTAACTAAATATTTAGTTTGGAGCTAAATATTTAGCTCCAAACTAAATATTTAACTAATATGCAAATTAACTTGCCGATCAGCAGAAGTGGACTACCAAAATAAAAGCTGGACCTTGCGAACTTCGATGTAAACTCACTCCCACTTGTGCTATAATCAACTCTTTCTCTCTGGACATGTCCAAATCGTTAGCTGAAAACATAGGATGTGCCGTTTTAACGGCAATTCAGACGTTTACGAATGGCTCAACAGCACCGTCAACATCACCAGCATCAGCCACGGAGTCACCACAACAAGCGGTAAGTTTATGACCCAGGCTACCCCAGTTAGCTGTACATTGCTAGCTAGGCTAATACAGATGCTAGAATAATGCTTTGAATTGATTATTTTCGCTATAATGTGGGGGTTTCTGACTTGTAGGATTTTATTTTTTGTAAATAGGCTTCTTCTCAGGGCACCGCTACACATATGAGACCAATCATCACAGCCACCGCAGCTGGAACGTCAAGCCGCTCAGTAAGCTCTCCTCTCCCACCCCCTACCATGTTGTTTCTTGCCTTAGGCTATTTGTTTATTTGACACCAGAGGGGGACTGGCGATCTGTTTACTTTTGTAGAGCGAAAAACTGTGCAGCTTTGGTCTGCAGCCTTCTGTTTAATTTATTAAACAAAATAAAAAATTTAAAAAGTGCTTCTTTTGCTTACTACAGCAGGGGGCGTTAATTGAAAAATGCCAGACATACTTGGAATGAAACTGAATTAAAAAAAAACATTTCTCTTATTTTATTTTCTTCTTTTTAATTTTAAAATGTTCCAGCCCATTTACCCATGAAAAAGTACTGTGTTGAAACACTTTATAACCAACAATCCAGCAGCAAGTAGTTTAGACATCTGGTATTTTATAGCTCTTCAAGTCGCAACTTCAGACTTATTCCCAGCTTTTAAAATGCGATTCAGAATTCAGTTTGAGTATATTTTAAGGATGATCTTCACGATGACCCACAGGACCTGTAAAGGAATGAGTTTCACAAAATTGATAAATTTATAATCTATTGCTTTTTGCATTTACCTTTTTTAGAGGTAGGAGTAGTCTCAAGCTTTTATTCTAAGACAATAAGCAGTATATCTCATTGTATCTTTTAAATTAGTACATAAAAAATATTAAAATGTGTATACATTTAAGCAACAAATGCTCACATGTGAAAATGTAAGCAACATTGAAAATATTCTGCTGCTTCCAACACCATTATAAATGTAGCTTCAACATTATGTAATCTTACATTACATAATATTTATGCTGCTAAAAATATTTACTTCACCCAGGTGAAAATAATCTCTAATGATCTGTAATTAAAGCAATACTAACATTGACAAACTAAATTTGCATTTTGCTGGTCTCTGGGAATACTGCCTACCCAGAATTCCAGCAAATGCTGATTATGCAGTGTTATTTATAATACAATTTCTAGAGTTGTTGATGTGCATTACTTTTAGTTGCTTATGCTAGTAATTGAATACACTATTTGGAAATGATATATTTGCTAAAACGGGTCTTGGGTAAATTTAGAATTTACTTACATTTAACTGATTTAAAAATGTTTCACACGGTCATTGCTCCTGTTCTTCTACAATTTCCTGTTTCTTTCTAAAAGTCATATTTTCTCTCTTCAAGGAGGACTTTGAAGTAAGACATCAGATATCCAAAGAAGAACTGGAAAATGTTCTTTCACTAAGGACTACCTTCACAGAAGCGGCATCAATTCTTTCCGTCTCAAGGCCAACATTTTAAAAGTTACTGAAAGACCATAACATCCCAGCTTCAAAATATGTCAGCATTAGTGATGAACAGTTGGATATTACAGTATCACAAAAAAAAACTGAACATCCAAATATTGGTAAAGTGATGCTTATGGGACATCTGCGCTCCAGAGACATTGTGGTTCAAAGAAGACGTTTAAGAGAATCATTACACAGAGTTTACCCAACTGTTATCCAGTTAAGAAGAAGAAGACCTATTGCTTGACGAGTATATTCTGTGCCACATCCCAATTTCATATGGCATATAGATGGAAATCATAAACTGATTCGTTGGAAGTTAGTTATTCATGGAGCTATAGACGGGTACAGTAGGATGCTAATGTTTCTCATGTGCTCAGATAACAATCGGGCTGAGACTGTGAAAGACCTCTTCACTGTTGCAGTTGGACAATTTGGTCGACCACTTCATATTAGGACTGACCATGGAGGAGAAAATGTCAAAATTTGGGAAGATATGCAAGCAACCAGGGGTGAAGGTTCTGTTTTAACAGGAAGTTCAGTCCACAACCAGAGAATTGAGCGTTTTAATAGAGACTTGAACAACAACTGCTGCCAAGTTTATGCACCAATATTCTATGGACTGGAGTCCTTGGGTTGTCTTAACTTGGAAAACCCAACAGACTTATTTTGTCTTCACTATGTATATTTACCCAGGATCAACCGCACATTGGATCAATTCAAGGCAGCATATAACAACCACTCTATTTCATCTGAAGGAAACAAAACTCCAGTTCAGCTTTTCTCACAAAACAGTTTTTGTCTCAATGACGATTACAACCCACAACAGTCAGCTAGAGATGTCCTCTCAGTAAACCTTAGAAATGAATTAATTCCCATGAACTACAGGGAAATGCAAGAACTTTCTGTTTCAATTAACCCTCTTGAAAATGACAATGATAATGGAAAAACATTGTTTCAGAGAACACAGCAGTTTATATTCAATAGACTTGTAAGCATGAACTGATAAGTCCTACTACTGACAGAACCACTGAACTGTGGAATGTGTTAACTTGTTTTTACATAAATACAAGGAAACTTTCAAAGTGAAAAGTTGAACGAACTGTACATTTGTTGATTCTGTACTTTGTATTCAAATTGTGCTAAATAAAGAGCCATTCATGAGTGCAATAAGTAAGTAGTAGTTAAATTCATTATCATCTGCTGTTGTTTTTACATTCACAAAAAGCTGAAGTTCATTTACACATGTGTGTGCAATGGGAAGAGTTTTGTTCTCGTCATGTACAAAAGTTAGTTTAGGATGTGGGTGAAAACCAACACCCGGGACTCTACTGCTTCCTGTTGCAAATGCCAGGATGTGTCCAGGACTCAAAACATCCACAAACTTCTCTTCCTCTTCAGTCAGCATCTCACCTCCAAAAGTGTCTCTCAGCTCCTTCTCTGAAAACAGGAACATCTGTGGTAACTTGAGACCTTGTTTAAATTGATACAAGATGATCAAAATTAACCATTGAATTAATGTGTCAAACTAATTTACCTCATTTTTAAAGAATTGTCATGTCAAGTCTATGATTATGGCTGAACTAAAAGTGCTTAACCAGCAGAAAAGAAAACGTTATTCGCATCTTCATATTCTCTTATTTAGCTTCACACTAAATATTTAGCTAACAAAGTACATAAATACTTACTTTCAACACAGTGCAGAAATTCCCTGAATTTCACCACCATCAACTCTTCCTTGATTCTTCTGTTACTACCCAGTACAGAGTAGCTTGGCATGAGAAGACCAGCAACACAGTCAGCTGTAAGGGTTGTGTCCTCTTTTGGCATGTCCAACAGCACACGCAAACTTGGGTTTTCTCTCAGAAGCGACAAGAACTGCAGACTAGTTGATAATAAAAGGTGTCAAATTCAATATTAATATAGCAAAAAAAAGATTTTTTTTGGGGGTGGGGGGGTCATACGCCATAGAAGGCCATTCCATCAATTAGCTGATCAAGACAGCTCTGCCGAGTCAATATGACTTGGTACAGTACTGCATTCTTTATAAACATTTCTCTGTTGCCCATGGTGACTGTGAGTGGAAGACCTTCTACTTGAAAACGCCACGAGTCACAACTGCTGATTGCATTCTCCAACTCTTCTGGTGTTCCTTCTTCAATCTAAAATAAAAATAACCATAAAATGTTATTAAACTTAGTCCTTTTTTCAGCCTTTAGCTACAGTAAAAGAACACAAGCTGAAAGTTGTTCTGTGCTTCAGAATTTGTTTTGTTTCGGGTTATCTATAATTATTATGATGTCCTTAATCCTAATTTCTTTCCCCCCCCAAGGGCCTTAAGATATCACTGAACAAGACCATAATGAAAATTGCTTCTAAATTTTTTTTATCACTTTGTGCAATTAAAAGTGCAATTTAAATTATTTTTTGCAAATTACCTAATGAATTTAAAAATATTAAAGAAACTTGCAAATAAGAATGCAATGTTATGCTCTTGTTACAATGACCCATCCTGAACAAGCACCAGATGAAGTGGGTATAATGGAGATTTCTCACTGTTAGAACTGTTTCTGTCCACTGTCGCTACATCGTTGGCCAGGAGATTTCTGAAAAGGCAATGATTTGATGCAAGCAAGGGCTTGTTGGGCTTACTTAAATATTTCTCCAGAAAATGTCAAACTTAATTTAACAGCAATGTATTATACTTAGGATCAAACTACACCATTTTTTTATATCTTTCAATTTGATAAGTTGAATTTAATGCTGTACATTTTATATAGATACAATTATCATGTTAAGTGCAATGAGATCAAATTCGATGCAAATAGGACCTACAGACAACAAACTTAATGTCATTGAATTACTCTAAATCAACATTCTGTTGAATCGCCATCTGTCAACACAAATGAGAAGCATTTTTAACCCATATTTACTTAATCAGTTATTCTTAATGTCATGCTCCCCCAATTTTCTTTTGAATTGGAGGATTATCAGCACTCACAATTGTGAAATGGAACGGTTTTCAATTAAGTTAATGTGGTAAACCGTGTAAAAAGGTGTTTACCCCCTTCCTGATTTCTTATTTGTTTGCATGTTTGTCACACTTAAATGTTTCATATAGGGATGCAACGATACCATTTTTTTCAAACCGATACAATACCGACACTTGGATTTGAGTACTTGGATATACCAATACCGATACTTATACCACACAAAAAAATGCAATGAATTGGAAGACAGGTTTTATTTTCTTCTCTGCTTGTTACAACAAATGATGAATTAGATTAAAAAACAAAAATTTTTAAAATTACCACAAAACGAAAACAAAAAATTTATGTGAAATTATTGCAGAGTTTACACATTTTAAGTGTTCATGGTATTGGTTAACTTTAACCAGTACAGTACATAAGAACAGTATCGGCCCCGATACCAGTATCGGTGTTCGTGCATCCCTAGTTTCATATTAAATTTTTTTTAATATTAGTTGAAAACAACACAAATGCAGTTTTTAAATTTAGTTTTTTTTATCAAGGGAGAGAAAAAAAGAAAAGAAAAAAAAGACCTACATGGCCCTGTGTGACAAAGTTATCCATGAGCTGCACACCAACTAAAATTACTGCCCAAGAGCAGTGACGTCTACCAGGAGGCCACAAAAGACCCCACAACAACATCCTAAGAACTTTAGGGCTCAATAGCGTCAGTTAAGGTCAGAGGTCATGACTCCACCATAAGAAAAAGGCCAAGCAAAAAGAACATTAAGGCTCGTCTCGGTTTTGCAAGAAAAAATCTTGATGATCCCTAAGACTTCTTGGAAAATCTTCTGTAGACTTGAGACAGTGTGTGTTCTTTTATATTTGGTTTAAAAGAAACACCACATTTCAGAAAAGAAAACATACCTACAATGAAATACCATATTGTGGTGGCAGTATGATTGTCTAACATTTACATTTTGTCTGATGATCTGAAACATTCAAGTGTGACAAACATTCTAAGAAATCAGAAAGGAAGCAAACTTTTTAAAACGACTATCTTTGTAGTATTTATAAACTTATGTTTTAGAAAAAACACATTTTCTTAGTTGTAAGCAAAACAGCCATGAATTCGGTATAGCAAAGGACACTATAAGGCACAGGAAAAAGCTGAGTTAATCTGTTTGACCCTTTTAAGATTCTCCCTCAGTTCAGGGTCACCTATATCATCAGGGTTAACATCCACTTGAAGAATGTTGCCTGACACGATGTAATCCACTACATGTGGTGACAGAAAGGATGGAGGTTCACCTCCTTGCACTATAATCGTAGACATCATCCTACCAATGGTCCGATAAACACCACCTTGTAAGTATTGAATGTTCAATCTGGGTGAGAATCCATTTGGAGTGCCTAAAAGACATGAACATGAACAGTTAGTAACAGTGGAGCAGAGTCCATGTGCTGAAGTGTCCTGGCTGCGGCAACTTTTACAAATATTAAATATTTGGAGAATCATGCGATGAAGAATCCAGCTAGAAATACTCAGGACTGATGAGCTGCTAGAATTAGAGAAGGGACATTTTATCTCCTTTAACAAGAATAACTGACTTGAGACACTTTCAAACAGATTGAAACAAAAAATAGAACATTGAGCAAAAGTTCTTTAATTTAATTAATTCATCCTAAAAGGGGTAAACTAATTTATGATATTAATTACATGCAAAGCAAAGTATTTAAGACCTGTATTTATTATATTTAAAATTAAGATGATTATGGCTTACAGCTCATGAAAACCCCAAATTCAAAATATCAGAAAATTAGTATTTTGAGAAAGTTCAAAACTTTTGGCTCAAAGTTTACAGTCTAATCAGCTAATTATTCCAAAACACCTCCAACGGTTTCCTGAGCCTTAAAATGGTCTCTCAGTCTGGTTCAGTAGGAATCACAATCATGGGGAAGACTGCTGACCTGACAGTTGGTCAGAAAAACATCATTGACCCTCCATAAAGGAGGGAAAGCCTCAAATGGTCATTGCAAAAGAAGTTTGATGTTTACTCTGATGCCATCCAGAGTAAAGTTTCCTGTATTGATTTGGTGAGCCATGTCATCTGCTGCTGTTGGTCCACTGAGCTTTATTAAGACCAGAGTCAACACAGCCATCTACCAGGACATAATGGAGTAATTAATGCTTCCTTCTGCAGACCAGCTTTATGGAGATGCTGACTTTATTCTCCAGCAAGACTTGGCACCTGCCCACACTGCCAAAAGTACCAAAAGCTGGTTCAATGACCACGTGATTATTTTTGCTTGATTGGCCAGCAAACTGAGCTGATCTGAACCCCATAGAGAATCTATGAGTCATTGCCAAGACAAAGATGAGACAGGAGGCCGCTATTGAAGCATCCTGGTCTTCCATAACACTTCAGCAGGGCTACAGGCTGATAGCATCTATGTCACACCACATTGAGGCAGTAATTGATGCTAAAGGAGCCCAAACCAAGTACAGAGTACATATGCAAGATTAGACTTCACAGAGGTCTTACATTTCTCTATTTAAAATCCTTGTTTTATTGATTTCATGTAATATTCTAATTTTCTGATATTTTGAATATAGGGTTTTCAGAAGTAAGCATCAAAATAATAAAGGCTTGACATATCTCACTTTGCATGTAATTAGTCTATATCATATATAAGTTTCACCTTTTAAGCTGAATTACTGAAATGAATGAACCTTTGCACAATACTCTAATTTTATGAGTTTCACTTGCACAACGGGTCAAAAAAAAGGACATGATAATCAATGAGAAACATCGACATGTTTGAACCTTTTGAGATGTGTTACATCCATCACATTCAAAATGAGCTGGTGTTTTCAATAAAAAGCGGAAATGTAGTTTCTAAATTTGTGGTTATTTGGTATTATCAACAAAACAGGTAATTTGCACAGCATCTTAAAATTTTTGGAATGTGGTTATATTTGTTTTGGGAAGAATGGTTTTTGCTCAGAGCCTATACAGAATTACCTTCAAAGGCTCCACTGTCTTGGAACATGGCTTTGCCGAGTAAACGGAAAAACTCCCTTCTAGGGCCCCCAAGATCAGCAGCATCTTCATCAGCGTCATGTTCATCGCTGGCAAATGTCACATAAAGCATGTCACAGTTCTCTGCAAAACTAGGTCTCTTAAACTGCCGAAATGCTGTTGACCAGACATTGGATCGACTAATATAGATTTGTCTTGTTCCTGGTGTAATGACTCTTTCACTATGAGCTTTGAGGAGGTGTGGTGGAAAATTGTTATGCAATCAGGAATTAAGTGAATATTCTCTGTTTAGTGAATGCATCTAGGGTAAAATGACAAGGTTTTTGCTCCAGCTTAATGTTATGAGAAAGATATATGTGTCAGGTCACCAGAGAGACAGACGCCGGGGCAGTAAGATAACAGTCTGGCCTTCGGATGAGCTGCTTTATGCGTTGCTATGACTCGCGTGAAGCGGTTACTCTGGAGGCGGGGTGTGAAGGATGGAGAAGACATCTACAGAGATAAACAATGATTGCTGAATACTATTTAAGCGGTTAGTTAGAAAGGTTGGTTAGGGTGATGCACGAGTAACTCTGTCCCCTCCGTGTTGTGGCCAGACATGTTTGAATTAAATACTTAAACGCCTTCTTGGACTCAAATCTTCTTTATAACGGAAACCCTGAGATACTATTTTTTGCCATTACACTTGGCGCCCAACGCAGCCTCAGCGAACAGAATGGACCGGCAGGGACAGGGTCAAGGGAGTTGCTAGCGTCCTGGGAAACATTTTTCTCCCAGCCTCTTACCTCGAGTAGCTGCTTGGGAGATGGAGGCCTTGAAGCGTCTCTGTCGGCCCTGCCGTCGCCTGAGACAGAACCTGGTAAGACTGAGTCCTTTATATAAATAGTGATAACAGAATTTTATTTGCACTCTCAGGAGGTGAAATATTTGCTAGCGGTTTCGTGTTTATTTACTTACACGCGGTTGATTGATTGATTACTTAATATAATATATATACTTACATATAATTGTATGGTTAATTATTTAATCAAGGTTAAAGAAAGTATCGGGTTTTTGCTCCGGGTTTTACCTGGGAGCACGGCAGTTGGACAAGTGGTCAAATAATTAAATTGATTGATTATTTTCCGCCGAGGGTTTTTTTAAGCTTTTGTTTCACTCAAGGAAACTAGAAAGCGATGGGGGAGACGTCCTTCATTGGAACTGGGTACCCAGGCAGACAATCGGGTCTGTAATCTAGCAACACTTCACCTCCAGACAGTCCAATATGTCGACAGAAAGAAAAAATAAAATAAAATTGCTTCTTCCAGAACTGGAGTGTTTGAGCATTAAGATCATTTGTTTGATGGCTTGGTATAATGCTGAATGTCACACACACACACAGTTATTGTTACACATTCCATTGTAGGACTGCTGGTGAGTTTCGCTGAGTTGTCCTGTGTTTTTCTTCAGGCTGGTTGGGACCCCTGCCTTCAGACCAGCGGTGCCTGGGGAGGGCCACAAGGAGCCCTAGTACCTCCCCCACCCTTGGAATAAGGGGTTTGGCAGCCATAACAAAGGCGGAGGCTGGACTCCGGCCTGAATGCGGGCTGACCAGTTGGCAGAGGGGAAAACTCTTGCTCAGGTGAGATGAGTTATTTCGGGGCTGTGGTCCCTGGAACATGGCGATTAGCTGGATCGAGAGGGGGGGCCTGGGCCGGCCAGCCTGCAGATGACCCAGCGAAATTCAGGCAGGACAAAAATACACACAGCTCAAATGCAATTAAGAAATGCTTGCCGACTGATGTAGCTGTATTTTATCTCTGTGACACCTGCTTATGTAACACACACACGTACACACTCCCTTAGGAAAGTAAATCTTGTTTTGTTTTGTTGTTGTTTCTGCCAGAGGACCCTTAGAGCGAAAGGGGTCTCCATGGAAGCAGGCCATAATTTCTGATTCTTTCTATTTTCTATGTTGATCTAAATTTTGTTTTGTTATTGTGTTGTAATTTGTAAGGGAAAGTTGATGTGCAACTAAACCAAATTTGTTTGTTTTAGACAGACGGGGTAAAGCAGACAACGAAACTGCTACGGCTCTGATAAGTTGATGATTCGTCATCCGGTGAGTTTAGTCTAATTAGAGCTTAAAGACTGTGTTGCACACAGTTTATCTAGTAAATAGTCAAGAAGTATTTTCTTTTCTCTCCTAATGCTCTCTGTCAGGAGAGTCCACATTTTATTTTATTTCATTTTGGTTGGAAGTTATTTGATGGAATTGTTATTACACTAAGTACAAGTTTCCTTAGCTGTCGCAGCTTGTGTGCACTAACTTAGAAACGGAAACGTTCCTATTTTACGACTAGAACAAATTGCAAAGTTGATTGGGGCATTTAGAGTAGGTTGTGAATTATACCCTGACTGACTTAAATTTTGACTAAGCTGACTGACAGTGAAAACATATTTTCCTTCCTTTCTGGGACAATTGGGGCTGAATTGTTTCCTTGTGTTTTGGGGTTTGTTGTAAGAAAGTAATAAATCTTAGATCTGTGAACATTAACTAAAGTAACTTGGACCTTTACAGTAACACTGCTTAGATTTCTCCACAGCTGTGAAGGACGAATTTTTTTATCAGCTTGCAAGGCGCTAATGTAAACAATCGCGAGACTAAAAAATAACAAGACTTTGCTGTGAGCAGCAACAGTAAAACAAGATTGTTTAGGCTATAATTTGAACACAACTGGAAAAAAAAATAAACCTTTAGGTTTCTGCTGGGTAACATTAAAATAAAGATGACTGGTCCTTAGGATACTTAGGTCTTAAATAAATGAAAAAAGGTAAATACTAATCTTATCTGGGGAACATTCAAGCGTCAGAGCAGTTAGTGGGCCTTATTAGAAATTTTGCTTGGAAAATTACTGAATTGATCTCAAGCTGTGAAGTATTCTGTGTCTCCTTCCAGGATAAGGGGCAAGAGGTCAGGAAAGGTTTGTTCCTAGAAATCTGATGGTTTTGTCACTCTGGTGGGTAAACACAGGAAGTTATATAAGTGGGTCTTAATATAAGGCACCTGACTTTGTAATTAAAGGGAAGTCGTCTCACTGTTTTAAGTAAATATTGAGATGCCTGAAATGCTTTTTAGGGGCCTTCAATTATAACAATACAGTGGTCCTGTGAGTTTGGAATTTTGCTTATGACAACCAAAGCAAGTTTCAATTTCAACTGAACCAGAATGCTAATCAGGCTGGTTCTCATTCTTTTTTGCTTTTTTTCTAGAATGGACTGACCACTTTGTCCACAGGGGAGGAGTCATGTTCGAGGTTCGACCCAAAAAGGTATGGACAAGTGGCTTGGGAGGTTACCTGTGCGTACCTGAGTTTGGGGGCTGCTTATATATTTTGGCTTATTTGGGGCTATGGTGAAGGGAATTCAAATTCTAACATTTTCTCTTAGACCTTACAAGGGAGGCTCAGAAGTGTGATCCCCTGTAGCTGCAAAAACACTCTGGGGACCCGTTTTCTTTAAAATAGTAATAATGAAACGTAATAAGAACATGAAATGTTGGAATTTAATTGCTTGTTTCCAAATGAATGAGCATACTGAATTACTAATATTGGACACTGTTTAGCCAATTGTTTTACTTTTTTTTAGTAAGCGAATCCAACTCAAAACGTATTTGTTTGTCAACAGTGACATATCATTTTTCAAATTAAGAAAGCAAATAAAATATAATCACTTGGTGTTTATGGGTAAAAGTCAAATCCTGAACTATAGATAGTTAGTTTTGTTGTAGCTCTCTTGGCTTTTATCAAAGCCTAAATTATTTGAGGCCTGTTGTGAGAATTTTTCTGCATAGCATTTTTTATAAAAGAAGATTTGAATGGTTTAATGTGGGAAAATTATGTTGACCATGTTAAAGGTTAAATCTCTGTGTTAACTGAGATATGTATTGTTATGTTGAACCAACATGTGAGAAGCTCAAGGATACTCTCTGTGTCTTGGGTCACCAATTGTGAGATGTGTCTGCATGCTGACTGAAGGACGTGGAAACACTCCATTATCTTTTCTCATCCTTGTTAAATAATATTTCCAAAATAGGCTTTTTAATGCATTTGACATGCATTTAGTATCAGTGGTTTGCTCGGGATCTCAGGATTATAAATATGTCATCGCTCTATCTGAAAAACTAAACGCAACAGATCTAGGAAACTGTAATCTTAACATCAAGTGATCTTGGATAAAAATAGATCAAATAAAACAGAGAATATTCCAATTTAAAGCATAATGAATGATGGAAACCGGAGTCTGATTATTATGATCTATATTGGTGCATATGAGTCAGATTTAATGTTTAAAATAAACTATATTATCTTGAAAACGTATTATAGTTTTAATGGTGATAATATAATAATGATTAATTATCTAAACGTGACTCAGTGATTTACTGGAGAATAAATTCCTACATCAGTTTTGAAAACATATTTGCTGGAACACATTTCCAACAATCATTAATAATGATATTTTTCTGCAAGGTGCAAATATGAATAAACATTCTTTAGTCTATTTGTTTTATTATGCTGGTTTTTCCAAAGCAATGCTTCAAATTAATGTGAGATGGAAATTACATTTACCTCATCAATCTAATATTGGAGTATTTTCTAACCTGAATCCATATTAATTTTATAGCCTATTAAATGGTTTAGCTGAACTCAGTGAGTTACAGCTGTTAGATTTGCGCTAATCAATAAAAGCCTCGGGGGGTAATAATGCACAAAGGTAAACGGTAATATAAAATTTGAACTATTGTAACTGATTAAAACTGGTTCGACCTAAAACTATAACACTCTGTGTTCATGAGATAAGGGGCGGCCGCGTTTGGCCCGGGAACCTTAGCTTGAAAACTTTCTTTTAAAATCCTATGTGAAACGATGCAATTCAGCAATAAACTAGATAAATGATGATTTCTATGTTTAACTAATACTTTTGATAAATGTAGCCTACTCAGTAGTAAATAGAAATAACACGGAAAACGCACCGTTAGAATCGATTATATTGAAAACCAACTCCAGTTAATACAGATGCGAGTGGCAGTATGAAAGTATTTCAGTCTTTTGAGTAATTTACAGAAAACGAATAGAAAACAACGCGGGTAAAAATTCTGAGGTTAATCTTAGCCAGCGAGTTATTAACTACAATGTGGTAAATAAAATCTGAAATAAAGTCCGTTGCAGGTTTAATATGATTCTCTAGTTGCTAATAAGCTAATTGAGCCACAAGCTTCTTTCTTACGACCGATGTGCTGCGATTTCCTGGTTGTAAACAATCATAGATCCGACACTGATGAAGCATTAATAGCGCTCTGCGGCTGGAAGTCTAAAAATAGGAACTTAAACACTTATTTTGACGCAAAGTTTAGTCGTGAGTTTTCAGTTGCTTCCTGGATGTTAACGAATCCGGGTTAGTCAAACTGTTTGTTTTTTGCGCAAAACCACTTCCTGTTTCAAACATGAGCTTTCCAAATTAAAATACGGTAATGCTTAACTTCATGAATCATCCTTTTATTTTCCCAAGAAGGGGAACTTCTGCTGTACCGGCAGCAAAGTGACAGATAATAGAAGCATTTAGATCATAGACCGTATATACATTTAGATTCACACAAAGGAGGTAGAAATCATAAAACAAATTTAGGATTAGAACATTAAATGATAAAGAATAAATCTTTAGCCATACCTCGCCCAAACAGAACTTTTACTTAATGATAGTAATGTTTAATAAAAATGTTAAATAATAATGACACATTTGGGATACACTAGGCTACCTGTTTCAGCTGCATATGATGTTCTTCTGTACAGCACTTTGGTCGGCCTCGGCTGTGTATAAACGTGCTATATAAATAAAGTGGTATGGTATATGCGAAAATTATGCATTTAGTGCAATCTTTAAGCCAACAGGTGTGACCTACACACACAGTGGGGTTTAACTTGGTTTCTATTTTTTAAAATTTAGTTTACTTCATTAAGACAAATTATGATAAAAATAGATTCAGAATTTCGGTCACTGTTCTAAAGACGGGACAAATGTGGAAAATATTCAGTTAACACCTGTGTGCATTATATGCTATAGATCGCATTAAAACAGGGTGTCAGTATAAAAAATGTGAGACCTACTATCAAACCGCAGTAAATTCTATTCAGTTGCAACACTTTTTGATGTTTGAGGGGGTTTTTGTGTGTTCCTTTTAATAAAAGACTAAATGAGACAGGAGTAACAAGGCTAATTTTAAAATATAAGCAGTCTAAAGTACTGAGTAGAGGTAAAAGTGGGCAAATAGATAATTACTCCGGTAAAGTATAAAGTATAACTCAAGTCCTACACAGAAACTGCAATGAAGAAAAGTTTCTTTCCTAAGCAAGAGGATCAGGTACAGGTAAAAAGGTTACTTGACATCTTTGTTATTAAAATAGAAGTGGCATACTCAAATCTGAATGTGCAGCTGAGTTAGATAAATTGAAATAGAGATGTTTTACAGTTGGACAGGTTTTTAAATTGTGCATTTAGAATAAATGTCATGGTTCCAGGGTGTTTGTGTTTTGTTAATTTTCCTTATTTAGTTCTATTATGTTTTAGTTGTTCTTTGTCTCCCTCTGGTGGTCTTGTGTTGGGTTGCAGTTGTTTGTGTTAATCTCTTTTCCCCAAGTTCATACTTATCCTTCATTAGTCCCAGTGGTTATATTTTATTCCTCCTTCTGTTCTCCAGTGTGTCCTTACGTTTCCCTTAGAGTTCTCTTAGTTTCTTAAGTATCCTTTTAGTTTCTTTAGAGTCTTCTGTCTCCTAGCCAGTCACCTCCTGTCCCAGCTAATCACTTCCACCTGCTCACTCCCTCTCAGCTGCAACCGCTTCCCTTAATTGGTCCTGCTCCTTCTCTGCTTCACTCTTCGCGCTCCTCCCTCAGTATAAATACGGTCCTCTTTCAGTCACAACTTGCTGGTTCGTCCGTCATTCTTCCCTCTCTGGTTCCTGCCTTCCCTGTTGCCCGTCTGGTTCCTGTTTCCCCGTTTGCTGCCTTTTCATCCTCCTGAGTTTTGTAAGTTCACCTTCCTTGTGTTTTTGTTATTAAATCATCTTTTTGGATTTTGCTGCATTTGGGTCCTCCCTTAACCTTAAAACATGACAATAAATTTTTTTTTTTTCAAGAAGTTGACAGAGAATAAACTGTAAGAAACAGATGAGCAAATGACAGCAGCAGAGATATTAATAAGGTAAATAAACTGTGTCCTGAGTAAAACAATTTTAACTAAGGTGGTTGCAAAGATAATCCTTACTGTAACATCAATTAGATTCTGGAAAAGCAGGGTCTGAAGTTGTCTAATTCAAAATACTTTATTGATCCCAGAGGGAAATGAAGTGTTGTTGTAGCTAATGCAAGTAGGACTAAAATTCTGTAATACATTAGGTAACTATGTGGGGAACTTATTAGTTTGTTTTATTTTTGCAAGTAATTTTTATTTGTATAGCACACTTTCAACAACAAGGTAATTCAAATATAAGAACCTAATTGCAAACCTAAATGATTGGGATATGATTATCTGGGGGTTGAAGATGCCTCAGCAGTGGCAGCAGCAGGATCCACAGGTTCTGAGGTTGTCTTATGCATGACCTTTAACCTACTAAGTTTCTTTTCTTGACACTGGAGAAGCAGTTGAAGTTATTGTTTCTTGATTTTTAAGGCATGTGCAAGATGCCTTTAATTGGATTTGATAGTAATTGGAACAGATTTTTAAGGGATTATGAAGAGAATTGTAACTTGCAAGTAATTGAGTTTCTTGTGATTCGTAACTCTGTCATAAATTAATGAGGGATTTTACTACCTGGACTTGACGTCTGACATCACATTCCATTTCGGTTTGGGTTCAGACTTGTAGTACATATTGTGTCTGGGAACTTTACAAAGTTTTAATTTGATCTGAAAACCTTCATTACTACTTGCTGGGAGTAGTTGATTCTTGGGATTTTTTTACTCTCACAAGTTGGAATGGTTGGTTGTCTTTTTCTTGGCATGGATTTAGTACAGAGTGATTTGGAGAAATTTATCTTAATTATATTCTAGCTTCAGTTGATGAGGTTTGGCTCATTAACCAGGTTGTGAGATGTTTAGAATTGCTTTTGCACACAGTTGCATCAGGTTGATCTGAAACCATACTCCGAGGGTGTGGGTTCCACTTAATCCCTTGTCATAATCATCCTATTCATCTTTTGTGAATTGGCTTACCTATGTTTGAACATCAATGCTCTAATACCTAATTAGCTCAGCTCCCAAGGGTTGCATTGGGAGGTTCTCACTGAAGGACCTTCTGAGGGGAGGGGTGACCACTCAACTTTCTGAGGAAGGACTGATCGGTGGCTACGGGTCACTGGATGCTGGCGGAGGCTGACTTCACGGCAACAGACAACAAACAGCGCAAGGGAAAGTATACATTTCAACATCTAGTGTTGATGTAATACCCTCTGAAGTGTACTGCAAGATGCTACATAATTTCTCCTTTATTCTGTGTTTTATCTAGAACATCCTGACCGATGACGAGACCTGTGGATGGCCGCCTCTGGGGCGAGGGGCTGTTGAGATGACATTTTGCCCACAAGAAAATGGCGTAAGAAGACCCCGTGGGTTTTTGGTCTCAATACACAGGAGTCTCAGCAAAGTCATCTGGAAGGATCTAATATTTGTCACTGTGAGCTAATTCCATGGCCAAACATGTCTCATGTCTCATTGTAATTTGTGTTTTGAACATTGTCTTTTTTTTATCAACCTACCAACCTTTTAGGGAGATTTGTGAGAGCACTTTAGAATTTTCCTTTATATTTATGGTATTATTTAAGTTAATAAAAGCAGGGAATTGTGGTGGAAAATTGTTATGCAATCAGGAATTAAGTGTATATTCTCTGTTTAGTGAATGCATCTAGGGTAAAATGACAAGGTTATTGTTCCAGCTTAATGTTATGAGAAAGATATGTGTCAGGTCACCAGAGAGACAGACGCCGGGGCAGTAAGATAACAGTCTGGCCTTCGGATGAGCTGCTCTATGCGTTGCTATGACTCGCGTGAAGCAGTTACTCTGGAGGCGGGGCGTGAAGGATGGAGAAGACGTCTACAGAGATAAACAATGATTGCTGAATACTATTTAAGCGGTTACTTAGAAAGCTTGGTTAGGGTGATGCACGAGTAACTCTGTCCCCTCCGTGTTGTGGCCAGACATGTTTGAATTAAATACTTAAACGCCTTCTTGGACTCAAGTCTTCTTTATAATGGAAACCCTGAGATATTTTTTTTTTTTTTGCCATTACAGAGGCCTGACATTTCCTCCCTGCTCAGATTGTCAGAAGACCCACATTGAAAACAGAAAACAAATATGTAAATTTTAACCAACTTTACAGCTTCTCACAAACTGAATTTACATTGCTTTTCTGTCACTACAATTGACACAAAAGTAGCACAAAATGATTTAATCAAAGTTAAGCACAACCTTTTTAGAATGTAGTTTTATCTCCGTCATAGAATGATCTGCAGGCATTGTTTCAATTATCTTAAAGGGTTACTGAGGAAAAAATAGAATGCAACTTAAACAACCGGAAAAAAATATTGAACCAGAACAAAACTTTTAGTCCAAGGCTACTTTTTATGTTTAAAAGAAAATACAGAGTAAATGTCAACAGAATGTGCATTTGGGTTTAGTGGAGAAATGCAGCTAAAGAGACGAGCACCTTGCTAGTGGTGCAAGAAAGTTTGTTTCCCAGCAACCTAAGTCTTTTGCGTTCCAACTCTATAGATGAAATTTAAGAACCCGAGAACTCAACACTGGTTTTGCTTAGACACTTCAAGCACAAGAAAACCTGAAGTTTCAGAGTGAAAGTTTGTTTTGGGAATATATGTAACAGATTTCTTCTAAATACAGGGAGGACTTTTAGGACTGAAAAAAGCCGATAGCCAATAATTTTTATATATAGTTTACATTAACATGTTTTGCTACTTTGAAATGAAACCCCCCCCCCCCCCCACCCCAAAAACAGTTACCTATAAGAAGAGTGGGGCTTACCGAAAATGATACAAATAACTCAACAAAGCAGGTCCACTGGAATAAACATCCTGTTTCTCTAAACACTGCATCACTGTTACTTTTGTGTTATAATTCCGATACATTTGGGTATGTTGCCTAAATATACAAAACCAAATCAAAATTAAGAACCATTAATTTAACAACATAACACTTGTAAATCCTTATTGAGCAGTTGCAGCACATTAACTATGAGTTAGGAGCATGAGTTGAACAAGCATAACTGCTTGAAATGTGACTGTGCATTATAATTTAATCAGTTTACAAAGTGATAAAAGTTCATTTGATAAAATAGTGTTAAGACTTTCAAAGTCATTAATCATCAAGAGTACTCTTATTTTAGAGTAGCACCATTGTTTTCCCCCCTTTAAACTCATATTACATAAAAACAAAGATGGAGAAACAGGGAAACCCAAACTGCCCCAACTATAAGTAGTGAGCCACTACAGAATGAAAGTAAATACTTCATAATAGACCCCTTTTCTGAGAAATTTACCTAAACGTGTCATTTTTATCCAATTCTCATTTGTAGAAATAAAAATTATTCAAAAAAAGCTTACCTTAAGACAGAAACAGAACTGAGTCCATCAGACTCTTCTAAGAGGCTACGCTGAATTGCTTCTTCTAAAACTTCATCTTCCTCTAGATGAGGCCTGACCATATAAATCAGACCAGTATTAGTAGAAATGAAATTCTAAACAATATGCATATTGGTGTTAAACACCATATGATGAAATAAATGTTGCAAATTCAGCACTCAAACTGGGCAGATACAGGAAAATTTAAAATAAGCAATTCTACAAACTGAATTAGACCTTACACAAATTCTGCAAGGTTATATTTAAACAAATGTCTCCTGTCTTCTGGCTGTCCCTCATTTGCACTCTCTCGAGAGATGTTTTCCTCAAGTCTGGCCTCGCTTTCCCTCTGTGAAGAAGAACCTGCTCCATACATATGTACATGAAAAAGAGCATGAACAATTACTTCAGTAATCGTATCCATATACGTTTAGGATACCGAATGGTATCAGTTCCAAGATCCAATTTTTCTCCAGAATTCATTTATTTGGGAACTAGGTTGATTTGCTATCATCTTTACAGATGAAAGATTAACATTATTGAACTGTGTGGTGAGACGCTTTACATGCTGTACAATAAACTGTACTTCTTCACAAGATGGTTTAATATGTTACCCACAGCTTTTCTAAAGAAAGTCATTGGGTCTGATCTTACTGAAATAGTGAACACATCCCTCCTGTCAGGCCTCTTCCCCCAGGCTTTAAAAACAGTTATCAAACCCCTACTAAAGAAAAACAACCTGGACAACACGTTAATGCAGAACTACAGGCCATTGTACTGTGCAGCTGATACTCAGCTGCACAGTACAATGTCAGCAGGTGACTTTGATCCTATCCAGACCCTAAGTGAATACATTAAACAAATCAATAGCTGGATGTCCCATAACTTTCTCCAGCTGAACAGAAACAAAACTGAAGTAATTATTTTTGTACCAAAAGAGGAACCGTATATATATATATATATATATATATATATATATATATATATATATATATATATAAAGGCACACAGCTTCAGATAATACAGCTACAAACTACTGACCAGGCGCGTAATCTAGGTGTAACAATGGACTCAATAACAAGATCAGCCTTGTATGACGTGAGAGAAAGTACAGACCACTAGCTGTCAAAATACAAATGAGACCACGCCCCTGCCGGAACAAGTTCCGCCCTGTCACAATAAGTTCCGCCCCCTGATGACCACGCCCGCCTGTCACAATAAGCCCCGCCCACTTGTCACAATAAGCCCCGCCCCCTGTCAAAATGGGGTACGCCCCCTGGTGGCCACGCCCACCTGTCAATATATGACACACCCACCTGTCAAAATGGGGTACGCCCCCTGGTGGCCACGCCCACCTGTCAAAATAGGACACGCCCACCTGTCGAAATAGGGTACGCCCCCTGATGGTCACGCCCACCTGTCAAAATATGGCACTAAATGGCTCCCTCTAGTGGTTCTACAATTAAACTACATGCAAAAATGAAAATACCTCCCCCTAGTGGCCCAATAAATACTATTACACCAAAACTTATAAATGCCTCCCTCTAGTGGTTCAAAATTAATATAACAGCCTAATGTATAATTGGGCCCCTCTAGTGGATCAAAGTAACATTACGTGCAAATGTAAAAATACCTCCCCCTAGTGGCTCAAAAATTAAATGACATGCAAATATGAAAATACCTCCCCCTAGTGGCTCAAAAATTAAACTACATGCATATATGAAAATACCTCCCCCTAGTGGCCCAATAAATAGTATTACACCAAAATATATAAATACCTCCCCCTAGTGGCTCAAAAATTAAATTACAGCCTATAGTATAATTGGCCCCCTCTAGTGGATCAAAGTAACATTACACCCAAATGTGAAAATACCTCCCCCTAGTGGCTCAAAAATTTAATGACAGCCTATAGTATATATAGCGCCCCCAATGGTTTGAATCTAACTCCTCAGTGTCATCAGAACATGTCCGAACAAGTCCCTTTAATATTATACAGTCTGGGCTCTGTCTCAACATGACTCCTTGAGCATTCCATTTTATTTTAAACAGTTAAAAGGTGCTTTTTAGCTTCCTGACTTTAATTTAAAACCACATTAGCTCCAACACTCTAGAGACACCATTACATCTGATTCTAACAATTCAACCATGATAAATTAAACTTGTAAGAGCACTAAAAAGAGAATTTATTCACCCACAGCTATGTTGAAGCAGATACTCATCCTTTTGTTGATTTAAAAAATGCACCATTACACAGTCTTTAAAAACAGATAAGGATTTAAAAAAACATCACTTTAAACCTGGTTTCTTTAAGCTGGAAATAAGAAATCTATCAAACTACTAAAGTTACTGATAAAAAACAGTCCACCAATCGGCGTTTGACATGCCCCTGCTCTGCTTTGTATTCGCTGTATTTATCATGCCCCTGACTTCACCTACGTCCGCAAGTCAGGTAAACCGGTTTGGGCGGTGCTCACCGGGCGGCATTTACCTGTATAAAAGGCTGTCGGAAAACGGTTAATCTCTACAGCATGCTGGAAGGACCTCATTCAACAATCCGACCTTAAGGACACGGAGCGCGGTGCTGCGACGAACAAAGAAAACAGCGGTTTCACGAAGACTGTATCACCGGCTTCATTCGAGGGGAATCCCAGAAGCCCGCGTCATTGTCAGACCGCGTCAGAGCTGAGTCCAAGCATATAGCCTCTTCTGCCTCAACTCCAACCATAGACCTAAAAAGAGTTGAATTTAAAAATGAAGAACTTGATGAGGAAACTGTTGGAGAATGTGATAAATGCAGTCTGTTCTTTTGTTTAACTTTGTGTGTCAAGACTAAGGGAAGTAACTTTTAGTGTGGGGGTAAGAACCTTCTTAAGGAAATGTGCTTATAAGGAGCTGACTTTGCAATAATATGCTGTCCAAACAGGATGCACCTACAAACAAACAAACAAACCTACAAAGTGCCATTGTGTTAGAAACAGTTCTGCTGTGTGTTGTATGGTGATAAGATAAGACAATGGACAATGGGGGTGTGGTGGAACGGTTCACATGTGTGAATAAATAGAAGCTGTAAGTCTCAACATCTTTGAGACTCTGCTGGATCAGAACAACGACTGGTGTGTCAGTTTCTTTTACTGCATGATTCTCCCTCAGCTGAGCAAACACATTTCACATCTTCTCTGTGCGTGCTTTTCTTTCTAGGTAAACCTGTGAGTTAAAATAACCTAACATTTTTGGTGCCGTGACTCGACGCTTGGTCCGCGCAGGGGAAGGTCTTCGCCGGAGGGCTGCACGGGGCCCCACCTGACCTACAGGTCCAGGCTGCTTTCTTGCTTCACTGGCCAGCTGATTAGCTCCGCCGGACACCTTCTCTGCCGGTCCCTTGCGATCGACTCGGTTTGAATCGCTCGCACAGGGGGGAGTTTGTGAGTACCAGTTTGGTTTTGCACCCTACATTTAAAATTATTTCTAACTAAGACAGAGAGGGTACAGTTCTGCTGTTCAGGTTTAAAAGACGTTTTAAACCTCTGACTAAGGGAGTCAGGTATTGAGCCTTCCCGGGATAAAATAGGGACAAAATAGGAATAAAATAGGTATGAAACAGTTGATTATATGGGAAGGTTGTAACGGATTAGATCGGTGAAATCTAAAACCACCTCAGAGGGATATAAAGAACGCCACTGAAGGCAGTAAAAATACGAAACAGCAGAACTAAAAAATAAAAGTACCGACCCTAGGTTGGTGTAAGTTAAGTAGGCACACGACATAATCCTTATGTATGCCATTTCCTCCTGAAACCTGACGGTGTTAACGTACGGAGAGAAAGGCATTCAAGGGACGTCCTGTGTGGATCCAGGATTTGTACCGTTCTTAGATTAGAGAAGTCTATTGACTCAAAACAGGGGTTCACAAAACCGGAATATAAGACTATACAATCACTAAAATGTTTCATTCCTCTAGATAAAAGATAAAATAAGATGAAATAGGAGAATAAACTAAGTCTGATTTTATATTCCCCAAGGAACGTTCCTCATAATACTCCTTATTATTACTCTAATTTTAATAATTACAGTGATAAAATTGTTAAAACTTGATCAAGACTGGAAAAGAACTGTAGAACCTGCCCTTTCAACAGGGGATCTTCATTAGAAATAGGCCTAATGATAAATAATGTCTAAATAATAATACTAGTAATGAAAAAGCATGATAATAAATACATAATTATCTTAATGTGTGATAAACCGGTTGTGTGACTGTGTGTGTGAATGGAGATTTCTATGGTGAAACAGCTGTAGGCTGAACGGAGTCTCATGGTTTGAAAATTGAGTAAATAACACTGTGATAAGATAAATAGATCAGATAAAAGAGAAATAAAAGTTGAATTTACTTCATTAACATGAGAATGATAAATATTTAAAAATGAAAAATGAAAACAGTAAAATGTAACTTATTGAAATATGGGGAAAAATAGCAAAGAAAATTTTAAAGGAGATGTAAAAAAATTTATGTAAGAGGAAGGACAATACATTTCTTTAAAATAAAGATTATGAATTTGAAGGACGATTGACTGAGTAATTTCGTGTACTTCTTGGTAGTTGCGATATAAAATAAAACTAAAAGATGAAAATTGAAGAATTAGACATTTGGCGTCTCAAACAAACAGGGAAAAAAGGGGGGTTAATGTATGAAGCAGATGTGTTTTTTAGCACCCGGGAGGATGAAAAAAAACGTTTTAAACTTTGTTTTCTCCTAAAGTTCCGCCGAAAGAAAAATAAAATAAGAGAAAACTCACTAACATATTTTAAAAAATCCTATGAAGAGTAAGGTAAACTTTATTGTGATCTAAATGAATTATCTTAAACAACCGACCACCTTTTCCCCTTCCCCTCAAGGAAGGGCTGTTCTGATAATAAACAAGACCCTTCTGTCCCTCAACAATGGGTCGTTAGTTGTTCTCTTAATAAACAAACCAACTGTGATGGGTTGTGACAGAAATCGGTAAAATGGACTTCCTGAGGAAGACTTGTTTGAAACCAGATTGATCATGCGTTTCAAAATTGTTAAAGGTTATCAACTGCCAAGGCAGAAGAGGAGGAACACACCTCTCCTGCTAGCTGATACTGAGGGGGATGTTTTAGCTGAGTGCAGCTCAATACATAAGGTTGGGATTTCTTAAGTGCAGCAGCAACTGTTACTCTATAATAATAATAAGAAAAAACTTAGCTAATATTTTTAATGATATTCATGGGATGTCTGTGAGATCTCTCATATAGTAGAAAAGAAATGGTTTAAAATGACGGATTATGAGCAGAGTGATTTTATTTTGAAATTTAGACGGATGTCTACAGGTCCTGTGGGGAAGTGACAGCTGGGTGGCTACATGAATTTATTCTTTGTAACAAGTGACAGTTTCAGATGTTTGCTTCTAACATTTTAATGACAGATAAGATACATGTTGAAAGGAAACAATCTTGTAATGTGCTGGGTTAGAGATTGCAAATAAGAGAAGACATTTTCGTTATGGGATTACCGTAGTAAAGAATGTAGTAACGCACTCCGAAATTCAATTTTAGTTCCACATGTAATCATAATAATAAGCTAATTTGTAGAACCTATATATATATATGTATATAAAAAAGACAATGAATAAGGATTAAAGATGTTTCATTATGGAAATATTAGTTGCTGATTAACTGAATAATAAAATTGGATTAAGTTATTGCAGTCCAATGGGAAAAATTATGAATTTGGTGGAATTTTGTTTTCCACTAAAAAATGAGGTTGAGTTCTTAGGAAAATGAAATTAAAATAATAGATTTTGCTACAGGGAAAACCTGTTGTGATAATCATAAAATCTAGAGATTATTTTCTAATTTGTTAGGAAGAGATTTCCTATTTCACTTGAAGTTGGGCATGTTCTCTGTAGGGGATAAATTAATAATCCAAATTGTAGATTTTCATAAAACTCTTGAAATGAGACACCTACCAAAGAATTGTTCTACTTGGAAAGAGAAGAATAAAGTTTTAACTGAAGTTTGTAATCAGATGAAGATGAAATAATCATAACAGTAGATCCAAATTGAACTCTACATATTTTCTTGGCATTTGGCCAACAATGGGGTAACAAGGGTATGGTGATCTTTAGTGACAAACTACTTAAAGCATTAGAGCAATATTGACCCATGGCCGTGCAATGTGTCAACAGGGGGGATGGTTAGTATAATACAACATACAATCTAGAAACTTACTTTACAACATACAATCTAGAAACTTACTTAAAAAATTTTTTTGTAGATTATGTGTTATTTGTGTAAAACACAATCCTCGGGGAAACATGAGACCAAAACGTGGCCAGTTTCCCCAACCAAACCAGCCTTTCCAAACTATACACATGGACTTTATTGAACTAACACAGAGTGGTTCCTATAAATACTGCCTAGTCATGGGTTGGAATTATTCCAACAGCCAAAAATGATGCACTAACAGTGGCAAAAGCGTTATGCAAAACAATCATTGCCAATCATGGCATACCAGAGACTATCTACTCAGATAATGGACCACATTTTATGAATGAAGTTATTCAAAACATGGCAAAACATTTAGGAATAGCATTAAAAAATCATTGTGCTTATCATCCTCAAAGTACAGGTCTGGTTGAAAGAAATAATGGGACAATAAAAAGCAGGCTAAGAAAATGTATGGAAGAAACAAAAAGGCCATGGTTGGAATGCTTAGATTTAGTTAAACTCTGTATGAGAATAACCCCAACAAATCAGGGATTAACTCCTTTTGAAATAATTTATGGTAGACCATATAAATTGCCCATTACTGCACCAGACCTACAGAAAGCAGATGAAGAATTAACCCTAGCTGATTACATGAGGAAAATTATTCAGACTAGAGAAGTACAAAGAGCACATAGTTTGCCTGTATCTGCTTCTGTGTTACAGGATCCTGAGAACCCCATAAAGCCTGGAGATTGGGTATTCATAAGAGTCATCAAGGAAAAGAATTGGACAAGTTCAAAGTGGGAAGGACCTTTCCAAGTTCTGTTAGCAACTCCCACATCTGTGAAGATTGCTGAGAGACCTTCCTGGATTCACCTTTCACATTGTAAACTGCAGAGACAATTGGATTAATAGACGTGTGACAGGAGGAAGTCTGGGCTAAAAAAGGGCATTGGTACCACTAGGGCCTTTGGTCTCAAACCCCAGCAGAAAAGCAGTCCTGTCACCTAGTGGTCAAACTCTCTGAAAAGAGGGGCTATTCATCCAGTTGTTTTTCTCTGCCAACACCATGAAGATTATTACATTATCTGGTTTGACATTGCTAAGCTTTGCAGTGTTATGGCTTCTGATGAATTCGAACACCACCCCATCATGAGATAAAAGATTTTTAATTAACACCCACTACGTTTTTAAGAACGCCTGGTATCAAGTAGCTAATCTGACTGCTAAACGTTTCACAATTTGGAACAGGAACACCTGATGGCTACATTTGGAAGTGTGGATATACTTTCTACCTTTACCTGCCTAAAGACTGGTGTGGTACCTGCAGTTTGGCTCGACTGCAACCATCATGATACAGAGAATGGTTTTGTATCATCATCATCAGAGCTGAAGAAGAGTGATTTCTCACCGGTACAGGAGTTCGTTCCTTTTACAGACAACGATGGGCATAAACTGCTCTACAGTGATGCTAAAGGAATTTTCCACACCATGTTTCCATCTGTTGGAGTTGCAGGTCTGACAAATAGGATGAACGAAGTTTGGTGGTCCCTGGAAAACACCACTGTCATCCTTACGGAAATGTCTGATCTGATGGGAAACGATCCTGAAAAATTGGCTATGAGAACTATGCTAATGCAACACCAAGTTTGTACAGTGATTGGAGAACATTATTGTACTTGCATCCCATCTACACATGACAACTGGACTCTCATCCATGACAAGGTGCAAGGACTTGTTGATTTCCTGAAGTCACAAGAATTACAAAATGCTCCCTGGGACTTTATGTTATGGTTGACTACTGGACGTTGGTATCAGGTTCTTTTGAACTTTGCAATGCCTTTTATTGTCATTCTGATTCTATTTTGCTTATTTGTATCCTGTATTTTACCATGTAAGAAACACCTGATGAGAAGTAGGAGTATGTTTGTTAAGTTAACTTTAATGAATTCTACAATGTAAACTACTTTTAAGGTAGCCGTTGTATGAAGGATGTTTTTTATTGTTCCTTTTACTGGAGTTATTAAGACTGCATTTCAGGGGGGAAATGTTGGAGAATGTGATAAATGCAGTCTGTTCTTTTGTTTAACTTTGTGTGTCAAGACTAAGGGAAGTAACTTTTAGTGTGGGGGTAAGAACCTTCTTAAGGAAATGTGCTTATAAGGAGCTGACTTTGCAATAATATGCTGTCCAAACAGGATGCACCTACAAACAAACAAACAAACCTACAAAGTGCCATTGTGTTAGAAACAGTTCTGCTGTGTGTTGTATGGTGATAAGATAAGACAATGGACAATGGGGGTGTGGTGGAACGGTTCACATGTGTGAATAAATAGAAGCTGTAAGTCTCAACATCTTTGAGACTCTGCTGGATCAGAACAACGACTGGTGTGTCAGTTTCTTTTACTGCATGATTCTCCCTCAGCTGGGCAAACACATTTCACATCTTCTCTGTGCGTGCTTTTCTTTCTAGGTAAACCTGTGAGTTAAAATAACCTAACAGAAACGTCTGTTCTTTTATCTGAATTGTCAAATGGGATTCCATCCGTGACAACACGCTCAATGTGCGATAAATCAACCTCTACAACTCTGGACAAAAATCCGACATTGGCTTTTACAGAAGACTTTCCTCTTTAAAGCGAGACTCCAATTTCCTTCCTGGATCAAGAGAATCAAATGGAGGAAATTGAGAATTGGATACCTACCGCAGTCAACAGTGCTATTAAAACTGCTCTAAGCCATTTTATGGGTTATGCCTGCATATCTTTACTGCGGAAACAATGTAACTCTTGCAAAATGGGAGGCAGTCAGCAGGAGCACCAGTGTTTAGGTGTAGATGCTATAAAGCAAAATATGTTTTATTCCCAGCAAAATTTGTTACAAACAGGTCCTACCCTCTTTTAGTAGCTTACCCTGGTTGGTTTAACCTGGAAATAAGAAACCCTCCAAACTATTAAAGTTGTAGATAAAAAACAGTCCACCAATCGGCGCTCGACTTGCCCCTGCTCTGCTTTGTATTCGTTGTATTTATCACGCCCCTCATGCCGAACATGTCCAGACAAGTCTACAGGCCCCACCCCGTACGCTAGGTTCCTATATAAACCTCCTGGTCTTCGGCATTACATCCAGGACTTCCAGGCCGCCGTAATCTTCGCTCCGAGACGATGGATATGGGAGGATTCGTCAAGCAGACCACTCTACCGTCATACTGGGGGATCGGCCAGCCGTATGAGCCGATGAGCACTCCACCATCGCCTGTGGGGTTCGGCTACGCTAACCCGTATCATCCACCGTCAATTTCATCGCTCTCACCATGCTACTCTCCACCATCCCCTGTGTTCTCTCTTTCGGAGATTCTGCCTGCAGATGCCCAGCCCGACGCTTGGGTCGAGGAATCATACAACCCTGAAGCTGGGGGAGCGGGTCACCCTTATTTCAACTATTATCGGCCGCCTACATCGAAACATCGCCGTGTAAGACCCCCTCTATCTACTTCAACCCCGGTGCCTATGCCCGATCTCGAGGGAGAGTGTGATGGACCTTCAGCGACCAGCGATGGTGGGACCCCCGATGCGCCGGAATGCGCGACACCGGAACACGGGTGTGCGTCTCAGGATGAGGGGGATGATTCTCCGGCTCTGGCTGAGGTTGATAAATGGGACCTGGTGGACGGTTTGATGTCATCCAGGTTCATCAAGGCTGTAAAGACTGCTGTTCTGCATCTATTTCACATGACCAGTGCTGCTTATCAGAAAGATAACTGTTATGGATGTCAAATTAGCCATCCCAGTCAGTTGCAGCATCAATGCCTAGAGCTAATGGATGAGGATTATTACCAACTCCACTTTCAATCAGTCATGCGACAACTTCTTACCCCGCGATTCATTCCAGCTATTCAAATGGTAAATCGGAGCATACATGATGATGATGATCTGAAGGTGAAAACAGTAGCTGAAACCGTTCTACATGAGCTGAGGAGTATGCAGGGGTTCTACAACGCGATTCAAGCTGTGTATGGTGATAGGGATGATGAAGCCATCCTGGAAGAACTCAGGACTGTCTCCCGATGCTATGGCTATGAAATCTGATGTGTACTAATGTTGGTTATATCTCCTCTGATATAAATGCTCTAGTTTAATCCTGACGTGTTTTGTTTTTTATTCATTTGTTTTTATAATTGTGTAATGCTATGGTTTTAAACTTGTAATAAAAAAAAACTTTGATCCAATCATATGGTTCATCTATCTGATTAATACAAGGGTTAAATTACACTAGCCGTTCTCCTGTACTATCATTCGACAGTAAAATGTCAGAACAGAGGGTGTTGACCAATGCATACTATGACCCCGCCCATCCGGGGAGCTATGGGGGTGTTGACAGATTGAGAAGGGGTTTAAAGGACAGAGAAGGACGTGTGATCGGTGTCGAAAAAGTAAAAGACTTTCTTTCAGGCGAGGACACCTACACGTTGCATAAACCTGCACGAGTAAAGTTTCCCCGGAATCGTGTTTTTGTAACCAAACCCTTGAAGCAATTCCAGGCCGACTTATGTGACATGCAAGCCTTGGCGACACATAACGACGGATTCAACTATTTACTAACAGTGATTGATGTCTTTTCAAAAAAAGCGTATGTGCGTGCTTTAAAGAGAAAGACGGGGTGTGAGGTCGTTAAGGGGTTTGAATCAGTTTTTCAAGAGAGTCAAATTCCACAAAAATTACAGACGGATGCTGGTAAAGAGTTTTATAATAAACAATTTAAGTTAATGATCAAGAAATATGGTATTACCCACTTTAGTACAGCCAGTGATCTAAAGGCATCTGTTGTTGAGCGCTTCAATCGCACTCTGAAGGGTAGAATGTGGAGATATTTCACCGCTAATAACACCTTCCGGTACATCGACGTCCTTCAAAAGCTAGTGGAGAGTTACAACCACAGCTTCCACTCAAGCATTAAGATGACACCTATGCAAGTGACGTCAGAGAATACTACTCAAGTCATGAAAAACCTCTATTGCATCACCCCATCGATAGACTCTGGTAAAATAAAGACAAAGTTTAAGAAAGGGGATCTGGTCAGAATATCAAAGCTACGTGGGGTATTTGATAAGAAATATGAGAACAGCTTCACAGATGAAATATTTACGGTTGACCGTTGCATACTCCGCTACCCCCCAGTGTACGAGTTAGTTGATTATGATCAGGATCGAATACACGGATCGTTTTATGAGGCCGAATTGCAGAAAGTAAAAATTAATGGTGAGCGGGTGTATAACGTGGACAAGATTTTAAAGCGGCGGAGAGTCAACGGGGAGGACCAAGTCTTTGTGAGGTGGAGAAATTGGCCCGAAAAATTCAACAGTTGGTTCAGAGCCTCAGATGTTAAAAGTGTCAAATAATATCGCCCACAAAACCGTGTAACACATCGTCGATTCACTATAAAGCGTGGGTTCTACAGGCTATGATTAATTAGTAAACCTTACCCTCCAAAGCCTTTAGATGACTTTTTTTGCTCCGTCAAATTCACAATGTCTGATGAGGGGTTCTATGTAACTCTACCTTCCAACGCCAGCGGAGAGGTATTTAAAGATAACACGAGCTCAAATTATACTACAGACCTTCCAAAGGCTATTGAGCTAAGTGGAGACTGGGTAGTGGGACTGTGTGAAATTGTCTACCCTCATACATGGTATAACCTGTCGGATCAGCATTCATACATTGATTTAAAGAAGGTTGTTTATGAGGTGGGAGACAAATCTAAAGATGAGAGGAATACACCCCGTATAGAATACGCCAGGTCCAAGTTTTCCGGAGGGGGGTATTTTGAGAGACCTCAAGACCTCTCAGATGCTCTAGTCCCAGCCGTGAAGAAATATGACAGGAGCATCGATCTAACCTACAATAATGTCTCGAAAAAGTTTGACTTCAATGGGGATGGAAGATACAAAATTCGAGCTAGCAACGCTCTCTCCATCATGCTCGGTTTGAACGCTGACGAATGGTGGACCATCTCCAACAGACCTGCGCCCCACCCAGCGGATCTCGGCACTGGTGTATATAACCTGTTTGTCTACTGTCGGCTTTTCTCACAATGTGCTCTGCAACTCACTTCCTGCTCAGAGAGGTGGGGGCGCCGAACTCCAAAAACCCCAACGGGAACTGTTTCAAAATAAGACCCAGAGCTGAGAGACAAAGAATTACAAAAAACACACACATTCAGATCTGTTTTGGAAAAGACGCACCTGCAGATGGGAGTCAGACAAGATCCGACTGACTGACTCGTTCTCTTACAGGGCTGTACCATTTTTATTTCAAGAAGAACAAAGAACATATCACGTGACTCCTCTCTCCTCCTTCTACATCTTGACAGGTCATTTATTTTCTCCAGGTCTCTTGACCTTACTATGAACTGGGTTATAACATGACTTAGAGTTATAGCTGATCCTCCCTGCTTTCAGTTCATATCTTTACTCAAGAGTTTGTTTACTTAAAACCTTCAACCCTATAAAATACTGGTAACAGAGTCATGTTTTACTACCCTGAATAATATAAACAGGCCTATTACTTCTAAAGCTTAAAAAAGATATAATTAAAACATATGTACTGCGTAATAAAAATAGCCTTAAAAAAGTAGAATACAACAAATCCCTCTTTCAATCTATTTTTCAAATAGATTGACCACTCCTCTGTACTTCCCCATCAGGCTCCATGTGAGGAAGCAACAGATATTGACCTTGCACATTTATCACCAACAGCTTTTTCAATACACTTTGTGAGCAAAGAACGTATACAAGGAATACAACAACATCCACATAACACCATAGTTGACACAAATACTGCTAAAGAAACCATTATAGACATTGCCAGAGTCTTCCATTTACCAAACATATTATTTAACAAATTTGTCCCTCTTTCCAACCTGATCATTCAAAATGAGAAGAGTGTCTGTTTTTTTTTATCCTTACCTTTAAGCAATATATTTTTTTTAATTTATTATTATTGTTTTTTATGTTTTAACCTAATTCTCAATATTCTTTTAGTAAAAGCAAACTCTAGCAATTGTCACCAACCCTAAAAACATCCTACAAAAACCACATCATAATGAAAAAAGAATAAGTAAAACAAGAATTAGTAGTCAGTGAACCTGATTATACTTTAAACACTCCTTAAAATATTTTATCTCATTACTAAAAAAGTTTTATAAAACCGTAAATACTAAATATTAAGAAAAAATCTTACAAATCGACTACTTAAAAATTATTTGACACCCTCTTAGGCAGTGTCTAGCAATCTGCACCTGTAAATAAAAATCGGTTAAACAACCTGTAAAATACAAGAAAAATGATTAGTAAGTGTTCAGTCTTTATTATTTTGTTCTCTAGTCTTTGCTCTTGTTTATTTCTCTGGCAGCAGGTGGCTACCAGAGTGATGAAAAGATTCAGTACAGTGGAGTCTTTATTTTCCCAAAGTTACTGTCTTTTCTGCAGATCGCCCTCACTGAAATGACAGTTACTTCATTAACTGAACATTTCCCCCATTAAACACAAATGCACAGACAGGCCCCGCCTCCAATAGCTTCCCCCACCGATTGTGAGGTGGTCAAAACCTGCTGTGAAATGTGTTTGATTTCTTGCGATCTTTTCTCTTCGGTACAATCCCTCTTCGAGAAAAGCAAGTCCAAATTGCTTATCTCGCCCAATTTTGTTGCACATATAGATTACACTGGATGATTACAGCAACTTCAACCAATCTTCTGGGTGGGTCAGGCCCCGCCTCCTGGCTTCGGCAGTCGACACCGCCTAGTCAGAACCGACACCACCCGCTGCAAAGAGATTTTCCCAGGTCAGCAGAGAGCTGCTGCAGCGTGAGGGACAGGAGAGGGGTCGGAAGGAAAAAGGAGACCAGGCCCTTCAGATGCTGATGATCACTGCGAGGGTCCGGGTCAGGGTGCGATGACACCTGAGGTTCTCTGCCAGCTGTAAATTTAAAGTTGAATTAGACCGCTCGATGACGCCCTATTTCCCCACGCGTCAACAGTGTCAGCCTTGCTGTGACCCCAATAGCAGTAACAAAACTGCTCTCTTCCACTGTGGTAATTCATAATGTATAACAGAAAACCCGTAGTTCGAATCAGTGTAAATCGTAACGTCTTTATCTCTTCCCCATTTGCATGCTTCAATAAGAGCCCTTATCTCAGCACGCTGTGCGCTCTGCTTGCCGTCCAGCTTCCCTGACACGACAGTATGTAGTGAATCTCCATTCTGCTCAACAACTGCAAAACCTGATTTTAACTGGCCCTGTCCATCTCTAAAAACAACACCCATCTGTATAGAGCAGAAAACCTGTAGATAAGGTATCAGACCGTAAATCAGAACGTATTTTTTGAGCAACAGAATTCATCCTGACACAGTCATGCTGCTCCCCAGAGGCGGTGATTTGGTCAGCCATGTTTATTCCTTCATGCGTAAAAATAATGTTTTGCGCCTCCAAAACTCTGCTAATCCGCTGCTGACGCAAAGTAACAATGTGTGAAGTTTTCTCCACTAGGTGTGCAATTCCTGCTGCATGTCTCGTGCAAGGTGGCTGTCTCATTTCAATAGCTTGCAGCTTAATGCTAAGATACATAAGAATGTATCTCTGACCACCTTTTTTCTGAAACAAAATCCCATTAACCACCTCATCTGTTTCTGATGTGTTAAGAAAAAATGGACATGTATAGTCAGGAGTGGCTAAATCAGCTGCTTGTGCTAGAGCCTGTGTTAACTTAATAAATGCCTCCTCAGCCGGTATGTCCCATTCTAATTTAGCATGCAGATTTTTCATACCATGAGCATTTACAAGAGCCCTGAGTGGTGTGGTAAGGTTTGTGTAATTAGGCACATAATGTCTGGAAAAATTTGTCAGTCCCAGAAATGACAGCATTGATTTAACAGTGAGAGGTTTAGAATGGGCCAAAATAGCATTCTTGTGGGTGTCCGTCAGCCCAGCGCCTTGAGCGGTCACCCTTCGCCCCAGGAACTGGACTTCCTGCCTGACCAACTGAAGCTTATCGCGGGAGACTTTAAATCCCTCTTTTCCCAAATGTTGCAACACAACTAGAGTCGCTGCTATGCACTTTTCAACGGTGGGGGATGCTAAAAGTAAATCGTCCACATATTGGGTCAGTACACAGTCTGGAGGGAGCTGTACAGTGCTTAATGACTGCTTTAACACCTGATTAAAAATACCTGGGGATAAAGCAAAACCCTGCGGAAGCCTACTATAACGTAGCTTCCTGCCCCTGAATGTAAATGAAAAAATATCCCTGACAGAAGGATGGAGCGGTAAACAGAAAAATGCATTAGCCAAATCTATGCAGGTAAACCATTTTAAATCAGGAGTCAGTGATGCCAGAGCTGTATACGGATTCGGTGTAGAAATGGGAGGGGTTCTAAGGGCCTCATTAATAGCACGCAAATCATGTGCCATTCTGTATTTACCAGTACCTTGTTTTTCCACAGGAAGAATAGGGGTGTTATATGAAGAGTTTGATGGTTCTAAAACTCCAGCTTCAAGTAAGCCTGCAATAGTGTCTGCAATACCTTCCTCAGCCTGAGGTTTATGTGGGTACTGAGAACGCCAGATTGGATCAGAATGTTTCATCTCAAATGTGATGGGTGTGGTTTGCACTAGACCAACATCAGTGGGACCATTTGACCACAAAGAGTCAGGCACGACCTTTAAGGCCTCCACTGCATCAGGATGATCTGTTTTTTCTCTGCCATGATTTCTAAAAAGCTGCAAATGTTCCAGAATGGTAGTGTCAGAGAGCTGCGTGTCTATTTTGTACATCTGAGTAGAAGGAGAAAAAGAGACTGAAGATATCTGGGTGGGAACCCAATCCTTTAATTCAACTCCCCTTTTAACCATTCCCCCCAAATCTTTAGCTTGATGTTTCGGATGCAACAAAAGCGATATGTGTGGAAGTGCTTCAGCTCCCATCATATACCATTTATGCTGTTTTGAAGTGAGATGAGCAAACAGTGCAATACCCTTCCTCCCCACAAAGCATGGACCCGAAGCCACAGACCAACTTTGGCCTTCAAGTTCTGTTTCAAATTGTTCCTGACATAAAGTAGGATCGCCCCTCTCATAAAGGAAGGTCACATGGAAAGGATCAGGCCGTAGAACAAAAGGCTGGAGTTCAAGCAGCCAAGGCTTCCAGCATCTCAGAAAGTCAGCCGCAGAAGATTCATGTGCAGACATCGTAGTCAATCTGGCCCAGAAAATATCAGCCACTTGTGAAGTGTCATCCTTCAGCAAAAATTGACCACTCATGGTGTCACAGCAATGCGTATGTCCATTCGGAAAAGTCACCATAAGTCCATCAGGGGTACATAGAATAGTAGCACCAAGTTTGATAAGCAGATCTCTGCCTAACAAATTGACAGGCGTCTTTTGAGCAATGACAAAAGGATGTGATAGTCTTTGATCACCCACTGAAACAGGCAATGGTTGAGTTATATGGAAAGTCATTGAAGCCATATGTAGAGGTGGCTGACCGGGAGGTATAGCGCCCCCTTGTGGGTGTGGGCACTCCCTCACCCAGTGTTCATTGGAGCCACACCTGTGACAACCGTTAGCACCCGGCTGCCCTCTCCCCATGCCTCTAAAATCCCCAAACCTGGCCCCGCCACGTGACCTGCCACGAGGCTGCCATGTCCTATAAGGAGCAGTAAATGGCGGATTCGGTGCAGCTCCAGCATACATCACAGGAAAAGAAGGCAGCACTGTCGCTGATCCAACAGTAGGTGCTGCTTCAGCCACCATCTGTATCACTTTTTTTAGACTGATACAAGTCAGTCAATTTATTCTGAGCCTCTTTTAACTGTAGTTTTAACAAAGCAGTCTCCATTTTCTTATTCTCCTCAGCGTCCTTTAACGCAGATGCTCTTACTAAAAGAAGCATTAAATCAGGGCCTCCACTTGCCCCCAGTGACACCTGAGATCTGGTATTCTTAAATGGTCCTTCACTCCCCTTGTCTCCCAACGTCTGCATATTTTTGACCTGTAAAACTGTCGTACATTCATCACGTTGACTGGGGCTGGGACCTCTTGAAAGGTCTGTAGCTTGACCCCTTACCACAGATGCCAAAAAAAAAAAAAAAAAAAATTTATCGGTGCCTTCTAATTTGTTGCTAACTAAATTTAGTAGGTGTCACTTTTCCTCCCCAGAACACATTCTGCGAGAGACTTCTCTTATAATCCCCTCGGGCACCATGACGAGCCCCCCTGGCCGTCATAAGGCCCTGGAACTGGTTTTTATCTTCTTTTTATTTTTTACCGGGCTTATCAACTAAAACAGAATATAATTTAGAAATGTATATTAACAATTGGGCATCTAAAGTACGTCAGTTTCGTCCTTGTGGAGCAGGAAGTAACCTATATTCGGCTACCATTGAATATTCGTAACAAAAATCCCAAATGGATTAAAATTTAAAAAAAAAAGAAAATAGGTTATTTGTATTAACTCTATAAATTATTTATTTTAATTGATAAACTATCAATTCGTAGGCCCAAATTTATCCCAATATTAATGCAGTAAACAGTAAAGGCAGGCACCGTTTTTATTTAATCTATTTATTTCTTTTTATAGTGAAGGAGTTTATATATTATTTATTCATGCAACATTAACCTTAATAATGTTTTAGGCAAAGCCGAAACGAAGGAAAGCTAAAAAGGTTTATAACGCACTGTTTATCTTATCATTAATTTATTTATATACGGAGATTATTGCCGTTTCATCTAAAAATCAAAGAATTCCTTATAGAGTCCGGCCTGCGCCAAAACTCGGGATGCACTTTTTGGTGAAACACACGAAAAAATAGAATTCTCCCAATATAAGGCAATTTGTATTTATCATTAAAACATATACCGAAAGAAATACGTTTAAAACTCGCTTTGCAACACAAAATCGTCAACAGTTTGCTCCAAAAAAAAAAAACTCCGCCGGACTGACAGATCAAAGTCCGGCCCAATAAAACTTCCGTGTCACACCGCGGAATGAATACGCCGGTGCACAGATGGCTAATTCTGCACTACGATGCTAAACCGTACTCATAAGTAAACCAACCAAGAACAAAATGGCTCCAACAAAACCACACTTCGCCATCAATACTCGAATGACTGTTTAACCGAGCCAAATAAATACAGTTCGGAAGCTAAGCTACCAAAGATTAGCTGTCATCATGAGCAACCTAGCTCAACTGGAAGCCAAACGTGACCGCTCCGTTATCATAAAAAGTTATTTTATATATATTCTATAGAGTTTACTACCAGTTATCCATAATAACAGTCCTATATATATGTGTTAGACAATGCTTTAGACGTGTTTACGTAGTTGCACAAGGTTGAACGCCTTTATTTCCAGGCGAAACTTATCCAAACTGTGCGTTAGCCGTAAGCTAACTTATGGTGGTACTTTAGCTGACTGAAAATGATATTCCCTTATTCCTCTACAATGTCAAGCTTCTACGCTTATTGTCTGTACAAGAAGCGCGGACATTGTCTAGGCGTTTAAGATTCGCAGAGGAATTATGGTTTTAGATTCAGTCGGTTAGTTCCCCTAAATGAGAAGTTTATATGCGGCCGGAATTCAAGAAGCTAAATGGTAGCTTCCTTCCGTCACCGCGACTTCCCCAATCACACACACAAACATCCGAGAGAAAGAAAGAACAACAATTTTCACCGTCTCATCAAACACTAACCTCTACCGGAGCCACCTAAAGCCGGACCTTTAAACACAATCCAATTCACGTGGCTCAATCGTGCGTTTGGAAGATACGCCAGCCTCTCCAAGGGAATCCGTCTCGACAACAGAGAGCGCCCAGGCTCTAACTGCCGTCTCTTTTCTCGCTTGCCAGCCGAGGAGAATTTCCGATAGCGTCCCATCGGAAGTGAGCGGCCAACTCTCAAGCCCCCTGGTCCGTACTTTGGTCGACCCTCAACCGAAAAAACAACACGTCAACATTAAATGGAGAACGTTTAAATCGATCAATACCTATTAATTTGGTGTTAGCGCTTTTTCAGATTGATACAAAACCACCCGGGTGTTGATTAGCAAGGATCAATCCAGTCGCTCTCCGATTCTCTGTTGAACTCAAAGAAAAAACACAAAATCACTACAATTGCCACAAACACCTGTATCAATCAGTTATGCCACACTCATTACTCACACTCAATCTCTCCCAGCCCTGAGAAAACTCAAAACCAAATCAAATGCCCGCATCCTCCACCATATTGTCGGCTTTTCTCACAATGTGCTCTGCAACTCACTTCCTGCTCAGAGAGGTGGGGGCGCCGAACTCCAAAAACCCCAACGGGAACTGTTTCAAAATAAGACCCAGAGCTGAGAGACAAAGAATTACAAAAAACACACACATTCAGATCTGTTTTGGAAAAGACGCACCTGCAGATGGGAGTCAGACAAGATCCGACTGACTGACTCGTTCTCTTACAGGGCTGTACCATTTTTATTTCAAGAAGAACAAAGAACATATCACGTGACTCCTCTCTCCTCCTTCTACATCTTGACAGGTCATTTATTTTCTCCAGGTCTCTTGACCTTACTATGAACTGGGTTATAACATGACTTAGAGTTATAGCTGATCCTCCCTGCTTTCAGTTCATATCTTTACTCAAGAGTTTGTTTACTTAAAACCTTCAACCCTATAAAATACTGGTAACAGAGTCATGTTTTACTACCCTGAATAATATAAACAGGCCTATTACTTCTAAAGCTTAAAAAAGATATAATTAAAACATATGTACTGCATAATAAAAATAGCCTTAAAAAAGTAGAATACAACACTACACAGACATAATCCATTTCCAAACTGTTGGTGACAGTCACTCACCTCTGCTCGGTGTCGTAAACATAAATGGTAAATTCGGTAACGTGATTGGTGTGAGGTATAACACAGTGCATTACCTCCCCGTTTCAAAAAGCTATATTAAGACAATCTGCATACAGGTAAAAACAGATCGTAACGAGTGTGTGAACTTTGTATACGGGAAGACGATCGTGAAGCTGCACTTTAAACCGGTTTTGACACCTGCGGTAAAATGGCATATTTAACACACAGACCAGAACCAACGCGGTTTGTACAATATTATGTGAACCAGACGGGTGGAGAGCTACCCGGGTTTTCAGGACAGCCTGTCATGTATGGTCGTGGATTTGGATCTGTGTTTGCCCGCCTCTTCCGATTTATATCCCCATTTGTTAAGAAAGGAGTGTCGATTGCTAAACCGCACCTTAAAGCTGCGGCATCGAATATAGCTTCGGACGTCTTTGGGAGGGCGGTCAATAAAATCAAGAGCAAGATCGGTCAGAATTCTGATGCTCAGGAAGGTTCAGGAATAATGATCTTATCAAGACGAGGTCGAAAGAGACCCCCTGGAGAGCGTGTTTGGATGACTAGAAAACAAGCCAAGACAAAAAAAAAGAAACCACTCAGGGTGAGCAGGCAGAGGGGAAGGAAGTCCGGCAGAGGCTCTGACATATTTTAACCGAATAGGAATATGGCTCTACTACATGTCAAATCGGGAGAGTGTACGCTCGGTGAGCTTGACTTATTTTCAGCGCCTATGACTCAACTATCGGTAGAGGATAAGCTGTACACTGAGATTTCACCCCTTTCAGCCATCACCGATGGAGGACCGATAGAATTTTTTATCCCTGGTGGGGGCGAGTCGTATACCGATTTAAATGACATGTTGATCCATCTCAGAGTTAAAATTAGCAATGCTAACGGTTCGCCCATGGCTCGTGACGCTAAGGTCGGCTTAATTAACTACCCTCTGAACACAATTTTTTCCCAATGTGATGTAACCCTTGGAGACCGTTTAATATCGCAGTCCAGCACTACGCATCCTTATAGAGCTATGATCGAAACATTGCTTAATTATTCAGATCAAACCCTTAAAAGCCAGTTCAGTGCAGGGCTTTTTTATAAAGATACAGCCGATGAAATGGATTCTACAGAGACTATTGATGGACCGAATTAAGGATTAAACCAACGTGCCTCCTTTACAGCCCAATCTCGAGAGGTGCACCTGCTAGGACCGCTTCATGCTGACATATTATTCTGTGAAAGACTACTTTTGAACTCTGTTGACATAAGAATTAAGCTAACACGAGCAAGCGATGCGTTCTGTCTTATGGGTGCTGCAGATTCTACTTTCAAACTATGGATTTTAGGTGCAGCTCTCTTTGTCAAAAAGGTGACTGTATCTCCCGCCGTACGGCTCGGTCATGAGACCGCATTAATGAAAGGAAATGCTTTGTACCCGGTATCGCGTGTGAATGTAAAAACATACTCTATACCTGAATATTCAAGAATATGCACTCAGGAGAACCTGTTCTTGGGTATGACACCTAAATATGTGGTTATTTCGATGGTTAATCACCAGGCCTTCACAGGAGCGCGCAATTTGAATCCGTTTTCATTCAACCATTATAATATGGAGTATCTAGCTCTGTCCCGTGATGGTAGACAGATTCCTGCTAAGGCCTTCCAACCCAACTTCGATCAGGGTAATTCTGTACGAGAATATTACAACCTGTTTACATCCACAGGGAGGCATTTAAAGGATCTCCCCCTAAGCATAACTAGGGAGGACTTTAACACGGGTTACGCATTATTTGCTTTTAATCTCGACCCATGTGCTGAATCTGAAGCACTATCACCAGTACGCAGTGGTAACATTAGGCTAGAAATGAGATTCAGAACACCGTTACCGCACACAACAACGCTGATTGTATACGCGTGCTACTACTCCATCCTGGAAATAGACTCTAAAAGAAGAGTTTTGGTGGATTATTATTAACCACTTGGAAACATGAATAATCACGAACTCGATGCAATACTCAGTCATCTGCTTGGGAAGCTTTCTGCGGTGTATGGGCCAACGACCAACTGGAGCTGCTACCACTAACATTCCCCAGACCGGCTTATTTTATCGTCAATACACACCCTTCTAACATGCCTGGGGAACACTGGCTAGCCCTCACTCTGGAAGAGGGTGGTAAAGCAACGTTTTTTGACTCTTACGGGTACTCACCAGAATTTGTCTATTACCCTTCATCCATTTTGGATTTTTTGAAAGATCGTTCGTCTGTGATAATGTACCATAACCAACAATTTCAGAGCGTTCAATCTTCTGTTTGTGGGCATCACTGTATTTTTTATTTATGCCATAGAGCCTGTGGTCTCTCCATGCAACAAGTTTTATCAAAGTATTGTCAAATTCCTGAATCAAATGATGAGCTTGTATCTAACTTTGTCAAAAAGTATGTGAAATGTGCTATGAAGCGAAACACAAAGTTTTTCACGCATGGAACCTGTTCTCTAGATGTGTTTAAAGATTGTTACGGGTTTTGATATGTATGAGAATATGCATCAAATGTATTAGACTTATGATGTTTAACATGGAATGTAATAAACCTGTACGCATGAAATTATGTGAATAGATATCGTTTATTGTGAAAAGAAACAACGCTTATTCAGTAGTCATGCAGCTAGGGGGAGAATGTGAGCCAGCTGGGGGCTCGGGTTGCCTTACGAAGAGACTTTTTACTGAAATGATCTTCCGCTCTGGTCCAGAGGGGTGATAACGTAACACTCTTACGGTTTCTGCGTGGTACCTGCGCATTCTGAGGCCAAACTGGTGACATCATGAACGACCTCCTTCTTTCCCGCCTTTTGTAGCAGTTGGAGCCTTTAAAGACGGACAAACTGGTGACATCAATACGCGCTTTTTATTTTTTGATTTCCTGCCTGCTCTCTCATCCACGACACTCTCAACGGTAGGTGTAGAAGAGGTCTCTGCGGAGTCTAGACCGTCTAAACCTCGGCTATACCCACTAACGATCTGGTTGTCCTTCGGGGGGTCATCATTCGCACGGTCTCTCTGCAGCGATAGGGTGACACGCGGCTCTTCGTTCTCTCCTTGCTTAAGGAGGGTTAGGTATTTCTGAAGTAATGCGTGGTAGCGTTTAATTTTCTCGTACGATGCACTGTTTGGGTCATCCAATATTGCCTGCATGTCCTCATCAGTGTCATCCTGAGCCTTCTGTCGTATGGTTCCGGAGTTATCCCGTTGCTTCAGACGATTTAATTGATGCGGTGAGACTAGAAACATTTTCTGTGATGCTCTCAGTGTCATAATACACTTCTACCGGCGGAATATTCCAGCCACCAATTCTCCGAGAAACGGTATTACAGCTGCAATCAGTGGGAGAATTCCTCCTGTGTGGGTTTTCAATGTCTGTCGTTTGCGCTTTAACCCCACCTTCCGATCAGCCAACAGCCTGAGGATTTTTTTCTGCTTCTTAAGTCTGTTGTATTGTGTTGTGGACAGCTTGATGTTCCCTTTCAGCACATTTAAAGCAATCTCGCACAAGGTTTGTAGAAAGTCGGGAGAACAATGAGTTAGGATATCTTTACGTTTCTGGGGTGTGGAATGAAAAAGAGCCCCTAGTAACGGTGCATTTCTTTTTATGTGTGCCGACATGTTGGTGACTTGTTCTTAGCTATGTGAACAGCCGGCCACTGTCCAGGAAGTAAACCTGTCCTGAGCCTGTATTGGTCTGGTGTGTCAGGGGTCAGGTCTACAAATAAATAGCCGTGTGGTTGGCTCGTAGCATCTTCAAAACTCTCCATGAAAAAGGGTTTCTGTCCAGGGAAAATTTGATGTGCTAAATTTGCTACCTGCAATCTGTCACGTGGGTTTTTAAACAAGACCATATAATTACAATTAAGACTGATAGTTCGAGTATGTTTCCCCTTGAGAAACACATTCTGAGTCAACATCATAACGCTCATGTTTCTATGGTGTCGATATTGTGTAAATATTTTCACGACCTCTGGATGCTCAGCTGCTTGAAAGAGTACATCATCGAGAATCAATAGATGCGATTGATCTGGGGGGAATAAAACATCATCTTCAAAGGAATGAGGCAATCCTTCGATGAATTTAATTGATTTATTAATCTTCATCAACTCTGTATACAATGGTTGGAATGAAGTGTAGATCCAAACAATATTTTCAGGTACAGAATCCATCACATGTAGACAATTAATCAAAAATTTTTTCACAAAAAAAGACTTCCCACAGCCACTCGGGCCTACCACAAGACTTGAAAAAGGAGTTTTAAATCTTGGGTCAAAGTTAATCGCTTCCAGTTCACCATGATGCTGCATTTTCCCCCCTCAAAAACCAAATGGTAACGTCGTTCCGTCTGGGAACAACCTCCGCTTGTCATAGACCACCCTGAAAGTTTTGGTAAATGCGTGATTCCTCAGATGGAACCCGTTTTTATCACGTTTGATGGAATGCTGCGGTGCTTTGAGTACCTCGCCTCTCTCACCACCCAGGTAACCGTCAACAAGTCCTGTCATTGTATCAAAATTCACCCTTTCACAGCATTCTATGGTTCGCGATATCCCCTTTGCCCTCATCACAACCTTCCCCCTGTGCTTTGTCTGATACGAGTAACTCTTTGGCCCTGCGGCAACAAACTCCTGAATGGTGTCCCCTGGTGGGAGCTCGTTTGTCAAGTCACCCAAATAGCTACCTGTCGGCAGAGAGCTCTCGCCTTCACGCACAACATAGATCACACTGTCTGTGTCAAGGTAGAGTACACGTTCTTGGAGCTGGTGTAGGTATCTGAATAACTCTAGTTGTGCGTAAGCTGTTGTAAATGCGGCAACGAACACATTGGTGGTTTTGTTAGGGGGCGTTACACAGTTTTTGTTGTACTTCCATTGAATCATGACCATCTTGGGGTTCAGAAAGCTGAAGTATGTCACGACGAACTTCCCTGAAAACAGGAACTCAAAAAACTTGTCAGGGTGTTTAATGATTGAGGTTTGGGTTTGGTCATTTTTTTGAGCAAACTTCCCCCAAAGCGAATTCAAACACAGCTTGGCTACTTGACGTTTTGCCGGGTTTACTTTAATTTTTTCAGGGTCTAACTCTACACCCTGATTCACCCTGAAATCCTGGATGTATTTCTGTCTGTCCTCCTCGCTCTCTACACCCTCGGGATAACCTGAAGCTTCCTGCTTGGTCTTCAAAAAGGAGTTGACATACTTTGCAAAGATCTGATCACTATGCTGCTCAAAGTGCCACACCTCAATGATCTGATCGATTCTGTAGCCGTGTGAAAGGGCTTCTTTAATCTCTTCAGATACCCATACACCTGTTAAGGCTCTCTCAGTGTCAGTGTGGGTGCAACTATGTGTCTGATTGTTCTCCAATGCACATGTGCGACAGAGGGTGAATACAAGCTTTCCATGATCTGTTCTGAATGGTAGAATGGGGAAATAAAGACCACAAGGTGGTGAAATGACTGCTTTGATAAATCCATAATAATTTCTAGGATCATCAAAGTTTTCCCTGATCATGATCGGGTGCCCTACAGGAAAGCTTTTCGTCTTCTGAACAAATGGGTAAAGACTACACACGTCCTGGTAAAGAACCTGCTCACCGGGGGCTGCAGAGTACCTCAACCTGACTGCACATGTACGCCCTCCAAAAAGCGCTTCACGGGGGGTAAGTGGTGCAGGAGCCTGGTAGGTCATCATGAACTGCTTCACATCAGCGTTACTCTTCTTCATTTCTTCCCACACATGTTCCCACATCACCTCGAGCTCTATACCGTACACAGTCCTCAGCATATGCTCCCTCTCCATGGTCGCAGCGTAGAGCTGCCCATAAGGCACACCGGTCAATGGACTCTCAGCTGTTGGATAGCGACAGGTGCAGCAGCCATGATGCTCACACCCATGGAACTGAAACCCTATTTTACGCTCCCCTACCTCCAGGTAACCGTCTAAAAAGTATGATCCAATCTTTTTCTCACCACCTCTTAGAGCATGCTGTATTCCAACCCTCCTTGTATGTGAAACATATTCCAACCATTCAACGGAAGCTGTGGAAAACTTTTTAAACTGTTCGCTGTAGTCTGTAGGTGAAGGTACAGCGAGAGTGTCTGCCTTCAAATGATTGCTTTGAAACACTTTCATACAAGCACTTGCGATGGTGATCCTGTTAAAAGGGTCAATCTGACTGTCGTTAAAAATCTCCTGACGAAACCTTGTACATCCTTGTAGGAGTATCTCCACATCATTCTTACAGTAAAAGAGAGCCTCCTTTTTAAAGTCAAACACGCCCTTGCTAACCTCAGCGTACCATGTATAGAATTCCTCCTGCTCAGCACGATTCATTCGCTCAACACCGTAAAATGATGGCAGCGGGTAAGAACCTACATAGCTCAGATTATCAGAGGATGAGAAACGGTGTGGGAAATAGCCCACACCACAGGCTTCAGGCATTTTACTAAGCTTCATGGCAAGGAAAGATAGGCTGTCAATGAACCTCAAACCGTAATCAGGATCAGTGATGCTCAGAATTTTACACCCTTGCATAATGATGTCAGGATTTAAACCCATCTCCGTCATTGCATTCAGAACAAGGTAGGAATCAAAAGCTCTAGCATTATGGGCTACACATGTGTAATTCCGACGGCCCGGCCTCCTGATTTCACGGATAAACTCGTGAATGCAATCACTGCCGTAGGCTGACCGCTCCTCACCAGATGTGGACTTTGAACAGATCAGAAATGGAACATGCTCACCCTGCGCACCAGGGAAAGTTTCAATATCGTAAAAGATCACCTTGTCACTTATTTCGGTATCGACAGAGCATGTCTGGATATAACATTTATGGTCTGATGCTGGCTGGTCCTTATCAAGCTTACCCCCACAAATCCTACACTTCTTCCCTTGACACACATGCTTCTTGCCTGTTGTGAGACTCTGGTTATAGTTTAACCCACAGTTGGGACATTTCTTCACCTGATAACAATGACTGACCATCACACGCGCCCTGGGTTTTAGCTCAGGTACTTTATGTCTATCGTAACACGTCTGGTTCTTGCAATATCTGTTACAGTCATGACAAAGAATCGGATTGGTAACCCCCTGAGCACACGCTGCATCATTGCAGACAGCGCACGAACCTTTGCATACATGATTGTATTTATGCCCTATAGGATCGAAACAGTAGTGACAAATATCCCGAGCCCCTATAAAACCCTTCAAGTTTTTGATCCCGTAGTAATGGTCTCGGAAGTGCAATAGAAAAACAGTCCTGCTTCGGTCCTCAAAGTCGGTCTGAATCTTCCCTAGAGCTCTCTCTCCCTCACTTCTGATAAAAACAACTATTTTTCTGTTCAACAACTTCTCAAATTTGTGGATATCGCCTGATCTGACGGGGGTGTGTTCTGAAAGGCCTGCACGCTGTTGCAACTCTCTACCGAGCTGTATAGCCGCATCGGAGCCGAGGCTAGGGTCTGCAACACAGGCTAAGCTAATAGCAAAACACAGTTTATCATCTCAATCATTGTTCACAATATATAGGTGGCGTCTGTTCTTATGTATAAGCTCGCAATCGAGAGACATTTCAGCTTTTCGTCTAGCTCCCCCGCTAAGATCACGCACTGTTTGAATTACAAACTCCAAACGCTCTGTTGAGGCTATTTCAGCATTGGATTGCATCAGATCATCTAAAAACGTTTCGAACTGGTGCATGACGTTACTCCCCCCTTCATCGACTGAGAAAGTCACGCTGCGAGACACGCCGGGTCCATTAACCTCTATCTGCACAATATCGTTAGTGTTAACCAGCGGTGTCACCCGGTCTGATAAACCCCTGAGCATATTCATTATGTGATTATGAAATTCATACGGACACGGATGATCACCCTCAGGCCGGACAAAGTTGTGTCGGATCTCTATGTTATTGAATTCGTCACGTACATTGATCTGAAATTCTTCATCTTCCTGACTAGACGGTTGAGGACTATTTAGCTCCTGTGAGACAATCATAGTGACTGGTTGATGTTGCTATTTAAACACACGATCAGAAAAAAAAGGACATGAAAAAACATTCAGAGTCAGACAATACACAAGTTGGAGAAAGCTCCAGACAGTCTCACTGTTAATTGAAGTAGCAAGGCTGGCGTTGGGCAGATCCGCTGAGATCCAATTGCAAACAGCTCCGCGCTTCGATCACGATCTATGATAAAGCGCAGGTAAAAGTCAGGAATATAATAAAATAAATAAAAATATGGTAATACCAGTGTCTAAACAGTCAACAGAATTTAACAAACAGTAAACTCACCTCAGAGCGGAGTTTCGCTTTGTAACAATCTCCACCGCCTTTTTCCCGCTCCAGCCCAAAACCAGCTCAGAGCAGTAACTGGAGTTGAGAGATACTTCTAGCTGTAACAGAGTATGTATGCTATGGTGAATCTATCGATAAGCCAGCAGCGAATCCATCTTGGTGCTATCAAACATCCTTAGACGATCGCACAATTGCGAGCTAAAAAAACATTTACTCACCTCGCTCCAAACCGATAATACAGGTCGCCGATGTGAAGATTTCCTGAAGTCGCTGTGAAGTTGATTTCACCGCTGAACCCGTAACTCCAGCTCTTAGCAGGGGAAGCTCGGGAATCCCGCCAGGACTCAGCTCTGACGCGGTCTGACAATGACGCGGGCTTCTGGGATTCCCCTCGAATGAAGCCGGTGATACAGTCTTCGTGAAACCGCTGTTTTCTTTGTTCGCCGCAGCACCGCGCTCCGTGTCCTTAAGGTCGGATTGTTGAATGAGGTCCTTCCAGCATGCTGTAGAGATTAACCGTTTTCCGACAGCCTTTTATACAGGTAAATGCCGCCCGGTGAGCACTGCCCAAACCGGTTTACCTGACTTGCGGACGTAGGTGAAGTCAGGGGCGTGATAAATACAGCGAATACAAAGCAGAGCAGGGGCGTGTCAAACGCCGATTGGTGGACTGTTTTTTATCAGTAACTTTAGTAGTTTGATAGATTTCTTATTTCCAGCTTAAAGAAACCAGGTTTAAAGTTATGTTTTTTTAAATCCTTATCTGTTTTTAAAGACTGTGTAATGGTGCATTTTTAAAATCAACAAAAGGATGAGCATCTGCTTCAACATAGCTGTGGGTGAATAAATTCTCTTTTTAGTGCTCTTACAAGTTTAATTTATCATGGTTGAATTGTTAGAATCAGATGTAATGGTGTCTCTAGAGTGTTGGAGCTAATGTGGTTTTAAATTAAAGTCAGGAAGCTAAAAAGCATCTTTTAACAGTTTAAAATAAAATGGAATGCTCAAGGAGTCATGTTGAGACAGAGCCCAGACCGTATAATATTAAAGGGACTTGTTCGGACATGTTCTGATGACACTGAGGAGTTAGATTCAAACCATTGGGGGCGCTATATATACTATAGGCTGTCATTAAATTTTTGAGCCACTAGGGGGAGGTATTTTCACATTTGGGTGTAATGTTACTTTGATCCACTAGAGGGGGCCAATTATACTATAGGCTGTAATTTAATTTTTGAGCCACTAGGGGGAGGTATTTATATATTTTGGTGTAATACTATTTATTGGGCCACTAGGGGGAGGTATTTTCATATATGCATGTAGTTTAATTTTTGAGCCACTAGGGGGAGGTATTTTCATATTTGCATGTCATTTAATTTTTGAGCCACTAGGGGGAGGTATTTTTACATTTGCATGTAATGTAACTTTGATCCACTAGAGGCGCCCAATTATACATTAGGCTGTTATATTAATTTTGAACCACTAGAGGGAGGCATTTATAAGTTTTGGTGTAATAGTATTTATTGAGCCACTAGGGGGAGGTATTTTCATATTTGCATGTCATTTAATTTTTGAGCCACTAGGGGGAGGTATTTTTACATTTGCATGTAATGTGACTTTGATCCACTAGAGGCGCCCAATTATACATTAGGCTGTTATATTAATTTTGAACCACTAGAGGGAGGCATTTATAAGTTTTGGTGTAATAGTATTTATTGGGCCACTAGGGGGAGGTATTTTCATTTTTGCATGTAGTTTAATTGTAGAACCACTAGAGGGAGCCATTTAGTGCCATATTTTGACAGGTGGGCGTGACCATCAGGGGGCATACCCTATTTCGACAGGTGGGCGTGTCCTATTTTGGCAGGCGGGCGTGGCCACCAGGGGGCGTATCCCATTTAGACAGGGGGCGGGGCTTATTGTGACAGGCGGGCGTGGTCATCAGGGGGCGGAACTTATTGTGACAGGGCGGAGCTTGTTCCAGCAGCCAGGGTGCCAGCAAAAGTGGGCGTAGCCGGAAGGGGTGTAACCGGAAGGGGCGTGTCCGGATGTGGGCGTAACCGGACGGGGCGTATCTGGAAGTGGGCGTATCCGGGAGTGGGCGTGACCGGAAGGGGCGTGACCGGGAGGCACATACCCGGAAGTGGGCGTGGCCGGAAGTGGCGTGGTCGGAATTGGTGAAGAACACGTGAAGAACATTTCTAGGATTAAATGACTCATGTTGCAACAGGACCCAGAAAAACTCATTCATGGGTTTATCTTTAGTCGGATTGATTACTGCGACAGCATCTTCACAGGTCTGCCTAAAAAGTCAATCAGACAGCTGCAGCTGATCCAGAACGCTGCTGCTCGTGTTCCTCACTAGAACCAGGAAAGTAGAGCACACCTCCCCAGTTCTAAAGTCCTTAGACTGGCTCCCTGTAGCTCAGAGAATAGACTTCTAAATAAATCTACTAGTTTATAAATCAATTGATGGCTTAGCACCAAAATGCGTTGAAAACCTGTTGTCATGGTACCAACCACCCAGACTACTCAGGTCCTCCAACTCTAGCCTACTAAACATCCCTAGACTCAGAACCAAACATGTAAAAGCAGCTTTCAGTTTTTAAGATCCCCTTATCTGGAACAAACTTTCTGATGACTCCAAAGCAGCTGAAACACTGAACTGCTTTACAGCAAAATTTAAAACTCATCTGTTTAGAGCTGCCTTTGAGTAAACGATGATAATGCTTAATTGCAGTTTACTTTCTCCTATGTTTTTTATGTTTATCATGCTTTATGCTTTTCATGTTTAATACTTAATTGCTGTTCTTAGTTTCCATGCTTTTATCATGGGTTTGGTTTCTTTACCACTCAATCATGTAAAGCACCTTGAATTACCTTGTTGTTCAAAGTGTTCTATACAAATAAAATTGCCTAGCCTAATAATGATCAAGGCACAATTTCTAGATTATTTTCTTTTAGATTGAATGCAGAATACATAATAAAAATCCATACCAACACCAAATTTATTGAATGTAAGAAATAAAACACTTAAGATCCTGCTCAAGCTCAACCTACTTGTTGTTGCCTGCATCAAAAACTCCTGTGGTTGGCCATGTTCCCTTCCAGAAAATATGTCTTCCCTTTCCTGGTGTTGAATCTCACCTTCATCTGAGCTCAGAGCCACTGTAATAACTGAATTAAGGGATATTTTAAACATCAGTATACTAAAAGACAATTGAAAACTGATTTGAAACACCTACAAAAACGCTCCAATATTTATAAAAGAAATTCTCAATAACTGAAAATAAACCTACACACAAAGATTATATTGTCTAACTCTTCATTACTTCTAACTCCCCTTTAACCATAATATATACTTTGAAATATAAATAGATAGGGAAACGGACATGTATAGTGTTGTTAATAAGTATTATGAAAACTAAGGTTTCAAGAGCATGTCTATTCATAAGTTAGACAGACTCAATTTCTTGAGCTCGCTTCATGGAATACCTCCCTGGTGTCAAATAAACAAATAGCCTAAGGCAAGAAACAACATGGTAGGGGGTGGGAGAGGAGAGCTTACTGAGCAGCTTGACGTTCCAGCTGCGGTGGCTGTGATGATTGGTCTCATATGTGTAGCGGTGTCCTGAGAAGAAGCCTATTTACAAAAAATAAAATCCTACATGTCAGAAACCCCCACATTATAGCGAAAATAATCAATTCAAAGCATTATTCTAGCATCTGTATTAGCCTAGCTAGCAATGTGCAGCTAACTGGGGTATCCTGGGTCATAAACTTACCGCTTGTTGTGCTGACTCCGTAGCTGATGCTGGTGATGTTGACGGTGCTGTTGAGCGATTCGTAAACGTCTGAATTGCCGTTAAAACGGCACGTCCTATGTTTTCAGCTAACGATTTGGACATGTCCAGAGAGAAAGAGTCGATTATAGCACAAGTGGGAGTGAGTTTACATCGAAGTTCAATTCAATTCAATTCAATTCAGTTTATTTATATAGCGCCAATTCACAACAGATGTCATCTCAAGGCACTTAACAAGAAGTCATTTCAATACAATTATACAAACATTCCAATCAGTTAAAAAGTTTCCTATTTAAGGAATCCCAGCAGATTGCGTCAGTCATTGGCGTGAGGTTGGGCAGATTTCCAACCACAGCAATCCTTCAGCAATCCCTCATACTGAGCAAGCATGTAGCGACAGTGGAGAGGAAAAACTCCCCTTTAACAGGAAGAAACCTCCAACAGAACCAGGCTCAGTAGGAGCGGCCATCTGCCACGACCGTCTGGGGGTTTGAGAAGACAGAGCAGAACACAGAAGGAACAGAAGATCCGATATAAGAGAACTTTCTATGTTACAGAAAGTAAAAAGTTGATAACAGGACACAGTGGATGTTCAGTTACTGAGAGGATCATCCCAGTCGATGACCCCCGTCCAACAGGGCATTGCAGCCAAGCAGGATACCAGACCAGGTGTATCTTCGATGGGGAGAAAAACACTGAGAGAAAACAAAGTTAACAGTCGAAATAACAGAATGTACTGTAATACAACTGGAGAGTCGTAGGAGAAAAGGAAGTAGCAGAGTGAAGAAAATTGGTAAGTCTGTCCTCCAGCAGTCTAAGCCTATAGCAGCATAACTACAGAGATAGCTCAGGATGACCTAAGCCACTCTAACTATAAGCTTTATCAAAAAGGAAAGTTTTAAGCCTGGCCTTAAAAGTAAACAGAGTGTCTGCCTCACGGACTAAAGCTGGGAGCTGGTTCCACAGGAGAGGAGCCTGATAACTAAAAGATCTGCCTCCCATTCTACTTTTAGAGATCCTAGGAACTACAAGTAAACCTGCAGTCTGAGAGCGAAGTGCTCTTTTAGGAACATATGGAACAATTAGATCTCTGATGTATGATGGAGCTTGATTATTAAGGGCTTTGTATGTAAGAAGAAGGATCTCGCAAGGTCCAGCTTTTATTTTGGTAGTCCACTTCTGCTGATCGGCAAGTTAATTTGCATATTAGTTAAATATTTAGTTTGGAGCTAAATATTTAGCTCCAAACTAAATATTTAGTAAGGAAACTAAATATTTACCTCCACACTAAATATTTAGTTAGGAAACTAAATATTTAGCTCCACACTAAATATTTAGCGCCACACTAAATATTTATTTTGGAAATATTTAGTTTCTAAATTAAATATTTAGTTTGGAGCTATATATTTAGCTTTTAAACTAAATATTTAGTTAGGGAACTAAATATTTAGCTCCACACTAAATATTTAGCTAACAAGTTAAATATTTAGCGCCAAATTAAATATTTATTTTGGAGTTAAATGTTTAGTTTCTAAATTAAATATTTAGTTTGGAGCTAAATATTTAGCTTTTAAACTAAATATTTAGTGTGTAAATTAAATATTTAGTTAGCAAGATAAATATTTAGTTTTGAAAATAAATATTTAGTTTGTAAAATAAACATTTAGTTTGTAAAATAAACATTTAACTTTAAATTAAATATTTAGCTTGATATCTAAATAGTTAGTAAATGTAACATTTATAAATACATGAATAACAAGGTGAAAATATACGTTTGGAAAAATTAAACCCATTTTTTTTCTCTTATGAAAGGCTAAATAACCAAATATCTTGCTGTTAATATTTGACTGCGTAACTTTACAAACGGCACCCCATAGATTCCGCCATAAACAAAGTAGAAAAAATATTTCCATATTGATTCTGGCAGTCAACAACAGAGCAACTCATGTGTGGACTACGTTTCTGGCAGAAATGGTTTTAGCTGATTTAGCTGATTAAAATAAAAGGCTGACACGAATATGTCTTCTTAATGCATCATTGCGTGAAGAAACTTTCTGCATCTTTCACGGTGGAGTTCGTACTTCAAATCGGTGACGTGTTGGTCGCGAACGAAAAGGCTCTAAGAGCTAACTCTTTGAAGTGAACGATGGGAGCCGGCTCGTCATTGGGAGACGTTTTTTTATTTTTTCATCCCCCCCCCCCGCTTGCTTTGGTACATTTGGTACACATCGTTTTGCATTAATATTGGTAATAAATCAACTTTAAGCAACAGAAAATCTGAGGAGCCGAAAGAGCCGGCTCTTTATGGTGAGCCAAGTCAAAACAACTGGCTCTCCAAAAAGAGCTGGAATTCCCATCACTAGAATTCAGTAATAGCTGCGCTCGACTGAATATGGGGGACAGAAGGGAGAGGGGAGAAGGGCGACGGGGAGGGCGGGCTTCCTGCAGCATAGGTCTGCGATGTATATACATGATATGAGCCGACTTGACGTCAAGTCGGCCAGATATTAAAATCACGTATTTGAGTGCGCGTGCACGTGGGCTGGCAGACGAACCCAGGGGTAAAGAAACGCTTCACTTTTAAATATCAGCTTCCCGGCCAGTGTATAATCGTTAGGCAATCGTAACATACATTCTTTCTGGTGGAAAAGTGAAAATTACAGGTCATGACTCCTTCAAGTTTTTTGTATGCTTTCTACCTCCTTTGTGTGAATCTAAAATTATGTACAGTCTATGATCTAAATGCTTCTACTATCTGTCACTTTGCTGCCGGTACAGCAGAAGTTCCCCTTCTTGGGAAAATAAAAGGATTATTCATGAAGTTAAGCATTGTCGTATTTTAATTTGGAAAGCTCATGTTTGAAACAGGAAGTGGTGTTCCGCAAAAAACAAACAGTTTGACTAACCCGGACTCGTTAACATCCAGGAAGTAACTGAAAATTCAAGACTAAACTTTTCGTCAAAACAATTTTTAAGTTCCTATTTTTAGACTTCCAGCCGCAGTCTATTAACGCTTCATCAGTGTCGGGATCTATGATTGTTTACAACCAGAGAATCGGAGCACATCGGTCGTAAGAAAGAAGTTTGTGGCTCAATTAGCTGATTAGCAACTAGAGAATCATATTAAACCTGCAACGGACTTTATTTCAGATCATTTTTACCACATTGTAGTTAATAACTCGCTGGCTAAGATTAACCTTAGAGTTTTTACCCGTGTTGTTTTCTGATTAGTTTTCTGTAAATTACTCAAAAGACTGAAATACTTTTATACTGCTACTTGCATCTATATCAATATATATGTCCGATTCTAACCGTGCGTTTTCCGTGTTATTTCTATTTACTGCGGAGTAGGCTACGTTTATCAAAAGTATTAGTTAAACATAGAAACCATCATTCATCTAGTTTATAGCTGAACTGCATCGTTCTTAAAAGAAAGTTTCAAGCTTAGGTTCCCGGGCCAAATGCGGCCGCCCCTTATTCATGAAAACAGAGTGTTACAGTCTTACATCGAACCAGTTTTAATCAGTTACAATAGTTCAAATTTTATATTACCATTTACCTTTGTGCATTATTTCTCCCCGAGGCTTTTATTGATTAGCGCAAATCTAACAGCTGTAACTCACTGAGTACAGCACACCCATTTAATAGGGTGACTATATTCTGAGAATCCAAAAAGTGGATACCCTCCCCAGCATGGGCGTGACTACCCCCCCGAATTGATTGATGAGGTAAATACAGTCAGATGTCATTTCCATCTCTCACATGAATTTGAAGGATTGCTTTGAAAAACCAGCATAATAAATCAAATAGACCAAAGAATGTTTATTCATATTAGCAGAAAATTATCATTATTAATGATTGTTGGAAATGTGTTCCAGCAAATATGTTTTAAAAAATGATGTAGAAATTTATTCTCCAGTAAATCACTGAGTCATGTTTAGTGTTTTACCTGCTGTCTGACAGAGAACTTCTTCTGTATCTTATAACATGCAGGCTGGATGGTACGACTTGAAAACTTTATTTTCTAATTGATGCATTAGATTAAAACATAATCATTATTATATTATCACCATTATAAACTACAGCAAGTTTTCAAGATAATATAGTTTATTTTAAACATTAAATCTGACTCATATGCACCAATCTAGATCATAATAATCAGACTCTGGCATCCATCATTCATTATGCTTTAAAATTGGAACATTCTCCTTTTTATTTGATCTATTTTTACCCAAGATCACTTGATGTTAAGATTGCAGTTTTATAGATCTGTTGCGTTTAGTTATTCAGATAGAGCGATGACAGTAGCATATTTATAATCCTGGACATAATTTTATGGCCAAAAAGGAGGACATGTCCGGGTCAAAGAGGATGTATGGTCACCCTGCATTTAAGGGATTATCACCCATTGTTTTTACCAATGTTTAATTATGTTTAAACAAGAAAAAACAACAACAACAAACTGGTAGTGGTCAGTGTCCTTCATATTTTCTTGTCCTGGTCCTAGATTGCGTTAGAAGAAATCTTGAAAGCATTTAACCTCTTAAGCCCCACAGCCTCGGCGCTGGGTCACTGTGAGGGAAGGGTGGGGAAATGTCCGGATTTAGTTGACCTGTGGTCACTGATTGCTAAGCATATCCTATCATTATAAATCTCAGAATCTCAGCTAAAAACTCATGTAAATATTTTAGAACAAACAAATTTAGTTTAGTTGCACATCAACTTTCCCTTACAAATTACAACACAATAACAAAAGAAATTAGATCAACATAGAAAATAGAAAGAATCAGGAATTATGGCCTGCTCCCATCGAGACCCCTTTCGCTCTGAGGGTCCTCTGGCAGAAAAAAAACAAAAAACAAAACAAACAAAACAAGATTTACTTTCCTAAATGAGTGAGTGTGTGTGTGTCATAAGCCGGTGTCACAGAAAGAAAATACAGCTACATCAGTCAGCAAGCATTTCTTAATTGCATTTGAGCTGTGTGTGTTTTGTCCTGCCTGAATTTCGCTGGGTCATCTGCAGCCCCCCCCCCCCTCGATTCATGTTTCAGGGACCACAGCCCCCAAAATAACTCATCTCACCTGAGCAAGAGTTTTCCCCTCTGCCCACTGGTCAGCCCGCATTCAGGCCGGAGTCCGGCCTCTGCCTTTGTTATGGCTGCCAAACCCCTCATTCTGAGGGGGGGGGGGGGACTTAGGACTAGGCTCTTTGTGGCCCTCCCCAGGCGCCGCTGGACCGAAGGCAGGGGTCCCAAACATCCTGAAGAAAAACACAGGACAACTCAGCGAAACTCATCAGCAGTTGTACAATGGAATGTGTAACAACAGTGCGTGTGTGTGTGGCATTCTGCATTATACCAAGCCATCAAACAAATGATCTTAATGGCCAAACACTCCAGTTCTGGAAGAAGCAAACAAGAGTAAATACAAGAGAAATAAACAAAACCACATAAATAAACCACAAATAAATAACATAACTTTTAGATTTTCTTTCAGATTATTCAAATTCCTCTCCTGGGCCCATTAATTCTTTTATTTTCCTGTCGACATATTGGATTTTCTGGAGGTGAAGTGTTGCTAGATACAGACCCGATTGTCTGCCTGGGTACCCAGTATTGATGAAGGACATTTCCCCCATCTCATCTGCTTTCTAATTTACTTAAGTGAAACAAAAGTCTAAAAAAAACCTCGTCGGAAAATAATCAATCAACTTAATTAATTGACCACTTGTCCAACTGCCGTGCTCCCAGGTAAAACCCGGAGCAAAAACCGTTACTTTCTTTAACATTGATTAAATAATTAACCATACAATTATATATAAGTATATATATTATATTAATTAATCAATCAATCAACCGCGTGTAAGTAAATGAACACAAAATCGCTAGCAAATATTTCACCTCCTGAGAGTGCAAATACAATTCTGTTATCAATATTTATTTAAAGGACTCACTCTGACCAGGTTCTGTCTCAGGCGATGGCAGGGGCGACAGAGACGCTTCAAGGCCTCCATCTCCCAAACAGTTACTGGAGGTAAGAGGCTGGGAGAAAAATGTTTCCCAGGACGCTAGCAACTCCCTTGACCCCGTCCCCGTCGATCCATTCCGTTCGCTGAGGCTACGTTGTTGCGCCAAGTGTTATGGAAAAAAATAGTATCTCAGGGTTTCCATAATAAAGAAGACTTGAGTCCCAGAAGGCGTTTAAGTATTTAATACAAACATGTCTGGCCAGAGCATGGAGGGGACAGAGTTACACGTGCATCGCCCTATCCAACCTTTCTAACTAACCGCTATAATAGTATTCAGCAATCACTGTTTATCTCTGTAGATGTCTTCTCCAACGTTCCCGCACACAGCATGCACGAGCGACAAAACTTTTCTGCAAAAAAGGTGAATCCCCTTGTAAACCAGTGTGTAGCAACCAGGTCAAACATTCCACCTTTTGACACATGATCCAATCCATGGCTCAGTTTAGCAAAAAATGAAAAGAAATGTTTTGGAAGACATGGCTTGTGATCGGTGGAATACCACACCCCCTCTAATTTAATACATTCTGCCTTCTTCCAGGCGGATGCCTCAGAGGTGGTCGTCAAGCTCTGAACAGCAGGCAGGTTTCCCGGATCTGGGTCGCCCCCCTGCTGCTCCATGGCTACGCAGGCAGTGTCCAGGGGCTGCTGAGCTGCAGCCTTTGCTGCTGCATCAGCTCTTGCGTTTCCTAAAGAAATAGGGTCTCGGGATGAGGAGTGAGATTCACCCTTTATTACTGCTATTCTAGACGGCAATAAAATTGCATCCAGGAGAGCAGCAATCTGAGAATTAAAAACGGGCTTACCGTCTGATTTGAGAAATTTTCTGTTTCCACAAAGCTCCATAGTCGTGCATGACCCCAAACACATACCTATTGTCGCAGTAGATGTTAACAGCCTTGTTTTTAGCAAGCACGCACGCCTCCCTCAATGCAGTCAGCTCGGCAGTTTGAGTTGAGCACTGTGATGGCAGCGAACCTGCAGAAAGAACAGAGTGGTCAGAACACACAGGATACCCCACACGATTTCTTCCTGTAACATCTCTGGAGGCTGACCCATCAACAAACAGGACCATTTCAAGATTTTGAAGGGGTGTGTCAGTCAGGTCAGGTCTTCGTGTACATGTCAGGTCTAATACTGCCTGGCAGTCATGTGGCTCACCGTCATCCTCTGTGGGAAGCAAGCTGGCAGCATTAAGAACATTACACCTCTTCACCGTTATGTTTGGTAACTCCAGTAAAACTGTCGTATTCTGTAACCATCTAGCAGCTGACAGGTGTGAAGTTTTCTGTTCCAACAGTATGACTGAAACCGAGTGTGGTACTAATACCTTCAAAGGAGAGTACATGACAATGTCTCTTGATGCCAGGACAGCCTTTTCTGCTGTTGCAATAGCCCGTAGACAGCCTGGAAGACCAGCCGCGACAGGGTCAAGTTTTGCTGAGAAATAGCCCACAGGCCGTTTCTTGCTTCCGTGATCCGGAAGAAGAACAGAAACCATGCAACCCTTTTTCTCATCAACCATTTGAATAAATGGTTTTTTAGCATCTAGCAAGGCCAGTGCAGGAGGGCTCTGTAATGTACGCTTCATGTCCTCAAATGCCTGCAATGCATCAGGATTCCAACAGATGGTGTCAGAGGCCGCCATACCTTTTCCATGAATCAGTGCAGACAATGGTCCCTTCAGCAGAGAATAGTTCGGAATGAAGTTCCTACAATAAGAATTAGTTTTTTTGTGGTGGGTTTAGGAATCTGCTGGACCACTTTAACCCTTTTTGTGGACAAAGATTTTGACCCCTTTGAAATGACATGACCTAGGAAGGTAACCTCCTCTTTCACAAATTGCAGCTTCGACAAGATTGCTTTGTGTCCAAAAGCATGCAAATGTTTCAACAGAGCAACAGTGTTCTCACACTGCTATTTTGATTCAGAACACAACAAATCATCCATGTACTAACACAGTACTGGGAGAGAGTGACAGCGTCTCCCAACTCTCTTTTAGTGCCATGTTAAAGATGGTGGGTGATTCACAGAACCCCGGGCACAGCCGGGTGAAGGTATACAGTCGACCTTTAAATTGACTGTCCGGATCTACAGGTACACTGAAAAAAGCATTACTGAGGTCCACAACAGACACTGGGACCTGAGATAAGATGGTGTATGGATTCGGCGAAATTGGTGCCCTGGGCGTGACACAACAATTGACCTGGGTCAAATCTAACATGAATTGCCACTCTTCCCCTGTTTCTCTGACCTTTTGGACCGGGAAAGCGGACTGCGAACCACAGAATCTGCACACTCAACGACCACCCCTGATTTTAACAAGGATTCAAACACTGGCGTGATCCCACACACAGCTTCTGGTTTCAATGAATATTGACGCTGCACTGGACGGAAGGAAGATTTTGGAGTTATTTTCACAGGTGCACATCCCTTAATTAACCCCACATCAAATGAATTTTTTGATCTGATGGAACCTGTTGAAGGGAAATGGGCATTTCTGACTGGTTTGCTGCAGCATCCTCATGGAGGAAAGACTGAATCAATCTTTCATCTGAGTCCTCAATTAAGTGGACTGTTCTGGTGGCGTGCACGGAAACGGACGCTTAAAAATCTGAGCTGATTTAGAATAAAGAATTGAGGCATCCTGCTGTGTTTGGATCCAATCTGTTACACATTGAGCTCTGTGTATTAATGATCCCAAATCTTTCCACTCTCCTGCAGCCGCCTTTGAGAGGGAAATGTGTGGAACATACTCATAAGATCTGTACAACGTTTTCTGCTCAGGTGTGAGACACACAGCCAGCGCTGCTGAGTGTGTGTCGCAGACCATCCAAGTTACAGACAGTTTTTCTGCTGAAACACGGAACCATGCTTTCTCATAGTCATCATCTGAACCTGTAGAAATATGTGGTGTGATGTGCAATGCAAATTCTCCTTTTTCATAAAAACAGATGCAGGACTGACCAAATCCTTTGCAGATTTGAGGAGGGATTTTGAGAAGGTACCTGCTGGCAACTTCCATTGATATGCATACTTCAGGTCGTGAGGGCTGTACTTAAAGGCAGGGTATACGATTGTGGGAGCGCTCCTTTAGAGGGCGTTATTGAAAAATCCCACTAAGCCACGCCTCAATAACACAGGCACGCGTAGCCAGCATGGTCTCGTTGGGTCTCCGCCACTTCACTTCACACTTCACTCCGCTATTTAAACCAAAGTCACAAAATATAACGTGATATTACCTGTCCAGGAGAAAATCAGCAACCAACGTATCCGTTAGCAAGCCCTTTGCTTCCTTGAGTTGATGCCACAGTGTAAATGCATCAGCTCTGATGCAGATTTGGCTTTAAGCATGCTCTTCGTTGGCTTTCTTCTTTCTCGTTGCTATTTCCACAACAGCTTTGCGTTTTCGGTTCATTTTAGCGCGAGCTCACTTCCTGTTTACAGGCTAGAACGAGCGTTGCGTGCACATGAAGGGGACGCGCAGAGGGGGAGGTGCTGGAACACGGAAGCTTTGCTTACAAGCCTATTATCTTAGACGGACTGTGGAAGTTGATTGGATGATGTTTTTCCAGGTTTTCTTGCTGTAGAAAGAATAAAAATTACTTGGTCAAGTTTAAAAACTCCTAACTTATAGGCTGCCACTGGTATATGAAGAGCATTTTTTTGCAGTTTTAAAAAAAGTGTTTTAAAATGAAATCGTATACCCTGCCTTTAACTGCCGTCAGGACTGAGGTCTTTTGAACAGGTACAATTTGGATGCCTTCTGGTGAGGAGATGAGAGAAATATTAAGTTTGGAGATCTTGAAGATCTCTTCCTAACAAGTTTACTGGACATTGTGTTTGAATGCAGGTCCTTCTTCCAAGTGGCAGCGAAGAGGACTGGAAAACAGCTTTTTCACCACCTGGCCAGATGCAGACAGAGAAAAAACATGGTTACCGCTCATTTTTGGCATGGTTTTTAATGCATTGTGTTTTATGATGCTATGAGTGGCCCCGGAATCGACCATAAAATCAACAGCTTTCTCTGAGACAAAGTTAGTATCGGCATAACTTGTAAATTGGGTATATGTACCCATTGGTGCTGGTTGTTGTCTTTCTAAATGAGTTATAGCATTTGTGAGCCGTGTGTGTGAGTTAGTGCACAAAGCATTTTCACTTCCCTTTTTTTGTGCGTCGGTGAATCCTTCCTCTTTTCCCCGACTGGAAGTCCGCCCCTCCAGTCAATCGGCCTGGTCTCTGCCTCTGCGTGGAGCACGAGGAGGAAGTGGACATTCGTCTCTCCAATGTCCAAAGCCATTACAGTTGTAGCAGCGCCCCTCATCGTCTCTGCGGCGCTGTGGTTGTCCTCTCTCCCTGCCTCGAGCCTGACGCTTGCCTCTGCCTCTGCTCGTCATGGCAGCATACATGGTAACAGCGGCTTTATGCAGTTCAGTCTCATGCTTTGTTTTCAACTGTGATGCTCTTTTCCTCACCACCTCCTCTGCGTGTAAACCGTGACGACGCAGATCTTCCAAGCAGATGCCCTGATTAATGCCCACATACCGTTCAGTCACCTCAGTCAGCAGCTCTGGGCGGAGTCCAGCGAGTATGCGATCTCCCAGCAGATGTTCCCATTCTGAGCCTTTGGTCTGCTCAGTCTGGCCATGCCGCCGTACTTCTCAAATGCCTGCTGAATGCGGTGAAGGAAGTCCTCGACGAACTCATTGATCATCAACTGATTTCGGAGCCGGTCGGACGGTAGGCCCTGCAGAACTCATCTAGTTCCTTGGCAAACTGCACCCCATTTCCGGTCACGTTGGGCGGCTTAGTCATCACCTCCTCAATGTCCTTGTCTGACCACCCTCTGTAAACAAGCATCGGCCCGTCTGGGCCCCCAACTTCGACCATCGGAGCTGATATAATACATTCTATACCTTCAGCTTGCATCTCCGGCAGTGCTTGCATGGGGGCGGAATCTGCAGATGCTTCCTGCTTCCATTCGGCCTCCTTCTTTTTAACATTGGACCGTGTGCCTTTCGATGGAGGGGTGGGAGGCTGAGCGAACCTCTGGTGTGAGGTCCCGCAGTCTGGCTGTGTTGCGATTTGTTGTCCGGGCTGCTGCTAATCTATAAGCCACGCCTCTGGAGGCGGGGAATAGGCTGCTTCTTGCTCTGCTTCTTCTGGTCTCATCCTCTGATGACTCTGCGGAGGGGCGGAGTCCAGGTCCGGATCGGGTTTCGACATGGCCAATGCTTGCATGTCTGTGTAATCAGGAGCATATGGGTAGGAATGCGAAAAGCCACTGTCCTTGTAAGGTGGACAAGATGCCTGTAATTCTGTCTGTGGTTCCATTTGTATCACATCATTTTTGACTGTTTTAATTTTCCGTGGAGACTGGGTAGCTCTAAGTGAACCGTTATCTTTTCTGCCCGCAATGTCACCGCTCAGATCCCCCCCCCCCTCATATGTAATACACAGGACCTGCGTTCTCTGCGTATTGCCTCTTTTAACCAAATCTCACAGCATCGTTTGTGTATCTTATACTGTTCAATGTTTCTAGAGCAGAGGAAGGTACCGCTTTCAAACCGTTCCTTCTGTTCATTAATTTTATCCTTAATATTCTCCAATTCTCTCACACTTAAACTCCCCCCAGGAGGAAATCCCCATTCCATTATCCAGTAATTTACAGTTTCCAAACATTTAGGCCCATATTTGTGTTTCATTTGTCGACAAATTGAACTGTCTGGTAGTAAAATCTTACTAGAAACAGACCCCATTGTCTGGCCGAACGTTCAGCTATGATAAAAAAGACGTCTCTTCTTTATCGCTTTCTCGTTTCCTTAGTGAAACAAAAGCATAAAAAAAACCTTGTTGGAAAATAAACAATTGCTTTAATTAATTAAATACTTGTCCAACTGCCGTGCTCCTTGGTAAAACCCGGAGCATAGAAAACCGTTACTTTGTTTAATACTAATTAATTAATTAATCAGATAACAATTAATCAATCAATCAATGAATCGCGTGTAAGTAAATAAACACAATATTTTACCACCTGAGAGTGCAACTGAATTTAATGAAGGAATCAATCTCACCGGATTTTGCCCTCTAGCATGAGTTCTTGGGTCCCAGGCGGCGGTCAGTCTGGCCAGAGCGTAAAAGTCCTCCCTCTCCAAAAAAGAACTGCGGAGGTCTGGAGGCTGAGAAGCTGGTCCCCTCAGGTTGGCCTTTTACAGCTTGGTCTCCTCTTGTCTGTCCTTCCGCTCGCTCGGACCCACGTTGGGCGCCAAAATATTATGGAAATATTATTTAACAAGGATGAGAAAGGATTCCTTCTTAGTTCAAGAGCTTTAATTTTGCTTGTTGATCAACAAGGAGTTCAGCACATACAGCATGGCGTAACTGACCTGCACCCACATCCTAACATCTTACTATATAGAATTGAATAAACTAAGACTCCTCCTTCTTAGACAGGGTGTCTGTCTTCAGTAAGATAGCATAACTTTAACCTTGTTAGTAAGACACCACTCAGACGCCGTGGGTCAGAGTGCAGATAATGGAGTGGTTCTGACGTCCTTCAGTCAGCATGCAAACACATTTCACATGTTGGTGACCCAAGACACAGAAAGTGTCCTTGAGCTCTCACATGTTTGTTCAGCATAACAATACATATCTCAGTTAACACAGAGACTTAACCTTTAACATGAAGAGACTTAACCTTTAACATGATTAATATATTTTCTTCCACATCAGTCGTATTTATTTTTATGAGATTTCCATGATTTGCTTTTGTTGTCTTAACTTTTAATCCATTTAATTTTGGCCGTGGGCAAGACACTGTTTCTATAGGGTAAGGGGTGTGTAACAGTACCGAAGCAGCAGAGAGGTGGGTTAAACTACGACTCTGCAGCCATGTCCGTAACTTTCTCACACAGTGGTAACAGTCAATGAGTGGGGCGTGAGCAAAGATTCTAGAAGCTTTGGGTGTGGTCATATTTACAGCAGATCATGAATATGTAATGAGCAGCAGAAAGCACAATCTGAAAGGGGCTGAAACAGAGGGTAATAGAGGTAGGTAACGATTGTTTCCTACAAGCTATTTCCAGCAAACAACTTCAGAACCTGAAACTCAAATACTTATTTTAACTAGTGGAAAAATAGTCATAGAATGGGCCCTTTAAGACCAGTGTAATGTGCTCCCGCCTCATGGTCTTCGTCAGGACACGTGCTGCTGAATTTTGTAGAAGCTGTAAACCTGATATACTCTTTTTGGGAAGACCAGAAAGCAGGGCATTACAGTAATCAATCCTACTAGTGATAAAAGCCCAGGTTCTTCACTTGTTAAGAAGGGTTAAGAGACAGTGTGTAGTTTTAGTAAAATTATGTTGTGCCACAGATAGGTAGGATTTGGCTATGAATAATTATGAATAATTGCCTAGGGCAAATATTAATAAGATTAATAATTTTATGTAAAAAGTTCCAAGTTTGGGGGCACCACCTGGTGGATTCCAGGAATATATATAGCCAAATTGTTCAGTCTCAGTTTATGTTTATGATTGCCTTCTTGATACGGCTGAGATCATTAAACAATAGATGAAGGATTAAGTTCTTACGCTGTGGACATTAATTGTACGCATTACTCCAAGTAATCCCAGACAACTTCTTTTTAAGCTAAGGGGAATTTATTAAGAAAATAGATCAAACTTACAGCCCAAATATTTTGTCAATAATTCCCATCTATTCTATCGCATGCCCTAACTACTACAGATCTTAGAAAACACAATTAACATGAAATGGATCAGGAAGAAACAGACAGCTCAGGCTTTGTTCAGGGAGGGAGGTGGTCCTCACTCCAGTGGCTCAAGTCACAGATAGCCTAGGAGACAAAGAGTCATAAAACTAGTTTTGTGCCAAGATGGAGAACTGCACAGGGAGTGTAAGGAGATAAAGGGCCATAAAACTTAGCTCTGGAGCACATGGAGTGTAAGAAGACAAAGGAATACTGAGGTTAACCTTTCACCTAACCCTAGCTAACGCAGGCTGGACCGAGTCCGACTCAGCCGACAAAGTGATTAGAGAGCGGAAGAGAGAGAGAGCGAGGAAAAGAGAGGAAGGGAAAAAAAGAGCGGGATCCGCTCAGGATAAAAAAAAAACAGTTTAAAACACAGCAAATAAAGCTCAAACTTATGTGTGCGGCGACGTTAAATGAGCAAACAGGTACAGCGCTTAAAAACACTTTAAGCCAACAAGGAATGAGATCTAATTTGTTAAAAACTCTATTTTTTCTATTTATCTCCCCCCAGACACAAGATTAGCATAAATGAACCGGTTCAGTCCTACTCTGCGTTGAGGGAAATCCGGTCCACGAGGAGAGCAAAATGTGTCCGTAGTTTAGCAAGAAAAGGAAGAGTTATAAAAACCTGCACAGGATTTCTTTTTTAGGACTGTGTCCTAACTGCAGACCGGATGGATTGCAGGTCGATGTCGTAACGAACTGTCATGGAACAGTCCTGATATCGCTCAAACTGAATAAACAAACAGGATGAGTACTTCCAAGCGTTGAAATGAGAGTTCTTCCCGGTCCAGCGGGTCAGAACAAAAGAGAATCTTCACCGGTGAGATGTCATTTGTATGGCAGGAGTTTCTGCTAACAACCTCTGTTGAGAACAAATTTGAAATAGCCGCCACTATCACCATTATAGCCCTTTGGCCGTGATGTCACCATTGATATCACCATTGGTGGCCACGGACCAATAGGAGTGTGTTTGGGGTCACCGCTAGGATTGCTGGGAAATGTGGTCTACTCAGTCCATCTTTGAAATGGCTTCCAGCTATCCAACAGTCTGTCCAGTTCATCTATGAAAAATGGAGCCCATTAAGTTTTTCTCTCTGAGCCTCAGGACCGATGAATGAAACTTCAGTTTTAGTCATCTTTCCATTTATTATCTTCTTTCCATTATCTTACGTTCCATTTATTATCTTCCGTCCGTTGCGCAGTGTGAGTTAAGTATCACATGACATTCAGTTGTAATCTGGCAAACTATGAAAAAGTTTAGGTGCTAAAACCACAGGCTGTCTACCTGTGCTCTGCAGGCCAAAGAGCACATAAGATTGGGTGCCAACTGCTGGAGGCCGCGCTGGTGTAAAAACTCATTACAAAAACAAAAAAATTAATAAAAAACTAGAATGAAATAATGTATACACAGACACATACAAACTGAAGTTGGAATATGTTCTGTGGCTTCTGCCAGATATGTTTCACCATTTGTGTTTTCCACCTGTACAAGCAGCTGTGTTTTAATTTTAAAACGTGAATTTTCGTCCATTTGAGCGATTTCAAGCCTGAACGCACTGACCGGTGTGAGCGCTCCATTAGTGGTGCAACCTCTTGGTATCCTGCTTAGCTGCAATGCCCATTTGGACGGGGGGTATCGACTGGGATGATTCTCCCAGCAACTGAACATCCACTGTGTCATGTTATCAACTTTTTACTTTCTTTAATATAGAAAGTACTCTAAAATTCAGATCTTCTGTTCCTACTGTGTCTCTGGTCTGTCTTCTCAAACCCCCAGACGGTCATGGCAGATGGTCGCTCCTACTGAGCCTGGTTCTGTTGGAGGTTTCTTCCTGTTAAAGGGGAGTTTTTCCTGTCCACCGTTGCTACATGCTTGCTCAGTATGAAGGATTGCTAAAGGATTGCTGTGGTTGGAAAGTGTTGTGATTGCATTTCTCATAAGATGAACTGAACAGACTTTTGGATGTCTGGGAGCTATTTCAAAGATGGACTGAGCAGACCACATTTCCCAGCAATCCTAGCAGTGACCCCCAACACACTCCTATTGGTCCGTGACCACCCATGGTGACATCAGCGATGACATCCCGGCCAAAGGGGCTATAAGAGTAGTCGCACCCATTTTCAAACTGTTCTCCAGCTAGAAGTTCTTGGATGAACTACTGCTGAACAGAGGACATCCCACCGGTGAATATTCTCTTTTGTTCTGACCCGCTGGACCGGGGAAGAACTCATTTCAAAGCTTCGAAGTGGCCTTTTTGCTTTGGGTGTATCCAGCTGGGTCATATCAGAACTGTTCCAAGACAGTTCGTTAGACGTCAACCCGCAGGCCTTGCCTGCATTTGGGCCACACGGTCCTTGAATCCAGTATATGTTTTTTTATAACTCTTCCCTTTCTTGCTCAACCACGGACACAATTTGCTCTCCTCCTAGTGGACTGGACCTCCTTCAAGGCAAAGTAGGACTGAACCGGTTCATTTATACTAATATTGTGTCTGGGCGGAGATAAATAGAGAAAATAGAGTTTTAATGAGTTAGATCTCATTCATTGTTGGTTAAAGTGTTTTTAAGCACTGTACCTGTTTGCTCATTTTTGCGTCTTCGCACGTATAAGTCTGAGCTGAAATTGCTGTTTGAAACTGTTTGTTTTATCCTGAGCAGATCACACCTTTCTTTCTTTTTCCCTCCTCTCCTTTACTCTCTCTCTCTCTCTTCTTTGATCACTCCGTCAGCAGAGTCAGGCTCGGTCCGGCCTGCGTTAGCTAATCTTAGCTGAAAAGTTTAACTCCATTGTCTTTAGTCTGTCGCTAAAGCAGAGCCCTACCACATGGACGCTTTCCCCATGTGCTCCTTTAGCCAAAGCTAGTTTTATGACTCTTTCTTAGACTCCATGTGCTGTCCTCCATCTTGGCACAGAGCTGAGATTTATGACTTTGTCCAACAGGCTATCTGTGACTTGGGCTCCCTGGAGTGAGGGCCCCCCCCCCCTCCTTTCCTGACCCGAACCTCAGCTGTTCCCATTGATTTCATTTCATGTTAATTGTGTTTAATGTTCACCTATTATTATTGTCTAAGATCTGTAGTAATTTTTGCATGCTTTAGAATAGATGGGATTTTCTATTTTCTAAATAAAGTCCCCTTATCTAAAAGAGAAGTTGTCCGGGATTACTTGGAGTGATGCGTATAATTAATGTCCACAGCGTAAGAACTTATTCCTTCATTTGTTTAATTATCTCAGCCTTATCAGGCTGGTAATCATAAACATAAACTGAGACTGAACAATTTGGCTATATACACTACCGTTCAAAAGTTTGGGGTCACCCAAACAATTTTGTGTTTTCCATGAAAAGTCACACTTATTCACCACCATACGTTGTGAAATGAATAGAAAATAGAGTCAAGACATTGACAAGGTTAGAAATAATGATTTGTATTTGAAATAAGATTTTTTTTACATCAAACTTTGCTTTCGTCAAAGAATCCTCCATTTGCAGCAATTACAGCATTGCAGACCTTTGGCATTCTAGCTGTTAATTTGTTGAGGTAATCTGGAGAAATTGCACCCCACGCTTCTAGAAGCAGCTCCCACAATTTGGATTGGTTGGATGGGCACTTCTTGCGTACCATATGGTCAAGCTGCTCCCACAACAGCTCAATGGGGTTCAAATCCGGTGACTGCGCTGGCCACTCCATTACCGATAGAATACCAGCTGCCTGCTTCTTCTCTAAATAGTTCTTGCACAATTTGGAGGTGTGTTTTGGGTCATTGTCCTGTTGTAGGATGAAATTGGCTCCAATCAAGCACTGTCCACTGGGTATGGCATGGCGTTGCAAAATGGAGTGATAGCCTTCCTTATTCAGAATCCCTTTTACCCTGTACAAATCTCCCACCTTACCAGCACCAAAGCAACCCCAGACCATCACATTACCTCCACCATGCTTAACAGATGGCGTCAGGCATTCTTCCAGCATCTTTTCAGTTGTTGTGCGTCTCACAAACGTTCTTCTTTGTGATCCAAACACCTCAAACTTGGATTCATCCATCCACAACACTTTTTTCCAGTCTTCCTCTGTCCAATGTCTGTTTTCTTTTGCTCATCTTAATCTTTTTCTTTTATTGGCCAGTCTCAGATATGGCTTTTTCTTTGCCACTCTGCCCTGAAGCCCAGAATCCCGCAGCCGCCTCTTCACTGTAGATGTTGACACTGGTGTTTGCGGGTACTATTTAATGAAGATGCCAGTTGGGGACCTGTGAGGCGTCTGTTTCTCAAACTAGAGACTCTAATGTACTTATCTTCTTGCTCAGTTGTGCAACGCGGCCTCCCACTTCTTTTTCTACTCTGGTTAGAGCCTGTTTGTGCTGTCCTCTGAAGGGAGTAGTACACACCGTTGTAGGAAATCTTCAATTTCTTAGCAATTTCTCGCATGGAATAGCCTTCATTTCTAAGAACAAGAATAGACTGTCGAGTTTCAGATGAAAGTTCTCTTTTTCTGGCCATTTTGAGCATTTAATTGACCCCACAAATGTGATGCTCCAGAAATTCAATCTGCTCAAAGGAAGGTCAGTTTTGTAGCTTCTGTACCGAGCTAAACTGTTTTCAGATGTGTGAACATGATTGCACAAGGGTTTTCTAATCATCAATTAGCCTTCTGAGCCAATGAGCAAACACATTGTACCATTAGAACACTGGAGTGATAGTTGCTGGAAATGGGCCTCTATACACCTATGTAGATATTGCACCAAAAACCAGACATTTGCAGCTAGAATAGTCATTTACCACATTAGCAATGTATAGAGTGTATTTCTTTAAAGTTAAGACTAGTTTAAAGTTATCTTCATTGAAGAGTACAGTGCATTTCAATGTGACCCCAAACTTTTGAACGGTAGTGTATATATATATATATATATATATATATACATGAAAATGTTCCTGGAATCCAACAGGATGGTGCCCCTAAACTTGGTAATTTTTACATAAAATTATTAATCTTATTAATAATTGCCCTATTCATAATTATTCATAGCCAATTCCTACCTATCTGTGGCACAACAAAAGTCTGCATCAACGGGGCCCAACCTCACGCCAATGACTGACGCAATCTGCTGGGATTCCTTAAATAGGAAACTCTTTAACTGATTGGAATGTCTATAAATGTATTGAAAAGACTTCTTGTTAAGTGCCTTGAGATGACATCTGTTGTGAATCGGCGCTATATAAATAAAACTGAATTGAATTGAATTGAATCTCTATGTTGCAGCTGCATTTTCCGTTTAAACAGGCACATTTAACCTACATCTGTCCTGGAGAGATGGACTGAGGACATATTAAAGGGATTCCAGTCATATTCCTAATCTGGCAGCAGTCCGTTTGCTTTAGTTTAGTATAAACAATGGACATGAATGGTAACAGCTAGCCTTTTGTGTACAAAAGTCATGAAAATTACTCAATAATTATCCTAATTATTCCTGGTTACATCTATTATATTGATTGCAAATGACAATAATAAGTAACATGAAGGAATTACAGGAGCCGATTTAAACATGGGACTACATCAGGAGAAAGCACCGCTGTAAGCTGCCGCTGCAAGGCACAAGGACATGAAGGACCAGCCACAAAAGCCACCTAAAAGGGATTTACTCTGCATTAGAGATTTACAGTCATTAGAGTGAAATGTTGTAAATGTTATAAAGTAAACCTGAAAGTTACATAATTCATAGTAACCAAGCAACACTCTAGGAATTGGAGGAAATAGAACATTACTTAGAACCATTTATGGTACACTTTGCTCAGTATCTTAACTAACAATGGTTGGGAAGGCTGTATTCTTCAGATGCGGTACCATCTTTATAGTAGAATATTGTATTTATTCTTTGTAGTCCTCGGTGTAAAATGCTCCTTGCGATCCACCTATAGATATTTACCACAGGTGTTGCTGGAGGAATTCCAAGGGCAGCAAGCTGTTGTCTTCCTCGTTCAACATTAGATGGAATTCTGTGAAACATTGTGTTGCTGTATGCCTTCGACTTGTTTTGGCAACCCTTTGCTACACAAGCAATACCCATTTTCTCGAATTCGACTTATAACAATCGTTAACTACGGCAGTAAAAACTCCCCGCAGCTCAAGCAATTATGTTTAGGAAATAGGTGTGTTTTGCCGGTGCTGCTTCATGTCCTTGTGCCTTGCAGCGGTATCTTTCAGTGGTGCTTTGTTGTAATGTAGTCCCAGGTCTAAATTGGCTTCTGTTAATACTTCATGTTACTTATTATTTCATTTGCAATCTATGATTATAGATGTCACTAAGAATAATACAATGATTATTGAGTATTTCTAATGACATTTGCACACGAAATGCTAGCTGTTACCTTTCACTTATATTGTTTATGCTAAGCTAAAGCAGAAGAACTGCTGCCAGATTAGGAAAATGACTGGGCTGGTTACAAAATGCTTTTTTTCACTCATCTTGCTCTGGGGAAGATGGCAACAGACTACATTTCACTTAGGGGTGGAATATCTCTTTAAACATATTTGTCCACACATGTAGGCTCTGGAAGTCAATTGTTACTCCGTAAATAAAATGCCTAAACCTTGAGACAGACAACTCCGTAGAGACAGACAACTAAGTGAACTGTAATTTTCAAACACTTTGTATTGTTTTTATTACAGTTTTACACATATTTGCACTATTGAAAGACCCCATTATACAAACCAACAGCATGTATCAAACTATATCTTACAACATATAATAGGAAAGGTTGCGTAACAGATCAGATTTGATGTATATTTCAGTTTACACAAGTAATATAGACTGTAACTAACAATATTTCTGTCAGGGCTGTATATGACATATTAAAACTAGAATAGTTTTATAGTTTAAGCTTTTACACATACTGTTCCCCAATAATGTCCCCTCTACTGATTGCTTTGAATGCCAATTTTGCTTAAAATTTTTTAAAATAAAAATAAATAAAATAAGTGCTTTTGACTAGAAAAAGGTTAGAGTTATGTGCTTAGTAATTAACTCTGTATTTTTCCTTACAGCTCTTGTAAAGTTACTTACCTCTGCAATGCAGAAGCACCAACATGCTGCATCCTAATTAAAGAAGACTTTCTGACTCCAAGAATGCCTTTTAGTCTGAACATGTTAGCTGTGCTTTCTTTTTTCTACCAAGGTTTGCATTTAGCTTGTAGTTTTCTTTCACTTCTTTAACTTTACTTTGCACAACATCCTCAGTGGGAGCTGAGATTAGATGCGGGAGAAGCTTCACTCTAACCTCCATCACCACAGTCATAACCACGAGCAACAAGTGTGTGCTTGACTGCATTTTTGTGGAGGTGGGCATGTTTGCATTGGCTAACACAAATATTTCTGCTTAAGTACAGTAGGTGATACCCCACACTGAATGAATGTCCATTAAACAAGCTCCTTTTTAAATAAAGGCTTTGTAAAAAACAAAAGATGTCCTTTTATTTACAAGAAACTCTCCTCTACATATTCTAAGTAAGACCTCCCTTTAGGCTTTTTATTGTACATTTTTCTGCAAAAATAGAAAGGGTTTAGAAACTAACTCCTCTTTACTTTTCCCTTAAAAGTGTCCAAGTAAGCTCTATACTTGTACTGCTAATCAGGGCCGGTGGTAACCATTTTATTGCCCTAAGCACAAATGTGTTGTGGTTTTCTGATTCTCACTTGTGTAAGTTTTTAGATGATTTTATAGTGATCTATTATTGTCAGTCATTTGTGTTGTGTTCTGCTGTCTGTACATTTGGGTTTAGGATAAGATGTTAGTATTAGCTACTCATGGAATTTAAAAGGGTAAGATATTTAGAAAATGTTCAATATATGAAGCCAAAAAGTAAACAACCAAAATTGCAGTTTCATAACTGGTAAGCGTTCCTGTGTCCTGCTGGCGATACATTACTACTGTCTACTACTACAGCTACTGTTCCTTCTACTTGGCAAAATTTAAACCAGTAGCTAATAGGTAAAAAGTCAGTTCATCATTCTTTTGTGTGTAATTCTAACCTATCGCAGCACAGAATTCCGATGATTGATACATCAAAAAGCCAATGGAATGCTGTAAACGCAGATATCTCACATGATGGGGTGGGCTTTATCACTGAACTTGAACAAGGCTAGCGTACAAGTACTTAACCAAACACAGATGTTATAGTAATGAGCACAGTTAAGCACCAGTAAGAGATGTTTTTGGTAACATGTCAAAACACACTTCTTATGCAAAATACTACATAGAGGAAGCTGTAGAGGTTTGTTAGAGAAGTGACAGTAATGATTCTGATAACAAAAAATTTAAATCAGAGGGGAACAGTGATGTGGTATGTTTTCACAATTGGAAGGGTGCATATTCTGGAACACCTTTGGCACCATTTGACCTTTATTTAGACAAATATGAGCAAAAGACCACATTTTTTGTTTATTGCTGTCAAATTTGTGGATAAAGGTAATCGTTCAGGCTTTAGACCCACACTGTGTTTCAGGTTCCTCTCCATTCTAAAGCCACATTTAGAGCAGGTCCATCCATCCATCCATTATCTGTACCCGTCCATCCTATGCAGGGTTGTGGGGAGGCTGGTGCCTATCTCCAGCAGTCACGGAGCGTTTAGAGCATTTACAGTCTATTCAAAATATTACTTGGTAGTAATAGCACTTTTTTACTGTTTTAGAGAAGATTTCAGATTGTTTTCTTTCCAAAGAGACCCAAGCCATGTCTCTACTTAAAATATTTCAAGAACCACTTTAATTTGATTTTGGGTATGCATTTTTAAAACATTTAGGATGAAAATTGCAGGAACATTGTAATGCATGCCTTTAATATTCATGAAGTATGTTAATAGGGCTAGCAGTTCTAGGTCCACCTCTGTTTGGCCTAACATCTTCTAATTTGGCACACCTTTCCTATGCATCTTGCCCGTAAACCACAACAAATATTTAGTTTCTGAGCGCCCCCGTGTGCTTAAATTCAAAATGATATATGCTAAGCAGCATAAATGATTGTAATGGGAATATTTCATAGTAATGTGAACTAATTGATTAATCACATTTGTTTGTTATGCTCTTCCATGTCAATGATTGTGATTTTATTTCAAAAACAGTTTGAGATAATGGTGAGTAGAAGTATTTGGGCAGTTTCCTGACATGATAAAGGTAATTTTTGAACCTTTTACGATTTTCTAACCTATTTTGGATTTGTAATGATTTAAAAAAAAATTAACTAATGATGAGATCACCTAGATAAGCTATAAAATGTTTGTTTTACAAGCCATAGAGTCTACAGAGATGATAAAGCATTTGTAGAATTCCACATTAAAACATGATGTGGGAATAGTTCAGGAGTTTTATAATAGCATTCAAATTTTTTATGATTTTCTTTGGATTTGGGTGGGTATTTTTTTAAATGACAGTTATCAATTTTTATTGAAAAGTATTATAACCAGTTATATGGAATTTTATTTTATTTATATAGCACTTTCAATATGACATTACAGTCAGCCAAAAAAGTTTACAGGATGTATAGAGATACACAAAAATATAAAATAAAAAAATAAAGGACAAAAAAACTAAAAGCAGCAGATAAATGAAAACATAACAATAATAATATTGTTATTGAATGCTGCTGCTCATGTCCTCATTAGAACCAGGAAAGTAGAGCACATCACCCCAGTTCTAAAGTCCTTACACTGGCTCCCTGTAGCTCAGAGAATAGACTTCAAAATACTCCTACTAGTTTATAAATCATTACATGGCTTAGCACCAAAATATGTTGAAGCCCTGTTGTCATGGTACCAACCACCAAGACCACTCAGGTCCTCCAACTCTAGCCTACTAAACATCCCTAGACTCAGAACTAAACATGGAGAAGCAGCTTTCAGTTTCTATTCTCCTATAATCTGGAACAGACTTCATGACGAGTGTAGAGCTGCTGAAACTCTGAATTGCTTTAAATCGAGACTAAAAACCATCTGTTTAGAATTGCCTTCGAGTAAATGCTTGATGTCATATGTATGGAATGTGTTCATGCTCTCTTGCTATATTGATCTTTCTCTTGCTTTATTGTGTGTCACGTGTTATTGTACATCATGTGTTATGTGTGTTTCATGCTAATTTGCTACTTTTACTTTTAATTTCCAATGTTATATTCCATGTTTGTTTTGTTTTTGTTTTTAAATCACCAAATCATGCAAAGCACCTTGAATTACCCTGTTGTTAAAAGTGTGCTATACAAATAAAAGTGCCTGCGTTGCCTTGCCTAGTAAGAAAAACATGAGAGATAAATGCACCAGGATTTAGAAGACCCAACCATTAAAAATGGATGTAACCCTAACCCTAACCCTAGCCAGTGAAACGCCAAGGTAGTTTGTCTTCAAGCATGTTTATTGATGTCAATTGCCTAATCTCAAGAGAAAGCTTGTTCCATAGTCTAGTGGCGATAACGGGAAAGGCTTTCAGCTTGGAGTTTAGAATGTGCCTTTGGGACCTATAGCATAAGCATCGGCAGACCTTGGAGCATGGGAGGGGTGATACAGATGGAGCAGTTCAGACAGTTTTGGAAGAGTAAAACCATTTAATGATATGAAAGGAAACAAAATTATTTTAAACTGAAGTCTTAAGTCAACTGTATATAGGTGTTATGTGGCATCTCTTGTCTGCAGCAGTAAGAAACATAGCAGCCACATTTTGAACCAGCTGAAGATGTGCAAGGGCAATAGTTACCCATATCAAAGAGGAGTTAGAATAATCAAGGGATAGGAAGTGATTAAGGCATGGACAACAGACTCAAAATGTTTCTTGGACAGGATGCATTTTAGTTTGGAGATGTGTCTCGATTGAGGCTATGTGCACACGTAGCCGGGTTTTAAAAAAAACCTAAATTTTCACCACCTCGTTTAAAAAAAAATCTCCGTCCACACCTAACCGCAAGTGTGTTGTTAAGCACATTCACAGACATGCCAAACCTGTAGGGGGCAGTAGTTCCCCCAAATCCTATCCACTTTGTATGTTCTAACTTCATAGTGCAGTAATTGAGCTTGTAAAAACAAGCAAGCAAAAAGGGCTTGGACAATCGATGAGGCCAACACAGCTCTGAGGGCATAAATGTTGTTTCTGAGTGTAAACACAGGTCGCACAAGTGATGTCGGAGCATTTTTGTTGCGGAAAGGGAGGTTGCGGAGCTGAAAACTCTGGTTATTTTTGTCCACACGCAAACACTTAAAATGGAGAAAACGCAAATCTCCGCTTTGGCCGGAGTTTTTAGAAATAATCGTTTTCGTGTAAATGAGAGGACAAAATGCAGGGAAATATCTGCGTTTTTCCTTCGCTTAAACGGGGCCTAAAAGAAGCAGGAGCTCACCAGTAAATTAATCTGCAGGTCAAATTTAAGTGGTGAGCCTAGCCTAAGTCCCTGGTTTATAAAGACCATCCTACTCTCCTCTGCCACACCATTGCCAAGTGGTGTAAACAAAACCGCCTCAGTCTTAGAATTATTTAAATGGGGAGGACTTCCGGGCGGCTTCCATCATGGTGCCAGCATAAAAAGAAAGCTCCCCGAACATTTTTTTAAGAAAGCCCAATAAACATCTGTAAATGATTATATGAGAGTTGTGTAGTAAGGGCAATGAAAAAGAACCGAGGAAGAGGTAGAAAGTTTAATAAAAATGCAAGTCTGAACTTCGAGAGCCATAACAAGCAAGCTGAGTTAAGAGGTGTGGTAACCGAGCTAGCTGAAGAGCCTGCGAAGCTAACTGAAGTGCTAGCAGAGTCAACAGGTGAGAACGTGAAAGCTAAGCTAACAAAGCGACCTAACCAAGATAAGGAAGAAATACACAACTTGGACGATATGGCTGACCTGGAAACAATTTTACATGAGATACGTGATTTTTGCCGTGAGAACCTCGAAAATATGAAAGAAATAAAAGATGACATCAAGAAGACTAACAACAGAATTGACGATGTCGAAAAACGGGTAGTGGAAATGGAGGAGCGAGCTCAGAATCTGGAGGAAGCCATACTGGAACTTGTGGAGCTGCAGAGACAGGTTGAGTCCAGACTGACGGATCTGGAAAGTCGTGAGAAGAGAGAGTATGTCCGGATCGACGGGGTGAAGGAAGGAGCGGAGGGAAATGCTCAACTGATAATACGTTTTGTCGAAAACTCCTCAGGGAGAAACTGGATCTACCCCCGTCTTTTGAGCGTTGGCAACGCAACCTAAAGACTCCCCGCCTAGATCCATTGTAATTAAATTGCAAAGTTTTCGGAGTAAGGTGAACTTATAAAAAAATAGCCTGGCAGAGAAAGGTATTCCTAGACCACGATTATGCCCCAGAGATCTTGAAAAGACGCAAAGAATACATCGAGGCAAAACGGGTGCTAAGAGTGAAGAATATCCGCTTCCAGGCGCCTTTCCCTGCTAAACTCCGGGTGTTTTACGACGGGGAGACGCGCATCTACAACATGGCTTAGGAGGCAACAAAGGAGATGGTGGCTCGTGGACTTCAGGTGGAGGTCGTGAAACCAGCAGAGAACTGGTCAGAGCGCATTGGACGACTGAGGTGGATGACAACTCGCGCGAAGAATGGTGTTGGGACAACTGAGACACAACAGGGGTACAAACAGAAACTGCAGGCCTTCAGGAGAAATCAGGTGGACATTTGAAACATAAAACTTTAAGGTGAATTGTTTCCAGGAATTATTTCAACTGTTTTGAGGTGAGAAATTAGTTGTTTTATTTTTCTTTGTTAGCGTGTTAAAACCGGTTAAGAAGACAGCGTTTTATACTGATTTTAGTTGATAAAGGTATATCAACTAAGCCAAGGACATCGGGGCAGCAGCTAAAAGCTGCTGTGGACTTACGATCGGTGTGTCAGGTTCTGTGGATATTTTGCATTTTCCTTCCACTTCATTTCCTTCCCCTCTGTACCCTAAGCTGCTCTCTTGCACTCAAAAAAATAATTTGTTGGATGAACACAATTTAAAAATGGCATAATTAAATCAAGTACAATAACCCATTTGGAACCACATCAAACCAACACATTTTGCATTTGGTGGTTGAATTTAATCAGATTACATTGGATCAACGTATTATCCTTACATTGACTCAAAATTATTTATTTAAGTATGTAGAGTTAATTTTGTTTTAATTCATCCTACAACAGTTAAAAACTTTAGGAAAGCATGATTAACTCTTGTTGGATGAACAACTACTTTGCTAATCAAGGCAACTAGCTTTAGTCTTGCTTAATGAACCAAATGAGGTTTGATGATTTTACTCATATCAATCTAGGTCTTTCAATTAGATTTATTTTCATTTGTTGCACATAATTTTATAACAAAATAATTTACAATAAAAATCACAATCAGATTATGATGAAGTTAACTTTATTAACTGGATTTAGAATACAATAGAAAAGCTTACCATTTTTGTACACCTTTAGCTGGCATTACACCACTTCAAAGGTAAACCAATGTAACAATACTGGTCTTGTGTAAACAGGAAATGACATCTGATTTATGCAAATCAGACAGCGGGAACCGAAACTGCTAAAACTAAAAATAGATACAAAAATGGTTCAATGAACTAAATAGTATGTCAATCATTTATTTTAAATGTATTAAATGATGAAAATTAATTCCTCATTAGACAAGTTACAAAATGAAACATAAAATGGTATTGCTGTTGTTTGAATTAAATAAAATAAGAAACAAAGTATGGAAATAATTTAGGGACAATACACAAAAAGAAAAATGTAAAAAAAAAATAAAAAAAACTCCATAGACAAAAAAAAATAAAAAATACAGGGATTTAAAAAACAAAAACTTTTAGGAAGTAAATTTGAAGTTAAATGAAAAATAGGGGGCTTAACACCAAATTAAATGACAACAGTTGAAAAATCTTTTTTTCCCAAATTTATTAAATGACTTAATGAAAATCTAAATTTTTTTTTTTGATGATCTAATTGTCATAATTAGTTTTAGCCATTTTTTTATTTCTGTATTTATTTTTAATTTTGGTTTCAGTCCTCCACAGCAAGCAACATTGCTTGGCTGTGTTTTAAAACATGCCAGCAAAAAAACGGAAACGCAATAAAATAATCAAGAGCGAACTTAACTGGTGGCAGTGCAGTTACACTTTACAGGCACCTAACGCATATAAACTACACAAAATCAGTGCAGATGAAACCAACAATGAACATTTCTTGGGGTAAGCCCATCAATCCAGTTTTTAAATTTGTAGAACAAAGTCAACATTTTACAATGTTATTACATTCTAACATTCTTATTAAGTGCACAAGCGAAGATATGGCTTTACACAAATAAACATGAACTTAAGTCCAATTATATTTGCATTATGCAAATGCCCCTCAGATAAAGATAAAAAGAAAAAATGCATTGGAAAAAAAAAAAAAGAGGGGGCACTAAAGGACTCCAGGATCTCCATTATGCCATTGGCAGTTCAACACATGACAGCATTATGGTGCGTGTGAATTACTGCCTAGTACTTCGAACTCAAAATTAAAATGAAATAACAGACAAGCACAAGTCTGTACTACTGCTCCATTTGGAGCCATATCCATATAAGGACAAGCATTAAAAAAATCAAAACAATCTGCAGTGCTGTATGTAAGGTGAGCTGTCCAACAGAGAGAAGCAAGTAAAGTAATAAAAAATTTATATTTTATGATAGAAAAGAAATATTATAATCTATACATCTCAAATATTAACCTTCAATACTGGAAATCACCATTACACCAATGAACCACTCAAGATCTTCTATCAGCCATTTTCAAGTACACTCACCCCTTAAGCTTGTTTTTTGAAACTGCATTTGAAGAGAGCTTTTGTCCATCAAGATTTAGAAGTATCTTCTGGAATACTTCAAAAGAGCATTTCAGTTCTGGTGAAGCTCAGGTTCAAACAGTATATGAGTTCAAACAACAGAGCACATGCTTGTGCAATGTTATTCAAACCAGTGAGAGTCTCCACACCCTCAATTAGGACACCAATGTCCTCTGGGTCATCTTCAGGTTCAGCACCCTCCTTCTGGATGACATACACCCCCATCACAGTTTGCTCAATTCTAATACAAACCTTGGAGATGGCAAGCATGAGACCTCTTATTTTCTTTCCAGATGTCCCTCCTTTGCCCCAAAAGATTTCCATTAAGCGTGGTGTGTACTGGTCCAGCTCCGCAAAAAAAGTAGATAGCAGAGGCTTTGTGGTGATCCGCAGAAACTCCTTGTCGATCTTTAATACATATTTAACAAATCAATAAAACAAATTATTGTAGATTTCACTCACTTCACATCAAAGCTATACAACAAAGATAACTAAAAGCAAATCCACAAATGTATCTTTAATGTAGTCATGTGAAAAATCAATAGTCTGGTACCTCTATAAAAGCAGAGGTTTTTTATTAAATTGGATTAAAGTATTAACAGAATGCCATCTGAGGTTGTATTTACACCATTTTAGGACCCAGAAGATTCTTATGCCCTGATACATAAAACCTAAGAATTGAAAGGGTATTTAATTTTTCTTTTTTTTTATGTTTAAAACATTTTTTATTATTATTTTTTTTACTTGTCCTGTTTGGCAGTGTGGAGCTCAGAATTTGTGTCCGAGTACCAAGTAGAAAGCCCAACAGATTTACTTTCACAAGCGGAGCAGTACAGTTTTGCTATAGTCCTCCACTTGATATAAGTGTGAAAAATCTTTATTATGAATTGCTAGGGGTTTTATTTCCTGATGTTATGGACCCGGAGACGGAAAATTAAGGGGAAGAAAAAAAGAAGATGAAGAAGAGAGGTAGGAAACAAAAAGTCATGAGAGAGGGTGAGTTGAAAATACAAGAGAGGAAGGGGAACAAAGAAAACACAGGAAAACATTGAAGTCTGCCTCCATTCCCACAGGATGGCAAAGGGGAAAAACAAAACAAAACAAAAAAGGAAAAAGGAACATCCACAAAACAAAACAAACATCGTGAAGTAAGAACTAAACAACCACATCACACAAAAATGGATGTAAAAATAAAAAAAAACAATGTCACAGAAAAACTGATGGTACCGATTAATCAAGCTCTAGTAATGATAACCTATGCCCAAGAATATATCCTTAAACACCAGAGACCCCACATCTATGTGTGTGTGTGAGCATGCTGGTGCATATAAGGTTTCTCCATAAGAGTGTTCGATAGCTGGTGTGAGCAGGCATCAATCCGTCTCCCAGGAATCGATGCAGACATGAAGGAGATCGAAGCCAAGACGTCCAAAGGACCCCCAGAGCCCCAGGCGGACCCGGGTGGGCCCGACCGCATCCCCCAAGAGAGGAGCAAAGGAGAACCCCAGGGGAACGTCCAGCGGCTACTATGCAGGGGCCTGGGGGGCAGCAGTGACAAGCCCAGGGGCCCCACCGGCAACCAGCCGCGCCAGGGCGGGCTGGTCCATGGACCAGGAGAGCCGGGGCGCCCCACCCCCCAGCAGGGACCCGACAAGGGACCGGCTGACGAGGGGCCCCTGGCTCCGCCACAACCTACCCGGGCCAATCCCCACCGCCAACATCCCAGCGCCCCACCCCTGCCCCACGTCAGGGAGCCCCACCGATAGCCGCAGCGGACGGACGGCATTGAATTTTTCAAATGACTATTTTCAGGGAATAGGGAACCAAAAACAGATGTACATTTTGTTTTGGACTACAATACATACAAATTATATGAAAGACCCAAATGCACCACACTTACCTCTCTCTCAGTGAACAGAGTTGGCCATCTGCTTTTAAAGTGTGCAACCATAGGTTGACCTTGAAAAAATGAGGCAGCATCTTGAAGAACTATAGAACCTCATTTGTGCTTAGGCTGTTTTGATTCAGTCGAGCTTTCGGAATTATCAAAAATATTAGCCTATTCTAAACCTTTAACTTGTATGTTGGACCCAATCCCAACCAAATTATTTAAAGAAGTGTTCCATTTGGTTTCTGGCCCCATTTTGGATAAGATGATTCTATCCTTAGTAAACGGATACGTACCACAAGAATTTAAAATAGCTGTAATTAAACCTTTACTCAAGAAACCTTCCCTTGATCAAGATGACTTGGTGAATTACATACCTATATCTAACCTTCCTTTCTTATCCAAAATCCTTGAGAAAATTGTTTCTAATCAAGTCTGTGAGCATCTAAACAGTAACGAGCTGTTTGAAGAGTTTCAGTCAGGTTTTAGAGCTCATCATAGCACTGAAACAGCACTGGTGAAGGTTACTAATGATATTCTCATGGCCTCAGATAATGGACTGGTGTCTGTTCTGGTTTTGTTAGATCTCAGTGCTGCTTTTGACACAGTCGATCATAATATTCTCTTAGAAAGGCTTGAACATGTTGCAGGGATCAAAGGAACAGCACTAGGCTGGTTTAAATCATATTTGTCTGATAGATTCCAGTTTGTTCATCTAAATGATAAATCTTCTTCACTCTCAAGGGTTACTTGTGGAGTTCCACAGGGTTCTGTGCTTGGACCAATTCTTTTCACCATATGTATGCTTCCAATTGGTAGAATCATTAGACAGCATGGGATAAATTTCCACAGCTATGCCGATGATACACAACTATATTTATCCATAAATCCTGATGAACCCAGTCAGTTAGGTAGATTACAGGCATGTCTGGAAGACATAAAAACATGGATGAATCTAAACTTTTTCCTTTTAAATTCTGACAAGACATAAGTTGCTGTCTTTGGACCAGAAGTTCTAAAAAAGAAACTGATTAGTCAATCACTTTATCTGGATGGCATTAAATTGGCCCCCAGTAATGTAAAGAACCTCGGCGTTATTTTTGACCAAGTCTTGACATTTAAATCCCATATTAAACAAGTTTCTAGGATTTCCTTCTTTCACCTCCGGAATATTGCTAAAATTAAAAACATCCTGTCCAGGAGTGATGCTGAGAAACTAGTCCATGCATTTGTTACCTCAAGGCTGGACTACTGTAATTCTTTACTATCAGGTAGTCCACAAAATACCATTAAAAGCCTTCAGTTGATTCAAAATGCGGCAGCAAGAGTTCTGATGAATATTAAAAAGAGAGATCACATTTATCCTGTTTTAGCTTCCCTTCAATTGGCTCCCTGTTAAATCCAGAATAGAATTTAAGATCCTTCTTCTTACATACAAAGCCCTTAATAATCAAGCTCCATCATACATCAGAGATCTAATTGTTCCATATGTTCCCAACAGAGCACTTCGCTCTCAGACTGCAGGTTTACTTGTAGTTCCTAGGATTTCTAAAAGTAGAATGGGAGGCAGATTTTTTAGTTATCAGGCTCCTCTCCTGTGGAACCAGCTCCCAGCTTTAGTCCGTGAGGCAGACACTCTGTTTACTTTTAAGGCCAGGCTTAAAACTTTCCTTTTTGATAAAGCTTATAGTTAGAGTGGCTTAGGTCATCCTGAGCTATCTCTGTAGTTATGTTGCTATAGGCTTAGACTGCTGGAGGAGAGACTTAGTAATTTTCTTCACTCTGCTACTTCCTTTTCTACTACTACTCTCCAGTTGTGTTACAGTACATTCTGTTATTTCGACAGTTAACTTTGTTTTCTCTCAGTGTTTTTCTCTCCATAGAAGATATACCTGGTCAGGTATCCTGCTTGGCTGCAATGACCTGTTGGACGGGGGGCGTCGACTGGGATGGTGCTCCCAGTAACTGAACATCCACTGTGTCCTGATATCAACTTTTTACTTTCTGTAACATAGAAAGTTCTCTTATATCAGATCTTCTGTTCCTTCTGTTTCTCTGCTCTGTCTTCTCAAACCCCCAGACGGTCGTGGCAGAAGGCCACTCCTACTGAGCCTGGTTCTGTTGGAGGTTTCTTCCTGTTAAAGGGGAGTTTTTCCTCTCCACCGTCGCTACATGCTTGCTCATTATGAGGGATTGCTGAAGGATTGCTGTGGTTGGAAAGTCTGCCCAACCTCACGCCAATGACTGACGCAATCTGCTGGGATTCCTTAAATAGGAAACTTTTTAACTGATTGGAATTTTTGTATAAATGTATGACTTCTTGTTAAGTGCCTTGAGATGACATCTGTTGTGAATTGGTGCTATATAAATAAACTGAATTGAAAATTGAATTGAAGAACTTCCTGCCTTCTGTATTAGAAAGTCTTCTCCATTTTTTCTTTTAGTAACTTCAGAAAGCATTGCGACTGTCCTGTTCCAAATTTTCTGTTGTTTCTCCTTTTGGATGCTGTGGACAGTAGTTAACTTCAGCTCTTTTGGGTTTCTTAACATTGAAGGCTGCCTGACGGTTGTCACCAAACTTGTTTTTAATGGAGTTTATGGTCACCTCAGCACATCCAAGGCCTCTCAGTTTGGTGCGGAGGTTAGCCATTTTAAATTTTAGGCTAATCTTCCATCCATAACAGCCATTGAAAGACCCCTGCTCTCTAAAGCAAGGATGCTTTTTCACAAGAGCTTCTGCAACATCAGTCAGATCATTGTCTGTTGGGTAGGCTTTGCATTTGTATATTTCTTCTGCCAGTCGTTCCTGAATTTGGGATTTCAGTTTTGGTGAAGGGTTCAATAAGAGTTCCCCCATTGGTGCAGGCAGCATTGGCCTTCTCAAGCTCAAACTCAGCATCATAGCTAAACTGTGGCACAGTGAAGACACTTGGCCAAACCCAGTGCCTTGAGGATGGTGATGAACCTGAAGATGAAAAAGGCTCTGTATCATCCGTGTCAGCAGAGGAGAGGGATAAAGACTCAGTTGTTTGGCTTTGAAACGTTCTTGCATCTTCTTCCTCTAGGCTTTGCAAAAAGATAATCTTAAGTGTTGCTTTGTCCTTTACTTCTGAGATCTCTGACAGATTTATGAACTCGTTTCCAAAATCCTCATCTTGATATTGAAGTCGAATATCTTGCTGCAATCCAAAACTTGTCTTTACTGTGTGGTACAATTCCTCAAGTGAGACAGGTGTTCCTGCTGGAAGAACCAATTTCCTGGCATCATCTTCACCCAGGATTATCCTCAATCTTAGAGGTGATGTCATTTTGAAGATCTGAAAACATTAAACAATTCTTTCAGAAAAAGACAACTTTTTGGCATATCAACAAGCAACAATTAGACACCCATGCACACTTCTGTGCACCTTTAAAATATTATGTTTTTTGTGAAGAACAGAATCTGCAGAACTTAAAGGTTACAACACAAATTATCTTATTAGATTGGAAAAGAATGTAATACCTATCTAAGGCTACATCCACAAAGAGACAGAAGAAGCAGTAGAAGAAATAAGTTCTAACTAGAGAACACGTTGCAGCAGTACAGTAGAGTATGGCAGACGTTGGCAGTTAAAAATAAAAAAATTATACATGAATAAATTCATTTTATTTTGAAAGCAGATATTTGGACACACTAGGAATATCATTATCCTGTGGGAAAGTACAAATGAGAGACAATGCATGCTATGTGTAAAAATTATGCACTTTGATAATAATATGGACTGACTCAGACAGTTATTAATGAGACAATATCAACTTTGTCCGCAATCTCTGAGAGGAAAGAGAGTCAAACCCGTGGCTGCTTCCACAGTCAATTATCTATGGAGTTATTCACTTGTAGGGATCACCAGATTTCAACAGCTGCTGAAGACCTTCAAGTTTCAGTATAAGATCTCACCACAAATTTGACTTCACAAGAACAGCTCTACCTGCATCCTGCAGCTTAACTAAAGCTCAGATACAGTGAGTAGTGAGTAAATAATCAGTGTGATTTGTGGACTTTGGTATCAACTGACACCCATTTGTAAGACCACTGAAGTGGCTCACAAAGACAATGGCACTGAAAATATGCAGCTGATTATATTAAAGACAGTTCCTTAGTTTTTAAAAGGTAGCAAATAAGAATGCGCTTCAAATAGGAGTGTAATTACAGAAAAAATAGCAATGTGTGGTGATAAAGTATTATGAGAATGAATTGAAAAGCCATCTAAGACTTACACCTGTCTTCAGTCTGGTGACAAGGTGAGGCAAGGGCACAGAGCATTTCATAGAATTTTGGTAGCTCAAACATAAAAATTGTAGTGAGGGAATTAATCATTGAGGACCATCTAGTGTTTATGAAACGTTAAGAGTAATAAAAACAATATGGAGCAGTTTGACAAATTATATGCATCATGAAAAATAAATAAAAATACATACAAGCATTAATTTTGTTTTCCCATCAAACTCACAGATCTCTTTAGAGTAACCAGACGCAGTCCTCCAACAGAGTAGGCAGCTAAGGGGTATTCATCAACCAGTTCCTCATTTGCAATGAAAGCCACCTCCCTCACATGTGACATGCTCAGTTCAAAAGCTCTAAAGTGCTCCCTTGTCACGCTGCCCTATTCACTCCTCATTGTCTGCACCTGTCTCAAATCATTCACACCTGATCCTACTCACCTCCTGCCTTTATTACCCATCACTTCCCTTCACTCAGTGCCGGATCATACTACGACTAATAACTACTAACTATTGATGTCTCGTGTGCCTTCCCTGCTGTCTCGTTCCTGCCCGCTGTCCAGTCTCTCCGTTCCGGTCGTCGTCTTCTTCATCATCATCACCATCACCTTCACCGCCTCCTTTAATAAACATCCTGCACCTTCCTTCAGCGTCTGCATTTGGGTCCATACTCCACACACATCCCTGACAGAATGATCCGGCCTTAAAATGGACCCAGCACTCGCCCGGGAGATCGCCGCCCTGCGCCAGGACGTCTGGGCCAACCTGGCCAAACTCGCTGCCTCTCCTCACCTTCCTGTGCGGGTCTCCGGAGCTGAGGAAATCCTTGGAGTGCTCCCTCACTTCAAGAGGGTGTTCTCCGCTCCAGATCTCGCTGCGCTGTGGAGCGAGGCGGAGGGGGTTCGCCGGGAGGCGTTGGATCAGATCATCGGTCCGCCCTCTCCGTCTCCACCATCTGGCCACCGGCCCGTGAGCCCGTTCCAGCTCCAGCCCGTGAGCCCGTTCCAGCTCCAGCCCGTGAGCCCGTTCCAGCTCCAGCCCGTGAGCCCGTTCCAGCTCCAGTCCGTGAGCCCGTTCCAGCTCCAGTCCCAGAACCTGCCGTTATTGTGGCTCCTGTCTTCTTAGCAGTCACAGCGGCAGCTCTCCAGCGACCGACATTGCCCCATGGGTCGCTGGAGCTCCCGGGGAGGGTCAGGGAGGACCCGTCCCCGTCGCTAGATCTCCCAGGGAGGGTCAGGGAGGACCCGTCCCCGTCGCTAGAGCTCCCAGGGAGGGTCAGGGAGGACCCGTCCCCGTCGCTAGAGCTCCCAGGGAGGGTCAGGGAGGACCCGTCCCCATCGTCCGAGCCTCCAGATTCTTCGTCTCAGCAGGCGTCCGAGCCTCCAGATTCTTCGTCTCAGCAAGCGTCCGAGCCTCCAGATTCTTCGTGTCAGCAGGCGTCCGAGCCTCCAGATTCTTCGTCTCAGCAGGCGTCCGAGCCTCCAGATTCTTCATCTCAGCCGGCGTCCGAGCCTCCAGACTCTTTTCGTCTCGGCCGACCTCTACCAGCCAGGCATCTTCTTCCCCGCCGACCAGCCAAGCTCCTCAGCCGCTGCCTAGACCTCAGAAGGGGACCTAAGGGCTGTCCACCTGATCTCCAGGTCCCCAAGGGGGGATCACCAGGCCGTCCTCCGGACCTCCGTCCAGCCAGAGGACGCCATCCGGGTCGTTTTCCCAAACTCCAGGTCCTCAAGGGAGGATCACCAGGCCGTCCTCCGGACCTCCGTCCAGCCAGAGGACACCATCCGGGTCGTCCTACCGACCTCCGTCCAGCCAGAGGACGCCATCTGGGTCGTCCTCCGGACCTCCGTCCAGCCAGAGGACGCCACCGGGGCCGTCCGCCCGACCTCCAGGTCCTCAGGGGCCGCCCACCTGGTCGTCCGCCAGACTTCCAGGGGCGTACCCAGAAAGGCTCTTTGCAATGTGAACATCAGTTTCATTTGGTAGTCTTTGCTTAATAGCAGCTCCAATGTCACTTTGGAGCACATCAATAGGCACTGATGAAACATTAGTTACCATTAGTTGTTTTTTCTCAGACGTGCAAATGGTAAGCAATCACAAGCTGGTGTTTTCTGGCAAGTGTGAGAGGTATGTTTTTAAAACAGTTGGTATGTCGAGCAATCTGTTTAAAAAAACTATGCTTCGCCTCAAACCTCATTGTCCACTTATGAACAAAGGTCCAAAGAGATGTATCATGACAGGATAGTGCTCTACAAAATGGTGTTTAGGGAGAACACGGCTATTTGGAAAAAGTTCTTGGTATCTCTGGCGATGCTCACCGATTTTGAACTCAAGATATGATATCGACTCATCACAGTGGATAGGGGCAACAACAAGTTCCACTATATCCTTGAGATCCAAAAGAACATGCCAGGCCTGTTCATCTCCTGGAACAAGGGGACCAATAATAAGAGGTAACAAGCAAAGCAGAGACCAATTTTCATGTGCATTCCCCCCTATATTTCTTTTCCTTGAATAAGTATGTGGTATGATGTGAGGACGATTGGTCTTATCTCCCAATTTGTACTCAAATGTGTATTAAACTGTTAAGTTTTTCTAAGGTGAAATACTTTTTAGAGATCAAAACAGCCAAACAATCAGCTACTTCTACGGGTATAATGCCCTCAAATAAATCATGTACTATATCCGGGGGAAAGCTTGCAGTAACATCAAAATGAGTGAGAGGTTTAGTCAAAACACAATAACGTTTAACCCCTCAACACAGGCTTGAAGTTTCCAATGCAGATTGTAAGTGAGCCTGGTGGAGTTCACGTGTTCTACACTCAAAAACGCCTGCAGTCAAAAACTGAATTTCATTTCTCTTAGCTACACAGAATCTACATATGTATTTGTCATGGTTCCTGGGTGTTTGTGTTTTGTTAATTTTCCTTATTTAGTTCTATTATGTTTTAGTTATTCTTTGTCTCCCTCTGGTGGTCTTGTGTTTGGTTGCAGTTGTTTGTGTTAATCTCTATTTTCCCCAAGTTCATATTAATACTTATCCTTCATTAGTCCCAGTGGTTATATTTTATTCCTCCTTCTGTCTTCCAGTGTTTCATTAGATTCCCTTCCAGACTTATCTTTAGTTTCTTAAGAGTCTTCTGTCTCCCAGCCTTTTTACCTCCTATCCCAGTTGATTACTTCCACCTGCTCTCTCCCTCCCACCTGCATCTGCTCCCACTAGTTGATCATTGGTCTTCTCAGTCACTTCCTCATTTCCTCCTCAGTATAAATTCGGTCCTCTCTCAGTCACTACTCGCTGGTCCGTTGTCGTTCTTCCCTTGCTGGTTCCTGCCCTCGTTGTTGCCCATCCTGGTTCCTGTTTTTCCCTGTTTGCTGCCTGTATCCTCCTGAGTTTTGTAAGTTCCCCTTCCTTGTGTTTTTTCATTAAAAACTTTTTTGACGTTACTCTGCTGCATTTGGGTCCTCCCTAACCTTGCATCATGACAGAACGGACCAGCCAGTCTTTGGACCCAGCAGCAGAGCTCACAAATAATGATTGGAATAGACTGCATGTGACGGTGAAGCTTTTTTATGACACCATGGCTAAATCACCCGATCCACAGACCAGGCTTAGGGTTGCAGAACTCAGCATCTGTCAACTGCTGAGAGTGCAACCCTACCTGAAGAAGCTTGGATTAGAGGAAATGCTGGACGATGCCGAATACCATCGCCATCGGGCCATTTCTGAACGCTCTAAACTACGGCCCACTTCTCATGTCCCCTCGTCCATCCGCGTCTCACAAGACTTATTTGACCCCCAGTACAGGTCTGGAGGTCGTTCATCTCGTCCGCCGCGGGTTAAAGAAGAAAACCTTTTTGAGTTTTTTTATGGGGACAGAATGGACTACCTTAGAGCTACTGAGTGCCCACCAGTTTCCCAGCCATCTCAGTCACCACAGGTTGCAGTCGGCTCCAGGGGGACCCAGCCCACTCCGGACTCCGCCAGGGGTGTCACGGAGGACACGCCTCTGATTCCAGGCTCTGCAGGGGGTATCCCGGAGGACACGCCTCTGATTCCTGTTCCTGTCTCTGCAGGGGGGGTCCCGAGGGACTCGCCCTTGGCTCCTGTCTCTGCGGGGGATGTCCCGGAGGACATATCCCTGGTTCCTGTCTCCGCAGGGGGTGTCCTTGAAGACACGCCTCGGGTTCCTTTTTCCGCCGGGGGTGTCTGGGAGGATACGCCTCGGGTTCCTATTTCCGCCGGGGGTGTCTGGGAGGACACGCCTCGGGTTCCTGTTTCCGCCGGGGGTGTCTGGGAGGACACGCCTCGGGTTCCTGTTTCCGCCGGGGGTGTCTGGGAGGACACGCCTCGGGTTCCTGTTTCCGCCGTGGGTGTCTCGGAGGACACGCCTCGGGTTCCTGTTTCCGCCGGGGGTGTCTCTGAGGACACGCCTCGGGTTCCTATTTCCGCCGGGGGTGTCTGGGAGGACACGCCTCGGGTTCCTGTTTCCGCCGTGGGTGTCTCGGAGGACACGCCTCGGGTTCCTGTTTCCGCCGGGGGTGTCTCTGAGGACACGCCTCGGGTTCCTATTTCCGCCGGGGGTGTCTGGGAGGACACGCCCCGGGTTCCTGTCTTCGCCGGGGGTGTCCAGAAGGATACGCCTCGGGCTCCAGACTCCGCCGAGGGTGTCCAGGGAGACACGCCTCGGGCTCCAGACTCCGCCGAGGGTGCCCAGGGGGACACGCCTCGGGCTCCAGACTCCGCCGAGGGTGCCCAGGGGGACACGCCTCGGGCTCTAGACTCCGCCGAGGGTGCCCAGGGGGACACGCCTCGGGCTCTAGACTCCGCCGAGGGTGCCCAGGGGGACACGCCTCGGGCTCTAGACTCCGCCGAGGGTGCCCAGGGGGACACACCTCGGGCTCTAGACTCCGCCGAGGGTGCCCAGGGGGACACGCCTCGGGCTCCAGACTCCGCCGAGGGTGCCCTGAAGGACACGCCTCGGGCTCCAGACTCCGCCGAGGGTGCCCAGGGGGACACGCCTCGGGCTCTAGACTCCGCCGAGGGTGTCCAGAAGGATACGCCTCGGGCTCTTGACTCCCCCGAGAGGTTCCCGAGGGACACAGCCTTGGGGTCAGCACGTCGCCGACGGCCTCCACGCCGTCTTCTGGTTCCTCGTCGCCGGCTCCCAAGCCACAAGGTCCTGCTCTGCAGCCGGCTCCCAAGCCACAAGGTCCTGCTCCGCAGCCGGCTCCCAAGCCACAAGGTCCTGCTCCGCAGCCGGCTCCCAAGCCACAAGGTCCCTCGTCGCCGGCCTCCTCGTCTCCTGGTTCCTCGTCTCCGGCCTCCTCGTCTCCTGGTTCCTCGTCTCCTGGTTCCTCGTCGCCGGCCTCCTCGTCGCCGGCCTCCTCGTCGCCGGCCTCCCAGGTTCCTGCTCTTTCGTCGCCGGCCTCCCAGGTTCCTGCTCTTTTGTCGCCGGCCTCCCAGGTTCCTGCTCTTTCGTCGCCGGCCTCCCAGGTTCCTGCTCTTTCGTCGCCAGCCTCCCAGGTTCCTGCTCCTTCGTCGCCGGCCTCCCAGGTTCCTGCTCCTTCGTCGCCGGCCTCCCAGGTTCCTGCTCCTTTGTCGCTGGCCTCAGGACTTTAGTCTCTTGTTTTTGTTTTGGACTCTTACCCTCCTTCCGAGGCCTCCTCCGCCCACCCTGGTTGGGTGTGTTTTTTGTTTTGGACTCTTAGGGGGCGTCTGGTATCCGCCCTTGAGGGGGGGGTCCTGTCATGGTTCCTGGGTGTTTGTGTTTTGTTAATTTTCCTTATTTAGTTCTATTATGTTTTAGTTATTCTTTGTCTCCCTCTGGTGGTCTTGTGTTTGGTTGCAGTTGTTTGTGTTAATCTCTAATTTCCCCAAGTTATATTTTATTCCTCCTTCTGTTTTCCAGTGTTTCATTAGATTCCCTTCCAGACTTATCTTTAGTTTCTTAAGAGTCTTCTGTCTCCCAGCCTTTTAACCTCCTATCCCAGTTGATTACTTCCACCTGCTCTCTCCCTCCCACCTGCATCTGCTCCCACTAATTGATCATTGGTCTTCTCAGTCACTTCCTCATTTCCTCCTCAGTATAAATTCGGTCCTCTCTCAGTCACTACTCGCTGGTCCGTTGTCGTTCTTCCCTTGCCGGTTCCTACCCTCGTTGTTGCCCATCCTGGTTCCTGTTTTTCCCTGTTTGCTGCCTGTATCCTCCTGAGTTTTGTAAGTTCCCCTTCCTTGTGTTTTTTCATTAAATCCTTTTTTGATGTTACTCTGCTGCATTTGGGTCCTCCCTAACCTTGAATCATGACAGTATTCCCCAGAAAAGTTTTCAACAAAACCTGCAAGCCCATGAGCAGCTAAGTTATCAGCTATTACACAATTTACAGTGCCTTTAACAAACTCATTCAACTGAGCAATAAACACACCGTGTTGTTCCAAGATCACAAGATCTTTTAACAGGGGTTCCAACACTTTTTCAAACCCAAATATTTTTAAATCGTCACTTTTACAAAGAACAGCTAAATAAATGGATGAGAGAGCTGAATGAGAGCCTGGAGGCAAATTATCCAAGACCCAAAATAAACCACAAAGCTTATGTTTTTTGCGTGAGGTTCCAAGAGGATTGCAAACCTCAAAATCATCAATGTAAAGTGTAATGGAGATTCTCAGAACATCAACAGCTAGAAAGCTATTGGTTTTAAAGTGCTTGCCATCTCGGAAAGACCTGTAAACACTCTGACCATCAGCCAAATCCTCACTTTTTTCTTGTCCTATAAGTTGCTCAATCACTCCATCAAGTATGTGATTATGACTCAATAATTCTTGCAATAGCTTTAATAAAGGAATGTACTGAAATTACTTTATTTGATCAACAGATAAAATATACTCAACAGGCTCTACAACCCTAAAGTTAAACTTAAAGTATTGTTTTCTTTTCTGACACCAACCCAGTTCCAACTTCAGGATTTGAGAAATCAGAGCAACTAGTGCTAACACCTTCAGGATCATCTGAATCTTGTGCTGGGTCAACAAACACAACTAAACCTACCTTGAAATCTTTAAGTGAATGTAAATTATGCTTCCTGTTTTTGTGTGAATAAAATGTACCGAAGATATTTGTCTTGAAAGAGCAGCCTGAAAATACACAAGTTACTGTCTCACTATTTCGTAAATGTGATCCGATATGTACAAAATAATCTCTCTCTGTGGTGAGGTCACTGCAGTCACATAACTCACACCTAAAAGTGACTGAACTGGCAGCCGTCTGTTTAAAATGAGAAGAATGACATCTGTACACGTGTGTTTTTAGTCCACACCAGGTCTTAAATGTACGTGGACAATTTACATATATACAAATACAACGCTGGCTGGGTCCATAATGGTGATGTAATCTACAGTGTTTCAATAATTTGTACCTACTACTCTCCCTGATGGAACAACGTTTGCACTGCCACATACACGTCACTGAAAGAAAAAGAGAGAAACAGTTTTTAATGATGGTTTTATTGGTACATTATTCATTTTGGTTGAATAAAAATTATCATACAAAAAATTATATGATTGTAAAAACTTACCATGTATTAAAGAGGAGGCGCAAACAATCAGACAAAGGGGGCAGCTTTCTTTGTGATGTTACTATGGTAAAAAAAAAAAAACCAGAAAACTATTTAATAAAAACTTCCACACTAAAACAATTTTAACTTCGTTGCAAATATATATTAACACATACACACCCACACACATAAAAAATATAAATACTTCTCGCAATATACAACTCACAGATAAATATCCAATCTATTGCCAACTGTTATAGCACAAGTGTTTGACACCATGCAATAAAGACTCTTGTAGTTGCGGGCAAGGTCCGACAGGCGCTCTTCATAACTATCCGCCATTGTGTTTTCCTCTGACGTCGTGTTCATGTTCTTGTTCCTATGAACGCTAGCGTTCAGTTCAATATTGCAACTCGCGCACATGACATTTTACCTTGCATCGACGCAAGAGACCTAGTCCCAAACGGACGCTAGTGAAAAAAAAAGAAAATACGAATAATTAAAAAAAAAAGGAAGAGAGACCAGAATGCCGTGTTGCAAAACCAATAACCGTCATTTACGAGCAAAGTTACTGCTAACGGAGTAAAGTTAAAGTACAGTGAGTAAGCCATAGCATCTTTTAGCTAACTTCATTTACTGTGAAAAAGTGAATTACAAACGTGTTAAATATTTTACTAAATATATAAATAACCTCTCTAAACACTCCTCAAGACTAACCACAAAAACGGGTTCACAAGAAAAAAATGACAGCCACTTAAAAGCAATAAAGTTGTAATGCTAATAGTGACACAAATAACCGGAGCGGATTATAAAACAGGTATTAGACGTTCTCAAGCTGCATTGGAAATTCTGAAAAACTACAACTTACACATTTGGAGTTAAAAATATTATTAAACCTTAAATCGACGGAATAACTTAGTTTCACTTAGATATTTTCACTTATTCAGTACTTACCTGTAATGTGGAAGATACCACAGAGGCAAACAGCAGAACACATGCATTAACTTGGTCCGTTGTCCCGCTTCTTCACTTCCGGGAGGTTTGAGCATGCGCACTAGACATACATTTTAGAGTTGTTGATTGAAAGTAGTTACACTTCATTGGACTAAAGAATGCCAATCTAGTTCATTAAACATTTCATTATTTTATGTTAAACCAACAAGTGATAATTATTTAAAAACATAAACACAATATGTTCATGTTAAATAGACACATTTCTATTGAACGAATCAAACAAGTGCCTTAGTTGAGTTTTTTGAGTGTGTTTTGTTCCTCCTGCTTGTGTTTAAACTTAGTTCTTTTCCTTATCTAGTTTTATCATGTTAGGTTATTCCTTGTCTTTATTAGTTTATTCCGGCACTTCCTTGTTTCTGTATCTTCTTCTTGCTCTTAGATGTTTTCACCTTTTGCTTGTGTCCTCATTTGCTTCCTTAGTTTTTTCCCTCTAGATAGTTTGCTCATTTATTTCTTCCTTCTGATCTCTAGTGTTTCCTTAGGTTTCCGTCCTAGACTTATTATCTTTAGTTTCTAGTTTCTTAAGAGTTTTCTGTCTTCCTAGCCATTCTACCTCTCGTCCCAGCTCTTGATTGTTTCCACCTGCTCTCTCCCCCTCATCTGCATCTGATTCCTCTAATTGGTCATTGGTCTCCTCTCACTTCCTCATTTCCTCCTCAGTATATATTCTGCTCTCATTCAGTCACTACTCGCTAGTCCGTCGTCATTTTTTCCCTGTCTGGTTCCTGATTCCTGTCCAGTTCCTGTTTCTTCCTCAAAACTAAATTTGTTGGTTCTCCTAGTTCTGTAAGTTTATACTCCTTGTTTTTGTTACGATTAAATCATTTAAGTTTTATTTTGCTGCTTTTGGTAGGACCCAAAAGTATATAATAATACACAAACATGACAGAACGGACCAGCCAAGTAGACCCAGTAGCTCTCAGTCTGCCCACACTGCACCTTAATTTAAGGAAGAATTTGGACTCTATAGCCAGTCTCAGCCCACCTTGGGTCCGAATTGGGGCAGCAGAGAATTTAATGGACTTGCTAAAGCCTTATGTGCCATTATGTTCTGAACTGGGGTTGACTGCATTTTGTGGCACGCCCCTGGCTCCTGACTCCACCGAGGGTGTCCAAAAAGACACTCCCCTGGCTCCTGACTCCGCAGGGGGTGTTCCGGAGGACACGCCTCTGGCTCCTGACTCCGCAGGGGGTGTTCCAGAAGACACGCCTCTGGCTCCTGACTCCGCAGGGGGTGTTCCGGAAGATACGCCTCTGGCTCCTTACTCCACAGGGGGTGTTCTGGAGAACACGCCTCTGGCTCCTGACTCTGCCAAGGGTCTCCAGAGGGACACAGCCTCGGGGTCATCGCCACATCTTGGGTCTTTTACGCCACGTCATGGGTCTTCTACGCCACACCGTCGCCGTGGGTCTTCTACGCCACGCCGTGGATCTTCTACGCCATGCCGTGGGTCTTCTACGCCACGCTGTGGGTCTTCTACACCATGCCGTGGGTCTTCTACGCCACGTCGGGGGTCCTCCACTCCGTCCTACCAAGGTCCCCTCAATCGACGCCGGCTCACTAGACACAAGGTTCTCTGCAGCCGGCTCACTGGACACAAGGTTCTCTGCAGCCGGTTCCTAAGACACAAGGTTCTCTGCAGCCGGTTCCCAAGACACAAGGTTCTCTGCAGCCGGTTCCCAAGACACAAGGTTCAGCTCCGCATCCGTCCACCAAGACACAAGGTTCTGCTCCGCAGCCGTCTACGCCACAAGGTTCCTTGTCGCAGGCCTCCTCGTCTCCTGGTTCCTCGTCGCAGGCCTCCACGTCTCCTGGTTCCTCGTCGCCGACCTCCCAGGTTCCTGCTCCTTCGTCGCCGACCTCCCAGGTTCCTGCTCCTTCGTCGCCGACCTCCCAGGTTCCTGCTCCTTCGTCGCCGACCTCCCAGGTTCCTGCTCCTTCGTCACCGACCTCCCAGGTTCCTGCTCCTTCGTCGCCGACCTCCCAGTTCCTGCTCCTTCGTCGCCGACCTCCCAGGTTCCTGCTCCTTCTTCGCCGACCTCCCAGGTTCCTGCTCCTTCTTCGCAGACCTCCCAGGTTCCTGCTCCTTCTTCGCAGACCTCCCAGGTTCCTGCTCTTTCTTCGCAGACCTCCCAGGTTCCTGCTCTTTCTTCGCAGACTTCCCAGGTTCCTGCTCCTTCTTCGCAGACCTCCCAGGTTCCTGGTCCTTCGTCGCAGACCTCCGAGGTTCCTGCTCCTTAGTCGCAGACCTCCCAGGTTCCTGCTCTTTCGTCGCAGATCTCCGGACTTTAGCCTTTTGTTGTTTGTTTTGGACTCTTGCCATCTTTCCGAGGCCCCCTCCGCCCACCCTGGTTGGGTTGATTTTTTGTTTGTTTTGGACTCTTGCCCTCCTTCCGAGGCCCCCTCCGCCCACCCTGGTTGGGTTGATTTTGTTGTTTGCTTTGGACTATTAGGGGCATCTAGTATCCACCCTTGAGGGGTGGGGTCCTGTCAGGTTCCGTGGATATTTTGCTTTTTTCCTTCCACTTCATTTCCTTCCTCTCTGTACCCTAAGCTGTTTTGTTCCTCCTGTTTGTGTTTAAACTTAGTTCTTTTCCTCATCTAGTTTTATCATGTTAGGGTATTCCTTGTCTTTATTACTTTATTCTGGGACTTCCTTGTTTCTGTATCTTCTTCTTGCTCGTAGATGTTTTCACCTTTTTGTTTGTGTCCTCATTTGTTTCCTTAGTTTTTTCCCTCTAGATAGTTTCCTAAATTATTTCTTCCTTCTGCTCTCTAGTGTTTCCTTCCTAGACTTATTATCTTTAGTTTCTAGTTTCTTAAGAATTTTCTGTCTTCCCAGCCATTCTACCTCTCGTCCCAGCTGTTGATTGTTTCCACCTGCTCTCTCCCTCTCACCTGCATCTGATTCCTCCAATTGGTCATTGGTCTCCTCTCACTTCCTCATTTCCTCCCCAGTATATATTCTACTCTCATTCAGTCACTACTCGCTGGTCTGTCGTCAATTTTTTCCTTGTCTGGTTCCTGATTCCTGCCCAGTTCCTGTTTCTTCCTCATCACTGCATTTGTTGGTTCTCCTAGTTCTGTAAGTTTATACCCCTTGTGTTTGTTACAATTAAATCATTTAACTTTTATTTTTCCTTTGGGTCCTAATTAATACACAAACATGACACGGTGCTGTTTCTAGCAGAGTGGGCCCCCTGCCCCTCGGGAGCAGAGGACATCTCTCAGAGCGGACTGAACATTATAGCTCACAGAAGGTCACTATTAGGACGTCTTACATTACCTTGTTTATTTGTTCATTTCTTAAACTTTTGCTTAAAGTTGTTCAAAGTTTATTATTCTTGTAGCAAAGGGGGTGCAAATATGAAAGGGAGGATAGTGAGACATAAGATAACAGAGTCAAAATGATGACATCCAAGGACTGCATTAAAGTAGCCTCATATAATGTCAATGGTGTATTCACCCCATCCAAAAGGAGCAAGATAATGAGTAAGATGAAGAAGGAAGGTGTCGGGGTAATATTACTACAGGAGACCCACTTAATGGAAAAAGAGCACGCAAAGCTCAAGAGGAACGGTTATAACCAAACATTTTCTGCTTTCTATAAATCAGGACATAGGAAAGGGGTGTCAATTTTGATTTCTGGTTAGAACTCATTTGAGAAAATATGTTATAAGGGATAAAGAGGGTAGGTGGCATACAAAAAATGCAATTAGCAGAAGAATTAAGGGGCTGATGGATAAATTAGGACTTATAGATGTATGGAGGGATTTGAATCCCACAAGAAAAGATTATACTTATTATTCATCACCACACAATTTATATTCGAGGATCGATTACTTCATGATGTATCATAGAGATAGGCAAAGGGTGATAAAATGTGATATAGGAGTAATGGATCTATCAGACCATAGCCCCCTTTATTTAACATTACAATTGGTGAGGGAGCAAAAAACAACCTGGAGACTAAATTCGAACATATTAAAAAGCCTAAATTCGAACATATTAAAAAGCCACATGAAGGAAGAAATTATGAAGGAACTTCAGACATAGAGGATAATGATAACGGTGAGGTGTCCCCATCGGTGCTGTGTGATGCATGCAAAGCCGTAATGAGGTAAAATAATAGCCAAATCGGCATATTTAAAAAAGGTAAGACTGTTAAAACTTGACACATTACAATCAGACCTAAAATGTTCAGAAAGAGAGCATAAAGACAAACTGGAAGAGGACATACATCAGGAAATAAAAAAGAGGGCAGAGATCAATTAGATTTATGCACAGGATATTGGAAAAAAAATATTGTTTATAAAACAGAGATACTATGAGGTGGGAGGTAGGTCAACAAAACTGCTGGTGTATAATTTCAAAAGACAGCAGGCAAAAACTAATATTAATAAAATTAGAGATCCACATACAAGGTTAACAAGGTATAAAACAGCAGATACAAAAGTGCTTTGAAGTGTACTAAAAAAATCTATATGCCCAACCGAAAGCTGGTAATAAGACCCAGATTCATCAATTCCTAAGGAACTTAGATGTATCAATAGTAACAGAAGAACAGAATTAGGCTTTGACCGCTGAAATTACAGGGTAGGAAATAAATAAAGCAATCTCAAATCTCAAGGCTAACAAGTCCCAGGGTGCAGACGGGTACACTGCAGAATGCTACAAATCGCTATGGGTATTATTAATCCCATTTCTGTGAAGAGCGTTCAACTGGGGGCTGAAGGGGGGAGAAATTCCTATTTCATGGAGAGAAGCAGTTACCTCTGTCATCCCAGAAGAGGGAAAGGATGACCATGAATGCTCCAGTTTTAGACCTATTAGTGTCCTTAACCAAGACTATAGATTGTTTACCGCCATTTTAGCCAGATGTCTAGAGGTAATTCCACCAGAAATAATCCAATTAGACCAGACAGGTTTTATAAAACACAGACAGACACAAGATAATATCAGGCGCACCCTGCATGTAGTGCAACATGTGATCAGAAATCAGACAGAGATGGTAATGGTAAGAATTGATGCTAAAAAGGCATTTGATTCTGTGGGATGGGATTTCTTATACAGCGTATTAGAGCGGTTTCAGTTCCACGAGACATTTATTAAGGTTATACAGGCCTTGTATAATAAACCAACAGCTTGGATCAGGATCAACGGTAGTCTCTCAAATTTTTTCATGCTGAGCGAGGCTGTCGCCAGGGCTGCTCAATGAGTCCTCTTCTCTTTGCCATTTTTCTGGAACCACTGAGCAATTGGATAAAAGAAAATGATAATATAACAGGTATAAACATAGGGGAAGGGATGCAGAAAGTAGCCTTATTTGCGTATGACATATTAGTATATTTATGAAAACCCTTACAGACTACGGTCACCTATACGGCTATAAAATTCATATTCAGAAAACTCAGGTTATCACTTTCAATTACAGACCAATCCAAGAAATCAGGGATAATTACAAGATTAACTGGGATTCCAATTCGATAAAAATATTTAGGGGTTAATTTGCCTATAGAGCTGGGACAATTAAAGTCAGTTAATTATGACCCGTTAATCAATAAAATTAAATGTGATATCAACAGATGGAATCTGATACCTTACATGAGTATTATACAAAGGGTGGAGGTGATAAAAATAAATGTTTTACCAAGGCTTTTGTACCTATTTCAGAGTTTACCAGAAGGAGGTGAAAGATGATAAATTTGGGGAATGGGATAAAATGATCTCTAGGTACATTTGGCAGGGACAAAAACCGAGGGTTAGGTATAAAACGCTGCAGCTGCCTAAAAACAAAGCAGGTCTTGCACTTCCGTGCCTGAAGAGCTACTATCAAGCTGCGCAAATAAAGATATTTGTCAATTTATACAACTCCTCCTACTCAGCGAGATGGAAAGAAATTGAGGATACCACAACAGATGGGCTATAATAGGGGACAGCATCCTGAGAAAACATATCAGAGAAGGGATAAATCCTTGGTTGGATATATCGCTGAAGACTTGGTTTGAATTAATCTCTAAAAATGACTTGAAAACTCAAAGTTGATTTTTGAGATGGATTGGGTATGATTCTGAATTCACCCCAAATAGAATAGATACTACTTTTAAAAATTGGGAACGAGGACCTAGAATATTTTAGGAGCTCTTAAGAAAAAAGGAGATCAAAAGTTTTCAAGAGCTGAAAGAACAATATAGTTTAACAAATCGGGATCAAAACAGATATTTGCAATTACAACATTATTTAGAACACACAATAAGAGGAACAATTGGGGGGAAGGGGGATAGAAATTTTTGAGGTGTTTATTTCGGCTTACGACTCTAAACCAGGGAAAAAGCTGATTTCCAAATTATGTAAGAGAGTGGAAAACTTAAAGGGAAATGACAATGTGTATATAAAAGAGAGGTGGGAGAGGGAAGCTAATATGGTAATTTCTGGGGATGAGTGGGAGGAGATAAATGAGCAGCAGTGGAGAACAACCTGTTCTTTATCTTGGAGAGAACATGCTGGTCCGTCGTCATTTTTTCACTGTCTGGTTCCTGAGTCCTGTCCAGTTCCTGTTTCTTCCTCATCTCTGCATTTGTTGGTTCTCCTAGTTCTGTAAGTTTATATTCCTTGTTTTTGTTACGATTAAATCATTTAAGTTTTATTTTGCTGCCTTTGGGTCCTAATTAATACACAAACATGACAGAAAACAGAAACAAATTAAGTTTGAGTGATAATGTAAATTTTTTGCACTCTGGGCAACTGACTCAGTGACTCAAATGACTCAAAAAACCCGATTCATTTTGGTGAGTGACTCATTCAAACTCGATTCAGTAAAAATAATCACATTTACCATCACTAGCGGAGACAAACATATTTATAGTATAATTTTTGTAGCAAGCAAAAAAGCGATTACTAGAAAATGGAAGAAGACTGAGATACCCAAGGTTGAGGATTGGGTTGAGGTGATGAACAACATATATGTGATGGAAAAGTTAACATTCTCGCTGAGATTGGAGGAAGACAAATTTAAAAGAATCTGGGAAGGTTGGCTAGAGTATATAAAACCAATCAGGTCAGACTTTATTTGATAGTTATATCAAAAGGTTATTGATTTCACCCTAGTTCATAGCTACAGAAGTTAAAATGTTCTGTCGTGTTTTTTTCCCTTTTGTTTGTTTTCTTCTTTCGTTTTCTTTCTAACAAAAAAAAAGAGAATGTACTGGGAAAAGAATAAAAGTCCAAGTCACTGTGTAACAGATGTGAATTGAATGGTTGTTGAATTGCTCAATAAAGAGAAAGTAAAAAAAAAAAGAATAATTTAAATGGAGGGAATTAACTGGCAGCCATTGCTTCATCTCATTTAGGCAATCCAGAAGTGGCTGAAGGGAGGTACTGGATTCAAATAGTGCATAAAACTGGCAATTGCTGGCATAAAAGTGAAAAGAGATCCCATGTTTTCTCAGAATGTCACAAAATGGAAGGATATAGAACAAGGAGGGCTAAAATAGGACCCTGAGGGACACAGGAAGCAAGCGGAGGATTACATTTTATTATTGGGCATAACAGAGTCTTCAAACTAAAAAATAAGAACAGAACCACTGAAGGGCTGATCTTAGCCGCATCAACTGAATATTATGATCAATTGTGTCGAATGCAGCCGAGAGATCAATGAGAATCATAAGGACAAAGGAACTAGGATTTGGTGCCTGGAAGATTCAATTCAATTCAAATTAAAAAATACTTTATTGATCCCAGAGGGAAATTAAGTGTTGTTGTAGCTCATGTAATTAATTCTTTAAGGAGTTGTTGTAGATCATGATTGCTGTGGGAAGGATTTCCTGTAGCGGTCTGTATTGCTGCACAGTGGCACAGTTGGTAGCACTGTTGCCTGCAGCAATTAATGTCCTCTCCATGTGTTTGGTAAAGAGTCATCCAGTCTGTGGTCGCAAAACAACCCTGCAGAGCTTCTTCAGCTTCCTGTGACCATTTTCTCACAATTTTCTTTGTAACAGGTTGCCTCTGAACAAGTGGCTAATATTCTGAACAGAGAAAAACAAGATTGTGATCTGATTGTCCTAGAGGAGGTCTTGGTTTGGACATGTATGCATCCTTTACATTTGCATAAACAAATCCAAGGTCCTGTTTTCTCTTGTAGAGCAGCTGACAAACTGTTGAAATGTTGGAAGTGTAGTAGAGAGCGAGGCATGGTTAAAATAACCAGATATTGGCAAAAATGCATTCGGGTTGTTGTGGCACAGATAGGTAGGATTTGGCTATGAATAATTATGAATAATTACCTAAGGCAATTATTAATAAGATTAAAAATTACCAAGTTTGTGGGCACCACCTGGATTCCAGGAATATATAGCCAAATTGTTCAGTCTCAGTTTATATGTTTATGATTACATGCCTGATAAGGAAGAATAAGTTCTTACGCTGTGGACATTAATTGTATGCATTACTCCAAGTAATCCCAGACAACTTCTCTTTAAGCTAAGGGGAATTTATTAAGAAAATAGATCAACCTTACAGCCAAAACATTTTGTCAATAATTCCCATCTATTCTAAAGCATGCACCTAACTACTACATATCTTTGAAAACAAAAATATGTGAGACTTAAACACAATCAACACACACAAACAGACCGCTCCCCCTTCCGCAGGGGAGGGGAGGTGATGTGGCCCTCACTGCAGGAGACTCAAGTCACAGATAGTGTGAGGAGACAAAGGGTCATAAAACTAGCTTTGGCTAAAGGAGCACATGGGGTGAAGCATCCATGTGGTAGGCCTCTGCTTTAGCTAACAGACTATGGAACAATGAGGTTAACCTTTCAACTAAGACCAGCTAACGCAGGACTCTGCCGACCAGGTGATCAGAAAGAAAGAGAAAGAAAGAAAGAAAAACCAAAATAACACTGGTGAACTCTCTTGGTAAATAATATGGACGAAAACTTACTGCCAAGAGTTCAATATCTGGGCTGCAGAGACAACACCTCACAGTAACATGTCCTGGATGACACCATCTGTTATTGACAAACATTGCTACTCCACCTCGTTTTCTTATTCTGCTCGTCTTCAGATTTCTGTCTGCTCGTATAGTCAGGAAGCCTGGCAGAGAGAAGTTGGAGTCGGGGATATGATCCTGCATCCACGTCTCGATAAAACACAAAACACTGCATTCCCGATACTCTGGCTGAGTCCTTGTAAAGGCTTGGATTTCATCCATCTTGTTGGCCAGTGACCTCACATTACCCATTATGATCAATGGAAGAGATGGCTTGCACTTCATCCTTCTGTCTCCTTTTTGCTCCTGCTCTGCATCCACTTCTCCTCCTTATCAACTCATTAGGGATTTGTGGCTTCAGTTGAGATATTATTTCAGCTTTTGCGATGTTACTCAGCTGCTCCCGGCTGTAAACCACATTGTTGCCATGGTTATGCATCATAATAAATTATCAAAAAGTGAAAAATAACAGCAAAAATCCTTTCAGCTTCACAGCACCAAAAACTATTAAGTATACAGATAAACAAAAGCAATCTTCCTCAAGAAAACAGAGGATCCAATGTACAAAAAACCAAAACTTAATATGTAGCCAACAGAGCCACTCAGACATGCAGCCACCCAGAGCAGCGCAATTCTAGAAGTTGTATTTTATATTTCTTTTAAGATGTAATTTAACACCTTTAGGTGAACCACTTCATTGCTGTGCCGGACCCTGACTCGGAATTGAAAGATTTTCCTCCAGGTACACAAGAAGTTGTTGATAAACGACTTTCTCCAGAACCGTAGATAAAAATTTTCATTTGGAGATCGGACAGAAATTGGCTGTACTAGAAGTGTCTAATCCCATCTTTTTCAGCAACGGCTGGATCACTGCATGCTTGAAAAGATGGGACATCACAGCCAAAGCTAAGATGCAGTTAATAATGCGTAATATAAAAGATCCAAGGATACTGAACGTTTATTTAAATAGACGCAAGGGGAAAAGCTCACCAGTGGAGTCCGATGGTTTCACATGAGTAAGGCAAGGCATGGCAATTTTATTTTAATAGCACACTTTCAACAACAAGGTAATTCAAGGTGCTTTACATGATTATGTTTTAGTATCAGGGTTGTGTTCTGGATGGGTCTGTGTGGTTACCTGGTTCCTCTGCAGGGTGTGACAGGCAGACTGGGTGTTCGTCATTAGAGGCCAGGAACCAGGAACGCCCTCCAATGCACGTCCGACCAAAACAAAAGGATGGCTGATGAGAAACGAATCCAATCTCCCTCTTATCAATCTGGAGAAAAGGTCTGGTTTTCATTAAAAACCTTCCCTCTTAAAGCTTGCTCTATAAAACGCTCTCCTAGGTTTTTGGGTACCTACGTCATTGGCTCCATCCTTAACACATCTTCTGTTTGTTTTAACCTGTTCCACCCCACAGCCCCTCCCGCCGGGTCACTGTGGGGGAAAGGCTGGGAAATGTCCGAATTTAGTTGAAGTGTGGTCACTGATTGCTAAGCATGTCCTATCATTATAAACCTCAGAATCTCAGCTAAAGACTCATATAAATATTTTCTGTGACCTCCAAACTCAGAAAAAATAACAAGCAATTAAAAGAGCTATTATGGAAATATTATTTAACAAGGATGAGAAAGGATTCCTTCTTAGTTCAAAAGCTTTAATTCGGCTTGTTGATCAACAAGGAGTTCAGCACATACAGCATGGCAGTAACTGACCTGCACCCACATCCTAACATCTTACTATATAGAATTGAAAAATCTAAGACTCCTCCTGCATAGACAGGGTGTCTGTCTTCAGTAAGATAGCAGAACTTTATCCTTGTTAGTAAGACACCACTCAGACACCCTGGGTCAGAGTGCAGATAATGGAGTGGTTCTGCATCCTTCAGTCAGCATGCAAACACATCGGTGAACCAAGACACAGAAAGTATCCTTGAGCTCTCACATGTTGGTTCAGGATGACAATACATATCTCAGTTAACATAGAAACTTAACCTTTAACATGAAGAGACTTAACCTTTAACATGATTAATATATTTTCTTCCACATCAGAGCAGTTGTGATATTTTGCGATTTTTACATGAACACATTCAACCGAACCTGTCGGTCACCGTGCCGGACACAACCGAGTAAACTTTGCCTTCCCTGAAAGCCAGCATCTCACAGATTCCAAAGCTGCAACTTTCATCATGCTACGTGCAAATTACAGTAAATCAGCTTCGAAATAAGCCCAAATATATGTACAGCATTTGAAAAACAGAGCAAAAATTCTTCTTTATCTTTGCTTTTTCCTTGCTGAAAAGAATAATCCACCGTGATATTACTGTATTTCCTGAATAATTAAAATACCCAGTGTGCATTTAGAAAAGAAAAAGTGAAAAAAAACGTAATCGTTTGCCATTATTTTTTTACATTTCGAGGAGTCTCAACCTTGTCTGTCATGCACACTGTGAACTTTTCCCATGTAAACATTTGCTTTGTGCAATCTGCTTCAAAGTTCTGTCAGCGTTATTCTATAGGATCTTACGATTCCAACCATAAGTCAATCATCCAAATCGGCCAATAGAAACTGGAATTACAGGTCTGAGTAATTCTAAAAACAGATATTTTGTTTAGCTCAGAGGCGCGCCCCTCCGCGGTTACGCGCAGGTGATCAGGTGAGACTGGAAGTGAACGATTCAGTTTCGATTGTTTTGTTTGCGTTCGAAAAATTTCGCTTCAAGAGAAAACAATCATCACTGACAAAGCCCTGATGATTATTTGGAATGATTGTTCATCGGAGGTTTGTGTTGAGGACTCGTCGTCAGAGGAAAACCAAATTTTACAGGAGGAAGAGGTATGTCCCAACTAGCGAGTTGCTTTCTCTGTCAGCCATTTTAAATCAATGCTTTTTTCTAATTGTGTTCTTAGATGTTTATATATATATAGACAATTTTCAAAACTTTTTTGTTTACATCTTTTTGTGCGTTTGTGTGTGTATATATATATATATATATATATATATATATATATATATATATATATATATATATATATATATATTCAGTCTAAAATAAACTTAAAGGCTGCATTCAGGCTATCACCTTCAGTGTCCACATGAATATTGAAGTCCCCCACTATAATGACCCTATCAGTATTTAATACTAAATCAGATAAATAAATGTGAGATCTGATCAAGAACTGAGAGTAAGGGCCTGGTGGATGATTCAAAACCACAAACAAAAATGGTTTTAATGTTTTGTAACTTGGATGAGGAAAATTTAGGGTTAGATGTTCAAAAGAACTGTAAATCAGAATGAAAAACTGTTGCAACTCCTCCTCCTCACCCAGTACTTCTAGGAATGTGAAAATTTAAATGATTGGAAGGAGTTGACTCATTTATACTGACATAATCCTCCTGCTGCAACCAGGTTTCTGTGAGACAAAGCAAATCAATGTGATTATCACAAATAAAGTCATTTACTAACAAAGTCTTTGTGGAGAGAGATCTTATGTTTAATAAACCACTTTTAATAGATCCATTTTTGCTGTTCAGTCAAAGTCGTATTTATTGTTATGAGATTTCCATGATTTGCTTTTGTTGGCTGTCATGTTCCTAGGTGTTTGTGTTTTTAGTTTTTTTCCTATTTAGTTCTATTATCATGTTTAGTTATTCTTTGTTTTTACTAGTTATTTCTGTACTTTCTTATTTCCGTATTTCTCCTTGTTCTTAGATGTTTTTCACCCTTTGCTCCTTTGTCATCCTTCCTATTAGTATTCCTCTTTAGATAGTGTCCTTATTTATTTCTTCCTTCTGTTCTCCACTGTTTCCGTTAGATTCCTCCCCAGACCTATTATCCTTTCTAGTTTCTTTAGAGTCTTCTGTCTCCCAGCCATTTTACCTCCTGTCCCAGTTGATTACTTCCACCTGCTCTCTCCCTCTCACCTGCATCTGCTCTCACGAATTGGTCATTGGTCTTTTCAGTCACTTCCTCATTTCCTCCCCAGTATATATTCACCTCTCCTTCAGTCACTACTCGCTGGTTCATTGTCTTTCCTCCCTTCCTGGTTCCCGCGTTCCCTGGTCTCCATGTTCTCTGGCTTCCTCGTGATTACTTGTAAGTTTTGTTATTTATTATTTAATTAAACCTGAGATCATAAAAGTTCTGCATTTTGGGTCCTCTTTCAAACACGCAACCTGACATTGGCTTAACTTTTAATCCATTTAATTTTGGCTGTGCGCAAGACACTGTCTCTATGGGGTAATGGGTGGGTAACAGTATTGAAGCAGCAGAGAGGTGGGTTAAACTATGACTCTGCTTCCTGGTCTGGACCCTGGGTTATCAGTGTTTGGGAGGACTAATAAATCTAGACAGATTCCTAGAAAGAAGAGCTGCTCCATCCAAAGTGGGATGGATGTCGTCTCTCCGGATCAGACCAGGTTTTCCTCAAAATGTTCACCAGTAGCCCACATCGTTTGCAGGACACCACCTAGACAACCATTGGTGGAATGACAGCATGCGGCTAAACATGTCGTCACTGGTCCTATCGGGCAGGGGACCAGAAAAGATTACCGAGTCTGACATTGTTTGGCAAACTTACACACTGAAGCAACACTCATTTTTGTGACCTCTGATTGGCGTAACCGGGTGTCATTACCGCCAGCGTGAATAACAATCTTACTGTATTTACGCTTATCTTTAGCCAGCAGTTTCACGTAGGATTTGATGTCGCCCGTTCTGGCCCCTGGAAAACATTTGACTGTGGTCAATGGTGTCACTAATGCCACGTTTCTTACTATGGAGCTGCCGACTACCAGGGTCGGCTTCTCAGCGGGTGTGTCGCTGAGCGGGGAAAATCTGTTAGAAACGCGGACCGGTTGGTGGTGGCCCGTGGGCTGGGTCCTAGAACTATGATTCCTACGTACCGTTACCCAGCCGGCCTGAGGTCCCTGCTGCGCGGGCTCTACCGGAGGATGGCTATGGGGTTCTGTCCTTGTTGGCTCTGCGCTGGCTAATGGGCCTCGGCTATCTGCTAGTTTTTCAACAGTGCGGAGCCGGGCCTCTAATTCCGATACCCTCGTCTCCAAAGCTACAAAAATATTACATTTATTATAGTTCCATTATCACTAAAAGAGGAGGGGGAAATAACTAAACATCTGACACAGAGAGAAAAAGAGAAAGAAGATTTAGAGATAGAAGAGAGAAGAGTAGGTATAGCCGCAATGAAGCTAAGCTAACTAAGCTAGCAAGACCTTACCACGTCAAGAAAAACTGTGTGAAACACAAGGAGTTCCCAAAACCTAAAGTACACCACCACAAAACGTGTGTTTTAGTGTGCTTGGATGTGCAATAACTTTCTCCAGCTGAATAGAAACAAAACTGAAGTAATTATTTTTGGACCCAAAGATGAACGATCAAGAGTCAGCCCACAGCTTCAAATAATAAAGCTAGGAACTACTGATCAGGCATGAAACCTAGGTGTAGTTATGGACTCAGACCTGAACCTCCAGGGTCACATAGAGGCAATAACAAGGTCAGCCTTCAATCACCTTAAGAACATTTCTAGAATTAAAGGACTAATGTTGCAACAGGACCTGGAAAAACTTATCGATGCCTTTATCTTTAGTCGGATTGATGACTGCAAGAGCGTCCTCACGGGTCTGCCTAAAAAGTCAATCAGACAGCTGCAGCTGATCCAGAATGCAGCTGCTCGTGTCCTCACTATTGTGAGAAACTGAAAGCTGCTTCTCCATGTTTAGTTCTGAGTCTAGGGATGTTTAGTAGGCTAGAGTTGGAGGACCTTAGTGGTCTTGATGGTTCATACGGTGATAACAGGTAACAGGGAGCCAGTGTAAGGACTTTAGAACTGGGGTGATGTGCTCTACTTTCCTGGTTCTAGTGAGGAATAATCAGTTTATGGAGCTGATTCAGGGTGTTCTGTTCTAAATGATCAAAACTACCCAAGCAGGGAGGAACAGGGGAGAAAACACCAGAAAAATGCAATATATGTGCTTGCATAATAGACACCTTCTCGATAAAGAGAAGAAAGTGATTGGAAAGATCAGGGAGGAAGAAGAGAGGGGAAAAAACAGGGCAGCATCGATGGTTTTGTATAGGGTGCACTGGTTTATGCTATTAGATGAAATAATGTTAGCATACTACCTGCTCCTGGCTGCTCTGACTGCTTTCTGATACGGGATCAAATCAGTTGGCACCACCAGCCCATCCCTCTTCAACTTGTGCTCAAAAACCCTACACCTTCTTCTAATCTCACAAACCTAGTCATTCAGCCAGGGATCTCTTTTATGTTTCCGGCTCCTAGATTTAAGTGGAGCCACAGCATCTATTGCAGCCAGATAGGCCACCTAAAAGTCTTTAAGTAAACTCAGCAAAAAAAGAAACGTCCCTTTTTCAGGACTGTGTATTTCAACAATAATGTTGTAGAAATCCAAATAACTTTACAGATCTTCATTGTAAAGGGTTTAAACAATGCTTTCCATGCATGTTCAATTAGCCATAATCAATTAATTAACATGAACCTATGGAATGGTCGTTAAGACCTTAACAGTTTACAGAAAGTAGGCATTTAAGGTCACAGCTCTAAAAACGCAGGACACTAAAGAGACTTGTCTACCGACTGTGAAAAACACCCAAAGAAAGATGCCCAGGGTCCCTGCTCATCTGCGTGAACATGCATTAGTCATGCTGCAGGGAGGCATGAGGACTGCTGATGTGGCTAGGGCAATAAATTGCCATGTCCACACTGTGAGACGCCTAAGACAGCGCTACAGTGAGACAGGAACGAAAGCTGATCATCCTCGCAGTGGAAGACCACGTGTAACAACACCTGCACAGGATCGGTACATCCGAATATCACACCTGCGTGACAGGTACAGGATGGCCACAACAACTCCCCGAGTCACACCAAGAACACACAATCCCTCCATCAGTGCTCAGACTGTCCGCAATAGGCTGAGAGAGACTGGACTGAGGGCTTGTAGGCTTGTTGAACAGACATCACCAGCAACGACGCCGCCTATGGGCACAAACCCACCTTTGCTGGACCAGACAGGAGTGGCAAAAAGTGCTCTTCACTGATGAGTCACGGTTTTGTCTCAACAGGGGTGATGGACGGATTTGTGTTTATCGTCGAAGGAATGAGCGTTACACCGAGGCCTGTACCCTGGAGCGGGATCGATTTGGAGGTGGGGGGTCCGTCATGGTCTGGGGCGGTATATCACATCACCATCGGACTGAGCTTGTTGTCATTGCAGGTAATCTCAATGCCTTGCGGTACAGGGAAGACATCCTCCTCCCACATGTGGTACCCTTAACGCATGCTCACCGGACATGATCCTCCAGCAGGACAAAGCCACCAGCCATACTGCTCATTCCGTGCGTGAGTTTCTGCTGACAGCAATGTCAGTGTTCTGCCATGGTCAGCGAAGAGCCCGGATCTCATTCCCATTGAGCACGTCTGGGACCTGTTGGATCAGAGGGTGAGGGCTAGGGCCATTCCCCCCAGAAATGTGCAGGGGTGGAAGAGTGGGGTAACATCTCACAGCAAGAACTGACAAATCTGGTCCAGTCCATGAGGAGGAGATGCACTGCAGTACTTCAAGCAACTGGTGGCCACACCAGATACTGACTGGTACTTTTGATTTTGAGCCTCCCTTCATTCAAGGACACATTATTCTATTTCTGTTAGTCACATGTCTGTGAAAGATTTTTAGTTCATGTCTTATGGTGTTGACTCTTTTAGTGTTCATACAAATATTTACAGTTGAAAATCAGAGGACGTTTCTTTTTTTGCTGAGTTTATATCATCCACCGAGACATGGTGAACAGAAGATATACTGTAACTGAACTCAGGAAGGTGGCAGAAAAATCAGTGGCAGTAATGGGAAAGATAAAGCGAGAAGAGCACACATATACTTTATCTAAATAGGAAATACAACATAATTAAAGAGCACAGGAATGTGATCAGAGAAGGTACCATGTAAAATAGGCAGATCAGGTACAGGCAAACCATAAGACAAAACCAAATCGAGTGTATGTGAACGGTCATGAGTAGGACCCATGACAGATTGAGTTAAGCTGAATGAGTTCAGTAGGTCCAAAAAAACCCTGACCTGATGTCTGCCAAGACTGCAGGCATGGATATTAAAATTGCCGACAAAGAGGACCCATATATTTTGGTGCAATTTCACCTAGCAGAGCAGCAAAGTCCTCGTTGAAACCAGAGTTATATTAGCCTAGAAATCTAGACAAACCGTAGCAGAGATGCGACAGAGCAAAACAACAAAGATGGTGGCGGCTCAGGAAAGGCACTCGTTTGACATAGCTTTGGCATCAACTTTGAACGATTTAAACATGGGCTTTACTTTACAAGATGAGCAGATGGAGGCAGTTAAGTCCTTTGTTTGAATGGTGTATGGCGGACTGCCCCTTTCACTGCTTTCCGTTGCTATTAATATGGGTATATGAATATATCGCTATGTTTGTTGCTCTAATTGGTTCTAGTGCAAAAAATATGACTATATATATATATATATATATATATATATATATATATATATATTATTTAAAGTAGAAAAATTACCACAGGGACAGGAGAACAAGCAGAATGATGACAGGGAGGAGCACAACTGAAGACAACTGGAAGGTTTGACGAGGAATGGAAAAATGACAGGGAGATCACTGGGGCTTAAAAGGCTTAGACAACAACGGGAAGGTAATTAGGAAGACAAGGGGCAGCTGAGGACAAATAACCAACAAACACTGGAAGACAGGGACTGACACAGACAAGGAGGAAGTAGCACCGTGACAGTACCCCCCCTTAAAGGTGCATCACCTGTTGCACCAACAAACAAAAAACAACCCGACCAGGATGGGAGGAGGAGGCCAAGGATGATGGGAGGAACCAAAAGCAAGGAAGACAAAAGCAGAGTCCAAAACAAAACAACCCAACCAGGGTGGGCAGAAGGGGCCCTCGGAAGGAGGGCACGAGTCCAAAACAAAAAACAACTAAAGTCCTGAGGCCTGCGACGAAGGAGTAGGAACCTGGGAGGCAGGCGACAAGGGACGTTGAGATGTGGAGGCCAGCGACGAGGGACCTTGAGATGTGGAGGCCAGCGGCGGAAAACCTTGTGACTTGGAGGCCAGCGAAGCTGAACCTTGTGGCTTGGAAGATGGAGAAACTGAACCTTGCCGGCGTAAGGTATGCCATGGCGAGACTTTGAGAACGCTCGGCGTGGCGTAGAGGACCCATGGCGTGGCGTAGAACTGACAGGAACCCGAGGCGTGTTTGTCGGATACCCTCTTAGGCGAAAGGAACTTGATGCGTGTCCGCCTGGACACCCTCAGAGGCGACAGGACCCCAAAGCGTGTTTGCCAGGACATCCTTGGAGAACACAGGAACCCGAGGCGTGTCTGTCTGGACACACTGTGCTGAGTCAGGAGCCAGAGGCGTGTCCGTCAGAAGAAAAAGCTCTGATTCCAGAATATCACAGTGTTGGAGTCACAAGACACCTGACGTAGTTGTTAGACCAAACTCCACAGCTGACAATGATTGAGGCGTTCAAGTAAGTTTAGCACGATCAGATAGGATTAATGCTTATGTATCTGGGAGTTGTTTAAACTCTAATTATTCTCTAGACATAGGGCTCATCAATTTTCAGCAATATGCTCCTTACCTCTTATTTGTTTTAGATTAAACAACTAGTCTTGTTAGGAGATTGGTCAGCTGGTCTCACAGAATGTATCTTTACAGTGCCATAAAACAGTTGAGGATCCTTGACGCTTCAGACTTATCCTTTTCTTATGTTCTCGTGGCTAGAACTTATCAGGATCAAAGCTGTCCTTTTTAAGATCAAACGCACAACCCCTTTTTCATAGCAAAAGGCAAATGGCAAGGCAATCTGTGCTGACCCCTAGGAAACCGTTTGTGCATTTCAGTCACAACTTCTCACCTATGGTTTTAATCAACCCTTTCCTCCCTTTGTTGGGAACCATCCACAAACAGTGGCAATCTGCTGTAACTCTTGTTGAAGTATTTTCTTTCAGAAGCAAAAGTGGATTTCAGTAGCAAAAGTGTATCAACTAACTCCAGAGGGAGAGAACAACGCTGACGGGAGGCAGCAACAACAACAATGGCGACTCCTTCCTGCAACAGCTGCAAAAACTATGGAGCTTCACATTAGTACTCCGCTTGTAAACTGGAAATAACTGCAGTGTTGCTTCTGCTTGGAGGAATGTTTAATGACATACTTTCAGTGGTAAAAATATAATGGCATAAAGTTTATAAATAAGTATTTTACAGATTGCTCTTTCTCTTTTGAATCTGTCCACATGAAGCATTAGACAACTAATATCTCTCTAATCTGGGTGAACTAATTAATAACCTACACAGTAATTGTGATTAAAACAAGTCATTTGATGGTAAATGGCTGCACTTGTACAGTGCTTCATCTAGTCCATAGTGCTTTACACTACATTCAGTCATTCACACCCACACACACACACACGCACGCACGCACGCACGCACGCACGCACGCACGCACGCACGCACGCACGCACGCACGCACGCACGCACGCACGCACGCACGCACGCACGCACACTGATGGCATTCTGAACGGGTAATTCAATCATTTGATTCAGCTGTGTTGGAGCAGGGGTGTATCTAAAACCTGCAGGACTTTACATCTCAAGGACTAGGTTGTCATGTTTACGGATTAAAGGACCCAAATGCAGCAAGTAAAATAAGAATGATTTAATTATAACAACAAAATAAAGAACATGAACTTACAGAACTCAGAAAACCAGAAAATGCAGCGACGGGAAAAAACAGGAACCAGACAGGGAAGATTGACGACGAACCATCGAGTATAGACTGACAGAGAAAGGTTTAAATATACTGAGGAGGTGTGCAAGTGAGATAAGATTGAGAAACCTGAAACACTAATGAACATAAGAGAGGAGGAAGACAACAGAATCACAATAAACTTTAACTCAAAGACTAGACAAAGACCTAAGGAACCTAACACAGGGTTGGAGACCACTGCTCGTAAAGGGGACTGTTAGGATCCTGTGTTCTGCTGGTGTTTCTGCTGTGTGTGTGCTCTCCTACCTTCTCTGCAGGGGCATGGCTGAGTGGCAACAGGTGCAGCTCGTTCAGGCTCATCACTCCAGCTTTAAAAGGGGAATGAAGGCTGCAAGCTGACGCCAGATTGTTCTTGCTTCCAGCGTGGTAAAGACGGCCAACTTTGCTCTAGAGAAGTTTACCTTCCGAGATCTCTGTGCGCTTATTCTCCCTGATTTCTTTATAGATCCTGATCCAGACTCCTTTGTCCTCCGAAGTTGGTTTCCTTCTCTGATCTCCGTTCCATCGGCGATACTTCCTGGAAACAACTTACCTTCACTCTGGATTCCCTCCTGGTCAGCTTCTGCCTTGTTACCTCCGCTGGTCTTCCTTTTCTCCGTCCGTCTGCCCGCTCCACCTGCAAACACACACAGCCTTGCACAACATCAGCCTCCAACTACCTCCGCTACTGGATCCTACTTGCCTTCCCCAAAGGTCAGACACCTCAGTCATCCTGTGAGTAACCATTTACAACCTGCCTCACTCAAACACCGGTCTACATCATCTAATCTCCACTCTCTGCTACAGTTCTTCCTGCCATCGTGGACCCATTTCCTGGCGTTCCTCAGAGACTTTCACATTCACTATTTGTTAAATAAATGTTTCTTATCATATCCAAACTGTATTCTGGTGTTCTGATTTTGCTGCTGCCTTTGAGTCATAAAACCCTACAAACATGACAGAACAATCTGGCCACCCTGACTCAGCAGCGCAATTTCAGAATGCTGTTTTTCAGCAAGGCACGCTTCTGGGCCGACATGAAACTATTATTCAGGACCTAACACGACAATTATCAATTCAGACCTCAACAATCAGCCGTTTAAACCAGCAAATTTTTTATATTTCAACCAAACTAAATCATTCTCCAGATAAATCATCTTCTGCTTACTACTTCCGGGATGTCGCGTCACCACCCCCCTGAACAATTCTCTGGTGAGGATTCCTTCTACAGTGCAAACTAGCCTTCTCTCGTTCTCCCAGAACATTTTCTTTAGACTCCCATAAGATCAGTTATATAATTGGACTTCTCTGGGGAAAGGCTCTCAGATGGGCAGAAGCCTTTTTTAACGAGTCCTCTGTTGAAGACACAACTCTAGATGAATTTCTAGAGTTATTAAATTTAACTTTTTCTCCGGTCAGAACCAAGGAGAAGTCGGTCCGTAAACTTTGGACAATTAAATAAGGAACTGAAGGTAGCTGAATTCGCTGTTGATTTCAGAATCCTAGCAGAAGATTCAGGGTGGAACGATCCAGCATTAAGAGGAGCGTTTTACCAAGCATTAAATGAAAGAATCAAAGATGATCTCGCCACAAGAGATGACCCTGAAACTCTTGATGAATAATTGCCCTTGCCATGAAAGTTGATAGATGGTCCTGTGAGAGAATTAAGGCAAAGACTCATTCTTCCACCCATCTAGAACCCAGACCAGATTCCACCTTCCTAAGGCACCTTGCCACCCCGAAAGAGGAGTCTCCTCAGCCTATGATTATTGGTAGAGCTCGTCTAAGTCCTCTAGAAAGACAGAAGAGGATCAAGAATAACTGGTGTCTTTACTGCGGCTCCCCTCAACATTACATCTCCCATTGCCCAGTCCGCCCAACGAGAGTTTCCCCGCCAGTGAAGGTAGGGGTGCTGGCGGGGGCCTCAACAGTGTTTCTGCAACACTCTTCGTTAAAGAAAGGAAAATCCCCTCTCACTGCTCTGCTCTTATTGATTCCAGCTCAGAACAAAATCTAATACATCCTGACCTAGTAAAACAACTGGATATTCCATTCTTTGAATTAAACCATCCCATTTCAGTTACTGCCTTAGATGGCAGATCCATGACGCCCATAACCCATCAGACACAACCCATTTCATTCATCATTTCAGGCAATCACCATGAGGAGATTTAGTTTTTTATCTACCCTAACAGCAAAACCCCCATCGTTCTTGGATATCCTTGGCTCGTTACACACAACCCACAAATAAATTGGACTCATCGAAGGATCGACTCATGGAGCTCATATTGCTTAAAATCCCGTTTAAAATCTTCTGTTCCGGACAAATCTGAACCCAGACCCACCTCTGAACCCATCCCTGATATAACTTCTTTTTTTCTTCTTCTTCCGGCTCTCGACGAGGACAGATGCTTTTCTCTTCTCCTCCTTCGTGTTACCATTCCACTCCCTGCTCTCTCTGTCTCGTGTCCTATCTGGAGCACCTGTCTGCACTCTTCTTGGAAAGCAGCTATGTCTCTGGTCAGCTGGTCTCTGAATGCAATTGATCAAATTTTTTCAACCCAAAAACTGGGGAAGGGGGAACCCGCCTGCCCTGCCGGTACATATCTGTCAGGATATACGATGGATTCCTGGACTAAGTAGAAGATCGTATGTCTGTCAATGATGTCAGTGGAGGACGTGGAAGATATCTACATAATTGGATTCATAATAATCGGGTTTCTGCTGTTTGGCTTGGGTGGATTCCTGATGTATCGCAAAGAGAAGAAGCGGTTGGAAGTAATTGGCAAGCTTTTGCAGCTTCAAGAAGGATTGTGCCGTGCTGTAAACACTCAGACTAATGCGCTGTACGAGCAAAACCGCAAACTGGATGCGGTGCTTGGACTCGTACGCGAGACGGAAAACAACTCGGAGAAGTTGCTCAGCCGGGCTGATGGAAATTGAGCCATTATTTGGATGTTTGGAGCGCCACGGTGGCTATGAGACCGTTGAAAAAACTGTAAGGCTGGAAAGTCCCAGCCTGAACCAAAGATGCTATCTGAATTGGAACCCGGTGCAGCCTTGAAAGGCTAGACATCACAAACTCCCCCTGCAAAGAGAAGAATGTAAACGGAGGCTCCAACTCCCACACCATTCCCCTGTGTTTACATGAGTCTGTGAGCTATGGGACTGATAGGGGAGTTCACGGTCTTACCTACTTACAACGCACACACATACACACGAAGAAACTTTCACGCCACAACTACAGAAACACACGCTCCCTGAGTTCAATGTCCTTGCTGTTAACCTTACAGTCTCCTGCCCACTCTTCGGACAGTGAAATACTGGGCGCGCTTGGATGGGTGCGACCTCTTTTCTCTGTGTGGAGGGTTCCCGAACCTGCCCCCTGTCCTATTTGTGTTCTCATATGTGATGCCTGATATATGTGCTTATATGTTTTGCAGTGTTTTTTTTCAGCACCCCGGCTCGGCTCCCTGTAGGGGGCTGGGCAGAGTTGCACATTTGTTTCCCCCTGTTCACTCCCCCTACTTTCTGTGAATCCTTCCTATCTGCTATAAGGGGCGCTGGGTAAGCCGGCTGCCACCGAGGTCTTCCATATCCTGTACTGTGTTAATGTTTGTAAATGTTTGTATGATCTTGGATTGGTTGTACTGAAACTTAATTTCCCCACGGGGATTATTAAAGTATTTCTTATCTTAACTAGTGTTCCTAAAGAGTATCACGATTTAAGTCAGGTTTTCAGCAAAGATCTGGCTCTCTCCCTACCACCTCATCGCCTTTACGATTGTGCCATTGACCTTCTTCCTGGTGCTCCACTCCCTTCTGGCCGTTTATACAACCTTTCCAACAAGGAAAGAGAGGCAATGGAAAATTATGTTCAGGACTCACTAGATTCCGGCATCATCCGACCTTCATCTCCCCCTCTTGGTGCAGGTTTCTTCTTTGTGGGAAAGAAGGATGGCTCTCTTCGTCCCTGTATTGATTACAGAGGTGTAAACCATATCACCGTAAAGAACAAATATTCCCTCCCATTGCTCTGTTCCGCCTTGGAACCCGTTAGCCAAGCCTCTATTTTCTCAAAACTAGATCTCAGGAACGCCTACCATCTTGTCCGCATCCATGAAGGAGACGAGTGGAAAACTTCCTTTAAGACACCCATTTGACTCTTTGAATATTTGGTCATGCCTTTTGGATTATCCAACGCACCCGCCGTTTTCCAAAACCTTATTAATGACGTTCTATGTGATTTTCTAAAAAAGTTTGTTTTCGTTTACCTCGACGACATCCTCATCTTCTCTCGTTCCCTCTAAGATCACAAGATCCATGTCCTTCAAAGATTGTTGGAGAAACGACTCTACGTCAAAGCTGAAAAGTGTGAGTTCCACGTTTCTTCTATAACGTGTCTTGGTTTCATCCTGGGAGACAGACAGGTGAAGGCAGATCCAGCAAAGGTTAATACCATCAAGGACTGGCCAGTTCCTGAAACCCGTAAACAACTTCAACGCTTCCTGGGCTTTGCAAACTTCTACCGTCGATTCATCAACAATTATAGCAAACTCGCAGAACCACTAAACGCTCTCACTTCTTCCAAGAAGACCTTTAAATGGACCCCTGAGGCTAACCTTGCCTTCCAGCATCTAAAAGAATCATTCATCCAGGCTCCTACTCTTACTCAACCTGACACCACCCAACAATTCATCCTGGAAGTTGATGCTTCGGACACCGCTGTCGGTGCTGTTCTCTCCCAAAGGTCTTCTTCAGATCACAAGATTCATCCGTGTGCTTTCTTTTCCAAAACATTCTCCCCAGCAGAGAGGAACTACGACATCGGTGACAGAGAGCTTTTAGCAATAAAATTGGCCCTGGAGGAGTGGCAACACGGCTGGAGGGTACAGAGATTCCCGTCATCGTCTGGACTGATCACAAGAACCTGTCCTACCTTCAAACAGCCAAAACAGTCAACCCCAGACAGTTCCGCTGGTCCCTCTTCTTCTCCAGCTTCAATCTTAACATCTCCTATCGTCCAGGCTCCAAAAACAAGAAACCGGATGCTCTCTCCAGAATTCACCAGACAGATGAGACACTCCCCGACGAGACCACAATACTTCCACCTTCCTATTTCATCGGCTCCCTCGCCTGGGACATTGAAAAATGCCCTCCAGAATGAACCCGACCAAGGTGGGGGACCTCCTGGTCGTCTATGTGCCATCAGCCATCCGAGCACTGACCATCAACTGGGCCCATGCCTCCAAGTTTTCCTGTCATCCAGGTACCAGTCGCACCATTGCCCTCCTACGTAGATATTTCTGGTGGACGTAGCCGAGTATATATCTGCCTGTCACATCTGCAATCAGAATAAATCATCCCATCAACCTCTTGCTGGTCTTCTGCAACCACTCTCCACACCGTCTCGACCCTGGACTCACATCGCTCTGGATTTTATCACCGGCCTCCCACCTTCTAAAGGTAAAATCGTCATTTTATTCGTCAATGATCGTTTTTCAAATCCTGCCATCTCATTGCTCTCCCTAAGCTTCCCTCATCCACAGAAACTGTCCGTCAACTTATTCTTCACGTCTTTAAGCTCCATGGTATCCCCACTGAAATAGTCTCGGATCGTGGTCCTCAATTCATTTTAGCCGTCTGGAAACAGTTTTGTTCCGCCCTGGGAGCCACCTCCAAACTCACCTCTGGTTATCATCCTCAATCAAACGGTCAGTGTGAGATATTAAATCAAGAAATTGAAAACACCCTTTGCTGTCTTTGCAGTTTAAACCCACTTACCTGTTCCATCCATCTCCCCTGGGTCGAGTACTCCCACAATTCACATGTCTCTTCTGCTACCGGATTTTCTCCCTTCGAAATATCAGTCGGCTACCAACCTTCTCTTCTCCCAGACTCTTTCCCTGACCCAGTGGTGCCATCGGTCCGTGCTCGCATCCGTGCCATAAGACGCATCTGGAACCAAGCTCACGCCGCCCTTCAACGCACTGCAGCACAAAATAAACGTTACGCAGAAGAAGAGGCAACCAGCACCCCATTATTCATCAGGTCAACAGGTATGGCTCTCATCTAAAGACTTTCCCCTCAGATCTCACCCAAGAAAACTTGCCCCTCGGTTCCTCGGTCCATTCCCCATCAAGAAAGTCATTAGTCCTACTACAGTCAAACTCAAGATCCCATCTCATCTCCGTGTTCATCCAGTATTCCACGTGTCCCAGGTCAAACCTGTCTCCTCCAGTCCTCTGGATTTCCTCACAGATCCTGATCCAGACTCCTTTGTCCTTCGAAGTTGGTTTCCTTCTCTGATCTCTGTTCCATCGGCGATACTTCCTGGAAACCACTTACCTTCACTCTGGATTCCCTCCTGGTCAGCTTCGGCCTCGTTACCTCCGCTGGCCTGCCTTTTCTCCATCCGCCTGTCCGTCTGCCCGCTCCACCTGCAAACACACACAGCCTTGCACAACATCAGCCTCCACCTACCTCCGCTACTGGATCCTACTTGCCTTCCCAAAAGACCAGACGCCTCAGTCCTCCTGTGAGTAACCATTCACATCCTGCCTCACTCAAACACCTGTCTACATCATCTAATCTCCACTCTCTGCTGCAGTTCCTCCGCCTGCCATCATGGACCCATTTCCTGGCGTTCCTCAGAGACTTTCACATTCACTATTTGTTAAATAAATATTTCTTATCATATCCAAACTGCGTTCTGGTGTTCTGATTTTGCTGCTGCCTTTGAGTCATAAAACCCTGCAAACATGACAGGGGCATATGCAAATGTCACTTTTTTCACTCCTTTGTGTTGCCATGTGGGTCTCTGCTGTCTCTATAAACACTTCAAACATAACTAAAAACCATCCCTCAATATTTTTGCTCATTCTTGCTGTCAGAAATATTATGCTTCTACAAGCCATTTGAAAAAGGGCCTTATTGTGACATCACAACAAGTGCAATTTGCATATCACCGCCCCACACTTGTCAAATCCTGCTCACCAATTCCAGTTCCATGCCATTCTCGTGTGGTATATGGAGGACAAAATTTAAAATAAATAAATAAAAAAACTTGCAAATGCTGTTGGTAATAAATAATGTGTAAGTAAACAAATAAATGTGTAAGCAAATATCCATCCATTACTCCAATATCTACACCGTCTATACTTTCGATGAGGGCCAGGGGTCTATCTCCAGGAATCATTGGGCGAGAGGCAGGGTACACCCTGGACAGGACGCCAGGCCATCGCAGGCCACATAGACACACAGGACAAGCAACCATGCACTCCACAGACACCCATATCTAAGGGCAATTTAGAAAGACCAATTAACCTAGCAGTTATGATTTGAACTGTGGGAGGAAGCAAGAGGGAATCTATGAATGCACAGGAAGAACATGCAAACGTCTTACTGCAAGGCAACAGTGCTAACAACTGCACCACTGTGGAGCCGCAAATAAATATGACAAAATAACATTTAAATAAATATGGACATAAATAATACAAATAATTATGCATTATATTTCCACATTTAATTTTTTTTAATTTTGGCAGGATCAGTGCCAAACCCGCAGCCTAGTAACGAAATGGGTGGCCGTGTTATGTAACCGCTAATTTGCATAAGTGACAGTGTGTTCTAAACAGCTCATTCTGAAACGAACTGAAATTGTCAAGAATTGAGCTGCTGAGATCGCTTTATGTGAGAGGGATTTTGTGCAAAGAACTACATTAATATGTTTTGCACAGACCTATTATAATTTTTTTGAGAAGAGGTATAATAGTGTTCTCTTTTTTATTTGGGTTTCTGAAAGTTGGTGCCGTGTTACCTGATGGTTTGCATGAAGAGCCATTTACTGTATTGTATTCAGACATTAATAAAAAAAGTCATATCTCACATGTACATCCATTCTGATTAATAATGTCAGAACAGCTGCCATTCAAGTGACATGTTTCAAAGAAGCCATGCTGTATATGTCAGCATTTACAGCATGGTGTAACAAGATTAAGGTGTCCTTTCAAGACAAATCACACCATTGTCTTCCTAACAATCCACAATCTGACGCAGGAAGTTATACCCAGGACATAAATACAATGATCAGCACAGCTGTGGCATGGTGACAAAAGAACTGTGGCTCCACGGAGCAGTGGGAAAATGTTCCTCTGCGCTCTCAGGAGCGTCGAGCGCACACATGTCTGCAAACACGACCAGACTCAGAGGGAGAAATAAACACATGCTACTGAAGGGTAGCATTTGTCATCAATGAAACTCAGTTTTTTTTGGGCTACGTTTATGCTGCTGCTGATAAGCAGAAGAAACTAACAGAAAGCCAAGATAATTGAAGCTTTAGCGATGAATCGCAAAGGAAACAATTCAATTCAGTTTATTTATATAGCGCCAATTCACAACAGATGTCATCTCAAGGCACTTAACAAGAAGTCATTTCAATACATTTATACAAATATTCCAATCAGTTAAAAAGTTTCCTATTTAAGGAATCCCAGCAGATTGCGTCAGTTATTGGCGTGAGGTTGGGCCCCGTTGATGCAGACTTTCCAACCACAGCAATCCTTCAGCAATCCCTCATACTGAGCAAGCATGTAGCGACGGTGGAGAGGAAAAACTCCCCTTTAACAGGAAGAAACCTCCAAACACAAATCTTGAATTCAAACAAGAAGCAATGAGGAACTTTTGTTTGCCAAGCCTGCATCCTGAAGGTTGTACTGAGATACAGGAATCCTTTATGAAGAGAAGTTTTTCCTTGCTGCACATGGCCACAGTGACCGCTTGTTATGTGATGCAATTGATGCAGGGCACTCCTCCTCAATCACCATCAAGGACTAATGGGTGAAGGGACAGTTATATTACCACAGAAGATGGTCATTTGAGGCTTTCAAGTCATTCCAAACATCACCAGCTGAAAAACTCCAATAAAATGCATTTGTTTGTGGTTGAAATGTGACAATTTCAAGAACTGAAGCTGAAAGTGTAGGGATAATTTTGGAAGGTGCTGTATTATTTAAAAGAATGAAAATCTATGGATACAGAATAAGGATTGTCTGTTGTAAAGGGCTGACATGACCTTGACACACATGCATTGAAAAGGAAACAATAAAAGAGTGAGGAAGGCAATCTAAAAGGAATTCCATTCCAATTCCTTGGAATCTCCCCACATTCCTTCCCTCCACCCCCCCATCACTGTTCCTAAATCCATAGGAAGTTTTAACATGCTCCACAAAAGGACAAGGGGAGCTATTCTGTGACCATAATGCAAGGAAACGCCACCTCAGTGCAACAAATATCAGGACTACAGGGGCCCCTGGCCCTGAAAACAATCGGCAAGGAAGCTGAGGCAGGTGCCCACCTCCTGTGAAAATATCCTAATGCAACATGAAGTGGGAAGGACTGGGTGTGTCTGTCTGTAGACAACAGTGGCAGCAGGGCAATTAAACCATAAAGTCAAAACTGCCCTGTGCCACAAATTATTGCACTGAATGCTGGAACAGACAGATGCTCACAGGCAAAACATGCAAGCCAGCTGAAGAATAATGTCAGCCAAAACTAGGAATTTAGTCCCAAGCCACACTTACAACTGGAGCTCAACTAAGCTGTGACCACCAGCCTGGGTGTGCATCAGGCCTTGAGGAAAGCTTGGGAGGGGCAGGTGCTCAAAGTTAAAAAGGGGCCCATAGAACAAGACTTTAAAATGGCTTACTACAACATAACTTATAGGATACCATCCTGAATAACAACAACCGATATTTTACAAGAATCTAACAGGGAATCGCAACATAATATATCAGCATCATCAGATGGGGACCATGCAAAGCAAAAGTAGCCTTTTTTCTAAATAATGGGGTACAATGTTACTGTTGAGATCTTGCTACTGGGCTGTGTTGATTTGAGATTGTAGACATTGAAGGACAAAATGAGAGCTGGTAGCTTATTAAAGTTTTATAAAGAACATTATGGAAAAATGTAGCTTGCTGCTTCATGTCACTAAATAAACCCTAATAATATCTGATTGGTTAACCTCCACACTAACTCAGCTGCAGACAGCTTTAACAATCAAAAAAGATGAGAGGTGCTAACTCTACTTTTCTATAGTTTTGTTAGTGTAGTAGGTTTAAACCCCCCCTATTATGTATCAGGTTTTGTATGTAAATAGACACCTGTTGAGGCTATGGCCTTTACTGAATGAACTGGATCTCCCAGCATCCTTCCACTGAACGAACTGCATCTCCCAGGACCCATTGCGCTGCCCTCGACCCATTCTCATTGGTCTGTGGCCAGTGATGACATCACAGAGTTGATAAAAGCAGCGCGAATATTGAAATCTTGGTCTTTTGGTCCCGGTGGCATAAGGAGACGCTTTAATCCACTGCTAGCATTTTCCCTTTTTCCGTTCGAACCTGCTGGACCAGGAAGAACTTTCCTTTTAAACTTCGAAGTGAATCGGTCGAACAAACAGACTTTCTTGTACGGGTAACCAAGGAGTCAGCTGGCCATCTGAGCTCTATTGAAAACAGGCCTGAGTCCCTCAGCGCCAAAAGTTGGACGTCCGCTTTTTCTGACCTCGGTTTTGCGCAAACCGCTCCTTTAAACTGGACACTGTCTACGTTCTTCGTCGTGGACTGTGGAGAGCTGCCCCCACCAAGTAGGATTAAACTGATTTATATCTCTCGGTCTGGGTAGAGGAGAGGTCTTGACGGTTAATATCCGTTTTCTGTTGGTTAAAAGAAGTCTGTCAACTTGTTAACCACTGTTATTCTTGGTCGTCTGTCGCTGTACACCGACCCTGAAGCAGTATATTATATTGTATTATTTCCTTGTTTGTTTATTGTCCGCTGCGGTCGGCGCATTTCTGTTTAGACAGGTCGCGTGGACTCAGTTGATTTCCTTTCTACGTCGCCCCCGTTTCCTTTGTCCAAGCCACCATTGCTAATGAAACTAGCCTTTGTTGAATTGCCACGCGGTCTTCCTTTGTAAACCGATCGCGCCAATTGATAAGGCTTGAGTTATTTATCGCATTGAGGGGGTGAGCTGAACCCCCCCCTCATTCGCTCGCTGTCTCCCACACACACACACACACACACACACACAGCCGCACACACGGCCCCTTCCCTCAACGTTAACTTTGCTCTACATTTTTGCATGCGTTAGAATAGATGGAAATTATGAATGAAATGTAATCTGTAAGGTTGACCTATTTCATTAATAAATTCCCTTAAGTAACGAGAAGTTTCCTGTGCTATTTCAGTGTGTGCTGTGAAGTTTGTTTTAACCCCACGGACGAACTCTACGCATTTTCAGAGAGACTGACAGTCTGGTTTAATTAAAATGATCTCATTTATGAGATTGGTGCCCCTATATCTTTAATAAACAGGTTAAACTCGAATATCATCAATAATTATATTAATATTAAATTATTGATTATAATTATTGATGCTCAGAAAACCAGACAACAAATATTTATTATTAATAGTTACAACACACCCCTTCTATTTTTTGTTGTGTACTAATGTATATTTCAATAAGTTAAGATTATAATTAACATCCACACTAGCAGAGGGCGCAGTTGTATTACTGTGGGCATAGAGGGACACAGCCACAGTTTAGAAGTAAATGAGCTACGGTCTGATAACGTGTCTCTTTCATCTTGCCCACAGGTATGTAATAAGTTGTTTTATTAACCTAAATGTGGTTGTAATGTTGTCAAGTAGTGTTTATATTGGCGATTTTCCACTAGTACCTACTTGGCCTGACTCGGCCCGACTCAGCCCTGGTTCCATTGTTTTTCCACTGGCAGACGTCGGGCTGAGTCAGGCCAAGCTGATCCCATTTTTCGTACTAGCTTTGCTGCGGTTCCATCAGAACCAAGCAGGGACTAAAAAACCGACGTTAGAAGGCTGTCGGTCACTGATTGACTAGAGTGTGGAGTCACTGGTTGGACAACATGACAGCCTCTTATAGCAACAATCGGACCGCCATTTTTAAAACTCACTACAGCGAGTGGATGTGTTTAGTGAAGAACAGTGACAACACCAAAGCCAGTGCTGTGGTCCAACCAGAGGTGCAGTGTTTCTGAGCTTGTTGGCTGAAGAGAAGCTTCAGTGGAAGCTTGATGAAGCTACTCGCTGTGAGAGGGTTTTCAAGGAGGTGTTGGAGTTAAGGGCTTCCCATGGCTACCAGTACACTGAAGCAATGCCGAGAGAAACGGAGAACGCTGAAGTCCAAATACCGCATCATAGAGGACCACAAGGGCGAAGCGGGTAAAGACGAAAAACTTGGACGTAGTTAGAGCAAAGAGACTGCATTTACAGCAGCATACTCACCGGAGACGTAGGGGAGGGAAAGAGGCCTTCCACAGCCGCAGCTGCGCAGGAGTCGACAACGGATGTTGGTGAGTTTTTTTGTGTGACTTTGATCACAGGTTATTGGTCCTATATGTTATTAATACACCGTGAACAAAGAAAGAATAGCTGACGCCATGGTTCTCTCCTTGACAACGCTGCTTGACAACAGGTGAGCTAATTAACATCAATGCTAACGCTATGCTCTCTGTGTTTTTCACTGTTTGCTCTGCTACTACACAGTGTTCTTGTGCGTAAATTGGGTTTGTATTTTCTTCTAGAGTCTCTTCCAACATTTGAGGGGCACTCTTTGCTTAATTTGGACCCTCCAAGCTGTCCAGTCTCTCTTTCCGGACCATCTGTGGCTAAAAACCGGACCAGGCCGTAGTCTGAGCCCCGAGACCATGCAGGTTAGGACGGAACTGTCGGCTACCTCGTGAGAAACAAAGATTATGCTGCTTGTATATTTTATTCACTAAATTAACTTATTCAGTTGAATATCATCTTCATTATGACTGTGCTTTTTTTGTTATCAGCTATCTAAAGCTGCTCTGATAGTACAGTCTTTTTTTGTAAATATGTATGTCCCCACTTAAATTATCTGCTGTACAGTAAGGCATATTTGTGTCTATTCTTTAATTTGAATTATTAAAGTGCATGTTTTAAATGCACTGTGAGCATAGCGCTTTGAGAGCCCAATCCGCACACTAGTTTGCTCAGAATAATACAATTGCTCATGCTCACTACAAAACATTCACGTTACACATGCACATTCTGGAAATACTGTTACATTATCCTGCTCAGTTGCACAATCCTCAAATCTGAGTATGCTATTTTTATTTTTAATAATTGCACGGTACTTATGTTATTTAATCCCTAATGTATTTATAGTATTCTTAATTCAGTTTATTATATTTTTCTCCAGTGAACCTAATGCTTATTTATTTCCTGTTATTTTGCTGCTGTTAGCAGAATTTCCCCTCTGTGGGACAGTAAAGGATGATTCTGTTCTATGCAGCACCTTTGTACAAGCAATTCTTTAAAATGTTTTAAGCTGGACTTTACTTAACCACTTCAATTTTTCATATTTGTCTCAGTAGGGGGAATTGGTTTTTCAAAGACAACCAATCATTAATCCCTGCGATGCAAGCAGCAGACAAACTACAACAGACCCAGTGGGATCAACGTGTTCGTCTGATGGACAGGAGCAGGAAGCTGGCTTACGAAGGGAGGAGATGACACGATGCGGTCTTCGATCAAATCTTCTTGGGGTGCTGGGAGAGATTGGACACACCATGACCCATAGACGTGTGCAACTGGATTTTTGTCTCTGAATTCTTTCTATACCTGTCCAATAAAATGTCTAAGTTATCTGCATGCATTGTGATTTGTGACTTCATCCTAGCATACAATGGTTGGTGGAATCCATAGTGCGGCCTAAGCATTTGCTTTTTGAACGTTAATGGCTCATTACTGAAACAACTGATTAGTTATTAATTTCATTTTCCAAAATTATATCTGAGATCAAGGATCAGCACCCTTTTCCAATCAGATAGCGACATTTGCCCTGCCTGCTATAAAGTTAAATTTGTCTTGAGTTGCAACATAAAAGTGAATTGCATAAATATAAAAGCTGCTGAAAAAAACAAAATGTATTTTTATTTTTAGATTATGTAGCATGCAGCCATAGGCTGTGGATCCCTGGAAAAAACGACATTTTTAAAGATGAATAGGGAGTAAAATATACAAAGTGCTATGGATTAAGCAAACCCAAAGTAAAAGTTAAACTAAATACAGTTGTTGAAGTTAGTATGATAACATTACTTACACTATGTTTATCATACCAACTCCTTTGTAACTGTAGAATTTGTTTTAACATACACCTGTTCATAGTGCTTTATCTGCACAAAACAAAAGGTAAATGCCTTGTGTAAATACACTCAACAAAAATTTAAAGGCAACACCTTTGTTTCTGCTCCCATTTTTCATGAGATGGACTTAAAGATCTAAAATTCATTCCAGATACACAATATTACCATTTCTCTCAAACATTGTTCACAAATCAGTCGAAATGTGTGATAGTGAGCACTTCTGCTTTGCTGAGATAATCCATCCCACCTCACAGTAGTGCCACATCAAAATGCTGATCTGACATCATGATTAGTGCACAGGTGTACGTTATACTGCCCACAATAAAAGGCCACCCTGGAATGTGCAGTTTTTTGCTTTATTGGGGGTCTGGGGACTCAGAACCGGTCAGTATCTGGTGTGACCACCATTTGCCTCATGCAGTGCAACACATCTTCTTCGCATAGAGTTTATCAGATTGTCAATTGTGGCCTGTGGAATGTTGATCCACTCCTCTTCAATGGCTGTGCGAAGTTGTTGGATATTAGTGGGAACTGGTACACGCTGTCATATACGCCGGTCAAGCACATCCCAAACATGCTCAATGGGTGACATGTTCGGTGAGTATGCTGGCCATGCAAGAACTGGGACATTTTCAGCTTCCAAGAATTGTGCACAGATCCTTGCAACATGGGGCAGTGCATTATCTTGCTGAAACATTAGGTGATGTTCATGGATGTATGGCACAACAATGGGCCTCAGGATCTCATCACGGTATCTCTGTGCATTCAAAATGCCATCAATAAAATGCACCTGTGTTCTTCGTCCATAACAGATGCCTGCCCATACCATAACCCCACCACCACCATGGGCCACTCGATCCACAACATTGACATCAGCAAAGCACTCACCCACACGACGCCACACACGCTGTCTGCCATCTGCCCTGGACAATGTAAACCGAGATTCATCTGTGAAGAGAACACCTCTCCAATGTGCCAGATGCCATCGAATGTGAGCATTTGCCCACTTAAGTCTGTTACGGCGACGAGCTGGAGTCAGGTCAAGACCCCGATGAGGACGACGAGCATGCAGTTGAGCTTCCCTGAGACGGTTTCTGACAGTTTGTGCAGAAATTGTTTGGTTATGCAAACCAATTGTTTCAGCAGCTGTCTGAGTGGCTGGTCTCAGACGATCTTGGAGGTGAACCTGCTGGATGTGGAGGTCCTGGGCTGGTGTGGTTACACGTGGTCTGCGGTTGTGAGGCCGGTTGGATGTACTGCCATATTCTCTGAAACGCCTTTGGAGACGGCTTATGGTGGAGAAATGAACATTCAATGCACGAGCAACAGATCTGGATGACATTCCTGCTGTCAGCATGCCAATTGCATGCTCCCTCAATGCTTGTGGCATCTGGGGCATTTTGCTGTGAGACAAACCTTGCACATTCCAGGGTGGCCTTTTATTGTGGGCAGTATAAGGTACACCTGTGCACTAATCATGATGTCAGATCACCATCTTGATGTGGCACACCTGTGAGGTGAGATGGATTATCTCAGCAAAGCAGAAGTGCTCACTATCACACATTTAGACAGATTTGTGAACAATGTTTGAGAGAAATGGTAATATTGTGTATCTGGAATGAATTTTAGATCTTTAAGTCCATCTCATGAAAAATGGGAGCAGAAAACAAAGGTGTTGCGTTTATATTTTTGTTGAGTGTACATACTCTGGGCCCGCCCACCCTTTGATGAGCCCACCCAGTAGGGGCCGTAAACACCATATGTAGAGATAAACACTGTAATGCAAATGTGATTGTTTCAGAAGGGTTAATGGGGAGGTATCTGCTTCTTTCCAGATCATCTGTGTACCCTCGCCATTTTGTGAGATTGTTATCGTTTGCAGCTGCCTTAGCACCAGGGAAGGTTTCAATTGTAGTAAGCATCAAGCATTGTGATGCACTGCTGAGGGATACTGCATGTTAGAGTCAGTTGAGTGTATTGTGATCCAAAATACAGTCCAACTTCAAGGTTAAAGGAATTGCCATGTTAGTTTTCCTCACTTGTTCAGCCCGCCATTCGGTGGCGCCTTCTCTTTGATCTGGCCAAGCGGTTCTGTATGTGTGTGTGTGTATGCGTGTGTGTGTGTGTGCGTGTGCTTGTGTGTGTGTGACTTGCACCGGATGTAGCAGGATATCCATGTTTCTATGCATCTGAGAGTATAGTCTGTTCTTTTCCTGGTAATAATGGAATTAGATTTAAGAGAATGCATGTATTTTGTGTCAGCCTTTTATTAATTTTATAAATTTTATTATTGTGTACTCATATTTATTGTTTTATATTCTATTATTTGCACTTTTATTTGCATAATTCTGTCAATTGTTAGTTTGATGTGGTTGTTATATGTTTCTGTTCCTATAATTTTGCTGATCATTGTATCTGTTGTAAAATGTAATAATTGGGTGATTATCAGAAGTAAATGAGCTACGGTCTGATAACAATGTGTCTCTTTCATCTAGCCCACAGCCATAGTTTCTCACTTTGGCAACACAGTCTATATAAGCTGTGGGCCACTTGGTACCACCTAGCTTCCCCTAGGCCTGCGCCTGTAACAATTGGGGGCTCATCCGGTAACCTTCAGAGTGGATGACTGGATGACCAGTGACGACAAGTCTAGCCGCATGCTGTCATTCCATCAATGGTTTTCTAGGTGGTGTCCTGCGAACGATGTGGCCTACATTGATAACTGGCGGACATTTTGGGGAAAACCTGGTCTGATCTGGAGAGACTGCATCCATCCCACTTTGGATGGAGCAGCTCTTCTTTCTAGGAATATGGCAGAATTGATTAGTCCTCCAAAACACTGACAACCCAGGGTCCAGACCAGGAAGCAGAGTCGTTGTTGAACCCACCTCTCTGCTGCTTCTGTACTGTTACCCACCCATTACCCAAAGGAAAAGCACTAGGCTGGTTTAAATCATATTTGTCTGATAGATTCCAGTTTGTTCAACTAAATGATAAATCTTCACTCTCAAGGGTTACTTGTGGAGTTCCACAGGGTTCTGTGCTTGGACCAATTCTGTTCACCATATATATGCTCCCAATTGGTAGAATCATTAGACAGCATAGGATAAATTTCCACAGCTATGCAGATGATACACAACTATATTTATCCATAAATCCTGATGAACCCAGTCAGTTAGGTAGATTACAGGCATGTCTGGAAGACATAAAAACATGGATGATCCTAAACTTTTTGCTTTTAAATTCTGACAAAACAGAAGTTGCTGTCTTTGGACCAGAAGTTCTTAAACAGATACTGATTAGGCAAGGGAAGGCAAGGCAATTTTATTTGTATAGCACACTTTCAACAGCAGGGTAATTCAAGGTGCTTTACATGATATGGTGATTTTAAAAAAAACACATAAAAGAAACACACATTACACATGATACACAATAAAGCAAGAGAGCATGAACCCATTTCATACATATGACATCAAGCATTTACTCAAAGGCAATTCTAAACAGATGGGTTTTTAGTCTCGATTTAAAGCAGTTCAGAGTTTCAGATTAGTCAATCACTTCAACTGGATGGCATTAAATTGGCCCCCAGTAATAACGTAAAGTACCTCGGCGTTATTTTTGACCGAGACTTGACATTTAAATCCCATATTAAACAGGTTTGTAGGATTTCTTTCTTTCACCTTCGGAATATTGCTAAAATTAGAAACATCTTGTCCAGGAGTGATGCTGAGAAACTAGTCCATGCATTTGTTACCTCAAGGCTGGACTACTGTAATTCTTCACTATCAGGAAGTCAGCAAAATGCCATTAAAAGCCTTCAGTTGATCCAAAATGCAGCAGCAAGAGTTCTGATGAATATTAAAAAGAGAGATCACATTTCTCCTGTTTTAGCTTCCCTTCATTGGCTCCCTGTTAAATCCAGAATAGAATTTAAGATCATTCTTCTTACATACAAAGCCCTTAATAATCAAGCTCCATCATACATCAGAGATCTAATTGTTCCATATGTTCCTAACAGAGCACTTCGCACTCAGACTGTAGGTTTACTTGTAGTTCCTAGGATTTCTAATAGTTTTAGTTATCAGGCTTCTCTCCTGTGGAACCAGCTCCCAGCTTTAGTCCGTGAGACACTCTGTTTACTTTTAAGGCCAGGCTTAAAACTTTCCTTTTTGATAAAGCTTATAGTTAGAGTGGCTAAGGTCATCCTGAGCTATCTCTGTAGTTATGCTGCTATAGGCTTAGACTGCTGGAGGACAGACTTACCAATTTTCTTCACTCTGCTATTTCCTACTACTCTCCAGTTGTATTACAGTACATTCTGTTATTTCGACTGTTAACTTTGTTGTCTCTCAGTGTTTTTCTCTCCATAGAAGATATACCTGGTCTGGTATCCTGCTTGGCTGCAATGCCCTGTTGGACGGGGGGCATCGACTGGGATGATCCTCCCAGTAACTGAACATCCACTGTGTCATGTTATCAACTTTTTACTCTCTGTAACATAGAAAGTACTCTTATATCAGATCTTCTCTTCCTACTGTGTCTTCTCAAACCCCCAGACGGACGTGGCAGATGGCAGCTCCTGTTGAGCCTGGTTCTGTTGGAGGTTTCTTCCTGTTAAAGGGGAGTTTTTCCTCTCCACTGTCGCTGCATGCTTGCTCAGTATGAGGGATTGCTGAAGGATTGCTGTGGTTGGAAAGTCTGCATCAACGGGGCCCACCCTCATGCCAATGACTGACGCAATCTGCTGGGATTCCTTAAATAGGAAACTATTTAACTGATTGGAATGTTTGTATAAATGTATTGAAATGACTTCTTGTTAAGTGCCTTGAGATGACATCTGTTGTGAATCGGCGCTATATAAATAAACTAAATTGAATTGAATTGAAAATGTAATCTTCCACCATTTATGGTCATGACCACTAATACACCACGGCGGGCACTGAACGTCAAGATCCAGAGACAGCTTTCAATTTTGAGTACAAGTCAGCTACGAGCCATCACCTGCTCCATTGATGACGGTGATGCAGCAACCAACACTGAAGAGTTAAGTGACATTGACTTGAATGAGTTAATTATCGACTACTTGAGGAGCGACAAGCTGAGGGATCTAGAGGTTGAAGGCATGTCCCAGCTACTCCTCCTAGATGACCTGATCACCGATCTACTGAAGTCTACAGATACTGAACCAACTGAAGTTGAAAAACCAGGTCGAGGCGTAAGACCCACCCACTATCCCTATTCCATATTCCCCAGCACATGTTTCCTCCTCCACACCCCTCAGGAGCATCCCCCCTCCACCATCACCCCAGCATAAGGACCCTTCCCATCTCCCACGACCCCGCTCACCCCCTGAAGAGAACAGAGACACGAGTGCATCACTGAAAAGCCTCACCGGTTCACCCCAGACCGCAAGAACTGTTGGTTGTACACTGGGTATGGCCAGTCCTTCCTTCAGTTCAAGAAATCAGGTATTGAGTCTTAATGATGTAGCGAGTCTGTTACCACGCAGACAGTTTAAACTCTATGGTGGACAGATCTCAGATACTGGTTCAGATGTTTCCTATGGCAACCTGTGTATGCAAATTGATGGAGGCTTACAGGAAGGGTTTACTGAGTCTGAGGTTATCAGAAGTGTACTTAAAATCAGGAATCCTGGTACATTTAGAGAAATGATGACCGACAAGAGCGATTTAACTTTTAATGAGCTTAAAACGTTTCTCACATCTGTGACAAAAGCGGTACTGAACTTTTTCAAGAGCTAACTAATGCTAAACAGTCAAAGAAAGTCCACAACAGTTTTTGTATAGAATAATGGGCTTAAAACAGTGTGTTATTTTAGAGTCACAACAAGTTGGTGCTTACTATGATGTCAAACTTGTACAAGGCACCTTTCTCCATATGCTCTATCAGGGGCTTAAAGAGAAAAATGACTATGTGAGACGTGACTTAAAACCTTACCTGAGGGATCTACAAATTAGTGACGACTTTTTAGTAGAACAAATCACTAAGTATTCCAGTGAAGAAGCCCATAGACAGAAAGACTGAGTACAACTGTTAAGGTTAAGACAGTGACGGTTGCAGCTCTTGACAGCAGTGACCGGGCTAAAGACACCAAAGTTGACAGAGGAGAAACAGATTCAATAATATGCTATTAGAGAACTGACGGCACAGGTGTCCTCACTGACTAAGCATCTTGCCCAATTAACCAAATCAGCTGAACAGACCTCATCTGTTGACCCTTGTCCTCAAAGGCACAGACCACAAATGGTCCATCGGTTGAAACACGAGGCAGATGTAAATCTTGTGTACAACAAAAAAAGTTACTTGTCAACATTGTTTTGTGTGTGGCCAAGCAGGACACAGGGTCATAGGCTGTCTGCAAGCAAAGGTGTCGGGAAACGAGCAAAGGTTGCTGGAGAGGGGCAGCCAGTGACCAGGACAGCCTATGCGCCCCCATTTCACAATCAAAGTCAAATGAACTGCCACCTCAAAAACGTCTTGCCCAGCTCATAGGTAAAAGATGTCTAGTTTCATGTGCTCTGAATGGAGCTCCAATTCAAATGTTACTTGATTGGGAAGCCCAAGTAACAATGGTAGGAGAAGCATGGATGAAAAAAAATTCCCTAATGTCCCCATTCAACCACTTGAATATTTCTTATTAGACAAACCACTTGAAATCTCTGATGTAAATGGCACTGAGGTTCCCTTTAAAGGATGGGCAGACATGGAACTCCAAATCCTAAGTAGTAATCATGGACATGTCACTAACAAAGTTCCTGTTCTAGTCAGTCAGAACTGTCTTAATCACCCCATACTAGGCAGTAATGTTATCACTGAAATAATCAAAGCTAACCAAGAGAATGACTCTAATATTACTGGCTTACTCAAAGAAGCTTTAAGTGTTGATGACAGTGCAGCTGAAGCTTTAGTGTCTGCACTTGATATTTAAACCACAGCTGACAGCAGTATTGAATGTACTATCAAAACAGGTAAAAAGGGTGTTCTGATACATGTCAGCTTGGTGAAATCCCATGCAGAGTTAGAGAATCACCAGCAGGTGGAACAATGCTCTTTCAGCCTGGTGTAGAGAATAACTGTCCTGATGGTCTGGAGTTGTTCCCTGTATTAGTAGATGTTCCTATTGGGTTAACAAAGACTGTAAAACTCCCTGTACAGAATACCACTAAACATGTAAGTTACATCCCTAAAAAGACTGTTCTGGGCACACTAAAAGTAGTTACTGAGATTAGACAATTTAACTGTGTTTCAAACATCTCCGAATCACAGTCTCTGCCTAGTGTGGACATATGTTCTCTCAACCTAAACTCAAACCAGAAAGTCAGTGACAAGATTAGCAAGACCATTGTTTAAGCTTATTGAGGGTCCCAGCAAGACAGACCACAAACCCAATCGAGGCAGATCTAACAAAACCAAACAAAACAGTAACAACAGTGGACAACTTCCCTCAAAAACACGGATAAAATGGACAGAAGAACACGGTGCAGTAGTGTCATGGTTCATTGATGTGATTACTAGCCCACCTATCCTTGCATATCCAAATTTTGGTTTGCCTTTTGTCCTCCACATTGATGCTTCAAATGAAGGTCTTGGGGCTGTACTCTACCAAAAACAGTGGGACAAATTACACGTCATAACATATGGTTCTAGGGCTCTTACGTCTGCAGAAAAAAAAACTTAATTCTGGCAAGCTGGAGTTTCTCGCGTTACAATGGGCAATCTGTGACTAATTTTGGGATTAACTTTATTATCCTCCCTCTTTCACCGTGTACAGATAATAATCCCCTTACGTTCGTTTTGAGTACAGCAAAGTTAAACGCTGTAGGGCATCGCTGGATGGGCGAATTAGCGGACTTTCATTTTTCCATTATGGTATGTCCTGAGAAATCAAACACCAACGCTGATAAACTGTCCAGATGCCCCATCCAACTGTCAGACCATTTGTCCAACTACATGGAAATAATGCCTCCAGAGGTCATTTCTGCTATTTGGCAAGGGGACAAATTAATACAACATAGAAAAGTCCCTTGGGTTGCTGCCCTACAGTTGAACTTAAATGCAAATGACACATTCTCAGAAGGAACACCTGTATTCTTGCCCGAATACATCAAAACAGCTCAAAAAGAGGATCCTTTAATTGCAGAGGTGATGCAGTTGAAGACAAGCAGGATGGAATCCTGATGGAAAAGACAAGAAACAAATGGGACTTGACACTAGGAGACTTGTACATGAATGGAACAGACTAAAACTTGACGAAGGACTGCTCTTCAGATGTACTGAACAGAGAAAACAGCTAGTTCTCCCCGCTAGACAAAGAAAGACTGTTTTGAAACATTTACATGACGATATGGGACATGTAGGTGCTGATAAAGTCCTTAATTTATTTAGAGAGAGGTTTTTTGGCCCTTCATGCAGCGTGAAATTGAAGATTATCTCATTCATCAGTGTGGTTGCATTACACAAAAAAGACCTTGTGTTCCTGGAAAAGCACCTATGGGTTTGGTCACTACCAGTTCACCATTTGAACCTATTGCACTTATTGCAGACTACCTCCATCTTGAGCCAAGTAAAGGTGGTTATGAATATATTCTAGTTCTAGTAGATCACTTTACACGTTTTGCGCAAGGCAACCGACAAAATATAAGTCTGGCCAAACTGCAGCTGAAAAGATTTTCTATGACTTTATTCCTAGATTCGGGTACCCTTAGAAACTCCACCATGGCCAGGGCTGGGAGTTCGAAAACAGCCTATTCCAAACAGTGGCGTAGCAAGGGCACCAGGGGGCCCCAAGCAACAATGTCACTAGGGGGCACTCTGTCAGCCGTTTTGTCATTAAGTTCTTCAGTTTTCAAAGCTTATCCAGGCTGAATGGATTTAAATGTAACCTTATAAAACAAACAGAAAATACTATTTTGAGTAACTTTTATTAATAATAATTATAATTAGAACAAATAAATATGTTATGTAAACTTTTTAAAGCAAACAGCAGCATTTTTAAACTTCACTTGTGCAAGTACTTAAAACAAGTTTTAAAGTAAAATGAAATGTAAACAAATATACATTCATAACAAGATAAACAATGAGTGCTTCTGCTTCATGGTAGAAGTACTTGGGACAGCTGTAGTGGAGGTAGCAGTGCTGCTGGGCGCTGTAGTACTGGAGGTAGATGCAGACTGAGCTAAAGACAAATAGAAACAGAACAACATAATGTCAAAAGCATTTTAGTTAAAGCATTTCATCACAAAATGATTTGGAGCTCATCATTCCTGCTTTTGTGTCTTCACGTTTAGACTATTGTAACAGTTTGTTTTCATGTCTGAACAAGAAGGAGCTCTCTCGATTGCAATTAGTGCAGAATTCTGCACCGAGAATTTTGGCTTGTACAAATAGTCAGCTGTGAATACCCACATGTCCCCTAAACAACTTCATTGGCTGCCAGTGTCCAATAGGTTCAAATTTAAAATTCTGATTGTAGCTTTCAGAGCCCTGCATGGTCAGGGCTATATGACAATTTTTCACACATTCACACTAATGTCAATAATGTTGCAGCTCTTAGGTCGACTGTTTGGACATTTACACAGTAATTTTTACCTAGATGACAGTACTGCTCAATTACATTTTGATTTATGGAATACTAGCATGCATGCTGTCTGACTACGGTGGCCGTTTCATACCAAGGTTAACGTGGCTTCCAGTCCTACGACTTTGTCCAGTATTCCTCCCAGTGATGAGGTTACTTTAGAAAACTACATTGCATTTAGTTATATAGTCAGACGTCTGCCGCGTCACGAGTAAACAATCTTACTCTGGCATTCGTCATGGTGAAACTGAGTGTAGCCAAAGCGCGAAAGGCGGAGCTAGAATTTCCAGGAATGTCCGTCGTTGGCGAATGTATTTCAAAGATGGAGACTCATCATGGATTCACCCATTCGAGCGACTCGCTCGTATGTATTCTGAATAGCAGATTCTACACTTACGAGAATACTTTCATTAGTAGGTGAAAGTAATTACACATGAATGAGCACATATTTTTGAACGAACAAAGGTTTTTTTTGCTAAGAATTAACTCGAAATACACGATGTAGCTTTAAGCCAACTAGTTAAACACACGACACTTGAGTTAAAAACCGTCAAGCCAGCGCTGTCACACACAGCTAAAGTAACTTTTTAAACTCACCGCTGTCCTGCTGTCTTTTCTCCTCTTCCTCCTTTTTTTCCTTTCGTTGTTCGCTTCCTGACGGATAACTTCTCTTCATGTCTTCGGAGTAGATGCGGCCGCACGCATCGCCTTCATCATCTGTTTTGTTTTCCTAAAGGAGCAGCATGCGGCCTGCACGAACCATCCCGTTACTCACTGAGAGAAGGCAGGTGGGGGAGGGGCGACTTTAATTTGGCTCAGTTGAGTGGCCCCGTCAGGAAATTTGCCACCCCCCCCCCCACACCTGCATTTGTTGTGACAAACGGCCAGCGCTGCAGGCTGTGTAATGACTGAACTTTTTCCACCGTCTCTAAGCGGATGTTTGGGAATACTTCGGCTACCGTAAAAAGCCAGACGTTCACGGCTTGGAAGAAGAAGGTCGCCCAACGTGCAAAACATGCTTGAGAACAGTGGCAGCCCAAGGAGGCAATACATCGAATATGAAAGCGCATGTTCGGGAGCAGCACCCATCGTTGTATGCTAAATTCAAGGTAAAGTTAAATCTGTCTTGAAATGAACGAGCGTATTAGCGTCTGACATTAGTGAAATGAGCTTGTTACCTTGGCAGATATGGTAACTACCTTATATTATCTTTTCTTCATCTCTATCCTTAGTAATGTTTTTTTAAACTGAGGCAGATATGGTAACTAGCATGCTAATGATGATTTATCTTAGCATGCTAGTTAGTTACCATATCTGCCTCACTAAAAAAATACAGACATTCAAAATACACATTTTAGAGCTGTAATCACAATACCGTGAAACTGTGATATTTTTGCCTACGGTTTTCATACCGTCAGAATCTCATACTGGCCCATGCCTAACTGTGTTAATAATAAAGAAAGACTATCTCAATTTATGGTGGAATGGACAGTCCTGATTTTTCATTTCAATTTTGCACTTAAAACATAATGGACAATGACACCAAAAAATAATTTAAATCATAAACAAGGGCAAGGCTGAAACCAATGGAAATTCAATCTTAATGGAGAACGTGGCCTTCATTTAGAGTGTGGACAAATTGAGGAAAGAAATCAGTCTTGCGGAAATGTGCACTGATGCACATGCTCAGATTTATGCACTATTCAGTGAGTACAATGTTGTACATAGTTATGTATTGACTTTCCATTAGGAAATGGGATATATAAAGACATTGGAGTGGAGCACACCTATGATATGTGTCATGGGGCAAAGAACCTTGGAAAGAAATTAAATGCAGTAAGTATAGGGGCATTTTTTATTATAACTTGTTGCTTCTATTGTGGAAAAAATTTAATATTAAGAATGATTTGTTCTGTGTAGTTCACATACTGATAGTTACTGTGTGTCTTTTCTTTATGATAAGGTAACCAATCTGATTATATGACACTGTGGTGAATGAATGAATTTAGGTCAGGACAAACCTGCTGATTCAGACTCTTACAGCCTGGGTTGGCATGGCAACTCTCTTTTACGTCTAAGAACGTCCTGACATACATTGATTATGCTTCTATATCGAAACTTCTACACCTATGAGTCAAATGTCTACCGACTGAGAAACGTTTGTCTGTGATTTCATATTGATAGGCTCAGCGTTACTGAATCTATACAATCCTGTGTCTTCGATAACACTTCTCAGATTGAATGTGATTTGTACTCAGGCTGGACTACGAAGAGTGAAAGATCCTTTTGCAGTGGAATGAGGACATTTGTAACCACTTCTGGTTCTGCTGCAAATACATAGATAATTATGAAAGATTTTTTGTGAGTATCTTTCATATATATGTTTTCGCTGCAGTTTTGAGTAATTCATGGTAGAAATTACTAACTAGGTGACTATTTAGACCTTGTGGATTGGCCCTCTCCACCACGTCATTGATGAGCATGAGTGGCCGCAAGATGCGTGTATGCACGTCCCATTGCAGCCTGACCCAATTAAGGAATGCATAAAAAAGGGCTCTACAGCACACAGGTAAGGCAAGGCAATCTTATTTTTATAGCACACTTTCAACAACAGGGTAATTCAAGGTTCTTTACATGATTTGGTGATAAAGATAAACATAAAATAAAACATTGAAAATTAAAAGTTGTTAGGATCCTGTGTTGTGCTGGTGTTTTTGCTGTGTGTGTGTGTTCTCTCCTACCTTCTCTGCAGGGGTGTGGCTTATTGACGACAGGTGCAGCTCGTTCAGGCTCATCAATCCCAGCTTCAAAAGAGGAATGGTGGCTGCAAGCTGACGCCAGATTGTTCTCGCCTCCAGCGTGGTAAAGACGGCCAACTTTGCTCTAGAGAAGTTTACCTTACAAGACCTCTGTGCGTTTATGCTTCCTGATTTCCTCACAGATCCTGATCCAGACTGCTTTGTCCTCCGAAGTTGGTTTCCTTCTCTGATCTCCGTTCAATCGGCGATACTTCCTGGAAACAACTTACCTTCCTTCTGGATTCCCTGCGGGTCAGCTTCTGCCTCGTTACCTCCGCTGGTCTGCCTTTTCCCATCCGTCTCTCCGTCTGCCCGCTCCACCTGCAAACACACACAGCCTTGCACAACATCGGCCTCCACCTACCTCCGCTACTGGATCCTACTTGCCTTCTCCAAAGACCAGACGCCTCAGTCATTTGTGAGTAACCATTTACATTCTGCCTCACTCAATCACCTGTCTACTTCATCTTCAAAAGTATCAATTTAGCATGAAACAAGCACAACACATGATACACAATAAAGCATGACAAACAGCAAAAAAGCATTAACATTGGAAATCAAAAGATGCGATTTAGCATAAACCCAAAAAACAAATGATACACAATAAAGCAGCTGCTGCTCCATCATGTTTGGTTCTAATTCTAGGGATGATTAGTAGACTAGAGTTGGAATACCTGAATAGTCTGGGGGGTTGCTATAGTGACAACGGTTCTTCAATATAATTTGGTGCTAAGCCATTCAATGATTTAGAAATGAATAAAAGTGTTATGAAATCTATTCCCTGAGCTACAGGGAGCCAGTGTAAGGATTTTAGAACTGGAGGGATGTGCTCTACTTTCCTGGTTCCAGTGAGGACACTAGCAGCAGCATTCTCGATCAGCTGCAGCTGTCTGATTTGACTTTTTAGGCAGAACTGTGAGGACATTGTTACAGTAATCAATCCGACTAAAGATAAAAGTATGGATTAGTTTTTCGAGGTCTCCTTAAGACATCAGTCCTTTTAATCCAAGAAATGTTCTCCAGGTGATTAAAGGCCGACCTTGTTATTGCTTTTATGTAACCCTGGAGGGTCACATCTGACTCCATTACTTTACCTAGATTTTGGGCCATATCAGTAGTTTCTAAACTCAGCAAAAAAAGAAACTTCCTCTGACTCTCAACGGTTTTTACTTTCAGTAAATTTAATGTGTGTAAGTATTTGAACACTAAAAGAGTCAACATAAGACATAAACTAAAAATGTTTCACAGACATGTGACTAACAGAAATAGAATGTGTCCTTGAATTAAGGGAGGCTTGGAATCCAAAGTACCAGTCAGTATCTGGTGTGGCCACCAGCTGCTTGAAGTACTGCAGTGCATCTCCTCCTCATGGACTGGACCAGATTTGTCAGTTCTTGCTGTGAGATGTTACCCCACTCTTCCACCAAGGCACTTGCAAGTTCCTGGACATTTCTGGGGGGAATGGCCCTAGCCCTCACCCACCGATCCAACAGGTCCTAGACATGGCTGGGTTAAAAACCATGGGCTCTTTGCTGGCCATGGCAGAACACTGACATTGCTGTCATGCAGAAACTCACGCACGGAACGAGCAGTATGGCTGGTGGCATTGTCCTGCTGGAGTATCATGTCCGGATGAGCATGCGTAAAGGGTACCACATGAGGGAGGAGGATGTCTTCCCTGTACCGCAAGGCATTGAGATTACCTGCAATGACAACAAGCTCAGTCCGATGGTGATGTGACGGACCCCAGACCATGACGGACCCCCCACCTCCAAATCGATCCCGCTCCAGGGTACAGGCCTCGTTGTAACGCTCATTCCTTTGACGATAAACACGAATCCGTCCATCACACCTGGTGAGACAAAACCGTGACTCATCAGTGAAGAGCACTTTTTGCCACTCCTGTCTGGTCCAGCGAAGGTGGGTTTGTGCCCATAGGCGGCATTGTTGCTGGTGATGTCTGTTAAGGACCTGCCTTACAACAGGCCTACAAGCCCTCAGTCCAGCCTCTCTCAGCCTATTGCGGACAGTCTGAGCACTGTTGGAGGGATTGTGTGTTCCTGGTGTGACTCGGGCAGTTGTTGTGGCCATGTCACGCAGGTGTGATATTCGGATGTACCGATCCTGTGCAGGTGCTGTTACACGTGGTCTTCCACTGCGAGGATGATCAGCTGTCCTTCTTGTCTCTCTGTAGCGCTGTCTTAGGCTTCTCACAGTGCGGACATGGCAATTTATTGCCCTAGCCACATCAGCAGTCCTCATGCCTCCCTGCAGCATGCCTAATGCACGTTCACACAGATGAGCAGGGACCCTGGGCATCTTTCTTTGGGTGTTTTCCACAGTTGGTAGACAAGTCTCTTTAGTGTCCTGCGTTTTTAGAACTGTGACCTTAAATGCCTACTTTCTGTAAGCTGATATGGTCTTAACGACCATTCCACAGGTGCATGTTAATTAATTGATTATGGTTAATTGAACATGCATGGAAAAAAATTGCTTAAACCCTTTACAATGAAGATCTGTAAAGTTATTTGGATTTTTACAACATTATTGTTAAAATACACAGTCCTGAAAAATGGACGTTTCTTTTTTTGCTGAATTTAGTTGCATTGACTTGTGCTGTGTGCTGAAACTTGATCGTTTCTCTTTAGAACCAAAGATATTTACTTCAGTTTTGTTTCTATTTAGCTGGAGAAAGTTATGGCACATCTATTGATTTGCTCAATGCATGCAAGCATGACCACATCCCTCCTGTTCTGTATTCCCTACATTGGCTACCAGTTGAATACAGAATTCAGTTTAAACTTTTAACATTTGTTTTTAGTGGGTTATATGGTCTTGCTCCATTTGTGAGATCTTAAATTTGTATCTACCCAGCAGGTCTTTGCGCTCTACCGGACAATACCTGCTGGTTGTCCCTTGAGTGCGCTCTAAAACTTGGGGCGAGCGCTGTTTTGGGGTCGCCGGCCCAAAGCTGTGGAATGCCTTACCCGAGCATCTTCGCAAAATCACTGATCTCGCCTGCTTCAAAAGTGAACTAAAGACCCATTTTTTCCGTGTAGCATTTGGCACTTAAAGGCTTTTTATCCCGGCTTTTTATCCCTTCTCCCTGACTCTTAATGGTTTCAATTGATAGATATAATACTAGTATTGTTTTATTCTTCCTGCCTTATTTATATATTCTCTGTTATTAGCTTATTAACTCTTTTGTATTTCATGTTTTATTTCTCTAACACTGTGAAGCACTTTGGTTCAGGTGATGGTTGTTGGTAAAGTGCTATACAAATAAAGGTTGATTGATTGATGCATTCACTTAGCGTTTGGATGGGTTCATAGTCACCTAAAGACATTGTAATGTTATAATCTTGGTTAGTGGGAGCATGTAGATATTAAATAGGAGGGGGGTCAGGGTGGAGCCCTGGGGGGCCATACATGTGATTTCTGTCTGTTCAGATCAGACCCAAGGGAAAACTTTTTAAGAAAAACTGTGGGTGTCATACTGCCCTAATCACCCTCTCCTCATCATTGTCCTCACCTGTGTCTCTCCAATCATCCACACCTGAACCTCCTCACCTCCTGCCTTTAAAACCAGTCACTTCCCTTCACTCAGCGCCGGATCATTGTAGATGTCTCACTGGTGTGTTGTGCTGCTGTTACCCGTCCTGCTCATCCAATGTCCTGTCTCTCCATTCCTGCCGTCACCACCATCATCATCACCTCCTCCACCGCCGGATCTTTCCTTCACTCAGCGCTGGATCATTGTAAATGTCTCCCTGGTGTGTTGCCCTGCTGTTACCCATCCTGCTCCTCCCATCCCCTTTCTCTCCGTTCCTGCCATCATCACCATCATCACCACTTCCTCCACCAGCAGCACTAATAAACCTCATTGCACCTTCTTCCGGCATCTGCGTTTGGGTCCATGCATCACACCGCACATCCTGACAGTGGGTGAGATATCGAGGCATCAAGAGAAGGAGCTTAATGGGAAATGATTTTTTTCAAGTGTTTGGTTTAGTTTTGGGAATTCAGACATCGTCTCTACATTGGTGTTAATTGCGGATGAAACTGGAGACAGGAGTCTTTCCACTGTTGCTAAAAAAGTCTGCGCATTATTAATGTTTCTGTTATTTATTTAAGAAAAGAACAATTCTCATGCTTCTTTCAAAGTTATAAGTGATAAATGTTCAGTCTATATTTGTAGATCTCATAGGGAACCTGGAGTCGAGTTTTCCGCCATTTTCTATTAGCTCATCGAAACTTCCTTTTTTCACTACATACCAGTGGATCACTAGTCCACAGACTTCTTTCTACCTGAGACTACTTTAACTTTAGTTGGAGCAATGATGTCTGACATTTTAGAGAGAAAGTTATCTACCAGCTTGTTAACTGAGTTTGTGTTTGAGGATGAAGGGGATGCAGATGAGGTGGAAGAGTAAATTTGTTTAAACATTTCAACTGAACTGTCCACAAGAAAACGCTTTTTTACAGTGATCTCACTGTGACTAGATCATTTAGCAGAGATGCTGATTTCAAATAAAACACAGAAATGGTCAGATACTGCAGTATCAATTACCGAGATGTTGGAGATACACTATTTAAACCTTTGCTGATAATTACGTCCAGAGCGTGTCCTCGATTGTGTGTTTGTTTGACATGCTGGGTCAGGCTGAATTATGAAGAGTAATATTTTACTCGTTTATCTTGGGGTTTCTCAGTATTGATGTTGAAGTCCCCCACAATGATTAATTGGTCATAGTCAATGCATATTACAAAAAGAAGGTGGCTAAAATAATGGAAAAAATTAGATTTAAGTTTTGGTGGTTTATATAAAGTTAAAAATAAAGCTTTGTTGGGTCCTTTATCTGGAGAACTAGATACTCAAAAGAGTCAAATTTGCCCAGGAATACCTTGTTAGAAGTTATTGAGTTATGAAAGATTGTGGCTATGCCTCCACCTCATCTGTTTCCTGCTCTCGCTTAAAATGTTTTAATTTGACTGGGTTGAATCAATCAATGCAGCTGATTCATTATTACAGTCTAACCAGGTTTCTGATAAAAATAGAACATGTAGATTGCACTCAGTGATGAAGTCATTAACTAATAATGACTTTAATGTATCATATGTTTTGTGTATGGCTCTTGCTCTATTGCTGTTCTTTACTTTATATGCTTTGTCTTTGTTTTACTGCTATTTTTATTTTACCCCTTAATCATGTAAAGCACCTTGAATTACCTTGTTTTTGTGATGTGGTTGAATAAGGCAGCGTTTGGTTTGAGTTTTCTGGTTTATCTTGTGTATTAGCACCTGAATACTACTTTCAGGGTGGCCAGACACATCCTGGTGGAGGATGGGTCTTGATTTAATGTCTGGTTCCCTTCTATATCAGATGTCTGTTACTACCAGTGGTGGTAGAGGAGATAAACATGTAGTATCCGTCCCAGAGGCTCGGTTTAGAACATGCCTTAGTCTTAGCTGGGTTCCAAGTCTACCTTGTGCATTCAGCCTGTCAGAAAAGGTTTGAAGGGAGATTCATTTAGAGATGACGATGAGTAGGGAGACATTGGAGAGCGCTAGGATGACCGCTGTAAGTCCCTGGTTGCAGTTGTTTGTGCTGGTGGCGTCATCTTTGCTCTGTGTGCTGGTGGGGAGGCAGGAACCGCTTGTTCTCTGGTAATCTCCATGGGCTGTGATTCATGGTTAGCCTTTAGGTGCTTTGTCACATATTTTGGAACATCCAGAGCTTTTTGACTGAGATAGCAGAACAGTCTGGGTTTGTTTAGATGACATGCGTTGCATGTGAAGAGATGTTTTGCACCGCAAAATATTTTTAAATTGTTGATCAATCTAATCGAACAGTCAACACAACTGTTCTTCAGGAATCTGTGAAGCATACAAAGTCTGCTGTACCTTTATCAGTTTCTCCAGGCAGTGGTCTACAGATAAAATATGTTTATGTTGTGTCTCTGAAGCAGATCAGAAAAATCTCTTCTCAAAGTCGGACTGTTTTTTTGGTTACTTCAGTAGGTCTTATATGGATAACGAGATTTTCCAGTTTCAGGTGTTGATTTATGATTGTCTGGATTTCTTTCTGTGATACCTTTTACTGTATTATGGAAGCAACTGATAGCACTAGTGTTCTTGCTGCAGAAATGTTCAATTCAGTTTCAGTTCAATTCAGTTTATTTATATAGCGCAGATTCACAATAGATGTCATCTCAAGGCACTTATTTCAATGCAATCATACAAACATTCCAATCATTTTAAAGTTATGGTTAGTTTCCTATTTAAGGAATCCCAGCAGATTGCATCACGTTATTGACTGGCAGTTGGGCCCCGTTGATGCAGACACCAACCACAGCGATCCCTCAGCAATCCCTCATACTGAGCAAGCATGTAAAGACAGTGGAGAGGGAAAATCTCCTCTTTAACAGGAAGAAACCTCCAGCAGAACCTCACTTAGTACGAGCGGCCATCTGCCACAACCGCCTGGGGGTTTAAGAAGACAGAGCAGAGACAAAGAAAGAACAGAAGAACTGATATTAGAGTACTTTCTATATTAAATAAAGTAACAAGTTGATAAAAGAACACGGGGTTGGTCAGTTACTGTGATCATTCAAGTTGATGCCCCCCTTCGAATAGGGCAATGGAGCTAAGCAGGACATCAGACCAGGTCCATCTATCAATCAAACTTCACTATAAAGTGCTTTTCATCCAACAATAGCAGCTCAAAGTGCTTTACAGAATTAAAATGACCCCACAAAGACCATATTCCCATCCCTCCCCCACATACTTAAAAGCATGATCACAGTTATAACCCCCTCCCCCAGACCCAACCTTCATGCAGGCACACACTTAAGAGCAGCAATAAAAAGCACATTGGGCTGAGTACAGATGAGCCAGGTTAGGAAATGCCATCAAGGCAGGTATCTGCACCGGCAGCAGCACATCAACAGCAGCAGCCAAGGCAATGACCCAGGGTGCCCAGAAGAGGGAAGGCCGAGAACCCCACCTCAATCCAAGCGCTGTCTTGAGAGTGCCCTGGCAGCTACAGCCGACCCCCGCTCCCAAGGCAGAGGACTCCCATAGATGAAACACTGGCAAGAAGATTAAAATAACAGGATAAAATATTAAAATAAACCGTGGATAATATGATAAAATAAAATAGTAAAACACTGATAAAATGTATTAAATGAGTCACAACCTAGTATTATCTTGGATACCCATGCTCTATTATAGTCTTTCAGGCCCTTCTAAAAAAAAAGTGAAAAAAGTAAGCACAGCGCTCCTCTGACCCTTATTTCCGAAGGCGTTATTGTCTCCCGAGATTTGATTGATATTTTGGCTGTCGTGGGCGAGCATTGTAATAATGCAAATGAAGGATGTGTTGATTGGTGGCAGGAAGGAGGGGGGTTGGCACCACAGGTAACGCTTCAGCATATCTAACCCATATCTACTACTCCCGCTAGCAAAAAAAAAAAAAATGAATAAAATACTCCCACTAGCACACAATAGCCACATTATGAGTTAGCTGCTGTTTGTTACACACAGTAGAGCAATAAAAACACAGCCTTACCGTTTCAATTGCAGGCAAGTCTCTGATTGTTGGAATGGCCCCTTTTTCCAAATGGAGCTTTGATGACAACTTCGCCTGATATTGTCCCAAATTCGTAAAGGATTCCGGCGTAAAAAATTAGCAAAAATATTTCCATGTTGATTCTGACAGTCAACAGCAGAGCAACTCACGTGTGCACTATGTTTCTGACAGAAATTGTTTTAGCTGATTTAGCTGAATAAAATAAAAGGCTGACACGAATATGTCTTCTTAATGCATCATTGTGTGAAGAAACTTTCTGGATCTTTCACGGTGGAGTTCGTACTTGAATCGGTGATGTGTCGGTCGTGAACGAACCCGCTCTAAGAGCTAACTCTTTGAAGTGAACGATTGGAGCCGGCACGTCATTGGGAGCCGTTTTAAATTTTTTCATTCCCCCCTGCTTGTTTTGTTACATTTGGTACACATCGTTTTCCATTAATTTTGGTAATAAATACACTTTAAGAATCAGAAAATCTGAGGAGTCACTTGGGAGCTGTTGTATTCTACGTTTCTGGGGCTATTTTTTATTATGCAGTATATATGTTTTAACTATATCTTAGTAAGCTTTAGAAGTAATAGGCCTGTTTATATTATTCAGGGTAGTAAAACATGACTCTGTTACCAGTATTTTATAGGGTTTAAGGTTTTAAGTAAACAAACTCTTGAGTAAAGATATGAACTGAAAGCAGGGAGGATCGGTTATAACTCTAGTTCCTGGTACGGTCAGGAGAAAATAAATGACCTGTCAAGATATAGAAGGAGGAGAGAGGAGTCATGTGATATGTTCTTTGTTCTTCTGAAATAAAAATGGTACACCCTGGTAGAGAAGGGAGTCAGATCTTTTCTGGCTCCCATCTGCAGGTGCGTCCTTTGTGAAACAGATATCTGTTTGCGTGTGTTGTTTTACTCTCTGTCTCTCAGTTCTGGGTCTTATTTTGAAACAGTTCCCGCTGGGGTTTTGGAGTTCGGCGCCCCCACCTCTCTGAGCAGGAAGTGAGTTGCAGAGCACATAATGATAAGAAGCCGACAGAGCCAAGCCAAAAGAACTGGCTCTCCAAAAAGAGCTGGAATTCCCATCACTAGAATTCAGTAATGGCGGCGATCGACTGAATATGAGGGGGAGAGGGGAGAGAGGGAGGGCGGGCTTCCTGCAGCATAGGTAGGTCTGCGATGTCTATATATGGTATATCCTGCACCGACTTGACGTCAAGTCGTCCAGAAATTAAAACCACGTATTTGAGTGCGCGTGCACGTGGGCTGGTGGACGAATTCAGGGGTAAACAAACGCTTCACTTTTAAATATCGGCTTCCCGGGCCGTGTATAATCGTTAGGCAATCATAACAAAGATTGTTTCTCATGGAAAAGTGAAAATTACAGGTCATGACTCCTTTAACCCTTTATAGTCCCTCAAATAAATGCAACACTGGGGATCCTCTGCACAAAAAAAATGTCCAAGAGCAAAACATTGTAAATAAAATCATATAATGTTTCATCACTCAGATTTGTTTCACACAAATGCCATCCTTTGCATCAGTGCTCTCAAAACATAAAAAAATATTTGCCTTTTTTTTTAGATTTAAGCCCTTTAATGCCAGGTTTAATTAAAAAATCTGCACCCTTAAAAAAAAAAAAAAACAGGAAACAAGAAATAATTGTTTGTGTGTTTATATCCAGAGGACCCTTTTTGGGGTTGAATTGTCAGGGCTTTGGAGTGTCACTTATGGGCATAAAATATTTTTTTATATCTTCCTACTTTTTGTGCAGTATCAGATTTTATAAGAACATCACATCAAGGACCCTTAGCACCAAAAAATGCTCAAACAGAACTTCATATAGAAATATTATTATAATATTACAAAAGAGTTTATATTTTTACATGAATCTCATGCTTGGCTTCAATCCTCACAAAACATAATAAAATATTTTTTGGTTTTTGAGATTCAAGCACTTTAATGCCAGGTTTTATAGAAAACAAAGAAACATAAAAAATGAAATCCTTTTTTGTGTGTTATATCCAGAAGACTTGTTTTGGGGTTGAAAGGTCAGGGCTTTGGAGTGTCACTTATGGGCATAAAAATAGTTTTTGATTTATTCCTACTTTTTGTGCAGTATTAGGTTTTATAAAAAACACACATCAAGGACCCTCAGCACCAAAAAATGCTCAGAGTCAGTCCAACTGTTTTTTTTTTAACAAAGAGGTGTGTGTGTGGAGTGTGGTCATATACCAGCTAAAAGTGAAGATTCACACCTCGAACCCTATTCAAACTAGAAGATAATTCTCCCAGCCTCTGCCCGTTGGTGGAGTTCTTCCACAAAAAGGTGATGGACCAAAAAAAAACTCATGTCAGGGTGAACACATCCTTCATTCCCGAACCAGAGGAGAGCAGGGAAAGGTAATTTACAGACTTGCATCATAGATTAAAAGTTTGGTGGTTTCAAATAATCTGTTTAACAGTAACTGACAGTGTTGTCTTATGTTTGCAGGAGGTTGTGTTACTTATCCTTGGGAAGTCCAAACCCACCCCAGCTGGAGCTTATCAAGCACTTCTGTGAAGACCTAGACCAGTGGTAGTGGTCTAGTGGAGGACCAGGAACATGGGGAAGGGGGGCCAAACACGCTTTTGGCCCAACAAGCTTCTCCTCCTTCCCCAGACGCCCTGCTATGCAGCCGGCGGCAGCTTCAAGGGGTCCTCCACGATTGTTTCCGACTCTACCTCAGGACACAGGCGTGGAGCGCCTGGATCACCCGCTGGCCAGCCACGCCCAGAGCAATCCCTCAGCACTATCTCCTAGCTACAGTCCAGCAGCATGGGCAGCGGCTCCTTCTTGGGTGCTTCCAGCTCTGGCTGCTCATCAACCGGCTACTCCTCTTGTCTCGGTTATATTTCTTGTTTGTTTTGTTCATGCTCGTTTACATTTTATTTTTTGTTGTGGTTATAGTTTTTAAAGTTCAGTATTAAAATACTCGTCTCATGTTTTGGCTTCTTGTGCCCCACTTTGTCCCTGATTTCCAGACCCTCATAGAAAGCCTTGAACCAGAGGTAATGCTTATGGCCCCCCTCTGGTGTTTTGAGGGTCAGCATGGTGGCTTAACTTGTTTTCTGCAATAATTATACAGCTAGTTGTGTGTGCAAGCAGATGCATGAGGGTTTGTCCATAAGAGCGAGGTTGCTTTTCCACACCTGATGATGTGAACTCATGAATCTTTGTTTCTCTGGAAAATAACTTTAAAAATCAACCATTTAATTTACCTCCCAGAAATGAATGCACACATACTTGCTGTAACTAAAATTATACACTTAATGAGACACATAGCAGGCTTTGTTTATTACAGCTTACAACTTATCAAACAAGGTATAACAAGCTAGAATTGAGACAGTATTGCTGAACCTTCTTCTTGGCTAAATAGAGCACACCGCACCTCTTTAAAAACAGCCATTTTACCCAAGAAAGGAATCTTTCAGCTTGTAATTCTCAGACAAGATAATCTTAAAAGTGCTGGTTTGGTATCTATGGAAAGACCATAATGTGTGCTTTAATTCCATCCCATGTAGAAGGTTCTGGGATATTCACAGTCTGAGCAACAATTCCTGGAGTAGCTCAGGCTGGGAAAGGTCTTTATCTTTACTATTTAAATATCACAACATGCTCTACCTAACATTAACTATATGATTGCAATAAATGATCAAATCTAAGCTAGAAGTGAGTTATGTTTCCTAAGCTAAATCTTGCAAACTGACAGCAGAATTCCTACCAAACAATTCCTGGAGTAGATCAGGCTGTGAATATCCCAGAACCCTTTGGAAGGGATGGAATTAAAGGGAAGATTATGTTCTTTCCAAACATGATGACTTTTAAGATTATCTTGTCATGCCACCCTAATCACAGAGGAACCCTCTCATCCCCATCATCTTTCAATCTACTCTCATCAGGCAGGAGAAACAAAGTACCACTGGCTGAAAATGCAGTGTATAAAATATTAAATAATTCATTCCAACTCCAAACAAGAGGGGGGTAGCTGCTTCAATTAGCGCGGCAAGTGTTTGCGGCGTTCCATCGCCGACCTCACCAGGGAGGTCCCGAGTTCCTGCAGGAACACGCTTCGGCACTAGGGCTCTTTATGGCACTCGCCAGGGTTGATTGACAGCCAAAGGACCAGCGCGTTGTAAGCACTGATATCTAGAACGTTACTAAACAGCGCCATTGGCCAGCGTCTGGTCCCACGGTGACAGGAATAGGTTGATATGAGCTCAAAAATATAACATATAATATATAGGCTATTAGAGTGCATCCTCATCATCCAGTTCTTCAAAAAGCTCCAAGGCTTGGGCTACATTTAGGTGACATGTCATGCTTGAGTTAGGAAGAGACGAACCGCGATCTGAGCCACATAAATTAACTTTTTCTGCAAGGACACCTGTGTGAACAAATTCAGTCCTGCAGGGGTTTTTTTTTTGCAGAACTGTTACATCTTTGAAGCTTAGCTGTTCCTTTGATAGCGTGCTTTGATGAGCTTTGTGCATATCCTTTGTAATTTTTTTACATTACAATATGCAACAGTAAATTTGTCAGTAAATCTTAACATTTTGCAGCATCTTCAATATTTATTTAGCTATGGCGAGGCTTTGATTGAAATAATAGTTTTCTGCAGAGGCATATGAATACCACCACCACCCCGTCACCCCACCACCCCCACACCACCCAAAAAGCACAGACGCATCTTTCATCTGAATATTTATAAACTGCTTTGAGTCATAAATGCATGCACATGTGCGCAATCACACAAACAAAATACATATAAAATTATCCATTAAGATTTTGCACTGATATTCCTCTTCTGAAAATGACCGTTTTTTTTGATGCAGACTGTAGAAACAAAATTCATAAAAATTATGAAACCAAGCATGCACACCAATGTATGACATCTCTAAAAAACACTCAAACCATATTTGTTAGAAATACATATTGTATTATGAATTCAGGGGCCATAAGATCCCAAAATGTGAATAATTTAAATTCATCTTTATTCAATGGCCCGGCATTTATAAAGAAATCACTCATTCTGGTGAAAAAAAGTAAAAACTGCAATTTCAGTCTATGATGGCCGCAGGAACATTGGCAAGTAAAACAATAAAGGGGATATTAAGGTTTGTTAGAAAAATGTCGTTTGAATGGGAGTCAATGACAGAGGGACCTTTATGTTACTGTGATGAATATACAATGTTATAAATTTAGTAAGAGAAATAAATATATATTTCTGTTAAACTTCTCCAAAAATGCACATCTTCGGAAAAAATTGTAAGAACTGCATTAGCACAGCATCAGTTATTCTAAAAAACACACCCGCCTGCGCAAAAAAACGCCCCAGGGACTATTAAGGGTTAAATAAAACATACAGAGCAATTAAACGCACTATAATAAATAATAATCAGTTAAAAGGTAGGCTAAAAGGGTGAGTCTTGGGCCGGATCTTAAAAACATCAACGGATCTTGATTAATCGGTACCATGAGTTTTTCTGTGACATTGTTGTTATATTTTTATATCCATTTTTCTGTGATGTGGTTGTGTAGTTCTTAGTTCATACTGTTTGGTTGTTTTTTATTGCCGATGTTCCTTTTTCGTTTTTTTGTTGTTTTTTCCCCTCTCTCTGCCGTCCTGTGGGTATGGAGGCAGACTTCGATGTTTTCCTGTATTTTCTTTGTTCCCCTTCCTCTCTTGTATTTTCAGCTCACCCTCTCTCTTGACTTTTTGTTTCCTACCTCTCTTCTTCATCTTCTTTCTTTCTTCTCCTTTATTTTCTGTCTCCGTGTCCATAACATCAGGAAATAAACCCACAGCAATTTATAATAAAGATTTTTCACACATATATATCAAGTGGAGTACTATAGCAAAAGCTGTAGTGCTCTGCTTGTGAAAGTAAATCTGTTGGGCTTCTACTTGGTACTGTCGAGAGGAGATTTTTAAGTGAAAGTCTGCGCCTCGCGCTGCTATGCTACCAGTCCCTGACCAGCCTGCTGTCTGCTAACTCCTCTCTCCCAGTTCGTTTATCCTGTGGCAGAGTATAAAAAAGAATTACACATTCACACAATATATATGTTTGACATGCATGGGGAGAGAGATTCTTACCAGACCCTCTCCGAAGAACTCTTCCTCATAAATGCCTTTTATTACTTTACAAAGTTATTACAAAACATTCTGAAAGACAGCCTCTCGTACAGGACCCAGTCAGCTCAATAATACATATTCATTTATATGCAAAGTGTGCCTGTAGTCCTTCCCTAATAGGTTAACCCCTTTTAATATATTCATTTTGGTTGCTCAGCAGAAAGCCTTCTCTGGTCCCACACTCTTCACAGACCATTTGCACCATCAAACCAACAGATGTTTCCTGTTTTTTTCAGAGAATCGTGGCCCATTCTTCTTCTAACCCCTGGCTCATTTCCTGTGTAAACACTGTGCAGTTAATCGTGACCGTTCCCTTCTGACCCATGGGTCACATCCTGTGCTAACACTTTTCTGCATTTAGTTAATGGTTTTAGCACACAACCCCTTCACCTTTTGGCCTGTGTATTTATTCAATGCTTGTTTAAAAGTTTTCATTTACATTAGTACTTGGACACCAATTCTGAGCTCCACACTTGCAAACAGGACACATTTTTAAAAAAACATCAACGGTCTCTGCGGCCCCGAGGTCCTCCAGCAGCGTATTCCAAAAGTGAGGGCTATATCAGTAGTTGAGTTGAGGGGGAGCGGGGGGGGATGCTGCCCATCCTCCATCTCCATCCCTACCATTTTACAGTAAATATTGTATGGAAATATGAACCATAAATAGCAGTTAAATGCATGTATCACATTTTACATACATGTTTTTACTCTGTTTTGTCTCCATATTTGCATACGTCATCACGTCGGTTAAACTCTGTAACCGCATTGGTCTAAAACGGGTATGTAGCAGCCATATCACTCCTTTCTCACTACGACGAAAACAAACTACTCCCGAATTAAAATATCGATCTTAAAAAAACGGCGTCATTACAGAAGGAGAACTTTTAGTTTTGAAGTAAGTGCCAACGTATTTATTTTATTAAGTAAACAGTTTGTAGAGTTTGCCAGAGGTCGGAATGAGATTCATTTCTAAAGACATGTTCGGGGTTCACCTTATGGCCTAGAGAGCGGCAAAAGCTGCATTACAGAAGTGCAAACATGCCCAAACGAGGGGGTGGTCAACGGGATGTCCGGGATTTTTTTTTTAAGAAGCGCCACCGCCTAGCCTGCTTTTTGTTATCTAAAGACCACTCGACTCGCCACGGGTGTACCCACAGATCCCAGGATGCTAGCTTCCAAACTAGCTAAAATTAATGGGCGACCCCTAGGGTTGCCAACCGTCCCATAAAAAACAGAATCGTCCCGTATTTAGAGAAAATATTACACGTTCCGTATTGAGGTGAGAAGGAACTCGATTTGTCCCGTTTTTCAGCTAGAATGAAAAAAGACACAAAGCTGGAGTTATTGTGTCTTTACGCTGCGCAGCTGCCTCGTCTTCTCTCATTCTCTCCCCTCCCTCTCCTGTTGCTCCTTCAATAATGAAACTGATCAATGATCAGCTGATCGGCTTTTCTGTCGCAGTCCCGTCTCTGTTTGTTTATCGTGGACTTTGCCCTAGAAAGAGGAAACAACCGGATTTTGCGCTAAACAACAGCAGCACGTTTAATAACCTGTTAGAATGGTTTTAATATTACTTTCTGATGTTTGCTGAAGCCACAGCCGTAAAAGCTGCTGGTCATAATATCAGGTTGGATATGTGGTGAGATGGAAACATGAAGATGAAACCAGGAGATGTTCTTACTGAATCATCAGAGCTGAACAGGTGAAGGAGAAACAGGTTTACCTTATAGGTAACATGGATGAGTTTAAGGGAAGTTATGAACTGTTTCTGATAGACAAATAATACCAGGATCCTTTCTACATAGCTGACAGCTGGTAACTGTGCAGAGGCAGCTCTAGTAAAGTTTGGCCCGGGGGCCAGTTAGGGCATTACCAGGAAAAGGGGGGCACAAATACATACTTTTTTTTCTTATTCTCATTTAAAATGTCTAGCTTTTAATAAATAATTATCTGAATCTTACAACCAATTGGATATAGTGGTCATAAATTCTTTATCGTATATAGTAAATGTTAAGTCTAATACAGTATATATCCTAGTAACTATAGTACCTTTTCCTTTGGGAAGGTACCATCTGTGCAGTCTGCAATTCTGTCAAGGAAATATGTTGAATCTATTTCATTATTATACAAAAATAATTGATTTCTATGCATTTGTTTTACACGTGCAATAAATTAAAGTGGATTAGGTCAATTAAGCATCATGAGGCAGGGGGTGGTTCCTTATTTTTATGCTGGGAGTTGGCAACCCTAGCCACCCCCCACATCTCTCTTGTTAATTAGCTTGCCATTCAGCTTGTCATTCAGTCAAGACACGCATGCAGCTTGCTGAATCTGCACTAGATGTCGACTCTTTTTACACATCCAGCCATAATCCGCCTAGGAAAAATAATCAGGTTTTTGACCGTTTATTAATTTATTTATTTATTAGCTAATTTAGATCAGCGCAATCTGCTTCACACAGCCCATTGATTTGAGGTGGTGCACCTTTTCAGAGCTCATTTAGCCATAATCAGGACGAATGTGACTGCTTTCCCCCCTTCTTTTATGATCATGACCGTGGTAAACATGGAACAGATTAGGCCTTGTTTATCTTAATTACAGTATTTTACCAGTAGCCGGCCTATGAAATATTTTCCACAAGGGTCATTTCCTCACCAATAGGGCCCGTGCAGGCAACACAAACGTTTTAGGATGAATAAAATAGAAATAACAAATTTTGTTTGGTCTTTCATGTTAAATTAATCCAATACTTTTTTTGTATAGGCCTAGTTTGCACGAAAAAACTTCTTCTGCACTGCAATTATTTGCTAAGGCCTCTTTGCAAGGTGCTGGTATCGGCTTTGCTTCACAGATATATAAAGCCTCCATTTCCCCCGATCTTGTTAAAATCTTTTTTTTTTTTTTTTTTTTTTACATGTCCTGTTTGGCAGTGTGGAGCTCAGAATTGGTGTCTGAGTACCAAGTAGAAGCCCAACAGATTTACTTTCACAAGCGGAGCAGTACAGCAGTACTCCACTTGATTTATGTGTGAAAAATCTTTATTATGAATTGTTGGGGTTTTTATTTCCTGATGTTATGGACACGGAGACGGAAAATTAAGGAGAAGAAAGAAAGAAGATGAAGAAGAGAGGTAGGAAACAAAATGTCATGAGAGAGGGTGAGTTGAAAATACAAGAGAGGAAGGGGAACAAAGAAAACACAGGAAAACATTGAAGTCTACCTCCATACCCACAGGACGGCAGAGAGAGGGGGAAAAACAAAACACGAAAAAGGAACATCGACAAACCCAACCAAACATTGTGAACTTAAGAATTACACAACCACATCACACAAAAATAGATATAAAAATACAACAACAATGTCACAGAAAAACTCATGGTACCGGTTAATCAAGCTCTAGTAATGATAACCTCAGCCCAAGAATATATCCTTAAACACCAGAGACCCCACATCTATGTGTGTGTGTTAGCATGCTGGTGCATATAAGGTTTCTCCATAAGAGTGTTCGATAGTTGGTGTGAGAAGACATCAATCCGTCCCCCAGGAATCGATGCAGACATGAAGGAGATCGGAGCAAAGACGTCCAAAGGACCCCCAGAGCCCCAGGCGGACCCGGCCGGGGCAGACCGCATCCCCCAAGAGAGGAGCAAAGGAGAACCCCAGCGGAACATCCAGCGGCCACTATGCAGGGGCCCGGGGGGCAGCAGTGACGAGCCCACGGGCTCCGCCGGCAACCGGCCGCGCCAGGGCGGGCCGGTCAACGGACCGGGGGAGCCGGGGCCCAGGGGCACCCCAACCCCCAGCAGGGACCCGACAAGGGACCGGCCGACGAGGGGCCCCCGGCACTGCAGGGGCCGCGGCCGGCCGCCACGCGACGCCTCCGCCCTAGGCCAATCCCCACCGCCAACATCCCAGCGCCCCACCAATAGCCGCAGGGGACGGACAGCATCCCCAGGCCGGGCTCAGTCAGCATCTGGACGCCAAGTTGTACCAGCTCCCGGGTCCTGATCCCGCGCAACGCAGGGCGCCGAGACCAGGCCTCAAACGAGGGCCAGGGCCGGTCCAACCCGCCAATGAACCGGCCACGCACGGTGTGCACAGAACAGGTGATCAAACGAGCAGAGACGCCGGATCCGCATCCCGCCGAGCCACCGAGCAGGCACCACCCAACAATCCCAAACCTGGCACCTCTAAAAGAGGTGCCCCAACCAACCAAAGGAAGATATCGGCCCAGCGCATCGACCGACCGACACACCGGCCCCCCCAGGCCTATCTTGTTTAATTCTAATGCAGGCTATTCAGTTGTAGTCCCCTAACATTCCGGCCAATTCGGCGATACAAAATACCACCTTTTTAAAATTAAAATCCAGATTTTTTTTAATAGGCAAATAAAATGGCCATCCCCCCTGAAATTTTTTTACAACTTGACTACTGGGCTATACTAATGGAAAGATGCCTCACCATGAATGTGTGTCCTGACTTTAGGGATGACAAGGTGATGGCTGCTAGAGGAGCGCAGAGACCGCGAAGGTTCATATGGTAAAAGCAGTTCTGAAGGATAAGAAGGTCCAAGAGCATTAACTCACTTAAAACCATTAGAAGAACCATAAAACTGATCCTAAAACATACGGGGAGCCAATGCAATGAATTTAAGACGGGTGTAATGTGCTCCCGCCTCCTGGTCTTTTTCAGGACAGGTGCAGCTGAATTTTCTAGAGGTTGAAAACCTGAGATACTCTTTTTGGGAAGACCAGAAACCAGGGCATTACAATAATCAATTCTAGTGGTGATAAAAGCATACATTAGAGTCTCTGTGTTGGGCCGTGAGAGAATGGGGTGTGTTCTTTAGATGATAAAAACCTATTCTATTTATGTTTTTAATGTGAGGGATAAAAGTCAGCTTAGAATTAAAAGTGACGCCCAGGTTCTTCACTTGTAAAGAAGGATTAAATGAAGGTAATTATAGTTTTGGTAAAGGTTTCTCTCTCTGACCCTCACTTCCAATGACTAAAACTTCATTTTTGTCCTGGTTGAGCTGCAGAAAGTTTTCTGCCATCCAGGATTTAATGTATAAAATGCATTTAAAAAGTGCATCCATTGGTCTTGTGTCATCAGGAGACATGGAGATGTACAACTGTATATTATCAGCATAACTGTGAAACTTAACTCCATGTCTTCTGATGACGCTGCCTAGAGGGAGCATATATAGGTTAAAAAGAACTGGGCCTAAAATAGAACCCTGGGTCACACTGAGGAGAAAACTTTATCAAGAGTCCCAGCCTCCACCAGGACAAAACTGTCCAGCATTTGTTCTGGTAAAGACACACACTCAGATTTATCTGAAACCATGTTACTTTGAGAAGATAAAATATTATTTCTGATGGTGTTTACCTTCACTCCGAAGTGGTGTGCAAACTCCTCACGAGTGTTTGAGGGGGTTTTCTAAAATGCATTAGTAGCACGGTAAAATTTTTTGTCAGTGGTGGAAAAAAAGAATTTTTGGATTATTTTCATGATCAGAGATGATTTTTGGAAAAGTATGTATTTCTTGAATTTCTTACTGTGTTAATGTATGATTTAAGAAGTGATGTGTATATTTGATGGTTTGGGATTTTATTTCTCCATTTTCTCTCTGCAAATCCTCTTTTTTTAGGTTTTAATTTCTCCACGGCGATGCAAGTTTTGAGTGGGAACTTATAATTTTTAGTGGAGCAAGCAGGTTGAGAGCGGACTGAAGCCTACTGTTAAAATCATTGGCAATAAAATCACTGGGGGCAGGTAAAGCAATATGAGGTATCTTTCCAAAAACTTCAAGAAAACCTGCAGCCAATTCAGGGGTTTGATGGCGCTTCCTGACTGTTCTCACAGAGGTCTGCCGCTGGATAAAACTGGTAATGTTAAAAAACACACAGTAGTGGTCAGAGACAGCCAGGTCAACAACAGACTCCTCTGTTGTGAGTTGACTGCATGGCATGTTGACAAAAATCCATAAAAATCTGAGGAGTACTAAAAACAGTTGCAGTATATTCAAACGTGCTAAAATTAGCAAATAAAACAAACTTATAAAAGCAGTACCTCCTCCCTTTTTGCTACTCTTTGTGGATTAAGTAAAGTTAAAGTCCTTGGGGAGGCCTCTGTAAGAAAACAGGGGCATCTGCACTCAGCCACGTTTCCGTTAAAAGTAAACAATAAATAGATTGCTCTAAAATCAGATAATTGATGATAAAAGTTTTGTTCAGAGAGCGAACATTTAAAAGAGCCATACTGATAGTGACTGGAGATGGAGTAACTGTATGATTTAGCAAAAGTGGGACTTTTGGTAAATGCTTGAGTTTATTTGGGTTGCATTTGTTGTATGACAAGTATGGATGAGGTAGGGCAAGGTCCAAGTCCAATACTTGAGTTACTGTTAAAATCAGGGCTGAGTTCATAGGAGCAGGGACCAGCTGGACATCAGGATGTGGTGGAGGGGCAGGGGCAGCTGGGGCTGGTATGGTAGACGGCGGGGGGCATGGGCATGACAGACTCATTGTCAGCATGCGGTTGCCATGTCCGTTGAGATGAAGCCCATCTGCCAAGTGCCTCCTGCCTCAGAAAATGTTAAAATTGTCTATAAAACCAATATTGTAAGTCACGGTGGCTGAGGAAAGTCGAGTGCTGAGAGATAAAAGTCTGTTAAAACGACCAATTCCTCTGCCAATGGTGGCAGTGGGTAACACAGAGATAAAAACAGACACATGAGAGTTTTTCAAAAGATTACAAAGGTGTATAAAATCATGCTTCAGCAGCTCCGACTGCTGCTAATGAATGTCATTGGTATCAGCGTGATTCACAACTTTACTCACAGTTGTGTGGAATAGAATGTGGTACGGGATCCTTTCTGCAATGTCCGTCACGGTGGCTCCAAGGGAAGAGAGAGTGAGGGCTCCTCTCATCCTTATGTTCCTGATGATGGAGTCCTCCATGATGAGTGTGGTGAGAGGCTGGTCTGTGCGCAGTTGATTCTGGCAGAGGATCTTTCACCATTTCGCACTTGATGTTTATCGGGCAGAGAAGCACCCTAGGACTGCAGCGATGTGTGTTTTGCACCGAGGGCTAGTTCCGTGGGTTTTGGAGTGAAGTGGAGCACTCTTCAGCGAGTTCTGGTTACGGTCCCAGGTTTGGCGCGACGTGGAGTGCTGAGGGAGTCGGACTGCTGCACTGACTGCTGGGAAGAACTGGACTGCGGAGCTATAGGAGGGCCAGGGCCAGGGGCTGTCAGTGGAGGAAAGTCCGGGTCCAGGGCCCTGAAACGGTTGGTTAATGGCAGGCAAGTTGGAGGAGAGCAGTGGCTGCTGCTCCGTGCACCCCCACCACGGCCGGGCCCAAACGTGGACCAGGTATTCAGCAAGACCGGAGTGGAGCTGATCAGGGCTTTTGGCTTAGCCCCCCTGCTGAAACCAGCGGTCCTCCTCTGCTGCAGATGTCATGCAGGCATTTGGTACCCCGAATCCGTTTGGAGACCCAGCAATGGATCCTCTCTAAATATATATAGCGTCAGCAAGCTGAGCACTATATATATTTATTTTTTAATTTTATCCAAAGTTTTGGTGGCCACAGTGGCCTTTATTGGAAAGTGGACAGCATATAGAAAGGGGGTGAGAAGTAGGGAAGTGGCAAATGTCCGCAGGGTGGACGCAAACCCCGGACAGCTGCACCGAGGACTGAGGTCTCTGAACATGGGGCGCCCGCCTTAACCACTACGCTACACAACGCACCGCGAGCTGAGCACTACTGATGGCGACAGCGAGAATCCGGCTGCGGATGATGTCCGCATCATGCTCGTGCTCCTGGATTTGGTGAATTGTTGAGATCCTCTGCTCCAGAACATTCTGCCTAAGCTTGCCGCAGTCATCACACCCAGGGCTACAGATAAGTAGAGGCATGTTGGGGAAAAGAAGTAGTCCACACACTCCCCACTGATTAAAACACCCCCAATAAAAGCATCAGATGATTAAAGAGTTAGCCATGTTAAAATGGGTCAAAACCAATCTTAAAAAAAGATTTAAAACCGGCTAAAACAATGTTTGTTTGGAGCCTGTCTTGGCGGGTCTCACTGATGTAGGTGTACCTTCTATGGAGTGGAAAATGCTGACAGAAAACAAAGTTAACAGTCAAAATGACAGCAAATAATACAACTGGAGGGTAGTAGAAGAGAAAAGTAGCAGAGTGAAGAACAATTGGTCAGTCTAAGCCTATAGCAGCATAAGTACAGAGATAGCTCAGGATGAGCTAAGCCACCCTAACTAATTTATATGCTTTATCAAAAAGGAAAGTTTTACCTCTGGTCTAAAAAGTAAACGTAAAGTAAAAGTTTGATTTGATTTGATCACAGTCGATGCCCCCCGTCCAACAGGGCATTGCAGCTAAGCAGGATGCCAGTCCAGGTGTGTTGCTTCTATGGAGAGAAAAACACTGAGAGAAAACAAAGTTAACAGTCGAAATAACAGCAAATAATACAACTGGAGAGTAGTAGGAGAGAAAAGTAGCAGAGTGAAGAAAAGTGGTCAGTCTGTCCTCCAGCAGTCTAAGCCTAAAGCAGCATAACTACAGATATAGTTCAGGATAACCTAAGCCACTCTAACTATAAGCTTTATCTCAAAGGAAAGTTTTAAGCCTGGCCTTAAAAGTAAAGAGTGTCTGCCTCACGGACTAAAACTGGGATCTGGTTCCACAGAAAAGGAGCCTGATAACTAAAAGATCTGCCTCCCATTTTACTTTAAGAAATCATAGGAACCACCATAAACCTGCAGTCTGAGAGCAAAGTGCTCTGTTAGGAACATATGGAACAATCAGATCTGAGATGTATGATGGAGCTGATTATTAAGGGCTTTGTATGCAGTGGCGTGTCTAAGGGGTGGCCTGGGGTGGCACGTGCCACCCCAGGCAATCTGATAGGCCACCCTAGGTCCCACCCCCCATCTCCACTCAGAACTGGAACGATCAGGGCTGTCAACTCTCACACTTTCGCTGTAAGATACATGCATTTGAGTGCTCTCAAATGCTCTGAAAACCACACTCCTCAAGTATCCCTGACTTTTAACAACAAGCGACTGCAGATGCTCTATTTTCATATTTGAGTGTCTCAGTTTCGGCGGCGGCACTGCTCCTACATCTGTGTGTGTATATGAAAGCGGTCCTCTTTCGCTATTCAATTAAATTTTTCAATTCGGTTTATTTATATAGCGCCAATTCACAACAGATGTCATCTCAAGCCACTTAACAAGAAGTCATTTCAATACATTTATACAAACATTCCAATCAGTTAAAAAGTTTCCTATTTAAGGAATCCCAGCAGATTGCGTCAGTCATTGGCGTGAGGTTGGGCCCCGTTGATGCAGACTTTTAACCACAGCAATCCTTCAGCAATCCCTCATTCTGAGGAAGCATGTAGCGACGGTGGAGAGGAAAAACTCCCCTTTAACAGGAAGAAACCTCCAACAGAACCAGGCTCAGTAGGAGCGGCCATCTGCCACGACCGTCTGGGGGTTTGAGAAGACAGAGCAGAAACACAGAAGGAACAGAAGATCTGATATAAGATAACTTTCTATGTTACAGAAAGTAAAAAGCCGACAACAGGACACAGTGGATGTTCAGTTACTGGGAGGATCATCCCAGTCGATGCCCCCCGTCCAACAGGGCATTGCAGCCAAGCAGGATACCAGACCAGGTATATCTTCTATGGAGAGAAAAACACTGAGAGAAAACAAAGTTAACAGTCGAAATAACAGAATGTACTGTAATACAACTGGAGAGTCGTAGGAGAAAAGGAAGTAGCAGAGTGAAGAAAATTGGTAAGTCTGTCCTCCAGCAGTCTAAGCCTATAGCAGCATAACTACAGAGATAGCTCAGGATGACCTTAGCCACTCTAACTATAAGTTTTATCAAAAGGAAAGTTTTAAGCCTGGCCTTAAAAGTAAACAGAGTGTCTGCCTCACGGACTAAAGCTGGGAGCTTGTTCCACAGGAGAGGAGCCTGATAACTAAAAGATTTGCCTCCCATTCTACTTTTAGAAATCCTAGGAACTACAAGTAAACCTGCAGTCTGAGAGCGAAGGGCTCTGTTAGGAACATATGGAACAATTAGATCTCTGATGTATGATGAGCTTGATTATTAAGGGCTTTGTATGTAAGAAGAAGGAGGATCTTAAATTCAAATATAGGGTGGTCAGTCTGTCTGCCCAGCAATCTCTCGCCTGGGCATTGTGCCACTTAGACCGGCCTGTTGTGTTCAGCTCACGTGTGATTGGCTCTGAGTCCTTTTCCGGTAGCATTTCACAAATTAAAGTAAGACGTTTAGACGCCGGGAACATTTTTCCGCCTCGCACTAGCTGTCTCTTCCGTCGTGGTGCCGCTGCCGATGAGGTCTGTTTTCTTTTCATTTGGATCTCAACTGCAACGCAGGTAGGCTACGCGTTAATTTAGTCACGTAAAATATCACTCAGCTTGTCACTCCCCAATTGGGTCATCATTTATATACGATCATGTGCGCTGCCAACCATGCTAACCCAGTTTAGCCCGACTGTTAGTTTTAACTCTTTAAGCACCAAAAGTCGCAAATATCCCTCATGTAGTTAATACTTTACACCAAGAGATGGCAGACATCTATAACTTCAATCTGAGCAACATTTGTGGGTATGTTACCATGGAGATTTTTTTTTTAAAGGTTGAAAACTGCCTGCATGTTGAGGAGTCCTAGTAGCAGTCAGAGCGTAGAAAGAGGGAATTGTAGGGAGAAAACTTACCATGGCGAGAGGTCTGTTCACCGCTGATGAAGCACTTCGTCAAGTAATTGCTGATTCAGATTCTGAGGAAGAATATTCACTTTCTGATGAATATATCCAGCAAGACAGAAAGTGTTTCAGTGCGTAGTGACAGTCAGTCCATTCGCCATGATAATCCACAGGATGTGTAAAATGGGCCCGACGCACAGCTTCAGCTTGTCCAGGTTGGGAGAACGGGACGGGGAGCAAAACACCGCAGCTGCTTCTGATAGCCATGACGGTACACAAGCAGCACATATAGCATCCGATGCTTTGCTTTACCGGAGAAGGAGAGGGGGAGGCGGTAGCAAAGGGGGTCAAAACACAGCTGCTTCTTCAGCGCACAGCAACAGCGAGCCTGTTAGCCATGAGTCTCCAAGCAGCACATATCAGGTCCGATGATTTGCTCCACCGTGTCTGGGGTATGAGAACGGGACGTGGTGGCGGTAGTAGGGGTTTTCAAAAACCGCTAATGGTAACAAATGAGGCAGGAATGTAAAAACCCACGGAAATATCAGCCGACTCGGGAGAAACTCCCTGTGGAGTAGGTTGGTGTGCAGTACCTTGCAATTAAAGATAGCACACACTGAAGCATGTCTGAGCTCCATTCATTTCCTTCGAGCTTGTATGGATCTACATTGTTGATTGTGGACAGTTTCTTATTGTATCTATCCCTAGCCTACTTTACAAGTTTATCCTTGTAAGGAATGCATTCCTCCTACTTTTTATCCATGTGTGAGACTCCGGTGTGCTTCTTCAACTTCGGCTTCTTCAGTATATCTAATGGGGTTTCCCCTAGCAACGCAAGACGCTTACACTCAAGATGGCGCCCAGGGGGTAGTTGTTGCTAGGCAGGTCACGTGTCTGACAAAGACCGATAGTTACAATGTGTGTCCCTGTGTTCTAGTAACACACGCAGATCGGGTACATTACCTTAGTCGGAACTGACAGGCTTTGTAATGCTATTTTGTTGTCGTTAAAGACTGTAAGTTAATAGCTTACACCCTCACAATTACTCAAAATATGCATTGCAGTTTGAGCAATTGTTTTACAAGAGGGAAAAATGTTTGTTTTATTTTAAAACATTTATCAGAAAGAAGGCGCGAGACATATATTTCCTTTTTTTACTGCGGATCCTTGATTTACGGGTGCCACCCCAGCAGAACTAGGTGCCCCTCTTGTGCCATCCCTGAAAAAAAGTCTAGACACGCAACTGTTTATATGGAAGGAGGATCTTAAATTCTATTCTGTATTTTACAGGGAGCCAATGAAGGGAAGCTAAAACAGGAGAAATGTGATTTCTCTTTTTAATATTCATCAGAACTCTTGCTGTCACATTTTGGATCAACTGAAGGCTTTTAATTACATTTTGTGGACTTCCTGAAGGTAAATAATTACAGTAGTCCATCCTTGAGGTAACAAATGCATGGACTGGTTTCTCAGCATCACTCCTGGACAGGATGTATCTCATTTTAGCAATATTCCTGAGGCAAAAGAAGGAAATCCTAAAAACCTGTTTAATATGGGATTTGGAATTCTTGTCTCGTTCCACTCATTTAAGGAACCATCATGAATTTTCCTACCTCCTGTCATTGCAGGGTGTGACTGACAAGTGCGGGTTCCCTAAGTAGAAACCAAAAATTTCAGCAACATGGTTGGTAGTTAGCAGAGGTGTAACCATCATCTCAAAAGTGAGGGGAACACATCAGTTGAGTAATTTATCATTCTATCACATTCGGCCGCACCTTTCCTCAGTGGCTAATAAACCATTTAAAGTGGTTCAAAGACAGTCATTAATGATCATTATTAGTATTAATAAAATGAATAGCTACAAGGTGCCACCTGTTTAGCAGAAACGATTAACTTATCTCAAATGTCAGTCTCAATTGACTGTTGGTGTCAATCTTGAAATATTTAACAACTACAGATTAAAGAATGAAGGTTCAATTTCACACAATGGCTTCAGCAAATCACAATAAATAACACATAATGATGACCAATCACCTCTTCAGAATACAAGTTTTTTGCAAGTTATCAAACTCACTGACATCAATCGAATTACCAAAACAAACACTATAATCTACTTTGCTAGATTTACTATCTACAAAATATCTGGTGTGAAGGGAGATACCTTAAGGCTCTAATGAATTATGAACAAAAGAAAGTTCAGGATGGCTGATCCTGGTGGGCTACCTTTTAAATTATAGACAAAACATATTTTGGAGTGGGAATGAGAGTAATTCTGAAAAATCATTGAAAACCCTGTCCTGATACCAGACTGGTTTCTCCCAGCAATGGATCTCCTTTTCTCAACAAGTTCTAATTCCTCCTGGCATGTGAAGACTTTGGATCATTGTCCCAGCTGTTGGCCTCTGGTCTTATCCCCTTATTCCCCCCCCCACTCTGGTCTTTAAAATTGTGGCGTTAAAGATAAATAAAATATAGAAAGCAAAATTTTGAAATAGAATTAGGATGAGTAGCAGTGATATTACTGAAGAAATTAACCTCGAAGTCCCTCTTATGCCATAGATATTTTTTCTTAGCCACTTTAGGCCCTTCTCCACTAGTGCCTACTCAGCCTGGCTCTACTCTGCACAACTTAGCCTTACTTGGCCTGGTTGTTTTTCCATTGGAGGGACTGGACCATCTCAAGTAGGTGGGCTTGTCATATGGTGGGCAGCCCCAGAGTACGTAGCTGAGCGACGCAAACATTTCAATTCAATTCAATTCAGTTTATTTATATAGCGCCAATTCACAACAGATGTCATCTCAAGGCACTTAACAAGAAGTCATTTCAATACAATTATACAAACATTCCAATCAGTTAAAAAGTTTCCTATTTAAGGAATCCCAGCAGATTGCGTCAGTCATTGACGTGAGGTTGGGCAGATTTCCAACCACAGCAATCCTTCAGCAATCCCTCATACTGAGCAAGCATGTAGCGACAGTGGAGAGGAAAAACTCCCCTTTAACAGGAAGAAACCTCCAACAGAACCAGGCTCAGTAGGGGCGGCCATCTGCCACGACCGTCTGGGGGTTTGAGAAGACAGAGCAGAACATAGAAGGAACAGAAGATCCGATATAAGAGAACTTTCTATGTTACAGAAAGTAAAAAGTTGATAACAGGACACAGTGGATCTTCAGTTACTGAGAGGATCATCCCAGTCGATGACCCCCGTCCAACAGGGCATTGCAGCCAAGCAGGATACCAGACCAGGTGTATCTTCGATGGGGAGAAAAACACTGAGAGAAAACAAAGTTAACAGTCGAAATAACAGAATGTACTGTAATACAACTGGAGAGTCGTAGGAGAAAAGGAAGTAGCAGAGTGAAGAAAATTGGTAAGTCTGTCCTCCAGCAGTCTAAGCCTATAGCAGCATAACTACAGAGATAGCTCAGGATGACCTAAGCCACTCTAACTATAAGCTTTATCAAAAAGGAAAGTTTTAAGCCTGGCCTTAAAAGTAAACAGAGTGTCTGCCTCACGGACTAAAGCTGGGAGCTGGTTCCACAGGAGAGGAGCCTGATAACTAAAAGATCTGCCTCCCATTCTACTTTTAGAGATCCTAGGAACTACAAGTAAACCTGCAGTCTGAGAGCGAAGTGCTCTTTTAGGAACATATGGAACAATTAGATCTCTGATGTATGATGGAGCTTGATTATTAAGGGCTTTGTATGTAAGAAGAAGGATCTTAAATTCTATTCTGGATTTAACAGGGAGCCAATGAAGGGAAGCTAAAACAGGAGAAATGTGATCTCTCTTTTTAATATTCATCAGAACTCTTGCTGCCGCATTTTGGATCAACTGAAGGCTTTTAATGGCATTTTGTGGACTTCCTGATAGTAAAGAATTACAGTAGTCCAGCCTTGAGGTAACAAATGCATGGACTAGTTTCTCAGCATCACTCCTGGACAGGATGTTTCTAATTTTAGCAATATTCCTGAGGTGAAAGAAGGAAATCCTAGAAACCTGTTTAATATGGGATTTAAATGTCAAGTCTTGGTCAAAAATAACGCCGAGGTTCTTTACGTTATTACTGGGGGACAATTTAATGCCATCCAGATGAAGTGATTGACTAATCAGTTTCTGTTTAAGAACTTCTGGTCCAAAGACAGCAACTTCTGTCTTGTCAGAATTTAAAAGCAAAAAGTTTAGGGTCATCCATGCTTTTATGTCTTCCAGACATGCCTGTAATCTACCTAACTGACTGGGTTCATCAGGATTTATGGATAAATATAGTTGTGTATCATCGGCATAGCTGTGGAAATTTATCCCATGCTGTCTAATGATTCTACCAATTGGAAGCATATATATGGTGAAAAGAATTGGTCCAAGGACAGAACCCTGTGGAACTCCACAAGTAACCCTTGAGAGTGAAGATGACTTATCATTTAGATGAACAAACTGGAATCTATCAGACAAATATGATTTAAACCAGCCTAGTGCTGTTCCTTTGATCCCTGCAACATGTTCAAGCCTTTCTAAGAGAATATTATGATCGACTGTGTCAAAAGCAGCACTGAGATCTAACAAAACCAGAACAGACACCAGTCCATTATCTGAGGCCATGAGAATATCATTAGTAACCTTCACCAGTGCTGTTTCAGTGCTATGATGAGCTCTAAAACCTGACTGAAACTCTTCAAACAGCTCGTTACTGTTTAGATGTTCACAGACTTGATTAGCAACTATTTTCTCAAGGACTTTGGATAAGAAAGGAAGGTTAGATATAGGTCTGTAATTCACTAAGTCATCTTGATCAAGGGAAGGTTTCTTGAGTAAAGGTTTAATTACAGCTATTTTAAATTCCTGTGGTACGTATCCGTTTACTAAGGATAGATTCATCATATCCAAAATGGGGCCAGGAACCAAATGGAATACTTCTTTAAATAATTTGGTTGAGATTGGGTCCAAAATACAAGTTGAAGATTTAGATGAGGCTAATATTTTTGATAATTCTGAAAGCTCGACTGAATCAAAACAGCCTAAGCAATACTGAGGTTCTACAGTTCTTTCCGATACTGACTCATTTACTGAGGAAGAAGTAATCATGTTTGGGAGGGTGCCAATGATTTTATTTTTAATAAAATTTATTTTATTTATGAAGAATCTCATAAAATCATCACTGCTAAGAGCCGGGGGAATAGTTTGCTCAACAGAGCTATGACTCTGTGTAAGTTTGGCAACTGTACTAAAAAGAAACCTAGGATTGTTTTTATTCGCCTCTATTAATGATGAAAAATATGCTGTTCTAGCTTGTCGAAGGGTCTTTTTATACAGCAGTAGACTGTTATTCCAGGTTAAATAGGAATCCTCTAGATGTGTAAAGCGCCATTTTCTCTCCAACTTCCTAGTATTCTGCTTTAAAGTACGCAACTCTGCGTTAAACCAAGGAGTCAGCCTCCTATGGCTAGCCACTTTCTTTTTTAATGGGGCTACACTATCTAATGCCAAACGCAATGAGGACGTAACGCTGTGAACCAGACCATCAATTTCTGAAGGGTTAGAGATAGAATTGCTGCCATCCACTGTGTTACTCTGAGACACTGAGGAAAGTAAGAATGGTACAGATTCTTTAAAAATTGTTACAGCATTGTCTGATAAAGTTCTACTATAATGAAATTTTCTTTCAGATTTAAGATGGTCAGTTAAAGTAAATTCAAAAGTTATCAAGAAGTGGTCAGACAGGACCGGGTTATGTGGGTGGACTGTTATTTCCTCACACTCAATACCGTATGTCAGTACAAGGTCCAAAGTGTGTTTACCTGAGTGGGTCGATCCCTGTACTTTTTGAGTAAAGCCAATTGAGTCTAAAATAGCATTAAAGGCTGCATTTAGGCTATCACTTTCAGTATCTACATGAATATTGAAGTCCCCCACTATAATAACCCTATCAGTATTTAATACTATATCAGATAAAAAATGTGAGATCTGATCCAAGAATTGAGAGTAAGGGCCTGGTGGACGATACAAAACCACAAACAAAAATGGTCTTAATGTTTTGCAACTTGGATGAGGAAAATTAAGGGTTAGATGCTCAAAAGAACTGTAGCTATCAATTGGTCTGGGACTAATTAGTAAATCAGAACGGAAAATGGCTGCAACTCCTCCTCCTCGCCCAGTATTTCTAGGAATGTGAAAATTTAAATGACTGGAAGGAGTTGACTCATTTATACTGACATAATCCTCCTGCTGCAACCAGGTTTCTGTGAGACAAAGGAAATCAATGTGATTATCACAAATCAAGTCATTTACTAACAAAGTCTTTGAGGAGAGAGATCTTATGTTTAATAAACCACATTTAATAGATTTATTTTCAGTCAAAGTTGTATTTATTTTTATGAGATTTCCATAATTTGCTTTTGTTGGCTTAACTTTTAATCCATTTAATTTTGGCCGTGGGCAAGACACTGTTTCTATAGGGTAATGGGTGGGTAACAGTACAGAAGCAGCAGAGAGGTGGGTTAAACTACGACTCTGCTTCCTGGTCTGGACCCTGGGTTGTCAGTGTTTTGGAGGATTAATAAATTCGGCCATATTCCTAGAAAGAAGAGCTGCTCCATCCAAAGTGGGATGGATGCCGTCTCTCCGGATCAGACCAGGTTTTCCCCAAAAAGTTCTCCAGTTATCAATGTAGCCCACATCGTTTGCAGGACACCACCTAGACAACCATAAACATAAACATAACAAAAGAAGAAGGGCAAGTAGCGGGCAATGATCTGAAACCATGCGAGGCATTTCACAACGCAACAATGGAGGACATTGTAGCGATTTTTAACATTCTGCTCAGTCTGTGGTTTTATGTCAGACTCCAAAAAGAAAAGACCAAGAAAAAACTGCGACCGGCAAGGCCAAACACTGTGGAGAAGTACAGAACAGTGTGGGAAGCTGTGCAGCCGTAAGAAGTTGAACGCGACTTATGAGGGTAAGCTAATGCTAATGTTAGCCTGCTGTAGTGGGCTGTAAATAATAGTTTACTATGATAGTTACTAATAATACGCTAAAACACAGTGTAAAACTGTGAATGTTGACGAATTGGGTTTAGTAATTTATATGCTGTGTGTGTGTTTCTGTTACGGCCACCTGTTTTTACAGGGGCCTTGTGATCTTTTTTGTGTTTCAGCGACCTTTTTTTCACCTAGTTTATCATTGTTTGTAATTTTTTTCTCGTCTGCATGTCAAGCCCCACCCTCATTCATCTCTGTCAGCAGGGGTAGACTGGCCATCTGGCATACCGGGCATCATACCGGTGGGCCGTTGACCCAATGTGGGCCGGTCCGCTGTTTTTTTTCTTCTGTTTTTTTTCTTCTGTTTTTTTATCTTCCCCTCTCTAAATTCCCTCCAATTGGGCCGGCCAATTGGCTACAGAGGGCTAGCAGTGTGTTGCCAGCATCGACACATATTATTGGTCTATGTTTGTCATCATGAACTGACTGTGAGAGCCATGAGAGCCTATGAGAGCCATGACAGTGCTGTCAATCACAACACAAACCAGGGTGGGAGGGACCTCATGACATGGGCCGGAGTGGTGGGACGGAATGCTGCTGAGATGAAAATGGGGAAGGGTAAAAACGTCCCGGTGGTGCTGAAAAAGTACGGCTCAAAAAGCTGAAATCTCTGGAGGTGGAAGCTGCTAAATGTTTAAGGTTGACAGACCTTTTTGGTGCCAGGGTCACCACCCCAGCACCTGGTGCTGCTGCGCGAGGAGACGCGCAAGTGGAGACATCCATGGTAAGTAACGTTAGCATGGAGTTGGCTCGGCTACATTTTGAGACATGCCCAAAATAAAGTATTAAACGGTTTTACATTGACTGTGATGTGACCTGAATAACTGAATACTTGTGACAACATATTAGCCCAGAGTTGAAGGGCTGACTGTTGGTAGTTGCGGTTGATTCAGTTAAATATGCCAAATTGTGACAGCTACTAACGGGAGCGGTCTCTGGTTGCCATAGCAACAGTAAACATCAAAGGGAGACACTATAGGTGAATAGGGAAAAAAGTTAGTTTCAAGATACCTTCATGAAACTTGACAAACTTAATCCTGGTATTAAAACAAACATCTTTTGTATTAGAAGTTTTGATATAAATTTTATTTAGATATGCAAATTAGGTGTAATCTGGTAAAAAAAAAAAAAAAGCTAGTTTGCATATATTTGTAAACGTATCATCTCAAAATTGGTTAGAGACAAAATTTTATTTTTCTTTAATTTTCTAATCATATATGTTATCAAAAACTTTTTACAGAGGGAAATAGGTTTATTTCATTTCATTACTCCATAAATAAAAAAACAGTGTAAGTAGCTCCAAAAATCTCATTTTTGCCCTGTTTTTTAAAAAACATAAAATAGCACATATATATTTTTCAGAACGATGTATTGACAAACTGCTCTGTAATTTTTTTTCAGCTCAGCATAGAACAATGGTGGAAAGTTTTGAATGTTGGAAAAAACTAATTTTGAGAAAAACGCAATTAAAGATTTGCATTAGATAATTCAATGCAATGTGAAGTACAAATGACCCTCGAATCCCTTGTTTCGTGTTTGTGATTGGTCATTAATTTAAACAGGCATATCATTTTTGGACATTTTTCCTTTTCCTTTTCCTTTTTTTGGGGCTTGTTTTCTCACTGCCTCCACTTCACTTTTTGGCTACTACTGAGACGTCTCTGATTTGAGTTTGTCATGTGTCTTATAATGGTTTATGACTTCATACTTGATTTGTGCCACTCCTAGTCATGATCTAACTTATGTTGTTCTGTTGACACTATAATGAATAAATACTGAGTGATTGATTGCCATAGCTGTCAGTTTTAGTCCTTGAGTTCACAGTGTTGTGCTTTATTCGTTAACTGCTAGGAATATGACTCTCATTTGTACTGTAATATACAGTTGGAACATGTTAACTGGCTTCCTGACTAATTAAAAGACATTTTTGTTTTAAATTATCTGCTCTGTTTGTTTCTCTTCTGCTTAGTTTTGTTAGATCTTTAGATTATTTGGTGCTGTACACTTCAGTTGTTTGTGTTATCTTTTAGTGATTTAGTTTGAATAACACTTTGCCTTATTTAAGTTGGGTTTATTGTTTGTTCTTTGTTTTGTGCCCCATTTTTATTTAGGGCTTCCCTTAGCCTGTGTTTTTAGGCACCCGTTTGTTTTATTGAGACTCTTAGTGCTTTAGTATTTAATTCATTGTATTTCTAAAGGGAAGATGGCAGTGCCTGCTAAAAAGGAATGACTGTGATGTACAGCTTGTAAAGTCTATGTTGCTGACCTTCTGTGGTCCACATAATTTATATGAAACTCATGGAAAGGCTTATGAGACATCAGGGGATGAAGCGGCTGAAGTAGCAGCACTGCAGTCTCTGGTAGCAGTGCCACAGAATGTAGATGGTGGATTATGTGAGTGTACATGCAGCTTGTTTTTTTTTCTTCTCCTCACATTTTCCCTTGCAGGGTGTGGCAGGCAGATGCTGCCCCAGCTGCAGCTCGTCAGGAGGAATCAGGAGGCTGCTCAAAAGGGGAGCGGTTACCTGAAGCAGACACCAGATGGTTCAACTCTTTCAAGGGGTTATGATGCCACCTCTAGCATCTTGTTGTTCTCAGAGAACAGTAACTTACCTAGTTTGTGCTTTTTCTTCACAGTTCCTCTGGAGTTTTCAGTACCTGGTTGTAACCCACGTTACATGTTGTAACCCACATAGAGTACACTGAATTGTTCGTCCCCTGGTTGTGCTGTGGTAAAAGGAAGTCACCTCCAAAGCACTTCCTGCTCCAACCTCCTGCATCCTCCCTGTCGGCTGTGCATGGCTGGTGAAAATGGATTGGAAGAAAACAACTTCTAATTTAAGCTGCAAGCAGCCTCGAACGGCCCTCGCAGCAAAGAGTTGCTTCGCTCTGTGTCGCGACCGCGGGACCCATGCACCACATCCCCCTCATCTCCCAACTCCAGCTCTGTAAACAAGCTGGTAGATAATTTCCTCGTTAAAATCTCAGACATCATTGATTCCATTGCTCCGATTAAAATGAAAGTAGTCTCAGGTAGAAAGAAGTCTCCGTGGACAAATGATCCACTGGTACGTAGCGAAAAAAGGGTGTGTCAACGAGCAGAGAGAAAATGGCTCCAGGTTCACTATGAGATCTACAAAGAGGGACTGAACAGATATCAGTTAACTTTGAAAGAAGCTAGGGAATCGTTGTTTTCTGAAATCATCAACAGAAACATTAATAATGCACGGACTCTATTTGCAACAGTGGAAAGACTAACTAATCCTTTAGTGACAGTAGCCCCTGAAATAAATTCTACCAAGGCCTGCAATGAATTTGCCAGCTTTTTCACTAAAAAGAACGTAACAATTAGAAGGTCGGTATGTACCGGAGCACCAAACCGACCACCAATGTTATACCCAGCTAACACAAATGTAGAAAAAACTGTCAGAATTCCATGAATTAAACCAAAAAAGCCAAGAAGAAATTATTGAAGGGGGGATATTATGCTTCTTCCAGACACATATTACCCTTCTGTGGCATACACCAATAAAATGGTCACCTTAAGTCTTTTAAAAGTCCGTCATATAACCAAGTCCACCTTAAAGAAATTTACTTCCGTATTGGACGCCTTTATTTTTGCCTGTGCCTCTCTAAGACCCTCCTACTCTTTCTGACACTCCCCCTTCAGTTTGCCACATACCGTGCATCATCGCAGAATGCACGGAGTCGGAAAAAAAATCCCAGAAAAGACGCGCAGCTGCAGCTGGTGTGTTATAATTACTGCACCTGGGACTCAGCCGGAGTTGTGTGAGGTGGGAAGGGGCAGGGGAGCTCTGCAGGGGCAAGGCTCTCGGCTGAGCACATAAGGTCAGAGGAGGAGATCGGTTGAAAAGGCGGGGATAGGTGGGAGCAGGCGTTTCAGCAACCCCGAGGACTACCAGCAGAGACTCAAAGATTACTCTAACATGAGTGAATGGGTCAGAGCAACACTTCAGGTGTGTTTTTAATGAGGGAAAGACAGGTTCTCAGGATATCAAGCTTTAGAAAGTCCATTTTGCATATTACCCCCCCTTTAACCAATTAAGCTCCTCCTCCTGCTCTCTCGATATCATACCCACAGCTTTCCTTAAGAAAGTTTTCCTTGTCATTCGGTCTGATTTGATTAAAATAGTGAACTCATCCCTTCTTTCGGGTATCTTTCCCCAAGGCTTTAAAAAATGCAGTTATTAAACCACTGCTAAAAAAGAATCATCTGGATAACACGTTAATGCAGAACTACAGGCCAATCTCTAATCTTCCATTCATCAGTAAAATGATTGAAAAAGCTGTGTTTCAGCAGTTAAATAGCTTCATAGCAATGACCAACCACTTTGACGTTTTTCAGTCTGGTTTCCATGCTCACCACAGCACTCTGAGACTGCCCTCGTCAAAGTTTTCAATGAATACAGACTGTGGTAGACCACAGTGCTGGTTCTGTTGGACCTCAGTGCAGCATTTGACACTGTTGATTATCATATACTATTAGAACGACTGGAGAGCTGGGTTGGACTCTCCGGTACAGTACTTGGCTGGTTTGAGTCCTACCTAAAGAACAGGGGCTTCATTGTTTCAATAGGAAACTTTTCATCAGAACGAACAGAAATCACATGTGGGGTGCACCAGGGATCCATCCTGGAGCCCCTCTTATTTAATATCTACATGCTCCCACTAGCCCAGATTATAACAACCAACACAATTAGATACCATAACTATGCAGATGATACTCAGCTTTACATTACGATACCAATTCAAACCCTAAGTAAATGCATCGAGCAAATCAATGAATGGATGTGCCATAACTTTCTCCAGCTGAATAGAAACAAAACAGAAGTATTTACTTTTGGACCTAAAGAGGAACGATCAAGAGTCAGCACACAGCTTCAGTTAATACAGCTAGAAACTACTGATCAGGCACGGAATTTAGGTGTAGTAATGGACTCAGACCTGAACCTCCAGGGTCACATAAAGGCAATAACAAGATCAGCTTTCTATCACCTGAAGAACATTTCTAGGATTAAAGGTATGATCTAGCAACAGGACCTGGAAAAACTCATCCATGCGTTTATCTTTAGTCGGATTGATTACTGCAACAGGGTCTTCGCAGGTCTGCCTAAAAAGTCAATCAGACAGCTGCCGCTGATCCAGAACGCTGCTTCTCGTGTCCTCACTAAAACCAGGAAAGTAGAGCACATCACCCCAGTTCTAAAGTCATTACACTGGCTCCCTGTAGCTCAGAGAATAGACTTCTAAATACTTTTACTAGTTTATAAATCAGTGAATGGCTTAGCACCAAAGTATATTAAAGATATGCTGTTACTATACCAACCCACCAGAACACTCAGTTCCTCTAATTCCAGTCCACTCAACATCCCTATAATTAGAACTAAACACGGAGAAGCAGGTTTCAGTTTCTATGCTCCTCTAATCTGGAACAAACTTCCAGAAAACTGCAAAGCTGCTGAAACACTGAGTTCTTTTAAATCAGAACTAAAAACTTATCTGTTTTTAGAGCTGGATTTGAGTAATGCTTTGTTGTATCATGTTTTGTTTATGTTTCTTGCTGTTTAATGCCTTGAAGTAGGTGTATGCTTCTTTCTTTATTGCTGTTTTTACTTTATATGCTTTGTGTTTTAATGCTGTTATTTTACCTCTAATCATGTGAAGCACCTTGAATCACCTTGTTGTTGAAAGTGTGCTATACAAATAAAATTGCCTTGCCTTGCCTTAAATGGTGGGTTGGACTCAACATGGCCGACTTCCTGTGGGGTTTGGACCATGGCTCCAAGATACTTTGTAGGTCCTTAGACACTTCCTTGGTGTCTTGGATTTTATAATCCTGTGATTAACTATGGCTGGGGGCTGGCTGTTTTAGTGATTCTAGTGGGCGCTGTGCAGAAATTAGACCATGCCCACCAAAAGTTTGCATTAATATCTCTTAAGGGTTGGACCAGTAACTATCCAATGTAATATGGTGCAGATCAAATAAGTTTTGTGGAAATTAAAGCTAAAGGTATGGCCATGGCGTAAATCCCAACTTTGCCACGCCGCCACAGCCCCGCCCTCTTTCGTAGCCTCTCAGTGTTTGACACACAGTTACACCAAATTGTTTACAGTCACTGTGCACTGGTTCATGTTTAGGTCAAGTGTGTGAAATATGGACCTTTCCACGTAAAAAAATGAAACTTCCTTTTCTCAGGGGCCGGGGATTAGATATTGTCAACATTTTACCGATCAAATTTGTTGGAGACCAGATGATTACCAATCACAGTTGTTTTCATGTCTCTGTGACTTTCTTAGTAGGAGATATAAATTTTTTAACGTATTTTGTTAGGTCTTGGGAAGATCTAAGAGTGTGCCAAAGGGCAAAGCTCTACGTTAAAAAAGGTTCTATGGGGAGGGTGTTTTGAAGCATTCTGGGGGGCGCTGTTGAGCCATTTCTTTTGCGATTTTTGCGAAACACTTAAAATACATATATTTCACACACAACCTATGCGGCCGCCAATTTTCCTGAGTTTTTGGATATGTTAAAGCCTCCAAATAGCCAATTCATTTTTGGGAAGAATAATAAGAAACAGTACAGATACAATAGGCCTTTGCAGCGCTTAGCTGCTCGGGCCTAATAACGGTGTGTTCACACCAAAGCATCAAAAACGCGCCGCACGCCAAAGTTTGACGCTTGAACATTCGCAGCTCGACGAGCATCCAAAGCGAAGTGGACGTGTGTCAAGCCAGAAATACGCAACTTGTGGGAGGAGCTAGTGCCAGACTGTGTTTTTGCAAGATGGCAGCTGTCGATCTAGCATTGGAAGAGAGATTCTCTATTTACTGTGGAGAGTACCCTGGGCAGGTTCGCAGGGTCAGTAACGTGAAATGAACTTACCAGGTTGACCTATCTCCTCACTTATATTCCTCCAAGCGAGGTACTTTTCATTCATGTCTCTGTAGAGAAAGCAGCTGGTGTCGTATAGCTCAGGGTGATTAACTACGGCCGTTATCACCATGTCACCAGACTCCTGATTGGTCGACGTGGTGCGAATTGATGCCGAAGTTCAGATTGTTCAACTTCAGTGTCAGACGCAAAAACGCGCGTCACATGCGAATGGACAAAATGCACCACATAAAATGATGCGTATTTTCTGACGCGCGTCAAATGCTTCATTCGCGCGAATGAGGCCGAAATACGTTTCCGCGACGCAAAAACTAGCATGACGCGCTGCAGAAAAGCTGACGCGTGTCAGCACACTTCTGCATTGACTTTGCATGTAAACCTGACACCCTTGACGCTTCAAAGGCGTTCGGTGTGAACACACCGTAACTCCATGAAAAGTTTTCAAACTAAGCGGTGAGTTGCTTAACATTTTTATTGATTAAACTATTCTGTCAAAGGTAACAAATTCTACCGCTTAGTATTAGTCCTTTTTTGGTTCTCAATTTACTTCCGTGTTTACGAGTGGAACTCCATAGCAGAGTTTACTGTTTTTTTGATAGATTTAACATTTAAAACTATCTAAAATGATCATTTATGATTGATACTCAGTTTAAGCAACTGTTTTAATGGTCTTTAACAATTCTGCAATACTACCATTGACCCATTTCATTTGTTTTTGGTGTTTTTGTACATCCTTCGCCGCGTTTCCCAAATGAGTTAAGAAGCTCTTAGCACTAAGATCTTCTTTGGAGCGCTCTTAAGAACGCTGTGAAAGAAGAACGCGTTTCCCAGAGTCGCTCTTAGCTTAAGAAGATCTTTCACTAAGAAGGAAACGTAAGATCGATCTGTCCCACTCTTAACAGCCTTATTAGCGATCAAATGCTCAGTGATCATAGCCTGCCACCAGGGGCGTCTAGATTTCTAGGCTAGAGTGATCAAGCTGCGTCAGGGAAATTTATATCCTCCACTTTTTGAAATAATAAAACAATGTTTAATGTTGAAATGCACTCATACCTGTGGAGCACTGGCGCAAGAAACATAGGCTAATAGTAGAGAAGGAAAAAATATATAATTTAAAGTACACTTTTAAGTTTTCCAGACATCTGCATATGAGTTTACATATAAAAAACATCAACCACCCTGTGGCATTTCACAGATATCAAGGAAACAGAAGTAATTGAACTCAGCTGAACCTAATCCAGAGAGGCTTCACCTGCTACTCTATATAAAGGCGTTGCCAAAGTCAGCGTGTGTGAGTAACCATGGCTGCAATACAGCACATTCTCGCTGCTAATCAACAGCGTCGACGAGCGCGGAGCCAGGCGATGTATATAAATGTTTATGTGCGTCAGCACTTCTCCCCACTCGACGTACTGTCAGACCGGGGTGTCCAGGAAAAGTACCGGCTGCCCCGTGCGACGATCCGACGGCTGATCACTCTGGTGTCTCCACATATCCAGAGAGTAACCCGCTGCAATTTTGCCCTCAGCCCAGAGATGCAGCTCCTGATTTCTCTGTAGTTTTATGCAGTGGGGAGCTTCCTGGAGGTGGTAGGGGACGGCACAGGCCTCAGCAAGGCATCTGTGTCCTGGAGTGTGGCAGTTGTGACACTGATACTCCTGCGCCATGGCCGTACCCACATTAAGATGCCCACCACACGGGACGAGGTTCGACAGGTCCATCAGGGGTTCCACGCAGTGGCTGGGATCCCCCGGGTGATCGGTGTGGTGGACGGCACCCTTATTCCCATCCTCAACCCTTGCTTGGTGGATCCATGCTGGATCAGCAGGAAGCATTACGCAGCCATCAACTCCCAGGTTGGTGGACCACAACGGCCTCATCATAGACATCGTCGCCAGGTGTTCAGGGGGCACACATGACAGCTTCATGTGGGCCAACTCCTCTGTGGGGAAGAAGGCTGGTAGGAGAGTTTGGTCGGAGTTTCCTCCTTGGGGACAGTGGCTACCCTCTCCGGAGTTACCTCGTGACGCCGGTGACCAATCCAGCAACACCTCAGGAGGAGAGGTTTAATGAGGCCCACACACGCACCAGGACGACGGTTGAACGGGTGTTTGGCAGGTGGAAGTCCCGCTACAGGTGCATTCATCGTTCGTCGGGGGGGCTGCGCTTGTCACCACGCAAGTGTTGCCGCGTGATTGTTGTCACCGCCATGCTGCACAACATCGCAGTGCGATGAGCCGCCTCCTCTGGATGACGAAGAGGACTATTCAGAGGACGAAGCCCCGAACCCCGCCCCCCAGGATGTGCGAGAAGTGCTCCATCAGGCCGGTCCCCAGACCAGACAGGAACTCGTCAACCTCTTCTGAGGTCCAACAACCCCAGCCCCTACCCCTTCACCACCAGTCACCAAGCACTGATCAGCAAAACAATAAACCCACAACCACCACACCACCCATATCAACTGTCAGGTCTGAAGGCTGAAATAAATAAACAGAACCACTTCTGTATATACACTCAACAAAAATATAAACGCAACACCTTTGTTTCTGCTCCCATTCTTCATGAGATGGACTTAAAGATCTAAAATTCATTCCAGATACACAATATTACCATTTCTCTCAAACATTGTTCACAAATCTGTCTAAATGTGTGATAGTGAGCACTTCTGCTTTGCTGAGATAATCCATCTCACCTCACAGGTGTGCCACATCAAGATGGTGATCTGACATCATGATTAGTGCACAGGTGTACCTTATACTGCCCACAATAAAAGGCCACCCTGGAATGTGCAGTTTTGTCTCACAGCAAAATGCCACAGATGCCACAAGCATTGAGGGAGCATGCAATTGGCATGCTGACAGCAGGAATGTCAACCAGATCTGTTGCTCGTGCATTGAATGTTCATTTCTCCACCATAAGCCGTCTCCAAAGGCGTTTCAGAGAATATGGCAGTACATCCAACCGGCCTCACAACCGCAGACCATGTGTAACCACACCAGCCCAGGACCTCCACATCCAGCAGGTTCACCTCCAAGATCGTCTGAGACCAGCCACTCAGACAGCTGCTGAAACAATTGTTTTGCATAACCAAACAATTTCTGCACAAACTGTCAGAAACCGTCTCAGGGAAGCTCAACTGCATGCTCGTCGTCCTCATCAGGGTCTTGACCTGACTCCAGCTCGTCGCCGTAACAGACTTGAGTGGACAAATGCTCACATTCAATGGCGTCTGGCACGTTGGAGAGGTGTTCTCTTCACGGATGAATCTCGGTTTACATTGTTCAGGGCAGATGGCAGACAGCGTGTGTGGCGTCGTGTGGGTGAGCGCTTTGCTGATGTCAATGTTGTGGATCGAGTGGCCCATGGTGGTGGTGGGGTTATGGTATGGGCAGGCATCTGTTATGGACGAAGAACACAAGATACCGTGATGAGATCCTGAGGCCCATTGTTGTGCCATACATCCATGAACATCACCTCATGTTTCAGCAAGATAATACACGGCCCCATGTTGCAAGGATCTGTACACAATTCAAAAATGTCCCAGTTCTTGCATGGCCAGCATACTCACCGAACATGTCACCCATTGAGCATGTTTGGGATGTGCTTGACCGGCGTATACGACAGCGTGTACCAGTTCCCACTAATATCCAACAACTTCGCACAGCCATTGAAAAGGAGTGGACCAACATTCCACAGGCCACAATTGACAATCTGATAAACTCTATGCGAAGAAGATGTGTTGCACTGCATGAGGCAAATGGTGGTCACACCAGATACTGACCGGTTCTGACTCCCCAGACCCCCAATAAAGCAATAAACTGCACATTCCAGGGTGGCCTTTTATTGTGGGCAGTATAAGGTACACCTGTGCACTAATCATGATGTCAGATCAGCCACTTGATGTGGCACACCTGTGAGGTGGGATGGATTATCTCAGCAAAGCAGAAGTGCTCACTATCACACATTTAGACTGATTTGTGAACAATGTTTGAGAGAAATTGTAATATTGTGTATCTGGAATGAATTTTAGATCTTTAAGTCCATCTCATGAAAAATGGGAGCAGAAACAAAGGTGTTGCGTTTATATTTTTGTTGAGTGTATATATATATTAAATTACCCAGTGTATATTATTTTACCCAGTGTTAACCAGTTCTGTATATAATATATATATATATATATATATATATATATATATATATATATATATATATATATATATATTAAATTACCTGCAAAACATGCTGTGCTGTAGTGAGTAGTAGTGAGAAGCACGTGTGTCAGGGCGCGCATTACGCACACGTCATGAACCTACGCTTAGATAAATTACTTAAAATTACAAATTGCCTCAGACTTTTTGTTGCTAGGTTTAATTTTCAATGCAAAATGAATACATGGTTAAAAAGGAAACCAACGTTTATTGAAAGCATAATGGGGGAGGAGGCTGGCGTCTCCGGCTTCACTGGGCCGTCTGGGCGTCTGCATCACCTGCAATGAAGGGGGATTGATTAATGAAATTGAATGGGATACATTGCATAATGCTAATAAAACAAAATAGAATTGTCCCGTACCTGAATCCTGGGGATGGATGATTGGAACGGAGATGGAGGGATGGTTGAACTGTGCCTCGCACAGCGCCAGCTGTTTCCGGTGCAGCTCCAACTGCTCCTGCTTCATCCGGACCATCTCTTCCTGGAGAGCAGTTTGTCTCAGGAGCTGGTCCTCTATCCCCCGCAGCACCACCAGCTTCTCCCTCTCCAGGTGCACCAGTGTCTCGCTGTAGGTGCAGGTGGTTATTGCAGGCCGCCTGGTTAAGCCTCCCCGCATGCGGACACTGGGCCGTGCTGGTTGGCGCACCGGGACAGGGCACGGCTGTGTGGGGTCGTCCTCTACTGTGGGCGTGCACGCCCCTACTCCACTCCCGGATGGCTCCTCTTCCTCACTTTCTGAGAGGCCCTCGTCCCCTTCAACGTCGATGCCTTCAGAGGCCGTCTTCCCTATGATGGAGAGGACTTTCTCTTCATCGGGAGTGAGGGTCGTCCCACCCGGTGCTCCACCACCCGTGCCCATGGCTTCCCTTCTCACCTTGGCATTCTTCTTTTTGGCTAGGCTCTGAAACTCCAGCCACTTCTTTCTGACAGCACCCCAGTCACGCAGGCCACATGGGCTGGAGGGAGACATCTTCTCCGCTATAGCCTGCCATACACGGTTCTTCACCGTGATGTTTTCTTTCCCTTTTGTTCCTCCAAATAAAACCTCACTGTGCTGCCACACCTCGTCCACTAGGACGCCCATCTCCGCGGTAAACGACGTGCCCGCTTGCTATTTTTGCTGCCAGTTTCATCCATTATCACATGTGTGTGCCAATATTCATAGGGGTATATATGCGCTAATGGGGTTGATTACTACTTGGATACACCTGATGGCACACACACAAAACAAAAATTGACTTAATGCTATATCCACGTGCAAACACTTTGTTTGAGCAGGAGAGACGCGCGTAGGCACGCAGCTAGCTTTTTTCTTTTCTTTTTATTTTATCTATATATGGTTATCAGCACACAATGTGAAGCCAATTCACTAACTCTGTACTCATCATGAATATTGCAAGTTCTTATAAACAACGCTGTGTGTGACTACGGGCTGCGCTCAGCGCTGATAAATGAGTGGGTGATCAATTAGCCTGGCATCGATTGATTCAGTTTCAGCACCACCGCGGTTGACAGCTCCTGTTAAGAGCTTCTGAAGAAGGTTCTTAGGCTTGATCTTCAGGTTCTCCTAACAAGGCAGTTAAGAACGCTTCTGGGAAACACCCGGATCTTGGCGCTCCTTCTTAGCCAAACCCTTCTTAGGAGCCTTCTTAAGTCCTTAAGAACGATCGCATTTGGGAAACGCGGCCCTTGTAAGTGCTAATGCTTTTGTAGCATTTTAATTGAATTGCCTATGGGATACAGGCCTTGATTTAGCATTATGCTAATGAAGAACTGACTGTATTGACTGAAATAATTTTTGCACAACCTATTTTTGATTTATATACTAGTTAGTTCAGGATGAATTCTGATTAATTGAATGATTGCATTTTTAATGATTAATGCATTTCTTTATTGATTTATTGAGTAATGAATTTAATATTTTTTCTTGTAACTTGATATATTTGTGTCAATTTCTAAATTGCAGACAGGTGACCTTGTTTGTAGGTCAGGTTTTTTTTATTTACAGTTTGAACTTGGACTATTTGAACTAACTCGAGGGTCATTCTCTTTCAAAATCAAACTGACTATTGGTTCACTGTTTGATGAATTTGTGTTCATGTTTTTTTCAAATATGATTTTGTAATTTTGTATGCATTTATATTTGGTTATTGATTGATTAATCAATTTACATAAAAATCATAATTGACCACAAGCTCCCACATCGAATCTGGATTTTTGTCGCTGGTCGTATACTTGCCATTGCAATAACTTAGCCTTGAACTAACTCGCGGTAAGGTATCGTTATATGGTCCTTCCGTACCTTCCAAGCCGCTGAAGTCTTCACTACCAGCAGAATCCTCTTCGTTGCTGATATGGCATCTGCTTTCTGGGAGCTATTCCTCCAGTCCCACACTCCGTTCCTTGACTGTCTCTTAGTTCCTGCCGATCTCTTCAACTCACCTGTCTGTTCACCTTCAAGGTCTGTCCTCCTCCGATCTCCATCTACAACCAAAGAGAACAGTATTGACTCCTCCATTCCATCCTCTGCCGACCGCTCACTCACCTTCCCTAAACGTCTCCCGCTCTACATAAGAACCCAGTTCCTTCACCCTGTGGATTTCATTATTATCACCTTGCTCACCTGTTCCAATACTTACCCTCCTTCCAGTGTGGCCAATCCAGAGGTCCTCTCCATTCTTCTGTGCCAGATTCAGTTCCACAGCTTTCTAAATAAACACCTTTTAACTGATTGTTGAGTAGTTCGTGGGTTGTATTTGCTCAAGAGTCCCCTAAAAACATGACAGAACCATCTGTGTCATGGTTTTGGATTTTTGTGCAGCAAGTTTAAGTTTTTCCTTCCACTTGGTTTTCTTCCCCTTTTTTACCCCAAGGTGCCCTCTTGTGTTGCTCCTCCTGTTTGTGTCTTAAGTTAGTAGTTTTCCTTCAGTGTAATTATATTTTTGTATTCTGGCACTCCCTGGGTTCTGTAGATGTTTTTCACCTTTGTCTATGTTCACCTTCCCATTTGTGTTTCCTTTTATCTCTTTATTTAATTCCTCCTTCTGTTCTCCAGTGTGTCCTTACATTTCCCTTAGTTTCTTAAGAATCCTTTCTAGTTTCTTTAGAGTCTTCTGTCTCCTAGCCATTCTACCTTCCATCCCAGCTGCTAATCACTTCCACCTGCTCACTCCCCGTCAGCTGCAACCGCTTCCCTTAATTAGTCCTGCTCCTTCTCTGCTCCACTCTTCACTCTCCTCTTCAGTATAAATTCGGTTCTCATTCAGTCACAACTCGCTGGTTCGTCCGTCATTCTTCCCTCTCTGGTTCCTGCCTTCCCTGTTGCCCGTCTGGTTCCTGTTTCCCCGTTTTGCTGCCTTTTGATCCTCCTGAGTTTTGTAAGTTCCCCTTCCTTGTGTTTTTGTTATTAAATCATCTTTTTGGATTTTGCTGCATTTGGGTCCTCCCTTAACCTTAAAACATGACAGAACGAACCAGCCACATGGACCCAGCAGAATGTTCACACAGCGAGGAGGCATGGCAAGAACTCATTAACTGGAGCGTTGGCCTATTGTCCTCCCGGTGCTGGTCCTCTCGGGATTGGGACGAGCTGTTCCTCCGCTCCCCGTTCCTCAGGCCGCCGCCGTCGTCGACGTCCCAGAGCAGCTCCTATCCTACTCCAGGGGGGCTCGAGGGGCGACTTCCTGGTTCCCCAGGCGCCGGTCCTGCACCACAGCCTCCAGACCGCCCAAGCTCCGGTCCCGGTACCTCAGAGCTGGGAGCTGTCGGTCGCAGACGCTGCCCAACCTCACCCGCGTTTCCGGGGTCCGCTCCCTGTTCCCAGCCGGGGCGACCCACTTCCTCCCCAGGCATCTCGAAATGGCGAGCCGCCGGTCGCAGAAATTGCCCGACTGCACCCGTGCTTCCGGGGTCCGCTTCCTGCACAAAGCCGGCGCGACCAGTCTCCGGTCCCTGCTTCCAGTCAGCCTCAAGCACCGCCTTTCGCTCCTGCTCCAGACTCCCCACCTTTGTTGAATACAATCACCGAGGAGGAGTTCGCCTTATTTTCTCAGTTATTCAAGGATGACTCTGGGATGATGGAAGCCTTGTTTGAGGCATACGGCGCCACCATTTGGAAGAGACGCTACACTCTTCCGGTTCCTGTCTCCACAGAGGGTGTTCCGGAGGACACGCCTCTGACTCCTGTTTCCACAGGGGGTGTCCGGCTTAACACGCCCCTGGTTCCTGTCTCCGCAGGGGGTTTCCCGGGGAACACGCCTCTGGCTCCTGATTCCGCCGGGGGTGTCTGGGATGACACGCCTCGAGTTCCTGTTTCCGCTGGGGGTGTCTGGAAGGACCCTCCTCGGGTTCCTGTTTCCGCCGGGGGTGTCTGGAAGGACCCTCCTCGGGTTCCTGTTTCCGCCGGGGGTGTCTGGAAGGACACTCCTCGGGTTCCTGTTTCCGCCGGGGGTGTCTGGAAGGACACGCCTCGGGTTCCTGTTTCTGCCGGGGGTGTCTGGGAGGACACGCCTCTGGTTCCTGGCTCCGCAGAGGGTGTTCCAGAGGACACGCCTCTGATTCCTGGCTCCGCAGAGGGTGTTCCAGAGGACACGCCTCTGATTCCTGGCTCCGCAGAGGGTGTACCAGAGGACACGCCCCTGGCTCCTGTTCCTGTCTCCGCCGAGGGTGTCCAGAGGGACACGCCTCGGGCTCCAGACTCCGCCGAGGGTGTCCCGGGGGACACGCCTCGGGCTCCAGACTCCGCCGAGGGTGTCCCGGGAGACACGCCTCGGGCTCCAGACTCCGCCGAGGGTGTCCCGGGAGACACGCCTCGGGCTCCAGACTCCGCCGAGGGTGTCCCGGGAGACGCGCCTCGGGCTCCAGACTCCGCCGAGGGTGTCCCGGGAGACGCGCCTCGGGCTCCAGACTCCGCCGAGGGTGTCCTGGGAGACGCGCCTCGGGCTCCAGACTCCGCCGAGGGTGTCCAGGGAGACGCGCCTCGGGCTCCAGACTCCGCCGAGGGTGTCCAGGGAGACACGCCTCGGGCTCCAGACTCCGCCGAGGGTGTCCAGGGAGACACGCCTCGGGCTCCAGACTCCGCCGAGGGTGTCCAGAAGGACACGCCTCGGGCTCCTGACTCCGCCGAGGGTCTCCAGAAGGATATGCCTCGGGCTCTTGACTCCCCTGAGAGATTCCCGAGGGACACAGCCTCGGGGTCAGCACGTCGCCGCCGGCCTCCACGCCGTCTCCTGGTTCCTCGTCGCCGGCCACCTCGTCTCCTGGTTCCTCGTCGCCGGCTTCCGAGGCCCCCCTCCACCCACCCTGGTTGGGTGTGTTTTTTGTTATTTGGTTTTGGACTCTCGCCCTCCTTCCGAGGCCCCCTCCACCCACCCTGGTTGGGTGTGTTTTTTGTTTTGGACTCTTAAGGGCGTCTGGTATCCGCCCTTAAGGGGGGGTCCTGTCATGGTCTTTGGATTTTTGTGCAGCAAGTTTAAGTTTTTCCTTCCACTTGGTTTTCTTCCCCTTTTTTACCCCAAGGTGCCCTCTTGTGTTGCTCCTCCTGTTTGTGTCTTAAGTTAGTAGTTTTCCTTCAGTCTAATTATATTTTTGTATTCTGGCACTCCCTGGGTTCTGTAGATGTTTCTCACCTTTGTCTATGTTCACCTTCCCATTTGTGTTTCCTTTTATCTCTTTATTTAATTCCTCCTTCTGTTCTCCAGTGTGTCCTTACGTTTCCCTTAGTTTCTTAAGAATCCTTTCTAGTTTCATTAGAGTCTTCTGTCTCCTAGCCATTCTACCTTCCAGCTGCTAAACACTTCCACCTGCTCACTCCCCGTCAGCTGCAACCGCTTCCCTTAATTAGTCCTGCTCCTTCTCTGCTCCACTCTTCACTCTCCTCCTCAGTATAAATTCGGTTCTCATTCAGTCACAACTCGCTAGTTCGTCCGTCATTCTTCCCTCTCTGGTTCCTGCCTTCCCTGTTGCCCGTCTGGTTCCTGTTTCCCCGTTTTGCTGCCTTTTGATCCTCCTGAGTTTTGTAAGTTCCCCTTCCTTGTGTTTTTGTTATTAAATCATCTTTTTGGATTTTGCTGCATTTGGGTCCTCCCTTAACCTTAAAACATGACAATCTGGCCAAGAAGACTCTGCGACACACCTACGAACAGTTCTTTCTGAACAGGGAATTCTACTCAGACAACACTAAAGTGCTTTACAAACCATGTCCTAGCAACAAACTACTTTACTCCAGGGAATAAATCATATAACCAAACTCTTGAAAGATCTAAGCTCCAGGATCCCCTCAACAGTGACCCAGCATACTCAGTCTCGCTCATCTCCAGCCCCTGACGATCTCAGCGTCTCGCCAGCATTCAGAGAAGCTGTATCTACAACCCCTGAGCCTTTCTCTGGAGAATTGGGTAAGAGCAAAACGTTCCTGCTTCAATGTAGCCTGGCTTTTGAGAGATCTCCAGGTTATTGCTCTGCTCAGAGATAATTCAATTCAGTTTATTTATATAGCGCCAATTCACAACAGATCTCATCTCAAGGCTATTAACAAGAAGTCATTTCAATACATTTATACAAACATTCCAATCAGTTAAAAAGTTTCCTATTTAAGGAATCCCAGCAGATTGTGTCAGTCATTGGCGTGAGGTTGGGCCCCGTTGATGCAGACTTTCCAACCACAGCAATCCTTCAGCAATCCCTCATACTGAGCAAGCATGTAGCGACGGTGGAGAGGACAAACTCCCCTTTAACAGGAAGAAACCTCCAACAGAACCAGGCTCAGTAGGAGCGGCCATCTGCCACGACCGTCTGGGGGTTTGAGAAGACAGAAGGAACAGAAGATCTGAAATAAGAGAACTTTCTATGTTACAGAAAGTTAAAAGTTAATAACAGGACACAGTGGATGTTCAGTTACTGGGAGGATCATCCCAGTCGATGCCCCCCGTCCAACAGGGCATTGCGGCCAAGCAGGATACCAGACCAGGTATATCTTCTATGGAGAGAAAAACAAAGAGAGAACACAAAGTTAACAATCGAAATAACAGAATGTACTGTAATACATCTGGAGAGTCGTAGCAGAGTGAAGAAAATTGGTAAGTCCGTCCTCCAGCAGTCTAAGCCTATAGCAGCATAACTACAGAGATAGCTCAGGATGACCTAAGCCACTCTAACTATAAGCTTTATCAAAAAAGGAAAGTTTTAAGCCTGGCCTTAAAAGTAAACAGAGTGTCTGCCTCATGGACTAAAGCTGGGAGCTGGTTCCACAGGAGAGGAGCCTGATAACTAAAAGATCTACCTCCCATTCTACTTTTAGAAATCCTAGGAATTACAAGTAAACCTGCAGTCTGAGAGCGAATGGCTCTGTTAGGAACATAAGGAACAATTAGATCTCTGATGTATGATGGAGCTTGATTATTAAGGGCTTTGTATGTAAGAAGAAGGATCTTAAATTCTATTCTGGATTTAACAGGGAGCCATTGAAGGGAAGCTAAAACAGGAGAAATGTGATCTCTCTTTTTAATATTCATCAGAACTCTTGCTGCCGCATTTTGGATCAACTGAAGGCTTTTAATGGCATTTTGTGGACTACCTGATAGTAAAGAATTACAGTAGTCCAGCCTTGAGGTAAAAAATGCATGGACTAGTTTCTCAGCATCACTCCTGGACAGGATGTTTCTAATTTTAGCAATATTCCGGAGGTGAAAGAAAGAAATCCTAGAAACCTAAGATAAGGCGTTGCAATGGGCCCAGGCCATATTTGATTTAGACAACCTTAAAAGTTATTCGTTCAGCGAGTTCATTGAGGAGTTTAAGCAAACTTTTTGTCCAACTATAGAAGAGAAGAGTCTGCTAAAAGGCTATGGGACTGATCACTGAACCAGCCATAGAGTTCTGTACACTAGCTGCCGAGTCTGGATGGAATCAACCAGCCTTAAAGGGAGCTTTCCGACACGCTCTTAGCAAAAAGTTAAAAGACGAACTCATGTGCAGGGACGAGCCTGAATTGTTAACCGATCTCATCAGCCTCGGCATACGAATAGACAACCAGATTCGAGAAAGGTCTAAGTCTAGAAACTCCTACTCAGTTCATGTTTCCACCAGGCCTCTGTTAAGGAACTTTGGATGAGAGAATGTCAAAACACTTTGAGAAAAATCGCTCTTCGTCTGTGATTTATTCGAAGGCAAACAGCGTTCGAAGACTCTTATTCATCTCAGCAATAGTAACTGTACATGTATCACATTCACACGCTCATTATCTCTGCACCCGTGGATTTAATCAGTTCCGTTCCTCTTTCCATCCTTCTTTGCACAGTAACAAGTTACTTTGTACTTGACCTTAAAGGTCAGGCGAGACCATAATTCTTCACTATATTCAAGGACTTCATGTTATCATACAAAGCTATGGGAAAGGAGCTACAAAGTTTTCATCTCTGTATTAGACCATGCACAAACTATTCATCAAAACAAGTACTCCTTTTCTTATTAAAAAATCATAAAAAACATAAGTATACTTTGCCTTTTAAAATTTTCATTACACCTCCTGTGACTAACGCTAGTCCTTCCTGTCTGCCAAAGGCGTGGAATTAGCTTGGACTGAAGGGACATTCAAATCAAATCAAACTTTATTTATAAAGCGCTTTTCATACAAGAAGTTGCATCACAAAGTGCTTTACAGATTAAAATGACCCCACATAAAACCACCTTCCCTTCCCTCCCCCACAGATTTTAAAAGCATGGTCACAGGTATACCCCCCTCCCCCCAACCCAACTCCCATGCACACACACAGTTAAAAGAAAAAGTAAAAAAGGACATTGGGCCGAGTGTAGATGAACCATGCAAGGAAACGCCATCGGAGGATATATCTGCCCCGGCAGCGGTAGACTAACAGCAGCAGCCGAGGCACCGACACAGGGCACCCAGTGGAGGCAAGGCCAAGACCCCCATTTCCACCCTGGAGAGCACCCAGGGAGCCACAGCCGACCACCGCTCCCAGAAAGAGTTTAATTACGTTCTCTACTGGAGTCCTACCTCCCGTAACATATATGGCCAATGTGATTGGCTGTGCCATTCCCTGCTGTCAGGTGAGACTCTGCAGCTATGTTTGGTTGTTAGCAGCGCCAAAACTGCAAGGAGAACTTTCCAGTCCGCGAGAGGACTCAGGTGCAACGTGGGTGACACATGAGTGTCAAAAGCGAGTAAGGATGGCAGCAAAAAAGATGAATTTGGAGATGAGGAACTATTTTTCCAAGAAACCTGTAAGTCATTTAAAGTCAAGTTCACTAATGAAATGTGTCCGTTAAATGCTACCCTTTGGTGCACATCATACAGTCTCCAATTGTATGTTACTATGCATTACGTGGTTTGGAAACTAACTGCACAACAAGCTGCCCACTATTAGTTATGTTACACCATGCATTTAAGGATGGTGCAGGTCTGTGCACGCTTCCCCCAGGGAGCAAGCTGGACATTGTCTGTGATTTCTGTCATATTTTAGCACATCTTCAATTCAATTTCAATTCAGTTTATTTATATAGCGCCAATTCTAACAAGAAGTCATTTCAATACATTTATACAAACATTCCAAGCAGTTAAAAAAGTTCCTATTTAAGGAATCCCAGCAGATTGCGTCCGTCATTGGCGTGAGGTTGGGCCCCGTTGATGCAGACTTTCCAACCACAGCAATCCTTCAGCAATCCCTCATACTGAGCAAGCATGTAGCGACGATGGAGAGGAAAAACTCCCCTTTAACAGGAGGAAACCTCCAACAGAACCAGGCTCAGGAGGAGCCACGACCATCTGGTGGCTTGAGAAGACAGAGCAGAGACACAGAAGGAACAGAAGATCTGATATAAGAGTACTCTCTATATTACAGAAAGTAAAAAGTTGATAACAGGACACAGTGGATGCTCAGCCACTGGGAGTATCATCCCAGTCGATGCCCCCCATCCAACAGGGCATTGCAGCCAAGCAGGATAACAGGTATATCTTCTATAGAGAGAAAAACACTGAGAGAACACAAAGTTAACAGTCGAAATAGCAGAATGTGCTGTAATACAACTGGAGAGTAGTAGTAGAAAAGGACTTGGCAGAGTGAAGAAAATTGGTAATATAATTCAAAATATTCAACATTTCTGTTGATAAAGGATCTAAAATGTTATCTATATGTAGATTAAAATCACCAGCTAAAATGATTCTTTCAAAAGAGTTGTGCAAAATTGATAAAAACTCTGAAAATTCTTAAATAAAAAGTGCACTCTGTTTAGGAGGCCTATAAACTGTGACACATAAAATGTGAGAAGGGTTAAACAGCATTGCATTATATTCAAAAGTAAAATAGTTATTAAATCAGGCTTGGCGGAAAGTGTTGATGAACTTAAAAAAGCTGTTCCGTTGAATAAGTAAAGTTACAATTTGGTGGGGAGGCCTCTGTAAGAACATCAGGGGCATCTGCACCCAGCCATGTTTCTGTTAAAAATACACAATGAAGACTTTGGTCTAAAATCAGATCATTTATTATAAATGTTTTGTTCTGCAGAGAGTGAACATTAAAAAGTGCCGTATTAATAGTGATTGGAGATGGAGTGACTGTATGATTTATTGAAAGTGGAGCTTTTGGAAACTTTTTGAGATTATTGGGGTTGGATTTGTTCGGTTTATGATTTTTAGTCCGCTCTCTGCTGATAATAACAGGTATGAATGAGGTAGAACAAGGTCCAAGTCCAGTATGAGAGTTACTGTTAAAATCATGGGTGAGTTCATGGGAGCAGGAACCATTTGCACATCAGGATGTGGAGGAGGAAGCAGAGAGGGCAGGGGCATCTGGGGCCGGTGTGGTAGACGGGAGGGGGGGCATGCCAGGCTCAATGCCAGCATGCGGGTACCCTGTCTATTAAAACAGAGCCCGTCTGGTTCAAACAGGTGCTTCCTGCCCCAAAAAATGTTACAATTGTCTATAAAACCAACCTTGTGAATGGCGGTGATAGAGGAGAGCCAAGTATTAAGGGATAAAAGTCTGCTAAAACGGCCAATTGCTCTGCCGACAGTGGGGGTGGGGCCAGAGATAAAAACAGAGACGTGTGTTTTCAAAAAGATTAAAAAGGCGAATAAAATCCCACTTCAGGAGTTCAGACTGCTGTTTATGAATGTCATTGGTGCCAACGTGAATCACAACTTTCCTCACAGATTTGTGTTGATCAATGAGCTAAAGAATCTGTTTAGTAATGTCTGTGACAGTGGCTCCAGGGAAACACAGCGTGAGGGCTCCTCTCATCCTCACATTTCTGATTATGGAGTCCCCAATGATGAGTGTGGTGGGCGGCGGTTCTGCAGGTGGATGTTTGTGGTGGGCAGAGGAGCTTTCACCATCCAGGACTTGTTGAATGCCAGGTGGAGAAGCTTCCCCAGGACTACAGTGATGTTTAATCAGCGGCGAGGGCTCGTTCCATGGGTTCAGGGTGAAGGAGAACATTCCTCGACCAGGTCTGGGTGCAGCCTGGGGTTTGGCGTAACATGGAAGGCTGGCGGGGTCCGACTGTTGCTCCGGCTGCTGGGAAGTCATTGGGCGGCGATCCTACGGAGCTACGGGGGCCAGGGGGCTGTCAGAGGAGAAAAATCCGCATCCAGGGCGCTGAAACGGTTGGATAATGGCAGGCAGGTTGGAGGAGAGTGGTGGCGGCTGCTCCAAGCAGCCCCAACGCGGCCTGGCCAAACCGTTGACCGGGCACCCTGGAACACCGGAGTGGAGCTGATGGGGGCTTTTGGTTTAGCCCCCCTGCTGGAACCAGCGTTCCTCCTCTGCAGCAGATGTTACGCAGGCGTTTGGCATCCCGAGTCCGCTTGGAGGCCCAGCGATGGATCCACCCTCCACAGCTTCGCCGGGCTGACAGGGAATAGTGTCTGTCAGCTATTCACTGCTGGCAGCAGCGAAATCCGACCAAAGATGATGTCCACGTTGTGCTCATGGTCCTGGATTTGGTGGAGTGTTGAGATCCTCTGCTCCCGAACCCTCTGGCTGAGTTTTCCGCAGCCATCACACCCAGGACTGCAGGTGAGTAGAGGCATGGTGTGGAGAGAGAAGTAGTTCGCGCTCCCCACCGATAAAAACTATCTGACAATCCTAATGTGTTTTCTGCATGCTATAACTCCAGACAAAGGGGAGTAGCAATATTAATAAATAAAAATGTAAATTTTACAGTAATACATACAGTTACGGATCCAGAAGGTAGATTTATTATAGTAAAACTATCTATACATAACCAAAAGCTATGTATTGTCAGTATATATGGTCCAAATGTTGATGACCCCTCATTCTTTCATTCCTTCTTCTCTGTGCTCCTTGAACACATGGATTGCTCACTTCGTCTTGTTAGTCAGCAGCTCACTGTTGACTGACATTTCAGACACTGAGATACACCCTATAGCTGTTAGCGATCATGCTCCTGTTTCTCTAACTTTAGTAAATAAAACAGAAACACCTCAAAGCAAAAATTGGAGATTTAATATATCCTTACTTAAGGATAAAGAATTTATTAAATATTTTGAAAAAGAGTGGGCCTCATATTTGGAATATAACGACCTCCCTGGTACGTCGCCATCCATTCTTTGGGAGGCAGGAAAAGCTGTGATTAGAGGTAAAATAATCTCATTCTCATCAAATAAAAAGAAAATGGAAAAAAAACGTATTCAGGAATTAGAAGAAACTATTAATTCATTAGAAGCTTCTCTAGATGAGGAGAGACTAGGCAAAATCCGTAAAGCAAAGCTAGAATTAAATCAAATTATTAATTCAAAGACTTAGAATAGAAAACTTTAAACAAGGTAATAAATCAGGTAGATTTTTGGCTAACCAGCTTAAAATTAATAAAGAAAAAACAACTATATCTGCTATTAAAGATCAGACCGGAAATACAGTATATGATCCTGGAAGAATAAACAACACATTTAAAGAATTTTACAAGGCTTTATACTCACCAGAGATAAATCCATCGGATCATGAAATTGAACAATTTTTTGATAACATAACACTACCTAAATTATCTGAAAGTCAAGCGATGGCCCTGGATTCACCACTAACAGCGGCTGAACTCCAGGAGGCCCTCCAAGGCATGCCCAATAACAAGGCTCCAGGCCCAGATGGATTTCCAGCAGAGTTTTATAAAGAATTCTGGAATATTCTGGCACCAACATTCCACAGAATGCTGCAGGAAACCAAGGAAAATGGCAGACTCCCACCAAATATGAATTTGCAATGAATACAATACAAAATCCTTCATAGAGTACACTAAACAGGTCAATGAATGTTTACAATGGGTTTTACATCGTCTAATACCTGCTTACAATGCACAAGCAATTTACCAGATACTTATGTTCATGCGCTTTGGTTCTGTCCACCTGTTAAGAAATTTTTGTGCCAGATATGTGAGGACTTATCAAAGTGTCTGAAATGTAACATCCCACCATCTTCCTCAATTTGCCTGTTAGGAAATTTAAATGATGTCACCATGGACAAAAAGTCAGTTCTAATGGTTCACATTGCCATATGCATCGCTAAGAAAACTATCCTCCTGAACTGGAAAAATAAAAAAGCTCTTAATATTAATCAGTATAGAAATCTCTTGTTGGACCATATTGGTCTTGAGACGGCCTCTGGCTCCATATCTGATCAATCTCTCTGGGCTCCTTTGATCGGCTCCATCACCTAGTGGGGGTGGGGGGCACTTGGTTTCGTCGTTTGGGACACTGTTGCTGATGTGGGGGTTTTGGGGTTGGAGGCGTCTGGGGGGGACCCCGGGGGGTGGGATCACTGGGCGGATGGGGCGCTGGACGTCGTGGCCGGCCTGGGGTTGGGCTTTGGGTGGTGACTCCTGATGGCTGCATGCGGTGCCTTGGGGGGGTTGCACTGGCGGACATGGGTTGCTGGCCTGGTGGCCGTGCTGCGCCTGGGTAGGGTCTGGGGTGTACCTGGGGATTCGGGGCTCGGGGGCGCCGCGCCCCCTAGCTGTGGTCCTGGCTGGGGGTCGGCCGGCATGTGGTCTCTGTTGGCTGTGGAGGTCGTGGCCGGCCGGCGGCCGGCATGTGCAGCTGCCTCTCTCTTTTTCTCTGGGCCATCACTTTACCACTGATATAGGGTCTTGGGGCATGGGCACATCACTGGGGTGCGAGGAGGGGCTTCCCTCCTCGCTATCCCGTGGTGTCCTGGGTCCCAATTTTAATATACAACTTAGACACTCCCACTTATAACATTCTCACACGACACATATGTAGGGACTTTGGGGTGGGCACACTTTTCGGCATCCAGAGGGGAAGCGGTACAATCAGCTTCCCCTCTGGTGCCGGTGCCCACTGTTAAACCACATATAGACACTGAGGGCTCGGGGTGCGGGTTGGGGGATGTGTGGCTGCCTTCCCCACATCCCACCCCTCTGTTTTAATTTCACATTATAACAACACACATCAACACCATACTCGAGCTGGAGGATGGAGGCTAGGGGTCTTTTCACACCCCTTTTCGCTACGGGCCATCAGGGGTTGGGGTCCGGAGGAGGACAGGCGGTCTGGTCGGGGTCCTGGGCTGTCGGGCTGCTTTGCCACTGTGGGGCCCTTGGCGGTCTGCTTGTCTCCGTCCTAGAAGGTAGGGGGTCCACCTCCCGGGTCCGGGGGCTGGTGGCTCTACTGGGGCATCGGTACCTGGACCTGGGAGCATAAAGTGTGCATGGGGTGTGTGAGTGAGGGTACAGCGTCATTTTTTTGGGTGTCTTGGTGAGTCAGTGAGAATGTATGGGTTTAAGAGGGAGGGAACGTATGACTGTGTCTGTATGTCTTTGTCTACCTGTCAGGTTGGATCTTGGTCTGCCCCCTCGCCTGGCGCACCTCAGGCCTTACACTTAATGGGGGGCCTATTTCCCCTCCGTCACTCCCCGCCGGTGACGGGGGCCACTGCCTGCCGGTGCGCCGGTGGTCAATCCGGTTCGGACCTGGTGCGTGCCTGGCCGGGCCTGGGGGGGCCGGTGTGTCGGTCGGCCGATGCGCTGGGCCGATATCTTCCTTTGGTTGGTTGGGGCACCTCTTTTAGAGGTGCCAGGTTTGGGATTGTTGGGTGGTGCCTGCTCGGTGGCTCGGCGGGATGCGGATCCGGCGTCTCTGCTCGTTTAATCACCTGTTCTGTGCGCACCGTGCGTGGCCGGTTCATTGGCGGGTTGGACCGGCCCTGGCCCTCGTTGGATGCCTGGTCTCGGCGCCCTGCGTTGCGCGGGATCAGGACCCGGGAGCTGGTACAACTTGGCGTACAGATGCTGGCTGAGCCCGGCCAGGGGATGCTGTCCGTCCTCTGCGGCTATCGGTGGGGCGCTGGGATGTTGGCGGTGGGGATTGGCCTAGGGTGGAGGCGTCGCTTGGCCGCGGCCGTGGCCCCTGCAGTGCTGGGGGCCCCTCGTCGGCCGGTCCCTTGTCGGGTCCCTGCTGGGGGGTGGGGTGCCCCTGGGCCCCGGCTCCCCCGCCCCGTTGACCGGCGCGGCCGGTTGCCGGCGGGGCCCATTGGCTCGTCACTGCTGCCCCCCGGGCCCCTGCATAGTGGCCGCTGGATGTTCCCCTAGGGTTCTGCTTTGCTCCTCTCTTGGGGGATGCGGTCGGCCCCGCCCGGGTCCGCCTGGGGCTCTGGCGGTCCTTTGGCAAGGCAAGGCAAGGCAAGGCAAGGCAAGGCAAGAAAGGCAATTTTATTTGTATAGCACACTTTCAACAGCAGGGTAATTCAAGGTGCTTTACATGATTTGGTGATTTAAAAAAAAACACATAAAAGAGACACACATTACACATGATACACAATAAAGCAAGAGAAAAATAAAAAAAGCAAGAGAGCATGAACACATTTCATACATATGACATCAAGCATTTACTCAAAGGCAATTCTAAACAGATGGGTTTTTAGTCTCGATTTAAAGCAGTTCAGAGTTTCAGCAGCTCTACACTCGTCAGGAAGTCTGTTCCAGATAAGGGGAACATAAAAAGTGAAAGCTGCTTCTCCATGTTTAGTTCTGAGTCTAGGGATGTTTAGTAGGCTAGAGTTGGAGGACCTGGGTGGTCTTGGTGGTTGGTACCATGACAACAGGTCTTCAAAATATTTTGGTGCTAAGCCATGTAATGATTTATAAACTAGTAAAAGTATTTTAAAGTCTTTGGACGTTTTTGCTCCGATCTCCTTCATGTCTGCATCGATTCCTGGGAGACGGATTGATGTCTGCTCACACCAACTATCGAACACTCTTATGGAAAAACCTTATATGCACCAGCATGCTAACACACACACATAGATGTGGGGTCTCTGGTGTTTAAGGAAATATTCTTGGGCTGAGGTTATCATTACTAGAGCTTGATTAATCGGTACCATGAGTTTTTCTGTGACATTGTTGTTGTATTTTTATATCTATTTTTGTGTGATGTGGTTGTGTAATTCTTAGTTCAAAACACGAAAAAGGAACATCAACAAAACCAACCAAACATTGTGTTTTGTTTTTCCCCCTCTCTCTGCCGTCCTGTGGCTATGGAGGCAGACTTCAATGTCTTCCTGTGTTTTCTTTGTTCCCCTTCCTCTCTTGTGTTTCCTACCTCTCTTCTTCATCTTCCTTCTTTCTTCTCCTTAATTTTCCGTCTCCGTGTCCATAACATCAGGAAATAAAAACCCCAACAATTCATAATAAAGATTTTTCACACATATATCAAGTGGAGTACTATAGCAAAAGCTTTTCTGCTCCGCTTGTGAAAGTAAATCTGTTGGGCTTCTTCTTGGTACTCAGACACCAATTCTGAGCTCCACACTGCCAAACAGGACACGTTTAAAAAAAAAAAACAACAAAAAAAAACTATCTGACAAAAACGTCTAGATTATTAATAAGTTAGTTGTATTAAAATCGGTTAGAACCCGTCTTTAAAAATATTTAAAACCAATTCAAAACCATGCTTGTTGGGGAGCCAGTCTTGGCGGGTCTGGCAGATGCTGATGCATGCGCATAAACTAAAGTCTCCGGAAGAAGCAGGAGGGTGAGAAGCTCAGTCATTCCGGTTGACCAGTCTACAATTCTCACACCTGAGCTGAGGATCTCTGCAGCTCGTCCCAGATATCTCCTATTCCTTTACCTGCCCCCTGTGATTTTACAATCAGTGATTTAAAGAGAAGGCTTCAATCCGCTCTCGACCTACTTGCTCCTCTAAAAACTAAAAGTTCACATTTAACATTTGCATCGCCGTGGAGAAATGAAAACCATAAAAAACTATAAAGGAATTGCAGGGTGGTAGAGAGAAAATTGAGGAAAGATGAAATCACAATAAACTATTAAATATACACAGAACTTCTCAAATCATACAATAACGAAGTAAGAAGTTCAAGAAATGCATACTTTTTTCAAATTCATTTCATATATAAACAGAATCCCAAAAATTCTATTTTCCACAATTGTCAACATTTCTAACCGTTGTTGGGGATGACTCAGCATAAGCTATAAATGTCTGGTTTATCTGAGCATCAATAATTATAATCAATAAATTAATATGAATATAATTATTGATGAAGTTTGAGTTTTATCTGTTTATTAAAGATAATCGGGGCACCAATCTCTGATTAGAGATACTTTCAATAAACCAGACAGTCAGTCTCTTCTGAAAAGTTAAGCTCTACCGCTGGGACATCAATAACTGTACACACAGTTAGGAAAAAAAGGAAACTTCTCTTTAAACTAAGGGAAATTTATTAAGAAAATAGATCAACCTTACAGCCAAACATTTCATCAATAATTTCCATCTATTCTAAAGCATGCAATATAGAGTGAAACAGTTAACATTGACGGGAGGGGCCACTGCGCACTTGTGCTTGTGTGTGTGTGTATATATAGAGAGGGAGAGAGCGACGACGAACGAATAAGGGGGGTTTAGCTTACTCCCCCTTTTGTAATAAGTTTCAACCCAGTTCTTACTAATTGGCGCGATGGGTTCACAAAGGAAGACAAAGAAAGGCGATTCGACATAGGCTAGCTTCAATTAGCAATGGTGGCTTGAACAAAGGAAGGGATGACAGTTAACGGATCGACGTAAGGCCACGCAACCTGCCTAAACAGACACGCTGGTCAACCACAGCGGGAATGAGTACTAGTGATGTGCGAGTCATGAACAAATCGTTCAATACTCAAGAATCTCTTTACTGACTCGTGAATCATTATTCCCAAGTGACTCATTTACTTACTCATTCCTGTTACTAATAGTAAACTAATTTCATTAGTAGAAATATATGTAGCTTACAATTAAATTTGCAGAAAAAACAACAGCCAGTTTCTTAACAAAAACATTTCTGCTCTGGACTGGAAGAAAAAACCCTGAGTACAAAGCTCAAATCACTAGATTAGCTCATTTGTTCACATTAGCATTGCTCTGCTAACATGCCAACAACACATTTGAGTTCCTCACCTCCTCCCTTCCTGAGAGCTAGCCGGAGCTAGCTAGCGCAATGTCCGGTGCTGAATCGTAGCATGAAGAAATCACGGCCTCATTCAGAATTAATGACTCACTCACCCTCCCACCCGGTTCACAGCTCAAACGAGCTGAACGAATCAAGTCGCCCCCTGTTGAGCTGAACGACTTGATCACCCCCTCCCACCCGGCTCACAGCTCAAACTCAATGCCAATCTGTAAGGGACACATTTATTTTTGAAGTGGACTAGTAATTTTGAACACATTAATCTGTTAACTTCATTTTTTTAATTCATATTTTGGATTTTTATTTTGTTGATTCACATTTCATTTTCTGTTTGTCAGAAATTTCATTTGATATTCTATTGAAAGAAAAATAAATGCTCCCTTTAAAAATCTTTTTTTTTGCTATTTTTTGCTCTATAAAATAGTTCTTTTCTTTTTTAATCACTCATCTTAGCAGTAGGATTTACTTTAGACTTTAGACTTAACTCCCTTCATCCCTTTGGGATGACTCCCTAAGGGAAATTAACATTTCCAGCAGCAAACAAAAGGGTGGAGATTAGTTTATTCAGTCTGGATGTGTCCTTCTTGGATATGCTGCCCCCCCAGCACACCACGGTGTAAAACAGGACGCTGGCAACCACAGACTGGTAAAACATCCCTAGCAGTTTGCTGCAGATGTTGAAAGATCGCAGTCTCCTCAGGAAGCACAGCCTGCTCTGTGTCTTCCCATACAGGTGACTAGTGTGTGTTGTCCAGTCCAGTTTTTTATCCAGCCAAACCCCCAGGTATTTATATGAATACACAGCCTCCACCTCAGCTCCCTCTAGCAGGACTGGTCGCGGTTTTGGTCTGGACCTCCCAAAGTCAATGACCAGGTCCTTTGACTTAGAGGTGTTGAGCTGTAGGTGGTTGGTGTGGCACCATGCAGCAAAGTCCCCCACCAGTATTTTAGAGATTAGATTTCAATCTTGATGAAATGCTGCCTTCAGACGGTGATCTTTCCTGGGTTAGTGATAATGATTTTATTAATGAACAAAATGTCCTGGAGAAATTTCAGTCTGGTTTCCGGTTGAACCACAGCACCGAGACGGCCCTTGTGAATATTTTTAATGATTTTAGATTAAACTATGATGCACAGAAGGCGACAGTGTCAGGTCTGCTGGATCTAAGTGCTGCCTTTGATACAGTAGATCACACTATTATTTTAACCTGTTTAAAACAGATTGGCCTCTCTGGTGCTGTTCACAAATGGTTCACGTTCTATCTCACAGACAGGACTTTTATGGTAAGTTTAAATACCTGCTCCTCTAAAGTACACAAGATCACATGTGGTGTGCCCCAGGGTTCAATTTTATGCCCAGTGCTTTTCAACCTTTATATGCTCCCTCTTGGCAGTGTAATTAGAATACATGGAGTGAACTTTCACAGTTATGCTGATGATACACAGTTGTACATTTCTGTGTCTCCTGATGACACACGGCAGATGGATGCACTTTTACCTGCATATTAGACATTAATTCCTGGATTGCAGAAAACTATCTCCAGCTCAACCAGGACAAAACTGAAGTTTTAGTCATTGGTCCTAAGGCTCATAGAGAGAAACTTTTACAAAAATTACAATCACTGTCTTTTAATCCATCTTTACAAGTGAAAAATCTGAGCGTGATTTTTGATTGTGAGCTGACTTTAATCTCTCACATTAAAAACATTACTAAAATAGGTTTTTATTATTATTTATTATTTTAACATAGCCAGAGTCCTCCCCATTCTCTCTGAGGCCAACACAGAGACACTGATACATGCTTTTATAATCAGTGGAATTGATCACTGTAATTCTCTGCTTTCTGGTCTTACCAAAAAGAGTATATCTGGTTTACAACTTCTACAAAATTCAGCAGCACGTGTCCTGACGAAGACCAGGAGGCTTTTACCATATGAACTTTTGCAGTCTCTGCAGTCCTCCGGGAGCCATATCCTTGTCATCCCTAAAGTCAGAACACACACTCACGGTGAGGCGTCTTTCTATTATTAAGGCCCTCACCTCTGGAACAGGCTGCCGGAGAACCTCAGGGCCGCAGAGAACGTTCATGTTTTTAAGAGCAGACTCAAGATACACCTTTTTAGCCTCCCTTTTAACTGATTATTGTTCATTATAGTCTGTTTAATTGCTCTGCATGTTTTACTTAATAAATTTTATCACTGTTTTTACTACTTAATCTTACCATACTTATTCTCTGTTTATTTTTTACTTTAACTTGTTATTTTAATTTTCCTTCCAGTGTTTCCTCTGTGGGAGCCCTCTGCCTTGGGAGCATTGGTCAGCTGTAGTTGCTCTCCAAGTAGCCCTTGGTGGAGGTAGGGGTCTCAGCCTTGCCTCCTCTGGGCACCCTGGGTCAGTGCATTGGCGGCTCCTTTTTATCTACTGCTCTGGTGCAGATGGCTCCTTTGATGGTGCTTCCTTTGTGGCGGCTGTAGTTCAGTGGTAGAGTTGTTGGCCTGCGACCCAGAAATCATTGGTTCAATTCCTGCTCCCACCTGCTACATGTCGTTGTGTCCTTGGGCAACACATTTCACCTACCCACCTACTGGTGTTGGCCAGAGGAGCTGATGGCGCGATATGGCAACATTGCTTCTGTCAGTCTGTCCCAGGGCAGGTGTGGCTATGATCATAGCTCTCTTCCACCAGTGTAAGAGTGAATTTACAATGGATTAAAGTGCTTTGAGTGTCTCTAGAAGCACTATATAAATGCAAGCCATTATTATTCCTTACCTGGCCCATCTGTACTCAGTCCTTTTTCCTGTTACTTTTAAGTGTGTGCTTGGGTTAAGGGGAATGGAGTGTAACTATGATCATGCTTTTAAATGTGTGGGGGAGGGATGGGAATGTGGTTTATTTGGGTTCGTTTTAATTCTGTAAAGTACTTTGAACTCCAATTTGTGCATGAAATGCACTTTATAAATAAACTTTGATTTGATTTGATGTATCGATTACAGGGGACCCAATTCCACTACTGTCCAAATTAAATATTCACTACCACTCATCTCATCTGCCTTTGAACCTTTCCAGAAAGCCTCCATCTTCATCCAAACTTGACCGCCGCACTGCTTACCATCTGGTTAGAATCCGGGAAGGAGATGACTGGAAAACTGCCTTTAAAACTCACATGGGTCATTTTGAATATTTAGTTATGCGCTTTGGCCTCACCAACAATCCAGCAGTTGTTACGTCCTTAATAAATGATGATCTTTGAGATTTCCTTGATATGTTCATTTTTGTTTATCTGGACAACATTCTCATTTTTTACAACAGTATACCCAAGCACCAAAACCATGTACGCCTTGTCCTGCAACAACTTCTGGAAAACAAGTTTTCGAGATTCTAGAAGAAAAGAAAAACCCAATTTTAAGTATACAGACAGCATGTAGTTGCAGGGCAAACAGTGAAAAATACAAACGGAGCATAGACTTAGCATTGATGCTAACCGTGTTCTATTGTCCTCATGGAGGGAATCATGGCATCAGCAGTTCACAATGTGCTTACCACATATGGGACGAGTAACTTAACATATGCTTGAAGTCAAACAAAACAAAAAAACACCCATAACTCCATCCAGCACAGAAGTGGCGGTGTCCAGGGCACTTCCCCTCCCATTGCTGGCCAGTCGGTTACCAGAATTGGCGCCATTTGCTCATACCAACTCCAAGTTTTTTGGCTTGACCCGCTCCTGCCGTTGTGGTCTTTTATAGTTTGATAATCTGCCTTCAACTTTTTTAGTTTCTCTCTGAACTGTTTCTGCAAATGCTGGTAGCCGTGAGAGGCTCAGCAGCACCTGTCGGCGATCCACTGATGACTGCGCATGTGTACAGTAAGGGTGTGTTTAAAGACGGCTTGGAAAAATACATTACCGCATATTAACAGACTAAACAGCTGTAATGGGAGAAAGAAAGTGCAAGGGACAGAGGCTACTGACTGTGATGTCCAGTTTTTTTATTTTGAAAGGTAAAGGTTAGGAAAGGAAACGGAAGCTAGAGAAAGGAGCGGCAGGAGGAAGCTAGGAGATAAATAAGGAATGCAGAAGAATGTATTGCAGAGAAACTGAGTATTAAAGAATGGAACTTCGAAGCAGGTACGGTGTCCTCATTTATAATGTTTGAGATATGAAAACAGTACACCGACATACGCTGGTTTGCTGAAAATCCTGCTCTGCTCAGAAGCACCTGTCTGAGATATGTCAGACGTCCCATGTGGGGCGTCTGTTATGCCCATGGTAGTTAGGCCTCCTCTCGGTTTGATCCTTGCTTACTACGCCCTCACTTACCCTCCTTGTCATCCTCCTTTTAGAAAACCAGTTCCAGTCCTCGTGCTGTTCCAGAACCTACGTGCTCTGCCTCCCCGCTCTCCATGTCAGTTGTGAAATTCACGTCAAGCTCCCCCTGAAAGTCTCCTTAAGTCTCCCTCAAACCACAATACTCACCTGGCTGTCCACCCGCCAACAATCCTTTGTCAGCTCCACCTCTATTTGAAAGAGAAGCTAATATCACCAAAAACACCACTCACCACCACCAGACAACCTCAGTCTTTGTAAGTTCATAATCATCTGCCTAATCCCCAGTGCTGTCCTGGAACTTCGCCTGAAAGTCAGAAGAACATACACTCCAACTGCACTGTTCAATAAACAGTTTAAACTGTCATATTATGTTTGTACTCAATGAACACACAGTTAAGTTTCGCATAATATAAAATATTCCGGAATTGCGCCGCTCAAGGTGGCAGGTTTGTTGGAGTAGCTCTGTTACTTTGGTTCATATTTTTTTCTTTTTTTAAACTTTAATTCTTCCATTTCTGGTAGAAACATTGTTCTTGTGGACAACTGTTCTCTCTGGTTTTGAATGCTGTGCAGCTGGAAGGATTTTTGCTGATACTTCTTATTTTTGGACATTTGTTATGATGCATAACCATGGCAACAAGGTGGTTTACAACTGGCAGCAGCTGATTAACATTACAAAAGCTCAAATAATACCTCAACTACAGCCACAAAACCCTGATGAGTTGAAAAGAAGACGCCATAGATCCAGAGCATCCTCTACATCAGACTGTCATACAACTACAGAGCGTCTTCAGTCAGAGGCTTCTTCAGATCTGCAGACTGCTACAGGAGATCATCCCTACCCACAGCCATCAGCATCTACAACAAATCTTTGAAGGAACTTGCAAAATGAGTTACAACATTTAATTTCCCTTTGGGATTAATAAAGTAATTTTGAATTTGAATTGAATTGAATAAGGAATAGGGCTGGATGATAATTCAATAACAATATACAATATATCGATCGATAGACGTGTGGTGCGATAAAAAAATGAATGGTCGCTTAAAGAGTTAAATAAAATAGTTTTCCATCCTTTTTCATCATAGCGCATTGGGTAGCTTATTACGACAGTCATTAATTACTACCAACAATCAAACGCAGACCTAGGGACAATCTGTCACCAAGCCTTCGCTCCTCTCAAGCCATAAAAAAAGAGCAGATGACTTGAACTGCAAAAGATTTCGCAGAAAGGAGAGGCAGAGGAAACGGTGCTGGAAACAGGTTGCAGCAGTTCACCACGCAGGTACATGTTACGTATCGTTACGGGGTGCACATCAACATCAAACGAACAAAGTAAAACAGGACATGCTATGGACAGCAAAGTGGTTGTGGCGGGACCTAAGCAGAACCCCAACCCCCCCCCCCCCCTTCGGTCCGCTGTAGACTGTCACAATTGCTAACAACACCCGCACCTTTAAAAATGTCCACGTCCACAGAACGCTTTCAAAAATACAAATGTAGGATGGAACCCTGCTGGCCTCAGCACTCAATTACTGGACTCTGCTTCAGTGTTTTGGGCACTGTCTACACCCAGCCATCGATGAGTAACTTGTTAGCTTATTAGCTTTAGCTTCAGTAGCTGTACAGATTCAGAATCAACTTTATTGGCCCGGTTTTTGCACACAAGTGCAGAGTCCTTAATATAATGAAGCGTTAAAAAACATTAAAAGAAAAAAGCATGAGGATAAGCCTACAATCTAAGTTAGTAATATAATTAATATTTTTTTTAAAATTTTAATAACATAATGGTTAATAACATTAGTCTTTTCTTTGAGTTTGTCTGATGTCACTGTTTGCTCGTTCACAGTTCTGTCTTTGCTCAGAACAGTTGTTTCACCAGCCAATCACAGACAGCTCTCCTTCGTCCAACCAATGCATGTCCAAAAAGTACTGACGCTGAATTTAATAAAAAACAGCCAATCACAAACCAAAAATGGAACCGCTTTCTGACCAGGTAAAGTTTGTTTCCGTTTCTAGCTTCCAATTCGGGGAAATGGCTAAAGGGCAATTACACCAAATTCTTCTCTACTCTGACCATCTTCAAACTGCTCTAATGTTAAACTGATTTGATGTAGGACTATAATCTTCTCAAATTGTGCACATAATCTACCTCTGAGCCACTTTACTCAATATAACTCATTGGTTTACTCTGTATTACTGTCACTGAATACTAACTTGATCATATTTGTGTATTTCCGAGTACTTAAACTTAAACATTATAACTTCTTTTGACTATGACATTTTGTTTAATATACAAAGTGTCTTCGGACAGGATCAAGTACATGCTAAATGTATTGATCCTGTCTGAAGACACCATGCTCATGACTTCAGCTGATTTATTTTTTTAAGCTGTCCAGCATGTCTGACAGGTAAGTCATGATCCGGTCAAGCTGTTTGTCATCATCAAAGATTATTGGAACCCACTTTTCTTTGAAATTGAAATGTGGCATCTCATCAGCTGATAGAATGACCTGTTCAATACAAGGACAGCAACAACTCCCCTTTAACAAGAAGAAACCTCCACCCAAACCGTCTCATTTTGAATGGGTAAGAGACATTGCAGACACACAACAAAAACAGAAGAACTGATACAGGACAATTTTCTATGTTAGAAACAACTAAAAACTTGAAAGGAAAAACTAGAGAGGAGAAAGAGAGCGTCATGGTGTTGGTCACAGTTTCTCTGTGGATGCCCCCTCTATAAAGGTATCACAGCTTTACACAATGCCAGGTCATATGTACGGTAGCTTCTATGATGTGAGAACAACTGAGAAAAAACACCACAAAGGTTAAAGTTGCAAGAACAGCTAATAAAGCAAAATTGGATAGTAGTGTGAGATCTGTTCTAGTGTGGTCCGGATGCAGAAAAAGTCCTGAAATCTGCCTTTATTGAAGATTTACAAATCACAGAGTTGGTTTTAATTGTTCTGCTATACGTATAGAATAATCTAGTCCAGATTTGAAATGTCTGGGTAATGTAGGTTTTAAACTAGAGCAGTTTAAAGATGCTCGGAGTAGAGAAAAATTTGGTGTAATTGCCCTTTAGCCATTTACTGAATCGGAACCTAGAAACGGAAACCAAATTCAGCCTCGTTAGAAAGCGGTTCCATTTGTGGTTTGTGATTGGCTGTTTTTCATTGAATTCAGCATCAGTACTTTTTGGCTATGCATTGATTGGACGAAAGAGAGATGTCTGTGATTGGCTGGTGAAAAAACTGTTCCGAGCAAAGACAGCCGTGTGGGAGAAAACAGCGTTGAGCGAGCAGAGACAGAGTACTGTGCAAGTACAGAGCAGGTGTTATTGTACGTTCACATAGATTTTTGCTCTCAGATCAGTCTCACTGTGCGCTCAAGTTGGTGGCACAAATATTACGCCATATGAAGCAGGCAACGGAACGGGACAACAGTTTGAGGTTCACCATACATGTCCTAGGCAAGGCAAGACAAGGCAATTTTAATTGTATAGCACACTTTCAATAGCAGGGTAATTCAAGGTGCTTTACATGATTTGGTGATTTAAAAAACAAAAACTGAATTTAACATTGGAAATTAAAAGTCAATAAAGCAAGAGAAACATCACTAAAGCAAGAGATCATGAACACATTTCATACGTATGACATCAATCATTTACTCGAAGGCAATTCTAAACAGATGGGTTTTTAGTCTCGATTTAAAGCAGTGCAGAGTTTCAGCAGCTCTACACTCGTCAGGAAGCCTGTTTCCGATAAGGGGAGCATAGAAACAGAAAGCTGCTTCTCCATGTTTGGTTCTGAGTCCAGGGATGTTGACTAGGCTAGAGTTGGAGGTCTTGAGTGGTCTTGGTGGTTGGTACCGTGACAACAGGTCTTCAACATATTTTGGTGCTAAGCCATGTAATGATTTATAGACTAGTAGGAGTATTTTAAAATCTATTCTCTGAGCTACAGGGAGCCAGTGTAAGGACTTTAGAACTGGGGTGATGTGCTCTACTTTCCTGGTTCTAGTGAGGAACACGAGCAGCAGTGTTCTGGATCAGCTGCAGCTGTCTAATTGACTTTTTAGGCAGACCTGAGAAGACGCTGTTGCAGTAATCAATCCGACTAAAGATAAACACATGGATGAGTTTTTCGTGGTCCTGTTGCAACATTACTCCTTTAATTCTAGAAATGTTCTTCAGGAGATAGAAGGCTGACCTTGTTATTGCCTTTATGTGACCCTGGAGGTTCAGGTCTGAGTCCATCACTACACTTCGTGCCTGATCAGTAGCTGGATTAACTGAAGCAGTGTGCTGACTGTTGATCGTTCCTCTTTAGGTCCAAAAATAATTACTTTAGTTTTGTTTCTGTTCAGCTGGAGAAAGCTATGGCACATCCATCCATTTATTTGGTCAATGCATTGATTTAGGGTTTGAATGGGTTCAAAGTCACCTGGTGACATTGTAATGTAAAGCTGAGTGTCATCCGTGTAGTTTAGCTGTCAGTCATCTTGTGCTTCTACAAGCTGTTTGAAAAAGTGCCTTATTGTGACATCACAATAAGCCGAATTTGCATCTAACCGCTCTTCACCTGCCAAACCCCACCCACAAATTCCAATTCCATGCCATTCTCATGTGTGGCCAACACGTAGCCTAGTAACAAGATGGGTGGACGTGGTCCGCAACCACTAATTTGCATCAAAGTGACAGAGCCCTCTGAACAGCTCATTCTGAAAGGGACTGAAACTGTCAAGAATTAAGCTGGTGAAATCATCTTAGGCTAGACCCACAGCTTTCCTTAAAGTTTTCCCGGTCATTGGGTCTGATCTGATTCAAATAGTGAACTCATCGCTCCTGTCAGGCATTAAAAACAGCAGTTATTAAACCACTGCTAAACAAGAATATTCTGGACAACACGTTAATGCAGAACTACAGGCCAATCTCTAATCTTTCATTCATCAGTGAAAGTATTGAAAAAGATGTTTCAGCAGTTAAATAGCTTCCTAACAATTACAAAGCGTTTTGATGTTTTTCAGTCTGGTTTCCGTGCTCACCACAGCACTGAGACTGCCCAAAGTTTTCAATGACATTCATATAAATACAGACTGTAGTAGAACCACATTTCTGGTTCTGTTGGACCTCATTGCACAAAATGACAGTTTCTCATGATATACTATTGGAACGACTGATACAGTACTTGGCTGGTTTGACTCCTACCTAAAGAACAGGGACTTATTTGTTTCAATAGGAAAGTTTTCAACAGAACGAACAGAAATCACATGTGGGGTGCCCCAGGGCTCCATCTTGGGGCCCCTCTTATTTAATATCTACAAGCTCCCACTAGCCCAGATTATAACAACCAATAAGATTAACTACCATAACTACTCAGATGATACTTTGAACCCATCCAAACCCTAAGTAAATGCATCGCGTAAATCAATGGATGGATGTGCCATAACTTTCTCCAGCTGAACAGTTACAAAAGAGAAGTAATAACTTTTGGGCCTAAAGAGGAACGATCAACAGTCAACATAATGTTAATGTTAATAGTGCGGTTAATACAGTTAAAAACTACTGATCAGACCCGAATTTTAGGTGTAGTTATGGTAAAGCTCAGCCTTCTATCACCTGAAGAACATTTCTTTATCTTTTCATTTATCTTTAGTCGGATTGATTACTGCAACAGCGTCTTCTCAGGTCTGCCTAAAAAGTCAATTAGACAGATACAGCTGATCCAGAACGCTGCTGTTTGTGTTCCTCAGTCTGTATTTATGCAGATGTCATTGAAAACTTTGACAAGGGCAGTCTCTGTGCTGTGGTGAGCACGGAAACCAGCCTGAAAAACATCAAAGGGGTTAGTCATTGTTATGAAGCTATCTAACTGCTGAAACACAGCATTTTAAGTAATCTCACTGATGAATGGAAGATTAGAGATCGGCCTGTAGTTCTGCATTAACGTGTTGTCCAGATACTTATTCTTTAGTAGTGGTTTAATTGATTGATTTTAATGGAAAGGAAATAGTGCCGAGTAATAATGAGTTGCGGACTTTGGTCGTAATTTTTTTTTGTGAGGCAAATGAATCATGTTTTCAAACACATAGTTTTCTGAAGCAAACAGCACTTGTTGTTGCCACCCAAAACTAGCCAGGACTACTTTCTTGAAAGACTTCTAACGGCTAGCGCTCTGACCAGGATGTGACCAGAGATATTGGTCAGTGTGTACGCACTATGCTGATGGTGGGGATGGGACACAACTTCATGTCTAAAAATGCGAACTATCCCTTTAAGAAATTGTAGTTTGGAGGCATTGATTCTATCGGTGAAGATGTTTCATTATTTACACCTAGCCAGGTTTCTGATAAAAAAAAGGCGTGTAAATTATGCTCAGTGATGAAGACATTGATGAGGAATGACTTCCCGGATAGAGATCTAATGTTTAATAAAGCTGTCATGATGCAAGGTTAGGGAGGACCCAAATGCAGCAGAGTAACGTCAAAAAAAGGATTTAATGAAAAAACACAAGGAAGGGGAACTTACAAAACTCAGGAGGATACAGGCAGCAAACAAGGAAAAACAGGAACCAGGATGGGCAACAACGAGGGCAGGAACCGGCAAGGGAAGAACGACAACGGACCAGCGAGTAGTGACTGAGAGAGGACCGAATTTATACTGAGGAGGAAATGAGGAAGTGACTGAGAAGAACAATGATCAACTAGTGGGAGCAGATGCAGGTGGGAGGGAGAGAGCAGGTGGAAGTAATCAACTGGGATAGGAGGTAAAAAGGCTGGGAGACAGAAGACTCTTAAGAAACTAAAGATGAGTCTGGAAGGGAATCTAATGAAACACTGGAAAACAGAAGGAGGAATAAAATATAACCACTGGGACTAATGAAGGATAAGTATTAATATGAACTTGGGGAAAATAGAGATTAACACAAACAACTGCAACCAAACACAAGACCACCAGAGGGAGACAAAGAATAACTAAAACATAATATAACTAAATAAGGAAAATTAACAAAACACAAACACCCAGGAACCATGACAAAAGCTAACTTAAGTATTGTGATGATGGGCAGCTGAACCTTCTGACAGGTTATCAATTTGAGATTTTGTTTAATATGTGAGCGTGTGGTTAACCGTTTATGTTTCCTGCTGCTGATAAGCACTAGAATGCTAAACTCAGGGATGCCGGGCAAGTTCTAGGGAGACGGTAGGGGTAAATTTACTGCCCGGTTCCTTCAAATATCTGTAATCAGTGGGGGGAAGCTCCCAGGCTTATTGACACTAGTCCCAGGGGTTTGGTGTAGTCTAAGTTTTGGTGTTAATTGTGTCCCAAATTTGATTTACTCGTTCAGTCTGTCTGTAAAGTTTCTAGATGGAGATTCATTTAATGTGGCTGAGTCACACTCAGAGTAAAGGATCGTATTTCAAAAAGAGCGAGTTTTAAACTGTTTCTCAGTGAATGAGACCTCTAACTTTATTTCATTTTGTTAATAAATGGTTGAATTGAATTCAGTATTTGTGTGTTCATTGTTAAAATTATTTCATTAAAGAAAAGCATAAAATGGCCAGGGCTGCACTTAAAATATATACTTGTGTTTTAATAGTTATCGATAATTATTGATATCGATCAATACGCCAATGACTGACACAATCTGCTGGGATTCCTTAAATAGGAAACTCTTTAACTGATTGGAATGTTTGTATAAATGTATTGAAATGACTTCTTGTTAAGTGCCTTGAGATGACATCCGTTGTGAATCGGCGCTATATAAATAAACTGAATTGAATTGAATATGACTTTCTATTGATATGTTTTTCTATATCATCAACCCCTAACAGGTCATTTCTTTTAAATTATAGCAACCATCTCACTGAAAAATCCGGAGCTAAGTCACAGCTGGCTTAAAATATTTTCTCCTTCAGTTTTTCAGTTATTGCTAATATTCTCCAGTTTATGACCATCCTGACATAAACACTCTAAGCCCTGGTGAGAGATTGTCTCAGCCTCGTGTGGTTGGTTGCTTCTCCTTGCCAGCTAACAGGTTACTATGCACGAGTACCTGCTACCAGTTTCCACAGAAGATTAAGTTAGTTGAGCATTGGGTAGAGATATGCACAGTGACATGATTCTGAAACCACATGTAGGAGCCATGCTTTGCATGAATGAATATTCAAATGGTGGCACAGGTGACATGCAACATCATTACCTGGGTGGTGGGTGTGTTGCTGTGAGCGTGTGTCACAAAGTTTTGAAATGTGCACGTACCAACTTGCATGGCAAAAATGAATGGATGAGGAAGTGGGGTGAGCTCGGTGGTGGTCATATTTTCTGTTGACCGCGCGTCACGTAATTTTGGCATAAGTCTGTGACAATAAGATAATCGCTTTATTCAGACCAAATTGTGTAAACATTGGAACCTGGGGTTGGAAGAAATAATTGTCTTACCCACAGTCTACACATCAGTCACATCTATCACCAACTGGTGAAAATAAGAAATGAATATCGGTGTTGGAAAAACAAAATGAAATTACATCTTTATTGGTCAATCAACAGTCCTTATCTTCACTTCCAAGAAGAGACATTTCAGTGTTTGATGGTGATCCCCTCCAGTAAAAAACTTTCATGAGTGCCTTTGAGCACAGCATTGAAGCTAAAACAAACAGTGCAAAGGATTCTCTGTATTTCTTGGAACAATACAGCAGAGGTCAGCCTCGAGAGCTAGTGAGAAGCTGTGTCCACATGCCCAATGATTCTGAATATGCTAAAGCAAAATTGTTACTTCAGGAACATTTTGGCAGCTCACTGAAAATAATCTGTGTGTAACCCAGTCTATAGTGAAGTTCATTTAGTTAAGTTCATATAAAGAAAAATAAGTTAAACTGTTTAAAAAAAAAAGTTACTCTCATTATCATCTTATAACTAAGTTAAAATAAACAGTGCTTATAAGGAGATAAAACAGTATTGGATCAAAAAACTGAAGATGTAAAAGCCCTACAAGCATATAGTTTTCTGCTTAGAGAATGTTGTAATGTTATTGAGGACACTGAATTTATGCAGGAGTTGGATGTGCCTGGCAATATGCAGGTAATTATCAGGAAACTGCCCTATAAATTGAGAGACAAATGGAGAAATGTTGTGTGTGATGTAAAGGAGAAGTTTCACAGGATACCCACTCTTCATGATATCGTTCAATTTATTGAGAAGCAAGTGAAGATTGCAAGTGACCCACTGTTTGGTGATATTCAAGATTCTTCTTCTACATCCAGGAATGATGCTACAGCTTTCAAAACAGAGCCACGCTCAAGAGTTAAAAGAAGTTGCTTTGCTACCAGGTTTGGAACAACAGAGAAGAAGGTGGACCCTGGAATGAGGAGAGAAAGATACCCTCCTGTTATTAAAGGCTGTCTTTTTTGTGGATCAGGACATTGTTTGGATGTGTGCCCTCTACTGGAAAGGAGGACACATGTGAAGAAGATGACATTTCTGAAAGAAAAGGGGGGGTGTTTTGGGTGTCTGTGCACTGGGCACATGAGCAAAGACTGCAGAAGACGACTTCACTGTAAAGTGTGGGGTTCGAAACATCCCACAATGTTACATATCTTCTCCAAGGAAAAGGAACCTGGTCCAATACAGCATATGGAAGAAGCTGATAAAACAGGAGCAAGGACCTCAATCTTTGTCCAATCCAGTGGTTTAACTGGGGCCGGCGAGCATGATTGTACTTTGTTGATTTTCCCAGTTCGAGTCAAGTCCATGAAGAGCCAAAGAACAATGATAATTTATGCCTTCTTAGACCCTGGTAGTTCTGCATCATTTTGTACAGAGGAACTCATGAGGAAACTGAATCTCACTGGGAGAAGAACCAACATCCTTCTGCGGACAATGGGTCAAGAGAAGGTGTATGAGAGTAACATCATGTCAGACCTTGAGATTGCTGGATTGGATGAAGATGTGTTTTGTGAGTTACCCAACTTATATACACAGAGTAGCATCCCTGTACATGGTGGACATATTCCCCATCAAGAAGATCTGCTACAATGGCCTCATTTGACACACTTGAGGATCACAGAAATCAATTCAGGTATTGATTAGCTTATTGGAATTAATGTCCCTAAAGCACTGGAACCATGGCATGTCATGAGGAGTGTGGATGGTGGTCCATATGCAGTTAAAACAATCCTTGGATGGACAGTAAATGGACCTCTCAGAGGTGACAGTGGCGGAGGCACAGGAAACGAGCAGCTGAGTGTCACTGTTAACAAGATATCTGTATCTAAGCTTGATGATCTGTGGCAACAGCAGATGAAATTGGATTTCCCTGAATGTGTTCAAGATGAGCAGCCTGGATGGTCTAGGGAAGATCATCGCTTCATGGAGTTGGTTGCAGAGTCAGTCAAGTTGGAAGACGGTCATTATGCCATTGGTCTTCCTCTGAGGCAGATGGATTTGAGGATGCCAAAGGATAAGAAAGTGGCAGAACAGCGTGCTTTGATGTTGAAAACGAGATTCATGCTGTGATGGAAGAGTTTGGTTTATACCACACCATGCAGTCTACCATCCCCAGAAGAAGAAGATAAGGGTTGTGTTCGACTGTGGTGCTACATTTAGAGGAGTTTCTCTGAATGCTCAACTCTTACAGGGTCCCAATCTCACCAGTTCATTGGTTGGAGTCATCACCAGGTTCAGAAAAGAATCTGTTGTTATCATGGCGGATATTGAAGCAATGTTTCATCAGGTCAGAGTACCACCATCTGATTTTGATTAGTTGAGATTTATCTGGTGGCCGAATGGAGACTATGAGCAAGATCTGGTGGAACACAGAATGGTTGTTCACTTGTTTGGTGCCACATCTTCTCCAAACTGTGCTAGTTTTGCACTGAGAAAATGTTCAAAGGATAACCAGCAGCTGGTCAGCTCGGATGTGACTGACACTGTGCTTCACAACTTCTATGTGGATGACTGTTTGGTCTCAGTAAGTTCTGAAGAGAAGGTTCTTGTTTTGTATCAAGGACTCCGTGCTCTTTGCAAAAAGGGAGGCTTCCAGCTCCTCAAATGAATCAGCAACCGACGCAACGTCCTTGCTGTCATACCACCGGACGAAAGAGCCACAGAGATGAAGAACCTGGATATGGATAGGGATGATTTTCCAGTGGAGCGTGCATTGGGTGTGCAGTGGTGTGTTCAGTCAGATGTGTTCAAATTTCACATCATGCTTAAAGACAGACCTCTGACAAGAAGAGGAGTTTTATCAATCATGAGCTCCATCTATGATCCCCTGGGTTTTTGGGACCAGTTGTACTGGTTGCGAAAATAATTCTTTAGACCCTAAACAGAAGGCAAGTTGGTTGGGATGATCCTCTGCCACAAGATATTGCTTAGGAGTGGACAGAATGGTTGGAAGGACTTTGTCAGCTTGAAGGGTTTAAAGTTAACTGATGTTTAAAACCTCTAGACTAGTAGTAGACTAGTAGCTGTGAGAGCTCAGCTTCCCACTTTAGTGATGCAAGTGAAGAAGGATTTGGAACTGTGACATATGTTGCAGTAGGACTGTAAAGGACGTGTGCACTGTGCATTCATAATGGGGAAAGCACGTGTTGCTCCTCTCAAATCCATTACTATACCTCGCATGGAACTGACAGCAGCAGTGGTTGCAAGTCATATGGATAAATTGCGGAGGAAAGAGTTAATGATGGAACTGCAAGAATCTGTTTTCTGGACTGATAGTACTTCTGTCTTAAAGTACATCAAGAATGAAACGTCAAGGTTCAAGACTTTCGTGGCGAATCGAGTCACTGAGATACTTACCTTGCCCACATCAACTCAGTGGAGGTATGTTGATACCCACAGTAACCCAGCGGACATCGCATCCAGAGGAGCCAGTGTGAAGTATTTTTTGAAGACGGATACATGGTTGGCAGGACCTAAGTTTCTGCAGGAGCCTGAAAGGAATTGGCCACTGAATCCGGATGGCTTCAGAGAGATGTCTCCAGATGATCCAGAGGTCAAAACCTTTGTGTCTGTGAATGCTACAGATGCCAGTGACCAGGTGGATCCTCTCATGAACTTCATTGGTCATTTTTCTTCTTGGGCCAAACTAAAAAGGATGATTGGTTGGCTACCCAGGTTCAAATGCTTATTGTTGGCACTTGTTCAAGAAAGGAAACGACTGAAAGTGAATCTGACCAGTTCTGTCCTTGATGGAGTGGCAATCCAAGAATGATTGAAAACAGAAATGGGTTCGGTTAAGATTCATGATGGATCAAGTTACTTGTCACTGAAGGAGTTTGAGGAGGCAGAGACTGCTATTTTTCATTATTGTCAGTTGAAGAGATATCCACAAGAAGTGACAAGTTTGCAGAAAGGAGGAAATGTGAAGAAGACAAGCCATCTCTACAAGCTCAATCCTATCCTGCAGGAAGATGGTGTCCTAAGAGTTGGGGGAAGGCTCAGTAGAGCAGCCATGCCTGCTGAAGCTAAACATCCAGCTATTTTGGCAAAGGACCTTCACATTTCTGAACTTGTTCTACGACATGTGCATCAGCTGACGGGTCATGGTGGACGCAATCACATGCTTGCTGAGCTACGCCAACGATTCTGGATTCTTGGTGCTAGCACTGCTATCAGGAAGACCTTATCAAAGTTTATTACTTGTCGTAGACTGCATGCTGCGCCAGGATGTCAAAGGATGGCAGATTTGCCCCTTGAGAGAATATGTCCAGATGAACCTCCATTTACTCGTGTTGGAGTAGATTGTTTTGGACCATTCCAGGTTAAGCGCGGCAGGAGCATGGTGGAGCGCTATGGAGTCATCTTTACCTGTATGGCAAAAAAGCAGTGCATCTGGAAGTATTGTCATCACTGGACACTGATTCCTTTATCAATAGCCTTCGAAGATTCATTGCTAGGCGTGGGCAGGTGTTGGAACTGCATTCAGACAATGGGACCAACTTTGTTGGAGCTGAACGTGAGCTAAGAAAAGGAATAAGAAGATGGAATCATGCTCAGATCAACGACACTCTGCTTCAGAAGAGGATTAAGTGGATTTTCAATCCCCCTGCTGGATCGCATCATGGTGGAGTGTGGGAGCGTCTGATAAAGTCTGTACGGAAGGTTTTAAACTCTGTGTTGAGGACCCAGAGTCTTGATGAGGAAAGTCTTCATACAGTTCTATGCGAAGCTGAAGCTATTATCAACAGTCGCCCCATAACAAAGGCCTCCACTGATGTTCATGATTTAGAAGCTTTGACTCCAAACCATCTGCTTCTTCTGAAATCCAAGCCCTCATTGCCACCAGGAGTGTTTTTCCAGGGATGGAGACAAGCACAGTATATGGCCGATCTGTTCTGGAAACGCTGGTTGAAGGAGTACTTGCCTCAGCTTCAGGAACGGCAGAAATGGCAGAGCATTAAAAGGAATCTTGCTCCAGGATATATCGTCGTCATCTTGGATGAATCTGCGCCTCGCAACTCATGGCTGACTGGTAGAGTTGTGGACACTGTTCCTGATAAGGGAGGACTTGTGCGACAAGTTCGGATTAAGACCAAGACTAATTGCCTGAATAGACCTGTTACCAAAGTGTGCCTTCTCCAGGAAGCAGAGGAGTCGTGAAAAGAAATGCATGGACTTCTTTGACCTGAATGTTGAAGACTCTTTTTTATGACTTGGATGGCTTGACTTATTCACTTGACTGATCACTTGGGCTTAGTGGTAGACTCATAAGTAGTTGTTGTGGGTTTACTTATGATATTTTGCTGGATTTGTCTCCTACATGTTGGTGATTGGATAATTATTGTGTGTAATAATTAGGGGCCGGAATGTAGGAGCCACGCTTTGCATGAATGAATATTCATATGGTGGCAAAGGTGACATGCAACATCATTACGTGGGTGGTGGGTGTGTTGCTGTGGGCGTGTGCCACAAAGTTTTGAAATGTGCACGTACCAACTCGCAAGGCAAAAATGACTGGATGAGGAAGGGGTGAGCTCGGTGGTGGTCATATTTTCTGTTGACCGCGCATTAAGTAATTTTGGCATAGGTCTGTGACAGTAAGAGAATCGCTTCATTCAGATCAAATTGTGTAAACATTGGAACCTGTGGTTGGAAGAAATAAATGCGTCCCTGCTGATAAAGAAGTGCCCTATGATTGTTTGGAACGCGCGTCTGGCAGAGGCCACAAGTTTAGCCCACGGCGGTCCTCAGTAATGTTATCGTTTTGCCGCAACACCACAGTTCAATGAACCAAATTCACTTAGTGGGTTTACTTGCAGTAAGAGAAAACCTAATTGTTGCCTTAGTCCAACTAAATTCAGAGTTTTAAAATGCATGTATACACCTTTTACACCTCTTGTTCAAATAGTGAACTCATCCATCTCTCAGGTGTCTTCCCTCAGGCTTTAAAAACAGCAGTTATTAAACCACTACTAAAGAAGAAGAATCTGGACAACACGTTAATGCAGAACTACAGGCCGATCTCTAATCTTCCATTCATCAGTAAGATTATTGAAAAAGCGGTGTTTCAGCAGTTAAATAGCTTCATAACAACGACAAACCGCTTTGATGTTTTTCAGTCTGGTTTCCGTGCTCACCACAGCACAGAGACTGCCCTCGTTAAAGTATTCAATGACATCCGCATAAATAAAGACTGTGGTAGAACCACAGTGCTGGTTCTGTTGGACCTCAATGCAGCATTTGACACTGTTGATCATGATATTTTATTGGAACGACTGGAGAGCTGGGTCGGACTTTCTGGTACACTACTTGGCTGGTTTGAGTCTTACCTAAAGAACTTCTATGTTTCAATAGGAAACTTTTCATCAGAACAAACAGAATCACATGTGGGGTGCCCCAGGGCTCCATCCTGGGGCCCCTCTTATTTAATATCTACATGCTCCCACTAGGCAAAATTATAGCAACTAATAACATTAGCTACCATAACTACGCGGATGACACTCAGCTTTACATTACAATGTCACCAGGTGACTCTGAACCCATTCAAACCCTAAATCAATGCATTGACCAAATAAATGGTTGGATGTGCCATAACTTTCTCCAGCTGAATAGAAACAAAACTGAAGTAATTATTTTTGAACCCAAAGAGGAATGATCAAGAGTCAGCACACAGCTTCAGGTAATACAGCTAGAAACTACTGATCAGGCACGAAACCTAGGTGTAGTAATGGACTCAGACCTGAACCTCCAGGGTCACATAAAGGCAATAACAAGGTCAGCGTTCTATCACCTGTAGAACATTTCTAGAATTAAAGGACTGATGTTGCAACAGGACCAAGAAAAACTCATTCATGCGTTTTTCTTTAGTCGGATTGATTACTGCAACAGCATCTTCACAGGTCTGCCTAAAAAGTCAATCAGACAGCTGCAGCTGATCCAGAACGCTGCTGCTTGCGTCCTCACTAGAACCAGGAAAGTAGAGCACATCACCCCAGTTCTAAAGTCCTTACACTGGCTCCCTGTAGCTCAGAGAATAGACTTCAAAATACTCCTTCTAGTTTATAAATCATTACATGGCTTAGCACCAAAATATGTTGAAGACCTGTTGTCATGGTACCAACCACCAAGACCACTCAGGTCCTCCAACTCTAGCCTACTAAACATCCCTAGACTCAGAACTAAACATGGAGAAGCAGCTTTCAGTTTTTATGCTCCCCTTATCTGGAACAGACTTCCTGACGAGTGTAGAGCTGCTGAAACTCTGAACTGCTTTAATCGAGACTAAAAACCCATTTGTTTAGAATTGCCTTTGATTAAATGATTGATGTCATATGTATGAAATGTGTTCATGCTCTCTTGGTTTATTGATCTTTCTCTTACTTTATTGTGTATCATGTGTACTGTGTGTTTCTTTTACTTTTAATTTCCTTAGTTTTTTGTTTTTTAAATCACCAAATCATGTAAAGCACCTTGAATTACCCTGCTGTTGAAAGTGTGCTATACAAATAAAATTGCCTTGCTTGGCCTTGCCTTATAAACTAAAGGGGGGGCCCTGTAAAAATAGTTCGGAACCAGCTACATTAAATATATTAGACTGTTGAATGTCAGCATGTGTAGCACATGTGTAATAAAACAGGTATATGTGAAATTAAGAGAGACAGCAAAGGGCCTGCCTCATTTATTCAATGAAACAGTGCCACCAGAGGTAAGGCACAACATTGCCTCCCCTCCACCACTTCTTTCATGCACTTCAGCAGGCACTGCCTAAATTTAACAACTTTAACCATAAACATGTTTAAATCGTACAGAAAAAAACTAGTTTATAGAATAATGAAGTGGACAAGTTGATTTTCGCCTACCAACTTGTCATTGCCTCCTCTGACCGCATGTCTCTGGCAGATGGATAGGCTCAGTTCTTTTTTTTTTTTTTTTCTTTTTTTTTTTTTTTTTTTACAACTAGTGTGGTAACCATTGCATTCCACTGGTCAAAAGTTGAATGCTCTTAATTGCTGGTTTGCAGCTTCTGAAGAGGGGTCATTTAGGGGCATGTGTGATCTTGTTCTTTAGGAACAGTGATTGTCAAAGGAATCAGATTTCTTGTCTTCTTGCTACATATTAAACAAAGATAGCAGCCTGACCTTCATCATGGAGATGGTGATACTATAGGCATTTTTGCAGAGCATGGACCCTCTCCCTCAGTTGGATCACAAGTAAAGAGAAGATAGGAACAGAGTGGAGTAGCAGTGGATCACGTCCGTCAAGGGTTAATCTCCCAGCCTCTGGAGCCCTGCAGCTTCCCATCATGTACGCTGTCAATAAGGGCCTCTAGTGCTCAAAATCTTAAAGAAATGACAGCTTAGGTGTAAATATGACCATAAGTCACAAGAGGCGCAGTTTCTATTCACTGTTTGACACAGGAGTTGATAGGAGACACATACCGTGCCTTGCAAGATATTAGTAGCTCTTGGACTTTTTCCATGTTTATCACATTTCAACCACAATAGAAGTGGGGAAAGAGACATTCAGCAATTGTCCATGGAGTGGCATTGAACCCCAGGACAACCGATTTGATGGCTGATGCCTCTGAAAATAGGGTGCCTGTCTTAACCACTACACTACGCGAAGCCCAGATCTTTGTGTAAGTTATCAGGATTTTATGTCACAAACCAAGACAAGGTAGTTCTCAGCTGCAAAGTTGATGGAAGATGGCATGGGTTCAAAATAAGGTTCGGATGCGAAACAATCTCCCAGGTTCAACTGCGCAAAGCTACACTCTGTTTACTGATTAGGTGACCTTTGAAATCATTTGCTTTCCCAGAGTTTTATTTGGCAGCATTAGAGTAAAAGGAGATGAATACATTTTCAGATTTTTACTAATAAAAAATCTTGAAAACTATCAATCTTTTTTGTTTCATGTTACAAAGTTTAAAAGAACTTCTTGTTTGGCTATCATAAATAAGATCAAAGTTTGTGGTTGGAACGTGATAAACGTGAAAAAGTTGAAGGGGTGTGAACAATTCAGCAAGGTACTGTATCTTATTTGTATATTTTAAATACCTAAGAAGCATGAAGAATAAAAACCTTTTCTGTAACTGAAGGTCAGAGAGCCAAATATTGTGTGATTTCACGACTTCATGGGTGTGACCATGTGTGTTTATCAGTGAGCAGAATCTCATGAGGGACCGGCAGCATTGTTAATGAATATCCATTTTATGTTTCAATGAGTGACAGACTGGAACTGGAAATGTATGTTCCCTGCTTTCTTCAGAAAGTTGCAGTAAGGTGTGCCTGGGTGGGTTTAACATCAGGAAATGATTGTTTCTCCTACAAGATCTCAATCAGGTGAAGCAGGCTTCCAGCTACAACAATGCAGTGTTGAGAATGGGAGTTGGCTAAGTTATATCTCCCCAAGGGCGGCCCTGGTCCAGGCTGAAGGAACAGTCCAGCTGGTGGGCCTGATAAGCAATTGCCATGAGAGTGTAGTGTGAAATGTGACTCTGCATGATGTCACTCAAAGATAAATTATCTACTGAAAAACAAGAATATGAGTGAAAGAAACAGGTGAGTCATCACCAAACTACAGCTCCCTGTCCTGATGGGAAGAAATATTTCCTACCCTGATTCTACTCAGCCTTTAATAAATAACTACCTTAGTAAAAATGCCCTTAACAAGTTTTAACTGCATAACAATAAGACATATATTGCTGGTCTTATCCATTACTTCTGATTTTTTTTTATCACATACATTTATAAATCTTTAAGATAATCAAATTTAGATAAAGAAATTATAGTATCCCACAAAGATAACCATGCCATATAGAAAAAGCTAATTGCAGCCCTACCTGATAAATCACGAATTAACCGAGTTTCTTTTTATTTCTTTGGTTTACTATTCCCACCAAGGCCTGATTATTGCATGACATGAGTTATTTAAATATCACCTGCGTGACAACATGAAGGAGCCCAAAAGATGTCAAAAAGTAACACATCATGCCATGATTGAAAAAATAAATCAAGAATGATAAAAAGAAAAGTTAACTATCAGTCTGGAAGGGTTACAAAGGCTTGGAACTCCAGAGAACCACAATGAAGAATTAATATTCTCTAGAAGAGGATTATTATCTGATGAGTCCATCCTGACCCAAACCCAGTAAGCCCTGGAGAGGGATTGTCTCAACCTCGTGTGGCTGGTTGCTTCTCCATCCCAGCCAGCAGGCTACCGTGTATGAGCTACAGTTTCCACAAAAGATGAGGTTAGTTGAGCATTGAGTGGGCAGCTGGCAGTTGGCAGTGATGTGGAGTGAGGTTCATGACTGGTGAGGCAAATGAAGAATAAGTGGTGAACCTTTCCAGGGCAGGCCAGTCGATCAAAACAACTCCCAAGAGCATATCAGCGACTCAACAAATAGGTGACAGAAGAACCCAGAGCAACAGCTAAAGCTCTGCAGGTCTCAATTGTAACCTCAGTTAAGCTCATAGGTCATGAAATAACAATGAAACTACTCTTCCATGATGATGATGATGCTCAAGACTCTTGACGAAAGATGCTGATTGACTTTAAAAAACAAAAATCTTTGGAAGGATGTGTCCTGGTGTAAAACTAACACAGAAAAAGCACATCAAAGTTCTAATTTTAACTGAGATACTGTGGCCTGACCTTAAACAGGTTATACATTCAGGAAAACCCTCCATTTTGTCTGAAACAAATCAGCAAAGCAAAGTGAGCTAAAATTCCTCCATAGAGATTAAAAAGACTGATTAAAAGTTATCACAAACACAATAGCAAGGAAGGAACACCCAGTTATTACATGTCAGTGGTAATCATTTTTACATAGTGCTAGGTTGGTGTGGATAGATATTTTTTTCTTAATAAATTAAATAATCATTTGAAAAATGCTTTTTGTGTTTACTCAGCATATTTTTGTTTGATGTTAGAAATAGTTTTAATGATCTAAAACAGATAAGCATGTGAGAAAAGCAAACACAGAAGAAAATCCCCCTTCCCCCTTCTGTTTTTGCGGCAGTTTCTGTAAATAGAATAAAAATTAAAAAATTAAAAAGAAAGCTCTAACAAAACTGGTATGTCACCTCTTAAGGTTTTTTTTTTAATGGCTGTTTTGTGATCCAAAAGAACACATTGATCATTTGTTTAGATTTTTTCCACAACAAAAACTAAACAAAGCATGACTTTTTAAGAAGTTTTTATCTCCCAGGGAAACTGGTATGCACTAGCATCTGAAGGGAACTTTACCGTCATGGTTGAGGTAGTGTGGGATCATGACCATGTTATAACCCTCCCAGGTCTTAATTATAATGGTGAGCTGGGAAAGACAAAGATAGGGAGACATGCCTAGACAGGGGCAAGTCCAACTCTTGGACTCTGTGATCAAAGCAAACACCTGTAACTAAACCCCACTTAGTAAGCTTCTTGGTAGGTCACACTGGGGGGAATTCAAGAAGCAGTGTTTTCAGCAGCTTTACAACTTCCTATATTTCTGCACTGGATTCACAAAGCAGTTTGCATTAAATACATACAGGTAAGCCATTCCTCAACACATAAAGAACATTTGATAGAAGGAAATACATTCAGAATAATTTATGTTGCCAACTGTAAAAGACAATGAAATGATGACTCGTTTTAACTTACTGAAGTTATAAACGTATTTGGTTATAAAGTTATTACATGCACCCCAGACAGACACATCATACAAACTTGAAGTTGTATCAGAATAACAGAGACCCCTTGTGCATGAATGAAACTTGTTAATGTCACAAAATAAAAAAGTTTGTTGTATGCTTGCATGTCACATTAACCTCTCCCCACACAGCCTATCCCACTCTCACCTTCAGGCCAGTAGCCTAGTGGGAAATAGATTACTCAGAGTGCCCACTCAGATTTTTGCCACACAGACTCTTGAGTCTCTTCTTTAAGAAGTTAATTTATCTTAGTTCTGTTTGGTAACTTCTGCATGCATGTATGCTCAACAGTACACAAGGTCTGTGTTATCTGTTATCTAAGAAAGAATAAGAAACACCCATCTAATACAGTGGGGCAAAAAACTATTTGGCAGCCACTGATTTTGCAAGATGTCCCACCCAAAAAGAGGAGAGAAGTTTGTAATTTTCATCATAGTTACAGGAAACATTTGACCTCTGTCATTGTCAACCGAGGCAGAATTACAAAGCACAAAATATGGATATGGTGCAGAAAATAAGCATTTGGTCAAAAACAAAAGTTCCCCTCAATACTTTGTATTGTAACCTTGGTTGGAAATGGCAGAGGTCAAATGTTTCATGTATGTCTTTACCAGGTTTGCACACACTGTAGCTGCTATTTGGCCCATTCCTCCATGCAGATCTTCTCTGGAGCTGTGATGTTTTGGGGCTGTTGCTGGGCAACACAAACTTTATACTCCCTCCACAGATTCTCTATAGGATTGAGGTCTGAAGACTGGCTAGGCCACTCCAGAACCTTGAAATGCTTTTAACATAGCCACTCCTTCGTTGTCTGGGTGATGTGTTTGGAATTGCTGTCATGCTAAACGATCTAACTATGTTTCATCCTCAATGCTCTCACTGATGGAAGGAGGTTTTAGTCCAAACTCTCACCATACATGGTCCCATTCATCCTTTCCTTAATACGGATCAGTCGTCCTGTCTCCTTTGCAGAAAAGCAGCCCCAAAGCATAATGTTTCCATCCCCATGCTTCACAGTGGGTATGGTGTTCTTGGGATGCAACTCAGCATTCTTCCCCCTCTGACATTTTTATACCAAAGAGTTCTATTTTGGTCTCATCTGACCACATGCAATTCTACCAATCCTCCTCTGGATCATCCACATGGTCTCTGGCAAACTTTAGATGGGCCTGGACATGTGCTGGCTTCAGCAGGGGGACCTTTGGAGTGCAGCAGGATTTCACTCCATGACGACGTAGTGTGTTACTATAGTAACATTTGTTACTATGGTCCCAGCTCACTTCAGGTCATTGACCAGTTTCCCCCATGTAGTTTTGGGCTGTTTCCTCGTCGTTCTCAAGATCATGTGTACCCTACGAGGTGAGATCTATCATGGAGGCCCAGGTCAAGGGAGATTGCCAATGATCCATTTTCTAATAATTGCTCCAACAGTTGATCTCTTCTCGCCAAGCTGCTTGCCTATTGTAGATCGGCTCATCCCAGTCTTGTGCAGGTGGACAATCTAGTGTGGACAGGTGTCTTTTATACAGATAACCAGTTCAAACAGGAGCCATTAATACAGGTAACAAGGACAGAAGAGCTTCATAAAGAAGTAACAGGTCTGTGAGGGCCAGAATTCTTGTTTGTTTGTAGTTGCTAAATACTTATTTTCTGCACTATTATACAAATAAATTCTTTAAAAATCATACAATGTGATTTTCTGGATTTTCTTTACATTCTGTCTCTCACAGCTGAAGTGTACCCATGATGAAAATTACAGACCTTTTTCATCTTTTGAAATGAGACAACTTGCACAATTGGTGGCTGCCAAATACTTTTTTGCCCCACCGTATCACTAGTTATGGGAGTGGATGGTGAGTTTATGATACTTAACAGAATATTTTATTTCTGCATACTACCCATTCAGTTATGCATTCGCAATTCTCGTGTGATTTTCATGATCTTGTGGGACCAGCTGCGTGGAATGCAGCCAATTCAAGTCTAAAACGCTCCCGAAGGGAAGGGACTCACGGTGGGAAGGGACTCACGGTTAAATTTAAGGGTAAAACGCTTCTATTACATTAAGCACCGCTTACGGATCCATTGGAAAGTTGTCGTAAAGGAGCATGACTACAGAGATAGCTCAGGATATCCTGATAACGGACTAAAACTGGGAGCTGGTTCCACAGGAGAGGAGCCTGATAACTAAAAGATCTGCCTCGAATTCTACTTTTAGAAATCCTAGGAACCAGCAGAAAACCTGCAGTCTGAGAGCGAAGTGCTTTGTTAGGAACATATAGAACAATCAGATCTCTGATGTATGATGGAGCTGATTATTAAGGGCTTTGTATGTAAGAAGAAGGATCTTAAATTCTATTCTGGATTTAACAGGGAGCCAATGAAGGGAAGCTAAAGCAGGAGAAATGTGATCCCTCTTTTTAATATTCATCAATTCAATTCAATTCAGTTTATTTATATAGCCCCAATTCACAACAGTTGTCATCTCAAGACTATTAAAAAGAAGTAATTTTAATACATTTATACAAACATTCCAATCAGTTAAAAAGTTTCCTATTTAAGGAATCCCAGCAGATTGCGTCATTCATTGGCGTGAGGTTGGGCCCCGTCAGAACTCTTGCTGCAGTATTTTGGATTTACTGAAGGCTTTTAATTGTACATTGTGGACCTCCTGATAGTAAAGAATTACAGTAGTCCAGCCTGGAAGTAACAAATGTATGGACTAGTTTCTCAGCATCACTCCTGGACAGGATGTTTCTGAAAGAAGGTCTGTCCTTGTGGTATTTTTGGTTCATGATTTGCACTGATGTTCAGTCTTTGTATGGTCAGCTCAGTTATGGCAGAACACAAAAAGTGGATGGAAAAGACTGAGGTCAATATTAAAGCTTGAAGTAAACAAATCTAAGACATTTAACTGTTTCTGACTAATATGTGAGTGTGTGCCACAGGGTAGTTGGCAAGTGATCAGATTAAATGGGTGGTGTTTAGCCTGCAGGAATGCTGTGGTTAGAGAGGTACTTGAAAGAATACTTCTCAGTAATCATGTGCTCTGAAAAGAAATTACACCTCTTAATAGTTTTTCTCAGACCTGGAGTGCTTTGAGTTATCTAAATGCAGTTAAGATCAAAATTATTCTGCCCCTTGCAGATTTAGGTGACCAACATGTCTCTTCTAAATGAAAGTAATATTAGAATTCTGGACTCCCCAATCTGTGGAGGGAGCTAAAGATTATGGTGATGGCAGATGGGCCTTCCAACATTCTACCAAGGGTATACATGAACTTAGACATGCCATTATCAATGAACTGTAAATAAAATGTTATATATAGTTTTAAATTTGATTCTTCTTTACTTTGTCTGTCTGCTGGGTACTTGCGTGCATCTCACATAAGCCATGGAAGCTGGACTTAGATGAGTGGTTTTTGACAGGCATTTAAAGGCATTCCTGCCCTCTCCCCTTTGTGGTCTTGCTCATAATGGGAACCTGATCGGGGACAGCTCAGAGAGGATGGAGGAGGTGGTGGGAATGCCTCTTTTGTGAGAAACTCTTCAAAGCACAGGCCCTGCTATTTGTCCAGTGGAGCTCTTTGTAAGGGTATCCTCAACTGTCAATTTGCCTCTTTTATTTTTAGGCAAACCTGTTATTGGTCTCCAACCCCTCACACACACCCCTGGGCTTTGTGAGTACAGACTGGGTCACGTTTGACTCTTTTTCCACTCTGTTTGGAACTGTTTTCTCTCCTCCACCACATGTCGTGTTCATGCTGTAAAGGATCACAATGGCCCATTAGTACTCACTGGGAACAAACAAACATCTGATTTATGCACATTTAACTCATTTTTGCTGGGGTATTGGATGATCAAAAAAAAAGAACACCAAGTCATTTTAACAGCCGTTTCTGGTAAACAGGGTTTTATGCTTAATGTTTATATCCAGTTGTGCTACACAAAAAAGTTACAGTCTGCATATTAAAATAATTTCCTTATTGGAAGTATGGTGATAAAAAGATGAGCTGAGACCCCAAACATTTGTTTGGATTTTTGATGAGACCAAAACACTATTCTAAACTCAGGACACTTGTGTCTGAACTGATATAATAATCAATTTAATTCAAATTGTTCATTTCTTTTGATAAAGCAGAGAGTAATCCAGACAGATTAAATGTTTCAAATATTCAAATGTTTATATCAGACAAAGATGAACTGAATAAATAATTATTAATATATGTAATCCTAATCTGAAAACTGCTTTTTGAATACATGCTAACATGGCAAGAATGCAAAGTTACTATCATGGGGATGACAAAAACAAAGACAAAAAACAAAAACAAAACAAACCTGAACAACCTAAACAGGGCGGGTAGAAGGGACCTTGGAAGGCAGGCCAAAAAATCACAACAGAAGAGTTCAAAAAAGGTAAAAAGTTCAGGTGGTGGGCAACAGTGGCGCAGGAGATAGGGATCTAGAGGGCAGCAGCGCAGGAGCAGGTGGTCTGGGAGGCTGGAGACCCACGAGCGTCAAACTGGAACCTTGCAGGCCAGCAATGCCAGAACAGGCGGTCTGGAGGCCAGAGACGAAGGAGAAGTTTGGATTCCAGAGGCTGACAGCAATAGGCTTGGGAGATTCAGGCTGGCGACAAAGGAGAACCTTGAAGTCTAGTGGCCGACGACAAAGAAGAACCTTGGAGTCTGGTGGCCAACGACAAAGAAGAACCTTGGAGTCTGGTGGCCAACGGCAAAGGAAAACCTTGGAGTCTGGTGGACGGTGACTGTTGCGGGAATATTCCAATGTAATTAGGATTTATTTACATATTCTCTGTCTAGTAAATGTATCTAGGGCAAGATGACGAGTTGGGGGAAGCAAGCTTATTGTTCCAGCTTAATGTTCCTGATAAAGATGTGTCAGATCACCGGAGAGACAGACGCAAGATATCTACAGACAGTCTGGTGTATATGTGCCGGTTCATGCTTTACTATCAGACTGGCATGAACCACTTCTCCAGGAGTTGGACATGAAGATTGGAGGAGACATGCTGGAGAGATAAACAGTGATAGCTGAATATTACTTACGCTGTTAGATCAGGAAGGTTGGGTTGGGAATTCATGGCAATCCTGTTCCCTCCATGTTTCTGGCCAGACATGTTTGAATTAAATACTTAAATGCCTGCTGGAACTCAGTCTTCTTTTATTTTTGAACCCTGAAGTATTTTCAGCTATTACAGAACGTTGGGGACTGGCGGCTGGTGACAAAGGAGAACGTTGTGGTCAGACATGGAAAAATTATTTCTGGATCAAAAGTCTATGACATTGATCTAATAATTTTATCACAGTAATTATTAGAGTCAAGGAAGATGCCTTTCACCTACTCTTATCTAACTGTTGACATCCCGACACTGAGGAGTGTTTTGGTCAACGTTGAAATGAAGACAAAACATCAGGCAGTGGCGGTTCTAGACCAAATTCACTAGGGGGGCCAGGGTGGGGCCGGTGTTTTTTCAAGGGGGAACAAAACAAATAACAAACAAACTAAAGACAGGGAAATATTTCATTGTTTAATTTATTAAGTGTGCCACAGAGCCATATACGGTTCCAAAGTTGCAGGTTGCAGACCCCTGATCTAGCAGATGAAAACAGCGATCCTATCTCAATACACAACTTAATTTTTTCATTCATTGATAAATTAAAACTGTGAAGGTAAAAAATGAAATTGGTCCAAGGGACTGATTAGCTATGGTTTTTGTTCCAGTGCATTTCAGATAAGAAGCTGACTATTATTATGAAGTATTATCTCATCAGTACAGGGGCCATGACCTGTTCTACAGGGGCACTGGCCCCTGTCTAGAACCGCCCATGACATCAGGGGAATGAAAGCAGAAGCTGCTTGCAGAGAAGGCAGACATGAGCTGGGTGCGAGAGAGTTGGAGTGTTGGCCCAGACGGCCTCCTGTTTAAGACTGGCCGTAATAAAATATGAAAAACGCCGATGCAGACTCCAGCCGATTCCTATGAAGGGAAGAAGATACATTTCTTCCCATAACAGGTCTGGCGGCCAGCAACAAAGGAGAATGTTGGGGTCTGGCGGCCGGCGATGAAGGAGAATCTTGGAGGCGACAGGTGGCGGACTACATAGAACCTTGGAGGCATTGGGCGGCCGGCGACGAAGAGGCTCTGGTGCTGGGGACCCACGATGAGGTTCTGAGGCTGGGGACCCACAAGGAGACTCTGAAGCTGGGGACCCAAGAGGAAGCTCTGGAGGCTGGGACCCTCGAGGAAGCTCTGGATGCTGGGAATCATGGAAGAGGTCTGTGGGCTGGAACTTATGGACAAGGTCTGCGGGTCAGAACCTACGGAGGAGGTCTGCGGGTCGGAACCCACGGATGAGATCTGTGGGCTGGAACCCATGAAGAGGCTCTGCGGAATGGGAGGACACACTGAGAGGCTCTGCAGTCTGGGAGGACCCACAGAGACCGGCCTCTCTCGCACATCACTCTAACAGGATCATCATCCAGTCACCTTCTGCTGGGTCCTTTGGGTCGGATTGTTCTGTCATGAGATCGTTGATGGACCCAGGCACAGAGAAAAGTTTAGAGTTTGAAAAACTCATATTTTAATGATGATCAGTCCAAACACAGAACACGTGAGCCGCGATGACAATGACGACAGAATACACTACGACAATCCGACAAAGACATGGAAACACAGAGAGGCTTAAATACACAGGGAACGCAATGAAGGAGACAATCAGGGAAACTTGGGGCAGTTGGGGAGAATCAAGGACGCAGGGACTGACAGACAGGGAAAGACACCACACTGTGAGACTCTGTCTTTTCTCTGTGGTGAGACATGCTCTGCCCGGCTGTGGTGGATAGTTTTGTTTTAGGAGGAATTTCTGAACTGGAAGATGAGGCAAAATGAGAGGATCTGCTTCTATTTATTTCGCATGCTCTGCTGTCTAGTCCTGGCAAGGTCAATAAAATCGTTCTTTGGGTTGTCACTACTTGCTATATCATCTTTTATTTTTCATTAAGGGCATGATAAAAAACTCCTTTAAGACCTGGTGAATTCCAATTAGATGCTGTTGCTAGGGTGTGGAATTTGACAGCAAACTCGGCCACCGACCTTGTCCCCTGTTTTAACTCCCATAATTTTTTGGCTGACTCTTCCTCACTCATAGCTGGGGAAAACGTTAATTTGAATATGTCCAAAAAAATGCTCATAAGAGGTACCAGGAAGAGTTTCCTCATCAATGAAGCCCTTGCCCACTTAAAGGCATGCTCACAGAGTAACCCTACTATTTAGGAGATGTTACTTGCATCAGTGGGGAATGAGTGAGGAGAGTGATTATACACAAGAGTGTACAGCAAGAGAAACCCCACCTACCCAGTTCTCCCCGAGCAGTATTCAGGTGTGGGGGAGGTTACTTCCCGGAAGACTGGAGGAGCAGGCGTGGATGACGTGGCTGAGGAGGAATGATGAGAAGGGTTAGTGGAGACATTTTGAAATCTTGTTTTTAGGTTGAGAAATTGTTGGGTGAGTTGATTCATATTGTTTGTTAAAGCAGTTTGTAGTCTGGTTATATCTGGACTACGGTTTTATATTGACCAAGGAGAATTCCTTGTTTTAAGAGAGTTGTTTGAAGTTGCACCACAGAGTCAGGTTGGTCAGATAATACTGGAATAATAGTTTCTTTAAGACTCTGGAGAGGTTTCCGGGCGGGGAGTAGCAGGACTAAGGAGGGCAGGTGAGTAGTTAGGATAATGTTGAAGGTAATGTTTTCCAGAAAGTACAGGTGACTGGAGAGATCTTACTGTATGATGAGGTGTGAGGTTTCCAGGGGAAGGTAAGCAGAAGTTCAGTGGATTGAGGTTGGCTGAGAAATTTAGCCTGTTATCACTGTAGTGGAATTAATAATCTGGCGCCAGCCTCAGAAAGATACTCTCATTTTAAGTAGCAGCAATGATGAGTCTGGATGAGAAACACCTGGTGCAGCTCCTGCCATTTACACCCAGCAGAGAGCCAGGGGGTTGAAAAAAGACACACCCACATGCCCAGCACTCAACCACTGAATCCTAACAGGTACTGACATCTGTCAGTTTGGACAGGGTTACTGATGTGGGATAATTAGAATAATACTGTGACAGTTACAAAGCAATTTCTAAAGCTTTGAGAATCCAGGGAACTACAGTGGGAACCATGTTCCACAAAAATAAAAACATTGGACAGTGGAGAACCTTCCCGAGAGAGGCTGACCCAAAATTACTCCAAAAGCTAATCAACATCACATCCAGGAGGTCACAGAAGAAGCCAGAACACCATTTCAAGCTCTGCAGGTCTTAGTGTCTTAGTTAAGGCCAGAGTTCCACAATAAAACACAGAGACTTGACAAAAATGGCCTCCATGGGAGAGTTCCAATGCCACTGCTGACCCAAAAACATCAACAAAGGCTGTCGTCGGAATATTTAATTCTGTTATTATTTGACTAATTATTCTCTGTTTTAGTATGAGCAACATTCAGGACAGAAGGTTGAGTTAAAGAGCATGGTGTTTATTGATGTGTTAGACTGCAGGATTATAGATGTTAGTATGTTAGCTATCAATACACAACATTCTCCATGCTCCCAGTATCTGACAAAGGTCCAGTTTGAAATGGTTCTGGATGTCAGACGAAGATGACTGGACTTAAAGGGGGAGCTCATGTACAGTATATAAGATACAAGGTTTTGCAGGGTCCAGTGATGTAAACTGCTTGTGCACATTGTTCCTCTGTGAATGATCAACACACTATTTAATCACCTGAAGGACATCAGACAAACCCTGGTGAAAACATAACCTCCCTCGGCAGAGGTATCAAAGATTAGACTGTCTGTTGTTTTGTTTGTTAGTTAGCAACATAACTCAAAAAGTTATGGACGGATTTAGATGAAATATTCAGGAAATGTCTGTAATGGGACCAGGAACAAATAGGTAGAATTTGGTGTTGATTGGAAAACCGTCATTACTGAAAGTAAGTTTTGTAAACTACTCAACTAATAATGACAACAGTGTTACTCCAGCTGCTAAAGGTATGTTTTCATGGTCAAAGAATCTAAAAAAGAAATATTTAGACCACAACATTGGGGTGGATAGGACTGAGCTGCCTTGGCGGAGGTCTGCACTTACTGAGTCCTTTTTTTTAGTTTAAGAGATGTTTTTTTCCCCATAACATGGTGTTGGAGCCTCTAGGGCTCTTCCCCTGATTCTTTATGTCTGGCATCTGTGTGTTCCTGATTGCCCTCACCTGATCCTCATTCTCCTCCTTGTCCTTTGTTATTTAAGATCCGGTGAGAGCTACCTGCCTCGTCAGATCATTAATGTCGATGTCTCCATGGTGTGTTGTCCTGCTCTTCCGATGTCTTGTCTCTCCGTTCCTGCCGTCACCATCATCACTCCAATAAATATAATTGCACCTTCTACCGGCGTCTGCATTTGGGTCCATGCATATCCTGACACATGGCGCTCCAACGTGATTCTCAGCAAGCGGAATGGACTGACGGGGATGAAATCAAGGGATCCTGGGAACATTTTTTAGGCCTCCAACCTCCATTTAGCCAATTGGGAGACGGGAAGCCTTGAGACGTCTCTGTTGCAGACCACCTGGAAGAGAACCCTTGCAAGTGGCAAGGCAAATTTATAAGTATAGCACCCTTTCAGCAACAAGACAATTCAAGGTTCTGAATCTAGGGATATTTAGTAGACTAGAGTTTGAAGACCTGAGCGGTTTGTGGGGGGTGTATAATGACAACAGATCTTCAGCATACTTTAGTGCTAGACCATTCAATTATTTATGAATGACTAAAAGTATTTTGAAGTCTATTTTCTGAGCTACAGAGAGCCAGTGTAAGGACTTTAGAAACCAGACTGAAAAACATCAAAACGCTGGGTCATTGTTAAGAAGCTATTTAACTGTTGAAACACAGCTTCTACAATAATATTGCTGATGAATGGAAGATTAGAGACTGGCCTGCACTTCTACATTAGTGTGTTGTCTAGGTTGTTCTTCTTTAGCAGTGGTTTGATAACTATACCTGACAAGAGCGATGAGTTAACTATTTGAGTCAGATCAGACCCAATGACAGGGAAAACTTCCTTAAGAAAAACTGTGGGTAAGATATCAAGGCAGCAAGAGTAGGAGCTTAGTTGGTTATTGATTTCTTCAAGGTTTGTTTGGTTTAATTTATGGAAATCAAACATTTTCTCTGTATTGAGTGGGGCTGACATTGTTAATAGATTTGGTATTGATGTATTGTTCGTCTAATTGTCAGAATCTTTTCATTAAGAAAGTTGGCAAAACCATTACAAATGCTGGTGGAATTTAGTTCAAAGGCTAGAGTCACAGGAGGATTAGTTAGTCTATCAACTGTTGCAAATAAAGTATGTTTATTATTGTTTCTGTTAATGATTTCAGAAGAATGATTCCCTAGCATCTTTCCAAGTTAAGTGTTATCTGTTCAGTCTCTCTTTGTAGATCTCACAGTGAACCTGGTGTTTTCTGCCATTTTCTCTCAGTTCGTCGACACTGGTTTCAAAATTCAGGACTTATTCTTAATGTCACTAAAACAGTGTCATTTTGTTTCACTCCCAGGTCACGTCCCTCTAAAGACCTGTAACAAAAAATACATGGTCAGGACATAATTCAAGTCAAACAAGTTAAATATTTAGGCTTAATTCTAGACTCTCATTTATTATTTGATATTCATGGTAAAAATATTATTAGAACAGCCAAACTAAACTTGTACAATTTCAGAATAATATGGGACTGTTTACCATTTCATGCTCCAAATTTATTTATGCATGCAATGATATTTTCATATCTCAGTTAATGCGTAACTGGGTTCGCAGGGTTCAACTACAATAATTAGGCCAGTATGGATGATCTATAATCCATCCATACATCCATCCATCCATTTTCTTCCGCTTATCCGGGGTCAGGTCCGGGTGGGCAGCAGCCTAAGCAAAGAGACCCAGACTTCCCTTTCCCCAGCCACTTGTTCCAGCTCCTCGGGAGGAACCCCAAGGCATTCCCAGGCCAGCCGAGAAACATAGACCCTCCAGCGTGTCTTGGGTCTTCCCCTGGGGCTCCTCCGGATGACTGAGCTTCTCACCCTAAGGGAGAGCCCAGACACTCTGCAGAGGAAACTCATTTCAGCCGCTTGTTTCCGTGATCTCGTTCTTTCGGTCACCACCCAGAGTTTGTGACCATAGATGAGGGTAGGAACGTAGATCGACCGGTAAATCGAGAGCTTCGCCTTTCGGCTCAGCTCTCTCTTCACCACGACAGACCGGTAGAGCGCCCGCATAACTGCAGATGCCCCACCAATCCGTCTATCGATCTCGTGCTCCATTTTTCCCTCATTCGTGAACAAGACCCCCAAATACTTAAACTCCTCCACTTGGGGAAGGACCCCATCCCTGACCCGGAGAAGGCACCCCACCCTTTTCCAGCTCAAGACCATGGCCTCGGATTTGGAGTTGCTGATTCTCATCCCAGCCGCTTCACACTCGCCTGCGAACCACTCCAGCGAAAGCTGTAGATCACGTTCCGATGAAGCCAACAGGACCACGTCATCTGCAAAAAGCAGAACCCGATCCTGAGGCCACCAAAACGGATCCCCTCAACGCCTTTGCTGCGCCTAGAGATCCTGTCCATAAAAGTTAGGAACAGGATCGGTGACAAAGGGCAACCTTGGCGGAGTCCAACTCTCACTGGAAACAAGCCCGACTTACTGCCGGCAATGCGAACCAAACTTTGGCACCGGTCGTACAGGGACCTAACAGCCCGTATCAAGGGACCCGGTACCCCATACTCCCGGAGCACCCCCCACAGCGCCCCCCGAGGGACACGGTCGAACGCCTTCTCCAAGTCCACAAAACACATGTAGACCGGTTGGGCGAACTCCCACGCACCCTCCAGGACCCTGCTGAGGGTGTAGAGCTGGTCCAGTGTTCCACGGCCATGACGAAAACCGCATTGTTCCTCCTGGATCCGAGGTTCGACTATCCGTCGGACCCTCCTCTCCAGAACCCCTGAATAGACCTGACCAGGGAGACTCAGAAGTGTGATCCCCCTGTAGTTGGAACACACCCTGTGGTCCCCCTTTTTAAACAGGGGGACCACCACCCCGGTCTGCCAATCCAAGGGAACTGCCCCCGATGTCCACGCAATATTGCAGAGCCGCGTTAACCAACACAGCCCCACAACATCCAGAGCCTTGAGGAATTCCGGTCGAATCTCATCCACCCCCGGAGCCCTGCCACCGAGGAGCTTTTTAACAACCTCGGTGACCTCAGCACCAGAGATTGGAGAGACCGACCCCAAGTCCCCAAAGCCTGCTTCCAGATTGGAAGGCGTGCTGGTGGGATTGAGGAGGTCTTCGAAGTATTCCATCCACCAACCCAAAACGTCCCGCGTCGAGGTCAGCAGCACACCATCCCCACTGTAAACAGTGTTGGTGGCAGACCGCTTTCCCCCCCTGAGACGCCGGATGGTGGACCAGAATCGCTTCGAAGCCGTACGGAAATCGTTCTCCATGGCCTCTCCAAACTCCTCCCACGCCCGAGTTTTTGCCTCAGCAACCATCCGAGCTGCATCCCGCTTGGCCTGTCGGTACCTATCAGCTGCTTCAGGGGTCCCACAAGCCAAAAAGACCCGGTAGGACTCCTTCTTCAGCCTGACAGCATCCCCCCCGCCTCCCCCGGGACGTGTTCAAAGTTCTGCCGGAGGTGTGAGTTAAAGCTCCTTCTGACAGGAGACTCTGCCAGGCGTTCCCAGCAGACCCTCACAACACGTTTGGGCCTTCCAGGTCTGTCCGGCGTCCTCCCCCACCATCGGAGCCGACTCACCACCAGGTAGTGGTCAGTGGACAGCTCAGCCCCTCTCTTCACCCGAGTGTCCAAAACATGCGGCCGCAGATCAGATGAGACGACAACCAAGTCGATCATTGAGCTGCGGCCTAAGGTGTCCTGGTGCCAAGTGCACATATGGACACCTTTATGCTTGAACATGGTGTTTGTTATGGACAATCCATGACGAGCACAGAAGTCCAATAACAAGACACCACCCGGGTTCAGATCGGGGGGGCCATTCCGCTCAACCACACCCCTCCAGGTCTCACTGTCATTGCCCACGTGAGCGTTGAAGTCCCCCAGCAGAACAAGGGAGTCCCCAGGAGGAGCACTCTCCAGCACCCCCTCCAAAGACTCCAAGAAGGGTGGGTAATCTAATCTGCTGTTTGGCGCGTGAGCACAAACAACAGTCAGGACCCGTCCCCCCACCCGAAGGCGGAGGGAGGCTACCCTCTCATTCACCGGGGTAAACCCCAACGTACAGGCGCCGAGATGGGGGGCAACAAGTATGCCCACCCCAGCTCGGCGCCTCTCAAGAGTGGAAGAGAGTCCAACCCCTCTCGAGGAGACGGGTTCCAGAGCCAGAGCCGTGCGCCGAGGTGAGTCCAAACGATGTCCAGTCGGAACCTCTCAACCTCGCACACCAGCTCCGGCTCCTTCCCCACCAGAGAGGTGACGTTCCACGTCCCGAGAGCCAGCTTCTGCAGCCGAAGATCGGACCGCCAAGGTCCCCGCCTTTGGCCGCCGCCCATCCTGCACAGCACCCGACCCCTATGGCCCCTCCCACACGTGGTGAGCTCATGGGAAGATGATCTATAATAGATCATAAAAATACTATACAAAAAATTTAATAGAATACACCATTTTGAAAACTTTTTAAAATTCTGCAACTTAAAATTGCTGCACAAATGTTTGCACCATCAAGCTACGGATGATTTTAGACAACTCATAGTACCACTCAGAGCAGTAGGTTCCATTACACGAGGAGCCGCCAATGGAAATGTGAAAGTGCCCCTGAGAAAAAGAACTTTTGGACAGCCTGCCTTTTCTGTTTTAGGCTCTAAATTGTGGAACTCTTTGTCTTCTGAGCTAAAACAGGAAAAAGACGTAGGAGCTTTGAAAAATGAACTAAAGCGTGTTTTAAAAAGGGATCAAGTCTGCAGTCATTTTAAATTTGTATTGTTATGCATTTGTCTGTAGTAATGTTGATGTAAATGTTATTGATTGTATCAGTATTATATATGTGTGTATGTTCTTTTTTTCTCCTGCACAAGAAAGAAGAAAATAAAAACTCTAGGGATGGACATTGCAAATGAGCCTCGGCTATAAATCTTGTAGTGTGTTACAGGTTCAAAGTACATACTTGTCCCTATCAAATAAACAAACAAACAAACTCCCTTTTTTCTCTATTGTTAGTTGATATTTCTGTGTGATTAGGATTTAATTAGTTGCATTCTCAGGAAGTGCATCTAGGACAGTATTTAGGTCATTTAGAAAAAAACTACACCACAACGTGGGTTAGTTCCACAGGAGCGCCGCCCATCCCCTCCCATCAGCCAGACTCCTGCAGCCCTGCACGTCGCGCCAAACCCAGGACCGCAGCAAGGACTCGCCGAGGAGTGCTACACTACACCCCAAACCCACAGAACAAGCCCTCGGAGCCGACTACACATTGCTGCAGTCCTGGGGAAGCTAATCTGCCCAACATCCAGCAGGTCCTGGACAGTGAAAGATCCTCTGCCCTGCATCAACTTGCAGACCAGCTACCCACCATGCTCATCATCTGAGACTCTTTTATCAGGAATGTAAGGATGAGAGGAGCCCTCACTCTGTTTTCCTGGAGCCATGGTAAAAGACATTGCTGAACAGATCCTGGACCAGATCCAACTTCACACATCTGTGAGTAGAGTTATAATTCACCCTGGAACCATTAACATTCGTAAACAGCAGTCTGAGCTCCTGAAGCTGGATTTTATTCATTTGTTTAATCTTTTAAAATACACCCATGTGTCTGTTTTTATTTGTGGTCCCACCTCCACCGTCAGCAGAGGAATTGTTCATTTTAGCAGGCGTTTATCTCTGAACACTTGACTTTCCTCTGCCACCGTGATGCACAATATTGGTTTTATAGACAATTTTAACATTTTCTGGGGCAGGAGTAAGTTGTTTGGGCCGGATGGACTACATCTGAACAGACAAGGTACCCGCATCCTGGCAATGAGCCTGGCATGCCCACACCCCCCTGTCAACCACACCGCCCCCAGCTCCCCCTGCCCTCTCTGCCCCTTCCGCCACATCCTTATGTGCAGCTGGTCCCTGCTCCTATGAACTCAGTTCTGATTTTAACAGTAATTCACATATCGGACTTTCCCTAAATCACTCGGAAAAATAATAAAAAAAAACCTAGGAAATGCAACCCTAGTAATCTCAAACAGTAACCAAAAATCCCACCTCCAGTAAATCATACAGTCACTCCATCTCCAATCACTATTAATATGGCACTTTAAAATGTTCGCCCTCTGCTGAATAAAACTTTTATAATAAATGACCTAATTTTAGAACATAATATTCATGCTTATTTTTATCTGAAACATGGCTGAGTGCAGATGCCCCTGTTGTTCTTACAGAGGCCTCCCCACCTAATTTTAACTTCACATATTCAACGGGGAGTTGCAAAAGGGGAGGCGGAACTGCTTTTTATTAGTTCATCTACGCTTTCTGCAAAACGTGTTTTATTTGATAAGTTTAGCACTTTTGAATATACTGCAACTGTATTTAGCACTCCTCAGATTTTTTGAGTCAAAGTTTATAGATCTCCTAAAAAGAGTGCACTTTTAATACAATAATTTTCAGAGTTGTTTTTATCAATTTTGCACAACTCTTAAGAAAGAATAATTTTAGCTGGTGATTTTAATCTACATATAGATAATATTTATCAACAGAATTTTTAAATATTTTTGAATCATATGGATTTTTGTCAATATGTCATGCAGCCGACTCACAACAGAGGACACACCCTGGACTTGGTCATCACATAAGGCCTGTCCACCAGTGTGTCCTCTGTGGTTGACTTGGCTGTCTCTGACCACTACTGTGTGTTTTTTAACCTCACCAGTTTTATCCAGCAGGAGACCTCTGTGAGAACTGTCAGGAAACATCATCTACCCATGAAGTGGCTGCAGGTTTTATGAAAGTCTTTCAAAAGAAACCTTCTATTGTTTCACCTGCCCCCTGTGATTGTATTGTCAATAATTTTAACAAAAGACTTCAATCCCCTCTTGACCTTCTGGCTCCACTTAAAGTTGGAAACACATACTCAAAACTTACAACACAATGGAGAAAGATTAAAAGATTAAAAAGGAGCTGCAGGGTGGTAGAGAGAAAATGAAAAAAAAATCACAATAAATCATCAAATGTACATCGAATGTCTCTGTTAGGATCCTGTGTTCTGCTGGTGTTTCTGCTGTGTGTGTGTGCTCTCCTACCTTCTCTGCAGGGGCGTGGCTGAGTGGCGACAGGTGCAGCTCGTTCAGGGTCATCACTCCAGCTTTAAAAGAGGAAGGAAGGCTGCAAGCTGACACCAGGGTTTTCTGGGAGGGCTGAATGCTAAGGTAGTGTGTACTTGCTTGGAAAACGGAGGAATTCTGGTAGGTGAACGGTCCTACTATGGCAGGGTTGGAGAGAGGGGTGGGTTGTATGAGTGAGGAGGGCATGGGGGAAGAAGAGAACTGGATAAGCTCACAAAGGAAAGGGAAAAGAGTGTTAAGTCATGATAGTGAATCAGAAGACATGGATGAAAAGGAATGGGTTGTGAGGAGAAAAACTGATCTGGGGGGATTTAAAATGATTGTAAAATTCAAAGGACATGATATTTAGACAGTCGGCCCTATGGCTCTTTCAAAATTTCTGTGGGAAAAAAATGGTGAAGTGATTAAAGCTAGAGTGCAAGCAGGTGGGGACTTGATAATTGTTTGCAAGGATGAGGTTCAGCAGCAAAATATTTTAAAACTAAAGAATGTTTGTAAAAAAGAGGTTTTGGAGATAAAAAAGGAGCCAAGTACAGGAGAGTTTTGTAGGGGAGTTATTTATGGAATTCCCTAAAATGAAGATCTTGGAGGATGACATTAGGGGAGGACAGATAATTGGACTTAAGAGACTAAAAACATGGAGGAATGGAGAAAAGGTTGATAGCCTATCAGTATTGGTGGACTTTCAAGGAGAGGTTCTTCCTAAATACATCACAGTAGGTTACTTGAATTTCAATGTGAGACGATATGAACCCCCACCGTTGCGCTGCTTTAAATGCCAGAAATACGGCCACATAGCTGCTATTTGTAAAGGAAAGCAAACACGTGGAAGGTGTGGAGGAGAACATGATTACGGGACATGTGGAAAAGGGATTCAAGAGAAATGTGTCAATTGTGGTGGATTTAGAGACTGTGTAGCCTGAAAGAAAGCAGCGGAAATCCAGCTTATTAGAACAGAAAGAAAGCTATCATATGCAGAAGCGGCAAAACAGGTGCAAGTCGGATGTGGGCAGATGAATCAAGCACCAAGATATGGAAACACAAACATGAATGAAGAGATGCTAAATGTTAAGAAAAAAGATTTTTTGTGTTTTATTGTGGAAGTTATTAACTGCACATCTCAAGCAAAACACAGATCTGAAAAAATTGCTATTATTGTCAAAAGTGCTGCAAGATACCTCGGTATCAAAGATATTACATTGGAAAAGTTATATGAAGAGCTCAAAAACAGAGATGGAAAAGAAGACTCCCTGTCTCAACCATCTTCACAGTTGTTAGTGTCGTCTTTGCAAACTAAGAACTAAATCATTTACCTTTTGCAGTGGAATGCTAGAAGTTTAATAGCAAACGCACAAGAATTTAAAAGATTTGTATGTGATTTGGTGATTAAACCTGATGTTATATGCATTGTAGAAACGTCGTTAAGACCACATTTAAATTACTATTTAAATGGGTATGTGTGTGAAAGATTTGACAGGGTTAATAGTAATGGGGGTGGGTGTACTATTTTTATTAAAGAGGGAATTTCTTACAAAGTTTTAGGGAAAGGTGATGAATTAGAATATTTAGTCATTGAAATTTGTTGGGAAAATGGTAATTTAGTCATTGTAAATTTTTATAATCCATGTAAAAGATTAGAGGCTGACACTTTACAATTGGTGGAAGGACAAGAAGATAAGAAAATCTTTTGGTTAGGGGATTTTAATGCACATAATTCACTATGGGGTAGTAATAAAACAGATTATAATGGGTTGGTATTAGAAGAATTTATGGATAAGATAGGATTGGCCTGTTTAAATGATGGATCACCAACACGTATAGGAATGACCAATCAGTTTTAGATTTGACTTTAGAATCTCAGTCTTTAGCTGATCACATAATATGGGAAGTATATGATGAATCAACAATAGGAAGTGATCAATATCCTATTATTGTTACATTTGGAAACAAGAATTGCAATATTGATATTAGCTTTTTAGAAAAATTGAATTTTAATAAAGCTGATTGGATTATGTTTAAGATCTTAAGTGATAGAAATATGAGTCGGGTAGAAGTAATAGAAGATATAGATGTATTTAATGAGAAGGTAAGTATAGCTATAATTGATGCTGCTAAATCATCTATTATGGAATCAAAGCAAGGAAGTAAGAGATGAAAGATGGTCCCTTGGTGGACAGAAGGATGTTCTCAAGCGATAAAGAGTAGAAATAAAGTTTTAAAAGAATTTAGGAAAAGTTTGAGTTTTAATGTATTTATTGAATATAAACGAGAACAAGCTAAGGTAAAGAAAATAATTAGGAAAAGTAAAAAGGATTATTGGGAAAAATATTGTAACACCATAGGAAGGCAAACTTCTATAAACGATGTGTGGTGAGTTGTTAAAAAAATGAATGGGGTACAAAAGTCTTGGAACTATCCAGTCTTGAAGAATGACCAGATTGTTGCTGTGAAGGATGAGGATAAAGCAATGTTGATGGCTAGTGTTTTAGCTAAGGTTCATAGCAGTTTCAATCTAAAAGATGATGAAAAATTGGAAAGAGAGGCAACTAAAAAGCAATTTCAAACTCTCTTGGAAAATGTGGAGGAGAGTAATAGTAGCATTAATGCATATTTTTCACTCAGTGAGTTAAAAAAGGCTATAAATAAGACAAAAGTTACAACTCCAGGGAAAGATAGGGTTAGTTATGCAATGTTAAAACAACTTAGTGATTATTCACTAAATATTTTGTTAATGTTGTATAATATAGTATGGGAGCAGGGCAATATTCCAAAGAAATGGAAGTTATCAGTTATCATTCCAATTAGAAAACCAGGGAAAGATCCTACAGTTGCATCAAATTACAGGCCAATTGCATTGTCATCTCATATTGGGAAAATAATGGAAAGAATGATAGTAGAGAGATTAAACTTTTATGTAGAAAACAAAAATTTGTTATCTCCATTTCAGAGTGGATTTAGAAAAGGTAGGTCAACTATGGATCCAATTATTAAGTTAGAAAACGATATATGGAAGGCTCAAACTGGTAAGGAAGTAGTTGCAGCTGTCTTTTTTGACATGGAGAAGGCCTATGATATGCTCTGGAAGGATGGGATATTAATTAAGATTAGGCAAATGGGTGTAGATGGGAAAATGTATAATTGGATAAAGAATTTTCTTAATAGACAGATTCAAGTTAGAATTAATGGATGTTTATCAGTGTTTATTTGTAGAAAATGGAGTGCCTCAAGGAAGTGTTATCTCACCTATGTTATTTTGAATTGTGATAAATGATATATATGAAATTGATTATAATATAGGTAATTCTCTATTTGCAGATGATGGTGCTCTATGGAAAAAAGGGAAAAATATTACATTTACAGTCAAAAGTTTGCAAAAAGCAATTGATACGGTTGAAACATGGGCCAAAAAATGGGGTTTTAGGTTTTCTGTGGAAAAAACAAAAGTTGTATTTTTCTCACTTAAAAAAATTGAAGAAAGATTTAAATTTCAGATGTATGGTAAAGATTTAAAAAGAGTGAGTTGTATATGATTTCTGGGTATGCATTTTGATTATAAACTTAACTGGCATTATCATATTGAAAAACTAGTAATTACATTTAAAAAGGTTATGAATATAATGAGATGTTTATGTAGTAAGGAATGGGGAGCAGATATAGTTGCAATGAAACGATTATATACTGGATTAATAAGGTCTGTTATTGATTATGGGTGTCTGGCATATGCATCTGCTGCAAGAAGTAAATTAAAAAAGCTGGATGTTATTCAGGGTGCTGTTCTTAGACTTTGTTTAGGAGCAATGAGATCCTCCCCGGTGTGTGCACTCCAAGTTGAAGCAGGTGAAATGCCATTAGAGTTGAGAAGATTACAAATATCATTATCCTATTATGTCTATTTGAAAGGAAATAGAGAAGATCATCCAACTAAAAGTGTTCATATTCCAACATGGTATCAATCAAAAAGTAAAAATGAATCATTTGGTATGAATGTGCAGGACAATGCTGAGATGGCTGGTGTGGGAAGATTGGTGCTTGGTCCATCTGTTATACATCCTCCACACCCTCCATGGTAGCTTCCAGTACCAGAAGTAGATACAAATTTACATGAAAAGATTAAAAACTGTAAAGGAGATTGTGGTCAGCTTGCTATGAGATACATAGATAATTATTATGGATATATTCAATTTTTTACAGATTGTTCAAAACAACCAGATACAGGCAGGGTAGCAGTAGCCTATGTGATTCCAGAGTTGGAAAAAACATTTTTTGCAAGAATAACAGATCAAGTATCAGTTTTTTCTGCAGAATTAATAGCAATTGTGATGGCACTATAATGGGTGGAACAAGTTAAACCATTAAGAGTAATAGTCTGTACAGATTCATTATCTGCAGTAGAACATCTTAAATCAGGAAATAATAGTGAAAGATATTATTTGATATGTGAAATATTGATTTTTATTACAAAGTATTCAGAATCAGGGAACCCATGTTAAAATTGTCTGGGTACCAGCTCATGTGGGTTTGGCTGGAAATGAGATGGCAGATAAACTTGCTAAGAAGGCTTTAGGAGCAAGTAGGGTATCAATTCAGTGTAACATTGCTAAAACAGAGGCAACATTTTTAATTAAAAATAGTATTAGAAGACTGTGGCAAAGTAAATGGGATGAGGAGGATAAGGGAAGATTTTTATATAGAATGAATCCTAAAGTTGGGAAAGGAAGACGAGGAGGAAAAAGTAGAAAGGAAGAGACAATGTGGACTAGACTTCGCATAGGACATACAGGATTAAATAGCACATTATATTTAATAAAAAAACACGAAACTGGCAGGTGTAATGTTTGCAATGTACAAGAAACTGTAGAACATGTAATTATGAGTTGTACAAAATATAAGAAAGACATCTTTTAAAAGAGAAAATAGAGAATATTAAGGAATCCTTTAGTGTTGAGAATATTTTAAGAAAGACATTAGATCATAAATGTACAAAATATTTATTAGAGTTCTAAAAAGATACAGGTCTTAAAAATAGAATATAATTTATCTTTTTATTTTTTTTTTTTGCAGCTTGCAAGCTGCATATCATTGAAGAGTGTAAGCCATAGTAGGGACTGTTCACATTTAATCAGGAGGGTGGCGGTAATGCGCTAAATAGTTTGCAACTGCCGTTAAACACTAGAAGAAGACAAGCTGACGCCAGATTGTTCTCGCTTCCAACGTGGTAAAGACGGCCAACTTTGCTCTAGAGAAGTTTACCTTCCAAGACCTCATGTGCGCTTATTCTCTCTGATTTCCTCACAGATCCTGATCCAGACTCCTTTGTCCTCTGAAGTTTGTTTCCTTCTCTGATCTCCGTTCCATCTGCGATACTTCCTGGAAACAACTTACCTTCACTTTGGATTCCGCTGGTCTGCCTTTTCTCCGTCCGTCTGCCCGTTCCACCTGCAAACACACACAGCCTTGCACAACATCAGCCTCCACCTACCTCCGCCACTGGATACTACTTGCCTTCCCCAAAGACCAGACACCTCAGTCATCCTGTAAGTAACCATTTACATCCTGCCTCACTCAAACACCTGTCTACATCATCTAATCTCCACTCTCTGCTGCAGTTCCTCCGCCTGCCATCGCGGACCCATTTCCTGGCGTTCCTCAGAGACTTTCACATTCACTATTTGTTAAATATTATCATATCCAAACTGCGTTCTGGTGTTCTGATTTTGCTGCTGTCTTTTGAGTCTTAAAACCCTGCAAACATGACAGTCTCAAAGCATACAATAACGCTGTAAGAAATGTCAGAAATACATATTTTTCCAGAATCATCTCAGAACATAAAAATAATCCCAAAATTCTGTTTTCCACTATCAACAACATTTTTAACCGTTTGCAGACCACTTCAGAGGGAAAGTAGATGTCATATTTTATCCTCTAAGTCTAACATGGTTTTAGACAAATCTGAGTGTGTGTTTTTACCAGAGGAAACGCTGGACAGTTTTGTCCTGGTAGAAGCTGGGACTTTCAATAAAGTTTTCTCCTCAGTGAGGCCCACCACATGTGTTTAGGACCCCATTCCAACCTTGTTAAGTCTTCATGCCTTGCTATCAGACTGGCATGAACCAGTTCTCCAGAGGCTGGGCGTGAAGATGGGAGAAGATGTCTGCAGAGATAAACAGTGATTGCTGAATACTATTTAAGCTGTTAGTCAGAAAGGTTGGGTAGGAAGATGCATGAGTAATATCTGTCCCCTCCATTGTTGAGGCTATGGCCTTTACTGAACGAACTGGATCTCCCAGCATCCTTCCACTGAACGAACTGCATCTCCCAGCACCCATTGCACTGCCCTCGACCCATTCTCATTGGTCTGTGGCCAGTGATGACATCACAGAGTTGATGAAAGCAGCGTGAATATTGAAATCTTGGTCTCTTTTGGTCCCAGAGCGGTGCCTGTGAGGAGACGCTTTAATCCACTGCTAGCATTTTCCCCTTTTTCCTTTCAAACCTCCTGGACCAGGAAGAACTTCCCTTTTAAACTTCGAAGTGAATCGGCCGATCAAACGGACTTTCCTGTAGGGGTACCCAGGTAGTCCGCTGGCCATCTGAGCTCTATTGAAAACAGGCCTGAGTCCCTCAGCGCCTAAAAGTCGGACGTCCGCTTTTCTGACCTCGGTTTTGCGCAAAACCGCTCCTTTAAACTGGGCACTTTCTACGTTCTTCGTCGTGGACTGTGGAGAGCTGCCCCCACCAAGTAGGATTAAACTGGTTCATATCTTTGGTCTGGGTAGAGGAGAATTAGGTCTTGACGGTTAATATCCGTTTTCTGTTGGTTAAAATAAGTTGGTCAACTGGTTAACCACTGTTATTCTTGGTCGTCTGTCGCCGTACACCGACCCTGAATGTGCATGCCTTTTGTGTTTTATTACGTGACTTTGGTTGCAACCAGAAGCAGAATATTATATTGTATTATTTCCTTGTTTGATTATTGTCTGCTGCGGTCGGCGCGTGTCTGTTTAGACAGGTCGCGTGGCCTCAGTTGATCCCTTCTCCGTCGCCCTCGTTTCCTTTGTCCAAGCCACCATTGCTAATGAAACTAGCGTTTTGTTGAATTGCCACGCGGTCTTCCTTTGTGAACCGATTGCACCAATTGATAAGACTTGAGTTATTTATCGCATTGAGTGTGCTAAACTGAACCCCCCTCATCCGCTCGCTGTCTCCCACATTTCATTAATAAATTCCCTTAAGTAACGAGAAGTTTCCTGTGCTATTTCAATGTGCGCTGTGAAGTTTGTTTTAACCCCGCGGACGAACTCTACTCCTTTTCAGAGAGACTGACAGTCTGGTTTAATTAAAATTATCTCATTTATGAGATTGGTGCCCTGAAATCTTTAATAAACAGGTTAAACTCGAACGTCATCAATAATTATATGAACATTAAATTATTGATTTATAAAACCAGACAACAAATATTTATTATTAGTGGTTACAACACCATGTTTTGGCCAAAGCATGTTAGTTTTAAATACTTAAATGCCTTCTGGGATTCAGTCTTCTTTATTGTGAAGCGTGCAAAAATGCGGGTTGGGTAGCGACAGACACCATGGCAGCTGGAGCCACACTCCACATTAATTATGGAGCTTCTCAAAATCGCTGCTACGGATCAACATTAGTGTGTGTGTGTGTGTGTGTGTGTGTGTGTGTGTGTGTGTGTGTGTGTGTGTGTGTGTGTGTGTGTATATATGTGTGTGTGTGTATGTGTGTATATATATATATATATATATGTGTGTGTGTGTGTGTGTGTGTGTGTGTGTGTGTGTATATATGTGTGTGTGTGTATGTGTGTATATATATATATATATATATATATGTGTGTGTGTATGTGTGTATATATATATGTGTGTATATATATATATATGTGTGTATATATATATATATGTGTGTGTATATATATATATATGTGTGTATATATATATATATGTGTGTGTATATATATATATATGTGTGTGTATATATATATATATGTGTGTATATATATATATATGTGTGTATGTATGTGTGTATATATATATATATGTGTGTATGTATGTGTGTATGTATGTGTGTATATGTGTGTATGTATGTGTGTATGTATGTGTGTATATGTGTGTATGTATGTGTGTATGTATGTGTGTATATATATATATATATGTGTGTATGTATGTGTGTATATATATATATATATGTGTGTATGTATGTAAAAAAAAAAAATATTTTTTTACTTTTTGAATTTGCAACATGTCTGTACAGCCAGGATAAAGGTAGTAGTGGTATACAGTAAATCCCTGTGTAGTTCGGTAAATATATTTGAACAGGTTTTGACAGTCTAACTGATCAGGTGAATGCATTCACATTGATTTTTTTGTTTAGCTTGAGTAAATGCTTAAAAAAAGTGAATCTTAATTAGTGTTGTTTGAAAGCCAATTCTCTTTTTGGTTTGAAAATTATTTACACTAAGCTGAATTAAATATTTTTAACTGAATTGATTTACTTGATGTGAGCTATTCAGAATCAATTTAAGCAATGCTTAATCCTTTTTTATTTTTTTTTTATTTATTTTTTTTACAACAGGGGCCTTGAAAGTAGACCCAGGTAAACCGAATAAGTATGTAATTTACATTGCATGTTGGGGGCTCACTAAAAGTTATTGATTAAACTCATACTGTGAAGTGTTCTGTGTTCTTTCAAGATTGTAGGGTCAGAGGGCGCAAAATGGCATGATGGAGTTCAGGAAAGAAGGTCTGGGTTTGGGAGTCTGTTGGATTTGTCACACTCTGGTGGGTAAACACAGGAACTGAAATGAGAATGGAAGATTGGATATGCATTAAATAATCTCTTACTAGTTTTAATGAGGTAAATAATTTGAGTTACAAAGGAAGTGTTGTCTCACTGTTTTGTCCATCAGACAAGTTAAGCATTATTATGCCTGAAAAGGTCCATAGAAAATTGGACACAACATATTTTCAGGAAATTATTTTAAAGGCCACAATTTATTGGGAACAATACATTGTTTCTGTGTGCTTGCTGATAACCATCCGACTTTGATCAGATTGGTTTCTCAAAACCTTTTTTGCCCTTTTTCCCCAGACTGGAATGACAACCTTATCCACTGGGTATGAGTCACTGTGGGGAAATTAGAGACAACAAGCTAATGGGTTCCCAATAACAGGTTTTGAAATGTTTCAGCCCAACAAAGTATGAACAAGTGGGTTGGGAGATTACCTGTGCTTACCAGAAGGTTGGGTGGGTGAAGGTAATCTAATCTTGCTTATTTGGTGCCCACAGTGCAACTAAGGGAGCAGCAATGGTTGCTCGTGACCTGAACAAATACCTATAGACATAGATAAACTGCCTAAGCTGATGGACAAAATGGTGTAATACTCTTCTCGGATATTAAAGCTTTGAAAATAACTCTCCTAGCAGAACAAGGAGAGACCGGGGCTGTAGTTTGTCATTTGTCATGGAAAGAAAATGTCTTGTTCCCTCCATAAGGATGAGGCTGAAGTCTGGATCTGCATTTCTAATATTTAATTATGGCTCATCTGGGTTAACGCTAAAACTCTTTCGCACCCCAGATCATGTCTACCTTCTCTGTAAGCGGCTTCTGCCTTCAGTCTTCAGAATGCTATGTCTTCGTTGCAAGGCTAACCAAAACACTCCTCACTGCAGTCAGATAAGACTAGGTGAACGGCTTCCTCACTGTCTCTAATCTCTCATTAAACCATATTCCCTAGACGCCGTTAGTAATATGTAATCAATTAATTAATTGACATAACTTTGAAATATTGCTGTAACAGTCCCCTTGTTTTCTTTCACTACAGTAATGCCCAAAACATAAAAGGAATATTTCCAGATGTTGATACATGTTCTAAAGGGTCAGAAGAGATCCGACAAAAATGACAATGATCAAATAATCAATTGATAATCAGACATGAATCATGTTGGTCATGGAATTAGCTCAAAGTAACCAGGGATGATCCATTCTGATGGCTTTGTTGAGACTTCACTTGTTGTCAGAATCCAAAACCCCCCGGGGGTCTTTATACGCCATTTGTGGTTTTCTTTTGTTCACCACTTCATTCCTTTTGATAGGAAAGGATTCTGATTACTCCACCAAGATGGCCACACTTGTCATCTGTCAGGACTCTAGAGAAAATGACACAATAGATAGAAATGTTATGTAGCCTCTTTTAGCACGTCTCAATGAGATATTAAATCTGGACTCAGTGCACACTTCCCTTGTTGCTGTTCCATGTCGTGAATCGCCAAGGTCCACGACTGGTCCTCCTCAGCCCCTGCGTCCCGGAAGAAAAGAGATCATCAATCAGGAGACCCCTGATGTTATCCTGACAAAATGTACTAAATTACAAAAAATAATGACCAGACATGTAGATAGCACTATTAGACACTCATGTATACAGTTTATCAGCAAAAACAAGTTGCTTTGGGGGTGAGTTGCACTTTAATTTTCTTAAGATATGTCCTCTGGCATCAGAACAATGCTGCAAGAACATGTTATCAACACAAAAAACACAATTTTCATTGGAGTGGGTCTTTAAACTGAAATTTGTTTGTCATTATTTGGTGTTATGTGTTTATTTTTTTCTGTGGACAAACTAATTTAATCCATTTTGAGTAAAAATGTAAAAGGTTACAATTTCAAACAAAAGTGAAGATGTGTATATATTTCCAGAAGTGCTGTATATGTTCAGTCTTTAAAGACCCTGACCAGTCTGACTGACCTGTTGCACACTTACAATTTGGATCCAGACTGTTGAAGAAATACATTTCTATTTCCTTAGAAAACTTTTTGAAATAAATTGGAACAATGAACTGAACTTAATGCACTGTTTGATATATGGGATCATTTGTAAAGTGCCTTGAGGTGACATATGTTGTGAATTGGCATTATATTAATAGACTAAACTGCATTAACATGTTTGTTACAGTTTAGATTATTCATATTTCTGAATTTCATTATGTATTTGGAAGATGACTGAAACTACTGAAGTCTGACTGGAGGACAACTGCCAGGAGACAGGTGTCCATGTTTGCATAGGAGGGGATACAGTGTTCTTGGGGGAATACTGGCACATATGCATGATAATAGACAGTGCGACATTGTTCCTGTGTTGCTGCCTGTTTGTGTCTACTTGCTGACCCTCTGGTGCAGCACTGCATGCCACCGCTCCTCTCCCCCCCGTCTGCCTCTAATATTTGACATATATGTATGAATGAATGATAGATCAGAGGCTTTATCTGCTCTGTAACTCTACCCGTTAGTCCAGATGAGCCAGCAGAATACATGTGACTGCAGCAGAATAACCATTCACTGTGACCACTGATGAGTAAAAGCTGTGTTATGAGTGCCAATAAAACACTGTGGGTTTAATATGAACATTCAACCGTCTGGTGGTATAACTGAGACCTCAGTGTGTCTCCAGCTGCTCTGGAGCACACAGCTGTGGAGGCAGGGTGATGTGTGATATCTAGAATCTGTTCTGCTTCTTAATCTGAAGCTTTAGGCTGGATGGCTCTCTTGCACTCTAACATATCTGTCCCCAGCTGTTCATATTTTGCAATATATGATTCAGTACACACACATATAGAGCCTTACAAAAAATATTCATACTTTTATTTCACATTTTGTCACATCACAGCCACAAACTTCAGTGTAATTTCATGGGAATTCAAAACACACTACAAAAAACAATTAAAACATTTACATGATTACAAACAGATAAAACAAAACATACTTACTGGCACCAATCAACTAAAAGCTCTTCTAAAAAGAAATGTCTTCAGCCTCTTTTCAAAGGAGTCAACAGAATCAGCCTCACTCATGTTGGCAGGGCATTCCATAGTTTTGCAGCTACAGCCTGAAAATATATGTCACCTCTGGTTTTAAAGCGGGTCTTAAAGATCATGAGGAGGTTCTGGCCCAAGGACTGAAGCATGCAAATAGACTATTTGGGGCAAAGCAGATCACAAACATATCTAGGGACCTGTCCATGCAAGGCTCTAAAAGTCAGAACCAACATTTTAAAATAAACTTGGTATTTGACTGGAAGCTAATGCAAGGCAGATAAAATCGGTGTAATGCAGTGGTTCTCAATTATTTTTGTCATGCCCCCCTAGGGAACATAAATTTCTTCATGCCCCCCCCTGAATTGTAATGTTATTCAGAACCTGATCATATTTAATTATTTATTTGTACAAACTACTGGCAACATCATTCAGTATAGAATGTCCTGATTATCGAAACAGATTAATAAAACGAGCTGCAACAACTTCAATTTTAAATTGTTGCAGCTCATTTTATTGTTTTAAGTCTTAACACTATTTGTAGCTTCTGTTTAATAACTTAAATGTTAACATTTAATCAAGACTGCTCAGTGTGATTATCAGAAGAGAAAAGGTACAAGTGATTCCCTCGGATGTGCCTTTTTAGACTAAAAGTAACATTCAAAACTTTATTAAACTCAAAATTGGTTACTTGTCAGCTTAATCAGCTTATTTCTTTTCAAAAAGTATATTATTCATCATTAGTATTAAATCCCTTTCATTTTTTTCCCAATTCTGTTTTATTTTTTCCAAAATTCCACTTTTTCAATTAAAATTTTTCTGAATTCCAATTTTTTTCACTCTGACCATATTTATTAACCAAAAAGTGTATAATTATGTGGTGATTGAACATAATTTACAAAATCAATAGCCAAAGAGACACACATTTACTGTTATTCACAAATAACAATAAGCATTTCCGTAGCCATTTCATTTTAAAAGATCTAAAACATCATTTTCACATTTTTAAAAGTAAATCTCTCTTTAAAATTTTTTAGTTGAACTCATCATTAAAATGTGTCTCATAAAGAGATGTGGAAACCGTAAATCCTCGTGCTCACTTCCATAATGATGTAGACTAGGGGTGTTTCCTGGACCTGGGAACATTGGGGGCTGAGCCCACACCCTCTTAGAGGAATCTGGGGAACCTATGCAGTAAAAATGCTTTTTATTAAAGCCATTGTGGCACCTTGTTTAAAGCCAAATACAGCAATATTTACTTCAAAATGCATATATTTTCAAACTTAAACGTGACAATGTGAAGATCGCTAAAATCAGTATTAATATTAGGTAAAACAGTATGATAAAATTAATCAAAATATCTTTTTTTTCTTTTTCTGACAAGAACAAAAGTTGTGTGTGTCAGGTTGCATGGTGGACCTCTGTGTCTGCTGCTCTTTTCATCATTCTCTGTCCTGTGTAGGCCATCTGTAAACCAGGTATAACATCAGATTTCTTTGATCTTAATAGATGTTATCAAAAGGTAATCCTAAAAGGAACTGACCTTTGCAACATGATTAACATTCAAGTGTAATTTTTTGGGGAAAATTGGCTCAAATATAGAGTTTTAACTAGAAAAGCACTCAGAGCACAGAGCTCAGCTCAGTCCCAGTCAAGACAGCAGTCTTTGCACTCAGAACAAAAGTAAAACTGTTGATTTAATCAGTGCTGTAGTCTAGTTTATTCTAGTAGTATACTCTGATTAGTTTCCTCCCAGACAATCATGGGTCATAATGTTAAATCAGTCATTGATTAGTCAGTGATTTTAATCCTGCCCTGCTTTCTGAAGCAGCTCCTTAAACACCAGAGACCCTACATCTATGTGTGTGTGTTAGCATGCTGGTGCATATAAGGTTTCTCCATAAGAGTGTTCGATAGTTGGTGTGAGCAGGCATCAATCCGTCTCCCAGGAATCGATGCAGACATGAAGGAGATCGTAGCAAAGACGTCCAAAGGACCCCCAGAGCCCCAGGTGGACCCGGGCGGGGCCGACCGCATCCCCCAAGAGTGGAGCAAAGGAGAACCCCAGGGGAACGTCCAGCGGCCACTATGCAGGGGCCCGGGGGGCAGCAGTGACGAGCCCACGGGCCCCGCCGGCAACCGGCCGGTCAATGGACCGGGAGAGCCGGGGCCCAGGGGCACCCTACCCCCCAGCAGGGACCCGACAAGGGACCGGCCAACGAGGGGCCCCCGGCACTCCAGGGGCCGCGGCCGGCTGCCACGCGCCGCCTCCACCCTAGGCCAATCCCCACCGCCAACATCCCAGCGCCCCACCGATAGCCGCAGGGGACGGACAGCATCCCCAGGCCTGGCTCAGCTAGCATCTGGACACCAAGTTGTACCAGCTCCTGGGTCCTGATCCCGCGCAACGCAGGGTGCCGAGAACAGGCATCCAACGAGGGCCAGGGCCGGTCCAACCCGCCAATGAACTGGCCACGCATGGTGCGCACAGAACAGGTGATCAAACGAGCAGAGACGCCGGATCCGCATCCCGCCGAGCCACCGAGCAGGCACCACCCAACAATCCCAAACAACCAAAGGAAGATATCGGCCCAGCGCATCGGCCGACCGACACACCGGCCCCCCCACGCCCGGCCAGGCACGCACCAGGTCCGAACCGGATTGACCACCGATGCACCGGCAGGCAGGGGCCCCGGTCACCGGCAGGGATGGACGGAGGGGAAATATGCCCCCCATTAAGTGTAAGGCCTGAGGTGCGCCAGGCGAGGGGGCAGACCAAGATCCAACCTGACAGGTAGACAAAGACATACAGACACAGTCATACGTTCCCTCCCTCTTAAACCCATACATTCTCACTGACTCACCAAGACACCCAAAAAAATGACGCTGTACCCTCACTCACACACCCCATACACACTTTATGCTCCCAGGTCCAGGTACCGATGCCTCAGTAGAGCCACCAGTCCCCGGACCCGGGAGATGGACCCCCTACCTTCTAGGACGGAGACAAGCAGACCGCCAAGGGTCCCACAGTGGCAAAGCAGCCCGACAGCCCAGGACCCCGACCAGACCGCCTGTTCCTACATTCCTACATATGTGTCGCGTGAGAATGTTATAAGTGGGAGTGTCTAAGTTGGCCACAGCTCCACAAAGCCCCACGGACCCCAAGGCAGTCCCCCAAGCCCCATCCCAGAAGGCGAACTAAACCCACCCTGACATTCGCTTTCTTTTTCTTTCTCTCTTGCTTTATTGTGTATCATGTGTAATGTGTGTTTCTTTTATGTGTTTCTTTTAAATCACCAAAACTCCCTAGATACACCCCTGCTCACCAGTCTAAATCAAGTATTTTAGGCTTATATAAACATTATATAAACATATTATTCAAGCATTATTACCTATAATCATTTTGAATAAGACGTTCTGAATTAGACTCATTTTAGGGTTAAACACAGCGGGTCTGACCCACATTAATAAATACTGTTATTAATTCAAACTCTTAGAAAAGTCTCTGTTTTGGAGTTTTGTGAAGAGTTCTGGTGCTGCTGAAAGCAAGCGGCCAGTTACAGGTCAGGAGAAAGCTTGCAATGAGCTGCACTGTGGGGCGACGAGGAGCCATAGTGAGACACAGATCAAAGGGGAGACGCAGACCAAAGCACATAGGTCCAAAATGTCCAATGATTTTGTCCGACTGACGTGTTTTCGCAAACACTGCTGTGAATCTGCCTAAGATTCATATAATTTAAAGACATAAAGTATATAAATTGTTTGTTTACCAGCTTTATGTGTTGGACCAGAGTTTTGCCGCCCACTGCAAACCGTCACAACAAAAGAATTGTTCCTCTTATTTCTGTCAAAAATCGTCTGATGTGCATTTTCTGTCAGGACCGCTCTAGAGGATATGTCAGCCAATAAGACACGGAAGATTCCCCGTATAACTCCTCTCTGATCGGTCATACCGTCGTGGCTCTGTTGCATTCACCGAAGCCAGGACATGACACACTTCGTTAATGTCGTGGGGCGGCTCAGTTAATGTAAACTTATTCCTTCTGGGGTGAAAAAAACAACCATTCGGGGCTTGATTAGAAATGTTTGGGGCTAGAGCTGGGAACGCCCAGGCCAGGAGACGCCAATGATCAGGACCTTTGTACATGTTTGTTTCCTAAATCTGTCCCAGACTCCTCTGAAATACATGACATGTCAGTGTTTTTGTCTTTAGCTCTCATATTGCTGCAGACCTTGCAGCCCATGAGGTGACAGAACTTAAAGAAAGGTTGTTTTCGCGATTCATAGACATCGCTAGCTCCAACCCTGGCGCAAAGCTTCGAGTTTGTTTCTTCTTATTTGGAAGACGTCCTTGTTTCAGTAAGTTTTTTGCCATGGCTGGCCCGTTTATTCTGTCTGTGTGGAGAAGAGGGCCGACCAACCCCCGTCTAACCAGGTAGCAACCTGTACAGGAAAAACACAACAGTAACAACGTTTTTTGTGTATTCCATCTTCTTTGTTAAATTCTGCAATTCCGTCTACTTTTCCTACATTGCGAACTTCATGGAAGCCTACCCTGTCACTCTGCACACCGTTGTATCTGTGTAGACTACTTCTGCCGGGTTGAACAGGCAGCCTGTGGATTAGTTTGAGCACTGCTTCCACCTAGTGACTGGAGGCTTGTTTATCGTTCAAGCATGAATAAAGGCAAATGTCCTCCTGCCTCTCGTGCTCCCCGGCCACCTCACCACGCCCCCATGGGGAGGCCCCGCCCCACTATTCGATTGGCACTAGCGTAATGGGAGAACGTCTGGTAGATCACGTTAAAAGCCTTGCTGCAGCATTCTGAACCATTTGAAGGGGCTTCAGAGCAGATTTGATAAAACAGGTAAAAAGAGAATTACAATAATCTAAACAAGATGAAATAAAAGCATGAATCACCAATTCAAGATCAGAGCTGTGTAAAATTGACCTAATTTGGCAAGGTTTCTCAAGTGGTAAAAACAGTTTTTGACCTAAAGTTTAAAATGGCTGTCAAGAGACATAGATTGATCAAACCAAACACCAAGAATTCTGACACTCGACTGAACAGAAGAGGCCAAAGAACCCAGGTGCGTTACAATGGAGAGGATTTTCTGCTCAGGGGCAATTATCAATGTCTGTCTTTTTAGAGTTCAACTGAAGGCAATTTTCATTTAGCCAGGTCTTTAAATTTGAAAAACACTCCCAAGAACTCTGAAACGTTATCCAGCGCTGACTCGCTGAAGGAAAAATACAATTGGATATAATCAGCATAATAAGACAAGACACATTCTTAAAATGGCTGATGATATTCCCTAGAGGACTGATCTACAATAAAAACAGAATTGGTCCATCTTGTTATTCAAACACTCAGAGAATGTTCTGTCCGTCAAATAGGAGGCTAACCACTTCAGGACCATTCCAGAAAGACCAAAGTCTACACTCAACATCTGTAGTAACAATGTAGGATCTACAGTGTTAAATGCTTTTATAAAATAAAACACTTAAAGGTTTGGTGTGCAGATGTATTTACCCACCTTGACTTTTATTCTCCTAAGTAACATCCAGTGCAACATTTTGCTTGAGAAATAAGTAAACAAAAATCGCCGTCTTCTTATGAAGGCCCCTGAGGTTTGTTAAAGAACTTTATTAGAAAACAATCAGCATCATGAAGACAAAGAAACCCAGCAGACAGGTCAGGGAGAAGTTTTGGAGAAGTTTAAAGCAGAGTTAGGTTTTTAAACAACATCTCAAGCTTTGAACTCAAGCTTTTCAACATCTCACAGAGCTCTGTTTAATCCATCTTCTGCTGCAGACCTACCAAGACATGGACATCCATCTAAGCTGACAGCGCAAGAAGAGAATTAATCTCAGAGCAGCAAAGAGGTCAGATGCTGTCAGGCTGAAGAAGGAGTCCTATCGGGTCTTTTTGGCTTGTGGGACCCCTGAAGCAGCTGATAGTTACCGGCGGGCCAGGTGGAGTGCGGCTCGGATGGTCGCTGAGGCAAAAACTCGGGCGTGGGAGGAGTTTGGAGAGGCCATGGAAAACGACTTCCGTACGGCTTCGAAGCAATTCTGGTCCACCATCCGGCGTCTCGGGGGGGGGGCGGTCTGCCAACAACACTGTTTACAGTGATTCGAACCTCGAATCCCGGAGGAACAATGTGGTTTTCGTCCTGGCCGTGGGACACTGGACCAACTCTACACCCTCACCAGGGTCCTGGAGGGTGTGTGGGAGTTCGCCCAACCGGTCTACATGTGTTTTGTGGACTTGAGAAGGCATTCGACCGTGTCCCTTGGGGAGCCCTGTGGGGGGTACTCCGGGAGTATGGAGTACCGGGCCCCTTGATACGGGCTGTTAGGTCCCTGTACGACCGGTGCCAGAGTTTGGTTCGCATTGGCCGCAGTAAGTCGGGCTTGTTTCCGATGAGAGTTGGACTCCGCCAAGGTTGCCCTTTTTCACCGATCCTGTTCATAACTTTTATAGACTGGATTTCTAGGCACAGCCAATGTGTTGAGGGGATCCATTTTGGTGGCCTCAGGATCGGGTCTCTGCTTTTTGCAAATGACGTGGTCCTGTTGGCTTCATCGGAATGTGAGCTACAGCTTTCGCTGGAGCGGTTTGCAGCCGATTGTGAAGCAGCTGGGATGAGAATCAGCACCTCCAAATTCGAGGCCATGGTCTTCGGTCGGAAAAGGGTAGGGTGCCTTCTCCGGATCGGGGATGAGGTCCTTCCCCAAGTCGAGGAGTTTAAGTATCTGCTTGATTGCTCTGCATGTTTTATCTGATCAAACTTTATCAATGTTTTACACTAAATGATTCTAAATTTTATCAGTGTTAAAATATTAATCAGTGTTTTACTATATAAACTCATACTTTTTTACTCTTTATTTCAATATTTTTAAATGATGTGATGAATGATTATATTTTATCAGTGTTTTACTATCCAATCTTATCACATTTATTTACTGTTTATCTTTAGATTTTAATTTGTTATCTTAATCCCTGCTCCAGTGTTTCCTCTGTGAGAGCCCTCTGCCCCGGGAGCGGTGGTCGGCTGCTGCCGCCTAGGCTGAGGTGGGGGTCTTGGCCTTGCCTCCACTGGGCGCCCGGTGTCGGTGCCTCGATTGCTGCTGTTGATCTACTGCTGCCAGTGCAGATGGCTCCTCTGATGGCTTTTCCTTGCCTGGTTCGTCTGCACTCGGCCCATTGTCCTTTTTTTACTGTTGCTTTTAACTGTGTGTGTGCATGGGAGTTGGGTTGGGGGGAGGGGGGTATAACTGACCATGCTTTTAAATCTGTGCGGGAGAGATGGGAATGTATTTTTATGTGGGCTCATTTTAATCTGTAAAGCACTTTGTAATGCAATTTTGTAGGAAAAGCGCCTTATAAAATAAAGTTTGATTTGATTTAAGTATCTGGGGGTCTTGTTCACGAATGAGGGAAAAATGGAGCGGGAGATTGATAGACGGATTGGTAGGGAATCTGCAGTTATGCGGGCGCTGCACCGGTCTGTCTTGGTGAAGAGAGAGCCGAGCCGAAAGGCGAAGCTCTCGATTTACCGGTAGATCTACAATCCTACCCTCAATTCAATTCAATTCAGTTTATTTATATAGCGCCAATTCACAACAGATGTCATCTCAAGGCACTTAACAAGAAGTCATTTCAATACATTTATACAAACATTCCAATCAGTTAAAAAGTTTCCTATTTAAGGAATCCCAGCAGATTGCGTCAGTCATTGGCGTGAGGTTGGGCCCCGTTGATGCAGACTTTCCAACCACAGCAATCCTTCAGCAATCCCTCATACTGAGCAAGCATGTAGCGACGGTGGAGAGGAAAAACTCCCCTTTAACAGGAAGAAACCTCCAACAGAACCAGGCTCAGTAGGAGCGGCCATCTGCCACGACCGTCTGGGGGTTTGAGAAGACAGAGCAGAAACACAGAAGGAACAGAAGATCTGATATAAGAGAACATTCTATGTTACAGAAAGTAAAAAGTTAATAACAGGACACAGTGGATGTTCAGTTACTGGGAGGATCATCCCAGTCGATGCTAGCCAAGCAGGATACCAGACCAGGTATATCTTCTATGGAGAGAAAAACACTGAGAGAAAACAAAGTTAACAGTCGAAATAACAGAATGTACTGTAATACAACTGGAGAGTCGTAGGAGAAAAGGAAGTAGCAGAGTGAAGAAAATTGGTAAGTCTGTCCTCCAGCAGTCTAAGCCTATAGCAGCATAACTACAGAGATAGCTCAGGATGACCTAAGCCACTCTAACTATAAGCTTTATAAAAAAGGAAAGTTTTAAGCCTGGCCTTAAAAGTAAAAGTAAAGAGTGTCTGCCTCACGGACTAAAGCTGGGAGTTGGTTCCACAGGAGAGGAGCCTGATAACTAAAAGATCTGCCTCCCATTCTACTTTTAGAAATCCTAGGAATTACAAGTAAACTTGCAGTCTGAGAGCGAAGGGCTCTGTTAGGAACATAAGGAACAATTAGATCTCTGATGTATGATGGAGGTTGATTATTAAGGGCTTTGTATGTAAGAAGAAGGATCTTAAATTGTATTCTGGATTTAACAGGGAGCCAATGAAGGGAAGCTAAAACAGGAGAAATGTGATCTCTCTTTTTAATATTCATCAGAACTCTTGCTGCCGCATTTTGGATCAACTGAAGGCTTTTAACGGCATTTTGTGGACTACCTGATAGTAAAGAATTACAGTAGTCCAACCTTGAGGTAACAAATGCATAGAGTAGTTTCTCAGCATCACTCCTGGACAGGATGTTTCTAATTTTAGCAATATTCCGGAGGTGAAAGAAAGAAATCCTAGAAACCTGTTTAATATGGGATTTAAATGTCAAGTCTCGGTCAAAAATAACGCAGAGGTTCTTTACGTTATTACTGGGGGCCAATTTAATGCCATCCAGATGAAGTGATTGACTCATCAGTTTCTGTTTAAGAACTTCTGGTCCAAAGACAGCAACTTCTGTTTTGTCAGAATTTAAAAGCAAAAAGTTTAGGGTCATCCATGTTTTTATGTCTTCCAGACATGCCTGTAATCTACCTAACTGACTGGGTTCATCAGGATTTATGGATAAATATAGTTGTGTATCATCTGCATAGCTGTGGAAATTTATCCCATGCTGTCTAATGATTCGACCAATTGGGAGCATATATATGGTGAACAGAATTGGTCCAAGCACAGAACCCTGTGGAACTCCACAAGTAACCCTTGAGAGTGAAGAAGATTTATCATTTAGATGAACAAACTGGAATCTATCAGACAAATATGATTTAAACCAGCCTAGTGCTGTTCCTTTGATCCCTGCAACATGTTCAAGCCTTTCTAAGAGAATATTATGATCGACTGTGTCAAAAGCAGCACTGAGATCTAACAAACCAGAACAGACACAAGTCCATTATCTGAGGCCATGAGAATATCATTAGTAACCTTCACCAGTGCTGTTTCAGTGCTATGATGACCTCTAAAACCTGACTGAAACTCTTCAAACAGCTCGTTATTGTTTAAATGTTCACAGACTTGATTAGCAACTATTTTCTCAAGGACTTTGGATAAGAAAGGAAGGTTAGATATAGGTCTGTAATTCACTAAGTCATCTTGATCAAGGGAAGGTTTCTTGAGTAAAGGTTTAATTACAGCTATTTTAAATTCCTGTGGTACGTATCCGTTAACTAAGGATAGATTCATCATATCCAAAATGGGGCCAGGAACCAAATGGAACACTTCTTTAAATAATTTGGTTGGAATTGGGTCCAACATGCAAGTTGAAGGTTTAGATGAGGCTAATATTTTTGATAATTCCTAAAGCTCGACTGAATCAAAACAGCCTAAGCACAACTGAGGTTCTACAGTTCCTTCCGATACTGCCTCATTTACTGAGGAAGAAGTAATCATGTTTGGGAGAATGCCAATGATTTTATTTTTAATAGAATTAATTTTATTTATGAAGAATCCCATAAAATCATCACCGCTAAGAGCTGGGGGAATAGTTGGCTCAACAGAGCTATGACTCTGTGTAAGTTTGGCAACTGTACTAAAAAGAAACCTAGGATTGTTTTTATTTTCCTCTATTAATGATGAAACATATGCTGTTCTAGCTTGTCGAAGGGTCTTTTTATACAGCAATAGACTGTTATTCCAGGTTAAATAGGAATCCTCTAGGTGTGTAGAGCGCCATTTTCTCTCCAACTTCCTAGTATTCTGCTTTAAAGTATGCAACTCTGCATTGAACCAAGGAGTCAGCCTCCTATGGCTAGCCACTTTCTTTTTTAAGGGGGCTACACTATCTTATGCCAAACGCAATGAGGACGTAACGCTGTGAACCAGATCATCAATTTCTGAAGGGTTAGAGATAGAATCGCTGCCATCCACTGTGTTACCCTGAGACACTAAGGAAAATAAGAATGGAACAGATTCTTTAAAAATTGTTACAGCATTGTCTGATAAAGCTCTACTATAATGAAATTTTCTTTCAGATTTAAAATGGTCAGTTAAAGTAAATTCAAAAGTTATTAAGAAGTGGTCAGACAGGACCGGGTTATGTGGGTGGACTGTTATTTCCTCACACTCAATACCGTATGTCAGTACAAGGTCCAAAGTGTGTTTGCCCGAGTGGGTCGATCCCTGTACTTTTTGAGTAAAGCCAATTCAGTCTAAAATAGCACTAAAGGCTGCATTTAGGCTATCACTTTCAGTATCCACATGAATATTAAAGTCCCCCACTATAATAACCCTATCAGTATTTAATACTAAATCAGATCAAAAATGTGAGATCTGATCCAAGAATTGAGAGTAAGGGCCTGGTGGACGATACAAAACCACAAACAAAAATGGTCTTAATGTTTTCCAACTTGGATGAGGAAAATTAAGGGTTAGATATATTCAAAAGAACTGTAGCTATCAATTGGTCTGGGACTAATTATTAAATCAGAACGAAAAATGGTTGCAACTCCTCCTCCTCGCCCAGTATTTCTAGGAATGTGAAAATTTAAATGACTGGAAGGAGTTGACTCATTTATACTGACATAATCCTCCTGCTGCAACCAGGTTTCTGTGAGACAAAGGAAATCAATGTGATTATCACAAATCAAGTCATTTACTAAAAATGTCTTTGAGGAGAGAGATCTTATGTTTAATAAACCACATTTAATAGATTTATTTTTCTGTTCAGTCAAAGTTGTATTTATTTTTATGAGATTTCCATAATTTGCTTTTGTTGGCTTAACTTTTAATCCATTTAATTTTGGCCGTGGGCAAGACACTGTTTCTATGGGGTAATGGGGGGGTAACAGTACAGAAGCAGCAGAGAGGTGGGTTAAACTACGACTCTGCTTCCTGGTCTGGACCCTGGGTTGTCAGTGTTTTGGAGGACTAATAAATTCGGCCATATTCCTAGAAAGAAGAGCTGCTCCATCCAAAGTGGGATGGATGCCGTCTCTCTGGATCAGACCAGGTTTTCCCCAAAATGTTCTCCAGTTATCAGTGTAGCCCACATCATTTGAAGGACACCACCCTGACAACCATTGATGGAATGACAGCATGCGGCTAAACATGTCGTCACTGGTCCGATCAGGCAGGGGACCAGAAAAGATTACCGAGTGTGACATTGTTTTGGCAAACTTACACACCGAAGCAACACTAATTTTAGTGACCTCCGATTGGCGTAACCGGGTGTCATTACCGCCAGCGTGAATAACCATCTTACTGTATTTACGCTTATCTTTAGCCAGCAGTTTCAGGTAGGATTTGATGTCACCCGTTCTGGCCCCTGGCAAACATTTGACTATGGTCAATGGTGTCTCTAATGCCACGTTTCTGACTATGGAGCTGCCAATTACCAGGGTCGGTTTCTCAGCGGGTGTGTCGCTGAGCGGGGAAAATCTGTTAGAAACGCAGACCGCTTGGTGGTGGCCCGGGGGCTGGGTCCTAGAACTATGCTTCCTACGTACAGTCACCCAACCAGCCTGAGGTCCCGGCTGCGCGGGCTCTACCGGAGGACAGCTAGGGGGTTCTATCCTTGTTGGCTCCGCGCTGACTAATGGGCTTCGGCTATCAGCTGGTTTTTCAACAGCGCGGAGCAGTGCTTCTAATTCTGATACCCTCGCCTCCAAAGCTACAAAAATATTACATTTATTACAGTTACCATTATCACTAAAGGAGGCAGGGAAGTAACTAAACATCTGACAGAGAGAGCAAGAGAGAAGAGAAGAGTTAGAGACAGGAGAGAGAAGAGTAGCCATAGCCGCAATGAAGCTAAGCTAACTGAGCTAGCGAGACCTTACCACCCCAAGAAAAGCTGTGTGAAACACAAGGAGTTCCCAAAACGTAAAGTACACCACCACAAAACGTGTGTTTTAGTGTGCTTGTGTGTTAAAATAACTTAGTAAGGCCTCAGCACAGAGAAAATAAGATCAATTCAAGAGAGTCTGAACACCAAACAGTTTACAGGGAGCGCAACAGTGACAACAGGAAATGACGCAATGCGGCTTACCCCCCTCATCTATGGTCACGAACTCTGGGTGGTGACCGAAAGAACTAGATCACGGATACAAGCGGCTGAAATGAGTTTCCTCTGTAGAGTGTCTGGGCTCTCCCTTAGATATAGGGTGAGAAGCTCGGTCATCCGGAGGGGGCTCAGAGTAGAGCCGCTGCTCCTCCACATCGAGAGGAGTCAGTTGAGGTGGCTCGGGCATCTGGTCATGATGCCTCCTGGACGCCTCCCTGGAGAGGTGTTTCGGGCACATCCCACCGGGAGGAGCCCCAGGGGAAGACCCAAGACACGCTGGAGGGTCTATGTTTCTCGGCTGGCCTGGGAACGCCTTGGGATTCCTCCCGAGGAGCTGGAACAAGTGGCTGGGGAGAGGGAAGTCTGGGTCTCTTTGCTCAGGCTGCTGCCCCGTGACTCGACCCCGGATAAGCGGAAGAAAATGGATGGATATTTACATTTCTGTCTAAGGAATCCCTGCAAATTGCACTGATTTGCAGCATTCACTCCTCTTGAACCAACATGTAGCGACAGTGGAGAGGAAATACTTCCCTTTAACAGGAAGAAACCTCCAGCAGAACCAGAACCAGAACCTGGCTCAGTAGGAGCGGCCATCTGCCACGACCGTCTGGGGGTTTAAGAAGACAGAGCAGAGACACAGAAAGAACAGAAGATCTGATGTAAGAGTACTTTCTATATTAAAGAAAGTAAAAAGTTGATAACATGACACGGAGGATGTTTAGTTACTGGGAGCATCATCCTCCAAAACTGGTGGTTTTTGTGCGCATGCGTGAGCTTCTGTGAGCTCCACCAAGACCGGCTCCCCATCAAGCACGGTTTTTAACTGGTTTTAAACCTTTTTAAAGACTGGTTTTAACTGATTTTAACACCACTAACTTATTAATAATCTGGAGGGTTTTTTTGTTTTTTTTTCACCGGATCGTTTTTATCTGTGGGAAGCGCGGACTACTTCTCCCCTCACCATGCCTCCACTCACCTGCAGTCCTGGGTGTGATGGCTGCGCAACACTTAGCCAGAGGGTTCTGGAGCTGGAGCAGAGAATTTCAACTCTTCACCAAATCCAGGACCATGAGCGCGACGTGGATGTCATCTTTGGCTGGACTTTCGCTGCTGCCAGCAGTGGACAGCTGGCGGACAGTATTCCCTGCCAGCCCGGCAAAGCTGTGGAGGGCGGCTCCATCGCTGGTCCTCCAGGCAGACTCGGGATGCCAAACGCTCATGTAACATCTTCTGCTGAGGAGGACCGCTGGTTCCAGCAGGGGGCTAAACCAAAAGCCCCCATCAGCTGCCCTCCGGTGCTCCAGGGTGCCCGGTTAACGGTTGGGCCTGGCGGCGGTAGGGGCGCTTGGAGCAGCCATCATCGCTCTCCTCCAACCTGCCTGCCATTGTCCAACCGTTTCAGCGACCTGGATGCGGATCTTCCTCCTCTGACAGCCCCTGGTCCCCGTAGCTCCGTAGGATCGCTGCCCAATCCCTCCCAGCAGCCGGAGCAACAGTCGGACACCGCCAGCCTTCCAAGTCGAGCCAAATCCCGGGCTGCAGCCAGAAATCGCCGAGGAGTGCTCCACTTCACCCACGGAACGAGCCCTCGGCGCCGATTAAACATCGCTGCAGTCCTGGGGAAGCTTCTCCACTTGGCATACAGCAAGTCCTGGATGGTGAAAGCTCCTCTGCCCAATGCAAACATCCACCTGCAGATCCGCCGCCCACCACACTCATCATCAGGGACTCTATCATCAGAAAATCAGTGGGGATGAGAGGAGCCCTCACTCTGTGTTTCCCTGGAGCTACTGTCATGGACATTACCGAACAGATCATTGATCAACACAAATCTGTGAGTAAAGTTGTGATTCACGCTGGCACCAATGACATTTATAAACAGCAGTCTGAGCTCCTGAAGCGTGATTTTATTCACCTATTTAATCTTTTTGAAAACACACGTCTCTGTTTTTATCTCTGGCCCCACCCCCACTGTCGGCAGAGGAATTGGCCGTTTTAGCAGACTTTTATCCCTTAATACCTGGCTCTCCTCTATCACCGCCGTTCACAATATTTTGTAGACAATTTTAAATATTTTGGTGGGCAGGAAGCACCTTTTTGGACCAGATGGGCTCCATCTCAATAGACAAGGCACTCGTACACTGGCATTGAGCCTGTCATGTCCACGCCCCCCCCCCCCCCCCCTGTCAACTACACTGGCCACAGCTGCCCCTGCCCTCTCTGTTCCCTCCGCCACATCCTGATGTGCAAATGGTCCCTGCTCCTATGAACTCACCCCTGTTTTTAACAGTAACTCACATATCGGACTTGGACCTTGTTCTACCTCATTCATACCTGTTATCAGCAGAGAGCGGACTAAAAATCATAATCCGAACACATGCAACCCCAATAATCTCAAAAAGTTACCAAAAGCCCCACTTTCATACAGTCACTCCGTCTCCAGTCACTATTAATATGGCACTTTTTAATGTTCGCTCTCTGCTGAACAAAACTTGATAATAAATGATCTGATTTTAGACCACAATCTTCATTGTTTATTTTTAACAGAAACGGGGCTGAGTGCAGATGCCCCTATTGTTCTTACAGAGGCCTCGCCACAAAATTTTAACTTCACTTATTCAACAAGGAGTAGCAAAAGGGGAGGCTGAACTGCTTTTATAAGTTAATCAACATTTTCTGCCAAACCTGCTATATTTGATAACTATTTTACTTTTGAATATAATGCAACAGTTTTTAGCACTTGTTGGAATTTCCATTTATATTAATGTGCTTTTTAAATGTTTTTTATCTAACCAGTTCAACGTAGCGAGACATGAAGTTGTTTTTAAGCATTTGGTGTGTTTTATGGTCAAACTGTTTCAGGAAATGTGATAAGGAAGTAGCAACTCATCTTACTTAGTCTGCCTCGCTCCTGATTGGTTGAACTCATGTATCTTGATCTCCTTCTCATGCAGCCGTTGTAACAAAAAGAACTGCGAGGAGCTGGTTCTTCAGAACTTGGGACGATATATGGTCAGTTTGTTCTGTTTTCTGATTAACCCAGTTCTCCTCTGCAGAGCCAAAAATACTCCATCTCTCCGTCTCCTGTGTGATTCTTTTTAGGTAACCTGAATTTACCTAACATCTTGGTGCCGTGACTCGACGTGCGGAGCTCACGCTGGCGGTCACCGTTGAAGGGCTGACTTGGGCGCCATCCTGCAAAGTCCAGGTTGCTGAATTGCCTCACTGGCCGGCTGCGTAGCTTCTCCGGAGACCACCAACGTTTGCTCCAGTGCGATCGATTCGGTTTGAATCACTCCTACAGGGGGGAGATTGTGAATACGTTTTCCTTTACATTTTACATCAAAAAGATATTTGAGTCAAGCCAGGGAAGTTCTGCCGTTTGGTTTTAAAAGACGTCTTAGAACCTCTGATGAATTCAGGTGTTGATCCTTATATAATTAATGCGTTAATTATTTGTTGAAAAAAGGTTGTAACGGTTGTAAGGTTTGAGAACCCAACCACCATCCTGGGATATAAAGAACGCCAGAGATTGGGTGTAAAAACACAAACGGCAGAACAAAACAGATGATCACACCCTAGGTGGATCAAGGAAGCTAGGCACAAACATAATCTTTATGGATGCCAGTCCAACCTGAAACCTGACGGTGTTAACGTACGGGTTGACGGGCCGTCCAAGAGACGTTCTGTGCGGATTTATAGGATCTAGGAACATTTCTAGGTTAAAAGTCCTAGCATGACTCAAAGTACTTACACAAATAGACATAAAACAGAAAATTTAAAAATCTAAACGATCCAATCTTGCGCTTTAAAATTGAATAAAATTATCCCAAAACAAGGTATCGATGCCTGAACTCACATAAAGAAATAAAATTGATTTCTTGGTTTGCGTGTTTTCCCTAGGTCTAATAACAATCATAAATGTTCTTGAAATTGTTCGTGTTTTGCCTCCAGATTTCATTAAACCCGTGAATATTGCCAAATAAAATAAAAAACCCTAGTCTTGGTTGCAACCATGGGGAATGATCTGTCCTCAGACAAACTTGAGGGAGATCTCAAGTACATGTGCAATCGAAACCCTGACTTTCTTAAGTTCATGAGGAAATAACACTGCGATAAGATAAATAGATAAGATCAAAGAGAAATAAAAGCTGAATTTACTTCATTAACATGGGAATGATAAATATTTAAAAATGAAAAATAAAAACAGTAAAATATAACTTATCGAAATATGGGGAAAAAATAGCAAAGAAGATTTAAAGGAGATGCAAAATGTATGTAAGAGAAAAGACAATACAAAATTTCTTTAAAAATAAATAAAGATTATCAATTTGAAGGATGATGGACTGAGTAATTTCGCGCACTTCTTGGTAGTGGCGATATGAAATAAAACTAAAAGATCAAAATTGAAGAATAGACATTTGGCGTCTCAAACAAAGGAATTCCTCTGGAAGGAGCAAAGAAGAGAAAAAGGAGGGGTTCATGCGTGAAGCTAATGTGTTTTTTAGCATCCGGGAGGATAAAAAATGTTTTAAACTTTGTTTTCTCCTAAAGTTCCGCCAAAAGAAAAATGAAATAAGAGAAAACTCACTTCCATATTTTAAAAATCCTATGAAGAGTAAGGTAAACTTTATTGTGATCTAAATGAATTATTTTAAACAAGCGACCCCCTTCCCCCCTTATCCTCAAGGAAGTGCTGTTCTGATAATAAACAAGACCCCCCTTCTATCCCTCAACAATGAGTCATTAGTTGTTCTCTTAATAAACAAACCAACTGTGATGGGGTGCGACAGAAACCGGTAAAATGGACTTCCTGAGAAAGACTTGTTTGAAACCAGATTGATCATGTGTTTCAAAATTGTTATAGGTTATCTAACTGCAGGAAGGCAGAAGGGAAGGAACACACCTCCCCCCGCTAGCTGATAAGGAGGGGGATGTTTTATGAGCTGCGTGCAGCTCTGTATACAAAAGGTTGGGATTTCTTAAGTGCAGCGGTAACTGTTACTCTATAATAATAATAATAATAATGAGAAAAAACTTTGCTAATATTTTTAATGATATTCATGGGATGTCTGTGAGATCTCTCATATAGTAGAAAAGAAATGGTTAAAAATGACGGATTATGAGCAGAGTGATTTTATTTTGAAATACAGGCGGATGTCTACAGGTCCTGTGGGGAAGCGACAGCTGGGTGGCTACGTGGATTTATTCTTTGTAACAAGCGGCAGCTTCAGATGCTTGCTTCTAACATTTTAATCACAGATGGATACATGTTGAATGAAAACAATCTTGTAATGCGCTGGGTTTGAGACTGCAAAAAAGAAGAAATGTTCATTACAGGATTACCGTAGTAAAGAATGTAGTAACGCACTCCAAAATTCAACTTTAGTTACCGTAGCAAACTGAGTATAAGTGCACTTCAATATTTACACTCAATGGAGTTGTTGCTAATGGGACAAAATTAAGGGTCTGATTAAGCAGGAAAGATGTCTGGACCTACACCTGAGACTGGGAGAGTTTGCCGGCCCTCGCCCCAGTCTGAGTTGAGAATGGTACCACGTTTTGGACATCTAGCAACAGACTCTTCCACATATAATCATATTAATAAGCTAATTTGTAGAATCTTTATGAAAGAGCAGATAAGCAGAGAGCAAGGAATAGAGATGTGATGTTTTATTATGGAAATATCAGTTGCTGATTATCTCAATAACAAAATTGGAGGAAGTTATTCAAGTCCAATGGGAAAAAATTATGAATTTGGTGGAATTTTGTTTTCCACTAAAAATATTTGATTGAGTTGTTAGAAAATAAAAATAATAGATTTTGCTACAGGAAAAATCTGTTGTGTTAATCCTTATCTCGAGATTCTTTTCTAATTTGTTAGGAAGAGATTTCCTATTTCACTTTAAATTGGGCATGTTCTCTGTAGGGGATAAATTAATAATCCAAATTGTAGATTTTCATAAAACTCTTGAAACGGGAAAACTACCAAAGAATTCTTCTACTTGGAAAAATAAAAATAAAGTTTTAACTGAAGTTTTTAATCAGATGAAGGTGAAATAATCATAACAGTAGATCCAAATTGAACTTTACATGTTTTTGGCATTTGGCCAACAATGAGGAACAGGGGTATGGTGGCCTCTAGTGGCGAACTAATTAAAGCATTTCTTACATACAATTCAATTCTCAAACTGATTAGTTTGTGGACAAGAAGTGTGTCAGACATGAAAAAAAGAAAAGCTTCTCACATAAAATTAAGAAATAACTTTGAACAAACAAAAGCTGTACTAAAGAAGCTCTATTTGAACTGAAACATTTAGATATACTATGTTTCATAATTATTGTTTAGAGAAATACTGCCTAGCACATGCAGCACACACACACTCTCTTTCCTGTGGAAACAAACTTGCTTATGAAATTGTGAACTCCGTTGCACAAGGCAGTTTGGTTCCTCTGACCTTTATCTACAACACACTGAAAAACAGGGTCTGATTGACCACACTGTGTTACAAGACATGCAGAACCAAGTACCTGCCGCTGAGAAACAGTTTTGGAAAACAAAACGGGCCTCACTTGATGAAAACGGACTTATGTCTGTCTGTGGAAAACCGATCCTACCTAAATCACCATTTAAAAAAGCTACAATTCTGAGCCATGGGCCATGCCATGTCTCCACAGGGGGGATGGTATCAATAATACAGCAACACTTTACAACATACTGCATTGTATGTATCAAACACAACCCCCAGGGGGACATGAGACCTAAACGAGGACAGTTTCCACAGCCAGCTTACCCCTTCCAAACAATCCATATGGATTTCATTGAACTAACGCAAAGTGGCCCTTACAAGTACCGCCTGGTTATAATAGATGCTTTTTCAAAATGGGTAGAAATTATACCTACAGCCAAAAATGATGTACTCACAGTAGCAAAAGCTCTCTGTAAAAACATAATGGCAAACCACGGAGTCCCTCAGACTATTTTTTCAGATAATGGCCCACATTTTGTCAATGAAATAATACAACAGATGATTGAACATCTAGGTATTACTCTAAAAAACCACCGTGCCTGCCATCCACAGAGTGCTGGTTTAGTGAAAAGAAACAATGGCACAATAAAAAGTAGGCTCAGGAAATGCATGGACGAAACAAAGAGACCTTGGCCTGAGTGCCTGGATTTGGTAAAACTATACATGAGAATAACCCCACCAAACTGTTGAGGCTATGGCCTTTACTGAACGAACTGGATCTCCCATCATCCTTTCACTGAACGAACTGCATCTCCCAGCATCCTTCTATTGAACGAACTGCATCTCCCAGCACCCATTGCGCTGCCCTCGACCCATTCTCATTGGTCTGTGGCAAGTGATGACATCACAGAGTTGATAAAAGCAGCGCGAATATTGAAATCTTGGTCTCTCTTGGTCCCAGAGCGGTGCCTGTGAGGAGACGCTTTAATCCACTGCTAGCATTTTCCCCTTTTTCCGTTCAAACCTGCTGGACCAGGAAGAACTTCCCTTTTAAACTTCGAAGTGAATCGGCCGATCAAACGGACTTTCCTGTACGGCCAACCAGGGAGTCCGCTGGCCATCTGAGCTCTATTGAAAACAGGCCTGAGTCCCTCAGCGCCTAAAGTTGGACGTCCGCTTTTCTGACCTCGGTTTTGCGCAAAACCGCTCCTTTAAACTGGACACTTTCTACGATCTTCGTCGTGGACTGTGGAGAGCTGCCCCCACCAAGTAGGATTAAACTGGTTCATATCTTTGGTCTGGGTAGAGGAGAATTAGGTCTTGACGGTTAATATCCGTTTTCTGTTGGTTAAAATAAGTTTGTCAACTGTTTAACCACTGTTATTCTTGGTCGTCTGTCGCCGTACACCGACCCTGAATGTGCATGCCTTTTGTGTTTTATTATGTGACTTTGGTTGCAACCAGAAGCAGTATATTATATTGTATTATTTCCTTGTTTGTTTATTGTCTGCTGCGGTCGGCGCATGTCTGTTTAGACAGGTCGCGTGGCCTCAGTTGATCCCCTTTCTCCGTCGCCCTCGTTTTCTTTGTCCAAGCCACCATTGCTAATGAAACTAGCCCTTGTTGAATTGCCACGCGGTCTTCCTTTGTCTTCCTTTGTGAACCGATTGCGCCAATTGATAAGACTTGAGTTATTTATCACATTGAGTGTGTTAAACTGAACCCCCCTCATCCGCTCGCTGTCTCCCACACACACACACACAGCCGCACACACACGCCCCCTTCCCTCGACGTTAACTTTGTTCTATATTTTTGCATGCGTTAGAATAGATGGAAATTATGAATGAAATGTAATCTGTAAGGTTGACCTATTTAATTAATAAATTCCCTTAAGTAACCAGAAGTTTCCTGTGCTATTTCAATGTGTGCTGTGAAGTTTGTTTTAACCCCGCGGACGAACTGTACGCCTTTTCAGAGAGACTGACAGTCTGGTTTAATTAAAATTATCTCATTTATGAGATTGGTGCCCCGAAATCTTTAATAAACAGGTTAAACTCGAACGTCATCAATAATTATATTAATATTAAATTATTGATTATAATTATTGATGCTCAGAAAACCAGACAACAAATATTTATTATTAGTAGTTACAACAAAACAAAGGGTTAACATCGTTTGAAATAATTTATGGTAGACCTTACCGACTCCCTATTTGCGCACCAGATTTAAACAAAGCAGATGAAGAACTCACATTAGCTGACTACATGAAAAGGATCATACAGTCTAAAGAAATTCAATGTGCACACGACCTGCCCGCTTTTCCTTCTGTCTTACAGGAAAACCAGCAATTCATCAGACCTAGTGACTGGGTTTTTATCAAAGTGATCAAAAGAAAGAACTGGACCAGTCCACGGTGGGAAGGCCCTTATCAAGTTCTACTGACCACTCCCACCGCTGTAAAAATCGCTGAGCGACCATCTTGGATCCATCTGTCTCACTGCAAACTACAGAGAATATTGGGAGACTAGTCACAGGGCAGTCTGGGCTTCAAAGGACGAGGAAACCCATAGAGCCCTCGGTCTCAAACCCAGCAGCAAAAATATCCCTGCCTCCTAGCGGTAACCCACCAGTTTGGGGCTAGTCTCCTAATAACCTGTAAACCTGCCAGAAATGGCATCCCTACACCCAATATGGATCCTCAGCGCCACCTGGTGTCTACTGATAATCCTCACAGTCTTTCACGTAACACCAAACCTCACCAAAGTGTCCAGAAGAGCTAAGGTTGACCCCCATTCCCCGCTGGAAAACAAATGATATTGCATGGCCCCATGCCATGTGGGGTTGGAAATACCCCTTTGGGAAACTCTCCCTGCGAAGAGGTAATGCCTCTTTCCAATTGGAACAGCACGCATGCAAACACGGCAACGACTCGCCACTGGCTTCTGACTTCATAAGGCGGCGATACTGGTGGTATTGTGACCCTGAATCTAGCTACCTTGTCCCAAAGAGTTGGAGGGATCAAACCCAAACGCACCACACACTTATTGGAAGTGCCCCAACAATGGGGCATGGGCACCCCTGAAGGTTACATATGGAAGTGTGGAATGACCTTCTACCTATACCTGTCAAATGGTTGGTGTGGTACTTGCAGCCTGGCTCGACTGCAACCATCTTCTTACATCATCTCTGCTGACGGTGTAAATCACAAGAACCGAGAGCTGAAGAAAAGAGACTTCAAGCCTGTACAACGTTTCAACCCCTTCACAGATAACGGTGGAAGGACCCCTCTCTTCGGGGACGTGAAAGGCATTTTCAACACTATCTTTCCAATGGTTGGAGTAGCAGACCTCATGCAAAGGATGAATGAAGTTTGGTGGACCCTGGAGAATATACTGAATGACGTAACTTCCCTCCTCGCCAACGACCCTGAGAAAAAAGCCGTGCGTTCCATGCTGATGCAACATCGACTCGCCCTGGACACCCTATTTGCAGCAGAAGGAGGTCTCTGTGCCATGGTTGGCCCAGACCACTGCTGCACATTCATTCCTGACATTTCAGGTAATTGGACTGAAATCCATGGACGAGTTGCGGACATATCTTCATTCCTGAAATCAAAAGAAAGTGGTCAACCTTGGGACATTATGTCATGGCTCACCTCTGGCCCCTGGTGGCACCTTCTGATGAAGATCCTGACTCCGCTTCTTGTTATTTTGTTCCTTTTCTGTATTTTTACTAGCTGTATTATCCCCTGTTTGAAGAACATGATGACTAATACCATGGTCCAATATACACTTTTAATGCAAAAGGGTGATCGTGATAATTACGAAGAAGACACTGCTTAACTATGACTATTTTGGACCTGATCTCAAATTGACCATTTTAGATGAAAATGTTGTTTAACATCTTTGGGCTACTACTTACTTTTGTATCCTTTTGTTGTATGTCCCCTGACCAGCTCTGACGTAAAAGCTCAGAAACTGTTTATCTGTTAACTTACCCTTTATTACCTTTCTTTCTCATTTAAAAACCCCATTTCAGGGGGGAAATGTTTGAGTTTTCCATTTATATTAATGTGCTTTTTAAATGTTTTTTATCTATCCAGTTCAACGTAGCGTAGCGAGACATGAAGTTGTTTTTAAGCATTGGTTGTTTTTTATGGTCAAACTGTTTCAGGAAATGTGACAAGGAAGTAGCAACTCATCTTACTTAGTCTGCCTCGCTCCTGATTGGTTGAACTCATGTATCTTGATCTCCTTCTCATGCAGCCGTTGTAATAAAAAGAACTGCGAGGAGCTGGTTCTTCAGAACTTGGGACGATACACGGTCAGTTTGTTCTGTTTTCTGATTAACCCAGTTCTCCTCTGCAGAGCCAAAAATACTCCATCTCTCCGTCTCCTGTGTGTGATTCTTTTTAGGTAACCTGAATTTACCTAACAGCACTCCTCAGATTTTATGTGTCACAATTTATAGGCCTCCTAAAACGAGTGCTTTTTATTCAAGAATTTTCAGAGTTTTTATCAATTTTGTACAAATCCTTTGGAAGGATAATTTTAGCTGGTGATTTTAATCTACACATGCATAACTTTTTAGACCCTTTATCAACAGATTTTTTAAATATTCTGACTTATATGGATTTTAGTCAACATGTCATGCAGCCGACTCACAAGGGACACACCCTGGACTTGGTCATCACGCATGGCCTGTCCACTAGTGTGTCCTCTGTTGTTGACTTGGCTGTCTCTGACCACTACTGTGTGTTTTTTTAACATCACCAGTTTTATCCAGCAGGAGACCTCTGTGAGAACTGTCAAGAAACATCATCTAACCCCTGAAGTGGCTGCAGGTTTTCTGGAAACTTTTGAAAAGAATCCTCCTATTGTTTTACCTGCCCCCTGTATTTTTATTGTCAATTATTTTAACAGAAGGCTTCAGTCCACTCTTGACTCTTGCTCCACTACAAGTTAAAAGCTTAAACTCTAAAGCTGCACATCCGTGGATAAATGAAAACCTCAGAAAAATGAAGAGAAATTGTAGGGCGGCAGAGAGAAAATGGAGGAAAAGTAAAACCACACTAAACCATCAAATATACACAGATCTTCTCATATTATACAACAGTGCAGTAAGAAATTCAGGAAACTCATATAAAATTCTCTCAGAACATAAAAATAATTCCAAATTCTTTTTTTCCACCACTGACAAACTTTTTAACAGTGTTACTACTGCATTTCCTAAAACCCCCTCAAACGCTCTTTGTGAGGAGTTCGCAACCCACTTCAGAGGGAAGGTAGACACCATCAGATGTAAGATTTTATCTTCTCAAAGCAGTGGCGTAGCCAGAAAAAAGACTGGGTGTGCACAAGCAAACACTGGGTGTGCCAAATTTATTCTCAACAAATAGAACATTTTTGCCAAGGGCTCCCCCTACCTACAGGCCTGCAGGCAAAACTATCACACTATCACATGTACATATTATTTAAGCATCTGAACTTCCCACCTTCGGATTGCAGCTTCACAAGGCAAGGCGGCTTGGTATGGCCTTAAACAGGTTTATTATTTCTTTTCTTTTTTTTTCCGGGTCCGCCTGGGGCTCTGGGGGTCTTTTTGGACGTCTTTGCTCCGATCTCCTTCATGTCTGCATCGATTCCTGGGAGACTGATTGATGGCTGCTCACAGCAGCTATCGAACACTCTTATGGAGAAACCTTATATGAGTCTGCTGTCTGCTGAAGGAGGAGCAGCTGCTCTCTGTCTCTCTCCAGATCTGTTCACTTTATTTTATTTTCTGTTTGCTTTTCTTGTTTTCTTCTTAACCTTTTCTTAGTTACTTTATTTTCCCAGCCCCTGGAGTTACTGTATTGGACCAGATCTCTTCTTGGATTACTTTTTTTATGGACTTATCAACATGGCTTTTTGCTCAGCTGAGGATTTTGAAAAACTGCTCCACAGAATTGAGGGCATTGAAACGAAGCTACGTCGTCTGGAAATTAATTTTGATCTCCACGCTGATTATGGACAAAATGAAACAACTTTACCTTTACCTTTGAATACAAACAGCCCTTTGAATACAAACAGCCCTGTGTTATGTCGGTCTAACCGTGTCACAGAGACTCCCTACAGGCGTCTGAGCGGCAGAACTCCGCACTACAATGAAAACTGGCCAGATTTAAAACGCATGAAATCAACCCCAGCCTGTTCTCCGAGGAAGAAAAAACAAAAGAAACTCTGACACAGAGAAACCTCTGAACCCAGAACTGCCGCTTCTGCTAAAAGTAAACAAAAGAGGTTTCAGCCAAAAACAAGAGATATTTCTCCACCTAGAATCCCGCTGAAAAACAGATTCGCAGCCTTGAGTTCCCCGAAAGATGACGCATCCCCCGGGACAAGTCAAAGCCACCAGGAGAAACCCAGTCGCATCAAACGGACACATAAAGTAAAAGCGCCCCCAGCAAAGACTGTTATCATACAAGACGGATCAATTAATGGAATTGAGGCTTTTTGTAGCAAGAATACCAAAGTTTATAGCTGCTACAAAAATACAGTGAGAGAAATATCAGAAAAATCCCTAAAATCTTGGACCAACATCCTGCTTTGGAAAAGCTCGTCATTCATGCTGGATCAGCAGATATCGCGATGAGACAATCAGAGATTCTGAAGAGAGACTTTTCTGATCTCCTACAGAGACTTGATGGACTTAACGTAAACATCCTCATCAGCGGACCAGTCCCTGAAGGGAATGATGAAAGATTTAGCAGACTCTGCATGCTCCATAAATGGTTGAAGAAACAATCAGCTGAGAAGTCGTTCACATTTATTAATAATTTCAAAGTATTTGGAAGTGCTAATCATCTGTTCAAAGCAGGCCGTTATCTTAACAAGGCCGGAGTAAGGCTCCTAGCAGCAAACATTTTTTCTTATCAAAATCAGAAAGCAAAACACTTGCTCCCAAAAGCTGACCTTGAGGCGCCCATGGATATCAGAGAACAAAAACAGCAAGTCATGATGACACCACAGGACCGAACAGATAAACAACCATCAGAGATTAAGTCTTCATCTTCCTGTGACTCAGCCACATCAAATGAGTCTCCATTTAGAAACTTTACAGACAGACTGAACGAGCAAATCAAATTTGGGACACAATTAACACCTAAACTTAGACTACACCAAACGCCTGGGACTAGTGTCAATAAGCCTGGGAGCTTCCCCCCACTGATTATTACAGATATTTGATATTTGAAGGAACCGGGCAATAAATCCACCCCTACCGTCTCCCAGAATTCACCCGGCACCCCTGAGGCTATATCAGTGATTATCAGCAGCAGGAAACATAAACCGTTAACCACACGCTCTCATATTAAACAAAATCTCAAATTGATAACCTGTAAGAAGGTTCAGCTGCCCATCATCACAATACTTAAGTTAGCTTTATTAAACATTAGATCTCTATCCGGGAAGTCTTTTCTTATCAATGACTTCATCACTGAGCATAATTTACACGCCCTTTTTTTATCAGAAACTTGGCTAGATGAAAATAACGAAACAACTTCATTAATAGAATCCAGTCCTCCAAATTATAATTTCTTAAGCGAGAACAGAAAACACAAACGAGGCGGAGGTGTAGCCACCATCTTTCACAACTCAATGAACTTTAAAAAGGTAACTCTGGGCACGTTTGATTCTTTTGAATACCTAGCCACCCAGATAAATGAGCCTAGCAAAGCGTTATTTCTAAGTTTATATAAACCACCAAAACTTAACTCTAACTTCTTTAATGATTTCAATGACCTTCTTTCTGTAATATGTATCGACTATGACCAAGTAATCATCGTGGGGGACTTTAACATCCATTCCGACAACCCCCAAGATAGACAAGCAAAAACGTTAGATGATACTCTCCACAACTTCGGACTGATCCAGCATGTCAAACAACCAACACACAATAAAGGACACACTCTGGACTTAATTATCAGCAAAGGTTTAAATATTTCTGACATCTCTGTAATTAATATTGCATTATCTGACCATTTCTGTATTTTCTTTCAAAGTACCATCTCTGCTAAATTTTCCAGCCACAGTAAGACCACTATAAAAAAACGTTTTCTAGGGGACGGTTCAGTAGAAACCTTTAAACGTATTTATCCTTCCACCACATCCCCCTCATCTCCCAACTCAAACTCAGTAAATAAGTTGGTAGATAATTTCCTTGCGAAAATCTCAGACATCATGGATTCCATTGCTCCAACTAAAGTGAAAGTAGTCTCAGGTAGAAAAAAGTCTCAGTGGACAAGTAATCCACTGGTACGTATTGAAAAAAGAGAGTGTCGACGAGCCGAGAGAAAATGGCGGAAAACTCGACTCCAGGTTCACTGTGAGATCTACAAAGAGAGACTGAATAGATATCAGCTAACTATAAAAGATGCTAGGGAATCGTTCTTTTCTGAAATCATCAACAGAAACATTAATAATACACAGACTCTATTTGCAACAGTGGAAAGACTAACTAATCCTTTAGTGACAGTAGCCCCTGAACTAAACTCTACCAGGGCCTGCAATGAATTTGCCAGCTTTTTCACTGAAAAGATTCTAACAATTAGACGGTCAATCTGTACCTCAATATCGAACCCACAACCAGTGCCATCCCCAATCAACAACAATGTAGAGAAAATGTCTGAATTCCACGAATTAAACCAGAACAGCCTTGAAAAAATAATTATCCAATTAAGCTCCTCCTCCTGCTGTCTTGATATCCTACCCACAGCTTTTCTAAAGAAGGTTCTTCCTGTTATTGGTTCTGATCTTGTTCAAATAGTAAACTCATCACTGCTATCAGGTGTCTTCCCTCAGACTTTAAAAACAGCAGTTATTAAACCACTGCTAAAGGAGAGAAATCTGGACAACACGTTAATGCAGAACTACAGGCCAATCTCTAATCTCCCATTCATCAGTAAGATTATTGAAAAAGCTGTGTTTCAGCAGTTAAATGGCTTCATAATAATGACAAACCGTTTTGATGCTTTTCAGTCTGGTTTCCACACTCACCCCAGCACCGAGACTGTCCTCGTCAAAGTATTTAATGACATCCGCATAAATACAGACTGTGGAAGAACCACAGTGCTGGTTCTGTTGGACCTCAGTGCAGCATTTGACACTGTTGATCATGATATTTTATTGGAACGACTGGAGAGCTGGGTCGGACTCTCTGGTACAGTACTTGGCTGGTTCGAGTCTTACCTAAAGAACAGGGACTTCTATGTTTCAATAGGAAACTTTTCATCAGAACGAACAGAAATCACATGTGGGGTGCCCCAGGGCTCCATCCTGGGGCCCCTCTTATTTAATATCTACATGCTCCCACTAGGCAAGATTATAGCAACCAATAACATTAGCTACCATAACTACGCAGATGACACTCAGCTCTACATTACAATGTCACCAGGTGACTCTGAACCCATTCAAACCCTAAATCAATGCATTGACCAAATAAATGGATGGATGTGCCATAACTTTCTCCAGCTGAATAGAAACAAAACTGAAGTGATTATTTTTGGACCCAAGGAGGAACGATCAAGAGTCAGCACACAGCTTCAATTAATACAGCTAGAAACTACTGATCAGGTTCGTAACCTAGGTGTAGTAATGGACTCAGACCTGAACCTCCAGGGTCACATAAAGGCAATAACAAGGTCAGCGTTCTATCACCTGAAGAACATCTCTAGGATTAAAGGACTGATTTTGCAACACGACCTAGAAAATCTCATCCATGCGTTTATCTTTAGTCGGATTGATTACTGCAACAGCATCTTCACAGGTCTGCCTAAAAAGTCAATCAGACAGCTGCAGCTGATCCAGAACGCTGCCGCTCGCGTCCTCACTAGAACCAGGAAAGTAGAGCACATCACCCCAGTTCTAAAGTCCTTACACTGGCTCCCTGTAGCTCAGAGAATAGACTTTAAAATACTTTTACTAGTTTATAAATCATTACATGGCTTAGCAGCAAAATATGTTGAAGACCTGTTGTCATGGTACCAACCACCAAGACCACTCAGGTCCTCCAACTCTAGCCTACTAAACATCCCTAGACTCAGAACTAAACATGGAGAAGCAGCTTTCAGTTTTTATGCTCCCCTTATCTGGAACAGACTTCCTGACGAGTGTAGAGCAACTGAAACTCTGAACTGCTTTAAATCGAGACTAAAAACCCATCTGTTTAGAATTGCCTTTGAGTAAATGCTTGATGTCATATGTAGGAAATGTTTTCATGCTCTCTTGCTTTTTTTATTTTTCTCTTGCTTTATTGTGTATCATGTGTAATGTGTGTTTCTTTTATGTGTTTCTTTTAAATCACCAAATCATGTAAAGCACCTTGAATTACCCTGCTGTTGAAAGTGTGCTATACAAATAAAATTGCCTTGCCTTGCCTATGCACCAGCATGCTAACACACACACATAGATGTGGGGTCTCTGTTATCATTACTTGAGCTTGATTAATCGGTACCATGAGTTTTTCTGTGACAGTGTTGTTGTATTTTTATATCCATTCTTGTGTGATGTGGTTGTGTAGTTCTTAGTTCACGATGTTAGGTTTGTTTTGTCGATGTTCCTTTTTCGTGTTTTGTTTTGGTTTTTCCCCTTTCTGCCGTCCTGTGGGTATGGAGGCAGACTTCAATGTTTTCCTGTGTTTTCTTTGTTCCCCTTCCTCTCTTGTATTATCAACTCACCCTCTCTCATGACTTTGTGGTGGAAAATTGTTATGCAATTAGGAATTAAGTGTATATTCTCTGTTTAGTGAATGCATCTAAGGAAATGACAAGCTTATTGCTCCAGCTTAATGTTATGAGAAAGATATGTGTCAGGTCACCAGAGAGACAGACGCCGGGGCAGTAAGAGAACAGTCTGGCCTTCGGATGAGCTGCTTTATGCGTTGATATAAGACTCGCATGAAGCAGTTCTCTGGAGGCGGGGCGTGAACGTTGGAGAAGACATCTACAGAGGTAAACAATGATTGCTGAATACTATTTAAGCGGTTAGTTAGAAAGGTTGGTTAGGGTGATGCACGAGTAACTCTGTCCCCTCCGTGTTGTGGCCAGACATGTTTGAATTAAATACTTAAACGCCTTCTTGGACTCAAGTCTTCTTTATAATGGAAACCCTGAGATACTATTTTTTGCCATTACACTTGGTGCCCAACGCAGCCTCAGCGAACGAAATGGACCGGCAGGGACAGGGTCAAGGGAGTTGCTATAGCGTCCTGGGAAAATGTTCTCCTAGCCTCTTACCTCCAGTAGCTGTTTGGGAGATGGAGGCCTTGAAGCGTCTCTGTCAGCCCTGCTGTCGCCTGAGACAGAACCTGGTGAGACTGAGTCCTTTAAATAAATAGTGATAACAGAATTTTATTTGCACTCTCAGGAGGTGAAATATTTGCTAGCGGTTTTGTGTTTATTTACTTACACGCGGTTGATTGATTGATTACTTAATATAATATATATTCCTATATATAATTGTATGGTTAATTATTTAATCAAGGTTAAAGAAAGTATCGGGTTTTTACTCCGGGTTTTACCTGGGAGCACGGCAGTTGGACAAGTGGTCAAATAATTAAATTGATTGATTATTTTCCGACGAGGTTTTTTTAAGCTTTTGTTTCACTCAAGGAAACTAGAAAGCGATGGGGGAGACGTCCTTCATTGGAACTGGGTACCCAGGCAGACAATCGGGTCTGTAATCTAGCAACACTTCACCTCTAGACAGTCCAATATGTCGACAGAAAGAAAGAATAAAATAAATAAATAAATAAAAGAATTAATGGGCCCAGCGAAGGAATTTGGATAATCTGAAAGAAAATCTAAAAGTGATGTAATTTCTTTGTGGTTTATTTATGTGGTTTTGTTTATTTCTCTTTTATTTACTCTTGTTTGGTTCTTCCAGAACTGGAGTGTTTGAGCATTAAGATCATTAGTTTGATGGCTTGGTATAATGCAGAATGTCACACACACACATAGTTATTGTTACACATTCCATTGTAGGACTCCTGATGAGTTTCGCTGAGTTGTCCTGTGTTTTTCTTCAGGCTGGTTGGGACCCCTGCCTTCGGTCCAGCGGCGCCTGGGGAGGGCCACAAGGAGCCCTAGTACCTCCCCCACCCTTGGAATAAGGGGTTTGGCAGCCATAACAAAGGCGGAGGCCAGACTCCGGCCTGAATGCGGGCTGACCAGTGGGCAGAGGGGAAAACTCTTGCTCAGGTGAGATGAGTTATTTGGGGCTGTGGTCCCTGGAACATGGCGATTAGCTGGATCGTGAGGGGGGGGCCCTGGGCCGGCCAGCCTGCAGATGACCCAGTGAAATTCAAGCAGGACAAAAATACACACAGCTCAAATTCAATTAAGAAATAATTGCCGACTGATGTAGCTGTATTTTATCTCTGTGACACCTGCTTATGTAACACACACACATACACACTCCCTTAGGAAAGTAAATCTTATTTTGTTTTTGTTTTGTTTCTGCCAGAGGACCCTTAGAGCGAAAGGGGTCTCGATGGAAGCAGCCCATAATTTCTGATTCTTTCTATTTTCTATGTTGATCTAAATTTTGTTTTGTTATTGTGTTGTAATTTGTAAGGGAAAGTTGATGTGCAACTAAACCAAATTTGTTTGTTTTAGACAGACGGGGTAAAGCAGACAACGAAACTGCTACGGCTCTGATAAGTTGATGATTCGTCATCCGGTGAGTTTAGTCTAATCAGAGCTTAAAGACTGAGTTGCACACAGTTATCTGGTATTTCATTTTGGTTGGAAGTTATTTGATGGAATTGTTATTACACTAAGTACAAGTTTCCTTAGCTGTCGCAGCTTGTGTGCACTAACTTAGAAACGGAAACGTTCCTATTTTACGACTAGAACAAATAGCAGAGTTGATTGGGGCATTTAGAGTAGGTTGTGATTTTTACCCTGACTGACTTAAATTTTGACTAAGCTGACTGACAGTGAAAACATATTTTCCTTCCTTTCTGGGACAATTGGGGCTGAATTGTTTCCTTGTATTTTGGGGTTTGTTGTAAGAAAGTAATAAATCTTAGATCTGTGAACATTAACTAAAGTAACTTGGACCTTTCAGTAACACTGCTTAGATTTCGCCACAGCTGTGAAGGACAAATTTTTTATCAGCTTGCAAGGCGCTAATGTAAACAATCGCGAGACTAAAAAATAACAAGACTTTGCTGTGAGCAGCAACAGTAAAACAATATTGTTTAGGCTATAATTTGAACACAACTGAAAAAAAAAATAAACCTTTAGGTTTCTGCTGGGTAACATTAAAATAAAGATGACTGGTCCTTAGGATACTTAGGTCTTAAATAAATGAAAAAAGGTAAATACTAATCTTATCTGGGGAACATTCAAGCGTCAGAGCAGTTAGTGGGCCTTATTAGAAATTTTGCTTGGAAAATTACTGAATTGATCTCAAGCTGTGAAGTGTTCTGTGTCTTCCTCCAGGATAAGGGGCAAGAGGTCAGGAAAGGTTTGTTCCTAGAAATCTGATGGTTTTGTCACTCTGGTGGGTAAACACAGGAAGTTATATAAGTGAGTCTTAATATAAGGCGCCTGATTTTGTAATTAAAGGGAAGTCGTCTCACTGTTTTAAGTTAATATTAATATACCTGAAATGTTTTTTAGGGGCCATCAATTATAACAATACAGTGGTCCTGTGAGTTTGGAATTTTGCTTATGACAACCAATGCAAGTTTCGATTTCAACTGAACCAGAATGCAAATCAGGCTGGTTCTCATTCTTTTTTGCTTTTTTTCTAGAATGGACTGACCACTTTGTCCACAGGGGAGGAGTAATGTTCGAGGTTCTACCCAAAAAAGATATGGACAAGTGGCTTGGGAGGTTACCTGTGCGTACCTGAGTTTGGGGGCTGCTTATATATTTTGGCCTTTTTGGGGCTATGGTGAAGGGAATTCAAATTCTAACATTTTCTCTTAGACCTTACAAGGGAGGCTAAGAAGTGTGATCCCCTGTAGCTGCAAAAACACTCTGGGGACCCGTATTCTTTAAAATAGTAATAAATAATGAAACGTAATAAGAACATGAAATGTTGGAATTTAATTGCTTGTTTCCAAATGAATGAGCATACTGAATTACTGTTGTTGGACACTGTTTAGCCAATTGTTTTACTTTCTTGTAGTAAAAGCAAATCCAACAAAACGTAATTGTTCGTCAACAGTGACATATCATTTTTCAAATTAAGAAAGCAAATAATATATAATCACTTGGTGTTTATGGGTAAAAATCAAATCCTGAACTATAGATTTCACAGTTAGTTTTGTTGTAGCTCTCTTGGCTTTTATCAAAGCCTAAATTATTTGAGACCTGTTGTGAGAATTTTTCTGCATAGCATTTTTTATAAAAGAAGATTTGAATGGCTTAATGTGGGAAAATTATGTTGACCATGTTAAAGGTTAAGTCTCTGTGTTAACTGAGATATGTATTGTTATGTTGAACCAACATGTGAGAAGCTCAAGGATACTCTCTGTGTCTTGGGTCACCAATTGTGAGATGTGTCTGCATGATGACCAAAGGACGTGGAAACACTCCATTATCTTTTCTCATCCTTGTTAAATATTATTTCCAAAATAGGCTTTTTAATGCATTTGACATGCATTTAGTATCAGTGGTTTGCTCAGGATCTCAGGATTATAAATATGTCATCGCTCTATCTGAAAAACTAAACGCAACAGATCTAGGAAACTGCAATCTTAACATCAAGTGATCTTGGATAAAAATAGATCAAATAAAACAGAGAATATTCCAATTTAAAGCAATAATGAATGATGGATGATTATTATGATCTATATTGGTGCATACGAGTCAGATTTAATGTTTAAAATAAACTATATTATCTTGAAAACTTGCTGTAGTTTTAATGGTGATAATATAATAATGATTAATTATCTAAACGTGACTCAGTGATTTACTGGAGAATAAATTCCTACATCAGTCTTGAAAACATATTTGCTGGAAAACATTTCCAACAATCATTAATAATTATATTTTTCTGCAAGGTGCAAATATGAATAAACATTCTTTAGTCTATTTGATTTATTATGCTGGTTTTTCCAAAGCAATGCTTCAAATTAATGTGAGAGATGGAAATTACATTTACCTCATCAATCTAATATTTGAGTATTTTCTAACCTGAATCCATATTAATTTTATAGCCTATTAAATAGGTGTGCTATACTCAGTGAGTTACAGCTGTTAGATTTGCGCTAATCAATAAGAGCCTCGGGGCGAAATAATGCACAAAGGTAAACGGTAATATAAAATTTGAACTATTGTAACTGATAAAACTGGTTCGACCTAAAACTATAACACTCTGTGTTCATGAGATAAGGGGCGGCCGCGATCGGCCCGGGAACCGTAGCTTGAAAACGTTCTTTTAAGATTCTATGAGAAACGATGCAATTCAGCAATAAACTAGATAAATGATGGTTTCTATGTTTAACTAATACTTTTGATAAACGTAGCCCACTCCGCAGTAAATAGAAATAACACTGAAAACGCACCGCTAGAATCGATTATATTGAAAACCAACTCCAGTTAATACAGATGCGAGTATCAGTACGAAAGTATTTCAGTCTTTTGAGTAATTTACAGAAAACGAATAGAAAACAACGTGGGTAAAAACTCTAAGGTTAATCTTAGCCAGCGAGTTATTAACTACAATGTGGTGAAAATGATCTGAAATAAAGTCCGTTGCAGGTTTAATATGATTCTCTAGTTGCTAATAAGCTAATTGAGCCACAAGCTTCTTTCTTACAACCGATGTGCTGCGATTCTCTGGTTGTAAACAATCATAGATCCGACACTGATGAAGCATTAATAGCGCTCTGCGGCTGGAAGTCTAAAAATAGGAACTTAAACACTTATTTTGACGAAAAGTTTAGTCTTGAGTTTTTAGTTGCTTCCTGGATGTTAACGAATCCGGGTTAGTCAAACTGTTTGTTTTTTGCGCAAAACCACTTCCTGTTTCAAACATGAGGTTTCCAAATTAAAATACGGTAATGCTTAACTTCATGAATCATCCTTTTATTTTCCCAAGAAGGGGAACTTCTGCTGTACCGGCAGCAAAGTGACAGATAATAGAAGCATTTAGATCATAGACCGTATATACATTTAGATTCACACAAAGGAGGTAGAAACCATGAAACAAATTTAGGATTAGAACATTTAATGGTAAAGAATAAATCTTTAGCCATACCTCGCCCAAACAGAACTTTTACTTAATGATAGTAATGTTTAATAAAAATGTTAAATAATAATGACACATTTGGGATACACTAGGCTACCTGTGTCAGCTGCATATGATGTTCTTCTGTACAGCACCTTGGTTGGCCTCGGCTGTGTATAAACGTGCTATATAAATAAAGTGGTATGGTATATGTGAAAATTATGCATTTAGTGCAATCTTTAAGCCAACAGGTGTGACCTACACACACAGTGGGGTTTAACTTGGTTTCTATTTTTTAAAATTTAGTTTACTTCATTAAGACAAATGGTGATAAAAATAGATTCAGAATTTCGCTCACTGTTGTAAAGAAGGGAAAAATGTGGAAAATATTCAGTTAACACCTGTGTTATATGCTATAGATCGCATAAAAAAAAAAATAAAAAAAAAAAAAAACAGGGTGTCAGTATAAAAAATGTGAGACCTACTATCAAACCACAGTAAATTCTATTCAGTTGCAACACTTTTTGATGTTTGAGGGGGTTTTTGTGTGTTCCTTTTAATAAAAGATTAAATGAAACAGGAGTAACGAGGCTAATTTTAAAATATAAGCAGTCTAAAGTACTGAGTAGAGGTAAAAAGTTGGCAAATAGATAATTACTCCGGTAAAGTATAAAGTGTAACTCAAGTCCTACACAGAAACTGCAATGAAGAAACGTGTCTTTCTTAAGCAAGAGTATCAGGTACAGGTAAAAAGGTTACTTGACATCGTTGTTATTAAAATAGAAGTGGCATACTCAAATCTGAATGTGCAACTGAGTTAGATAAATTGAAATAGAGATGTTTTACAGTTGTACAGGTTTTAAAATTGTGCATTTAGAATAAATGTATGTTTTTTCTAGGAGTTGAAAGAGAATAAACTGTAAGAAACAGATGAGCAAATAACAGCAGCAGAGATATTAATAAGGTAAATAAACTGTGTCCTGAGTAAAACAATTTTAACTAAGGTGGTTGCAAAGATAATCCTTACTGTAACATCAATTAGATTCTGGAAAAGCAGGGTCTGAAGAAGTTGTCTAATTCAATTCAAAATACTTTATTGATCCCAGAGGGAAATGAAGTGTTTTGTAGCTAATGCAAGTAGGACTAAAATTCTTAAATACATTAGGTAACTATGTGGGGAACTTATTAGTTTGTTTTGTTTTTGCAAGGCAATTTTATTTGTATAGCACACTTTCAACAACAAGGTAATTCAAATATAAGAACCTAATTGCAAACCTAAATGATTGGGATATGATTATCTGGGGTTTGAAGATGCCTCAGCAGTGGCAGCAGCAGGATCCACAGGTTCTGAGGTTGTGTCTTATGCATGACCTTTAACCTACTAAGTTTCTTTTCTTGACACTGGAGAAGCGGTTGAAGTTATTGTTTCCTTGTTTCTTGATTTTTAAGGCATGTGCAAGACGATGCCTTAAAAAAAGGGGGGAATTGGATTTGATAGTAATTGGAACAGATTTTTAAGGGATTATGAAGAGAATTGTAACTTGCAGGTTTAATTGAGTTTCTTGTGAATCATAACTCTGTCATAAATTAATGAGGGTTTTTACTACCTGGACTTGACGTCTGACTTCATATTCCATTTCGGTTTGGGTTCAGACTTGTAGTACATATTGTGTCTGGGAACTTTACAAAGTTTTAATTTGATCTGAAAACCTTCTTTACTTCTTGCTGGGAGTAGTTGATTCTTGGGATTTTTTGCTCTCACAAGTTGGAATGGTTGGTTGTCTTTTTCTTGGCATGGATTTAGTACAGAGTGATTTGAAGACATTTACCTTAATTGTAATCTAGCTTCAGTTGATGAGGTTCGGCTTATTAACCAGGTTGTGAGTTGTTTATAATTGCTTTTGCACCCAGTTGCATCAGGTTGATCTGAAACCATACTCCGAGGGTGTTGGTTTCACTTAATCACTTGCCATATTCATCCTATTCATCTTTTGTGAATTGGCTCACCTATGTTTGAACATCAATGCTCTAATACCTAATTAGCTCAGCTCCCAAGGGTTGCATTGGGAGGTTCTCACTGAAGGACCTTCTGAGGGGTGACCTCTCTCCTTTCTGAGGAAGGACTGATCGGTGGCTACGGGTCACTGGATGCTGGCGGAGGCTGACTTCACGGCAACAGACAACAAACAGCGCAAGGGAAGAGTATACATTTCAACACCTAGTGTTGATGTAATACCCTCTGAAGTGTACTGGAAGATGCTACATAATTTCTCCTTTATTCTGTGTTTTATCTAGAACATCCTGACCGATGACGAGACCTGTGGATGGCCGCCTCTGGGGCGAGGGGCTGTTGAGATGACATTTTGCCCACAAGAAAATGGCGTAAGAAGACCCCGTGGGTTTTTGGTCTCAATACACAGGAGTCTCAGCAAAGTCATCTGGAAGGATCTAATATTTGTCACTGTGAGCTAATTCCATGGCCAAGCATGTCTCATGTCTGATTGTAATTTGTGTTTTGAACATTGTCTTTTTCTTTTGATCAACCTACCAACCTTTTAGGGAGATTTGTGATAGCACTTTTGAATTTTCCTTTATATTTATGGTATTATTTAAGTTAATAAAAGCAGGGAATTGTGGTGGAAAATTGTTATGCAATTAGGAATTAAGTGTATATTCTCTGTTTAGTCAATGCATCTAAGGAAATGACAAGCTTATTGTTCCAGCTTAATGTTATGAGAAAGATATATGTGTCAGGTGACCAGAGAGACAGACGCCGGGGCAGTAAGATAACAGTGTGGTCTTCGGATGAGCTGTTTTATGCGTTGCTATGACTCACATGAAGCGGTTACTCTGGAGGCGGGGCATGAACGTTGGAGAAGACATCTACAGAGATAAACAATGATTGCTGAATACTATTTAAGCGGTTAGTTAGAAAGGTTGGTTAGGGTGATGCACGAGTAACTCTGTCCCCTCCGTGTCTGGCCAGACATGTTTGAATTAAATACTTAAACGCCTTCTGGGACTCAAGTCTTCTTTATTATGGAAACCCTGAGATACTATTTTTTGCCATTACAACTTTTTGTTTCCTACCTCTCTTCTTCATCTTCTTTCTTTCTTCCCCTTAATTTTCCATCTCCGTGTCCATAACATCAGGAAATAAAACCCCCAGCAATTCATAATAAAGATTTTTCACACATATATCAAGTCGAGTACTATAGCAAAAGCTGTACTGCTCTGCTTGTGAAAGTAAATATGTTGGGCTTCTACTTGGTACTCAGACACCAATTCTGAGCTCCACACTGCCAAACAGGACACGTAAAAAACAAACAAAAAAAACAGGTTTATTATAGTGTCAGAGTCTAGTTTGTCTGCAAGCTCTTTTTCGAACATGAGCAATTAGATGCTATCAACTAGTCTCTCAGTGAGCATTGTAGCTCTGCTGCTGGTTTTAATCCTGTTCACCACCAGTGTTGCCAACTGTCTCTGACAGAAAGTAGCTGAAGTTGCTCCAGAAAGTGGCTAGATGTCGCCAGATGACGTCATGCGCTAATTTGCAATAATGATGATGTCATCATGTGATGACGAATAAAACAGAAAGGAGGAAATAATTATATTTAGATTAGGATTACAGGGTTAAACAATACATTGTTTAAACAGGGGAAACATGCTACAGGGAAATGTGACTGTCTTCAAGAAGAGACTGTGGAACATGTTCTATTATTTTGCCTGAAGTAAAATGTTGAGAAAACTGGTACAAAATTTACAAGATATCAAATTGCAACAAGACATCAAAGACCTTTTAAACAAAATGTTAAGTTCTGGGAAGGTTTTTTTTTCTGAGATATCTCAAGAAGACGAAATTAATACAGAGAATATAGTTTATACTTTGTAAAAATAAGTAGGGCATATTTAGCATGAATCAAATGTTTTTGCCAACTGCCATTAAACAGAAGTTTATTGCTTATGGTATTATTTTCAGTGGGGTTTTTTTGTTATAAATTTAAATGTCCTACGTTTTTGAACTCACCATACATTTCGAACATTCCTTGAATGCACCACAGGTGTGAGATGCAGCGTAATACACAAGCTTCTGCCTTAATTCCCGTTGAAAGATCGGTTTTATTTTTACTTTTGAATCAACATTAACTACAAAACGACTTCGTTTGTGAGTGGATGAAATGAACCGAAAAAGGTTTATGATTGGTCAGTGGACATACTCTGATCATGCTGCATACACATGCGCAGATCATTCCATTTGGGAAGGAACAAGCTGGGTCTCTAAACTGCAGGAAATATCAGCGACAAAGTTTCACAGAAAGTAGCTAAGGGTGGTCAGAAATGTCGCTAGATTTGTCGCTAGGTGCTTTTTGGAAAAAAAGTCGTTGGGGGGTCACAGTCAGGTTAGATTGGTTGCGAATTTAGTATTGATTGATCGAGTTAACATGCCCAGTGCAGGTGTCGCAATGTATTGCCTGGTGGGAATTTTTACAAATTGTTAAGTCAAACATGTTAGGAAAAGCTATATATAGGTAGGCTATATAAATGCATTCAAATTTTTGGGTGTGCCAGCTGGCTCTGTGGGTGGCACTGGCACACCCAAAGTAAAATGGTTTTAGACAAATCTGAGTTTGTGTCTTTATCAGAGGAAACGCTGGACATTCTTGATAAAGTTTGATAAAGTTTTCTCCTCAGTGAGGCCCACCACGTGTGTTTTGGACCCGATTCCCACTTCCTTTTTTAAGCAATTTTATGGATCTTTTAGAGATGAGATTTTAACACTGATGAATTGCTCCCTTCAGACGGGGGTCTTTCCTGCCGCCGTTAAAGGGGCGGTAGTGAGGCCCCTGCTGACGAACAGCAATTTAGATTTGAATGATTTTAACTATTTTAGACCGGTATCTAACTTACCGTTTTTAAGCAAATTTTTAGAAAAAAAAATTTCATTCAACTTAATGATTTTATTAATGAGCACAATGTCCTGGAGAAATTTTAGTCTGGTTACAGGGTGAACCACAGCACAGAGACGGCCCTTTTTAAACATTTTAAATGATTTTAGATTAAACTATGATGCCCAGAAGGTGACAGTGTTGGTTCTACTGGATCTAAGCGCTGCCTTTGATACAGTAGACCACACTATTCTTTTAACTTGTTTAAAACAGATTGGCCTCTCTGGTGCTATTCACAAATGGTTCACATCCTATCTCACAGACAGGACTTTTATAATAAGTTAAGATACCTGCTCCTCTAGGGTCCACAAGATTACATGTGGTGTGCCCCAGGGTTCAATTTTAGGCCCAGTGCTTTTTAACCTTTATATGCTCCCTCTTCGCAACTACATCAGAAGACATGGAGTTAACTTTCACAGTTATGCTGACGATACACAGTTGTACATCTCCATGTCTCCCGATGACACAAGGCCAATGGATGCACTTTTTAACTGCATTTTAAATGTCAAATCCTGGAAGGCAGAAAACTTTCTCCAGCTCAACCAGGACAAAGCTGAAGTTTTAGTCATCGGTCCTAAGGCTCAGAGAGAGAAACTTTTACCAAAACTACAATCACTGTCTCTAAAACCTTCTTTACAAGTGAAGAACCTGGGCGTGATTTTTGACTCTGAGCGTGATTTTGTACTTTTATCCCTCACATTAAGAATATTACTAAAATAGGTTTTTATCAACTAAAGAACAGAGTCTGCCCAATTCTCTCTGGGGCCAACACGGAGACAATGATGCATGCGTTTATCACCAGTAGAATTGATTAATGTAATGCCCCCGTCCAACAGGCCATTGCAGCTAAGCAGGATGCCAGTCCAGGTGTAGCTTCTATGGAGAGAAAAACACTGAGAGAAAACAAAGTTAACAGTCGAAATAACAGCAAATTATACAACTGGAGAGTAGTAGGAGAGAAAAGTGGTCAGTCTGTCCTCCAGCAGTCTAAGCCTATAGCAGCATAACTACAGATGTAATTCAGGATTACCTAAGCCACTCTAACTATAAGCTTTATCACAAAGGAAAGTTTTAAGCCTGGCCTTAAAAGTAAACAGAGTGTCTGCCTCACGGACTAAAGCTGGGATCTGGTTCCACAGGAGAGGAGCCTGATAACTAAAAGATCTGCCTCCTATTCTACTTTTAGAAATCCTAGGAACTACAAGTAAACCTGCAGTCTGAGAGCAAAGTGCTCTGTTGGGAACATATTGAACAATTAGATCTCTGATTTATGATGGAGCTTGATTATTAAGGGCTTCATGTGTAAGGAGGATCTTAGATTCTATTCTGGATTTAACAGGGAGCCAATGAAGGGAAGCTAAAACAGGAAAAATGTGATCTCTCTTTTTAATATTCATCAGAACTCTTTCTGCCGCATTTTGGATCAACTGAAGGCTTTTAATGGCATTTTGTGGACTACCTGATAGTAAAGAATTACAGTAGTCCAGCCTTGAGGTAACAAATGCATGGACTAGTTTCTCAGCATCACTCCTGGACAGGATGTTTCTAATTTTAGCAATATTCCGGAGGTGAAAGAAAGAAATCCTAGAAACCTGTTTAATATGGGATTTAAATGTCAAGTCTCGGTCAAAAATAACGCCGAGGTTCTTTACGTGGGGGCCAATTTAATGCCATCCAGATGAAGAGATTGACTAATCAGTTTCTTTTTTTGAACTTATGGTCCAAAGACAGCAACTTCTGTCTTGTCAGAATTTAAGAGCAAAAAGTTTAGAGTCATGCTTGGCTGCAATGCCCTGTTGGATGGGGGGCATCGACTGGAATGATATTCCCAGTAACTGAACATCCACCTTGTTGTGTTATCAACTTTTTACTGTAATTGTAACATAGAAAGTACTCTTATATCAGATCTTCTGTTCCTTCTGTGTCTCTGCTTTGTCTTCTCAAACCCCCAGATGGTCGTGGGAGATGGCCGCTCCTACTGAGCCTGGTTCTGTTGTAGGTTTCTCCCTGTTAAAGGGGAGTTTTTCCTCTCCACCGTCGCTATATGCTTGCTCAGTATTAGGGATTGCTGAAGGATTGCTGTGGTTGGAAAGTCTGCATCAACGAGGCCCAACCTCACGCCAATGACTGACGCAATCTGCTCGGATTCCTTAAATAGGAAACTTTTTAACTGATTGGGATGTTTGTATAAATGTATTAAAATGACTTCTTGTTAAGTTCCTTGAGGTGACATCTGTTGTGAATAGGCGCTATATAAATAAAACTGAATTGAATTGAATTGAATCCATGTTTTTATGTCTTCTTTTATTTCTTCATCAGGATTTATAGAAAGATATATTTGTGTATCATCTGCATAACAGTATAAATGTATTCCATGCTGTCTAATTGGAAGCATATATATGGTGAAAAGAATTGCTCCAAGCACAGAACCCTATGGAACTCCACAAGTAACCCTTGAGTTTGAAGAAGATTTATCATTTACATGTACGAACTGGAATCTGTCGGACAAATATGATTTAAACCAGCCTCGTGCTGTTCCTTTGATCCCTGCAACATGTTGAAGGTGTTAATTGAATCCCTATAAAACCTGTATAAGTAAAAGTCTTGAAACTGAGCACATGTTTAGCCTCTCTGAGCCTGGAGAAGTTGTGTTGACATCTTCTCGTGTGTGGACACTTGCTAGCTTTGACACCTGATACCTGACAACAAGCAAACAGTTTATCTGTACGGTATTTAGGCAAGGCCAGGAAAGGCAATTTTATTTGTATAGCACACTTTCAACAACAAGGTGATTCAAGGTGCTTTACATGATTAGAGGTAAAATAAAAAACAGCATTAAAACACAAAGCATATAAAGTAAAAACAGCAGAAAAGGAGCACACACAGATACTTCAAGGCATTAAACAGCAAGAAACATAAACAAAACATGATACAACAAAGCATTACTCAAATGCAGCTCTAAACAGATACGTTTTTAGTTCTGATTTTAAAGAACTCAGTGTTTCAGCAGCTTTGCAGTTTTCTGGAAGTTTGTTAGAGATTAGAGGAGCATAGAAACTGAAAGCCGCTTCTCCATGTTTGGTTCTAATTCTAGGGATGTTGAGTAGACTGGAATTAGAGGAACTGAGTGTTCTGGTGGGTTGGTATAGTAACAGCATATCTTTAATATACTTTGGTGCTAAGCCATTCACTGATTTATAAACTAGTAAAAGTATTTAGAAGTCTATTCTCTGAGCTACAGGGAGCCAGTGTAAGGACTTTAGAACTGGGCTGATGTGCTCTACTTTCCTGGTTCTAGTGGGGACACGAGCAACAGCGTTCTAGATCAGCTGTAGCTGTCTGATTGACTTTTTAGGCAGACCTGCGAAGACGCTGTTGCAGTAGTCAATCCGACTAAAGATAAACGCATGGATGAGTTTTTCGAGGTCCTGTTGCGACATCATACCTTTAATCCTATAAATGTTCTTCAGGTGATAGAAGGCTGATCTTGTTATTGCCTTTATGTGACCCTGGAGGTTCAGGTCTGAGTCCATTACTACACCTAAATTCTGTGCCTGATCAGTAGTTTCTAGCTGTATTAACTGAAGCTGTGTGCTGACTCTTGATCGTTCCTCTTTAGGTCCAAATGTAATTACTTCTGTTTTGTTTCTATTCAGCTGGAGAAAGTTATGGCACATCCATTCATTGATTTGCTCGATGCATTTACTTAGGGTTTGAATTGGTTCAAAGTCACCTGGTGACATCGTAATGTACAGCTGAGTATCATCTGCATAGTTATGGTAGCTAATCGTGTTGGTTGTTATAATCTCGGCTAGTGGGAGCATGTAGATATTAAATAGGAGGGGCCCTAAGATGGAGCCCTGGGGCACCCCACATGGGATTTCTGTTCGTTCTGATGAAAAGTTTCCTATTGAAACAATGAAGTCCCTGTTCTTTAGGTAGGAGTCAAACCAGCCAAGTACTGTACCAGAGAGTCCAACCCAGCTCTCCAGTCGTTCTAATAGTATATGATGATCAACAGTGTCAAATGCTGCACTGAGGTTCAACAGAACCAGTACTGTATTTATGCGGATGTCATTGAAAACTTTGACGAGGGGAGTCTCAGTGCTGTGGTGAGCACGAAAACCAGACTGAAAAACATCAAAGCAGTTGGTCATTGCTATGAAGCAATTTAACTGCTGAAACAGCTTTTTCAATAATTTTACTGATGAATGGAAAATTAGAGATCGGCCTGTAGTTCTGCATTAACAGTTTTTCTACATTTGTGTTAGCTGGGTATAACATTGGTGGTCGGATTGGTGCTGCGGTAAATACAGACCTTCTAATTGTTAAAATCTTTTTAGAAAAAGCTGGGAAATTCATTGCAGGCCCTGGTAGAATTTAGTTCAAGGGCTACTGTCACTAGAGGATTAGTTAGTCTTTCCACTGTTGCAAACAGAGTCCTTGCATTATTAATGTTTCTGCTAATGATTTCAGAATTGAAAGATTCCCTAGCTTCTTTCACAGTTAACTGATATCTGTTCAGTCCCTCTTTGTAGATCTCATAGTGATACCTTTTTAAAGTTCATTGAGTTGTGAAAAATTGTGGCTACACCTCCACCTCATCTGTGATTCGTGCTCTCTATTAAGAAATTGTAGTTTGGAGGAGTAGATTCTATCAATACAGGTGTTTCATTATTTATATCTAGCCATGTTTCTGATAAAAAAGGGTGTGTATTTTATGTTCAGTGATGAGTTCATTAATTAGGAGTGACTTTCCTGATAGCTGTATTAAATATTAGATCTCTAACTTAAGTGGTTTTATAATTGGTAGCTGAGCTTTCTGACAGGTGATCAACTGTGTTTGGCTTTAAATTTTTGTTTTCTTTTGCTAATAATGACTTAAATAATTAACACAAACTGAACACAGTCAACCTATACTTCTCAAATAAGGGGGTCAGACATTGAAGGTGGGGGAAGGAGGGGTGGGTCAAGAGGCAGGAGGGCTTTTTTATATAATGTCTTTATTCATACTTGAATGACAAACAAGCTTCCAGTCACTAGGTGGCAGCAGTGCTCAAACTAATCAACAGGCTGCCTTTTGAACCCAGTGGAAGAAGTAGCCTACACGGCCACACCTGTGTACAGAGCTGACCATAGACATATATTCAATTCAGTTTATTTATATAGCGCCGATTCACAACAGATGTCACCTCAAGGCACTTAACAAGAAGTCATTTCAATACATTTATACAAACATTCCAATCAGTTAAAGAGTTTCCTATTTAAGGAATCCCAGCAGATTGCGTCAGTCATTGGCGTGAGGTTGGGCCCCCTTGATGCAGACTTTCCAACCACAGCAATCCTTCAGCAATCCCTCATACTGAGCAAGCATGTAGCGACGGTGGAGAGGAAAAACTCCCCTTTAACAGGAAGTAACCTCCAACAGAACCAGGCTCAGTAGGAGCGGCCATCTGCCACGACCGTCTGGGGGTTTGAGAAGACAGAGAAGAGACACATATATACACATATATAAACACATATATAAACACTAGATGGCTTACCCAAGGGCGACTGTGGCTCAGTGGTAGAGTAGAGTTGGCTTGCAATCGGAGGGTCGTAGGTTCGATTCCAGCTTCCTCCAGTCACATGTCGATGTGCCCCTGGGCAAGGCACTTAACCCCAAAAAAACATCGTCCTACCGAGCCATGTTGGGTGTCGGTGTATGTATGTATGAATGCGAGTGTGAGTGGGTGAATGTGGCTTCAATGTAAAGCGTTTTGAGTGGTCAGTATGACTAGAAAAGCGCTATATAAGTTCAGTCCATTTACCCGCGCTGTTTGGCAATGGACTGTGACGTAGCAATACGGCGGCCATCTTACTTCAGTCAGCTGTCCCCTTTCGTAACATTGCTGTCAATGGTGCATGTTCTATTTAAATAACTCTAACTTGCTCGATTTTCAACCAATTTTCAAACGGTTTGATTTGTTATAAACAAATCAAACCGTTTGAAACCGTTGAGCCAATGAGCAAAAACATTGTACCATTAGAACACTGGAGTGATAGTTGCTGGAAATGGGCCTCTATACACCTATGTAGATATTGCACCAAAAACCAGACATTTGCAGCTAGAATAGTCATTTACCACATTAGCAATGTATAGAGTGTATTTCTTTAAAGTTAAGACTAGTTTAAAGTTATCTTCATTGAAAAGTACAGTGCTTTTCCTTCAAAAATAAGGACATTTCAATGTGACCCCAAACTTTTGAACGGTAGTGTAAATGCTAACTTACTTGTTAAGGTGACATATGCAGTGTGCCAATGAACATAGACAAACATTTTTGGCACATTTGAAACCTCATAATTTGGAACCTCATATAATCCAACAAAGAGGATGCTCATGTAATTTTACACTGTGTGCTTCTATTGTATATGTTACAGATCATACTACTTTTATAAAAAAGAGAGTTCAGTAGCCTACAGTTCTTTAGTAGAAATGTCAGGTCTGTTTCTCATGATGTATTGTCACTTAAACACAGAGATATTTCTTCTTATTTGTCTACTTTTCTTTCTGTCATCTCAGTGAGTTCACAACATCTATACTGGGTCAGACAGCAACACCATATTAGCTCAGACAGGAGGGCTGTTCCACCAAGCAAGCTAATCTCAAAGGCCAGGCTTACTTCAAGAATCCTTGTTTAATTTCTCAAAATTCAGTTCCACAAATGAGGCTATATTGAAGCCCCGCTTAGTCACTATGGCAACATATGCCCTTGGCAGGCTAACTGTGAGGCTTATTTTAGCTTGATGAATATGATCTGACAAACCATGTGATGTCACAGAGCACGTTGTCTTCTTTATTTGTGTTTTAGCGTTGGGAAAACAACAATGTGGTACATTACTGCCACCAGTGGCACACAGCACGTCATTCTAGGATTATTCTGCTGCAGTTCTCTCCCTCAGACACACCCATCCTCTAATATAAAGTTATTACAGCGATTACAGCAGCTGGCGTTTCACCAAGCATTATTAATAATTACAAATACCTCACTTTTTGTCTAGGATGGATCAACATGCTGTCCTGTCCAAATGTGTTAAAATAACCTTCAAGTACCTTGTAGCTGGTAACAACAGACATATGTAAAAGCAAATAGTGTTTTAATGTGACTTTACATTTTTAAGGCTTGAACCTGTTCATATTTAGGCAAGGCAATTTTATTTGTATAGAACACTTTAAACAACAAGGGGATTCAAAGTGCTTTACATGATTAAGACATAAAATAAAAGTAGCAATAAAACACAGACAAAAAAAGCAATAAAGCAAGAAGCATACACAGATACATCAAGGCATTACAAAGGATATCATATAAAAACAGCAATAAGCATACATAGAAGCATACATAAAACATGATACATTTAACATTTATGTGTTAAATATTTTTACACCCTTACTTAAATCATGTTCTTACACATTTATCCTGTCAGCCATTTTCTGTCATGTGTTCTATTCTGGTTTTAATCATTCACAACAGACTCCAGATTATCTTGCCCTTCCCACGAGATAATACGATTTATTAACATGAATTTAGAAGTTTACAGTCTGAAAACCTTCTCAGCGCTCACTGTGTGTCACATTCTAAACCGTCCGTGCAGCAACACCACCTACTGCTGAACACCGGTATTACAACTCAGCATGTAATCAATAATTCACATTATCACACCATGCAGCCCCACAAGCTTTTTATGCCGCTGGTGTTCCCCTTATTGGTTATGATGTATTTGTAATGCTCATAGGCTTGCATTAAATATTCTTTCTCAGCCTGGGAGAAAAACGGAGCTCTTTCCTTCCATTCTCACTTATCTAGCATCGATTGACAGGGCTACCTTTAATGTAGCATGGGCGCTACGTTAAAGGTAGCCTGGCTTTAATTAGAGGGAATTGAATCCACCTGAGATTCTTTCGTGGAACCAAATAAGCCTGAAGTAAACTGTTTTGCTAATTCAAGCGAGGCTATTTCAAATGAGCCTCAGTTTTTTGAGCTTGTTTCACGGTACAACCCCCAGGATTGTACATGTGCCTATTCATCTGAGGAAGCACCTTTTGCTCCAAGACAAAAGAGGAAATAAACTCCTCCCTTGCTGCATGTGAACAGTCTGACCTCATCAGGGTCTGTGATCACTTTGTCCTGTAACTATGGAAATGGTGACTTGCTGAATGTGAAACCCAGAAACTAAACTGTACTATAAACTATATATTCTGTGTCCAAAGAATGCAAATAATATTTAAAATAATAAATAGCAGGAGGGTTTTTGCCCCCCCCCCCCCCCCCCCCGCTGTCATGACATCTCATGGCCATACACTTTGAGAATCACTACCGTAGCCCAGACCGATCGCTGTGCTATTCACAATTATACATGTTTAAAAATAGCTTAAGTGTGCACTGTCAAAACAGAGTGTCCTTACTTTCAGAGAAAAGCTGCTCTACTTCCACTCATTAGACATTTTGGAGTTAAACTTTACTGGTGATTAGGATGTTAAGAATTGTGTCAACACATTATTAAAAAAGGCACTTTTCATGAAAATTAAGAAAATTCAGACAAATTGTGAATGTTCATAGCAAACCTGGGAACCTTGGATTTTCAGAAACAATCCAGTTTATACTAACTGTGTAAATCCAGTTCCCAGCTCATGGAGGGGACATCAGAGGATGAGGTTGCTTCCACACATCACAAAACATACCTAAGTAGTAGGGATGTAAGAAAATATTGATACACTGACACATCATGATATTTTATTTCCCAATATTGTATTGATATTCAAAAGCATATTGCAATATATCGTATCGCATACCCTGTATCGTGATACGTATCGTATTGCCAGATTTTTACCAATACACATCCCTGCTAAGCAGTGACCTCCACATCTACTTAGAAAGAATGTGCAGAAAGCAAATTATCCATCCTCAAAATGTTATCATTGTTTCAATCTAAGACCTAAACTAATCTGTCATTATACAGCCTTGTGAAAATTCATTTCTCACTAGACACTTTTTTTTTGTTTCATAGGCCTCGACACTCTCCCTGTCCCATCATGTGCTCCTCAATAGCTGATTTGACTTTGCTGCCAATGTTTGCTGTTCTGAGCCCATTTAATATTCATAAATATGCACATATCCAGAATCTTTTATCCAGTTTTTACTCTTTTTTATCAAGAAACTAAGAGGTGGTAAATACAATGATTGTTTTGAATATGAAAAACTTATGTGAATTATATCTTCTTCCAGCAGAGGGCAACATTAAGCCACTTTGTATTCTCTCAATCTCACAAAATTGAAGTTCAGCAGTTTGAATAAAAGAGTTAATCTGGGTCTGCTGTCACAGCTATGTTTTTTCCTACAGTATCTATTAGACATAAATCTACCCCATGACCTTAACATAGCATCTGAAGGGAGAATTAATGAGAACTGGACCCAATCCACATTTTCCTTTTGCTTAAATGCAAAATGAGCAGATAATAGTTCATTTATGTCCTCTTAGAGGCATAAAACTGACATCTTAGGTGTCTCTATAAGGTGCAAGTAAAAAGCAGAAAGAACTTACAAACAACGAAGGGAAAACATTTGACCCGAAGGTTGCACAAATTCACAATGGAACTAAAGAGAACTGCTGAGTAACAATCTTGGTAATGGAGATGTAATGATACATCCGTCTCATGAAACAGGATAATAAACTAGGCTATATTGTGGGATTTTAGCAAGACTTGAAAAACTAGGAATCCCTTTGCTAACATTAAGTAAACGTTACACAAACCAAACTGTATTTTTTTATTATTATTGTGAACAGACAATCCCAGTTCAAGTTTGACTAGTGATACAGTGGCTCTCAAAAGTCTACATACACATCAAGGTTAAAATGACAGGTTTTTAAGGAGCAAACATACAACATCCTTTAATAAAACATATGGCCTGTTCAATTTCACTTTAAAAACAAATAAATCTGTAAGGACATGAAAAAAAATGAAAAAGTGGTGTGGACACATTTAAACCGAAGCTTTTTTGAAGCAGCTTTCAATCAATCTCAGTCCTTTTGGACACACACCAGCAATCAGTTACAATGAACAGGATAAACCAGTAACTAAGTTCAATGTTTGGATTTGAATCTTTTAGAAATTTGCTAAATGGCAACACAAATAGTAGTAATTTAACAGTCAGGAAAATGTGAGGCTATTTTGACACAGGGGAGAACCAGACAATCAACATTACTGACTGCATGATATGCAGTAATCCGTGCAAGCATTTTTTAACTATTTATTGATCACAACTACTTTTTATGTATGTGTATTTTGTATGTATAGTGCCTATAAAAAGTATTCATTCCCTTAAATGCTTTTGTCTTTTTTATTGCCTTTAGAAATCGATCATGATCAAAATGTAGCTTTTTGACAAAAGAAAAACTCATGTCAAAGCGAGAACTGATTTCTACAAAATGACAATTAAATAAGAATATTTATCATAAAATAAGTGATTGCATAAAAATTCACCCCCTTTAGGGTGACTGACCTAATTGGATGGAGATCACCTAAGTGCAGTGAGGCTGTCATGAGCCCTGGGTATTTGAACAGTCAATTTTTATTTGTGCTTCTGTTTTTATATTTCTTCATTATTTTTCTACTTAGATCTTTCCATGTTTAGTTCATTCCTCCTTCTGCTTTATCATTCCTTATTAAAGTTTCTTCCTGTGTAGTGCCTGTGCGTCGTCTGTTCCTTCTGTTTTGATGTTTTCTCCCTGCCATTCTGCTTCCTTTCCCAGCTGCATTTCATCTGCTAGTTCTCAGTCTGCTCTCTCCCCCCAGTTGCCACTACTCACCGCTGATTAGCCTTTCAATTCAAATTCACATTCAATTCAAAAATACTTTATTGATCCCAGAGGGAAATTAAGTGTTGTTGTAGCTCATATAATTAATTATTTAAGGAGTTGTTGTAGATGATGATGGCTGTGGGCCGGAAATATTTCCTGTAGCAGTCTGTATTGCAGCGAAACTGAAGAAGCCTCCGACTGAAGACGCTCTGTTGTTGTATGACTGTCTCATTAAAAGAATACTCAGGTTTGTCCATATTTTTTATTTTATTTTATGAAGAATCCTTCTTTGCATCATCATCTCCCGAGGTTCCACAGTCGCCCCCAGAACAGAACCAGCCTTCTTTATCAGGTTGTTTAGCCTTTTTAAATCTCTGGCTCTGAAACTGCTACCCCAACAGATGACTGCTGAAGAGATTACACTCTCCACAACAGACTTGAAGAAGATCTCCAGCATCTTGCTGCAAACCTTGAAGGACCTAAGCTTCCTCAAGAAGTCCAGTCTGCTCTGTCCCTTCTTGTAGACGGCTTCACTGTTCAGTGTCCAGCCCAGTCTGTTGTCAAGGTGAACTCCGAGGTATTTATACTCCTCAACCACCTCCACTTCTTCTCCCATGATGGAAACAGTGTTTGACTTATCCCTGTTTCTTCTGAAATCTACAATCATCTCCTTTGTTTTGTTCACATTCAAAGTAAGACGACTGTTTCCACACCATGTCACAAAGCGGTCCACCAGCTCTCTGTATTCAGCTTCTTTTCCATCTCTGATACACCCAACAGTTGCAGAGTCATCTGAGTATTTCTGCAGATGACAGGTCTCTGATTTGTACTGGAAGTCTGAGGTGTACAGAGTGAAAGTACGGGGGGCTCCTGTGCTGCTGACCCCCTGGTTTGACACACAATCCTTCAGTCTCACAAACCGAGGTCTGTTTGTTAGGTAGTCACTGATCCAGGTGATTGTTGAGGGCTCCACCTGTGTCTTCAGGAGTTTCTGACAAAGCAAATCAGGCTGAATTGTGTTAAATGCACTGGAGAAATCAAAGAACATGATCCTCACAGTGCTGCCTGCTTTGTCCAGATGACAGTGGGTTGGTTGAAGCAGGTGGATGATGACATCTTTAACTACAACGCCACAGCGATTAGCAAACTGCGGCGGGTCCTGATACGTTCTTGTTTGCTTACTCAGGGGTGCCAACAGGAGTCTCTCCAGGACCTTCATGATGTGGGATGTCAGTGGAACAGGTCTATAGTCATTGATTGGTGAGTTCTCTTTGGTACTGGATCAAGACAAGATGTCTTCCACAACACTGGAACCTTCTCCTGAGTTAGGCTAAGGTTGAAGAGGTGCTGCAGAATCCCACAGAGCTGCTCTGCACAGGCCTTCAGGACTCTGGGGCTGACACCATCTGGGCCTGCAGCCTTGTTCCGGTTCATTTTCTCCAGCTGCCTCTTCACCTGACTTTTAGAGACAGACAAGTGGAAGGGGGAGGAAAAGGGGGTAGCAGGATTTTGTGACTTGGTTGAAGTCAAACTTTTGGAATCAGAAGCGTCCATGATTGAGGTGAAGCATAAAACACCCGAGGTGTACCAGGAAAGCTGTTGCTCAGAGGACGGTGGGATGTCTGTTTGGCTGGGAAGAGGAGAGGAGGATGCTGAGCTAGTTCCTGAGCTGAACCTGTTGAAGAATGTGTTCAGTTCATTGGCTCTGTCCAGACTTCAATCTGTCCAATCCTTCTTGTCCTTAAAGCCTTTGATCTTTTTCATTCCTGATCAGACATCTCTGATATTGTTCCTCTGTAGTTTGTTCTCCAGCTTCTTCCCGTATGCCTCTTTGCTGTCTCTGATCTTGACCTTAACTTGCTTCTGTATACTCCTCAGTAATTCCCTGAAGGCTCTTTTTTCTTTTTTAGCAGTTACTTCAGGTCACTGGTGATCCAGGGTTTGTTATTAGGGAAGAATCTCACTGTTCTGGTGGGGATGACGTTGTCCACACAGAAGTTTATATAATCATTCACACACTCAGCCATGGCATTGATGTCCTCTCCATGTGCTTGGCAAAAAGTCATCCAGTCAGTTCTCTCAAAACAACCCTGCAGGGCTTCTTCAGCTTCCTGTGACCACTTTCTCACAGTTCTTTTTGTCACAGGTTGTCTCTGAACAAATGGCTTATATTCTTAACAGAGAAAAACAAGATTGTGATCTGATTGTCCCAGAAGGGGTCTTGGTTTGGACATGTATTCATCCTTTACATTTGCATAAAACATATCCAAGGTCTTGTTCTCTCTTTTAGAGCAGTTGACACACTGTTGAAATGTTGGAAGTGTAGGAGAGAGCGAGGCATGATTAAAATCACCAGTTATTGCCACAAATGCATTTGGGTGCTGGGTCTGTAGCTTAGCGACAACGGAACTGATGACATCACATGCACTGTCTGCAACGGCTGAAGGTGAAATGTAAGCAACTGCCAAAATTACACTGGTGAACTCTCTTGGTAAATAATATGGACGAAAACTTACTGCCAAGAGTTCAATATTAGGGCTGCAGAGACAACACTTCACAATAACATGTCCTGGATGACACCATCTGTTGTTGACAAGCACTGCTACTCCACCTCCTTTTCTTTTCCAGCTCGTCTTCAGATCTTTGTCTGCTCGTACAGTCAGGAAGCCTGGCAGAGAGACGTTGGAGTCGGGGATATGATCCTGCAGCTACGTCTCAATAAAACACACTGCATTCCCAATACTCTGGCTGAGTCCTTGTAAGGGCTTGGAGTTCATCCAGCTTGTTCACCAGTGGTCTCACGTTTCCCATTATGATCGATGGAAGAGATGGTTTGAACTTCCTCCTCTGTCTCCTTTTTGCTCCTGCTCTGTATCCACGTCTCCTCCTTATCAAATCATTGATAACCCAGTCCATTGCAGGGGAACACAGAGACACACAGGACAAAGAACCATGCACACATACACACTCATACCTAAGCGCAATTTTAGAGAGACCGATTCACCTAACAGTCTTGTTCTTGGACTGTGGGAGGAAGCTGGAGTACCCAGAGAGAACTCACGCATGCAGAGGGAGCACAGAGGGAGGGAGGGGCTGGGATTCAAACCCCGGCGTTCTTGCTGCAAGCCAAGATCCTCCGTCTAAATACCAATACCAGTTGTTAAATACCAATTAATGTCACCTAGCATCAGTGGTTCCTGTGTAATCCAACCTGCAACTGCATTTAATAAAGCCACAGAGTGATCTCAGGGTTCCTGAACACCTGACCATTAGCATAAAGTCTGTCAACTGACACGACACAGTACAATACAATATGATATATTTCTTTATCATTAGAACAACTTCAACATTTTACCCTGGATCATAGCACTGTTGTTTACAGACATTTAGACCAAGACTCAAACAGAAACAAAAACTACACAATGCAAGATGAGCATATAATGACATTCCATGCTGGTTATTGTTCCATGTTTAGTTTCAGGATTAAATGATGTAAAAATGCCTTTATCCGTCTAACCTTATTAAACTGTAGAACACTGGGTGAGTCCAAATTCAGGGGCTACCTCCTTCAAATGACCTGGTCTACCTGGCGTAGTCTGGGTCCTTCGTCGATCGCCAAGACCTGAAGTGAGCGGCTATGAAATTAGATGGTTTAACCTTCAGATCTATTTCTGCCCTTACAAAACACAGACAGACAGAAGTAAACACATGGCTCAAATAAATAGATATTTTACAGTACAGACCAAAAGTTTGGACACACTTTCTCATTAAATCGAATGAGAAATTGTCTCCAAACTTTTGGTCTGTACTGTATATTCCATTAAATATTTGGCTGGGATTTATTTTCTTGTATTGCCTGAGCTGAATCGTTGTTTAGTAGTACACTGCCATGTTTTTACTTACTCTAAACTTTATTCCATTCAACAGGATTCTGTTTCTGTTTTCATGATTTTGAATTGCTTTTCTGTAACTTTAGAACAATGAAGAGAGAAAAAGATTTTAGGAGCTACTTTTTACTCAAAGTCGAACTCATTAACCTCATCCTGTTTCAGTTTCAGGGATAGTGTAGCGCAGACAGCATTAAGCTTAGCTGAACACTGTGACTGCTTTGTGGGAGAGGGAGAAGTCTGCTCAGTGCATTAAGGTATCTGTCAGCTCAGACTGAAGACAGTTATTTGGGATGGGAAAAGAAAGACATGTCTAATAAAAAGGCTGATAGATTTTTCTTTTCAAAAGGAAACTTCCCATTTTTTGTTAGCCACCACCAATAAAGCTAGAGTCAAATGAAAGATATTAAAAGTATTCTGAAGAAATGTAGGATTTGCTTGCATGAATATTCAGCTGTCATCTCTCCCTGTATTTCCTATAAAGCTCTCAAGATTTTAGAAGAGCATTGATTAAAAGTGAGCAAACACTTCTCTCAGGTTACAGCTCTCTGCTGTAATAAAGCTGTGTTTACACAATGTACCATGGAATTATTGAGACTAAATGGTTTGCTGGCTTTATATGAGAAACTAATCTGTTTGGAAAGTCTAGAAGTTTCTTAACTCAAACTTTGCAGATCAGAAGAATTTAAAAACTTTTCATGTGGTATATTGATGAATTTGTTAAAGATCAGAATGAAATTAACAGGTTATCACAATTTAAAGGGCAAAGGTTCACAAAACTTTTGGTGGTCAAATTTTTCAAAAACAGCTGTTAAATGTTCAATTTAGCACTGAAGGTCAAGTGCGACATAGAGGTTCTTGACACTTGATAAAAACTGTGCTACTGTCTCCAAAACCAGGGTTGGCCCTATATGGTGCCCTAGGCAAGCTTAACCAAGGGGAACCCCCCACCACTACCAAACCAAACATAAACAACCCCACAAAAATGCAGAAATACCTCATGTCTGAAAAGCTGTACAGTTATTTGAACAATTCTAATATATAATGAACAATATGTGCAAATTTCTTCAAATAAATTTCTTTCTTTTACAGAAAAAGGTTTGCAATAAAAACAAAAAAGACCTTAGTTCTTTTTGAATACGTCACCCAACTTCTTTTGACATTTTAATCGTTTAGTGAGGTTGTGCTAAATACTGCTGGTGGCAATATCATCCATCATCATGCTGAGGAAAAAATCTAATCAAGTGTTGCCTGATATGGTCCTCTCCGAACCAACTCTGTTCTCAATAGGTCTGTAAGATGTAGTGGCCAATCAGCAGGGTCAGTTGAATATGGAATGTCACTTTTTGCTGCATCTACAGGGCACATGAAGCACACTTTTTCGTCTTATACCCATTATATATTCCACCACACACGTACATAAAATATAAAATAGTTGTAACGTACATGTAAATTGCAATTGTATGACTGCAACAGAAAATGTACCCTGATACTTTTTCAAATAATTCATTTCAATTCCATTCATTCATATAGTGCCGATTCACAACAGATGTTATCTGAAGGCACTTTACAAGAAAAGTCATTTTAATACAACTATACAAACGTTCCAATCAGTTTAAATGTTTTTCAAGGAATCCCAGAAGATTGCATACAGTCAGAAAGCTGCATTATTGCCTTAGTCTATCTGAAATTGGACTTTTGAAATTTATATATACCTTAGTCTGACTGAAGTAGAACCGAACTAGAATTAGACTAACCAAGCTAAGTCACCCAGATAATGCGAATGGAAAATCAAATTTCTTTGCATGTAACTTTAACTGTGCCACAGAAGCCAGAAGAAGTCTTGTTTATCATAAGCCACTTAATTAAATTCAGTTTATTGCTATAGCGCATCTCAAGACACTTTACAAGTAAAGTCATTTCAATTCAATCATACAAACATTCCAATGAATCCTGCAGTTCATTATTCCAATTTAAAGTTTAAAACTTTCTATCTAAAGAATCCGAGCAGATTACATCGAGTCACTGACTTGCAGGATTCACTCCTCCTGGACAACATATGGTGACAGCAGACAGTCGCCTGCATTGTGTCGTTGACTTCACATCAATCCCTCATACTGAGCAAGCATGTAGTGACAATGGAGAGAAAAAACTCCCCTTTAACAGGAAGAAACCTCCAACAGAACCAGTACCAGAACCTTGCTCAGTGCGAGCGGCCATCTGCCACGATCGAATGGGGGTTCAAGAAGACAGAGAGGAGACACAGAAAGAACAAAAAGAACTGATGTAATTATTATGATGTAATTATCATTATTATGAGGCAGTTTAAAGAAAAATATAAAATTAATAATTTATACTTGGTGTAGAAATGAGGAGGGTGTTTGATTTTGATGGGGTGCGATTTGTAATATTCCTCATGCCATGTCTGGTCTCATCCTATCTGTCTGATCTAGCGCACCTGCGCCATGCCTGATTCCTTTCCCCACTCCAGCTGTGATCCTCACTATTTAAACGCACCTTTGGTTCTGCTTCCCTCCCAGATTTTGAAAGCTGACGCCAGTAAATATCCAGCCTGATTATCACGTTCTCCTTCGCCGGTGCCGACCTGTTTTCATGCTCCTAGAGTTTTCGCCTTTGCCAAGCCCCTGACTACCTCGATTGCCTTTCTGATCCCGGAACGCTGAACCTCGCTACGGATTCTGACCACCGCTCTCTGCCTTCTCCTATTCAACAATCGCTGTCTGCCCGTGCATGACCTGTGTCCGTCCCCCGACTCTGGATTTTGGTTCTATCCCAAAGAAACAAGGTGACTGTGCAATATTCTAAATATCAATTCCCAAACAGAGAAGCAAGCGGAGCCCGCACTCTGTCACGAGTCTGTGCGTACGGAACGCCGCTGCAGCCCCTCTCTCTGACGTCACCACCCCAGGGGAATCCTCTCCTGAACGCTGCTGCAGTCTCTCTCTGACATCACCGCCCCAGTGGAATCCCCCACCTGCACCTCTGCTGAAGTCCCAGAGTCGGAGCTCCAGAACTTCATTGCTCATTTCTACCCTACAAAATAAACCACTTGAGTTATATTTCACTTCTGTGTTTTGGCTGAATTTCTGGGTCTCCCTTGTGGTTCATTAAAGAAAATCTGGCCATAATGGACCCATCGCCGACACAGGAGTGGCGTGCTAATGTTGAGACAACAATCGGTAAACTGGAGACTAACATGCAGGAAATTATGTCCATGTTAAGCAGGATGACTGCTGCATCAGCTCCATCCTCTCAGTCGTCTACTGCCTCACCTTCTCCCACTAAACAGTACTATGTTTCACCTATCCATGAGCCACGCCTGACCCCCCCCTGAAGTGTTTGGAGGGGAACCTAATCAGTGTCAAGCTTTCCTAATCCAGTGTGAGATACACTTTGAATTACAGCCCTCCTCATTCCCCACTGAGCGTTCTAAGGTAGCTTATGTCATCTCCCTTTTGTCTGGTAAAGCCAAGCTCTGGGGAACTGCTGAATGGCAGAGGGATGCTGCAATTTGTTACAGTTACAGAAACTTTTCTCGGGAGCTGATCAGGGTTTTTAATCCCATTTTACCCGAGCAGGAGGCTGCCTGTGGGTTACTGACCTTAAGACAGGGTAGGAGGAGGGTGACTGAGTATATAATTGATTTTCATTCCCTCTCTGCACAGAGCAACTGGAATGAGGAGGCTTTGTGTGATGCGTTTCACCAGGGTCTCAATAAAGAAATTAAGGATGAGCTTGCCACCCGTGATGCCCCTGTGGACCTGGTTGAGCTAGAATCGCTTGCCACCCGCATCAATCTGAGGCTCCATGATCGCAGACAGGAGAGGAGTCGATCCTACCAGGTACAACGTTCTGAACCTGGGATCAGGTCCTTCCCAGGTCCCTCCTTGGCCTCTGTTGGAACTGTACTGCTGACTGACACTACTAAGCCTATGCAGATTGGTCGGTCCACACTGTCACCCCAAGAAAGGGAAGGAAGGTTCTGCAAAGGGTTATGCTTTTATTGTGGAGGGGAGGACCACCAGATCCGTCAGTGCTCGTTAAAAGGCCAGACTCAGTAGGTAGGAGGCTCCTACTGAGTCACAATTCACTCCGTAAGTCCTCCTCAGTCAGTTTTATCCAGGTTCAGGTCATAGTTAATGGAGTATCTAAGAAAGTCTTGGTATTTGTGGATTCTGGAGCTGACACGGAGTTTATGGATTCTAATTTGGCCAACAGTCTGGGAATCAAATTACAACATTCCCCCAGGGCTCAAGATGTGATTGCCATTGATGGTCATGTCCTTCACCACATAACACACGAGACAAAGCCTGTCAGAGTTATCATAGGGGGTGACCATAATGAAACTGTGTCCTTTCTGATCATCAAGTCCCCTGATTTCCCTGTGATTTTTAGAGCGTCATGGCTCAAGAAACATAATCCCCACATTGATTGGAACAGAGGTGTGGTGCAGTCCTGGTCTCCACAGTGTCTTAGCACGTGTTTGCTGTCTGCTCATGCTCCTAGTCAGACCCCCTCAGAGGTTCAGGAGGTTTTTTCTGACCTGTCCAAGGTTCCGCCAGAGTACCACGACCTCAAGGAGGTTTTCAACAAACACCGTGCCTCCTCTCTTCCCCCTCATAGGCCCTATGACTGTGCCATTGGTCTTCTTCCTGGTGCCTTTCCCTCCAGAGGACGTCTTTATTCCCTGTCTGCTCCAGAGAATCAAGCGATGGAGAAGTATATTGAGGAGTCATTACAGGCTGGCATCATCCAACCTTCTTCATCCCCTGCAGGAGCTAGATTCTTCTTTGTAGGTAAGAAGGATGGCTTTCTTAGGCCCTGTATTGACTACAGAGGACTAAATGAAGTCACCGTCAAGAACAGATATCCTCTGCCTCTTATGAATACAGCCTTTGATCTAATTCAAGGAGCCAGGGTTTTCACTAAACTAGACCTCAGAAACGCATGCCACCTGGTTCGGATCAGGAAAGGGGACGAGTGGAAAATGGCTTTTAATACCCCTACAGGGCACTATGAATACCTGGTCATGCTGTTTGGTTTAACCAATGCACCGGCTGTTTTTCAAGCCCTGGTGAACGATGTGCTGCGGGACATGATTGGTCAGTTTTGTGTATGTCTACCTGGACGATATACTAATCTTTTCTAAAGATCTTTCCACATACCAGGAACATGTCCCAGCTGTCATCCTCCGTCTCCTACAGAATAACCTGTTTATTAAGGTGGAGAAGTGTGATTTTCACCAGTCTACCACTTCATTCTTAGGTTTCGTCATCTCTCCAAATCGTGTCTCTATGGACCCCTCTAGGGTGGCAGCGGTTAAGGGTTGGCCCATTCCTCAGAGTCGTAAACAGCTTCAAAGGTTTCTTGGATTCGTAAACTTTTACCGTCAATTTATCAGGAACTACAGTGCTATGGATTCACCCCTGCATTCGCTTACATCACCGAAGAACAGGTTTTGCTGGAACAAACAAGCAGATCAAGCCTTCACCAAGTTAAAAGCACTTTTTACTTCTGCACCTATTCTCCATTCCCCAGATCCAACACGCCAGTTCATAGTGCAGGTCAATGCCTCTAATACTGGAGTACGGGCTATATTAAGCCAGAGGACCCCCAAGGGAGTTATTCACCCATGTGCTTTCTTTTCCAGAAGTCCATCAGCTTCGGAACGAAATTGCAACGTGGGGGATCGAAAGCTACTGGCTGTCAAGCTAGCCCTGGAGGAGTGGAGGCATTGGTTAGAGGGAGCCAAGGAGCCCTTCATAGTGTGGACTGACCATAAAAACCTCCAATATCTAAGCACTGCCAAGAGACTAAACCCCAGACAGGCCAGGTGGGCTTTATTTTTTTGTCGATTCAACTTCTTCTTATTTTACAGACCCGGAGTGAAGAACACCAAACCTGATGCTCTCTCAAGGATTCAGGAGGATCAGGTCCAGGAGGGAGGGGACTTTATCCTACCCCATTCCGTGCGACTGGCAGTTTCACGGCTCAAGTTGGCGGAGAGAATAAGGAAGGCCCACCAACACCCAATTCCAGAGGAGTGCCCCAAGGATCGTCTCTACGTCCCGGACCACCTGGTCCCTGAGGTACTTACTCTGTGCCATTGTTCTCGACTTTACTGCCACCCAGGAATAAACAAGACCTTGTCAGTGGCTCGGAGTCACTTTTGGTGGAGGACCATGTCTCAAGACATCAAGGATTTTGTTTCCTCATGCCGGGTGTGCTGCCAAGCGAAATCTTCCCGATGACCACCTTCTGGGTACCTGCAACCACTACATATTCCTCACTACTCTTGGTCTCACCTCTCAATGGATTTCATCACAGGTCTGCCTTCTTCTAATAATTTCACTACACTTCTCACTATTGTTGACCACTTTTCTAAGATGACTCACTTGGTCCCCCTTGTCAAACTGCCCACTTCCAAGGAACTGGCAGAGATCCTTGCCCAAGAGGTGTTAGGGCTTCATGGTATCCCCGTTGACATTGTCTCTGACCGGGAGGCCCCAGTTTGTCTCTCGTTTCTGGAAGGAGTTTTGTAGTCTTCTAGGGCTAGGCAAAGGCTGTGGAGACAGGCTCGTAGGGCCCTTCTTAACACTTCTGCTGTTTATTCTAGAGCTGCTAACTGTCGGAGAACCCCTGCTCCAGCATACCAGGAGGGGCAAAGTGTGTGGCTGTCAACCAAGGACCTTCCTCTTCGTGTCGAATGCCGCAAGTTTGCTTCCCACTTCATTGGCCCGTTTCCTATCTCTAAGGTGGTCAAACCTGTGGCCATTCGACTCCGCCTCGCAAGAAATCTCAGGGTCCACCCAACCTTTCATGTATCTAAGGTTAAACCGGTGGCTGCATAACGTTTCTGGCCCTCCCCCAAACCCCCGCCACCCACCCGGTTCTTAGCTGGCGGCCCGGCGTTCACTGTGCGACGTCTTCTCCGATCCAGAAGAAGGGCTGCAATACCTGGTTAACTTTGAGGGATATGGTCCAGAGGAGCATTCTTGGGTTCCGGCACGGCATATTCTGGACAAGTCCCTCATCCGGAATTTCCATCTCACCCATCCTGGTCAACCTGGTGGTCCGTCAGGAGCCGGACTTTGAGGAGGGATTACTGTAATATTCCTCATGCCATGTCTGGTCTTATCCTATCTGTCTGATCTCGCCCACGTGCGCCATGCCTGATTCCTTTCCCCACTCCACCTGTGATCCTCACTATTTAAACGCCCCTTTGGTTCTGCTTCCCTGCCAGATTTTCTTACGCTTACGCCAGTAGATATCCACCCTGATTATCACGCTCTCCTTCGCCGGTGCCGACCTGTTTTCATGCTCCTAGAGTTTTTGCCTTTGCCAAGCCCCTGACTACCTCGATTGCCTTTCGGATCCCAGAACATTGAACCTCGCTAAAGATTCTGACCACCGCTCTCTGCTTTCTCCTATTCAACAATCGCTGTCTGCCCGTGCATTACCTGTGTCCGTCCCCCGAATCTGGATTTGGGCTCTATCTCAAAGAAACAAGGTGACTGTGCAATATTCTAAATATCAATTCCCAAACAGAGAAGCAAGCGGAGCCCACACTCTGTCACGAGTCTGTGCGTACGGAACGCCGCTGCAGCCCCTCTCTCTGACATCACCACCCCAGGGGAATCCTTGCCTGAACGCTGCTGCAGTCTCTCTCTGACGTCACCGCCCCAGTGGACTCCCCCACCTGCACCTCCGCTGCAGTCCCAGAGTCGGAGCTCCAGAACTTCATTGCTCATTTATACCCTACAAAATAAACCACTTGAGTTATATTTCACTCCTGTGTTTTGGCTGAATTTCTGGGTCTCCCTTATGGTTCATTACACGATTTCTTTATTTTTTTCTTTTCGGTTTGTTTTAGAATGTTATTGTTGCTATTATTATTATTATTATTATTATTATTATTATTATTATTATTATTATTATTATCATCATTATTAGTAGTAGTGTAGTAGTAGTAGTAGTAGTAGTAGTAATGCTGTTGTTACTGTTGCAATTGCTATTATCATAATTACCACTACTGTTATCAATATAGTTGCTATTACTGTCACTGTATTGACCCGAAGCTAATTAATTAGATAATATTGATTTGATAAGAAGGGGTGGGATAAAATAAGTTTGAACTCTTCCCACTCCTTTTTGAATGTGTGTTCTTGGTATGATTATTTATTGGTTATCACGTGTTCGAAATAAAAATGTAAATTAAATAAAAAAAATTTAACAACTGGAGAGTGGTAGAAGAGAAAAGTAGCAGAGTGAAGAAAAGTGGTCAGATTTTCATGATTTACTCTTGTTAGGTTAATTTTTACTATTTATACTACTTGACCTCAAAAAATAGTCTACTGCTGTATAAAAAGATTATTCAACAAGGTAGAACAGCATATCATCATTAATAGAGGTGAATAAGCACAATCCTAGGTTTCTTTTTATTACAGTCGGCAAACGTACACAGGCAAGGCAATTTTATTTGTATAGCACACTTTCAAGGTAATTCAAGGTGCTTTACATGATTAAGTGGTAAAAATAGAAATAGCAATAAAACGCAGGCAAAGCATATAAAGTAAGAGCTATGGGGCACCCCACATGTGATTTCTGTTTGTTCTGATGAAAAGTTTCCTATTGAAAAAAAGAAGTCCCTGTTCTTTAGGTAAGACTCGAACCAGCCAAGTACTCTACCAGAGAGTCCGACCCAGCTCTCCAGTCGTTCCAATAATATGTCATGGTCAACAGTGTCAAATGCTCCACTGAGATCCAACAGAACCAGCACTGTGGTTCTACCACAGTCTGCATTTATGCGGATGTCATTGAAAACATTGACGAGGGCAGTCTAAGTGCTCTGGTGAGCACGGAAACCAGACTGTGAAGAGATAGAAATTCTGTAAATGTTGTATGAGGGTTTAATTCTGTAGTGCATGTGGAAACACTTAGAAACAGTGAACAATCAAGAAGAATGTGGTACATCATGTGTGCCTTGTGGGAAGCAGCTGTGACCATTCTGTGAAAGAAGATCTACGTGGGAGGAGTTTTCTGCTAACTCTTGTTTCATTAAAAACCTTATGCTGACTTAAAGCTGTGCTCAGTTACTAGAACTGAGTCCAGTAAACGATGTCTCGCTGTTAAAATATATAATTGTTGTTTGTTGTTCTTATTGCTCCTTTTTACAGAAATGAATGAGTACGCGGGAAGGTCAAATGAGAGCTCAGAGAGAGCCCAAGGTCATAAATTAAATGTGTGTCTGTTCTTTTAAGAGAGGCTTTAGATTAGAGTGAAAACACCTTTCCAACAACTGACAACCGTCAAAACGATTGCTCATTGTTAGGAAGCTATTTAACTGCTGAAACAGCTTTTTCAACAATCTTACTGATGAATGGAAGATTAGAAATTGGCCTGTGGTTCTGCATTAACATGTCCAGATTATTCTTTTTTAGCAGTGGTTTAATAACTGCTGTTTTAAAGCCTGGGGGAAGACACCTGACAGGAGGCATGAGTTCACTATTTTAATCAGATCAGACCCAATGACAGGGAAGACTTTCTTAAGGAAAGCTGTGGGTAGGATATCAAGACAGCAAGGGGAGGAGCTTAATTGGTTAATGATTTCTTCTAGGGTTTTTTGGTTTAATTCCTGAAATTCTGACATGTTTTCTACATTTGTGTTATTTGGGTATGACGTTGGTAGTTGGCTCGGTGCTGCGTTACAGACCGACCGTATAATTGTTAGAATCTTTTCAGTGAAAAAGCTGCAAATTCATTGCAGGCCCTGGTAGAGTTTAGTTCAGGGGCTACTGTCACTGAAGGATTAGTTAGTTTTTCCACTTTTGTAAATAGAGTCCGTGCATTATTAATGTTTCTGTTAATTATTTTAGAAAAGAACAATTCCCTAGCTTTTTTAAAGTTAACTGATATCTGTTCAGTCTCTCTTTGTAGATCTCACAGTGAACCTGGAGTCGAGTTTTCCACCATTTTCTCTTGGCTCGTCGACACTCTTTCTTCACTACGTACCAGTGGATGTCTTGTCCAATGAGGCTTCTTTCTACCTGAGACTACTTTCGCTTTAGTCAGAGCAATGGAATCCATGAGCTCTGAGATTTTCACGAGGAAATTATCTACAAGCTTGTTTATTGAGTTGGAGTTGGGAGATGAAGGGGATGTGGTGGAAGGGTAAGTACTTTTAAATGTTTCAACAGAACTGTCCCAGATAAAATGGTTTTTTACAGTTATCTCCCTGTGGCTAGATATTTTAGCAGAGATTATATTTTTAAAGAAAACAAAGAAATGGTCAGATAATGCAAGATCAATTACCGAGATGTCAGATATAGTTAAACCGTTGCAATTAATAATAATTAATTAATTACATTATTAAGTCCAGAGTGTGTCCTTTTATTGTCTGTTGGTTGTTTGACATGCTGGATCAGGCCGAAGTTATGAAGAGTATCACTTAATGTTTTTGCTAGTCTATCCTGGGGGTTGTCAGTGTGAATGTTGAAGTCCCCCACAATGATTAATTGGTCATAATCGACACATATTACGGAAAGAAGGTCGCTGAAATCATTAAATAAGTTAGAGTTAAGTTTTGGGGGTTTATATAAACTTAGAAATATAGCTTTTTTAGGCCCATTTATCTGGGTGGCTAGATATTCAAAAGAGTCAAATGTGCCCAGGGATACCTTTTTAAAATTCATTGAAATTTGAAAAGTTGTGGCTACACCTCCACCTCGTCTGTGTTTCCTGCTCTCACTTAAGAAATTGTAATTTGGAAGAGTAGATTCTATCAATACAGATGTTTCATTATTTATATCTAGCCATGTTTCTAATAAAAAAAGAGCATGTATTTTATGTTCAGCGATGAATTCAATGATTAAGAGTGACTTTCCTGATAGAGACCTAATATTTAATAAAGGCAACTTAAGTGATATGATAATCGGTAGCTGAACCTTCTGACAGGTGATCAATTTGAGATTTTATTTTACTATAAATGCGTTTGGCTTTAATTTTTTGTTTTCTCTTGCTAATAATAACTTCTATGATTTTTTGGGGGTGGCCGGACAACTTCTGGAAGATGGTGGGAGTGGAATTACTGTCCAGTTCCCTTGCACATCAGATGTCCGTAATTACCAGTTCAGGCATTGGCAGAGTACATCCAGTGTTAGTCCCAGAAGACTGATGTAGTCCAAGTTCCTGCTTGGCTGCAATGCCCTGTTGGACGGGGGGCATCGACTGGGATGATCCCCCCAGTAACTGAACATCCACTGTGTCCTGTTATTAACTTTTTACTTTCTGTAACATAGAAAGTTCTCTTATATCAGATCTTCTGTTCTTTCTGTGTTTCTGCTCTGTCTTCTCAAACCCCCAGACGGTCGTGGCAGATGGCCGCTCCTACTGAGCCTGGTTCTGTTGGAGGTTTCTTCCTGTTAAAGGGGAGTTTTTCCTCTCCACCGTCGCTACATGCTTGCTCAGTATGAGGGATTGCTGAAGGATTGCTGTGGTTGGAAAGTCTGAATCAACGGGGCCCAACCTCACGCCAATGACTGATGCAATCTGCTGGGATTCCTTAAATAGGAAACTTTTTAACTGATTGGAATGTTTGTATAAATGTATTGAAATGACTTCTTGTTAAGTGCCTTGAGATGGCATCTGTTGTGAATTGGCGCTATATAAATAAACTGAATTGAATTGAATTGAAGTTTCGGTGTTAGTTGTGATCCAATTCTAATTTGTGCTTTCAGTCTGTCTGAGAAATCTCTAAACGGAGAGCCATTAGGTGTTGATGAGTCTGATGACATTGGAATATTTACTGGAAGTGTTTGTTCTCTGTCAGTCTGTACAGCTGTCTGTTTTGGTGATGATGTAATCTTCAGTTTGGCTGTGTCGGGAAATGTTTGTTCTCTTAAAGTATCAACAGGCCGTGCTCCAAGGTCAGTTCTGGGGGGTTTATTCAGATTACAGAAAATATTTTAGGTCAACAGTCTCAGTCCAGCTCTATTAAGATAACGGTTATTTGACTTGAACAAGTGTTTTGCAGATCCAAATATTATAAATTATTAATAAGTTATAAATAAATGGGATCGAAACAAAACAGATTTTGTTTTCAATCGTTTATGGAGCATGCGAAGTCGACTGTACCTTTCATCATTCCCTTCAGGGATTGGTCCACTGATAAAGATGTTTATGTTAAGTCCACCAAGTCTCTGTAGCAGATCAAGGCAAGGCAAGGCAAGTTTATTTGTATAGCACAATTCATGTTACAAGACAATTCAAAGTGCTTTACATAAAACATCAAAAGCATTACAGCAGGGTGCAGAAAAAGCAAAAGTACAGGAATAAAAACCATGATTTAAAATGAACAACAACAAAAAAATCTATCTTAAAAGAAGCCATGAAGATTTAAAACTTAGAATACCTAATCAAAAGCAGCTGAGGACAGGTGGGTCTTTTACCTGGATTTAAATAAACTGAGTGTTTCAGCTGATCTTAGGCTTTCTGGGAGTTTGTTCCAGACATGTGGAGCATAGAAGCTGAACGCAGCTTCTCCATGTCTGGTTCTGACTCTGGGAACTGATAAAAGAGCGGCTCCAGATGACCTGAGGGGTCAAGTAGGTTCATACTGGGTCAGGAGATCACTGATGTATTTTGGTCCTAAACCATTCTGAGCTTTATAGACCAGCAGCAGAACTTTGAAGTGTATCCTCTGACAGACAGGCAACCAGTGTAAAGACCTCAGAGCTGGACTGATGTGGTCCACTTTTTGGTCTTAGTGAAAACTCGAGCAGCAGAGTTCTGGATAAGCTGCAGTTTCCTAATTGATTTTTTAGGTAGACCTGTAAAGACGCTGTTACAATAATCAAGCCGACTAAAGATGAATGCATGGACTAGTTTTTCCAGGTCCTGCTGAGACATCGGATCTTTTATCCTTGAGGTATTCTTAAGGTGATAGTAGGCTGATTTTGTGATTGCATTAATGTGTTTTTCAAAGTTTAGGTCTGAGTCCATCACTATACCCAGATTTCTGACGTAGTTGGTGGTTTTTAGGTGTATGGACTGAAGCCCTGTGGTGACCTTAAATCTTTTCTCTTTAGCTCCAAAGACAATTAGCTCCATTTTGTTTTTGTTCAACTCCAGAAAATTGTGGCACATCCAGTCATTAATTTCCTCAATGCATTTGCCAAGAGCCTGTACAGGCCCTTGGTCTTCTGGTGACATTCTAATATATATTTGTGTGTCATCTGTATAGCTATGGTAACTTATATTGTTGTTATTTATTAACTGTGCCAGTGGGAGCATATAGTTGTTAAACAGAAGAGGTCCCAGGATGGAACCCTGGGGAACCCCACATGTAATTCCAGTCTGCTCAGATGTAAAGTTACCTATTGACACAAAGTACTTCCTGTTCTCTAAGTACTCTTTGAACCAGTTCAGTACAGTGCCAGAGAGAGTTTGAGTAAAATAATTTGGTCAACTGTATCAAATGCAGCACTGAGATCCAGTAAAACTAACACTGACAGTTTTCCACTGTCAGTATTCAAACGGATGTCATTGATGACTTTGGTCAGAGCAGTCTCAGTGCTGTGGTGCTGTCTAAAACCTGACTGAAAGACATCATAGCAGTTGCTTTGTCTTAAGAAGTCATTTAGCTGATGAAAAACAGCCTTTTCAATGATCTTACTTAAAAATGGAAGATTGGAGATGGGCCTGTAGTTGTTCATTTGTGTCTTGTCCAGATTGTCTCTTTTCAGCAGTGGTTTAATTACAGCTGTTTTCAGGGGCTCTGGGAAAACAGCCGACCTTAAAGATGAGTTCACAATCTGTAGCAGACCTTTTTGAAAAAGCCTGTGGGCAGGATGTCTAAGCAGCAAGAAGAGGAGTTCAGTTGACGTAAGATGTCCTCCAGATCTTTGCTGTTTATGAGATAAAACTGTTTCATGCTATTTAAACAGATTTTCCATGGACACTGTACATAACCTGAACCTGCGTTTAATGAACCAACCGCTTGTCTAATATTTTGGATTTTGTCTGTGAAGAATTTGGCAAAGTCATTGCAGGCCTTGGTGGAATAGAGTTTAGGTGCTACTGACACAGGAGAGTTTGTTAGCCTGTCGACTACAGCAAATAATGCGCTAGCACTATGACTATTTCTGGTGATGATGTCAGAAAAATATGACTTCCTTGCATTCCTCAGTTGTAAGTTATAAAAGTGAAGTTTCTCTTTATACATGTCATAATGAACCTGAAGTTTTGTTTTTCTTCATCTGCGCTCGGCTTTCTGACACTCCCTTTTTTCATTTCTCACCAGTGTGGAATTTCTCCATGGAGACTTTTTCCTTCCAGAGATAACCTTCACCTTAGTGGGAGCAATAGTATACATAACATTTAATATTTTAGCATTAAAGCTGTTGACAAGTTCATTGACTGAACCCCCTGACAGGGCAGGTGTTAGAGAGAAGACCTGGTTAAAGATGTCACTAGTGTTTTCAGTTATACATCGTTTTGTGATAACCTCCGTTAAAACATTTATGTGAACTGAAATTATACTCTCAAAGAAAACACAACAATGGTCAGACAAGCCAACATAACGCACATTAATCTTGGAAAGGCCCAGACCCTTCGAGATCAGTAAGTCCAAAACATGACCCTTATTATGTGTGGGCTCTGTTATATGCTGAGTCAGCCCAAAGTTGTCCAGAGTGTTACTCAGGTCTTTAGACCCTTTGTTCTGGGGATTGTCAACATGGATGTTAAAATCACCAAAAATAATTATATAGTCAAAATCAACACAGATTATAGACAGCAGTTCATTAAAATCATCATTAAAGTCAGCACAGTAATTTGGAGGCCGATAAATGTTAAGAAACATGGCTCTAGATGAGGCCATCAGCTGTACAGCAACATATTCAAAAGAAGGAAAACTTCCAAGAGATAACTGCTTACACTGGAATGATTCATTAAATAAAACAGCAACTCCTCCACCTCTCCTGTTCTGTCTGGCCTGGTTGACAAAACTAAAGTTGGGAGGGGTTGATTCGATAAGAGAAACACTGCTATTCTGATCCAACCAAGTCTCAGTTAAAAACATAAAATCAAGGCTATGCTCAGTGATAAGATAAGTGATTAAAAATGTCTTCCCTACTATAGACCTGACATTTAATAAGGCCATCTTAACAGGTTTAAGAGTATTATTGTGCCCAGAAATGATCGAACCTTCTAATGAACAGGGTCCCAGCTTGTCCTGGGAAAAGTTCTGACTGCTGATATCCACGCAGCCTGGACCCTTAACACATCATACATCAGACTGTGGAGATTGTACATGCTTACGTGGTGGGGTAGGAGGGGGCCGGGCTTGTTGGGCTACTTTTGATCGTCCTGGTGTGGGGTTTATGGGTAAAGAAAACAGATTGGTCTGGGGGGTAGATCTGAGCCAAATGTTGACCCGCTCCATCATCTGCTCAGTGAATTTCAGATGGGGGGAGGGTGGGGGGGGGGGAGACGGTGGGCTGTCAGGGGTTTGCGGGGGCGATGGAGGTCCGCTGTCCTGTTTTTTAGGGCTGTTGAGGGCTTTTGGGGCAAATAAAGATCCTTCTTCCTGCTTCTGTTCGAAGCTTCCCATGAGTGAGGGCAGAAGAAGTTCCCCCCCTCTGCACTCAGCTTTGTTTGGTCTTCCTTTTGAGATAAGTCTTTTTGTATCTCCTTTTTGGCTCCAAGCACAGAGGGATGATGCAGGAAGTAGAAAATATTGGAGGTAAACAGTCTTACACCTGACCAGAAAAATGTGAAAGTTGTTAATAAATTGCAGTTTTCTGTCAGCACAGGCAGATAAAATCCACTTATTTAATGCCAAAAGACGGCTAAATCTTTCTTCTCCTCCTCTGATGGGTGGAAAAGGTCCACTGATGAATACTGCTGCATCCAACGAGCTCACAGTGTTCAGTAATCCAGTGAAGTCCCGTTTCAGAACCTCCAATTGTTGCTTGGACACATCATTCGACCCTGTGTGGAGAACGATGTTTTTCACTGTTGGATATTTAGTCACAGTTTTCAGAATCCTCTTCTGCATGTCACTGACCATATCCTTTGGAAAGCAGAGGACTTTGGTGTTCTTTCCACACATCCACTGAACGTCCTTTACAGAGGAATCACCTACAATCAGAGTTTCAGGCCCAGTCTTTTGCTTTCTCTGTGGCCTCTCACTCTCTGACAGGTAATCAGTCCTCATCTCGCTGCCTTGGGGTGGATGGTCGTCAGCTTCACATTTGGTTGTTTTGAAAGTCTGTGGCTAACTTTCCCATTTGCAGCTGTTCTGTCCCATGTCCTCTCATGTACGGGAGTAGAAGAAGCCCTCTCTCTTGTAGGGAGTGCAGGCCAGTCGGTCTCATCACAGATTTCCGCTCGCTGTGTCCAGCCTGCACTATGTCCTCCCGTCTCCCAGAGACATGATTTAGTTTTTGGCTTAGCACCAAGACAGATCAGAGAAGTCTGCTTTGAGAACTTGCTTTTTGGCTATATCAGTTGATTCTGCATGGATAACAAGCTTTTCCAGGTTAGGATGTTGTTTTGAAGACCAGACTCCAGACTCACCTTTTTAGCCTAGCTTTTAATTGATTATTATTTATAAGTATCTGCTTGATTGCTCTGCATGTTTTATCTGATCACACTTGATCAATGTTTTACACTAAATAATTCTAAATTTTATCAGTGTTAAAATATTAATCAGTGTTTTACTATATGAACTCATACTTATTTACTCTTTATTTTAATATTTTTAAATGATGTGATGAATGATTATATTTTATCAGTTTTTTACTATCTAATCTTATCACATTTATTTACTGTTTATCTTTAGATTTTAATTTGTTATCTTAATCCCCGCTACAGTGTTTCCTCTGTGGGAGCCCTCTGCCCCGGGAGCGGTGGTTGGCTGCGGCCGCCTAGGTGGAGGTGGGGGTCTTGCCCTTGCCTCCACTGGGCGCCCAGTGTCGGTGCCTCGTTTGTTGCTGTTGATCTGCCACTGCCGGTGCAGATGGCTCCTTTTATGGCGTTTCCTTGCATGGTTCATCTGCACTCAGCCCATTGTCCTTTTTTACTGTTGCTTTTAACTGTATGTGTGCATGGAAGTTGGGTTGGGGGGGGGGGGGGGGTATAACTGACCATGCTTTTAAATTTGTGGGGAAGGGATGGGAATGTAGTTTTATGTGGGGTAATTTTAATCTGTAAAGCACTTTGTGATGCAATTTTGTATGAAAAGCGCTTTATAAATAAAGTTTGATTTTGTTTGATTTTATTAATAGACCCGTGTTATGTGTCCACTTCGTGTGGATGGACTCTTATGATTCAGTTGAGCTTTCGGAATTATCAAAAATATTAGCCTCATCTAAACCTTCAACTTGCATGTTGGGCCCAATCCCAACCAAATTATTTAAGGAAGTGTTCTATTTGGTTCCTGGCCCCATTTTAAATATGATGTATCTATCCTTAATAAATGAATACGTACCACAGGATTTTAAGGTTGCTATTTACAATCCTTGAGAAAATTATTGCTAATCAAGTATGTGAGCATCTGAACAGTAACAACCTGTTTGAAGAGCTTCAGTTAGGTTTTAGAGCTCATCATTGCACTGAAACAGCACTGGTGAAGGTTACTAATGATATTCTCATGACCTCAGATAATGACTGTTCTGGTCTTGTTAGATCTCAGTGCTGCTTTTGACACTGTTGATCATAAAATTCTCTTAGGAGCACCACGTAGAACAGTGGTTAAGATGGGCGCCCCATGTTCAGAGGCCTTCAGTCCTTGCAGCGGTTGTCCCGGGATCGATCCCTTTACTGCGAACATTTGTCAATGTCTCTCCCCCTTTCTGAACAGTCCACTGTCAAATGAAAGCCACTGTGGCCACAAAACTTAAAAAAAAAAAGAAAGACTTGAACATGTTGCAGGGATCAAAGGAACAGCACTAGGCTGGTTTAAACCATATTTGTCTGACATATTCCAGTTTGTTCATGTTAATGATCAATCTTCTTCACTCTCAAGGGTTACTTGTGGAGTTCCACAGGGTTCTGTGCTTGGAGCAATTCTTTTCACCATATATATGCTCCCAATTGGTAGAATCATTAGACAGTATGGGATAAATTTCCCCAGCTATGCCGATGATACACAACTATATTTATCCATAAATCCTGATGAACCCAGTCAGTTAGGTAGATTACAAGCATGTCTGGAAGACATAAAAACATGGATGACCCTAAACTTTTTGCTTTTAAATTCTGACAAGACAGAAGTTGCTGTCTTTGGACCAGAAGTTCTAAAAAAGAAACTGATAAGTCAATCACTTCATCTGGATGGCATTAAATTGGCCCCCAGTAATAACGTAAAGAACCTCGGCGTTATTTTTGACCAAGACTTGACATTTAAATCCCATATTAAACAGGTTTCTAGGATTTCTTTCTTTCACCTCCGGAATATTGCCAAAATTAGAAACATCCTGTCCAGGAGTGATGCTGAGAAACTAGTCCATGCATTTGTTACCTCAGGGCTGGACTACTGTAATTCTTTACTATCAGGTAGTCCACAAAATGCCATTAAAAGCCTTCAGTTGATCCAAAATGCGGCAGCAAGAGTTCTGATAAATATTAAAGAGAGATCACATTTCTCCGGCTTTAGCTTCCCTTCATTGTCTCCCTATTAAATCCAGAATAGAATTTAAGATCCTTCTTCTTACATACAAAGCACTTAATAATCAAGCTCCATCATACATCAGAGATCTAATTGTTCCATATGTTCCTAACAGAGCACTTTGCTCTCAGACTACAGGTTTACTTGTAGTTCCTAGGATTTCTAAAAGTAGAATGGGAGGCAGATCTTTTAGTTATCAGGCTCCTCTCCTGTGGAACCAGCTCCCAGCTTTAGTCCGTGAGGCAGACACTCTGTTTACTTTTAAGGCCAGGCTTAAAACTTTCCTTTTTGATAAAGCTTATAGTTAGAGTGGCTTAGATCATCCTGAGCTATCTCTGTAGTTATGCTGCTATAAGCTTAGACTGCTGGAGGACAGACTTACCAATTTTCTTCACTCTGCTACTTCTTTCTACTACTACTCTCCAGTTGTATTACAGTACATTCTGCTATTTCGACTGTTAACTTTGTGTTCTCTCAGTGTTTTTCTCTCCATAGAAGATATACCTGGTCGGGTATCCTGCTTGGCTGCAATGCCCTGTTGGACGGGGGGCATCGACTGGGATGGTGCTCCCAGTAACTGAACATCCACTGTGTCATGTTATCAACTTTTTACTTTCTGTAACATAGAGAGTACTCTCATATCGGATCTTCTGTTCTTTCTGTGTCTCTGCTCTGTCTTCTCAAACCCCCAGACGGTCGTGGCAGATTGCTGCTCCTACTCAGCCTGGTTCTGTTGGAGGTTTCTTCCTGTTAAAGGGGAGTTTTTCCTCTTCACCGTCGCCACATGCTTGCTCAGTATGAGGGATTGCTGAAGGATTACTGTGGTTGGAAAGTCTGCCCAACCTCATGCCAATAACTGACGCAATCTGCTGGGATTCCTTAAATAGGAAACTTTTTAACTGATTGGAATGTTTGTATAAATGTATTGAAATGACTTCTTGTTAAGTGCCTTGAGATGACATCTGTTGTGAATTGGTGCTATATAAATAAACTGAATTGAAACTGAATTGAATTGAATTAATTGATATGTAGCAGCAGTTGCATCATAATTTATTCAGTGCAGCTGAAAAACCATCAAAAATATTCTTGCAAATTTAAAACATGCCTGCAGTGGTCCTGCTGCTCTTTTTGATTCCAATAACTTACAGTTTAATCCCAGGTTCAGAAAGAAATTAAGAAAATGTGTTCATGTATTTTGTAGGCCCCCAGGAGGGAGAGGAATAACAAAACATCAAAACTGCACCTCTGAAATCCCTAGTAAGATTATCTAATATCATTACAAATAGATGTAGAGGTTTGTGCAGATTGGCCAATGTGCAGGATGTGTGCTCTTAGATTTAGTTTTGTTATTTTCATCAAATCCCATTACATTTATCCAATCAAGATACTACATATTCCTGAAGCACCAGGTAATACCTGAAAGACCTAATTACAGAACAGTTAAAGCAAATTGCTAGTTGCAACAACACATTTTAATCGTATTATTTCTTGGCAGTGCATGCTGAACATTACTGTTGACCCAGAAAAAATTCCAACATAGCTACAGTATGTACGAGGTCCTCTGGAGAGCGTTTTCCCTCTGTACTCTTTTGGACGTTTCTCTCGATCTGCCATCACCCTGTTGCTAAACTAACAAGGCATACAGCCATCAAGCTTCTCTGGATTCTGGTGGCCTCTGCCTAAACCTTCGCTGTCAGGACTGCACTGCCATCCGGACAATGCCCTTCTTCCATGTCGGAGATACATTCACAGTGGCTCCTGCAGGACTTTTTCCTTCAACACTTTTAAAACAATAAAATCCTTCTGGTCCACCACTCGCAGCAATCACCAAACCCTGAGTGGGATGCTGGTGGTTGTGAACTAGCCAGACTGGCTTACCAGCAATGATAATCTCATCCATGATCTCATCACTGATTGTAAGTTTGACTATCTCTGGCTGACTGAAACTTGGCAGCAGCCAAATTAATTTTCACAGCTAAATGAATACACTTCTCTTGGCTTCGTTTACATCAGTCATCTGCATGGCAATGGCCAGAGAGGTCTTGTGATAATTCATTGCGAGACAGGGAGAGTCCTCCCAGTCCCTTTGCCTGCCTTTAGGTCTTTTGAAAGTTCTGTATTTAAACTGCCTGGTCCTACTCCCACCATTGTTGCCTCAGTTTCCGCCCCCTTATAGCCACATAGTAGTTTTAAAAATTATTTTTCTACTCTACTCAACGAGCTATCTAGGCTCTCAAAAACTGTGATATTGTTGGGGGAGTTCAATTTACATATGGTGTCCGTTTTCTTTCTCCTCTACTGACCCCTGGAATACCCCAAAACTCTGGACACTGAAAGCTTAACGTTGCAAACTTAAGTGACTCTACAAAGGAAATGGTATCATGATACATAAATTTTTTTAAAAAAAATCACATATTGTATTATAAGGATTCAATTGCTAAAGTTAAATCAAATGAATACTCCGGTCTTATCATCAAAAATTAACAAATAAATAAATATACAAATTAAAAAATAAATATTTTACATATTCTTTCTCTCATTAGTGTGGCATTTAGCAAAAATGAATATTTTTGGCAACTATAACTAGCCAAGAGACGTTTGGTCTGATTTAGTTTTAGACAAGTTGGATATATCTTTTATGTGGTGTATGTAAAATTGTGGTCTTAACACTCTTAACATCTCATGATACATTCAACCAGAGGCACCAGATGCGTAAAAACGACAAAGTGTGAGCCCCAGCCTGGGGGGAGGCGTGGGGTTCCCATGCCCAGGAAGAGGCCCCCTTCCTGGGTAAAAAGAGCCAGCCTAAGCCCCCGCCTTACCAGAGGCACCAGATGCGTAAAAACGACAAAGTGTGAGCCCCAGCCTGGGGGGAGGCGTGGGGTTCCCATGCCCAGGAAGAGGCCCCCTTCCTGGGTAAAAAGAGCCAGCCTAAGCCCCCGCCTTACCAGAGGCACCAGATGCGTAAAAATGACTAAGTGTCGGCCCGTTGCCTTACCAGAGGCACCAGATGCGTAAAAACGACTAAGTGTCGGCCCGCTGCCTTACCAGAGGCACGAACTGAGCGTATGGTTCTATACTGCGTAGCATGGGTTGCCCATTGGACATGGTCTCTCATGGTAGTCGCCAGGAGCCCAGTCGAGAAAAACACCTCCCGCAGGATAGTAAGAGCGAGTCTTTTAGGAGCGTGGCAAGGAAAAAAAGTCTAAGTCTTGGGAGTAAGGCCCGTTGCCCTGGAGCCGGATCCCCAAGTCCTCTCCCTCCGGCCTGTGAGCAGCATGCCCTGGGTGAGTCTTGGGGTCGGGTCCTGGGTCCTGGATCCAGCCTCGAGCTCCTCTCCCTCCGGCCTGTGAGCAGCAGGCCCTGGGTGAGTCTTGGGGTCGGGTCCTGGGTCCTGGATCCAGCCTCGAGCTCCTCTCCCTCCGGCTTGTGAACAGCATGCCCTGGGTGAGTCTTGGGGTCGCCAGGAGCCCAGTCGAGAAAAACACCTCCCGCAGGATAGTAGGAAGGTGTTTGTGGACCCAGCCCGGCCGGTCCCATGCCCGGGAAGATGCTTGGTTCCCGGGTAAAATGTCGAGCCTCAGCCCCTTGTCTTTCCAGTCTCACCGGATGCGTCAAAATGACTAAGTGTCGGCCCCAGGCTGTGGGGATGCGCGGGGTTCCCATGCCCAGGAAGAGGCCCCGTTCCTGGGTAAAAAGAACCAGCCTAAGCCCCTTGCCTTACCAGAAGGACCGGATGCGTAAAAATGACTAAGTGTCGGCCCCAGGCTGTGGGGATGCGCTGGGTTCCCATGCCCAGGAAGAGGCCCCGTTCCTGGGTAAAAAGAACCAGCCTAAGCCCCTAGCCTTACCAGAGGCACCAGATGCGTAAAAATGACTAAGTGTCGGCCCGCTGCCTTACCAGAGGCACCAGATGCGTAAAAATGACTAAGTGTCGGCCCGCTGCCTTACCAGAGGCACCAGATGCGTAAAAACGACTAAGTGTTGGCCCCTGCCTTACCAGAGGCGCGAGATTGAGCGTATCGTTCTATACTGCGTAGCATGGGTTGCCCATTGGACATGGTCTCTCATGGTAGTCGCCAGGAGCCCAGTCGAGAAAAACACCTCCTGCAGGATAGTAAGAGCGAGTCTTTTAGAAGCTTGGCAAGGAAAAAAAGACTAAGTGTCGACCAGGAAAGTTTGTTCTTCTGACCGAGTGGCAAACGTGGCCTGCCAACGGAGGGCTTCCGCCGGGCCTGGTGCTCAGCGCAGGGGGGGGCGCCAATCTCCGTCGAGCCCCGCACGTGCGGGCGCGGCTGCCGGTGGACCACGTCTCCGAGCTGACCGCGTCCCGCGTGCGACCGGGGGCCTCCGGCGGAGACGGGACCGCTCCAGCGGGGGAGAGAGGGGCCAAAGGGAGGACCGTGTCGGATGGACGGCGGTCGTCGGATCTTCGGATCCGGACCCCTGCGTCGCCTCGGGGCACCCGGCCCTACCCCGTAGCTCGTCGTGAGCCTCCCTCCCCCATCTAACCCGCATCCCGCCCTCGGGCGGTTGCGGGCGGTGGGCGGGGAGCCACGCGAAAGGCCTCCTCAGAGGCCGCTCGATTCGACTACGACCTCAGATCAGACGAGACGACCCGCTGAATTTAAGCATATTACTAAGCGGAGGAAAATAAACTAACAAGGATTCCCTCAGTAGCGGCGAGAAAAGAGGGAAGAGCCCAGCGCCGAATCCCCGTCCGACTGGCGGGCGTGGGACATGTGGCGTACAGAAGACCGCTTGCCCGGTGTCGCTCGGGGGCCTGAGTCCTCCTGATCGAGGCTCAGCCCGTGGACGGTGTGAGGCCGGTAACGGCCCCCGTCGCGCCGGGGTCCGGTCTTCTCGGAGTCGGGTTGTTTGGGAATGCAGCCCAAAGTGGGTGGTAAACTCCATCTAAGACTAAATACCGGCACGAGACCGATAGTCGACAAGTACCTTAAGGGAAAGTTGAAAAGAACTTTGAAGAGAGAGTTCAAGAGGTAAACGGTTGGAGTCCGTGCAGTCTGCCCGGGGGATTCAACTCGGCGGGTAAGGGACGGCCGCTCGGTGCGGGAGGATCCCCTCGCGGGACCTCTCCCTGGACGCCGGCCGGCCCCCGCCGGGCGCATTTCCTCCGTGGCGGTGCGCTGCGACCGGCTCCGGATCGGCCAGGAAGGGCTCGGGGCGAAGGTGGCTCGCGGTCTCGGCCGTGAGCTTTACAGCGACCTATCGCCTGGACCTCGCCGCTTTCCGGGGCCGTGGAACGAGTGCTCACTGCGCCCTCTCTCCCCTTTCCTCGCGGGGGGCGGGGGCTGGGGAGGGATGGGGCCCCCTCGCTCCCGGCGCGGCTGTCGACCGGGGCGGACTGTTCTCAGTGCGCCCCAACCGCGTCGCGTCGCGCCGCCAGGGCGGGGATCGGCCCACGTCAAAGGCGCAAGGGGTCTGTGGCGATGTCGGCTACCCACCCGACCCGTCTTGAAACACGGACTAAGGAGTCAGAGGGCACGCGAGTCAGAGGGCTCGACGAAACCCCGTGGCGCAATGAAAGTGTGGGCCGGCGCGCGCCGGCTGAGGTGGGATCCCGGGCCCCCCCGTGGCCCGGGCGCACCACCGGCCCGTCTCGCCTGCACCGTCGGGGAGGTGGAGCATGAGCGTGTGTGATAGGACCCGAAAGATGGTGAACTATGCCTGGGCAGGGCGAAGCCAGAGGAAACTCTGGTGGAGGCCCGTAGCGGTCCTGACGTGCAAATCGGTCGTCCGACCTGGGTATAGGGGCGAAAGACTAATTGAACCATCTAGTAGCTGGTTCCCTCCGATGTTTCCCTCAGGATAGGTAGGGAAATGGGCTACCTTCGTCCACCAGGTGGCAAAGGACGAGTAGGAACGGGTCACTTTAAAAGTATCCCAATATGAATGGTGCTTTTTGGGCTACTTTTTCGTTGCGCTAAAATGAAATGGGATTTTTTGAGTTGGGGGGGCGTGTCCCCGAGCGAACGTGGGTCATTTTGGGTTACTTTACAGTGTGCCAAGATGAAATGGGGTCATTTTGGACTACTTCTGTGTGCCCCAAATTGAAATGGGGTGTCTTTGGGCTACTTTTCAGTATCCCAAAATGAAATGGGGTGTCTTTGAGCTACTTTTCAGTATCCCAACCTGAAATGGGTTACTTTGGGCTACTTTTCTGTGTCCCAAATTGAAATGTGACTTTGGCATATGGGAAGGGTGTCCCAAAGTGAAATGGGATCATTTCTGGTTACTTTTTAGTGTCCCAAAATGAAATTTGACTCTGTCATATTGGAGGGGTGTCTCTAAGTGAAATGGGGTCATTTTGGATTACTTTTTAGTGTCCCAAAATTAAATGTGACTTTGTCATATGGGAGGTGTGTCCCTGTGTGAAATGTGGTCAGTTTGGGCTACTTTTTAGTGTCCCAAAAGGAAATATGACTTTGTCATATGGGAGGGGTGTCCCTGAGTGAAACAGGTTCGGTTTGGGCTACTTTTTCATGTGCTACAATAAAGTTCAACTTCCGAGAGCCGGGACGCGTTCCCAAAGTTTATTGGGTATACCTTAAAGTGTCCCCACTACAAAAATAACATGCTGCAGAAGAATTCATTCTGGGGTTTTGGGTACATCGTGGGGTAGTGTGGGGTTCAATGTCTTGCCCAAGTACACTTCAGCATGTAGCCTGGGGAAGCCTGGAATTGCACCACTGACTTTCTGGTTACAAGACAACTGTTCTACCCCTGAACTACAGACACCATGTTGGGATGCTTTAAAGCTTCCCAAATAAAATAAAAAAAATAATAATAACATGATAGAAAATTTCCATGTTGATTTTCATTTTGGGCTACTTTTTAAGATACAGAAAAGTAGCCCGAAATGAAATTTCATTTTGGGCTACTTTTTAAGGTAAAGAAAAGTAGCCCGAAATGAAATTTCATTTTGGGCTACTTTTTAAGGTAAAGAAAAGTAGCCCGAAATGAAATGTCATTTTGGGCTACTTTTGAAGGCAGATAAAAGTAGCCCAAAATGAACATTCAATCCCAAAAAGAAGAATTAATTTTGGGCTATATTTGAAAAGTGATCAAAGTAGCCCAATTGGACTGTACTTATATAGCACTTCATCCTAAGTGCTTTACACTACATGTTATCATTCAATGGAAGGGCTAGCCCTTGCTCCGATTTCCCCCACTCAGCTCAGAGGGTGTTAGAAGGGTGTCGACTCCAGGCCAAAGCATTTTGGCATACCTTAAAGTGTCAACAAGTGGAAAACGCCTAAAAAAATAACTTAGTGGAAAAGGCTCCGTGTTGTTATTTTAATATTGGGATAGTTTAAATTGTGCCAAAATAAAATGGTGCCTTTGTCAAATGGTGAATTTTTCCCCCCAGACTTGATGAAAATGAATGTCTTAAGTGGTTAGGAGTCAAAGGTCTCTGCGCTGCGGTCAAAGAGACAGGCCCCTTTCGTTGTTTTCTATTTGGGCTACTTTTGAAAACATAGAAAAGTAGCCGAAAATGAAAATCATGACCCCACGACCCAGTCTCATCATTCTGACTCCTTCATTTTGGGCTACTTTGAAGTGACCCATTTTTGACCCAGACTCTGAAAGAGCTTTCTCCCAGCTTGGAGCGGGGGATGGGATTTATTTGTTTTGAGGCCTTTTCTCACATTTCTCACCAACGCTTTGACCCAGGGGTATGAAAGTTGACTATGTCACTTACCGCTATGCCTTATGCTGAAAAACTTTTATCCCGTAGCGGTAGGACCCCCGTAGGGCTACTTAGCCCCCTGAAGGGTCTACGGTAGTGGGCCTTTGGAAGCACGATCTGGGCCTCGAGTGGATAAGGCAAAATGACTTTTGCGCAGTTTCGTCGATTTTTGTGGCAACGGCGGTCAAAGAGACTGAGCGAAAGGCAACCGTTCAGCTCCCCGCCCTTCGAAAAGTACCGGTCCGACATGGTCCAAACCGACGCGCCTCCGCTCGTCTCGGGTCCCCGAACGACATATAAAAATTTCAGACACGTACGACCTTTTGAAAGACATGTCCTCCAATACCCACACTCAGCTAAGAGGGTGTAAGAAGCCATAAGCCTGACAGCACCTGATGTTCAGCATTTGAGTCTGGGGGGTAAAAAAATTCTACAGGGTTTTGGGGTTTTTTCTGCCCGGTTCTTTGTTCGCTGGCTCCGGGGGGTCGCCTGCTCCGAATATGGGGCCCCCAGCTTGAAAGGTCTCCGCGCTGTGGCCAAAGAGACAGTGTATTTGTCAAAAGTGACCCTAAATGAAACGGGGGCCGTACCCCCGTAACCCATCGAGGCTTTGAGCCAGGGGTCTGAAACTCGCATGCTTCCATCGGGGCGCCACAGGCAACCGCCGTGCTGAGTTTCGGACCCGTGCCACCTCGGGAAAGGTAAAGGGGCAAAGGTCGCCGCCGATGGTCCCCACGAGGCCTTCCAGGCCCCTTTTTCTTAGTAATTCACCAACGCTTTGAGCCAGGGATATGAAATTTGAGCACACGCATCGGGGCAGGGCATGCATTCACGCCCCCGAGTTTCAGACCCGTGCTGCCTCGGGAAAGGTATAGGTCGGATCCCCTGGATGACGTCGGCCGTCAGGCAACATTGCATTCGTCCCCTTTTCTGCCGTAACTCATCGACGCTTTGAGCCAGGGGTCCGAAACTTGCTTGCGTCCATAGGGGCACAACGGGCGACCCCCGTTCCGAGTTTCAAGCCCGCACCGCCTTGGGAAATGTCAAAAGTCAAAGGATGCCTCCTCTCTTCCCGACCGGGCCTTCCAGGCCCCTTTTTCTCAATAATTCACCAACGCTTTTAGCCAGGGATCTGCAACTTGAGCACACGCATCGGGGCAGGGCATGCATCCACGCCCCCGAGTTTCATACCCGTGTCGCCTCGGGAAGGGTCAGAGGTCAAGGTCTATAGGTGGATAGTTCACCAACGCTTTGACCTGGCGGTCTGAGTTTTGACTATGTCGCTTGCCACTCTGCCTTATGCCGAAAAGCTTTCGTCCCATTGCGGTAGGGCTGCCGTAGAGCTACTTAGCCTCCTGAAGGGTCTACGGAAGCTGGCCTTTGGCAGCACGATCTGGGCCTCTAGTGGATGCGGGACGACGAGTTTCACGAGGTTTCGTCCGTTTTTGTGGCAACGGCAGTCAAAGAGATTGGGCGAAAGACGACCATCCAGCTCCCCGCCCTTCAAAAAGTACTTGCCCGACGGGAACCAGACTGACGCTCCTGCGCTGATCTCGGGCCCTTGGACGACATATTAAAGTTTCAGACTCGTACGACCTTCAGAAAGACATGTGGTCTCAAAACCCACACTCAGCTAAGAGGGTGTTCGAAGCCAGTAGTCTGACAGGGCCTGACATTGGGTATTTGAGTCTGGGGGTCAAGAAATTCTACAGGGTTTTAGGGGTTTTTCCGCCCGGTTCATTGTTCACTGGCAACGGGGGGGTCCCCTCCTCCGAATCTGGGGCTCCCAGGGTCAAAGGGCCCGCACCGCAGCCAAAGAGACAGGCACCTTTTGTTGTTTTCTATTTGGGCTACTTTTGAAGACATAGAAAAGTAGCCGAAAATGAAATCATGGCCCCACGACCCAGTCTCATCATTCTGACTCCTTCATTTTGGGCTACATTTAAGTGACCCATTTTTGACCCAGACTCTGAAAGAGCTTTCCGCGTGGAAGGCGGGCCGGCGGGGGGGATGCGGTCAGCGGCGGCGACTCTGGACGCGCGCCGGGCCCTTCTCGCGGATCTCCCCAGCTGCGGTGCCCGTTCGGGACCCGTTTGCGCGGGCCCCGGTCGGGTGGCCTTGGCTGGCGCCTAGCAGCTGACTTAGAACTGGTGCGGACCAGGGGAATCCGACTGTTTAATTAAAACAAAGCATCGCGAGGGCCCACGGTAGGTGTTGACGCGATGTGATTTCTGCCCAGTGCTCTGAATGTCAAAGTGAAGAAATTCAATGAAGCGCGGGTAAACGGCGGGAGTAACTATGACTCTCTTAAGGTAGCCAAATGCTTCGTCATCTAATTAGTGACGCGCATGAATGGATGAACAAGATTCCCACTGTCCCTAACTCCCATCCAGCGAAACCACAGCCAAGGGAACGGGCTTGGCAGAATCAGCGGAGAAAGAAGACCCTGTTGAGCTTGACTCTATTCTGGCACCGTGAAGAGACATGAGAGGTGTAGAATAAGTGGGAGGCTTCGGTCGCCGGTGAAATACCACTACTCTTATCGTTTTTTCACTTACCCGGTGAGGCGGGAAGGCGAGCCCCGAGCGGGCTCTCGGTTCTGGGAACGGGGTGCTGGGGAGCCCGTGTCAGGGGCACTGGGGCTCGGGTCTGGGCAAGGGCGCACTCTCCCGGTGCGCGAAGGCTCTTACCTGGCCCCGTGTTCTGAAGGAAGGAGAGAACATTTTCAGAGTGTTGAGCTCCAGCACGACAGGGGTGCTGGGGCACAGCCCCGCGAGCCCGAGTGGAGGCACTCGGGCCAGGAAGGGAGCGACGGACCGGCTCCCGTCATCCGGTGGATCCGTGCCTTACCAGAGGCACAGATCTCTTCGTGCCTTACCAGAGGCACGAGGCTCTCTGTGCCTTACCAGAGGCACGAGAAAGTTGGCGGTGCGTATGGCTTGGCTTAGTCCGCGGAGGGGTGCTTAAGTGTGGGTACTCCGGTTCGCATGGTGGTCATGGTTGTGGAGGTGGTTGGTCCAGAGGCTCTGCAGGGGTGCTGGGTCTTGGCACGATGAGCCCGAGTGGAGGCACTCGGGCCCGGATGGGAGCCCCAGCCCAGCTCCCATCCACCGGTGGAGCGCTTGGGATCGGTAAAGGAAAATGTTCAAAGTGTTGAGCTCCAGCACGACAGGGGTGCTGAGTTTCGAGAGCCCATGTGGCAGCTTGGGGTCACGCCCTGGGTCCTGGATCCAGCCTCGAGCTCCTCTCCCTCCAGCCTGTGAGCTGCAGGCCCTGGGTGAGGGTTGGGTTCGGGTCCTGGGTCCTGGAGCCGGATCCCCTGCTCCTCTCCCTCCAGCCTGTGAGCTGCAAGCCCTGGGTGAGGGTTGGGATTGGGGTCATGCTCTTGGTCCTGGAGCCGGATCCCCTGCTCCTCTCCCTCCAGCCGGTGAGCTGCAGGCCCTGGGTGAGGGTTGGGGTTGGGGTCATGCTCTTAGTCCTGGAGCCGGATCCCCTGCTCCTCTCCCTCCAGCCGGTGAGCTGCAGGCCCTGGGTGAGGGTTGGGGTCGGGTCCTGGCTCCTGGAGCCGGATCCCCTGCTCCTCTCCCTCCACCCTGTGTTGGCCCCTGCCTTACCAGAGGCGCGAGATCGACGGTATGGTTCTATACTGTGTAGCATGGGTTGCCCATTGGACATGGTCTCTCATGGTGGTCGCCAGGAGCCCAGTCGAGAAAAACACCTCCCGCAGGTTTATGATATTCTTTTTCACACATCGTCAGGAGCGAAAAGATCGATATGGTCATGATTGTGGAGGCTGTTTGTCCAGCAGCCCTGGAGCTATGCTGCCAATGGCAGGCGTTTGTCGGTCGGTCCTGTCAATGGCAGACCTCTGTCGGTCGGTCCTGTCAATGGCAGGCCTCGGTCGGGCTGTCAATGGCAGACCTCGGTCGCGGTCGGTCGGTCCTGTCAATGGCAGGCCTCGGTCGGGCTGTCAATGGCAGACCTCGGTCGCGGTCGGTCGGTCCTGTCAATGGCAGGCCTCGGTCGGGCTGTCAATGGCAGACCTCGGTCGCGGTCGGTCGGTCCTGTCAATGGCAGGCCTCGGTCGGGCTGTCAATGGCAGACCTCGGTCGCGGTCGGTCGGTCTTGTCAATGGCAGGCCTCGGTCGGGCTGTCAATGGCAGACCTCGGTCGCGGTCGGTCGGTCCTGTCAATGGCAGGCCTCGGTCGGGCTGTCAATGGCAGAACTCTGACACTTCCCGCACATAAACGTAACACATTTTCACTGCGGTGAATTGTGTGACAATGTCCGCAAACTCCATTGGAAGTGTGTGCCACTGACAGGACTTTGGGTTAAGCTACAAAAAGCCTCAATTCCATTAATTGATCCGTCTTGTATGATAACAGTCTTTGCTGGGGGCGCTCTTACTTTATGTGTCCGTTTGATGCGGCTGGGTTTCTCCTGGTGGCTTTGACTGGTCCCGGGGGATGCGTCATCTTTCGGGGAACTCAAGGCTGCGAATCTGTTTTTCAGCGGGATTCCAGGTGGAGAAATATCTCTTGTTTTTGGCTGAAACCTCTTTTGTTCACTTTTAGCAGAAGCGGCAGTTCTGGGTTCAGAGGTTTCTCTGTGTCGGAGTTTCTTTTGTTTTTTCTTCCTCGGAGAACGGGCTGGGGTTAATTTCATGCGTTTTAAAGCTGGCCAGTTTTCATTATAGTGCGGAGTTCTGCCGCTCAGACGCCTGTAGGGAGTCTCTGTGACATGGTTAGACCTATGTAACACAGGGCTGTTTGTATTCAAAGGTAAAGGTAAAGTTGTTTCATTTTGTCCATAATCAGCGTGGAGATCAAAATTAATTTCCAGACGACGTAGCTTCGTTTCAATGCCCTCAATTCTGTGGAGCAGTTTTTCAAAATCCTCAGCTGAGCAAAAAGCCATGTTGATAAGTCCATAGAAAAGTAATCCAAGAAGAGATCTGGTCCAATACAGGGAAAATAAAGTAACTAAGAAAAGGTTAAGAAAAAAAACAAGAAAAGCAAACAGAAAAGAAAATAAGTGAACGGATCTGGAGAGAGACAGAGAGCAGCTGCTCCTCCTTCAGCAGACAGCGAGTCAAAGTAGTAATTAATCAGTCCCCTCTGACCTAACCTGCAAGTCCGTTTAAAGTTAATACAGCTGAATATTCAGTCTATTGCATGAGTAATAGGCAACAGGTGAATGAAAGCACTCGGAATCCAGCCCCTTCTTCGCAGCTGTCATTGCTGAAAGGTTAGAGCACAGAAGTCGAATGAAAATAATTTAGACATGATTAAGAATAAAAAGAATGAATCCTCTGGAACTGCATTACACAGCAACTCATCTTCAGTCTAGATTATCTGGACACACTGTAGATCATAGGCCTTTTTCCAACATACACACAAAGCAACATGTTTCCCAATGAGAAGGGCGAGGACATATTTCTCTTCTCTGTGGCTTGTGTCTATTGGAGCAAAGGCTAAAGAAGATCGAAGACATGAGTGGGAACACACAGTACTGCTTCATCACAACCAGGATTTGGAAAATGCTGATCTGGTCCTGCTTTGTATCATGTATCATCCCACTGTGGAGAGAGTCAGTCATTAATTTGGTGAACTGAGTAGATATTTAAATATAATTGAAGTTGGCTGGCAAAGCATCAAGGAATCAGAAAAAGTAATGTCTTTCTGAAGGACCAAATAAGACAGCATGACTAATCAGAGCCAAACAGACAGAGGTAGATTTTGTCCAGGCTGTAATTCTTCCTCATTTGCAGCATTCTCATTTTTAAGCCTTGCTAGGATTCAGCAGAGGATGATGTGCAATACAACATATTTAAAGTATCCAAACAATCTTCAGAGCAAATGGGTAGCAGGCAATATAGCATGTGTAGTATAAAATAACATTTCAGTAAGAAAAAATCTAAGGTGTATAACAAAATAAAGTTTCAATCGTATAAATGGTCAAATTCCTACTTTTAAGAACATGCTTAATATGAGGTATACATCTGTGAAAAAAGTAGGGCACCTTATGACTGCATATGCTGCAATTCAATGACTGGATGCAATCGTCTTGGTTTTCTTTGATTGAAAACTTTTTAACTAATAGGAATAATGATTTGAAGTATTCATTTCAATGTATGTATTACTGAATTGAAATTACTTTTCATGTAGAGTGTCTTGAGATGACGTGTTGTGAATTGGTGCTATGTAAATAAAAGGAATTAAATTAAATGGAATGACAAACAGTGTTCGACCGTGTCCCTCGGGGGGCCCTGTGGGGGGTGCTCCGGGAGTATGGGGTACCGGGCCCCTTGATACAGGCTGTTAGGTCCCTGTACGACCGGTGCCAGAGTTTGGTTCGCATTGCCGGCAGTAAGTCGGGCTTGTATCCAGTGAGAGTTGGACTCCGCCAAGGTTGCCCTTTGTCACCGATCCTGTTCCTAACTTTTATGGACAGGATCTCTAGGCGCAGCCAAGGCGTTGAGGGGATCCGTTTTGGTGGCCTCAGGATCGGGTCTCTGCTTGTTGCAGATGATGTGGTCCTGTTGGCTTCATCGGAACGTGATCTACAGCTTTCGCTGGAGCTGTTCGCAGCCGAGTGTGAAGCGGCTGGGATGAGAATCAGCACCTCCAAATCCGAGGCCATGGTCTTGAGCCGGAAAAGGGTGGGGTGCCTCCTCCGGGTCGGGGATGGGGTCCTTCCCCAAGTGGAGGAGTTTAAGTATCTGGGGGTCTTGTTCACGAATGAGGGAAAAATGGAGCGGGAGATCGATAGACGGATCGGTGGGGCATCTGCAGTTATGCGGGCGCTCTACCGGTCTGTCATGGTGAAGAGAGAGCTGAGCCAAAAGGCGAAGCTCTCGATTTACCGGTCGATCTACGTTCCTACCCTCATCTATGGTCACGAACTCTGGGTGGTGACCGAAAGAACGAGATCACGGATACAAGCGGCTGAAATGAGTTTCCTCCGCAGAGTGTCTGGGCTCTCCCTTAGAGATAGGGTGAGAAGCTCAGTCATCCGGAGGGGGCTCAGAGTAGAGCCGCTGCTTCTCCACATCGAGAGGAGTCAGTTGAGGTGGCTCGGGCATCTGGTCAGGATGCCTCCTGGACGCCTCCCTGGTGAGGTGTTTCAGGCATGTCTCACCGGGAGGAGGCCCAGGGGAAGGCCCAGGACACGCTGGAGGGACTATGTTTCTCGGCTGGCCTGGGAGCGCCTTGGGGTTCCTCCCGAGGAGCTGGAACAAGTGGCTGGGGAGAGGGAAGTCTGGGTCTCTTTGCTTAGGCTGCTGCCCCCGCGACCCGACCCCGGATAAGCGGAAGAAAATGGATGGATGGATGGATGGAATGACAACCTTTTTTTCAGGACATAAAAAAACAACTGCCAACATGGTCAGGATGGCCTGTCCCAGCAAATTCATCCTAAGAGCTGACCCGAAAATACTTAAAAAAGTCTCCAAAAACCCTAAAATGTTATTAAGGCACCTAAAGCAGGCTACCTAAATTTAGTTAAGGGGAAAAAACAGGGCAGCTGTATCACCTGAACCAGCTTTAACTTTATAAGTAATTATGAAATTTTACATTTCTTACAATCACTTCATTCAGCTTAATTATAAGGAACGACGAAGGACAATAAAATTTCTCAGCTGTAAATACCAGTGCTACTTTGGGAGACACCATGGTGTTTGCTTAGATGAGCATATAATTTTTTTAATTATCATTACAAACAATAATTTAGTCTCAAAGCATAAAGTCACCCAAAAAATAATTTCTCTACAAAACACCTTCAAAACACTTATCACATAATCACCAAAAGTTCTATAAATGACCACCTACCAATCTGGGTCACAAAGGCATTGCCTGATCAGTCAGTTAAATCGTCCTGTTGTTTATACTCACACATGTACAAGTGGATCAGTTAAATTCAATTCAGTTTATTTGCATAGCACCAATTCATAACAGGTGTCATCTCAATTCAATCATTCATTAATTCCAATCAATTTAAATTTTCTATCTAAGGAAAACCAGCAGATTGCATTGAGTCATTGACTTGAAGCATTCACTCCTCCTGGACCAACGTGTAGCGACAGTGGAGAGGAAAAACTCCACTTTTACAGGAAGAAACCTGCAGAAGACAGAGCAGAGACACAGAAAGAAAAGAAGATCTGATCAAGGAGTAATTTCTATGTTAAAGAAATTGAAAAGTCGATAACAGCACACGGAGGACGTTCAGTTCAAACCAAATCAAATCAAGCTTTATTTATAAAGCACTTTTCATACACATATTGCAGTTTGAAGTGCTTTACAGAATTAAAATGAACCCACATAAACCACATTCCCATCCCTTCCCCACAGATTTAAAAGCATGATCATAGTTATACCCCACTCCCCCCAACCCATCCCTCATGCAAGCACACACTTAAAGTGCCCCTGGAATGAAATTTGCATTTTTGAGTTTTTTGGTCATATTTTTTAGTTTCCCCAGCCTGCCTATGTCCCCTAAGGGGTTAAAATGCAGCTGTCCCCTAAGGGGTTAAAATGACTGATTAGTGTTTCCTTTGTCCCCGGGTATGTCTGCCTACATAGTGAAATTAGCCCTCAGAAACAAGCTGTTTTGCAGTTTGGCATATGACCACACGTTTGGGCATATGACGTTATTCTTTTTCTTTTTTACGCTATTTAAAACACGCAGAGTATTCGTTCAGCTGCATTTCCGTTCCCTGCTCTCTCTTCGTCTCTCTGTCACTCACGCTTCTCTCTCCCACAGACATACACACACAGCCCCTCCCCTCTGTGCATCTGTCTGGATCACCTGTGGAAGACGTCCCATACCTTTCTGGTTCCCCCTCAGTTGCCTCACCGTCCGGATCAGATTGAAACGCCATTACAGTAGTCGAAAACTGAGCCATTACTGTCGTGGTGAAGCTAGAGACGTAATGAGGATGGATGGATGGATGATCAAATATTTTATTAGGCCTGTAATTTGTAAACAGATTATTGCTCAACACACTACATATTTAGGCCTAAACCTAATTACATTTCATACACTATATACGTACAAAGGACAATGGACTAAATGCAGATGAGCCAGGTAAGGAAGCGCCATCAAGTGAGCCATCTGGACCGGCAGCAGCAGATCAACCACAGCCGCCAAGGCACTGACCCTGGACGCCCAGTTGAGGCGAGGCTGAGAACCCCACCTCCACCCAAGCGCTACCTGGTGAGCAGCCAGGCAGCCACAGCCGACCACCGCTCCCGAGGCAGAGGGCTCCCACAGAGGAAACACTGGAAGGAAGATTAAAATAACAGATTAAAATATAAAAATTACAGGGGATATATATGATAGGATTAAATAGTTAAACACTAATAATATTTATGAAGTAAAACATGCAAAGCAATTAAACAGACTGTAATAAATAATAATCAGTAAAAAGCTTGGCTAAAAAGGTGAGTCTTGAGCCTGCTCTTAAAAACATGAACGTTGGGATGCCCTCCGTCCAACAGGCCATTGCAGCTAAGCAGGATACCAGACCAGGTGGAGCTTCTATGGAGAGAAAAACACTGAGAGAAAAGAAAGTTAACAGTCGAAATAACAGCAAATAATACAACTGGAGAGTAGTAGGAGAGAAAAGTAGCAGAGTAAAGAAAATTGGTAAGTCTGTCCTCCAGCAGTCTAAGCCTATAGCAGCATAACTACAGAGATAGCTCAGGATGACCTAAGCCACTCTAACTATAAGCTTTATCAAAAAGGAAAGTTTTAAGCCTGGCCTTAAAAGTAAACAGAGTGTCTGCCTCACGGACTAAAGCTGGGAGCTGGTTCCACAGGAGAGTAGCCTGATAACTAAAAGATCTGCCTCCCATTCTACTTTTAGAAATCCTAGGAACTACAAGTAAACCTGCAGTCTGAGAGCAAAGTGCTCTGTTGGGAACATATGAAACAATTAGATCTCTGATGGATGATGGAGCTGATTATTATGGGCTTTATATGTAAGAAGGAGGATCTTAAATTCTATTCTGGATTTAACAGGGAGCCAATGAAGGGAAGCTAAAACCAGAGAAATGTGAACTCTCTTTTTAATATTCATCAAAACTCTTGCTGCCGCATTTTGGATAAACTGATAGAACCTACTCTTCCAAATTACAATTTCTTAAAGTGCCCCTGGCATGAAATTCCCCGCGATGTTTGGACCCTTTTTAGTCACACCCTAAGTACCTTAATACTGTATCAAAGGGTCGTTTGCCGTAATTCAGCCTTGTTGTAGAATTGCAGCCCCTGCTAGGTGGCCCTTCTGTTAGCATTAGCACAGAATGACCGAGTTTTGGTGGGCGGGGCCCAAGCCATGCACCTTTATTGTCAATTGAGTCTCTAACGTCCGCATCTGATGAAAAATTGATAGACATGCATTTGCGCACCACAAATTGCCCAAATTCCAAAATTATGTATGAAATGTAATTAGATTAATACCCAATTATATTGTGTGTTGAACAATATTCTGTTTACAAATTACTGGCCAAATCAAATATTTGATCATCCATCCGTCCTCATTACGTCTCTAGCTTCACAACAACAGTAATGGCTCAGTTATCGGCTACTGTAATGGCGTTTCAATTTGATCCGGAATCTGACCCGGACAGCGAGGCACCTGAGGAGGAAGCAGAAAGGTAGAGGACGTCTTCCACAGGTGATCCAGACAGATGTGCTGTGCACGGAGGGGAGGGGATGTCTGTGTGTGTGTGTGTGTGTGTGTGTGTGTGTGTGTGTACGAGAGAGAAGTGAGTGACAGAGACGAAGAGAGAGCAGGGAATGAATACGCGTAAAAAAGAAAAAAAGAAACGCAATATGTGACGGTCGGTGTAAATTTTTTTTTTTTGGGGGGTTGGTGTGGACCTGTCGGAGTTTAATCTTTGGTGCACCACCACCACAGACTCGTCTATATATGTGGGAAACACTGGTAAATAACAACTGAAGGACATTATTGCGGAAATATATGTACTTGTATAGGGATATTTGCTGGTTCACGGAGGGTTGGTATTGATCCTGGTAAAAGTTTAAGACGATCTGCGAATCCACTGCTGTATTGTTCCAAGTTAATAAAACATTCGTCAGAGAAATGTCTTCCACAAACGACCACGCGGTTCAGGAGTCGGTCGGGTACATTCCCTGCATAAATAAAGTCCATCCACAAGCTTTTTGGCTGGAACTCAATGACGAAATATGCCGAAAAGTGTGGTCATATGCTGAACTGCAAAACAGCCCGTTTCTGAGTGCTAATTTCACTATGTAGGCAGACAAAGCCAGGGACAAAGGAAACACTAATCAGTCATTTTAACCCCTTAGAGGTCATAGGCAGGCTGGTGAAACTAAAAAATATGACCAAAAATCTCAAGAAATGCAAATTTCATGCCAGGGGCACTTTAAGCGAGAGCAGGAAAGACAGACGAGGTGGAGGTGTAGCCACAATCTTTCACAACTCCATGAACTTTAAAAAGGTATCCCTGGGCACATTTGACTCTTTTGAATACCTAGCCACCCAGTTAAATGAGCCTAACAAAGCTCTATTTCTAAGTTTATACAAACCACCAAAACTTAACTCTAACTTCTTTAATGATTTCAATGACCTTCTCTTTGTAATATGTCTCTATTATGACCAATTAATCCTTGTAGGGGACTTCAACATTCATACTGACAACCCCCAGGATAGACTAGCTAAAACATTAGGTGACACTCTTCACAACTTCGGCCTGACCCAGCATGTCAAACAACCAACACACAATAGAGGACACACTCTGGACTTAATTATCAGCAAAGGTTTAAATGTATCCAACATCTCGGTAAATGATATTGCATTATCTGACCATTTCTGTATTTTCTTTGAAAGAACCATTATTGCTAAAATATCTAGCCACAGTGAGATAAGTGTAAAAAAGCGTTTTCTCTGGGACAGTTCAGTTGAAACGTTTTTTGTCATTCAAATTTTTATTTGTGTTAACATAACTTCAATGTCACAGATGCAGCACAAAAGAAGTTCACAAGATAAACAAGACAGACACAAACAAACTAAACTGAAAAAAGAACTGATAAAAAAGGCAGCCCCCCCCGGCACCCCTCACTGTTCGTATATTTATCCTGCCCACCACCCCTCTAAGGTGTTGCCCCTCTTATGTAATCCAAGAAGACTTCCCATACCTGACTCGTTTTAGTTTGGGAATTGTTAACCCTGGCAATCATCTTTTCAAAGGCGGCTGTTTCTGTCATGAGTTTATACCACTCTATGATCCCTGGATTATGTGGGCTCTTCCAGTTGCGTAATATGAGCCGGGCTGCGACAATAAAGCCAGCTACTGTCAGCCTACATTCTGCTTTGGTAAGATCTGGTGGCATTAGAGCCCTATCCGCCATTAAGCATAGTTGTGGGGATTCTGGTAAAGGGCGGTTGAGCCAGCCCTCAATAGTTTTCAATAAATGAGTGGTTTCTGTAGAGATCATTGACTACTCATAATCCTTTTACCAACCATGTCTCCCAGAAACATGTCTTTCTCCCTATACATATTGAGGGGTTGTTCCATATGGAAGAATAGCTTTGTTCGTACTGTGAAACCCCCAACATCTTATGTGCTCTTGCCCATGCCCACTGTGAGTGTTTTAAGATTGGGTTTTCTTCCTCTTTCTGCCTTTCTGTTTTCTTCTGTGATAACAATTCCACAATATTAAATGGAGCTGTGAGTTCCTTCTCGATCTTAACCCAGCACGGATGTGACCCATGATCTGTCCAATGATTAGTTAGCTTGTTCATTTCAAAAGCTAGATTATATAATTCCATGTTCTGGAGGCCCAGTCCCCCACAATCTCTAGAAGCAAATATTTTTTTCAGGCCACTTCTTGGTTTTTTCCCATTCCATAAGAAATCTGTAATCATATGATTATATTGTTTGAAGAACCTGTCAGAGATGGTTACTGGTATCATCATAGAAATGTAATTAAATTGTGGAGCCACAACCATCTTAATAATATTAATTTCCCCCATAAAGTAAGATTTAATAATTTCCACTTGTCCAGATTTGTCTTAATTTTCTGAATTAAAGGACCCATATTGACTGAGATAATATTTTCTAAATCTGAGCATAAGCTAATCCCTAGATATTTCATTCCAGACGGAATAACCTAAAAACTGGAATGTGGTAATTGCTGAATGGTTGCACCCTCTTGATATTGGCATCCCTTCTGATTTTTGCCAATTTATTTTATATGTTAAGCTCTATGAGGTGTAATAGGCATCTGACATTATCTGAAGAAGATCTTCCTTTTATGAATCCCACTTGATCCGGGTGTATTATGTGAGGTAGGACGCTCTCTAGCCTCATAGCGAGAACCTTCGTCAGGATTTTACAATCCACATTGATCAGACTGATAGGTCTGAAACTTCCCGGATCGGTGGGATCTTTATCTCTTTTAAGAATTAGGGAAATCAGCGCTTGATTAAATGTTTCTGGTAATTTCCCCAATGAAAACGACTAATCATACACTGTTTTAAGAAAAGGAGCCAGTTTGTCAGCATACTTATAATATTCTGAGGGAAAACCATCGAGACCAGGGGACTTTCCAGACTTCATTAATGAAATAGCGTTCTCAATCTCCTCCAATGTTATGGGACTGTCTAGAAAGTCCTTCTGATCCAGAGATATTTCTGGGGATTTGATCCTTGAGGAAAACGTGCTGTAATTACTGAATTGGCATCGGATTTGTAAAATTGGTCATAGAAATTTGCAAAGACTTTGTTAATATCCCCTACATTTGTCACCAACTCTCCTTTCTCATCTTTAATAGCTGGTATAGTATAAGCAGTCTCCTTTTGATGCAATTGTCTAGCCAAAAGTTTCCCTGACTTTTCACCACTCTCAAAATAATTACTTTTCAACCTAAATAGGGCGTACTCCGCTTTTTTATTGTATATTTCATTTATTTGGAATTTTAAGTCACAGACCTTTTTCAGTAATAAATCAGTGTGCTTATCAGACAATGATTTCTCCAATTCCCTGAGCTGAGATTCAAGATTTTTTAATCGCTGTATTTGTTCCCTTTTTTTCCTGCTTGAATAGGCAATAACCTTCCCCCTTATAAAAGCCTTAGAGGGCTCCCAAACAGTCCCAACCTCATCTGTTGACCCAATGTTCTCCAGAAAGAAATTATCAAGTTCATTGTCTAGTAAAGTACTAAATTCTGGATCCTGTAAAAGAGATATGTTTAGCCTCCACCTATTTCTTTTTACTCCCTCTGATCCAATTATTAAATCCATCTGTACTGCAGCGTGATCAGTCAGTGCTATCGGACCTATTGAACAGTCTGAGATGCTCTCTACCAAATCTTTGCCAGTCAAAAAATAATCTATCCTAGAGTGGGATTTATGATTATGTGAATAAAATGTATATTCTCTCTCTCTTGGGTTGACAAGCCTCCATATATCCACCAATCCTAGATCCTTCATCAAGAGTTTAATTGCCATCCTGTCTTTTGGTACATGGTTAGAAAAGGTAGTTTTATCAAGGGTCCCATCCAGAACTTGATTAAAATCCCCTGCCAAAATTGTTTGCCCATCAGGTATGCCCCCTATTAAGTTATTAATCCTTTTTTTTTTTTTTTTAACAACTTTTTTTTTTTTTTTACGTGTCCTGTTTGGCAGTGTGGAGCTCAGAATTGGTGTCTGAGTACCAAGTAGAAGCCCAACAGATTTACTTTCACAAGCGGAGCAGTACAGCTTTTGCTATAGTACTCCACTTGATTTATGTGTGAAAAATCTTTATTATGAATTGTTGGGGTTTTTATTTCCTGATGTTATGGACACGGAGATGGAAAATTAAGGAGAAGAAAGAAGGAAGATGAAGAAGAGAGGTAGGAAACAAAATGTCATGAGAGAGGGTGAGTTGAAAATACAAGAGAGGAAGGGGAACAAAGAAAACACAGGAAAACATTGAAGTCTACCCACAGGACGGCAGAGAGGGGGGGAAAAACAAAACACGAAAAAGGAACATCGACAAAACCAACCAAACATTGTGAACTAAGAATTACACAACCACATCACACAAAAATAGATATAAAAATACAACAACAATGTCACAGAGAAAATCATGGTACCGATTAATCAAGCTCTAGTAATGATAACCTCAGCCCAAGAATATATCCTTAAACACCAGAGACCCCACATCTATGTGTGTGTGTTAGCATGCTGGTGCATATAAGGTTTCTCCATAAGAGTGTTCGATAGTTGGTGTGAGCAGGCATCAATCCGTCTCCCAGGAATCGATGCAGACATGAAGGAGATCGGAGCAAAGACGTCCAGAGGACCGCCAGAGCCCCAGGCGGACCCGGGCGGGGCCGACCGCATCCCCCAAGAGAGGAGAAAAGGAGAACCCCAGGGGAACATCCAGCGGCCACTATGCAGGGGCCCGGGGGGCAGCAGTGACGAGCCCACGGGCTCCGCCGGCAACCGGCCGCGCCGGGGCGGGCCGGTCAACGGACCGGGGGAGCCGGGGCCCAGGGGCACCCCAACGCCCAGCAGGGACCCGACAAGGGACCGGCCGACGAAGGGCCCCCGGCACTGCAGGCACAGCATCCCCAGGCCGGGCTCAGTCAGCATCTGGACGCCAAGTTGTACCAGCTCCCGGGTCCTGATCCCGCGCAACGCAGGGCGCCGAGACCAGGCATCCAACGAGGGCCAGGGCCGGTCCAACCCGCCAATGAACCGGCCACGCACGGTGCGCACAGAACAGGTGATCAAACGAGCAGAGACGCCGGATCCCCATCCCGCCGAGCCACCGAGCAGGCACCACCCAAAAATCCCAAACCTGGCACCTCTAAAAGAGGTGCCCCAACCAACCAAAGGAAGATATCGGCCCAGCGCATCGGCCGACCGACACACCGGCCCCCCCAGGCCCGGCCAGGCACGCACCAGGTCCGAACCGGATTGACCACGGGCGCACCGGCAGGCAGGGGCCCCCGTCACCGGCGGGGAGTGACGGAGGGGAAATAGGCCCCCCATTAAGTGTAAGGCCTGAGGTGCGCCAGGCGAGGAGGCAGACCAAGATCCAACCTGACAGGTAGACAAAGACATACAGACACAGTCATACGTTCCCTCCCTCTTAAACACATACATTCTCACTGACTCACCAGGACACCCAAAAAAATGACACTGTACCCTCACTCACACACCCCATGCACACTTTATGCTCCCAGGTCCAGGTACTGATGCCCCAGTAGAGCCAACAGCCCCCGGACCCGGGAGGTGGACCCCCTACCTTCTAGGATGGAGACAAGCAGACCGCCAAGGGCCCCACAGTGGCAAAGCAGCCCGACAGCCCAGGACCCCGACCAGACCGCCTGTCCTCCTCCGGACCCCAACCCCTGATGGCCCGTAGCGAACAGGGGTGGGAAAAGACCCCTAGCCTCCATCCTCCCGCTCGAGTATGGTGTTGATGCGTGTTGTTATAATGTGAAATTAAAACAGAGGGGTGGGATGTGGGGAAGGCAGCCACACATCCCCCAACCCCCACCCCGAGCCCTCAGTGTCTATATGTGGTTTAACAGTGGGCACCGGCACCAGAGGTGAAGCTGATTGTACCGCTCCCCCTCTGGATGCCGAAAAGTGTGCCCACCCCAAAGTCCCTACATATGTGTCGTGTGAAAATGTTATAAGTGGGAGTGTCTAAGTTGTATATTAAAATTGGGACCCAGGACACCACGGGACAGCGAGGAGGGAAGCCCCTCCTCGCACCCCAGTGATCTGCCCATGCCCCAAGACCCTATATGAGTGGTAAAGTGATGGAGCGGGTGGACAGAGGTGTCCAGGGATGGGGAGGGAAGGACTGGGAGACAAAATGTCTTCCCAGGGAGCCAGCTCCCCCACTGACCCCAATAGGCACCGCTGTTCACCGGGATCCACCAGGGGAAGGAGGCCATGGCACGTCCGACCCGGGGCCCACAGCCACAGCACCACAAAGCCCCACGGACTCCAAGGCAGTCCCCCCAGCCCCATCCCAGAAGGGGAACTAAACCCACCCTGACATTCGCTCTACTCTCAAAACACAAAAGACACTAGACACCCAGGTTGAGTTCGCCCCCCCCCCATGTCCCCCAGTAACCCATGTCCGCCAGTGCAACCCCCCCAAGGCACCGCATGCAGCCATCAGGAGTCACCACCCAAAGCCCAACCCCAGGCCGGCCACTACGTCCAGCGCCCCATCCGCCCAGTGATCCCACCCCCCGGGGTCCCCCCCAGACGCCTCCAACCCCAAAACCCCCACATCAGCAACAGTCTCCCAAACGACAAAACCAAGTGCCCCCCACCCCCACTAGGTGATGGAGCCGATCAAAGGAGCCCAGAGAGATTGATCAGATATGGAGCCAGAGGCCGTCTCAAGACCAATATGGTCCAACAAGAGATTTCTATACTGATTAATATTAAGAGCTTTTTTATTTTTCCAGTTCAGGAGGATAGTTTTCTTAGCGATGCATAAGGCAATGTGAACCATTAGAACTGACTTTGTGTCCATGGTGACATCATTTAAATTTCCTAACAGGCAAATTGAGGGAGATGGTGGGATGTTACATTTCAGACACTTTGATAAGTCCTCACAAATCTGGCACCAAAATTTCTTAACAGGTGGACAGAACCAAAGCGCATGAGCATAAGTATCTGGTATATTGCTTGTGCATTGTAAGCAGCTATTAGACGATGTAAAACCCATCCTAAACATTCGTTGACCTGTATAGTGTACTCTATGAAGGATTTTGTATTGTATTAATTGCAAATTAGGATTTTTTGTTATTTTAAAGGTTCTTAAACATATCTGAGACCAGACGTTTTGGTCAAAGCTGGCTGATAAATCCACCTCCCATTTTGAAATAGGGATGGCAATTGATTCATCTAATGTAGATAAAGTTTTGTATATTTTAGACAGCAATTTGGGGGGGTTGAGATTAAGAAAATCTAAAACTCTTGCTGGAATTTGTAATTCAGCTGTTTTGAGCCTCAATTTACCTTTAATAATAGATTTAATTTGTTGATATTCTAAGAATTTGTTTTTATCAATTCCATATTGTGTAATTAATGTATTAAATGGGATAAAGTCTGTTCCATCAAATATATGTTCCAGGTATTCAATTCCATTGCACCTCCAGACTGGGAAACTTATCATACATTTTTTTTGCAAGATGTCGGGGTTATTCCAGATGGGTGTACGTCTGCATGGGATTATTGTGGACTCTGTCATTTTTAGAAACTCCCACCATGCTGTCAGAGAGGAGCTGATATTTATGTTTTTAAAGCATTCATATTGTTTTATATTTGAGCTAATAAATGGTAGGTCTGAAAGTTTTATCTTATTACATAGTGTCTGTTCTACGTCTATCCAGGACTCGTCTAGGTAGCTATGTTTTAACCATCTTGATATGTATTGGAGCCTGTTGGCTAAGAAATAATGATGGAAGTTTGGTAGATCTAGACCTCCTTTTTCTTTGGTCTTCTGCAGTGTTTTTAAGCTGATACGTGGGGGTTTATCTTTCCAAATAAAAATTTAGAGATAGAGGAGTCCAGAGATCTAAACCAGTCTAGTGATGGTTTACTTGGGATCATTGAGAATAAGTAGTTGATTCTGGGCAAAACCATCATTTTTATTGAAGCAACCCTTCCCATAAGTGATATGGGTAGAGATTTCCATCTGGCAAGATCATCTTCCACTTTTTTTAAAAGTGGGATGTAGTTTAACGTTATTAAATCTGCCAGTCTTGGTGAGACAGTGATACCTAAATAGGTAATATTCCCTGACTGCAGTTGTGTATTAGTTGGATTCTGGACAGAACAATTGATTGGAAGAACTGTAGATTTTAACCAATTTATAGAATAATCTGAAACATTTGAGTAAGAGTTTATCAACCCGATTACCTGAGAGAAAGAGGTTTGTGAATGCTGGAGAAAAAGTAATACATCATCTGCATAAAGACTGATTTTATGTTCTATGTTATTGCATTTTATGCCTTTAATATTGTGAGTTTGCCTGATGTTTGCAGCTAGTGGTTCAATAAAAATAGCAAACAGGGAGGGAGAGAGAGGACATCCCTGCCTGGTACCTCTCTGAAGATAAAACCTATATGATGTTTGGTTATTTGTTCTGATACACGCTGTTGGTGAACTGTATAATATTTTCAACCAGTTTATAAAAGAATTTCCAAAGCCAAATTTATGTAAGGTTACAAATAAGAATTTCCAGTTAACTCTATCAAATGCTTTTTCTGCATCTAAAGATAATATATTAGTTTTAATGTTTTTACAGTTAGAAAAATCTATTAAATCTATTAATCTACGTGAATTTGTGGATGAATGTCTCCCTTTAATAAAACCAGTTTGATCAGGATGTATTATAAGAGGGGTTACTTTCAATATCCTTTTTGCGAGGGCTTTGCAGATTATTTTAAGATCAACATTAATGAGGGATATGGGACGATAGCTGGTAGGAAACAAAGGGTCTTTACCTGATTTTAGTAGAAGACTAATGTAGGCAGAATTCATATTTGGTGGGAGTCGGCCATTTTCCTTGGTTTCCTGCAGCATTCTGTGGAATGTTGGTGCCAGAATATTCCAGAATTCTTTATAGAACTCTGCTGGAAATCCATCTGGGCCTGGAGCTTTATTATTGGGCATGCCTTGGAGGGCCTCCTGGAGTTCAGCCGCTGATAGTGGTGAATCCAGGGCCATCGCTTGACTTTCAGATAATTTAGGTAGTGTTATGTTATCAAAAAATTGTTCAATTTCATGATGCGATGGATTTATCTCTGGTGAGTATAAAGCCTTGTAAAATTCCTTAAATGTGTTGTTTGTTCTTCCAGGATTATATACTGTATTCCCGGTCTGATCTTTAATAGCAGATATAGTTGTTTTTTCTTTATTAATTTTTAGCTGGTTAACCAAAAATCTACCTGATTTATTACCTTGTTCAAAGTTTTCTATCCTAAATCTTTGAATTAAGAACTGGGTCTGTTTATTGATAATTTGATTTAATTCTAGCTTTGCTGTACGGATTTTGCCTATTCTCTCCTCCTCTAGAGAAGCTTCTAATGAATTAATAGTTTCTTCTAATTCCTGAATATGTTTTTTTTCCATTTTCTTTTTATTTGATGAGAATGAGATTATTTTACCTCTAATCACAGCTTTTCCTGCCTCCCAAAGAATGGATGGCGACGTACCAGGGAGGTCATTATATTCTAAATAAGAAGCCCACTCTTTTTCAAAATATTTAATAAATTCTTTATCCTTAAGTATGACATATTAAATCTCCAATTTTTGCTTTGAGGTGTTTCTGTTTTATTTACTAAAGTTAGAGAAACAGGAGAATGATCGCTAACAGCTATAGGGTGTATCTCAGTGTCTGAAATGTCAGTCAACAGTGAGCTGCTGACTAACAAATAATCCAGTCGAGAATATGAATGGTGGACATTTGAGAAGAAAGTATATTTTTTGTCATTGGGGTGAAGAGATCGTCATGCATCACAAAGTCCATAATCGCTCATGTACTGTTTGACTATATCTATAGATTTCCAGCTGCGCAGAGTCCCTGCTGTGCTGAGCCTGTCTATTTCTTCATTTAAACCAAAGTTGAGGTCGCCCCCAAGAAGAAGTGAGCAATCCATGTGTTCAAGGTGCACAGAGAAGAAGGAATGAAAGAATGAGGGGTCATCAACATTTGGACCATATATACTGACAATACATAAGTTTTGGTTATGTATAGATAGTTTTACTATAATAAATCTACCCTCTGGATCTGTAACTGTGTCTATTACTGTAAAATTTACATTTTTATTTATTAATATTGCTACTCCCCTTTGTCTGGAGTTATAGCATGCAGAAAACACATTAGGAAACTCAGGGGATTTAAGATCATCTGCAGCTGAGGTAGATTTATGGGTTTCTTGTAATAAGACGACATCTGCCTTCAATCTTTTAAGCTGGTTAAAAATCTTAACTCTTTTCTCTCTGGTGCCAGCTCCATGAATGTTCCACGTGACAAACCTTAGAATAGTCATAGTTTTGAGATAAAAGTTGTAAAGTCCATATCACCATAGAAACTGATAAACACAGGTGTATTATTAGTTTGTGCCTGGGGTTGCCTGATTGAAAATCCAAAAGCCGAGATATAAGAAAGAGAAAAATAGAAGAAAGTTGTGAAGGGTGAGAGAGAAAGAAATAGTTATGTTATGAAAAAATTCTGTGTGTGTGTGTGAGTGATAAAAGAAGGAAAAAGGAGTGACAAAGACATTTGGTAATAGACATGTGAAGATGAGAAAAGAAAAAAGAGCCAGAATCCCAGTGCTTAGCCCTGGCCCCGTCCACATTGAGCGATGTAAACAACTTTACAGAGCTGTGCTAACATTAGATTATAGTTGACTGAAAAAACAACTCTTATCTGACCAGTGTTACATGACTAATAAAGCCAAGGAGTAAGCTGGGGGTCCCTGAACAGCTGCCCATTAACATACAGTTTATCTACCGCTACTGTAGCTCTGGTGCCTTCACTGATATATTTCTTCCTGATTGGGAACAAAACGCGCCTTCTATCCAGGATCTCCTTCGGATATTGATCGTTAACGCTATAATTCGTTCCCCGCAGCTCTCTGCCCTGGCCTCTGACCTGGCCTCTGACCTGCTCTTTTTGCTTGAAATGCTCAAATTTAGCAACAATAGGTCGCGGCCGGCTGTTGTTGGGCTTCTTACCTCCGAGCCGGTGGACGCGGGGAAAAGTTATGTTTTTTACCGTGTCGCTTGGGAGCTTTAACTGATGTTGGAGAAAATCTCGGATGGTGGATTCAGCGTCGTCCTCAGCCTGTTCTGGGATCCCGGAAAAAACAAGATTGTCCCGCATTCCCCTGGCCTGTATATCCAAGATAGTTTCTTTCATCCTCTTCCTTTCTCCGGACAGCTGCGTCATCCCCTCGGTGAGTTTCTTTACACTCTCCCTAAGCGTTTGGTTTTCTGCAGCAAGCGATGCTACCTGTTGTTGGCTGAACTCCAGGGATTCCCTTAGAGCTTGAAATTCTTTATGGAGAACCTCAACCAGGCCCAGACGGGCGTCTAGGCTGGTTAGCTTCTTGTCTATTGAGTCCAGGACATCGCTGTAGCTTTTCTCTGGAGAGATGGTGGAGGTGCTGGCCTCAGAACGAGTGCGTTTTTGTGATGGTGTGCTTGTCGGCATAGCAGAGGTGGATTTCTGTGGCTTGCCCATAACAATGTTGTCAAAGCACTCGTCCAAGTAGCTTTCCAGGCTGTGCAAGGTTTCCTCGTCCAGTTTGTTTATGGAGAAATACAAAATAATGGTTATTATTATTAAACGTTTGCTATATTTGGCTCAAATGTTATGGTTTGTTTTTACCCGAGTTTGTTTGTTTTACCAGTTTACCGCCATATTACTTACCACAGCTCTCGCGAGATCTCAGCAGCAGCTCATCACAGCCCATGCATCCGCCTAGATCCTGTGAAAAAAGTCTGGGTCTTCAATGTTTGGTGTATACATTTTACACAGGTTAACTCTTTTCCCATTTAATTTAGCTTCCACACATATAATTCTTCCTTGTTCATCCTTTTGTTCTTTCATAAAGACAAAATTTATTTTTTTGTGAACTAGAATAGCCACTCCATGCTTTTGACCTGTATATGAACTATGAAATACCTGACCTACCCAGCCTCTTTTTAGTTTGGCAGCCTCTAAATTTGTTAAATGGGTCTATTGTAAAAAAGCTATATGGGTTTGCTGGGCTTTAAGGTGTGATAGACATTTCTTCCTCTTTACCAGATTGTGCAGCCCATTTACATTCCAGGAAACTATCCTTGCAAATCCAGCCATGGTTAAATATATGCCGTGTATATGATCCATAACAAGACAACTCTCATAGAGCAACATGGAGCAAAACAAACTAAAAAATTAATACATGAGAGGAGGTGCCACCCCGCTGCCTGTCAAAACTCAGAATATCCATAACATTTTTTAAAAAAGAGAAAAAACTTGTGCATTTCAGAACACTGAACACTAAATAAACCTCCCATACCTAAAACAATATACCCACCCTCCTGTTTCCTCACATACTCGAGAGACCCACCACAAAAACGGTCCGTGAATCACACTAAAGTGGTCACCATTATTAGACGCCCCACCACCAACAACCCCCCCGAAGAATCATCTGATAATAGTACTGTCCTTTTCCCCCCTTTCTTACACGTCCATATAGATGTACACACACGCACATTATAAGCAGTATGTTCATTCGCTAACATGTCAATCAACACTAATTCTCAGTCCTGACTCCTGACATATTTCTGCTGCTCGGGATTGGGAACTTGGACAAAAATAAATAAATAAATAACAAAAATGTCCATTTCCATTGTTTGATATCATTGGCTCTTAATACGCTACTAAAGAGAAAAAAAAAATTTAAATTAAAAATTAAAATAAAAGAGATTATGACACACCGCGTCACCTTCATCTTAGTAAAATAAAAAACAAAGTGGATAATATAGGTTATTTCAGCTCCGTGGAACTTCATAACCTATGTTTAATCAGCTGGACTGAGTCCCATACTCACAGTATTTTGAACGTGCAGAAAAGCCAGGAGCGAAAATAAAAACTTAGCCATGTCCTGTTCGTGTTGAGCTACTTTTGCTGCTGGTCAGACTGTCTGCCTGCAGGCCCGCCGGGATGAAGTTCAAGTGCCGTCCTCTGAGGTTCTTGGTCGTTCCGTCTCCTCCTTATTAAGAAAGTCCATTGCTTCTCGGTGATCCACAAACTTCATTCTTTTCCCTTTCCAGGTAAAGCGTAGTTCTGCCGGGTACGTGAGGGTGAAACGCACATCCAGATTATTTAGCCGATTCCTGGCATCTGTGAACTTTCTCCTCTTTTCCGCCGTCTCCTAGGTCATGTCGGGGAAAAATGAAAGCCTGCAGCCTCCCCAGGTTATATCCTCCTTATTTCTGTATTTCAGCCTTGCAGCAGCCAAGACTCGTTCCTTCTCTAGGTAACTTAGAAACTGCATGATAATCGGTCTCGGTGGCCGGCCTTCCTCAGGCATCGGTATCGGGGCACGGTGCACTCTCTGCAGCTGAGAACTGTCCAAGTCAATCCCCAGGGTCTCGGATATTATGTTCTGCACGCAGTCTGTCGGGTTTCTACCTTCAAGCTTCTCTCTTAGACCGACAAGCCGCAGATTTTGGCGCCTGTCTCTTTTGGCGGCGTCTTCAACAGCCTGATGTAGTTCCTCACACTTTTTAGCACTTTTATCCGCTGTTTGGTGAAGCTGATGGTTCTCATCCTCCAGCCTAGAGATACGGCATTCCGCTTCATCCAACCGGGAGAATATCCCGTTGACATCCGTTCTGAGACCGGCACTGGCCTCTTTGATATCCGTCATGTCGGCTTGTAAAGCCGCTAAGAGCTTCCCGACTCGTCCCATCTCTTCTGTAGCTTTCTCCAGGGACTGTTGCATAGCAGCCAGAACACCTGCGCTGTTTAGCTCTCCTTTGCCGGTTGCCGTCATGGTGGTCACACAGTCTGTTAGCTTGGCGCTCGTCTCGCTAGCTAGCGTGGTGTTAGCTGCGAGTTTGGTTGCTCTAGTTTGCATAAGACACAATGTACTAGAGCTTTTAATGTAGTTAAAGTGTTAAACTACCCTTCCCTAAGACCTGAGGTTCAGCAACTCATAATAAACAAGCGAATTTGGGGGTAAATTGGTGGGTTAGTTGAGACGTTTCCTACTAGGCGACCATCTTTCTCAGTGACGTCACTGGATGCCTCAGTTGAAACTTTTAAAAGTATTAACCCTTCCACCACATCCCCCTCATCTCCCAACTCCAAATCAGTAAACAAGCTGGTAGATCATTTCCTCGTGAAAATCTCACACATCATTGATTCCATTGCTCTGACTAAAGCGAAAGTAGTCTCAGGTAGAAAGAAGTCTCCGTGGACAAGAGATCCACTGGTACTTAGTGAAAAAATGGAGTGTCAGGACTGAACAGATATCAGTTAACTTTAAAAGAAGCTAGGGAATCGTTCTTTTTTAAAATAATTAACAGAAACATTGATAATCCACGGACTCTGTTTGCAACAGTGGAAAGACTAACTAATCCTCTAGTGACAGTAGCCCCTGAACTAAACTCTACCAGGGCCTGCAATGAATTTGCCAACTTTTTCACTGAAAAGATTCTAACAATTAGACGGTCGGTCTGTACCGCAGCACCGAGCCAACTACCAATGTTAGACACAAATAACACCAATGTAGAAAAACTGTCAGAATTTCATGATTTGAACCAAAAGAACCTAGAAGAAATCATTAACCAATTAAGTTCCTCCTTATGCTGTCTTGATATCCTACCCACAGCTTTCCTTAAGAAAGTTTTCCCTGTCTTTGGGTCTGATCTGATTAAAATAGTTAACTCATCCCTTCTGTCAGGTATCTTTCCCCAGGCTTTAAAAACAGCAGTTATTAAACCCCTGCTAAAAGAGAATAATCTGGACAACACATTAATGCAGAACTACAGGCCGATCTCTAATCTTCCATTCATCAGTAAGATTATTGAAAAATCTGTTTCAGCAATTAAATAGCTTCCTAACAATGACCAACCGCTTTGATGTTTTTCAGTCTGGTTTCCGTGCTCACCACAGCACTGAGACTATCTTAGTCAAAATTTTCAATGACATTTGCATAAATACAGACTGTGGTAGAACCACAGTGCTGGTTCTGTTGGACCTCAGTGTTGATCATGATATATTATTGGAACGACTGGAGAGCTGGGTCGGACTCTCTGGTACAAGACTTGGCTGGTTCGAGTCTTACCTAAAGAACAGGGACTTCATTGTTTCAATAGGAAACTTTTCATCAGAACGAACAGAAATCACATGTGGGGTGCCTCAGGACTCCATCCTGGGGCCCCTCTTATTTAATATCTACATGCTCCCACTAGCCCAGATTATAGCAACCAATAAGATTAGCTACCATAATTATGCAGATGATACTCAGCTCAACATTATGATGTCACCAGGTGGCTTTGAACCCATCCAAACGCTAATTACAAGAATCAAGCAAATAAATGGATGGATGTGTCATAACTTTCTCCAGCTGAATAGAAACAAAACAGAAGTAATTACATTTGGACCTAAAGAGGAACGATCAAGAGTCAGCTCACAGCTTCAGTTAATGCAGCTAGAAACTACTGATCAGGCCTGAAATCTAGGTGTAGTAATGGACTCAGACCTGAACCTCAAGGGTCACATAAAGGCAATAAAAAGGTCAGCCTTCTATTACCTGAAGAACATTTCTAGGATTAAAGGACTGATGTCACAACAGGACCTCGAAAAACTCATCCATGCGTTTATCTTTTGTCGGATTGATTACTACAACAGAATCTTCACAGGTCTGCCTGAAAAGTCAATCAGACAGCTGCAGCTGATCCAGAACACTACTGCTCGTGTTCCTCACTAGAACCAGGAAAGTAGAGCACATCAGCCCAGTTCTAAAGTCCTTACACTGGCTCCCTGTAGCTCAGAGAATAGACTTCTACATACTTTTACTAGTTTATAAATCATGTCGGTCTAAGAGAGAAGATCTAATGTCACAAAATCACTCAGGTCCTCTAATTCCAGTCTACTCAACATCCCTAGAATCAGAACCAAACACAGAGAAGCAGCTTTCAGTTTCTATGCTCCTCTAATCTAGAACAAACTTCCAGAAAATTGCAAAGCTGCTGAAACACTGAGTTCTTTTAAATCACAACTAAAAACGTTTCTGTTTGGAGTTGCCTTTGAGTAATGCGTTGTTGTATCATGTTTTGTGTATGCTTCTTGTTTTATTGTTGTTTTTACTTTATATACTTTGTAATGGATTGATGTATTAGTTTGTGCTTCTTGCTTTATTGCTGTTTTTACTTTATATGCTTTGCCTGTGTTTTACTGCTATTTCTATTTTACCACTTAATCATGTAAAGCGCATTGAATTACGTTGTTGAAAGTGTGCTATACAAATAAACTTGCCTTGCCTTACAAGTAAACCTGCAGTCTGAGAGTAAAGTGCTCTGTTCCAGTAGTAGCCACCTCGAAGTTCCCATCCCTGCTGGCTGCCATTAAGCTGCCAGCAGAGTTCCAGCGGCTAGAGCATTGACTGGAGTGACCCCCACCAACCAGTTTTTACTGGAACTCCTCCCACTCAATGAAATACAGAACATGACCGGGAGATGGCGCTTCTCTCGCAGAATACAGTACACACCGCCAGATTAAGAGCGCTGCCTCTGGTGGTGTGTGGAATTTCACATAATTCATAGAACCAAGAATGACATACATGTGATTAACACCTACATGTTATTTAAGAAGTGAAATTATAACAGACCTAGCTACTGGAGATTTGCTGGCCACTGTTTTATCTGGAGTTAAATTATTCTAGCTAATACTTCCTATCAAATTTTTAATCACAATTTATTTCAAATCAAATCAAATCCAACTTTATTTATAAAGCGCTTTTCGAACCAAAACAAAGCTTCTCAAAGTGCTTTACAGATTAAAAATGACCCACAACCCCCCCTTCCCAACCCCCCCCATACCCCCCCCCCCCCCCCCCCCCCCCCCCATGCATAAAAGCAACAATAAACAACAGCACATTAACAAAAGCAGAACGGGCTGAGTACAGATGAACCAGGAAACGTCATCATGGGAGCCATCTATACATCAGCAGCAGCAGATCAACAGCCGAGGCACTGACCCAGGGCGCCCAGAGGAGGGAGGGCTGGTACCCCCACCTCCACCCAAGCTCCACCTGGAGAGCACCAAGGCAGCCACAGCCGACCACCGCCCCCAAGGCAGAGGGCTCCCACAGAAGAAACACTGGAAGGACAACTAAAATAAGTTAAAATATTAAAATTAAAACAATTATAAGATATGATCAAATAAAAATGGAAAGCAGATAAACAATAATTGATAAATAGCCAGCTAAAAGATAAACTAAAAAGAATTCAATCAAATAAAACATGCAGAGCAATTAAACAGATTTAATAAACAATAATCAGTTTAAAGCTATATTAAAAAGGTGAGTCTTGAGCCTGCTCTTAAAAACATGAACGTTCTCTGCAGCCCTGAGGTTCTCCAGCAGCCTGTTCCAGAGGTGAGGGCCATAATAACAGAAAGACGCCTCCATGCGTGTGTGTCCTGACTTTTGGGGTGACAAGGAGATGGCTGCCAGAGGAGCGCAGAGACCGCGAAGGTTCATATGGTAAAAGTAGTTCAGAGAGATAAGAAGGCCCAAGACCATTAAGACACTTAAAAATTATTAAAAGAATCTTAAAATTGATCCTAAAACATACGGGGAGCCAATGCAGTGATTCTAAGACAAGTGTAATGTGCTCCCGCCTCCTGGTCTTCGTCAGGACGCGTGCTGCTGAATTTTGTGAAAGCTGTAAACCTTAAGCCGCAACGTCTAAAGACCCAATTTCCATGACAATTACCGCAATCGCGCTGATACCTTATCGTGCCCTGGCCCATCTCCAGAGGTGGGCTGAGGATCCGCGCTTCGGCCCGGAAAAAGTGTGTGTGTGTGTGGGGGGGGGTTGGGAAACTGCTGCACTGTCCCAGGTGGAATGTAGGTGTGACCTTAGCTTTGGCCCAGGCCAGAGCTTTTACTGTCATTGGGCCAGAGTGAAACTTTGAAGTAGAATTTGAAGTGGTGTTTAATAATTTCCATAATAGTCCATCCAAAATACTTAATTTTCATATTGCCTAGCTACCGCAGATATTCCTTAACTAATCTCGAACTAATTAATCCTTCCTAAATCTACTATCTTCCTTTAAAATAAATCTGTTTACCTGTGACCTAAATCTGTGTAATATATATAATCAAATTAATCATCAAAATAATATTTGTATAATTTACTTTTTAAAATGGAGCGGGAAATTATTTTTATTAGGACTTATTAGTTATTTAGCTGAAATGGAGAACATGGGGAGGCGACCCAGGTGAGCTCTCATCGGGCTTAGAGCACAATTTCCACAGTATCTGAACGGACTATTATTTAAATAACTCCATTGCATTTTTTTATACAGTCATGGTTTCTTCCTGCGCAGATGCTGCAGCGTTCTTTGCAGTGGATATGTCAAGGGTTTAGTCCGTATGCAAACATGTTCAGGTCAGAGTCCTGCATTGCCGCTGGTACCCGTTTCAAGATGGAAAAATACATCAATTAAATTTCATGGGTCGTGCTGAAGTTTCTTTACTGCAGGTTAAAAAATATTAATTTAAAACTTTTGTTTGTTTACGACTCCCAAAGAGATGGTGTTGATATATTGTGTTTGTGGAGAGAGCATGTTGGAATATTCCCCCAACTTTGCGCTGGCAGCAGAATGTTCCCGCTATCCTGCGCTGCCAGAGAGATTTATCTGGACTGAATTTGTTTTTCAGGAACGGAGACCCCAGATAAAGCCAGGGACTGTGGATAATATTTTGTTTCTGCACAAAGATCTCTGCATCAAATAAATATGTAAAAAGAATGTAGAGGTCGCTGTTTGCAGGGCTCCTTACGGTGCGACAGGAAATGAATGAGGAGTGAGAAAATGAAGCAGGACATCACACAAAAGTTCAACCACTCCACTACTCCATAAGGTAGTGAGTGCATTCACAAAAAGGAACCCCATCTGAAGAGTGTTTGTATGATGAGCTTTTGGCGTCAGTTTATTATGACCTCTATACATCAGTACCCACTGAGCATTTTTCGGTCTAAAAGACGTCTAATGTACGTCTATATTGTCCATAGACGTCTAGGCTAAAATCGGTCTACCACTGGTCTAAAAATGAACGTTTTTCAGCCGTCTAGGTTTAGACTAGCTGTCTAAAGGACGACTACCTCTATACGCCACGTCTAATTTAAGACGTTTAAATAACCGTTTGTGAACGTCTATTTATAGACGTCTAAAGTTATACGTTTGCCAGACATTTATTTTTATACCAAATTTATACACCATTAGAGAATCTAGACGCCGTATAAACGTCTATTAAATGTATTATGGCCTGATGATATTCTAATAAATCCAGCTATTACAATCTATTTAATTAATCACAACAAACCTATTCAAATTAAATTACAGTTGTCAAATTGAATGTTAAATCAGGTTGTCTAAAAAAAAAGGGGGGGGGGACAAATTTAACCTGTGATCCTTTCCTTTATGTCGTGCCAGGGTGTTATGACAATGATGAAGCTGAAGTTAGCTTCCGATTCGCGGCTTCCGATTCGCAATATGTGTAAAGGGCAATTCCACTGAATCTTTGCTGACCTAGACTACATTACACGAGGTCCTGATCAAAAACTACAATACTTGGACTCTTCAAATCTGGACTGAAGTGTTCTACACAGCATGTAGATTCATTAAAACACAGTTTGTGATTTGTGAAACCTTTATTCTATTTGTGGAAATGCAAGTAAGAGTTGACTTCTGTTTCGCAGCTTCTAATTCACCATATGGTTAAAGGGCAATTCCACATGTTTTTTGGAAACCAGACCACATTAGACCAGGTCCTGATCAAAAATTACAATACTTGGACTCTTTAAATCTGGACTGAAGTGTTCTACACAGCATGTAGATTCATTAAAACACAGTTTCTGGTTTGTGAAACCTTTATTCTATTTGTGAAAATGCAAATTAGGTTCATTTTAGGATTTTTTTGGGGGCAAATTTACTGCACTGCATGCATGTGTTGGATATTTTAACATTTTAATCAATATTACTTTAGTTCTTTAAGATTATGTCAATTTCCTACAGTCTACCCAAACATTATATAGCCTACATATTTGAATGGGTTCATTCAAATCGGAATAACAGCAGTTCAAACCAGAATAGTCATGACATTGTCATACACCATACATATGTGGTGTTGTTTTGTTCTGATCTTTTGTTCTTGTGGATGAACCTGACATTGTGGGAAAAAGAGTCAACAATTTGTTAACCCGCAATATTAGTTTAGCCTACAACACATTAATTTATACTCCTGCCTCCTTTTCAAACAGGTTTTCTTTCCAAAAGAAATGTAAACGTATAAATTGGGTAAATGTTAAAACACGTTTTAAATAAACCACCCAGGATCTAGCTAGCATAATTAACTCTCATCTTTTATTTTATTGCGCTGTGTGCAGCACAGTATGTAGGCAATTGAAGTTATCCATCCATTGCAGCAAATCAAAAACACGGTGACCCAGGCTGTCCCTCTCTGCTCAGTAATCCCTGCAGCAGACCCACCTTAGGAGCTCCGCTTTATTCGTCTGCCACTAATGAGGATGAAGTTCTGAACTTCACTCAAACTTCCCATATCAAAATACTTATCCAGTATATAATAAAGAATCTTAATTAAAATATGTCTTGTCTAATACAGGCAACACTGCAGGCTCTGGAAGAGAAAAGGAGCATGACACGGACTGAAGCTGTGGCTGAGGTTGACCAAAGGCAGATGGAAGAAAGGTTGGAGAAAAACACTATCTCTGGAAAGAAAAAGCATGAAAACAAGATGGAAAACATTTAGGAATTGATAATGCTTTGATCTATCTTTTTTATATATATAGTGAGAGGCAGGAGCTCATAATGCAGATAAAGCTTGAAATGGAGAAACGGGCCTTCTGTAAACATTTTTTTTTAAAAAGAAGAAAAAGTAAGGCTTCAAAGATCACATACTCATTTCTTTATTTTTTTTAAATGGATATATTTCATATATACATTTCACACGTGACCACCGTATCTTTTTTTTTAAACTTCTGTTTTCTGTAGAAAAATCTCTCCAGTTTATTTTTAAGTGTTGTTATATATTTTCTATCTTTTCTAGATGAAAGGCAGTGAGAAAATCAGAAGCCATCAGTCGGGTGAAGTTTCTGCAACATCCTACAAGTTTCCCATCTAAGTTATAAATTTCACCAATAAAGTAAAGGTTTCAAAAATCAGAAACTGTGTTTTAATGAATCTACATGCTGTGTAGAGTACTTCAGTCCAGATTTGAAGAGTCCAAGTATTATAGTTTTTGATCAGGACCTGGTCTAATGTGGTCTGGATGGTAAAAATATCATAAAATGAGCCTAATTTGCATTTTCACAAATAGAATAAAGGTTTCACAAATCACAAACTGTGTTTTAATGAATCTACATGCGGTGTAGAACACTTCAGTCCAGATTTGAAGAGTCCAAGTATTGTAGTTTTTTATCAGGACCTCGTTTAATGTAGTCTAGGTCAGCAAAGATTCAGTGGAATTGCCCTTTACACATATTGCAAATCGGAAGCGGTGAATCGGAAGCTAACTTCAGCTTCGTATGACAATGGTCTTTTAAAAAGGTTTCAGTAACACTATGCTTATTTTACCACTGGATATAGATACATCTCTTGATGTTAACGTTTACCAAACTATCCTACTGTAATGTAAATCAATACATTTTTCAAACATTGTCCAACCATCACAAACATATGAATGTGCAATCTACCTGTTTTTAATTTTAACACATTTGTAGATATACATAGCAATAAAATAAAAGCACAAACTCAAATATATAATATTACCAACAAAAAAATAGCTTTTATCTAATCTACAAAATACTAAAATAAAATAAAAATGTAGGTATTTGTATGCAAAGCATTTACAAAAAAACTAAAAATTAGGCCAAAACATTTTTTTTAATATACAAAAACTCTGGGAAACTGCATCAACCAAAATGTAAAAAGAAAAAAAAAATTACACCAATGGTATCCTTGGCCTCTTATACCCCCTCCACCACTTTGAGCTGGGGCCTGTTTGAGACGTGCAGCCATTGCTGAGCTGATCATATACTCCGTGGCCTTTTTGAAAGTTTTCTGAGCAAATTCTGCAAACAAAGCAATAGAATAAATGAAGAAATATTGTATCACAGAGATCACAGAGATATTATCCATTAAGACAAGGTACATGGTTTAAAAGGACTTGACTCAATGGACATTGGGCACCACCCATTTCAGAGTTTGGGGTTACTCTGTAAAAAATAATGAATTAATTAAGACTGACTATAACTGTAGTATGGTTTCCTTTCATGTAACTAAACCAATTAAGTTTCATAATTGTCAGTATTGCAGACCGCCTAATACAGTCCAGACAAACTGTTTGTTAATGCATATCATGTCAGTCACACATTTCTAACATGAAGAAGTAATTGCCAAAGAACTAGCAGCCAGTTTTTCTATTTACCAATGATAACGGAGTAGAAGGGGGTCCTTTATGAAGGCGCTCTTTCCGTGTGGCCCACCACCTTGCATATTAAAGTTGTCCATGACTCTGCAACAGATAAAAAATGAAGACAATTGTCAACATTAAACTTATATAACTTGTATTACACTACCACATTGTAACCACCCAGTATTATAAGATAAGACAAGATACATCTTTATCGTCCCACAATGGGGAAATTCTCAGTGTTGCAGCAGCACAAACTATAACTATAGCTAAGCTGTAGCTAGCCTGCTAGCTATGCTGGAAACGGATAGCACTCACCTATATACAGCCCTTCATGGTGAATTTGAAGAAACAAAGTTTTCTCATACTTAGTGGTCCCAATGAGAGTTGAATAAATTGGTCCGGACGACTCTGATATGCTCAGATCACCATCAACGACAATTAGACCGAGCGAAACTTTAAGGGTGTTGCTGCCTCCTAGTGGTGAGGGCAGGGGGTACCACTAAAATAACTTAATAGACATCTAAACCAGGTTTAAATCTAGATGTTGATTAAACATCTAAATCAAGGCTAAATCTAAACTACATTGTACATTGATCAATGACTGTAAAAAAATGTTTTAATCCAGCATTTGGGCATAATTTACACAACGCACAGAGTTTAGGAAACTGAATCAATCAAAAAAGAATTCTTATGAGAGCATCTGAGCATCACCATCTCAGACCTGGACACCGTACTCAATGCAACACTATTTCCTCCTGTTGAGGCAATAAGTAAAGTCCCTGTTGAGAAAGAAGTGGCTCTTGTTATTCCAGTGTGCGAGCGGAACGGATTCAGCCTCCCTTATACACAAGCAGGTGAACAATGCACGTCTATAGACCATGAGAAAGTTGTGAGACTGCAAGTAAAAGGTTCACATTTAGTAGCTACATGTTTCCATCTGCTCCGTGTGATGGCATGATGGAGATTCTTTATTCAGATTGTTCGGGCTGAATATTAACTAAAATGGATCAAGAATTAATAATAATATTAAGTATTGTCGGCTTCTTCTCATAATGTGCTCTGGAACTCGCTTTTTTTTACTCAGAGAGGGGGGGGGGCGCCGAACTCCAAAACCCCAGCGGGAACTGTTTCAAAATAAGACCCAGAACTGAGAGACAGAGAGTAAAAACAACACACAGAACAACAGATATCTGTTTCAAAAGGACGCACCTGCAGATGGGAGCCAGACAAGATCTGACTCGCTTTCCTACAAGGCTGTACCATTTTTATTTCCAAAAGAACAAAGAACATATCACATGACTCCTCTCTCCTCCTTCTACATCTTGACAGGTCATTTATTTTCTCCAGGTCTCCTGACCGTACCATGAGTACCATGAACTGGGTTGTAACATGAACTAGAGTTATAGCTGATCCTCCCTGCTTTCAATTCATATCTTTACTCAAGAGTTTGTTTACTTAAAACCTTAAACCCTATAAAATACTGGTAACAGAGTCATGTTTTACTACCCTGAATAATATAAACAGGCCTATTACTTCTAAAGCTTAAAAAAGATATAATTAAAACATATGTACTGCATAATAAAAAATAGCCTCAAAAAAGTAGAATACAACAAATCCCTCTTTCAATCTATTTTTCAAATAGATTGACCACTCCTCTGTACTTCTCCTTCAGGCTCCATGTGAGGGAGTAACAGATATTGACCTTGCACATTATCACCAACAGCTTTTTCAATACACTTTGTGAACAAAGAACGTATACAAGGAATACAACAACATCCACATAATACCATAGTTGACACAAATACTGCTAAAGAAACCATTATAGACATTGCCAGAGTCTTCCATTTACCAAACATATTATTTAACAAATTGTCCCACATTGAGGTATCTACACCTGATTGTTCTTTCAGCCTATTTGAAAGTATTCTGAGTCCTTCTACTGCCCTAGTTAATTTACCGTCTGCATTAGTATTATTAGGGATAAAAACACAACATTGATTACCAAAAAGGGAACAGACGCCACCGGTCTGAGCTAAAATCATGTCGACTGCTATTCTATTTTGAAATGCCATTAAGGAGGTGGCTTTAAGTTGCTCATGAACAGCCTCAAAACCATCTCTAGTATTATTAGCTAATTTCTGTACATTATAGTGTATATAGTTTATTCTATCCACGTTCTTGTTCAGGGTACACCACCAACAAATACTTGATTCCCATCCTGCTGAGATCTGATTAACCAATTTATATTCGTCTGGAACACCTCTAGGAACTCCAATGGCATCAATATAAGTTGAATCATCTTCGTGGCTTAAGTCCCTCTTTCTAACATGATTATTCAAAGTGAGAAGAGTCTGGTCTCCTGTGGGATCATAAGTAAATATTGCTACTGGCATAATTAATGTAACAGGTGCACACAATCCTGTCCAATTACTAGGTAAAATGGAGCGGAGAATTTTTCCTCCACACCACCACCAGATGTCAGCACGAGCCTGAAAAGATTTAAGGAAAGTTTGAATTGAATTACAATATGTAATGTTGACTGAACCCACTAGTTTATTTCCAGGCTTACCATTTTTGAAACAAGTAAAATTATTTGGAGCTACATTACTATCAAAGAAGGGTGGGGTAGCTCTGTTATCAGCTATAGGGAATAAATTTTCCCAGTTACTACAATCTTTTACTGGATTTTCACTAGATAACAGGGAAACCAGACAAGTTGTGCTGAGCTCAAAAGGTGCAGGGACCACCTTGAGAACAGGTCGGGCTCCCATGCACACAACACAGTCCTGTCTCGCTTCCTTTCCGGCATGTTCTACCATAAGCAACCAATTATTAGTGGAGCCCCCCACTCCTGTCATCATTTCAAAGTAATCGTCCACAGATGGTTCTTCTTTAATTATACTACCTCTTGCTGCTAAGGCCTGATTTTGACTTACTGAGGTGGAAACATTAAGAGAGTCTTGACATATTGTAATAGGAAATTGAACATCTTTTCCCCCTTTATAAACCCAAATTATAAAGACAGTACAACTTTCCCCCTTCTGGAGATATTTTAAGGGGAAGAGATCACTCTTAGTTAAATTAACCGTAAGAAGTAATTTATCTGCAGTCTTATCCAATTTAACCAAGGGACGCATGTGTTTTGCAAAAGAGGTAGTGGTATACCTTCTCCAGTCATATCCTAAAGGATCAGCAATTAAAGTGGACCAACTAGTATCCTTTTGATCATTCGTTATGTACCACAAGGGGTAGGTTTTATATTTACTTGCTTGTTGTCCCTTATAAACCAATGTATTTAAAGGAATAGTAATCACTGCAGATCGTCCTTTTGGTATACAAAATTGAGAAAATCCATGATGTGCCTCAGAAGTGCCGCACCGTGAAGAGGGAGATGGTTTAGCCATTAAGTTTCTTCTCTGTCTAATTGAGTGAACTCCAACCTGCGTTTGATTTGTAGAACTATTATAGGGCCATTCATCACAACAGTAAAAGATAATATTGACCACTAACACCATACAAAAACCTGTGGCGTACAGCACCTTCTTATTTTCCCAAAGATGCATATTTCTGTCTGTGGTGTGATCCTATGTTTATTTTATCCAAAAAAGAAGGGTGTCTGTTTTTTTCTTTATCTTTACCTTTAAGCAATATTTTTTCTAATTTATCATTATTGTTTTTTATGTTTTAACCTAATTCTCAATATTCTTTTAGTAAAAAGCAAACTCTAGCAATTGTCACCAACCCTAAAAACATCCTACAAAAACCACATCATAATGAAAAAAGAATAAGTAAAACAAAAATTAGTAGTCAGTTAACCTGATTATACTTTAAACACTCCTTAAAATATTTTAGCTTATTACTAAAAAGTTTTATAAAACCGTAAAAACTGAATATTAAGAAAAAATCCTACAAATCGACTACTTAAAAATTCTTTGACACCCTTTAGGCAGTGTCTAGCAATCTGCACCTGTAAATAAAAATTGGTTAAACAACCTGTAAAATACAAGAAAAATGATTAATAAGTGTTAAGTCTTTATTATTTTGTTCTCTAGTCTTCGCTCTTGTTTATTTCTCTGGCAGCAGGTGGCTACCAGAGTGATGAAATGATTCAGTACAGTGGACTCTTTATTTTTTCCCAAAGTTACTGTCTTTTCTGCAGATCGCCCTCACTGAAATGACAGTTACTTCATTAACTGAACATTTCCCCCAATAAACACAATTGCACAGACAGGCCCCGCCTCCAATAGCTTCCCCCACCGATTGTGAGGTGGTCAAAACCTGCTGTGAAATGTGTTTGATTTCTTGCGATCTTTTCTCTTCGGTACAATCCCTCTTCGAGAAAAGCAAATCCAAATAGCTTATCTCGCCCAATTTTTTTTGCACATATAGATTACACTGGATGATTACAGCAACTTCAACCAATCTTCTGGGTGGGTCAGGCCCCGCCTCCTGGCTTCGGCAGTCGACACCGCCTAGTCAGAACCGACACCACCCGCTGCAAAGAGATTCTCCCAGGTCAGCAGAGAGCTGCTGCAGCGTGAGGGACAGGAGAGGGGTCGGGGGCCGGAGCACACTGAGACCAATGAAACCAAGTAGAACCCTTTCCCCGTAGCTGGACAGCATGGGTTGTACGAGCAGCAACCTGGAACGGGCCAGACCACCTTGGCTCCTGCCACTTTCTCTTATACACCCTTAGCCAAACACGCCCAGCCTCGGAAGGAGACACCGCAGGTCCCTGCACGTCACGGGGAGCTGGAAGGAAGGAGGAGACGAGGCCCTTCAGCTGCTGATGGTCACTGCGAGGGTCCGGGTCAGGGTGCGGTGACACCTGTGGTTCTCTGCCCGCCCACGGACCAGGAAAAATTCGGCCGGTTAACATCTCATAAGGAGTGAGACCTTTTGTTCTACAGACAGATGATCTCATGGACAACAACGCAATGGGGAGTGCATTTAGCCAATTAAGTCCCGTCTGAGCTGTAATCTTCGCCAGCTTTAACTTCAAAGTTGAATTAGACCGCTCGATGACGCCCTGAGATTGCGGATGGTAAACAGTACCGAACTTGTGGGTTATTCCCATCTGTTCCTCAACCTGTCGGAGATGTTTATTTTTAAAATGTGTGCCATTGTCAGACCTGATCCTAGTCGGAAAGCCATGGCACGGAATCCAGTTGTTTATCAAAGATTTCACCACTGTCTGAGCATCCTCCCGTCTTGCAGGAAAAGCTGAAACCCACGAGGTTAGTGGATCAATCATCACTAACAGGTAACGGAAACCTCTAACAGGGGTCACCATATCTGTATAGTCGATAACGACCTCCTCGCCAGGCCTGCACAAGTCCTGGAAGGCGCCCATTTCTGGCTTGATAGTAGGCTTAGGATTAAATTGACCACACACCACACATTCACTCAAAAAACGCTTAATTAAATGTGGCAGTAAGGGATGCCACCAAAAACAAAGATTACGTTTCATCTGAGTGTATGACACATGTGCCGCACCATGAGCCTCCTGAAAAAGAGTGGGTTTTAACGCGGCAGGTAAAACCAAACGGCCATCAGGCCCACGCCAAAAACCATCAGAAAAAATCGCACCTCTATCCTTCCACACAGTTATCTCCTGCGACGCAGCAGCCTGCTGTGCCAACTTCACTTCCTCAGCAAAACTGTCTGACATTTCCTGTGCTGACGTGACAATCAGCTGCGTGTGGACATGTGACAGGTAGCCTGCTGCTCCCTTCGCCGCCAAGTCTGCAGCCCTATTTCCCCACGCGTCAACAGTGTCAGCCTTGCTGTGACCCTTACACTTAAGAACAGCGAGGTTAGCTGGTAACTGTACAACATCCAAAAGCTCCATAATATCTGCATGATGGTGTACAGGTTTACCAGTAGCAGTAACAAAACCTGCTCTCTTCCACTGTGGTAATTCATAATGTATAACAGAAAACCCGTAGTTCGAATCAGTGTAAATCGTGACGTCTTTATCTCTTCCCCATTTGCATGCTTCAATAAGAGCCCTTATCTCAGCACGCTGTGCGCTTTGCTTGCCGTCCAGCTTCCCTGAAACGACAGTCTGTAGTGAATCTCCATTCTGCTCAACAACTGCAAAACCTGATCTCAACTGGCCCTGTCCATCTCTGAAACAACAACCATCTGTATAGAGCACAAAACCTGTAGGTAAGGGATCAGACCGTAAATCAGGACGTATTTTTTGAGCAACAGAATTCAGCCTGACACAGTCATGCTGCTCCCCAGAGGCGGTGATTTGGTCAGCCATGTTTATTCCTTCATGCGTAAAAATAATGTTTGGTGCCTCCAAAACTCTGCTAATCCGCTGCTGACGCAAAGTAGAAAGAGTAAACGTCTCAGAATTAACCAATGCCATGACTCCATGAGATGTCAGAATATGAAGTGGATAACCCCTGACAATGTGTGAAGTTTTCTCCACTAGGTGTGCAATTCCTGCTGCATGTCTCGTGCAAGGTGGCTGTCTCATTTCAATAGCTTGCAGCTTTATGCTAAGATACATAAGAATGTATCTCTGACCACCTTTTTTCTGAAACAAAATCCCATTAACCACCCCATCTGTTTCTGATGTGTTAAGAAAAAATGGACATGTATAGTCAGGAGTGGCTAAATCAGCTGCTTGTGCTAGAGCCTGTTTCAACTTAATAAATGCCTCCTCAGCTGGTATGTCCCATTCTAATTTAGCATGCAGATTTTTCATACCATGAGCATTTACAAGAGCCCTGAGTGGTGTGGTAAGGTTTGTGTAATTAGGCACATAATGTCTGGAAAAATTTGTCAGTCCCAGAAATGACAGCATTGATTTAACAGTGAGAGTTTAGAATGGGCCAAAATAGCATTCTTGTGGGTGTCCGTCAGTCCAGCCCCTTGAGCGGTCACCCTTCGCCCCAGGAACTGGACTTCCTGCCTGACCAACTGAAGCTTATCGCGGGAGACTTTAAATCCCTCTTTTCCCAAATGTTGCAACACAACTAGAGTCGCTGCTATGCACTTTTCAACAGTAGGGGATGCTAAAAGTAAATCGTCCACATATTGGGTCAGTACACAGCCTGGAGGGAGCTGTACAGTGCTTAATGACTGCTTCAACACCTGATTAAAAATACCTGGAGATAAAGCAAAACCCTGCGGAAGCCTACTATAACGTAACTTCCTGCCCCTGAATGTAAATGAAAAAATATCCCTGACAGAAGGATGGAGCGGTAAACAGAAAAATGCTTTAGCCAAATCTATGCAGGTAAACCATTTTAAATCAGGAGTCAGTGATGCCAGAGCTGTATACGGATTCGGTGTAGAAATGGGAGGGGTTCTAAGGGCCTCATTAATAGCACGCAAATCATGTGCCATTCTGTATTTACCAGTACCTTGTTTTTCCACAGGAAGAATAGGGGTGTTATATGAAGAGTTTGATGGTTCTAAAACTCCAACTTCAAGTAAGCCTGCAATAGTGTCTGCAATACCTTCCTCAGCCTGAGGTTTATGTGGGTACTGAGAACGCCAGATTGGATCAGAATGTTTCATCTCAAATGTGATGGGTGTGGTTTGCACTAGACCGACATCAGTGGGACCATCTGACCACAAAGAGTCAGGCACGACCTTTAAGGCCTCCACTGCATCAGGATGATCTGTTTTTTCTCTGCCATGATTTCTAGAAAGCTGCAAATGTTCCAGAATGGTAGTATCAGAGAGCTGCGTGTCTATTTTGTACATCTGAGTAGAAGGAGAAAAAGAGACTGAAGGTATCTGGGTAGAAACCCAATCCTTTAATTCAACTCCCCTCTTAACCATTCCCCCCAAATCTTTAGCTTGATGTTTCGGATGCAACAAAAGCGATATGTGTGGAAGCGCTTCAGCTTCCATCATATACCATTTATGCTGCTCTGAAGTCAGATCAGCAAACAGTGCAACACCCTCCCTCCCCACAAAGCATGGATCCGAAGCCACAGACCAACTTTGGCCTTCATGTTCTGTTTCAAATTGTTCCTGATATAAAGTAGGATCGCCCCTCTCATAGAGGAAGGTAACATGGAAAGGATCAGGCGGTGGAACAAAAGGCTGGAGTTCAAGCAGCCAAGGCTTCCAGCATCTCAGAAAGTCAGCCGCAGAAGATTCATGTGCAGACATCGTAGTCAATCTGGCCCAGAAAATATCAGCCACTTGTGAAGTGTCATCCTTCAGCAAAAATTGACCACTCATGGTATCACAGCAATGTGTATGTCCATTTGGAAAAGTCACCATAAGTCCATCAGGAGTACATAGGATCGAAGCACCCAGTTTGATAAGCAGATCTCTGCCTAACAAGTTGACAGGCGTGGTTTGAGCAATGACAAAAGGATGTGATAGTCTTTGATCTCCCACTGAAACAGGCAATGGTTGAGTTATAGGGAGAGTCATTGGAGCCCCAGAGATTCCAATCACAGACACTGTGTTCCCAGAAAAATTGACGTCTGGTAAAACTCTGTCCAATGTGCTGAAAGTAGCACCAGTGTCAACAAGGAATGGCAATGAATGTCCATGTACGTCTATTGTGAGCATCGGATCCCCCTTTGTCCTGCTCACTAAGGTACTCTGTGGGCATTGTCAATACTGAGGCCCACTCTGTCCTCCTGGATAGGAGGGAGGAGCCATATGCTGATTCGGAGCCATATGTAGAGGTGGCTGACCGGGAGGTATAGCGCCCCCTTGTGGGTGTGGGCACTCCCTCACCCAGTGTTCATAGGATCCACACCTGTGACAACCGTTAGCACCTGGCTGCCCTCTCCCCATGCCTCTAAAATCCCCAAACCTGGCCCTGCCACGTGACCTGCCACAAGGCTGCCATGTCCTATAAGGAGCAGTAAATGGCGGATTCCGCGCAGCTCCAGCATACATCACAGGAAAAGAAGGCAGCACTGTCGCTGATCCAACAGTAGGTGCTGCTTCAGCCACCATCTGCTTCACTTTTTTAGACTGATACAAGTCAGTCAATTTATTCTGAGCCTCTTTTAACTGTAGTTTTAACAAAGCAGTCTCCATTTTCTCATTCTCCTCAGCGTCCTTTAACGCAGAATCTTGCACGTCTTGTAAATAATATGTTACGTGTCACATGCTAACTGGCACTGGAGCATCATCTCATTATAATCTGTCAATGTCAACATTCTACCCATAATAGCTTTCCAATCCCCCACCGCTAAAGTTTGCCCTGAAGTCAGCTGATTTAATTTATTTATCCAACAGTTTCCTCCACCAGTCAAAGCAGGGAGTTGCAGAATGATGGCAGATATGTCAGCCATCTTCCATGGTTTGTAAATTACTGAACCATCTGATGCTCCCACTAAAGGAAGCATTAAATCAGGGCCTCCACTTGCCCCCAGTGACACCTGAGATCTGGTATTCTTAAATGGTCCCTCACTCCCCTTGTCCCCCAACGTCTGCATATTTTTGACCTGTAGAACCGCTGCACAATCATCATCACGTTGACTGGGGCTGGCACTCCCTGAAAGGTCTGCAGCTTGACCCCTTACCACAGATGCTAATCTTTCCTGATCCTGCAGCACCCCCTCCATCTGTCGCTGAACTTTAGTTAACCTGTGTTCGTGCTGCTCCATCTCATCCATCAATTTAGCATTATACGCCAAGAACAATTTATCGGTGTCCTGTTCTACTAATTTTAGTAGATGTCGCTTTTCCTCCCCAGTGTGTTCTACAACCCCTTTACCGGTGACTTCAAAACGCAATTTATAATCTTGTCCATCATCTTTTACCTTTAAATCACCCTGTGGTTTTTTAGTCAATGGTTCATGGGCTACAGACCTCTGTGGGAGGCCACTCCAGTGCAACACTGCACTGCTTGAAGGAAGGGGGGGAGTAATGCCCACCGGGGGTGGCTCACAAAGAGATGGTGAAGTCGGTGCGTCACCCTGCGTGTTTTGAAGTATAATCTGGCCATTGTCTGTCTCCAAGCCCCATGAAATATGTGTTTGACCAGAGGTCGTCAATATGGGGTACATAGGTTGATATGGGGGAGGGATATGGTCTGCCGAAAAACTATTTTCTGTAGTAACACACAAATGATCAATACCCTGTCCTGCTAAACCCCATGTTTTCCACATTTTCTCAGCTTTTAAGTGTCTCATTTTAGCACCAGTGATGCTCTTTGCTGTTTTAGCTTTATCTGCAAAACGTTTTGCTTCCTCAAAACATATTTGTGACAAACTTCTCTTATAATCCCCTCGGGCACCATGACGAGCCCACATGGCCGTCATAAGGCCCTGGAACTGGTTTTTATCTTTTTCACCGGGCTTATCAACTAAAACAGAATATAATTTAGAAATGTATATTAACAATTGGGCATCTAAAGTACGCCAGTTTTGTCCCTGAGGAGCAGGGAGTAATTTATATTCGGCTGCCATTGAATATTCGTAACAAAAATCCAAAATGGATTAAAATTTAACAAAGTAGGTTATTTGTATTAACTCTATAAATTATTTATTTTAATTGATAAACTATCAATTCGTAGGCCCAAATTTATCCCAATATTAATGCAGTTAACAGTAAAGGCAGGCACAGTTTTTATTTATTTAATTTATTTCTTTTTATAGTGAAGGAGTTTATATATTATTTATTCATGCAACATTAACCTTAATGATGTTTTAGGCAAAGCCGAAACGAAGGAAAGCTAAAAAGGTTTATAACGCACTGTTTATCTTATCATTAATTTATTTATATACGGAGATTATTGCCGTTTCATCTAAAAATCAAAGAATTCCTAATAGAGTCCGGCCTGCGCCAAAACTCGGGACGCACACTTCGGTGAAACACACGAAGAAATTGAATTCTCCCAATATAAAGCAATTTTTATTTATCATTAAAACATATACCGAAAGAAATACATTTAAAACTCGCTTTGCAACACAAAATCGTCAACAGTTTGCTCAAAAAAAAAAAACTCAGCCGGACTGACAGATCAAAGTCTGGCCCAATAAAACTTCCGTGTCACACCGCGGAATGAATACGCCGGTGCACAGATGGCTAATTCTTCACTACGATGCTAAACCTAACAAACCGTACTCATAAGTAAACCAACCAAAGACAAGAACAAAATGCCTCCAACAAAACCACACTTCGCCATCAATACTCGAATGACTGTTTAACCGAGCCAAATAAATACAGTTCGGAAGCTAAGCTACCAAAGATTAGCTGTCCTCATGAGCAACCTAGCTCAACCGGAAGCCAAACGTGACCGCTCCGTTATCATAAAAAGTTATTTTATATATATTCTATAGAGTTTACTACCAGTTATTCATAATAACAGTTCTATATATATGTGTTAGACAATGCTTTAGACGTGTTTACGTAGTTGCACAAGATTGAACGCCTTTATTTCCAGGCGAAACTCATCCACACTGTGCGTTAGCCGTAAGCTAACTTATGGTGGTACTTTAGCTGACTGAAAATGATATTCCCTTATTCCTCTACAATGTCAAGCTTCTACGCTTATTGTCTATACAAGAAGCGCGGGCATTGTCTAGGCGTTTAAGACTCGCAGAGGAATTATGGTTTTAGATTCAGTCGGTTAGTTCCCCTAAATGAGAAGTTTATATGAGGCCGGAGTGCAAAAAGCTACCTGGTAGCTTCCTTCCGTGACCTCCACTTCCCCAATCACACACACATTCATACGAGAAAGAAAGAAAGAACAACAATTTTTACAATCTCATCAAACACTAACCTCTACCGGAGCCACCTAAAGCCGGACCTTTAAACACAATCCAATTCACGTGGCTCAAACGTGCGTTTGGAAGATACGCCGACCTCTCCAAGGTAATCCGTCTCGACACAGAGAGCACACAGGCCCTAACTGGTGTCTACCTGTCCGTTTGCCAGCCTGGGAGAATTCCGACAGCGTCCCATCGGAAGTGAGCGGCCAACTCTCAAGCCTCTGGTCCGCACTTCGGTCGGCCCTCAACCGAAAAAACAACACGTCAACATTAAATGGAGAACGTTTAAATCGATCAATACCTATTAATTTGGTGTTAGCGCTTTTCCAGATTGATACAAAACCACCCGGGTGTTGATTAGCAAGGATCAATCCAGTCGCTCTCCGATTCTCTGTTGAACTCAAAGAAAAAACACAAAATCACTATAATTGCCACAAACACATGTATCAATCAGTTATGCCACACTCATTACTCACACTCAATCTCTCCCAGCCCTGAGAAAACTCAAAACCAAATCAAATGCCTGCATTCTCCACCATTTTGTCGGCTTCTTCTCATAATGTGCTCTGGAACTCGCTTTTTTTTACTCAGAGAGGGGGGGGGCGCCGAACTCCAAAACCCCAGCGGGAACTGTTTCAAAATAAGACCCAGAACTGAGAGACAGAGAGTAAAAACAACACACAGAACAACAGATATCTGTTTCACAAGGACGCACCTGCAGATGGGAGCCAGACAAGATCTGACTCGCTTTCCTACAAGGCTGTACCATTTTTATTTCCAAAAGAACAAAGAACATATCACATGACTCCTCTCTCCTCCTTCTACATCTTGACAGGTCATTTATTTTCTCCAGGTCTCCTGACCATGAACTGGGTTGTAACATGAACTAGAGTTATAGCTGATCCTCCCTGCTTTCAATTCATATCTTTACTCAAGAGTTTGTTTACTTAAAACCTTAAACCCTATAAAATACTGGTAACAGAGTCATGTTTTACTACCCTGAATAATATAAACAGGCCTATTACTTCTAAAGCTTAAAAAAGATATAATTAAAACATATGTACTGCATAATAAAAAATAGCCTCAAAAAAGTAGAATACAACAGTATGTTTCAGATTTTTTCAAAGTTTAAAAAACTGTCAAAGACAGAAAATAACGGGATCCCTGATTTAATGTAAATTATAGTAGAATTAATTATTTGTATTTTATTGCTTTGGAATATTCCACCCGCGGGTACCCGCCCCATTGCAGGACTCTGAACTGTTAAAGTTTCCCCGCACAGAACAGGAAGGGTTGTACAGGGAACGGGGTTTATTATTGCGCATATAGCCTATGTAGCCAACGGCTGATAATTATAGGCTATATGAATAATCAATAATTGTCCCCAGGAGTTTTAAAAACAAACTGACGCCCTTGTACACAGTGCAATGGTTGGAGTAATATCTGTCAGTTCTTTATGCATGAGGGGGCAAAGCCATGGACAGTCAGCAGGCGGGTGTCCACAAGGCCCCCACACACACATCAGGTCTGGCAACCAGCCACAGCTAAACAACTCGTAACTATCCAGTGACGTGTAGCTAGCTTTTAACCTGTGTCTGAGTGTAGTTTGATAGTTAGTCTGATAGTTTGTGATGTCGATCGGAGTGAACGGTGGAAGTGTTGAGGTCTTTGCTCCATCCTCAGGCAGCTCGTACGGATCGACATTCTCCACCTCCTTTAACTTTTGCATATATATCCCTCGCAAAAGCAACAAGACAATCTCGGTAAACACCCCTTTCTTTTTTCTTACTCCTCTCTATTCTCCAAATCAAAATCACAACCAAGAGCAACCCAACAACAACCTAGTTCGCCTTCGTCGGTGACTTGGTTGGCATTCAAATTACCTTAACAAAAGTGAGCCCCTACTGATGCTCAGGTCGCTATGGAAAAGTCATGTGACTGACATTGTCGTGACGTATCTCCACGACCCCAAAAAATAAATAAATGTCTAATCAATTTTTTTGTAATGGAATAAAGACAGTAGATATTTTTTTGTTTTTCATTTTTATTTAAGGTGAAAGTGTATGTAGCCTAGCCTACAAGAAATATTGAGATATTATAATCCCCAGCGGACAAATTGCATTGTACTGCTTTGTTTGTTAATAAAGTAAAAAACAACAACTGCAGCTTGTGGATCTGCCTCCGCTGAGCTTGGACCTGATTGGTTTAACATCTCGCTGACGCAAACTTCAATTTTCTGAGCGGACTTACATGTAACGCTCCCATTTACAAATTCATTTCCATGTTATTACTAGACTATAAAATGATTTCAAACAGCCTTGGTATTTTATATTGCAATGAGACTAATCTTTAATAAACCTGGACAGGCTCATGTTTGGCTGCTTCAGCAAAGCAACACTAAATGTCCTGCAGCCTCCAAGTTATATACTTAATATGACGCATAACTGGAGGTTATGTCAACGTAACACATGGGGAAGAATTTCACAAATCCTCTGCATAATATTGATTTGTTTCATTCAAAGACCCACAATACAAGGACTTATTGGTGTGTATCCTATCTTTCCTTATGCCAGCTTTGCGCTCCCCCTTCATGTTATTCACGGCCACACAGAACTTTAATAATATTAAAATAATATATTGCATTTATAAGTCCCTTTCAGACCCCCAACACATAAATACACAAGGAATAAATAGAAATGAAGAAAAAAAATTAAGAGGGAACCCACAGCGCAGATTTGAATTCATTAAATCCTAGTAGGTTGATTTATTTCTACCCCATCCAAATAAATGTTTCTATTTCTTTTGTTTTGAATTTCTTCACCCTTCTTGTTATTGTCAGGCAGAACATTCAACATTAAAGTTTTGTATATTTAATGCCGCAACATCTTCCATCCTTGCAGTCATCATGGTGACGAACTCGTCCAGCTTGGCTACACTGCTCACTGTATAGCCGCTCATGAGATATGAAGCTCTCGTCTGACCATCAGTCAGCCATAAGACGGGCTCAGCCAAGTCAAAACGCGCCTGCAGTCACAAAGATCATTCACTGTTTTCAGTGTATATTCACGGACAAGTTGGCATGTTGTTTATGTATTCGTTGGGCATTATTTGCGCACCGTATGCTTCAGTGTTAACACTAAAACCACCACAAGGCAAACATTTATTAGAATGCAAAATCTGTAAACAAGTAAATTGTGAATGATATACATTTTTATTTGTGCTGTGTTTATGTATCTTTGAATCTACTTACTGAACTATAGATCGCCTGTTTTGGAAGCAATTCGTCTGAGGGAAAAAAGAAACGAGGAGGAAAAGTGATTGGCGATTACTTCAGGACATAGCCCAATCACTGCTCCTCCCCGTGGACAAATGAGGCACTGCAGCTGATTTTCACACAGGCTGCAGAGGTGAGTTAATAGGCGTGGCTGCATTCACTACGTCATCGCGGGGGATTAAATTTCCCCATGGACCAAGCGGCAACCTGTCACGGACCTGTAACGGACCAATCACGGTCCTGCAGAGGTCCTACCAAGGAATCACAGGAAATTGGAGTTGGCTACTATTGTAGGAACATATGGAACAATCAGATCTCTGATGTATGATGGAGCTGATTATTATGGGCTTTATATGTAAGAAGAAGGATCTTAAATTCTGTTCTGGATTTAACAGGGAGCCAATGAAGGGAAGCTAAAACAGGAGAAATGTGATCTCTCTTTTTAATATTCATCAGAACTCTTGCTGCCGCATTTTGGATCAACTGAAGGCTTTTAATGGCATTTTGTGTTCGGCCAACAGCATTACTGTTATCACTCTTGCTCTGTCACTAAAACAACTCCTTGCAGTGTCCATCCATCCATCCATTCATCCATCCATCCATCGTTGTGGGGGGCTGGTGCCTATCTCCAGCAATCATCGAGCGAAGGCGGGGTACAACTTGGACAGGTCGCCAGCCCATGGCAGTCCTTGCAGTGTTTAGGCTCTAATTCTTCTTTTTGTTATCTTTATAACAGGAAGCCATTATGCTGTTATGTTTACAACTGGGCTGTTTGTTGTCTGAGTTCTGCTATTTCTGTTTAGAGAGGCCAGTTAACCTAACAGTCATGTTTCTGAACGGTGGGAGGAAGCTGTAGTACTTGGAGTGAACCCACAAATGCAGAGGGAGAACATGCTAACTTCATGCAGAAGTTCCCAGCCTGGGATTCGAACCCAGGGCCTTCTTACTGCAAGCTAACATTTCTACCATTTGATTTAAATGAAATACAACTGTGCATTGAAAAAAACAAAACAAAAATATTTTCAGTATGTTGCTGTCCAATTCAAAGCCCTCATGTACAAAGCATGAAAACCATCTGCAAGCTGTTTTCCACACAAACATTTGGATGTATGAACTGATCAATAAGCTGTACATATTTACATGGCAGCTCCATGACTTCTGTGCACACTACAGTTTCTGGCCCCCTGGCAATACCTAGAGGGTATACTGCGAAACTGTTGATGTGAAAACAACTATTGTACACATCACAGCTATATGGTGCACAATTCATTTATTCACATGTTTGTAATTACATCGACAGATTTAAAGCATGTTCACATTGGCTAAGACTATTCCTTTAACAACAATACTTTAATTATTACGATTAGGTTTTTTTTTCTGGCCTAAGATGAAGCCTGGCTTGTTAACCATTTTAAAGGATCAGGGGGCCGGTTTGAAGAAATAAAACTTGCGACTGCCGTGGCCGGCGCTGCGAGTAACTGCAGGCACCGCGGGAGCGTGCACAAAAAGTAAATAATTCAGTGACATAGCACACATCGCCAGCTGTACGACAACAAGCAACATGTCTAGCGACGAAGTAAGTAATAGTGTTTACTTTGGTATAACATTAGTAAATATCTTTGACAACATTAGCTTATTCATTCATATATATATATAAATCGAGAACGTGCAAGAATTGTAGATTGACGTCACAACCGCGTGTAAGCGCGGGAAATTCGGCCACCGAATCGCAGCCTATTTTGCAGCACACAGACTGTTCAAGATAATGGGATTACACATGGGTGGGCTCATTTTTCTCGGTTTAAAACGCTTCATTACCCAATACAAATACAAAACTGAACATGAATATAATTTAGTTTAGAAATCCAGCCCCCTGAAACTTTAAGCTCAGTTGTGCAAGAACTATGGTAGGAGCCAAAGCCCTTCTTGGAGCACTCCACAGCAAGTCCTAAGCTTCCCCTACCCATACAGCTGCTTGATCACTCTGGGCTTCCTTACAACAAATGTTTTGTTGAGGGACTGATAGGACCCTTCGGGACCATGCTAGTCCAATCCCAGCATTGTGGGACTGAATTATCCACATGTCACCCAAGTTTATCAGATTCCCACAAGGCTGCTGAACAGGTCAATATTAAAGTGCAGTTTCCAGGTAGAACATGCTTTCCTGATGAAATTGAAGCAATAACTGCACACATATTGCTGAAAACAGCATCACAGTATGCAGGGGAATCTCAAGCCTTTAAGAAGTACCTGGGCTTAGCTCAGACAAGATGTGATATCTTTGTAAAAAAAAAAAGGGTTACAATAGATTATAGACTATAGCATACATAGTAATTTGCCCAATTTTTTAATGTGATTTATTTTCAATGCATTCATGTCAAAACAGTGTTATGTGTCATCTAATACACAATGGCTTATAATTTTATATCTAATGTTCAATTTAATGTTTAATGTTCAATGTTTTGTGTTTCAGAGAATAACATCTGAAAACAGCAAAACCAAACAATAATTTAGTTCTATCAATCTTTCTTCACTTGCTTCTGTTGGTATCCCTTTTCTCTTCTTTACCACAATGTCCCTTTCTCTTTCCTCTTTGTCTTTGCTTTTTCCATCTCTCTCCTTCAAACCAGTGAACTCCCCCAGATATTTTGTAATTTAGACTTAGATTGGTCACAAACACCGTATACATACTATCATTCATCCACTATTCATGAGGGGCGTGGTCCTGCTCACGAACCTAAGTTAACACATTAACTTCATTTACTGTAAACTAATAATACAAAATACAAACTAAATATCCCTATGCAAACAACTGGGCTACATCAAGTCATGATGCATCAAGAGTGTTACAAAAGTGTTTACTTGATCAGCTCTGCTGCTGCTGGCTCCTTCTCTGTCTGCTGCTCATCTTTGCTTCCTTCTACAAAATAATCAAATCAAAGTGTGCAACAAACCAACAGAAAACAAGTCGCACATATAGTAATACAGTAATGTAATACAAACAAGCGGACAATTAAACCAAATCAACAAGTTCAACAACAATGGAAACGTTCAGCCTTCATGTCTAAAGCTGCAGTTCTCAAATGGGGAAAACTGTCTGCAGGAGGAACTGGAGTTAAAGAAATCATCAGGGCTGTAACATAAGCTATCAAATATTTAAAAATCAACAGAAAAGAACAAAATAAATCAAATTTCATAGTCAACATTACTATAATAGTGTTTTCCACATCCCACATTTTTTATTAATGTCTTTAGTCAATGTGCTTACAAAGGATAAAGAAAATGATGCTTAGGCCAGAGTTTGCCTTTGCGATTCAAACAAAGATAAATTCTTACCCCCAATTTACACCGAGCGCTGCTAAAGATCGGATTGGGTCCTATTTGTGACGCGACACGCTTCCAAAACGTGTCAAGCTTCAAAAGTTAACATTAACTGGTAAATTTCAAAATAAAAAACACTTGCAGATTTGTGATAGCTTAACTATCTAAGCATCATTACGTACGACGCTAGGATCTCGTTTCCTGCCTGCATCTGAAATTGTACTTGTTTTTTTCCAGCATGGACGACGAAGCGTTTATTTTAACTGTGCAAAATCATAAATCCGACTCTAAACAGAAAAAACTAAGCAGAAAAAACAAATCCTCTGTCTTCCATGCCGGTGTCCATTGTTATTGTCACACGTGATCTTAATTCTTGTGTGATTTTGTGATCTCGCGAGTCAACTCAGTGGACAGCGCTGCTGCTGACTCACTTCTGAAATGCTCCCGGTGGGGATTGACGCACCAAGGAGGTCGTGACAGAACCGCGCCACGCTGCTGATGCGCCCGGTGTAAATTGGGGGTTACCCTTGGTCTCTCTCTAGAAAAAGCTAAGAAGTTGCAACAGTTTTTTTCGTAGTTTTTCTATGATCCATTGATTTCTGTTGATCTTAGGAATGTTGCTAATCGTATCTTCTGGTGTGGCGCTATGCAGTTTGTTGCTTGTACAGAGCAGCCTCATTAGGAGAGGGGAGGGGCCATGTGCCCACTGTAGGGACATCCTGACTTTTGGTATGGCAAGGGGTTAATATACGCCTTATTTTTGATACTGATGGCTTGCCATAACTGACTGTAAAAAATCGGCTGACGACATTACTGACAATGTGCACGTTTCTGCAATCTATGTGTTGAGGCTATGGCCTTTTAATGAATGAACTGCATCTCCCAGTATCCGTTGCGCTGCCCTCAACCCATTGTCATTGGTCTGTGGCCAGTGATGACATCACAGAGTTGATAAAGGCAGCGCGAATATTGAAATCTTCGTCTTTTGGTTCCCCAGCGGTGCCACAAGGAGACGCTTTAATCCACTGCTAGCATTTTTCCCTTTTTCGCTCAAACCTGCTGGACCAGGAAGAACTTCCCTTTTAAGTTTCGAAGTGAATCGGCCGAGCAAACAGACTTTCCTGTACGTGCAACCAGGGAGTCCGCTGGCCTCTGAGCTCTATTGAAACCGGCCTGAGTCCCTCAGCGCCTAAAGTCGGACGTCCGCTTTTCTGACCTCGGTTTTGCGCAAAACCGCTCCTTTAAACTGGACACTTTCAAGTCGTTCTACGTTCTTCGTCGTGGACTGGGGAGAGCTGCCCCCACCAAGTAGGATTAAACTGGTTCATATCTTTGGTCTGGGTAGAGGAGAATAGGTCTTAACGGTTAATATCCGTTTTCTGTTGGTTAAAATAAATCTGTCAACTTGTTAACAACTGTTATTCTTGGTCGTCTGTCGCTGTACACCGACCCTGAATGTGCATGCTTTTTGTGTTTTATTATTTGACTTTGGTTGCAACCAGAAGCAGTATATTATATTGTATTATTTCCTTGTTTGTTTATTGTCTGCTGCGGTCGGCGCGTGTCTGTTTAGACAGGTCGCGTGGCCTCAGTTGATCCCCTTTCTCTGTCGCCCTCGTTTCCTTTGTTCAAGCCACCATTGCTAATGAAACTAGCGTTTTGTTGAATTGCCACGCGGTTTTCCTTTGTCTCCCTTTGTGAACCGATTGCGCCAATTGAAGGGCTTGAGTTATTGATCGCATTGAGGTGGTGAGCTGAACCCCCCCCCCCCTCATTCGCTCGCTGTCTCCCACACACACACACAGCCGCACACACACACACACACGCACACACTGGTTTGATTGAAATTATCTCATTTATAAGATTGGTGCCCCTATATCTTTAATAAACAGGTTAAACTCGAACGTCATCAATAATTATATTAATATTAAATTATTACAACATTAATGGTGCGTCCATGTGAGGCCGCTAGGAAAAAATAAATAAACCGCACAAACTGAATAAACAGTAGTTCAGATTATTCGGCCAGATCTTAAAGCGATAAGGTTTGCAACTTTTCTTGGTGATAATCTTCTGCTTTTGGGGTTTGACTAAACTGATAGAAATATTTGGCAGACGTTTTGATGGGATTAATTGAGGAGCATTGTGCTGTGTTTGGCTTTTGAATGGTAATTCATCTTAACTGTGGTTTCTGATAAATTCCGCACGTTGCCGCTCAGAAGCAGCAATTCTGCTTTGTGCTGTAGGCTATGGAAGTATGATAGTGCTGAATTAACCTGCTGCTAATCAGGTTAATTAAATTGCATTTTTAAATCCATTATTCAAGCTGTTCAATCTGCAATTAATTGTTCATATACTTTTTTGTGCTCTTTAATGTGCATTATACATTTCAGTGTTCCAAATTCATAAAAGTTTAAATAGCTTAATCTGCATTTAAATTAATAATTCAAAATTTCAATTTGGAAGTAATCAACTAAAATTAGTTTCCCAGTGTGCTGTGCAAAAGCACCCTGATTTAAATTTCAGCAAAAAAAAATAAATTTAATTGCTTAATCTGCATTTAAATTCATAATTCAAAATTCCAATTTGGAAGTAATCAACTAAAATTAGTTTCCCAGTGTGCTGTGCAAAAGCACCCTGATTTAAATTCCAGCTATAAAATTAAATTGCTTAACCTGCATTTATTCCTCATTGCTTAGGCTGCATTTGAGTTTATAGAAAACCCATCCTAAATTAAACGCTTTTGCTCTTGGCACTTGAATTTGTTTTCTTTTTCAAGCATCTGATGTTTGTTTCTTTGTCAGTGTCCCTAATGTGTATTTTTGCCTGATTTTAACTACTGCTAACTCACTGCTAACCTTGATTAGAGAGAGTGAATCTGCGTTGCATTGGTAAGTTCCCTTAAACGAAATAAGGAGTTTATATTTAACACATAGCATTCTGAAATACTATAAAGTAGTATTGTGTAAGTCACAAGTGATTTTGGCAGCTTGTGCAGTTATTTATTTTGCGCACATAGACCTGTGGAATATGCAAAGAGACCAGAACCTATTTATCTGAGGTAGTGGCAAGTTGGTGCGTGTTTTGCTTTTGAGGAAATCTCAATTTCTTTTTTTTAAATCTTTTTTCTTTAATCTTTAAAAAAAAAATCTTTTTATTATTATTTTATTTTGTGGAGCACTTAGAGAAGAATTCACCAATTATGCTGACGCAGCTTCTGCAGCCATAAACGCATTTATGATCCTACAGAAGATACATGAGTCCCCGCGTGATTATTGCCGGCGACTCAGAGCTGCTTATTTTCAGGGGCGGAGCGCTCCTGGCTTAGAAGAAGACCCGGCTTTCAAGTCTCTATTTCTCCATAACCTTCACCAGTGCATACGCTTTGAAGTAACCATGCATTGTAGAGTCAGAAACTTGAAGATGCAGGAAATTAGGAAGTATGCCCAGCTCGCGTGGGAAACGCGGAGCATGCCCCACCAAGTAGAGAAGGAAGCCAGAGTTTTGCAGGTTAGTACAGAAATGGACCCAAACCTTGCCCTGGAAGGCCGGGAAGCTTCCCCCACCAGGAACAGGCCTGGAGCTGGGTCCAGGAAACTGAACAAGTTTCCTAAACAGAACCAGGGAGGTGGAAACTGGCATAACTCAAAACCCAAGCTGCCAGACCACACCCAGTCTGAAAAAGGTGCACCCCGTCAGCACCAGGTGAAACATAAGAGCAACTTTGAAGGTAAGGCTAAGAGTAACGCTTTAACCAAAAGAGACATAGAAGATGTTTGTCGTAGGTATTTCTCTGAAGCAGTCGAGCAGCTGAGAAATCCAGTCAGCTCAAAAGAGACACCTCAGCCTCGAGACAAGTCAGACCAGAAACCACCGTCTGCATGACTAGGCATGGATCCGATTCCTAGAGCTACAGTCTATGTAATCAGCTGGGGGAACGCAAAATCAACACCTCAGGAGCTCACTGGGACTCTCCCAGTGGATACATCACAAACACCATTTCTCACATTTCTGGGTGAACTAACTCACCAGAACCATGCACGTCTCCTTTACTGTCAGACCATTGTAGGAGGGTGCATTCAGGCTAACGCTCTGCTGGACACTTTTAACAAGGTCCTTTGGATGCGAGCCACCGCACCTGCAGATCCCTTCCTGATGAACCCTGAAGTCATGCTGTCAGGCCAGACCATCCCTCAGGCCTGCCAGGCTGCTAGTGAGACTAGCATGGTGATACCACCAAGAACAGCAGGGGTGGCAATACGCTTAGCGGTGACGAAAGGCCAACAGCCATTGGGTAAGCAAGCATTTTTCTAGCCAATCCCCTAGTTCATGGAACTGAACCTTGCTGTTTGCGGTACACCCATTCTTGAGTTGAACAATCGTTCAGCCTACCTGCTGGTTGAAAATCAAACCCAGGTTTTAGTCCCGGTGACAGCCGGAAAGCCTCTTGGCATGCTTATAGACTGCTCATTTCATGATTTTGAACTTTCAGTCCCTGTCATAGGGGATCTCCCTCTGTTCATGAATAACAAACAGTCCTTTCCAGACAGGTTGTTCACATTTCCTTCCAAACTGATCATGGTAAAGCTGCACGAAGCTTTACCTGAGGAGTCCATCTGCAGCGCCACCTTAAGGACCGAAGGCGACCTAGTGGTGTACGCGCTGACGACTCATCCAGCTGAGTGCAGAATCCTGTGGGATTTCCAGAAACTGTGGCTCCCGCTGTCACAAGTCTGTCCCGCTGACGCCCTCTTCTGGCGACAGATGGGAACAAAAAAGGAACAGCTCAGGTACGGACCTAAACACTTTGATGTGGTGAAGATGCAGGAACATGATCCCAACTTTCACCTCATCCAGAAGCTGGTGATTAACCGTTCACCAGCAGACATGATGCTGCCACCACCAGGTGCGACCCATGAGCTACAAGCTTTTTCTTGCAGCCTTCCTGATCTTAGGCTGAAGACAGGTCCATTGGTCTACACCCACAACGAGTGAGGTCCTCCTCCATGGGCTAACCTAACAGACCAAAGGGGGGTCATCCTAACCCACACCCATGACTTTATTCCATGTGACCAGAAGAGCCCCAAAGCCTCATGTGACATCTTCCAACAGGTGACATCCTGGCTTCCAAAGGCTCACATGACCGAGACCTGCAGCCAAGGATGCTTATCCTGCTCCCAGCTCCATGGATCCCAGCTGAACAAAGATAGCTCTCAGCGAAGGGGGGGGTCAGATTCCCTTGGTTGCACAACTAATTACATCCAAATTTTTGTTTTGTTTTATGGTAATTTGCAGACGTACAGATTAACACCTTTCAGGCTACAGTAGTGCCTGTCAATCTACATTCTACTCTAATTAACAACACCCTGCATGCCCTGCAAGCTCTGTCAGATGTCGTAGAAAGATAAAATTATTGACTTAATGTACACACAGGTGGTAAGAGAGTTAATGCAGGATCTTATTAGAGAAATTGGTCAGCCGAGAAACATAGTCCCTCGAGCGTGTCCTGGGTCTTCCCCTGGGCCTCCTCCCGGTGGGACGTGCCTGAAACACCTCACCAGGGAGGCGTCCAGGAGGCATCCTGACCAGATGCCCGAGCCACATCAACTGACTCCTCTCGATGTGGAGGAGCAGCGGCTCTACTCTGAGCACCCTCCGGATGACTGAGCTTCTCACCCTATCTCTAAGGGAGAGCCCAGACACCCTACGGAGGAAACTCATTTCAGCCGCTTGTATCCGTGATCTCGTTCTTTCGGTCACCACCCAGAGTTTGTGACCATAGATGAGGGTAGGAACGTAGATCGACCGGGGCTGCTAAATGTTGGTTTTTGGAAAGGTGACACCCACCTACATTTAAAAACCCCATCCATACTAGCCTTCCATGACAACGATCCCAAACTTTACCTCACTCCAAACCTAGACCTATGCACCAAAACTAAAGATCTCCACTAGGTGTGCCCAAGTAACCCGTTCATTAGAGAGGTAACTGATTACCTCTGTGGTTTGAGGGATGACGCCCCTCAACAAAATTGTCAAGCTACAATGACATTAAGAGATGCAGGTATGGAAACTAAAGTTGAACCTGCAGGTAACCGATGGCTAGTGAGCACACCAGTAGCAGAAGCTTTGATGTCATATGATCAACGTGACACGGTCACCAAGGAAAAGTTGCTAAACCAAACTATGTTGCTCAATATCCCACAAGGGACAGTAGTTCACAATGGAGACACAATACTCCATCATCTCAACCTCGACAGACATGACACTGAGATTGAGATCATGGATGCATTTAACGGATATAATGTCACAATTGATACCGAAATTGAGAAACAACTTTTGAAGGAGGGGACCAAATTGATTAAATTCAGCCTCACCCCTACGGCCTTAACTTTGACCCCCCTCCCTCGCTTTCCAAAGAAAGCTGATTGGACAGAAACACACACCTTGACATTCACAGTAATTGCACTTGTAATTGGGTGGGTCTTCACAGCGTTGATGGCTTACACCGCCTAGAGGCAGGTCAAACAATTGCAAGCAAGAATCAACTCCATGACATTTCTCACACCACGATTCATAGCTTCCCCCGGTCCCAAAGCACAAGCTGGGGCCAGTGTCTGATGGTAGCTACACATTTGTGCCTTCACCCCGTCTCATACTTAAAGCAGTGATGTGAATCATGAAGTATAACGATATCGAGAGGGGGTCAATTTTTGTTTACATTTTTTTTTTCTTTTTGAAATTCTTTTCTTGGTGTGATTTTACTTTCCGTTGGTTGTTTCTTACAAGTATATATATTTTAGTAGGATAGGTTAGCCTCTACCCAGACCCAATTTGGATCAGTGGACCCAGTATAGCTGTAAGACTGTAAACTGTATTTCCATCCTTCACAACTAAGGGGGGAATGCTGGGACCAGATTCGGATTTAATGGACTGAATTCTTACACCTTCCCGCTAAAGGACAGCGACATTCTTGGACGTAACAGACTGAACTGTTACGCCTTGCCCGCTGAAGGACAGCGGCATTCCTGGACGTAATGGACAATGAACCTGGTTCTAGCTCCAAAGACTGAACAGTGCGCATTCTTTGGAACTAAAAGGGGGATGTTGAGGCTATGGCCTTTTACTGAACGAACTGCATCTCCCAGCATCCTCATTGAACGAACTGAATCTCCCAGCATCCGTTGCACTGCCTTCAACCCATTCTCATTGGTCTGTGGCCAGTGATGACATCACAGAGTTGATAAAGGCAGCGCAAAGATTGAAATCTTCGTATTTTGGTTCCCCAGCGGTGCCGCAAGGAGACGCTTTAATCCATTGCTAACATTTTTCCCTTTTTCGTTCAAACCTGCTGGACCAGGAAGAACTTCTCTTTTAATTTTCGAAGTGAATCGGCCGAGCAAACAGACTTTCCTGTACGTGCAACCAGGGAGTCCGCTGGCCATCTGAGCTATATTTAAAACCGGCCTGAGTCCCTCAGCGCCTAAAGTCGGACGTCCGCTTTTCCGACCTCGGTTTTGCGCAAACCGCCCCTTTTAAACTGGACACTTTCAAGTGGTTTCGTCTTGGACTGTGGAGAGAGTCATCACCCAGTAGGATAAACCTGGTTTATATGTTTTGGTCTGGGTAGAGGAGAATAGGTCTTAATGGTTAATATCCGTTTTCTGTTGGTTAAAATAAGTCTGTCAACTTGTTAACAACTGTTATTCTTGGTCGTCTGTCGCTGTACACCGACCCTGAATGTGCATGCTTTTTGTGTTTTATTATTTGACTTTGGTTGCAACCAGAAGCAGTATATTATATTGTATTATTTCCCGGCTTATTTTATTGTCTGCTGCGGTCGGTGCGTGTCTGTTTAGACAGGTCGCGTGGCCCGTTCTCCGTCGCCCCCATTTCCTTTGTCCAAGCCACCATTGCTAATGAAACTAGCCTTTGTTGAATTGCCACGCGGTCTTCCTTTGTCTCCCTTTGTGAACCAATTGCGCCAATTGATAGGGCTTGAGTTATTTATCACATTGAGGGGGTTAGGGGAACCCCCCCTCCCCCATTTGCTCGCTGTCTCCCACACACACACACACAGCCGCACACACACACACACACACGCCCCCTCCCTTGACGTTAACTTTGTTCTATATTTTTGCATGCGGTAGAATAGATGGAAATTATGAATGAAATGTAATCTGTAAGGTTGACCTATTTCATTAATAAATTCCCTTAAGTAACGAGAAGTTTCCTGTGCTATTTCAGTGTGTGCTGTGAAGTTTGTTTTAACCCCGCGGTCAAATTATGCCTTTTCAGAGAGACTGACAGTCTGGTTTAATTAAAATTAACTCATTTATGAGATTGGTGCCCCTATATCTTTAATAAACAGGTTAAACTCGAACTTCATCAATAGTTATATTAATATTAAATTATTGATAATAATTATCGATGCTCAGAAAACCAGACAACTTTTTACTAATAGTTACAACATATGACATAACTATACACAATGTGCAAATGCTTTCAACTATCATGATGAAGTGGGCCAGGAGCATTGTTTTAGTCTTATGAACGACAGGGTTTGGTTTGGCTCGATATGTATGAATGCCTGGTCTCCTCTGAGCAAAGGCATTCATATTCAGCTGTTATCTGTGGACACCCCTGTCTTGGTAGGTCTGCAGCTGCTCCATCCTCTTCAGATGATGGATTGAACAGAGCTCTGTGAGATGTTCAGAGCTGGGGTGTTGCTGTAAAACCTAACCCTGCTTTAAACTGTACTACAACGTTCTCCCTGACCTGTCTGCTGGGTTCCCTAATCTTTATGATGGTGTTTGTTCTCTAATGTTCTCCAACAAACTCTGTGATCTTTACAGAACAGCATTATACTGGGAGTAGATCACACAGGTAGACTCTGTTCACTAATTAGATTACATCTAAAGGTAATTGGATTTTGGCACTAGATTTGATTTAAAATGCAAAGGGGGCTGAATTCAGAAGCACTCCTCAATGTTTGGACTGTATTTATATAAATGTTTGAAAACCATCTATTCTTTTAATCACTACTTTGTGTTAAACTGTCAAACAAAGTTCCAATAAATTACTGTATGAGCTGAAAAACCCAACATTTCTTTGATCAGTTTGGCCTTACTTGTCAAGAGATTAATTATTTTTGTAGTGATATAACTCTGTCCCTAATTTCTTATCACATCAAGCATGATCAGCACAATTGGTTTAATCATTTAGGAACAAGGCTGAGAGGTAACGCTCTATTTTTAAGCTTTTAGCACAATTTGTTTTCCGAACATAAAAAAACCCAAAAACTAAATTGATTTAACTTTCTCAAACAAAATCTTAAACAAAAAGTCTAGCTAGAGTGCCAATTTTTTGTAAAAGAACCATATAACTTTCAGTTAGCCTTTTGGCCCTTTCCAATCTATTTAAAACTATTTAAAACATGTCAAACACATTTTAGCAATTCACCTATCTTGTCTGACTTCAGACATGCAATCTACTCACTAAACACCTCAGCTGCATGTTGAGTTGAAGTCAGAATCAGAATCTTCACATACACAAAAAAGAGAAAGATCAATAAAATCAGTTTAGAAAAAGACAGTCGAAATGAGACAGGGTGACCTTAAACTTTTCAGGTGTGTCTGCAAAGATTAAGGTTGAATATAATATCAAATCTACATTCACGTCACTGGAAAGCTGCCCTCAGTCAGTGCAGATTCTCAGTTATCGAGGTCACAGTCTGGACCTCTTTTCCTCTCACTTAACATTTATGCAAGATAGGATTCAGGCTAATATCTAAAGCTGATGTTAAACACATTTTTAGCATGCAGAACCTATACAATTTAATTAAAGATTGTAATGATTCTCACATTTACAGAACAAAGTCTACTATAAAAACAAATGTGACCCTGAGTGGAGACAAGAGAAAAATGTATGGGTTGGGTAATGGATCTAACAAATTGGGACTGCTTATTTGAATGTGTTTTCTTTAAAGATAATGAAAAAGTGGCAAGTAATTTTTATGGTGGGTTGCCGGTTTGAACCCCCACTGCTATGTGCCTACTGGTGGTGATCAGTGGGTCCAGTGGTGCTGATCGTATGCCCAGCCTGCCCCAGGGCAGCTGGGGCCACAATGTAGCTTACCGCCATTAGTGTGTGAATTTCTGAATGTAGTATAAGGTGCTTTGGGGTCCTTTGGGCTAAATAAAGCTTTATACAAGTACAGGTCATTTACCATATATGTACATATAGTTTCCTTTGTGACTGTCCAACTTTGTTTTGGGACCTTTTCATATCTCAGCTACATCTCCATTGCTCACGGGTCCCATATCTTCTTTCTTTGTCCTAAGTCATCTTACATTGCTCTGTGGGATTCAGTTTTTAACCTGTAAAGCTACAGTGGGGGTAAAAAAGTGTTTAGTCAGCCACCAGTTGTGCAAGTTCTCCCACCTAAAAAGATGAGAGAGGCCTGCAATTTTCATCATAGGTATACCTCAACTATAAGAGACAAAATAAGGAAAAACAATCCAGAAAATCACATGGTCTGATTTTTAAAGAATATATTTGGAAATTATGGTGGAAAATATGTATTTGTTCACCTACACACAAGCTGTAACTTCTTCTGCAAGAGGCTCCTCAGTCCTCCACTCGTTACCTGTAATAATGGCACCTGTTTGAACTCCTCATCAGTATAAAAGACACCTGGCCACAATATCAAACAGTCACACTCCAAACTCCACTTTTGCCAAGACCAAAGAGCTGTCAAAGGACACCAGAAACAAAATTGTAGACCTGCAACAGGCAGGGAAGACTGAATCTGCAATTTGTAAGCAGTAGTGATGGTGACATAAAGCCCTATGAGGCACTGAACCACTTGAGCCAATTGGTTCAAGGAAGGGTTCATCTCACTGGGCTTTGTGTGAACACAACCCCCCCTACTGGCCAGGTACATAATCACAGGCAGCTGTAGCTCTTAGCCACTTAATGTGTGATGCATTCAAGTTGTAAGTCTGCTATGGTTCTTGGAAATGACTATGAGTTCCAAAATAATTATTTCTCTACATAAAATATTACAAATGTGAATAATAATATTTTTGAATGTATTCTGTCTGTAAATTATCCCCAAATGGTAGTATCATATGTTATGGTAGGTTGTGTAATAATGTTATTCTGTCACTTGAGGCAAAAGGCATGAAAATGCTTGTGGAACTAGGAAGAGGGCACTGAAAATGATTGTGTAACTTGGGCAATGATGTACAAAACAGGGGGAAAACATTTTTATTCAAAAATAGCAGTTTCTCAACAGTTTTAGGTTTTAAGCGATTCTGTTTCTTGACACCACCTCACCAGCCTTCAAAAACACTCTTTCACAAGGCACAGGAGATGCCGGCATACACAAAAACACAAGTGCTAGACTATATAAATTGGGGTACAGTAATTTTTGTTTTTCCCAATACTCCAGGGGGGTTTCCAGCCTGCTAATATTTGGCTCCCAAACAGGGGAAATCTTCCTCTTTCTAGCTGGCTCCATCCTCTCACTAATCTCTCTCTCTCCTCACTCTCCTAAATTAGGGTGACCATATAATGATTTCTAAAAAAAGAGGACACTTGGCACAGTCCTGTGACCAGACTTTTGATTTTAACATATTTAAAGCATGCATTCTCCATGTAGTTAGAATGAACAGTTTAAAAACAAACTTCAGATAGGCTTTCACAAGTGCAAAAATTCTTTAAAATCTCTAGAAATTAATTAATAATAGAAATAATTACTCTTCCGAATTAGAAAATGTACCAGAAACAGTAATAGTTCGCTTTACTGGACAAAAATTAAACAAAAATCTGAAGAAACATTCTGAGAAAACCGGTAGACAATTATTTTCTTTTCAATGTAATGATAAATTAAAAAGCAGCAGTCTCAAAAACACAATAATGCCTGCTCCATTTTTTAGATTTTAGCTTCATCCTCCTCAGTCAGTTTATAGATGAATTATTATTATAGATTGTATTTCCATGTGGACCTACTGGATCTTTGCCACTTTTGTCACACACAGAAACACATATGCCATCTGTGCCAGCTCTGTATGTCTGTAAAGCTACACTTGCGCTTTAATATCTTGTAAACAGTCGCAGCACGATGAAGGGCAAAGTGGTGCAGCGCATCAAAGCCCGCTCTCACGTCTATGAAAAGGTTCAGAACCATCCACTAAAGCATCTATCGTTCTCACTGAGAACAATAGATGAGAGGAAATGTGTCGTATTGCAGGCATCGCACCAGTCAATCTAAGTATGTTTATTAGTCCCCTTAAAAACAATGAAAACCAGGACATTTTCATCAATCTATGAGATCCCCCCGGACAGCACGTGAAAAGTGGACATGTCCGGGGAAAACAGGACGATTGGTCACCCTAACTTAATCTTATCTTTCTCTCCTCACTCTCCTAAATCTTCCACCTATCTGTCTTTATACTCTCCAAACTATATAAACACTATCCAAACTCTAAACTGACTGCAACTCTCCTACACAAACCCACATTTTGAATGGAGCCTGAGGGGATTTATATTGCTGTCAAACCTCTCCGCAAACTCTGAACCACTTCCTGAAGCAGTCACGTGGTACAGCCAGGCAGCGGGGCTTCAGACGTCATCGTTTTCGCTCCTCCCCTAAATGAAGCAGGCTTCGATATGCGCTTTGTGGAAACACCCCCTCCACTGCTTGACACACGCTTCGTAGCCTCGGCACACATCGTAACATCACTAGTAAGCAGCTTTGTTTGAAGAAATCAACTGTGGGAGCAATCATTAGAAAATGAAAGCCATACATGTCCACTGATAAGCTCCCTCGATGTGGGTCTCCACGTAAGATCTCACCCAGTAGGGTCAAAATGATCATAAGAATGGTGAGGAAAAATCTCAGAACCACACGGGGGAACCCAGTGAATGACCTGTAGAGAGCTGGGACCAAAGTAACAATGGCCACCATCAGTAACACACTACACTGCCAGGGACTCAGATCCTGCAGTGCCAGATGTGTCCCCCTCCTTAAGCCAGTACATGTCCAGGCCCGTCTGAGGTTTGCTAGAGAGCATTTGGATAATCCAGAAGAGGACTGGGAGATTGTCATATGGTCAGATGAAACCAAAATAGAACTTTTTGGTAAAAACTACTTGTCATGTTTGGAGGAGAAAGAACGCAGAGTTGCATCCAAAGAACACCATACCTTTATCTTTAGTTGGATTGATTACTGCAACTGCGTCTTCACAGGTCTGCCTAAAAAGTCAATCAGACAGCTGCAGCTGATCCAGAACACTGCTGCTCGTGTTCCTCACTAGAACCAGGAAAGTAGAGCACATCACCCCAGTTCTAAAGTCCTTACACTGGCTCCCTGTAGCTCAGAGAATAGACTTCTAAATACTTTTACTAGTTTATAAATCATTGAATGGCTTAGTACAAAAGTATGTTGAAGATCTACTGTTACTATAGCAACCCCCCCAGACCACTCAGGTCCTCTAATTCCAGTCTACTCAACATCCCTAGAATCAGAACCAAACATGGAGAAGCAGCTTTCACCACATCGTTTAAAAAAAAACTCTGTCCACACCTAACCGCATAAGTGTGCTGTTAAGCACATTCATAGACATGCCGAACCTGTAGGGGGCAGTAGTTCCCCCAAATCCTATCCACTCAGAGTAACTTTCTATGTTCTAACTTCCACTTAGAGCAGTAATTGAGCTTGTACAAACAAGCAAGCAAAACGGACAATAGATGATGCCAACACATAAATGCTGTTTCTGAGTGTAAACACAAGTCGCACAAGTGATGTCAGAGCATTTTTGTCGCGGAAAGGGAGGTTGTGGAGCCAAAAACTCCGGTTATTTCTGTCCACACGCACACGCTTAAAACGGAAAAAATGCAAATCTCCGCTTTGGCCGGAGTTTTTTCGAAATAATCGTTTTCTGTGATAAAAACGGGGTTTTCGTGTAAATGAGAGAGTTCTTTTAAATCACAATTAAAAAGATATCATTTTGGGGGGCGCTAGTGAGCAGGCGATGGAGTATCCAGCATAGAAGACAAGCTCTGCTAAATATCAAGTTAAAGTACCTTTTTTGGCACCTTATACTACTAAAAAGCTACAAAACACAGCCTGTAATAGTATTTATTCAACAACATCCCACTTTGGGGGAAACAAAACTGGTTAATGGCCAATAACCTTCGAAAATACAAGTTCACCGGAGGCGCTCCGACAACGGGCTCAAAAGCATCTGGCTCGAATAGCTCGCCACCCAAGAGTCCCACGCCGCAACCTGCAGACCAAATGGATACAGCAGACCTGAAAGCTGAAATCCTCTTATCTTTAAAAGCAGATATTGCTGTGATGTTATGGTCGGAATTGAAGGCCGCTCTTACTGGAGACTTTGAAGCCATCAAGGCCGAGTTGCAGGCAGTGAGAACCGAGCTAGCTAGTAACACCGCTACGATGCACTCCAAGGTGGAAGCGATGAAAACGACAATGGCGGGTATGGAACGTACGCTTTCATCCCACTCAGACGATGTGTCATTGCTGCAAACCAAAGTGGGGAAACTTATGTCAGAAGTTAACAACCTCCTAAAAAAACCTAAAAAAAAACCTTAAAAAAAAGAAAAAAAAAAAAGAAGTTAACAACCTCCGAGAGAAATGCCTTGACATGGAGGGACAGATGAGGCGCTCTGACATCCGTATACTTAATGTCCCTGAGATCGCAGACTCCAGTACACCGGCGGCAGTTTCCAAACTTTTGAAGGAAGCCTTAAAATTGGATAAAGAAATCCTAGTTGATCGATCTCATCGGGGGCTACAGGCAAGAGGTCGAGACGGCAAGCCCCGCTTCATCGTCGCAAAGGTTCATTACCACCAGGATTGTGTCGATATACTTCGCCGCGCCAGAGAATCCGGGCCGCTCCGCTGGAAGGGGACAGAGATCCTCATATTCCCGGATTACCCTCCGAGCGTTGTGCAGGCCAGATCCGCTTACAATGAGGTGAGACGACTCCTCTGTGGCCGCAATGGTGTCAGATACGGGCTACTTTACCCAGCATAGCTCCGGATCACGCATAACAGGACCGAAAAATGGTTTCAAAACCCGGATGATGCCATGGCATATGTGAAAGCCAAGATTTTACCAGACACATCAAACAACTGACTTAAACCTGAAGTGAGTAAGAACTGAGATACTGCATCTGAATAAGGTCAGTGTTGTCCACTCTGTCCATTTAAAACATTGCTCAGATCAATAAACTGAGAGCACCAAACAAATCTAAATGTGCGGCTTTAACTGTTTCTTGATATTCATAACTGGCATGACACATCATGTCATAATATAGTCTGTTGCTGTTTTCTTTTTGTTTGCCGTTTTCTACTAACTGTGGGAAACCTTCAAACAGGGTGTTGTTACTATATGTTATTAAAGCTGAATTTAGACTTTGAGTGGAACAACCCTGTTAATTTTCACCTGTATTGCTGTTCAATAATCAAACAAGGAATACATCCTGTTCTGTGTTTTATTTTATTTTATTTATTTATTTTTGTTTTTTTGTTTGCCATTTTTGTTTTTTTATTAATATAATAAGGTGCCTTTTATACAAACGTGTGATTACCATATAGCAGAGTTCTGTCTGTTAGAGCTTGTGTACCCTCACATAAGCACTTAAATGTGTAGTTACTTGTGCAAGGGGATGGGGAGTCACCATGTTCTGATAGTTGAGGGTTGGGGTTTTACTGTACCACACTTTGAAAATTGCTTCATTTATTTTAATCTACATTTATTATCTGCTTTTCCTTCTGAAGGTCCTCCTAACTTCATATTCAAGCTGAATATAAATGATACACCAATAATATTTCCCCAGGTTAAATATGGCCACAGTTAATGCAGATCTTTCAAACAGACCAGTCGGTTGTGATGTAAACTTTATAAGCTGGAATGTAAAATCCTTAAACACACCAACCAAACGGAAAACGATAATGAGTCATTTGAATAAATTAAATGCAGGAATTGTGTATCTTCAGGAGACCCATCTCCAAACCTTTGATCACTTTAGACTCGGAGGAGGGTGGATCAGACAATCATTTCACTCAAATTTTCACTCCAAATCTAGATGTGTGGCTATTCTTTTTAATAAAAATATCCCATTTGTTACGTCGAAAGTTGAAACCGATTCCTCAGGACGCTACTTGATTGTTATGGGTAAGCTGTACAACACACCAGTCATTCTGGTTAATGTTTATGCGCCACATTGGGATGACAGTTCTTTCTTTTTAGATTTCTTTGCCAAAATCCCAAATATGAACACGCATCACTTAATCTTTGGAGGAGACATGAACTGTGTCCTATCACCTATCTTAGATCGCAGCTCATCTCCAGCTGTGCCTACATCTAATTCAGCCCTTCAATTGCAGCTCTTTCTTAGCACAAATGGTGTTGTTGATACATGGCGTTTTATAAATCCCACATCTAGAAGTTATTCCTTCTTCTCCCCGGTCCATGGGACATATTCCCGCACAGACTTTTTTTTCTTGGATAAGCGGCTGCTCTCACTGGTGAGAAAGTGTGCATATCAAGCCATAATTATTTCAGACCATGCCCCCTTGTTGATGACTCTATGTATACCAGTGTCTTGCGCTAACTATCGCCCCTGGCGCTTTAATACCTTATTACTTTCTGATGAAAATTTTACTACATTTATCTCGTCTGAAATATCTTTTTTTCTCAAATATAACCAGACCCCAGGATTATCTTTTTCAACTATTTGGGAATTAATGAAAGCTTATCTCAGGGGACAAATTATATCATATAGTACACAACAAAGGAAGCATCACAATATGAAATTAGAACAGCTAGCGAATGAGATTCTCAAAATAGATGCAATACTTGCAGTAACCCCATCTGATGAGATGTATAAACTACGACTGAACCTTCCGACTGAATTCAACCTGTTGTCAACCAGACATATTGAAAACCGCATTAACAAGTCGCAAAGTAAAATACATGAATATGGGGAAAAGGCAGGAAAGAATCTAGCCAATCAGCTCCACCAAAAAACTGTTGACAAAGCTATTATAGAGATAAATGATCCTTTGGGAATTAAGCACTCAGACCATTCAGAAATTAATTCATGCTTTCACAAGTTTTACTCAAACCTGCATGACACCGAATCACATGGCAATCAAGATTTATTTCAATCATTCTTTGCTAAATTAAAGGTCCCTGTAATGGATGGTAGAAATTCCGAGGAATTAGATAAACCTTTTTCTATGGAGGAGCTCACAAATGCAATTAAATCCATGCAAAATGGAAAGTCCCCAGGACCTGATGGATTTCCTACTGAATTTTTTTTTTTTAATTGCTGACCAGATTTCTCCTATTCACTCTCCGTTTTTGAAGAGTCACTTAATACTGGTTCTCTTCCTCTGACCATAAGACAAGCCGTCATCTCTCTCATCCCTGATCAAGATAACCCCCTTGAATGTAGTTCATTTCGTCCCATTTCACTTTTAAACGTGGATAGCAAAATCTTTTCAAAAATGCTGGCCTCTCGCTTAGAGGTGGTTCTGCCTTCAATAGTGGCAGAGGACCAGACCGGTTTCAGAAAAGGTCGTCATTTATTCTCTAATGTCAGGCGCCTATTTAATATTCTTTATGGTCCCACTCCACCCGATATCCCAGAAGTTTTACTGTCACTCGATGCAGAGAAGGCATTTGATCGGGTGGAGTATAAGGGTCTCTTCTATACCCTTAAACAATTTGGTTTTGGCAAGGGATTTATCAACTGGATAAAGATTTTGTATTCTTCCCCCTTAGCAGCCGTTCGCACAAACAATAACCTATCCCCTTTTTTTTCTCTCCGTCGTGGCACCCGACAGGGCTGTCCCCTATCACCCCTTCTTTTTGCCATCGCGACTGATTCTTCTTAAATGGAAAGAGCAATACCCTCCAACCTTTAAGATGTGGACACATGACTTTTTGCACTATTTGGTGTTAGAGAAAATTCGTTTTTCTACAAGGGGCTGTGTACAGGAATTTTATGCCACTTGGAATCCCTTCTTAAGCTATGTGGAGTAACTTGATGTTACTACTGTTGACATATTCTATGATTATAGAAACTTTATTTATAAAGCGCTTTTCATACAAAAATGCAATTCAAAGTCCTTTATAGAATAACCCCCCCCCCCCACAAATTTAAACACAATTATACTACCCTCCCCCCAGTCCTATCCCCATGTGCGGACACATTAAAGAGCAGCATTAAAAGGAGATTAAAATAGAAAGTAGGATGGACACGGGGCCGAGTACAGATGTGCCAGGTTGGATAAGGAACCGTCATCAAGGGAGCCATCTGTCCCAGCAGCAGCGGGTCAACAGCAGCAGCCGAGGCACCGACCCAGGGCGTCCAGAGGAGGGGAGGCCAGGATTCTGACCTCTACCCAAGCACCCCCTGGAGAGCACCCAGGCAGCTACAGCCGACCACCGCTCCCAGGGCAGAGGGCTCCCATTGAGGAAACACTGGAACGATGTGTCTATGTTTTTTTTTTATCCGTGTAAAACAGGCTAACATGTTAAAATACACAAATAAATAAATAAATAGATCGATAGGTAGGTAAATTAATAAATAAATAAAATAAAATTAACGAGATAAGTACAAGACCAAGTAGTAAAACACTGATCAATAAAAGCATGAAAAGCAAATAACAGGCAGTAAATAGTAATCAGAAAATTAAAAGCTAGGCTAAAAAGGTTAAAAAGGTGAGTCTTGAGCCTACTTTTAAAAACATGAACATTCTCTGCGGCCCTAAGGTCCTCTGGCAGCCTGTTCCAGAGGTGAGGGCCATAATAATGGAAAGACGCCTCACCATGAGTGTCTGTCCTGACTTTTGGAGTGACAAGGAGACGGCTGCCAGAGGAGCGCAGAGACCGCAAAGGTTCATATGGTAAAAGAAGTTCTGATAGATAAGAAGGCCAAAGACCATTAAGACACTTAAAAACCATTAAAAGAACCTTAAAATCGATCCTAAGACACACGGGGAGCCAATGCAGTGATTCTAAGACAGGTGTAATGTGCTCCCGTCTCCTGGTCTTCGTCAGGACACGTGCTGCTGAATTTTGTAGGGGTTGTAAACTTCATATACTCTTTTTGGAAAGACCAGAAAACAGGGCATTACAGTAGTCAATCCTACTGGTGATAAAAGCATCAGTGTCTCCGTATTGGCCCGAGAGAGAATGGGGCGGACTCTGGCGATGTTCTTAAGGTGATAAAAACATATTTTAGTAATATTTTTAATGTGAGGGATAAAAGTCAGCTCAGAGTCAAAAATCACGCCCAAGTTCTTCACTTGTAGAGAAGGATTAAAAGACAGTGATTGTAGTTTTGGTAAAAGTTTCTCTCTCTGAGCCTCAGGACCGATGACTAGAACTTCCGTTTTGTCCTGGTTGAGCTGGAGAAAGTTTTCTGCCATCCAGGATTTAATGTCTAAAATGCAGTTAAAAAGTGCATCTATTGGCCGTGTGTCATCGGGAGACATGGAGATGTACAGCTGTGTATCATCAGCATAACTGTGAAAGTTAACTCCATGTCTCCTGATGACGCTGTAATCATGTAATCTTGTGGACCCTAGAGGAGCAGGTATCTAAACTTACCATAAAAGTCCTGTCTGTGAGATAGGATGTGAACCATTTATGAACAGCACCAGAGAGGCCAATCTGTTTTAAACGAGTTTAAAAGAATAGTGTGGTCTATTGTATCAAAGGCAGCGCTTAGACCCAGTAGAACCAACACTATCACCTTCTGAGAATCATAATTTATTCTAAAATCATTTAACATTTTTAAAAGAGCTGTCTCTGTGCTGTGGTTCACCCTGAAACCAGACTGAAATTTCTCCAGGACATTATAAACGTTAATAAAATCATTAAGTTAAATTAAAACAAGCTTTTCTAAAACCTTGCTTAAAAATGGTAAGTTAGATACCGGTCTAAAATTATTAAAATCATTAAAATCTAAATTGCTCTTCTTCAACAGGGGGCCTCACTACCGCCCCTTTAAAGGCGGCAGGAAAGACCCCCGTCTGAAGGGAGCAATTCATCATGGTTAAAATCTCATACCTAAAAGATTCATAAAATGGCTTAAAAAAAAAAAAAAAAATGAAGTGGGAATCGGATTGACCCTGTATTTCACATATTTTAGGACAAATGGACTCGTTTTCTTTTATTTTTTCCCTTTTTATTCCCATTTAATTGATTCTTCACAGTGTTTTGGTTTTCTATGCTGTATGATTGTAATTTAGAAACAATGTGCAGGATATATAACTGAGTGGTACGGTAATGGGGGGATGGGGGGGTGGTATGTTCTGTATTCTTCTTTGCACTCATTTTTATGAATGCAAAATTTCAATAAAAAGACCATGTGCAAAAAAACCCACATCTGTTTAGAGCTGCCTTTGAGTAATGTAATGAGGGATGTTTGTGTGCTTCTTGCTTTATCGCTGTTTTTACTTTATATGCTTTGTCTGTGTTCAATTTAAATTTTCAATTCAGTTTATTTATATAGCGCCAATTCACAACAGATGTCATCTCAAGGCACTTAACAAGAAGTCATTTCAATACATTTATACAAACATTCCAATCAGTTAAAAAGTTTCCTATTTAAAGAATCCCAGCAGATTGCGTCAGTCATTGGCGTGAGGTTGGGCCCCGTTGATGCAGACTTTCCAACCACAGCAATCCTTCAGCAATCCCTCATACTGAGCAAGCATGTAGCGACGGTGGAGAGGAAAAACTCCCCTTTAACAGGAAGAAACCTCCAACAGAACCAGGCTCAGTAGGAGCGGCCATCTGCCACGACCGTCTGGGGGTTTGAGAAGACAGAGCAGAAACACAGAAGGAACAGAAGATCTGATATAAGAGAACTTTCTATGTTACAGAAAGTAAAAAGTTGATAACAGGACACAGTGGATGTTCAGTTACTGGGAGGATCATCCCAGTCGATGCCCCCCGTCCAACAGGGCATTGCAGCCAAGCAGGATACCAGACCATGCATAACCCTGGAGAGCATATATATATATATATATATATATATATATATATATATATATATATATATATATATATATATATATATATATATATATATATATATATATATATATATATATATATATATATATATTAGTGTGTGTGACATCTATCTATCTATCTATCTATCTATCTATCTATCTATCTATCTATCTATCTATCTATCTATCTATCTATCTATCTATCTATCTATCTATCGTTGGGACACAGATAGGTAGGTTTTGGCTATGAATAGTTATGACTAATTGCTTAGGGCAATTATTAATAAGATTAATAATTTTATGTAAATATAACCAAATTTGGGGCACCACCTGGGATCCAGGACAAATTAATAGCCAAATAGTTCAGTCTCAGTTAATGTTTATGCTTACCTGCCTGCAGAGGTGTCAAAAGTATTCACATTCAAAAGTATAGATACTAGGGTTTAAAAAGACTTCTGTAGAAGTTGAAGTATCATTTTTACTCATGTAAAAGTAAAAAAAGTACTTGATTCAAAACTACTTAAAGTATAAAAGTAATGTATTTTAAAAAATGACATTAAAGAATAAAGCTTAGGAAAAGAAAGGCCATAATTATTATAATGTTATATAAAAATGTTAATTTTGAAACATTTGGGACACACTAGGCTACTGGTTTCAGCCCATTAAAATGTATTAATTTTCGTGCAATGCAATTACATTACAGAACCATATGTGGTTCTGTAAAGTCTTATAGCCTCAGCACAGACAAGATTGTGCAGACCCCTGTAAATCTCTAATGACACAAACCTCATGTTGGGAACCACTGTTCTAGAGGCTGAATCCGCGCTGACCCACTGGAGACTGGAACTAAAAGCTCCACTTCAGCCAAAGTTTTGAAATCAGGGAACATTTCTCTGATTCAAGTGATCAGAAGTAGGAAAGACTCTCTGAACCCAGCTTCATATCGCTTCAGCAGCAGAAAATGTCGGCGCATGCGCTCTTTCTGCACGGCTGGTTGGCACAACACTACGCTCTTTGAAGCGCGTCTTTTACCAGCCACACCGGTAACAGTCACGTTCCAAAGCCTCTCGGTCTGAGATGATGCTCAGATGGCTTCATGGAAATCTTCTTCTTATAAATTTATTGATTCAGTTACTTGTACTCCGCGCTTCAACTCAAACCTAAAAACGTCCGTGCGTCTGCACCAATGGTCAGGGGTGTGAATTATAATCTGCCTTTGGATTTTCCGTCACCGTTTGAAAAAAAACCAACAAAAAACAATGGACTAATATGGAAAATATTCGGTTAACCTGACCCTTGTGTGCACAGTAGGCCTATGCAATGGATCACATACCAGAGGGGTGTCCGAATGGTAGATGTTTAAAATTATGATCAAACCGCTGTCACATTCTATCCAGTTGGTGCATTTTTAGATCGTTTTTTGTGTTTCTTCTTAATAAAAGACTTAATGAAGCAGGAGTAACGAGGCTATTTTTAAAATGTAAGGAGTAGAAAGTACAGATAATTGTGTGAAAATGTAAGGAGTAGAAGTAAAAAGTAGGCCCATAGATAATTACTTCAGTAAAGTATAAATAACCAAAATTTCTACTTAAGTAAGGTAACGAAGTATTTGTACTTCGTTACTTGACACCTTTGACTGCCTGATTACGCTGAGATAATTAAACAATAGATGAAGGAATAAGTTCTTGTCGTTCTTTGAATAGCAAGTTCCTACACATGTATGTGGAACAATGACAAACAATGACTTTCCAAAATAAAAGAGTTTATTACAAAAATAATTCAACCTTCCGTTAAAATTCTTTAATCAACAAACTCACTAAGCTAGTGACACCCAACAAACTACTAAGAAAAAGGAAGAATGAATAATAACTACCAAAAGTAAAACCGTAACATGGACAAATATGCAAAGAAATAGAAACAATAACCAATAAATCGATAGTGGTGTCACAGTTCAGTATGAATATTTATGCTTTAAGATTAAGGCTTGAATTGAAGAGTTTTGGAAGTGAAGCCAATTTAGTTTTAATCTAATTGTGATTAGTTTAAGACTAATTAGCACATTTTGGTTTGTGTTCAAACCACCAATTCACAATGCAAAGCAGAAGTGAAGACAAAAAAAATTATTTGGAGGAAGTAATGTTTCATTAAACCATTTGCTGAATTTGGAGAATTGATTCTATTGTATGGATCATCACAACAGTGATTGATCTAATTTAGTATACTAAGAAGGCGGTTTCAAAAACGACTTATACAATTAGTTTTCTATGTTTAAGCTATCTATTTTGAAGCCAATCTCTATTTTGAATTTGGTAGTGAGAATCAAAAAGCAGGTTTTGGGGTTTGTGTGTGCTGGTTTTCTATAAACCTCAGTTTTAAGGCTACCATATGATTCCATGTGTACCAAACAGTCCAAAAACAGTAGCTTGTTCTCTTTTGCATCTTCTCTGATGAACTTAATGGCTGGACTTGGCACCTTCCCACACTGGTTCAATGACTAGGAAGTTACTGTGCTTGATGAGCAGCAAACCTGTCTGACCTGAAAACCATACAGAATCTATAAGTTATTGTCTACATGCACATACTTTTCAGAAGCATGACATTTCTGTTGAGCGTATCCTTTTTTATTTATGGTACTATTGTAATTTTCTGGGAGACTGAATTTGGGGTTTCATTATCTGTAAGCCATAATTATCAAAATTACAAGAAACTAAGGCTTGAAATTATCCCCTCTAGGGTTAATAAATCTATTTATAATGAGTTTATATTTCTAAAATGAGCGACAAATATTGAATATTGAACTACTGAATATTTAAAACAGATTTGTGCCGTATTCGAACGTACACAGTTTCACTGTGATATAGCTGAAATGAGAATTATTCAGGTTTTGCTAATTGCCTTTTTGTTTTGTGGCTTTAGTTGTAAGTTACTAGTTGTATGAAAGGTGCTTTATAAATAAAGTTTGATTGATTGAGTTCAGGTGGAAACTCTGCATTGTTTTGCACAGCAGATCATTTTTCTGTGTTCCATCTTTCTTAATGATGAACTCAAAGCTGGCGGTGTGCAGACTTGTCCTAGAAGTAACCTAAACCTTCGGCTGGGATCAAACCATCTTATAACCATCTTATTTCTCTCTCCTCCACTCATATTATCCCACTCATGGGCTTTTAGCTAAACATAAAGTTAGAACTACGACGGAGTATTAGGGCCATTGTAGGCAAAAGAAATACAGGTCCTTCTCAAAAAATTAGCATATTGTGATAAAGTTCATTCTTTTCCATTATATAATGATAAAAATTAAACTTTCATATATTTTAGATCCATTGCACACCAACTGAAATATTTCAGGTCTTTTATTGTTTTAAAACTGATGATTTTGGCATACAGCTCATGAAAACCCAAAATTCCTATCTCAAAAAATTAGCATATTTCATCCGACCAATAAAAGAAAAGTGTTTTTAATATAAATAAAGTCAACCTTCAAATAATTATGTTCAGTTATGCACTCAATACTTGGTCGGGAATCCTTTTGCAGAAATGACTGCTTCAATGCGGCGTGGCATGGAGGCAATCAGCCTGTGGCACTGCTGAGGTGTTATGGAGGCCCAAGATGCTTCGATAGCGGCCTGAAGCTCATCCAGAGTGTTGGGTCTCGCGTCTCTCAACTTCCTCTTCACAATATCCCACAGATTCTCTATGGGGTTCAGGTCAGGAGAGTTGGCAGGCTAATTGAGCACAGTAATACCATGGTCAGTAAACCATTTACCAGTGGTTTTGGCACTGTGAGCAGGTGCCAGGTCGTCTTCATCTCCATAAAGCTTTTCAGCAGATGGAAGCATGAAGTGCTCCAAAATCTCCTGATAGCTAGCTGCATTGACCCTACCCTTGATAAAACACAGTGGACCAACACCAGCAGCTGACATGGCGCCCCAGACCATCACTGACTGTGGGTACTTGACACTGGACTTCAGGCATTTGGCATTTCCTTCTCCCCAGTCTTCCTCCAGATTCTGGCACCTTGATTTCCGAATGACATGCAAAATTTGCTTTCATCCGAAAAAAGTACTTTGGACCACTGAGCAACAGTCCAGTGCTGCTTCTCTGTAGCCCAGGTCAGGCGCTTCTGCCGCTGTTTCTGGTTCAAAAGTGGCTTGACCTGGGGAATGCGGCGCCTGTAGCCCATTTCCTGCACACGCCTGTGCACGGTGGCTCTGGATGTTTCTACTCCAGACTCAGTCCACTGCTTCCGCAGGTCCCCCAAGGTCTGGAATCGGTCCTTCTCCACAATCTTCCTCAGGGTCCGGTCACCTCTTCTCGTTGTGCAGCGTTTTCTGCCACACTTTTTCCTTCCCACAGACTTCCCACTGAGGTGCCTTGATACAGCACTCTGGGAACAGCCTATTCGTTCAGAAATGTCTTTCTGTGTCTTACCCTCTCGCTTGAGGGTGTCAATGATGGCCTTCTGGGCAGCAGTCAGGTCGGCAGTCTTACCCATGATTGCGGTTTTGAGTAATGAACCAGGCTGGGAGTTTTTAAAAGCCTCAGGAATCTTTTGCAGGTGTTTAGAGTTAATTAGTTGATTCAGATGATTAGGTTAATAGGTCGTTTAGAGAACCTTTTCATGATATGCTAATTTTTTGAGATAGGAATTTTGGGTTTTCATGAGCTGTATGCCAAAATCATCCGTTTTAAAACAATTAAAGACCTGAAATATTTCAGTTGGTGTGCAATGAATCTAAAATATATTAAAGTTTAATTTTTATCATTACATAATGGAAAAGAATGAACTTCATCACAATATGCTAATTTTTTGAGAAGGACCAGTACATTTAGGAGTAAATTTCTGCCGCCCAAAAAACCATATTTTCCTGAAAAATTCTCTAATTTAGAAAAGTTGAAAATTTGTGAGAAAACTCAGAAATGTCCATTACTTATGGCATAAATTGTCGATATTTAAACTGAGATATTTTCTGACATTGTATAGTCAAACATTTGCAAGATATAAAAATGATACATTTATCATAAAACAATTTCCTAAGTTTGTTGAGCATTCCATTACATTTGCAAGATCGGAATATTTGTAAAAGTGTAGCCTAAATGGTTCATGGGCTCTTTTCGCAGAGCAGAACGACTTCTCCCGGGTTCACACCTGCCATGAACTAACTGTTGAACTGAGGAGTTGTTTTTTGTGTGGGTCATTAAATGTCGTAGTATAATTTCGAAAACGTATGCCTTTAATCATGGGAATTTCTGAGGTTTTTCGACTTTTCTAAATCAGACAATTTCCGAGTTTTTACTGGACAATATGTGAAAATAGTTTTCTGAGTTCTTTGCGTGGAAATGTGTTTTCTTTTGTCTACAACTCCGTCCGTGTGTCCGTGGTAGAGAAGAGAAGAGCTGCAGCCTGAGATAGGCTCCCTCCCCTAGAGCTACGTCAGAGGGGGCGTGGCCAGCTACGACGTCTGGAAATGGGCCGAAGAAGCTTCATCTTCACTCTTTGAATGCTGGAGAGGAGGGACTGCTGGAAACATGCCGGGAGGCATGAAGTTCTCATGAGGACGAACATGTTAGGAATAGGCGCTCTGTCGTCTGTCTGAAACTTTAGTTTGACTTCAGTCCCGTTTATTCCTCTTCTTGGACTCTTTGAAGCTGCAGCTTTGAAAGCGCAAAAAGCCCGTGTCCAGGTGAAAGTCCAGCGGAAGGAGAAGCTGAAGCTGGTCTGATTTGGTTTGGTGCGATGAGCGCATCAGCTGAGGGACAGGTCAGTGACACACACACACGCTGCTTTCTTTGCCATGCCATGCCATGCCATGCCATGCCATGCCATGCCATGCCATGCCATGCTCAGGGAGCTCAGTGAGCTCGGTCGACAGGTGGATGGGAGAAGATGCAACATGATCTTAACTCTGACCTCCCATCTAAATAAGGCAGTTAATAACAAATGGAAAAAACGGTGTTTAGATTTAAACTAGAGAATAAAAAAGATAGTCTGATCTGGAATGTTGTCTTATTATGTGGAGTGGTAACAAATGTTATAGAACAAGAAGTCAGGATTGGATCAGCAACTGTAACTAAATATGACTCACCTTTTTCTACTAGAAAATACAGAAATGAAGGAATTATAAATAAAAAAAGATCTAATAAAGGCAAAAATCTTATTGAAAAAAGAACTGAAGTTGGTTTTTTATCTATTTTGAACAAAAATGACTAGCATCGTTTTTTGTTTGATCTGTTTCTTTCACCTAAATAAATTTCAAAATAATGGATTAAAGTCTTTAGTAGCAGCTGCAGATGTGTTTAGTTGAAGCTAAGACCATAAGTTGTTTTACATGATTTACTGGTGGAAGACTTCTACAAAAAGCACTTAGGAAATAAAGTTTTTTTAGTAAAGGTGCTTATTGCACAGAATATTATCCATTTATGTAGTTCTGCTCTTTATTGGGGTAACATAATGCAGCCCGGTGCTTAAAGGAAACTAAAAGTATTTCTCCCGTTCTTGTCTTTATAGAGTAACACTAAAAGTCTAAGGATCTGATGTGGTTAATTAGTTGGGTTATATGCTCTAGTAGAGCCTGCTGTCAGCCGCTTCACAGACATGCTGCTCCAACTTTGACCTCTGTAGTTTGGAGAAAGTGTTACTAACAGATGTTAGCACAGCTGGTCAGGTTCTGTTCTCTTATTACCAGGACTTTATACTGGAGGAACAGTTCAACAGAACCTTTTAAGCCCAGAAAGCAGCCAAAGAGAAGAAAGCATGTTAAATCTGTCCAAATCTAAGGGACCATCCTCATTTTTTGGGGTTACTTTTTAAAATGGTCTTTAATAAATTAAATGTCTTAGTTGTGTGTATTTTACAATATTATCATAATGATGGATAGAAAATCTAAACTATTTCTTTGCATGTCCTCTCCTCTGGCACATGTCACTGTGCCTCTGGGCAAGGCACTTTATCCCTATCTATCTATCTATCTATCTATCTATCTATCTATCTATCTATCTATCTATCTATCTATCTATCTATCTATCTATCTATCTATCTATCATCTATCTATCTATCTATCTATCTATCTATCTATCTATCTATCTATCTATCTATCTATCTATCTATCTATCTATCTATCTATCTATCATCTATCTATCATCTATCTATCTATCTATCTATCTATCTATCTATCTATCTATCTATCTATCTATCTATCTATCATCTATCTATCTATCTATCTATCTATCCATCTATCATATTACGTTTGCAACAGGGTATGTGTTTGCTAAGCTTTCTTTGAGCACAGAAATTACTTTTGGAGGGCATCAAATATTAGTTCTTAAAATTATTTCCATTTTAGTCAAGCATATTGATTTATGATTTCAATAATGGTAACATAATCTGCTTTCCTTCTGTAACCACTACTTCTTAGACCTTTTGTCTGACTGTCTAGTGTTGCTACACTCTCATCCAGGAGGAGTGAATGCTGCGAGTCAATGACTCCGTACAATCTGCTGGGTTTTCTTAGAAAATATGTTTTTAACCAGTTTTATTAATAACCTGAACTTGACTGCATTGTATGATAACTACATCAATTTGGAATGGATGAATTTAGAATCTGCATATCTGACTGGTTGAATGGACTTATTTTTGGCAGGTTCTTTGAGAGTTAATTGATGCTATATGAATAAACGGAAGTGAATTGCTAAAAGTTGAACATGAAGATGCTGGTTCAGTCAGCAGTTTATGGATGCTGTTAGGTGTTTTTAGGGAGGCTTCAACCCCATAAAATGTTCCTCAGCCCCCATATTTTTTAACTTATCTTTATTTTTCAAACATGAAGGCGAAGAAGTGAATTCTGAGGGAGAATTAGTGGAATGGAAGTTGCACCAATAAGACTGTTGTTCTTCCCTGTCTGCTGCTCACTGCTGTGGATGGTGGATGAGGTTAGCAGTTACTCATGGAGCCAGTTGATGTTCAGGTTTTCAGAGCACTTTTACATGACAATGAGACATTTCATTTAGGACTGTTAACTAAATGAACAAAACCTTCACTACAAACATAAAAATGATCTAAACATGTTTTGTCTTATCTCTTTTATTTTATATTTTTGTCAGGAGATGTTGGCTAAATGAATGGCAGCAATTGTTTTACATAACAGTAACAGGCAGGATTTCACCAGGTTCTACAGATATTTAAATTAAACCCTAAAATTAAAAAAAACATCAGATTCTGTTGCCATTTACTGGTGAGAATTGATGCGGATCGCTCGCGGCTCGCACAAAAAATAGACCAGACGCCATAACGAGTGCTTCACTCCGCGAGCCGGCTGTGAAGGATGGTGGCGCTTCTGCGGCCGGTGTCAACCAGGCCTGATGAGGATTCTTATATGATTTGATGAGCAGAGGCGTACTGAATTTGTACACATGGCTTTTTTATTTTGGCCTCAGGTTTGTTTATTAATGATGTAAAATCTGGTTTATGTTGATGTTACCTTAAAGCTGTGGTCCGTAGCATGACTTCATCAAGGAAAGGAGGAGGAGGTTTTGAAATGTAAACAGCTATAGGCCCCGCCCCTGCTCCCCGGAGTCAACAGAGAGAGCATCACTGCATTGATGAACTATGAACAATAGAGTTTTCCGAGGTAAGGATGTATTTTTAACCAAACCCACGGCTTCTTCTTCGTTGGTATACTAACCTGACTGAGACACGCCACCCCATCGTAGTGCATGCTGGGATTGGGACTGGGGCCCATTCTCGTTGATTGACAGCTCTCTCTTGTGGATACGCAGTTCTATTGGTCAACGCTCTAGGCTCACGTAAATGATTCGTTTTGCTGTAGAGGCCAGGGAAGGGACTTGGGGGAAAGATAAGTTCTAAAAGATAACCTACTTTATATTATAGAACATGATCAGAAGTCAAATTTAAGCATTTTGTAAGTCACTTTAAAAATGTTAATCTACGTACCCCAGCTTTAAGGTTAGACTTCAATGTGCAAAAGAACAGAACAGTTTATTATGTTCTGGAGCAAAAAAACAAAAACTAGAATTGAAGAGAGGTTTACTTTCTGTTTTAACCCTGACTGTGTTTGCTAGTGTCTTTTTCATTATCTCAGCCCCACTGTGTACATATTTTAATTAAACCAACCCATGAAGTAACTTGAATTATTGGTATTCGAGATATTTAGGAGAGTAAAGGCATAGGGTCTTCTGGAAAAAAGCAGAAGGAAAATAAACTGGATCAGATATCAGGTCCTGTTAATGCAGCAACTAATTTTAAAAATGAATTAATAACAGAACAGGTCATCAGTTAATCACAAGGCAAGAGACCCACAGGACAGAACAGCACCCACTCATGCAAACACTCACACCTGAGGGCATTTAGAGAGACCAGTTAACCTAACAGTCATGTGTTTGGACTGTGGGAGGAAGCTGGAGTACCTGGAGAGAAGCCACACATGCATGGTGTGAAAATGTAAATTCCATCCAGAAATAGCCCAGTCTGGGTTTAAACCTGGGACATATTCAGCAGTGTTAACCACTGGGCCACCATGCAGCCCTTCAACTGTTGGTTATTTTGAATGTTGGACCAGGTTAACATGGAAAGATATTGAATCCAGTTAAACAATCAAACAAAGCCAACACAACTTCAGTTCTGGAATACAGCCTCTGCCGGTTTATTAGTTTACATACCTTCTCTGAGCAGGACAAAGCATTGATGACATACAGTTCTGTCGTCCTCAAATACCCCAGACTAGACTCTCCTTCTACTATTAGAATGGAAAATGTCAATGCTGCTTTATTTTACATCAAAGTAGTTTAGTGACAGTTTAAATACTAAAGCCAAACTAGCTAGCTCCCTAACAATGAGGTAGTTGTTGCTAATGGTAATGGTCATCTCAGCTGTGGCTGTCAGGGAAAAAGTTAACATGCAGTTACGGCTAAAAAGTGCATTACTTTTCCAGTAACCTTTTATACCGTATTCACAAACCATTTTAACGTTTTTTTTAATTTGTGAACCATATGAACTGAATTGTTTAGGAACTTAGTAGAATGTAATATTTTTGACGAGGAAGTATATTTTAAATATTAGTTGGAGTTTACCTAATTCATTGAAATGTCTCTTAACTCTTTAACTCATCATTTGTGCTAAAAAATGTAGCTTAAAATCCACCCAAAGAAAATTTGTATATGTAAACTTGTTTATCAGTTTTATAAGGTAAATGCTGTTTATTGTATCAGTGTATTGAAAGTTTAGAATAAAGTTTAGTGTATTAATAGTTTATAAAATGAGTTTAGTTTCTCTCAGCTCAAATGTAAAATTGACACATTTCCTTAGATACATCCTTCCTCCTTTATATATCTCTGCAGCTGAGGTGCAGTTAAAATATGAATACATTTATCATTTTTGTAAGTGAATTTGATCTGTTTCTCTTGTACAGTGTGTTAAGATGACCTTAGATGTGAACTGGAACTTTAAAACAAACTAAATGAACTCTTCAGGAGTCTGCTCTGCTGGAGTCTGTCCAGGGTTTCCCTCTATCTGTCCCCAGCATCCTTCTCACCCTGAATACAAACCTTTTTACAATATGTCCACAAACACTGGTTCATCACATCTACAGAATTTATCAGCTCATGTATTTTAATTTTTTTAGATGTTGCACTGTAAATCAGTAAGAAGGTAACCTTCCCACAAGACAAGACAACACAACACAACACGCCACCCATCCTTTCTTTTAGCCTTGAGACTGCTCACAGTGTAACTGTAATCTGTCTGTGGCTGTAAATATCAGATTCCTTTTCACTTGCAAACAACTGAGGCGTGGGGGAGTAAAACGTGTGTGTTTATTTGCGTGCATGTGTGGGTGTTTTTCACCGTGTCAGGTTTTTCACCTATAAAATGAGGACCATTTGCCTGGTCCCCGCTTTCAGACAATGTCACTGAGCTCTCCTGGTTGGCTTTAGAGGTACGGTGTGAATTAACTTTTAGTTTAGGAACAGGGGCTGGGTTAGGCATAATACAGTCACTAAAATGAATGGAAGTCAATGAAGGTCCTTACAACTACTAGCAAGGCAAGAATTTGTGTTTGTGTGCGTGTGTGGGATGGAGGGAAGTCCTGCCCTAACCTGAAATGAGAAGTCCGAATTTGAGCACATCCCCTTCCGTTCTCTGCTCCGTCATTCCCATTGAAAATAATTCCTTCATTTGGTGCCGAAAACTCATCAAGGCCACACTAACTCCATAGTTCCTCATCTCCCTCCCCCCCACCCTTCCACTCTTTCCATCCAACAGATCCTTCATCAACAGAGATATAGTAGGACACAATGTGACTGAATTGCGGCCGCATGGAGCTGAAAAGCAGCTCTACATGTTTCTTTGCAGTTGGTAGTTTCCTGGCAGGTGAGGTTATCATGGCTCAGTTATTGTTACTGTGGTTACATGAACAAATAGACTACTTTCTCTAATCTGGTTGCAATTACTACCATTCAATATTTTACCTAACTGTCCAAATGAGTGAGCTCATCAGAGGAATCATAATCTCCCTCAAAACAAAGGCTTTAATAGTTTTGTTGTTGTTGTTTTGATCGTTGGAATTTAGTGAACAATATGAATCTTGAAAGATAAATCTCAAAGATGTTGAATATTGTTGAACTATTCAATATATTTATAAAATATCCCATTATTTCTAAGTTCTATAGATATGATAAACTAATGTGAACTCATACCTCCTGTCAGGTCTCTTCCCCCAGGCTTTAAAAACAGCAGTTATTAGACCACTACTAAAGAAGAAGAATCTGGACAACTTGTTAATGCAGAACTACAGGCTGATCTCTAATCTTCCATTCATCAGTAAGATTATTTAAAAAGCTGTGTTTCAGCAGTTAAATAGCTTCCTAACAATGACAAACCGTTTTGATGTTTTTCAGTCTGGTTTCCGTGCTCACCAGAGTACCGAGACTGCCCTCGTCAAAGTATTCAATGACATCCGCATACAGACTGTGGTAGAACCACAGTGCTGGTTCTGTTGGACCTCAATGCAGCATTTGACACTGTTGATCATGATATTTTACTGGAACGACTGGAGAGCTGGGTCGGACTCTACATTACTTGGCTAGTTTGAGTCTCACCAAAAGAACAGGGACTTCTATGTTTCAATAGGAAACTTTTCATCAGAACAAACAGAAATCACATGTGGGGTGCCCCAGGGCTCCATCCTGGGGTCTCTCTTATTTAATATCTACATGCTCCCACTAGGCAAGATTATAGCGACCAATAACATTAGCTACCATAACTACGCGGATGACACTCAGCTCTAGATTACAATGTCACCAGGTGACTCTGAACCCATTCAAACCCTAAATCAATGCATTGACCAAATAAATGGTTGGATGTGCCATAACTTTCTCCGGGTGAATAGAAACAAAACTGAAGTGATTATTTTTGGTCCCAAGGAGGAACGATCAAGAGTCAGCACACAGCTTCAGTTAATACAGCTAGAAACTACTGATCAGGTTCGTAACCTAGGTGTAGTAATGGACTCAGACCTGAACCTCCAGGGTCACATAAAGGCAATAACAAGGTCAGCGTTCTATCACCTGAAGAACATTTCTAGAATTAAAGGACTGATGTCGCAACAGGACCTAGAAAAACTCATCCATGTGTTTATCTTTAGTCGGATTGATTACTGCAACAGCATCTTCACAGGTCTGCCTAAAAAGTAAATCAGACAGCTGCAGCTGATCCAGAACACTGCTGCTTGTGTTCCTCACTAGAACCAGGAAAGTAGAGCACATCACCCCAGTTCTAAAGTCCTTACACTGGCTCCCTGTAGCTCAGAGAATAGACTTCAAAATACTTTTACTAGTTTATAAATCATTACATGGCTTAGCACCAAAATATGATGAAGACCTGTTGTCACAGTACCAACCACCAAGACCACTCAGGTCCTCCAACTCTAGCCTACTAAACATCCCTAGACTCAGAACTAAACATGGAGAAGCAGCTTTCAGTTTTTATGCTCCCCTTATCTGGAACAGACTTCCTGACGACTGTAGAGCTGCTGAAACTCTGAACTGCTTTAAATCGAGACTAAAAACCCATTTGTTTAGAATTGCCTTCGATTAAATGATGTCATATGTATGAAATGTGTTCATTCTCTCTTGCTTTATTGATCTTTCTCTTGCTTTATTGTGTATAATGTGTAATGTGTTTCTTTTACTTTTAATTTCCAATGTTAAATTCCGTGTCTTTTTTTTGTTTGTTTTTTAAATCACCAAATCATGTAAAGCACCTTGAATTACCCTGCTGTTGAAAGTGTGCTATGCAAATAAAATTGCCTTGCCTTGCCTAATGTCTGTAGTCATGTTGTAATGAACTGAACTCCAAAACAAAAGGCAATAACCTGTCTTCTGTTCTCAAGGTCTGAAGGAGGAAAAGGAAAGAGGAGACGGCAAGATGGCCGACAGCTACATACAGTAGACAAGTAAGGTATGCTGCAAAAGATTTCCTCTAAACTGTCTTATGTTATTTTAAATATTTGACTGTGTCTTCTTATGAGCTCGGCAAGGTATTGCTTTCACTCAGCAAGAGATGGACCAAGTTATTCTCTAGCGGCAGATCTCCAATTTTACCTTTACCCTCATGTTGTGTTCATTTTGTATTAAACATTTTTGTTTTCCCTGTCAGAAATGACCGTTCCACAAAGACTCTCCATAATTTAATTAACTTAGGTTCTAGTGTAAATGACCAGTGTTGAACTTCTATATGTTTTTAGTGGCCTGTGTGCCTCATTGATCTGATCTTATACATTTCAAAACAAGTTTTAAAAATATTGTTTCTAAATTATTCAGTATAAGAAATAATCAGATTATACATGGTAATCTGTTTATTACAGAATATGTTGGGTTAAAGTCATCAAGGACATTTGCTTTGAAACCACGTACATTTTTTACACAGTCACTATGAATATTTTAATTGTTTACAAAGGAAATGATCCCAAAACTGTAAATGTATAAAGTCATTGATCTTGGAATTTTGAAAAAATGTCATGTGCAAACAACTAACGATAACATAACTAGAAGAATAACAACCATTCTATTAGATGTTTCATACACGCTTTCTTTGGTTCTTTTCAGAAACACTGTGTGCAGGATTCCCTTTATAGGCCTGGGTAGGCATGGGCCGGTTACCTGTTTTAAGGTCTACCGCGGTATGAAAAAGTCAAGGTTTCAAAACCACTCAAATTTTCCGTCATACCGTCCCTGCGGTATAAACGTTTTTTTTTTCAATGTGACGTCTAGCCAGGGAGAAAGAAAAAATCCCTCTCCCTCATGCTGTGTGAAGCTGCAGCGTAAAGCGCCACTCCCCCCACTCCCCCGTGCACACCTGCGTTTGTTGTGAGTGACAAACAGGCAGCTCTGCAGGCTGTGTAATGGCTGAAGGAGGCGAGCCTCCAGAACTTTTACCACCGTCTATAAGCGGACCAAGTTGGCTGTTTGGGAATACTTTGACTACCGTAAGAAGACAGACGGTCACGGCTTGGAAGAAGAAGGTCGCCCGACGTTCAAAACGTGCTTGAGAACAGTGGCAGCCCGAGGACACAATACGTAGAATATGATTGCGCATGTTCGGGAGAACCACCCATCGTTGTATGCTAAATTCAAGGTAAAGTTAAGGCTGTCTTGAAATGAATGAGCGTATTATCGTCTGACATTAATGAAATGAGCTTGTTACTTTGGCAGATATGGTAACTACCTTATCTTTTCTTCATCTCTATCCTTAGTTACTTTTTTTTTTTTACTGAGGCAGATAGTACGGTAACTAACATGCTAATGATGATTTATCATAGCATGGTAGTTAGTTACCATATCTGCCTCAGTAAAAAGTTTTTTCCTTTAAAAAAAATAAATACAGGCATTCAAAATACACATTTTAGGGCTGTAATCACAATACCGTGAAACCGTGATATTTTTGCCTACGGTTATTATACCGTCAGAATCTCATATCGGCCCATGCCTAGGCCTGGATTTTCCAGACATAAATTGTCGTGCCATCACATTTTATCAATTTATTTATGCGATATTTAGATGGCTTGCTTGGCATATACTGCCAGGCAAACAGCGTCCCCTAGAATTGAAAAAATTGTCATCCACTGTGACGTTTCGACTTGGGTTATACATGAGTGGCAGATGCTCCATCCACTTGTCCCTAACTTCTCGATACTAGTTTGTCTTGTTGATGACGACCTAGTATTGTATCCCAGTTGTCAAAGCGAATTGCCCGTGACAACAAAGCTAATTTTTTAGAGTGACGTGGAAACCCAAAAAATCTTCCAACCAGACTCTCCTTCCCATAAACTGCTGGTAGACACCTTTCTTGATCTGTACACACCAGCCAAAATCAAAACATGGTGTGATGCATGAACCCAAACGCAGACGCCGATAGAAGGTGCAATGATGTTTATTTAGGTGCTGCTGGTTGAAGCGATGACGATGATGGTGACGGCAAGAACGGAGAGACAGGACATCGGACAAGCAAGATAACACACAATGGAGCCATCGACAATGATCCAGCTCTGAGTGAGGGGAAGTGACGGGTTATAAACGCATGAGTTAAGGAGAGTCAGGTGAGGGCAATCAGGGACACACAGGTGAAGGACATAAACAATCAGGGGCAGAGCCCTAGAGGCTCTGACAGGACGCCCCCCTTTCCAGGTTGGATTCCAGACGACCTAAAAAAAAGGAAAGAAAAGAAAATGAGTTTCCCACCAAGGGTGGGTGGAGGGGGGCCACGGAAGGAGGGCCTGTTGTATGACAGTCTCATGAAGAGGATGCTCAGGGTTGTCCATAATTTTTTTGATTTTATGAAGAATCCTTCTTTGCATTATCATCTCCAGATGTTCCACAGTCGTCCCAAGAACAGAACCAGCCTTCTTTATCAGGTTGTTTAGCCTTTTTAAATCCCTGGCTCTGATGCTGCTACCCCAACAGATGACAGTTGAAGAGATTACACTGTCCTTAATGTTGTAACAACTACTAATAAATATTTGTTGTCTAGTTTTCTGAGCATCAATAATTATAATCAATATTTTAATATTAATATAATTATTGATGACGTTCGAGTTTAACCTGTTTATTAAAGATTTCGGGGCACCAATCTCATAAATGAGATAATTTTAATTAAACCAGTCTGTCAGTCTCTCTGAAAAGGCGTAGAGTTCGTCCGCGGGGTTAAAACAAACTTCACGGCACACACTGAAATAGTCCTTAAAGCCTGTGGTCTTTCTCATTCCTGACCAGACATCTCAGATATTGTTCCTCCTTAGTTTGTTCTCCAGATTCTTCCTGTATGCCTCCTTGCTGTCTCTGATCTTGACCTTAAGTTGCTTCTGTATCCTCCTCAGTAATTCCCTGTCTCCCTCCCTGAAGGCTTTCTTTTTCTTATTTAGCAGTTCCTTCAGGTCACTGGTGATCCAGGGTTTGTTACTAGGGAAGCTGATGCTAATGATCTGGCCCTGAGTGAGGGGAAGTGACGGGTTATAAATACATGAGGTAAGGAGGATCAGGTGAGGGCAATCAGGGACACACAGGTGAAGGGCATAAACAAGCAGGGGCAGAGTCCTAGAGGCTCTGACATGTATGCATTGATGTCTGTCTGGGTTAGCAACTTCCAATTGTCTTTGTAAATTTGTTTTCCCTCCAAGTTGATCATGTTTACTACAGCAGTTACAAAAGCTGTGTTTCAGCAGTTAAGTAGCTTCCTGACAAAAACCAACTGCTTTGATGTTTTTCAGTCTGGTTTCCTTGCTCACCACAGCACTGAGACTGTCCTCGTCAAAGTTTTTAATGACATTCGCATAAATACATACTGTGGTAGACCACAGTGCTGGTTCTGTTGGACCCCAGTGCAGCATTTGACATTGTTGATCATGTTATACTATTGGAACGACTGGAGAGCCGGGTCGGACTCCTTGGTACAGTACTTGGCTGGTTTGAGTCCTTCCTAAAGAACAGGGACTTCTTTGTTTCAATAGGAAACTTTTCATCAGACGAACAGAAATCATGTGGGGTGCCCCAGGGCTCCATCCTGGGGCCCCTCTTATTTAATATCTACATGCTCCCACTAGCCCAGATTATAACAACCAATTTGATTAGCTACCATATCTATGCAGATTATACTCAGCTCTACATTACGATGTCACCAGGTGACTTTGAACCCATCCAAACCCTAAATAAATGCATCGAGCAAATCAATGGATGGATGTCCCAAAACTTTCTCCAGCTGAACAGAAGCAAAACAGAAGTAATTACTTTTGTACCTAAAGAGGAACGATCAAGAGTCAGCACACAGCTTCAGTTAATATAGCTAGAAACTACTGATCAGGCCCGAAATCTAGGTGTAGTAATTTAGCTCAGAGAATAGACTTCAAAATACTTTTACTTGTTTAGAAGTCATGGAATGACTTGGCACCAAAGTATGTTGAAGATCTACTGTTACAATGCCAACCCCCCAGACCACTCAGTTCCTCTAATTCCAGTCTACTCAACATCCCTAGAATTAGAACCAAACATGGAGAAGCAGCTTTCAGTTTTTATTCTACTCTAACCTGGAACAAAGTTCCAGACAACTGCAAAGCTGCTGAAACACTGAGTTCTTTTAAATCACAACTAAAAACGTATCTGTTTAGAGCTGCATTTGAGTAATGTTTTCATGTATCATATGTTTTGTGTGTGCTTCTTGCTTTATTTCTACTTTTTATTTTATATGCTTTGTCTGTGTTTTACTGCTATTTTTATTTTACCCCTTAATCATGTAAAGCACCTTGAATTACCTCGTTGTTGAAAGTGTGCTATACAAAAAAATTGCCTTGCCTTACAATAGACTCAGTTTGTAACGATTCAAAACAGGATTTGATATCATCAGTCCAGGATACAGCATACTTTGTAGGACCTCGAGTCATCATGGCATGTTCAGCTGTAAGCCTACCTTGATTCTCAGATGGAAATGAAGACCAGGATGAGTTCCCATTCTTTGACTTGAATGTGAACGTAACCTCAGCATGGCTGTCCTCTTTATCACTGGATTCTTCCTTATCATTTATTTCTTGGCGTCATCTTCAGTTTCTGACACTTCCTCCTTAAATCCATCCTGACTGTAATTTTCCCAGCCTCTCACCAGTCATGTCTGACAGGAACATTAAGAATGTACAAAAGTTGAATAGAAAAGGCACAACTGTGTCCAACTCAATAGAATAAAAAGTTGTGTGTTCAAATCCTCTTTGTGGACAAAATCAAAGAGTCAAATTCACTGCTATTTTCAGAGATAAAACTTTTTAATTCGGTCAAAAATGACCAGAACACAACATAAGCGTTAAACACAAGTTTTAGAAAAGTAGCCTAAGGTGCTACGAACAACCCAAAGAACAGCATTATAATCTGAAGCTTATAGAAAGCTCATCTTACTGTGGTAACACTACTATAGTGTGTAATATTGACACCAATTCTGGCCCTTTGGGCAGCAATATTATTTGTCACGCTAACATTCTGCTAAGTCTTGCTAACACCAGCAAGATGCTGACAGAACAACCATGACTTCTTACTATTTGGCCAGTTGGTAGCAAATGCCATAAGCCTCACCTGCGAATACGTGGCATGCTCAGCTACTGTCAGCACCATTAATGTTGGGTTTCAGACAGGCGCCAAGGTTGATATCAGAACCAAGACTAGTGCTTAGGCCGGCAATTATATGGAGACTAATACAGACAAAGACAATTCCCATCAACACTAAAATCAGTGCCAAGGCTACTGTTGAAATGGCCGATATTGAAACCAGAGACGAGGCTGTCCCAGATAGGGCTGATACAAATCTCAGGGGTTTCTGTTAATATTAGTACCAAAGCTACCATTGACTGATGCAGGCCTGAACATAAGCAATAACAGCAAGACCAAAGCTATCATCTATCATTAGTCCGATGCAGCTCCAGGCGTCTCCACTGACATCAGTGCAGCGGGTGCTACTTATAAAGCACATTTAGGCTCCAAGGCCTGCGTTCCCCCCAATGGGATTGGTGTGGGTCCTGGAGTCCATCTGCAATCTGAACTACTGTTTGGCAGATAAGCACAAACAAGTCAGGCCCTTTCCCACATGTAAGGGGAGGGAGGCTACTCTATCGTTCATTGAGGGTGAACCCTCAACATAAAGGCACCAAGATAGGGTTTCCAGTCGTCCTGAAACGAGGTTCCAGGAACGAGGTTCCATATCCAGCCGGAACCTCTCAACCTCGCTCATTAGCTCAGGCTTCTTCAAACAATCAAAGTCAATTTATGAAATTTATTAAAGCGTTTTACAACAACCGTAGTTGCTCAAAGCGCTGGACAACAGTAAAAACAAGAATAAAAATGTCAAAACAGGAAATAACGAGTGGAAATCAAGTTATTTAACAAGTGACACCATTCTCAAGTATAAAAGGCAAAGCTGGATAAATGGTGCGTCAGTTTGGCCTTAAACAAAGACAAGTCCATGATAGAGCGTAATTCCAAAGGCAGAGAGTTCCAAAGCTTTGATCCCACCACTGCGGAAGTGTGAGTCCCCCACTGTTTGTACCTTGACTGTGGGACCACCAGTAGGTGTTCTTCAGTGGAGCGTAAGGCTCTGCTGGGCTGATGAGGGGTCAACATGTCACATAGATGAAGAGGTGCAAGGCCATGAATAGAACAAAAGACAGTAAAAATTTTGACTGGATTGTGAACTGAACGGGGAGCCAGTGCAAAGAGTACAGTACTGGAGAGATGCGGTCACGTTTGCGGATGTTTGTGAGGAGTCAGGCAGCCACATTTCACACATTTTCAAAAGTTGTAGACTGCGTAGAGAGGCCTGATTTAATCGGGTATAGAGGGCACTGCAATAGTCCACTCATTAACTGACAAAGTCATGAATTGTTTTTTCCTTGTCACTATGGTTAAGGAATTTTTTTGGCGTCTAATTACAAGAGAATGTCGTTCTGTACTTTTAATAATGCAGACTTTGTACTATGGCTTCCTCTGAAGCCATATTGAAATTTTCCAAATATGTGGCATGGCCCTATTGTGTGAGAAACTTGCTTAAGCACCCTAGTTGTAGCATTGTCCAGTGGACAATTTGTGGGTTGCAGCTTCTGGATGACTTTAGAGAGCTGAGAGAGTGATACTGGCTCAAACACATTAAAGACAGCATGAGGGAAAGGAGGTTGATGCATGTCAGTTCGTTCTGTTATTGATACTTTTCCTGACTGAGTCCACTTTGTTAGTGAAGTAATGGAGAAACTCTTTATAGGTTGATTTGGAAACATTTTTGAAACACGTTAGCAGAGCGAATTGTACTGAACAAAGCTTGAGGACGATTACAATTTGTAGAAATAACAGTTGAAAGGTTTTTACTTTTGGCTTTTTTAACTGCATTTTGATATTGAGAAAGACAATCTCTCAGAATACCCAAGGACACATTCAGCTTGTCTTTTTTCCACCTCTGTTCAGCCCTCCTGCAACGCCTCCTCAGGGCACGTGGGGTGTCATTCAACCAAGGATCTGGCTTACTGGTCCTCATTTTAGAGGGTGCAACGGAGTGCAAAATCTCCGAACAGGTGGAATAAAAAGAGGAAACAAATTTCTCAAAGCACAAAGGTGCATGTTCACTCTGAACGGACAAACCAGTGGTCACGAAAGCAGCAGCAAATTCACTGGCTGTGGTGGAAGTGATGAAACGGCAGCTACATGCTGGAACAAGATATTTTTCTGGAGGTGTAGGAGGAACAAAATCAAATATAATGGAAAGATTATTTGAAATGCAGGTGCCCAGTATTTCTAAAATACATATTGGGAGACCATGAGAGATCATAAGGTCCAATGTATGACCATGTTTATGTGTGGGGGCATTCACTGATTGAGTTAAATCAAAAGAGGTTAGCAAATTTTGGAAGGCATCAACCAATTGAGTGGATGGACAGCAAACATAAATATTTAAATCCCCACAGATAAAAAAACCCTCATATTTTGGCAGAGAAAATAAAACAATTCAGAAATAATACCACTCAGCATGGGGGATAATAGTTGTAACAGAAAGACTTGCAGTTCAAAGCTACTATAGTTCTTTAATGAAATGATGCGACAACTGATGGTCTCCCTGTACACTGTAGTATGCCCGCCTCAGCGGCTCGTCACCTTCGGCGCACTCAGGAAGGATTAGCTAGGGGGAAGGTATACCTCACGTTTCGCTGGATGACCGGTGGTGATAGGCACCAGCCCCTGCGATCCAGCAAAGGATAAGCGGTATATGCTAAAGATGATGGATGGATGGACATGGGACATGTCTGAGTTCCTCTTACTTAGCAAGTTAATAATGCCTACAGGCATAAAACATCCTTCCATCCATCCATCCATCGTCTATACTGCTTATTCTTGCAGGGTATCGGTGTGGCTGGTGCCTATCTCCCGCGGTCATCGAGCAAAAGGTGGGGTACACCCTGAATTTGTCGCCAGTCTATCGCAGGGCAATGCTATGGAGTGCCCATGCACAGTTTATCTAGTAATTTCAGAAAAACAGTACAGTATTTCTTTTCTCTCATTTTTGTAAAACCTATCTCGTTAATTCAGAAAAAGAAAGCTTTAAATTTTTTTCAACTGAATGCAATATGCTTCAATCACAAACTTCGTGTAAACAGATTAAAAATCAACCAATAAATGCATATAACACTTTAAATGAATGCATAAATGTGTTGTTTTTTATTTGGTCAAGGAAAATTGGTTAAAGGTTATGGAAACTTCATGGAAACTTTAACTGGAAAGCTGTACGAACCCTGACTGTTGTCACTGCTTTTAAATCCAGGTCTTCGTGAGCAGGAAAAAATCCAATTTATGAGTAGAAATAAAATTGTTCAGGACAAAGGTCTTGTTTGTAACTGAACAAGCATTCAGTCGGACTGCATGTGACAGCTTGGAGTTCATAGTCTGCCGAGGAGCAGCGCGACCAACCGAGCTTAGATTCTCCTTCATGAAGCCCTGCAGGCCGGCGATTAGGAAGAACACGGCCAGTGTTTAGAATAGCCAGTCAGAGCCATAAGTAGCTGTACCGCAAGGAGCAATGATGATCAAATCATCCAAATTCTCCAAATCCTGAGGATATCTTATTACCATGCCATACCATACCATTTATTTGACAGAGCACATTTAAAAGCAGCATGAGAGATGAATTGCTGTACAATTTGGACAAAAGGCAAGGCAATTTTATTTGTATAGCACACTTTCAACAACAAGGTGATTCAAGGTGCTTTACATGAATAAGAGGTAAAATCAAAATAGCAGTAAAACACAGACAAAGCATACAAAGTAATGTTGTGATTCCATTTCTAATAAGATGAACTGAACAGACTGTTGGAGAGCTGGGAGCCATTTCAAAGATGGCTGAGCAGACCACATTTCCCAGCAAACCTAGCAGTGACCCCCACCACACTCCTATTGGTCCGTGGCCACCAATGATGACATCAATGGTGACCTCAACGATGACATCACGGCCAAAGGGCTATAAGAGTGGTAGTGGCAGGCATTTCAACTTTGTTTTCAGCCAGAAGTTTCAGAGAGAAACTCAGGCTAAACAGAGGACATCTCACAGGTGAGGATTCTCTTTTGTTCTGACCCGCTGGACCGGGGAGGAACTCATTTCAAAGCTTCGAAGTGCTCATCCTGTTCGTGTAGCCAGGGTGAGCCATATCCGGACTGTTCCAAGACAGTTCGTTATGACATCAATCTCCAGGCCCTCCAGCCTGCAGTTGGGCCACACGGTCCTTAAAATCCTGCGCAGGTCCTAACTCTCTTTCTTGCTCAACTATGGACCCAATTTGCTCTCCTCTCAGTGGACTGGACCTCCTTCAAAGCAAAGTAGGACTGAACCGGTTCATTCATGCTAATATTGTGTATGGGCGGAGATAAATATTGAAAATAGAGTTTTAACGAGTTAGATCTCGTTCATTGTTGGTTTAAAGTGTTTTTAAGCGCTGAACCTGTTTTCTCATTTGTCGTTGCCACACGCATAAGTTTGAGCTGTATTTGCTGTGTTTGAAACTTTCTTTTTATCCTGAGCGGATCCCATTTTCTTTCTTTTTCCTTCCTCTCTTTTCCTCTCTCTCTCTCTTTTTTCTGCTCTCTGATCACCCGGTCGGCAGAGTCGGACTCTGACCTGCGTTAGCTGGTCTTGTTTTTCAGCAATGTCTATTATTCACAGGCGAGGCGTCACTGGACTCAGAGTCCTGATTTTGTGCCTTCTGTGTTTACGTACACAAAGCAAAGTCAAAACCCCCAAGCAAAGATGGAAAGGTAATAATGATTACCCCTTCTCATCACAGATCTATTTAATAATTTTAAAACATTCTCGCTATTCACGATGTTCAGTGTCTTATTATATGGCTCTTGATTGGTGTGACTCTTCAGTAATTTAGATCTGTTACATTGAGGTATCAACAGAAAAGAAGAAGGGATGAAATGGTTTACACTCCATCAAATCCGCTTGCTCTTCTGAGACTCCATATCAAGAACCCAGTTTGGATCACCATCCCGGTAAGAGTCTTTTTTATTTTATTTTATTTTTTACAATCAAAATATTTGTGTGGACTTGTAGCTGCATATGGTAACTTTTCACATTTCTGTGTTAAAGCTGAAGAGGACCTCCCTGTTCCAAGGCGAGAACCTGAGGACCTAAAACTAAAATATACAGGGCTTCAGGATGTTCATGTAAACCTGGAGCTGGAGTTTGTAAAACTTAAGGCAGAAAATTATAAGCTTAAAGAGGAGCTGAAAAATTCAGCCTTTTCCTATTCAAATATTAAGTGCAACAGAGGAGCACAGATTTTTTTCACAGGACTTACATCCTTTGTCTTTGATTGGCTGCTTACAAAAATAACAGACAGTGTAGAAGTAGTTTGCTAAAAACAGTACATGATGATCTATTGGTTGTGCTAATGAAATTTAGACTGGGTCTAAGCAACACCAATTTAGCGTACAGATTTAATGCATCAAAAACAACCATATCAATATTTTTCGAAGCTGGATACCTGCCATGTCTTTGATCCTTAAATCACTTATTAAATGGCCACAAAAGGAAGCCATAATAAAGAACATGCCCAAAGTCTTCAGGAGAAATTTCAAATGATGTCAATGCATAATAGACAGCATTGAAATTTTTATTCCTAGACCTAGTAATCTGACTGCCAGGTCCCAGACATGGTCAAATTATAAACACAACAACACAATTAAATATTTGATTGGCATCACTCCATCTGGAGCTATATCCTTTCTTTCACCTGGATGGGGCAGAAGAGTTTCAGACAAGCAGATAACAAGAGTCAGGGCTTTTGGAACTTTTAGATCCCAATGATGATATTCTAGCTGATAGAGGATTTCAAATCCGAGATGAACTTGCAGCTTGCCGTATACCTCATTTCACAAAAGGGAAAAAGCCACTCTGCTCAGGAGGTAGACTCATCAAGACAACTATCTCGTGTCAGGTTACACGTTTAACGAGTAATTGGACGCTGGAAGAACTTTAAGATTTTACAAACAGTAATTCCAGTGTCACAGGTTAACATTCTAGATGATGTTGTGATTGTGTGTCCTGCTCTAACAAACCTCTGTAAGAGTGTTCCCCAAAAACACACAAAAAATAGCCAGTTCTATGATTCGATGCCATTTACAAACAGCGCTACTGTCGATTGTTTAAAATATGTAAAACTGTTTTGGCGTTACACTCAAAAAAATATGTTAATGCGGCAAGAATTATTTTCTTTTTGTATTTAATAAACACTTTTACAATTTCCTTGTTTCTCTGTGATTCTAAGTTACATTTGGATTGAGCAAAATTACAACTTTTTAGCCCTTTCTGGCATTTTGGAGACCAAACGACCTTTTAGAAATCTAATTAAAGTATAAAAAACTGCATCCTTTAAAATGGACCAAATGAGGAATACCTCCTGCTAATTACTGATTTTGTTAAAGAATTGTTACGTTGTGGTTTCCACATTAGATGCTAACTAAAATACACACCTACAAACACCATTGAAGCTGTAAGAAT